>CM070770.1:331934439-333298011 GCA_036346955.1 Dipus sagitta
AGTATGTCATTGATTCTAAAGCGCTTGGGATCCAAATCGGGATCCATGATGAAGGTGTCTTCAGGTCGGTATCTGAAAACAAGATCACTATGTGAAAAACTCTCACATCAGACATTCCATGCAAATCTAACCACTTTCTAAAGTGTTGGTATCGTTGAATGGGAAGTGAGACCCAGAGGTGTAGAGTTTTGAAAATGCCTTCTTTAATAAGGTTTTGCATAACCATATAGTCGTCAGGTGGCTTAAAAGTCTTTTAATTAACAGGATAAAATCTTCTACCTGTGGGTCAGAGGGTCTGCTTATATAATCCTGTGGAGGAACCTGGAAGTTTCATACAGTTTAACCAAGAGAATTACACTGAGTGACAGGTTTGAAGAAAACGTGGTTCTGACACTCAGGGGTTTATAACTGAGTGGAGAAGAACAGATGGCGTAGAGATGACATTGCTCTTGTTGCTAAGTCACCCATAGACCAGATCCCAGTGACATCCACCTTACTCAGCAGAGCCCTGGGCCCAGACAGTGGACTGCCCTACATGAGCACTAAAACAGTGCTTAGCATTCCTGAGAAATGCTCCTTTTCCTTTTCTAGAAATTACTGTTAATTTGAGCTGACCAGTGATGATGTAGTTTGGATCTGGAATGTCCCCCAGAGACTCATGTGCCTTGTAAAGGTGTGGTCTCCAGATTGGCACTCTCGGGAGGTGGTGAAATCTGAGATGCTCACTTAGTGAGAGGTCTTCTGATCATTAGAGGTAGATCCTTGAAGGATACTTGGCTCTCCCCTTTCTCTCTTCCGTTTATGCTTCCCCACCATGAGGTGAGTAGTTTTTGCTCCATCTCTGATTCCCATTGTGATTGGATCCTCCCTCACAGGCTACAGTAACAGGGTCACTTGGTCATGGACTTGAATTTCTGAACCATGAGCTGAAACTATTCCTTTCTCTTAATCAATTGATTATGTCGTGCATGTGCTATGGTAACAGAAAGCAGACTAGCACAGTGCTGGAGAGGCCTAGAGCTCGCAGGCTCGGGAAGGGTTGAACCCAAAACATTAAGATATTTCTGCTCTGCAGATTTGCTCAAAGATGAAGTAGATTATTAACTAGTAAGAGCAGTATCAAGGACCCCCAAGCCAGCAGAGAGCAGAGGATTACTTCTCCCTGCCTGGTGACAGGGTCTTAGGAAATGTGGAAATGGCTTCCACCATGACTATTAATGATTACTAATGATTATTAATTAGTAAGAACAGCATCAAGGACCCCCAAGCCAGCAGAGAGTGGAGGATTACTTCTCTCTGACTGATGACAGGGTCTTAGGAAATGTGGAAATGGCCTCCACCATGACTAGGAAAACTATATTTAATTAAAGCTGGACCTAAATTACTTCACATAACTCCGAGCTAAACTGGCTATTCTGCAAGGTATTTGAGTGATCCCAAATTAATTGTTTTTATATAATCATCTGCTTATAGGAAAGGTTTTAAGTATACGACCCCCACCATAGTTAGTTCCTTTTCTTTTATTGGGTACTGGTTTTGCATGCATCCCTTGGCAAAATGCCTGATATTTCAACAAGAAGCCTCTCTAGGGCTAGAGAGGTAGCTCAATGGTTGCCTGCAAAGCCTAAGGACTTGGGTTCAATTCCCCAGTATCCATGTAAAGTCAGATGCACAAAGTTTGTTTGCAAGTGACTAGAGGCCCTGGCATACCTATTCTCTCCCCCACTCTCTCTGTCTTTCTCTTTCAAATAAATAATTTTTTTTTTAAAGAAAGCTGTCTACCTTTCAACCAGGAGTAGTCTCAGGATAGTGGCCTTCTTTTCAGCTGTGGTGCCACTATTGTCTTTTTCAGTCTATCTGCTTTACCTTGCGACACCTTTATCTACTAATAAGGTGAGGAACTGTGCAGTGTGAGAAGTCATAGGCATCAAACAGCAAGCATACAGCATGCAAGAAAAGCCCAAGGCCAGACACTGAGTAGAAGGAATAGAAGGACAGAGGACATGGTCCAGGCAAGGTCCACAGACTGAGGCTGTTGTGGTTTGAATATAAAATGCTTCTCCATAGGCTCCTGTGTTTGAGTGTTTGGCTTCCAGCTGGTGGCACTGTTGGGGAAGGTTGTAGAACCTTTGGGAGGTGGAGCCTTGCTACAAGAAGCAAGTCACTGGGGATGGGTCTCACTTTCTATTTTGCACGATTTTTGCACTCTGCTTCCTGACTTTTGTTAAGATGTGACAAGCTGGCCTCCTGCCATCATTCCGTTCCCATCAAGGCTACCCTTGACACTGTAATCCAAAATAAACCCTTTCCTTCATTAAGGTGCTTCCTGTCACGTATTTTATCACAACAACAAGGAAGTAACTAGTACAGAGTACAGAACAAGGAGTCTGCAGAAACAGCTATTTCAGGTAAAACTTTAATAGACTGTATGCTAATAGACTATAGGCAGAGCTCAAATGACAAAGGGTTATCTCTTCTTATGGCCTGGCTCTGAGTAGTGGCTCAGAACTTGATGGAAGTGTGGATGTCTGGAGAGATGCCTTAGGGGTTAAGGCGCTTTCCTGAGAAACCAAAGACCCAGGTTCGATTTCCCAGTACCCACATAATCCAGATGCACAGGGTGGCATATGTGTCTGCAATTCGTTTGCAGCGGCTAGAAGTCCTGGCACACCCATTTTTTTCTGTCTCTCTATCTGCCTCTCTCTCTCTCTCTCTCATAAATAATTTTTTTTAAAGAAGTGTGGAGTCTAGGTAGACCAGTAGTAGGAAAGGCCCTTTAGCTAGAGAGGCAGGGATTGCCTATGCACTCTCCTCTTTGTCCTCATTCTTTCCCACTTTTTCCTCTCCTCTCCTCTCCTCTCCTCTCCTCTCCTCTCCTCTCCTCTCCTCTCCTCTCCTCTCCTCTCCTCTCCTCTCCTCTCCTCTCTTCTCCTCTCTCTTCCCCAGTTGTAACTAAACTTCATTTTATTAGGTTTAAGATTCTTGGTCATTTTGCACCATTAAGTACTTTTACAAGCACCCTTGGTATAAGGTGTCCATATGGCTCCTGAATATTCCCCAAGTACACAACTGGAGACAGTTTCTTATTTACATTCTGTCCATCCAAATAGTGTGATATGATATCTGTTCCTTTACCAATGGCAAGCGTGCTTAGAGATAGATGGCAAGGGAGGGTAAAGACTTAATCCATGATTCAGAGCATCCCAACAGAAGTGGTTGAACTAGTTACTTTCTCCTCGCTGTGTCCAATAACGGGATAAGAAGCATCTTAGGAAAGGAAGGGGTTATTCCTGCTTACAATTTGGGATTACTGTCCTTCATGGATGAGAAGACATGGCAGCAGAAGCTTGAGGAGGCTTCTCACATTCAGTTCACAGTGAGGAAGCAGACAGTGGTAAATGCTGGTATTGAGGCAGCTCTCTCTCCTTCTCATATAGTCCAAGATCCTGGCCCATAAAATGCAGCTACCCACAGTTGAGGTGGGTCTTTCCCATATCAATGAACCTAATCAAGACAATCCCTCATAGCTATGCCCAGAGGCTGAGCTGCGCTAGCTCACCCTTCGCAAACATTCCCCCGTGATAGTTTACTAGGTGATTTCAGGTCCTATCAGGTTGACACTCAACATAAACTGTCACAGATGCGAAGTTGCACCTGCCTCACTGGCCCTTGCTAGCAGCGTCCTATCATGAACTGCATTTGTTGAGGTGGTGAATAAGAAGGCCAACCCTTCTAGAATGACTCTCACTGTTTGAGTTTTGTGAAAGACTAGGTATTGGTGTCTGGGAATACAGGGAGAAGAGAAGTTTAGGGAAGAGCAGGTTGGGAAGGAGTTTTAAATGTTGTGGAGCTTCAAGCATTAGGGAGCAATAGTTGGCACTTGCCAGTAGATGACTGGATATGTGTTTGAAATCCTTGGGAAATTATTGAGTGAGATTATTGTGCATTTCAACCATTTACTAAGGCCATAAATTGAGACAAAAATCATACCTGGAAAGATCACATTCTCATATAAAGGTGAAAGATCTTGGAATAAAAATTCTTAAGCATATATATATATATATATATATATATATATATATATATATATATATAAAATCTACACATCACTCTGGAATTTAGTTGTTCAGAACATAGTCTGCTCATGGACAAAACCTCCTGGAAAGCCTCCTTTGAGAGTCACCACCACTGTTACCTTGGACTTCTCTTTTGAGTATTGCTTTGTATTTAGACTCTTCTCCAGTAAAACTCTTTAGGACAAAGGCACAACTTACATATCTTTGACAGTAGCTGCTATAAAATTCCATAAGATGATCATTCCATTTAAGGTTCCAGCAGCTAACAAATTATATTCCTCTGTTTGGAATAAATCAATGCAGTTTACCTCAGTATTGATGGTAGGAGTCTAAAGAAAGAAGGAAAAAGATTTACTGACTGGTGGAAATACAATCTCTAAGCCTGGTTCAAATGCTATATATACATATTACATATGTGATCAATTTCAAACAAAAAGTGTCATAATCTTTTAAAAAATCTTGGAGTATGAAATGAGTTAAAATACACTTTTCTGACATTAGCATTTTAATGTGCATAATTTATTAAAACATAAGAACATACATTCTCTCTTTAACAGCCCCTTTCACTCAGCCTTGACTTATTTATCCTTACCAATCATTAGATTACCTTCCTTTCTTAAAAAAAAAATTCTTATTTATTTTCAAACAGAGAGAGATAGAGAGAAGAGAGACAGACTTGAGAATAGGCATGCCAGGGCCTCTAGCCACTGCAATTGCACTCCAGACACATGTGCTACTTTATGCATCTGGCTTTATGTGGGTACTTGGGAATCAAGCCTGGGCCACTAGGCTTTGTAGGCAAGTGCCTTTTTACTTGACTTATTCAGCTGTCTGGCTTCTGCTCCACTCCACTCTGTGAAAGGTTTTTTGATTTGTCATGGAAGACTACTTCTGTGATAACTTTCAATTATCTATCCTTGGTATTTCTTTGTTGAGTACCTTGAGTTCTTAGAATACAAAGTTAAATAAGATATCTCTGACCAGAGGAATGCATTGTAGTTTAAAGTATTCAGGGAAGTGTTAGTTAGTAAGCAATTTGAAAGTAATGTGTTGGAACCATGTCAGACTTGACTGAGAGGTAGAGGGGCGGCATGTAACTAAGATGAGCAGCCTCTCACCGTGCAGCTTTCCACTGCTGCTTCCTTCCTGAAATGCCTTCTGCTCTTGACACCGTATTTTCCTGAGTTTGCTCATGTTCTGGTTTGAAACTTGAACATCTCTCTCAAAGGCCCAGTGTTTAAGATTTGGTTGTCCACCTGTACTGTTGTTGTGAGGTGGTGGAAACCGTAAGAGGTGGGGCCTAGTAGAAGGAAGTTAGAGAACTGGAGACATGCCATTCAAGCGGACATTGGAGCCTTATCTTCTCTTTCCTCTTTCCTTCTCCCTCATTCTTTATCATGTCTTGGCTACCATGAGGGGTAGATTTCTATATCAGGAGCTTCCAAATGATGTATTGTCTCACCATAGACCCCAAGACAAAAGTGCCAAAAGCCATGAACTGAAACTGTGCTAACATTTTTTTTTTCCTCTTGTTTATCTCAAGCAATTTATCACAGTAATGGAAAGCTGGCAGATACAAATACAGCTCGAGCCTCTATGACCCTTCTTTTTCTGTTTCCTACTTGACACGCTCTTACCTTTGTCAATCTTTTAAATATTAATATCCTTAGAGTTTGCCTCTTGTATACTTGCTTTTTCCAACTTGTTGTGGGCATTTTAGTTCCTCAAGTTCTAATGACCCTGGGATCCTGGATCCCAGTGTTAAAGACATAATACTCTATTCTAGTCCTCTCCCAAAAACTTCAGGCATGTACATTTATTTAGTTAATATGTCTAAGTCACCACCTCCCTAGTAAGTTCCTAGAGCATCTTCCATCCCTCTCCCAACTGTAGAGCATGCGTCTCTGACTAATCAAGGGTACATTGTACTTCTTTTACTGCTTAGCTTTTAAACCTTCCCTTCACCATCCCCACTACCCTGACCTTATATCTTCCAGCTCAACCAAAGGTCCATTAGCTGCATCTTCTGCCTCCAATCTAAGCAGCAACAGGGGTGAGCATCTCACAGCCCAGCCTGACCAGGTCATTTCTCACTGAAGCCTTTCATGAGCTCCCGTTTCTTGCAGCACCCTCAGGCTGCTTTCCATTTCAAGTTTGATGAGGCCATCCCTGTGTGTCTCACCTCCATCTTCTATCACTTCAGTCTTCTTCAGTGACACTGGGTCACTTGTTATCTCTCACAGATCATGCAGGGCTTTACCTCCTTGACTTAGATCACGTGAGCTCCATTTTGGATTTGCTCTGTCTTTTCACCTCCCTTTAGGAACTTCTACCTGGGTCACGTGAACTCCTGTTGGTTCTTTATATTGAATCCGACGACTGTGTTCTTCAAGAACTTTCCCCTCCCCTAGCCTTCTTATAGCCAGCTGTACTTCTATAATGCAGGGATCATACCTTGTTCATCTAGGTATTCCCAGTGCTAAGAACAGCACATGCTACACAGTAGGTGTGCAATAAGAAGTGCTTCATAAATGAAAGGCTTTCATGGACCATGTACAATCCAATTTTATTTTCCTATGTGACTTTTTCACTTTCTCTATAGAGTAATTTTAAAATGTGGTGCAAAAAGTAGGTGCTACAATGATAACTACTACAGGCATCAAAAATAAGAATTGACATAGACTGTTACTAGAGAATTATCAGTGCCAGGGATGGGATGCCTTCCAGTGAGTTGTTGGCCAGGGAGGTCCCTAATATCCCCATAATATTACAGGTCATTGCTGAGGCCATTGGTTTCCCACCAGGAATAGATGCTAAGACCCTATTGCTGAAGACTCCATCTTGGGCTGCAAGATCACTGAGAAATCCTACTGGAGCTGAGCTGAAAACCTCCTCCATGGAGACCAGCTGACAGAAAGCTGGAAGAAGCCATTCTGCATGCAATTCAATGGAAGAGAGAGAAATCACCAATGAACATACTTAACAGTGGATACTGCAAGCCTTAAATTTGGCCATCCAGGCCAAATGAGCCAATAGGTGCAATAGTGGCATGTCTGTTATGGGGAAAACCAACCACCCTCTAATTTGACTGGAGGCCTGCTCCATGGGAGGGAATACATCTCTGATACTGAAAACCTACAACAGGGGTACTCATGAGCCCTAGGGGGTGTAATGTCTGCTGGTGTCTGGCTAAATGTGTATATATATATATATATATATATATATATATATGTGTGTGTGTGTGTGTAGGCTGTTTTCTTTAGTGTCTGACTACTGTTCCTGTAAAAGCTCAAAACTATAAGTGCTCTGAGCAACTATTAGAGTAAATTCATAAAGTTAATGAGAACTCTTGTTTAAAACAATGAGGGAGCTAGGGAGATGCCTCACTTTGTGAAGTGCTTCCCAGTCAAGCATGAGGAGTTGAGTTTGGATCTCCAGAACTCACATCAAAACTGGCCATGACAGGCCATGCCTGTAATCCCAGCACTGGGGTGGCAGAGGCAGGAGGATCCCTGGTGCTCTCTGGCTAGCTAGCCTAGCCAAATGGATGAGCTTGAGCTTCAGTGAGAGAACCATCTCAGCAAACAAGGTGGAGAGTGATTGAAGAGCACACCTGACACCAACCTCTAGCCTGTACACATGCACGTGCGCACACACACACACACACACACACGAGCATGCATATGCATACACATGAATACCACACACACATTAAAACAATCAACTGGGGCTGGAGAGATGGTTTAGCAGTTAAGGCAATTGCCTGCATAGCCAGAGGACCCAGGTTCAATTCCCCAGGACTGATGTAAGCCAGATGCACAAGGGGGCACATGCATCTGGAGTTTGTTTGCAGTGGTTGGAAGCCCTGCTGTGCCCACTCTTTCTCTCTCTTTCTACCTTCCTAATTCCATCTCTCTCTCAAATGAATAAATAAAATATTTTTAAAAAAGCAATCAATGGGTGTAAAGTTTGGTAGGAACCACAAGAACAGCTTCCTCATTCCCCATCATCTAAACAACTAACTTATGTACTTCATCTCTCCGCTATGCACATCTGCTTTGCAGAGAGGGTGTAAACACCTAACAGAAATTGCTTTCTGAAGAGATTTTATGTGAAACTGTCAAATTCAACATGTCCAGCCACTTCTGAAATATTCTGAAGGGCACCTGTACTCTAGTTCATAGTTATTAAGCTTTTTTTTTTTCTGGTCATAAACTTTTCAGTCATCTTGAGAGAAAGCTTTGGGGAAAGGGATGAAATGCAGACACATGCAGTGACAGGGCCATATCCCAACAATGTCATGTTGACTGAGGAAACCACACATATACAGAAGCTGACTGACAGGTGCTCAGACATGAAAGAGACATATGTATCATACCTCCAGGGCTCAGGGAACACTGAAAAATTCCTTCAAGTATTGTATTATTGGAATATTTTTTAAATTTTTATTTATTTATTTATTTATTTTGTTAGTTAGTTAGTTATTTGAGAAGAAAGAATGGACATGCCAGAGCCCGTAGCCACTGCAAATGAACTCCAGACATTATGTGCCACCTTTTGCATCTTGCTTACATGAATACTGGGGTGTCAAACCTGGGTCCTTAGGCTTCACAGGTAAATGCCTTAACTGCTAAGCCATCTCTCCAGCGCCCTCCCCCCGCCAGCCAAGGAAAGTTTTACCTATAGTATCAGGGAGCTTTGAGAGTCCCAGGAGACACCCAGAAGTGCATGGATCCAGGGTAAGGATTCTGTCTCTGCAGATTTTTTAAAAAGAGCTTCTCTGTAGCCCAAGCTGGTCTCCTGCTCTTCTTCTGTTTTGCAATACTGATTCTGCCAGCCTGTGAATATGGGAGGTTTTTTCCATTGTTTAGTGTTTCATTCAATTTCTTTTTTCAGTATTTTCAGCTTTCATTGCATATGTCTTTCATCTCCCTGGATGGGTTAGTCCTATGTATGCTTTTAGAGGTCTTCAAAATGGAACTTTTCCTTCTTTTTTTTTCTGAGCCAGTTCAGTCTTGGAATACAGATGGGTTACTGATTTCTCTGACACAATTTGGTATTCTGCCACTTTGCTGAGAGTGCTTCAGGTCTGAGTTTGCTGGCAAAGTCTATAGGTTCCTTGAGTATAGCTTCTCTTCTACTTTGATTTCTTCCTTCCCTACTCATATCCCTTCTGTTCCTTTCTCTTTACTGCTCTAGCTAAGGATTATATCGAATAAGAGTAGTGAAAGTGGGCACCCGTGCCTCATTATACATTTTTTTCCCATTTAGTATAACGTTGGCTATAGATCTGTTGTATATAGCCTTTATTATGGTGAGATATGGTCCTTCCCTTCCTAGTTTCCCCGGGGTTTTTATTGTGAGGGGATGTTGAGCTTTTCAAAGGCCCTTTCTGGGTCTATTGAGATGATCACGTGACTTCTGCACAAAGCAGGTGGGCCTTGAACTTGTAGTGGTCCCCCTGCCTCTGTCTCCTGAGTGCTGGGTTACAGGCATGTATCACTTGCTTTCTTCTTGCTGGGATGACATAACCAACAAGAAGCAACTTGCCTGGAGTCCATCATGGAAGCAGAGGCATGGTAGGCAGGAATGGGAGGTCAGTGTCACATTGTCATACCGGCAAACAGGAACACAGAGAGAAAGAACAACACATGGAGCCTGCCCCGCCCCCCCAATGACACACTTCCTCCAATAAGCTTTTTGTTTGATTAATTCAAAAGGGTCTCACTCTTTACTCTGTAACCTCATCTGGCCTGAATCTTACTATGTAGAGACCAGGTTGGCCTGGAACTTGTGGTAATTCTCCTGCCTCAGCCTTCTCAGTCCTGGACTGACATGGAATTCACTATGTAGTCTCAGGGTGGCCTTGAACTCACCATGATCCTCCTACCTATGCTTGCCGAGTGTTCGGATTAAAGGTGTGCACCAGCACACCTGGCATTTATTTTTTATAATATATTTATTTTCAAACAGAGAGATACAGAAACAGAGATAGAGAGTGAGTATGGGTGCACCAGAGCCTTTTGCCAATGCAAATGAATTCCAGGTGTATGCACCACTTTGTGCATCTAGGTTTAAATGGGTATTGAGATATTGAGCCCAGGCCAGAAAGCTTTGCCAGCAAATGCCTTTAACTGCTGAGTCATCTCTTCACTCCAGTAAATTATTTTTTTAAATGTTTGCGAAGGATATATATATATATATATATATATATATATATATATATAATTTTTTGAGGAGAATGCCAGAATGTCTAACTAAGAGTCACTTCAAAATTCACAGGTGGTCCTGAGACTACATCGTTAATTCCAGGTCAGCCTGGGCCAGAGTGAGACCCTACATCAAAAAAAAAAAAAAAAAAAAAAAAAAAAAAAAAAAAACACAAAAAACAAAACAAAACAAAATTCACAGGTGGTAATCAGAGAAGTGGCAGGAATAAAGAAAAATGTGGTCATGTGCAAAACATTGTAATTCTGAGAAGTAGTACATAGATACTCATTGTATTATCTTCTGTACGTTTATATGTATTTTCAAGTCTCCATAACAAAAATCAAAAACTTAAGAGTTGTTTTCAAACTTACGTTAGCATGTTGAGAGAGGCTCTTATTGAGGATTAGCTCAACATCTGGGAATGGAATAGGCATAGCCCTGTCTCTCGTCACTGTCCTCAGGTGCAGAGTGTGGTTCCAGAACTGTAGGTAAGACACGGCGTCCGGCAGTTCCCATATCACCGTGAGGTATATGTCATCTTCCTTGCCCTTTGTTAGAAATAAAGGGAGTAAAGGAAAACCCAATTCATTATTTTTACTTAGAGATGTTTAATCTAGAAAAAAATAGAATGTAGACTTAGACACCCAACATCCACCTATTTAAAATCTCAAGTCTGCTCTCTCTTCTGAAAATATAATTCCTTTTTCTTACCCCCAAGAGTGACCAGAACTCTGACTATGGTATTAGTCATGAAAGCTTTTATATTTCTGCATGCACATACACATTTTATCTATATACATAACATTGCTTTTAGACTTTTGGCCATTTTATAAGTAATCATACTGTATGTATTTTCATTCAGCCTGCTTGTTGCACTCAATGTTATGTCTTTGAGTTTGATACAAGTGGTTGTATGTTCTCTGGTTTATTTCTCTTTAACAGTTATATAGTATTGTGTGTATCCTACAATCCCATCCAACACTGGTGGATGTTGATGTTATTGCTAAGTTTTGACTGCTTATTGTTAAGTACAGGCATGATATGTTCAGTACAATATAGGCAGAGTACAATTATGGAATTATGAGATATGCATATCATAATCTGTACTAGATACTGCCTCATGGCCCTTCAAAGTAGAATCTTATATTTCCACTTTTAGCAGGAATAAATGAGAGTTTCATTTCTTTGTATTCTTTCCAACATTAAGAGTCATTTTTTTGATCATCTGAAGAGTTTGCAAAGGGACATTAAAAAATATTTTTATTTATTTACTTGAGAGAAAGGCAGATAGAGAGAGAGAGAGAGAGAGAGAGAGCGAGCGAATGGGTGTACCAGGGCCTCCAACTGCTGTAAATGAACTCCAGACACATGTGCTACCTTGTGTATCTGGCTTACATGGGAACTGGGGAATCAAACCCGGGTCCTTAAACTTCGCAGACAAGAGCCTTAACCACTAAGCCATCTCTAGCTTGAAAAGGGACATTTTAAAGCTAACTTAAAAATAAATTATCTGTGGATGTAGCTCAGTGGTAGAACTCTTGCCTAGCATGCAAAAGGCCCTAGTTTCAATTCCCAGCTGCATACCACCACCACCAACTAAACAACTCCATAGGCCAGGCATGGTGGCACATGCCTATGACCCCAGCACTCAGGAAGCTGAGGCAGATAGACGGAGAGTCAAAGACCAGTCTGGGCTACATAGGGAGTTCCAGGCTAACCTGAGATATACAGCCAGACCCTGATTCAAACAAACTACTGTGTGTGTGTGTATGTGTGTATGTGTGTGTTTACATTTGTCTGTTATAGTTCTGTTTTCTACTTGGTTATTTGTGGCAAGATCCTGTTAATTTTTGATATTTGAATTTGTATATCAGAATGTAAGTCACACATTTTGTTTTGTTTTTGTTTGTGGAGGTAGGGTCTTGCTCTAGCCAAGGTTGACCTAGAATTCATGATGTGGGCTCAGGGTGGCCTCAAACTCCTGACAGTCCTCCTGCCTCTGCCTTGCAAGTGCTGAGATTAAAGGCATGCGCCACCACGCCTGGCCTATGGAGTTGCTTAGTTGGTGGTGGTGGTATGCTGCTGGGAGTTGACAGGGCTATGCCTATAAAAAAGGCCTCTTTCATTGGCATATGTGCATGCGTGTTGGCGGAGGGGGGGTGCACATGCCATAATGTGGGAAGATCAGAGGATGACCTTGGAGTCAGTTCTCCTCTTCTGTCTTGTTCAAAACAGGGTCTCCCTTGTTCACTGCTGTGTACTCCGGTCTAGCTGGTCCGCGAGCTTTGGGGAGATTTTCCTATCTCTTCCTTTCATCTTGTTGTGCACTGAGGTTACAGACACTTGTGCTACTGCATTTGGCTTTACATGGCTTCTGGGGATCTAAATTCAGACACAGCAAGGACTTTATTCAACCCAACCATCTTCCCAGCTCTATTTCTTTATTCTTTCAACTCATTTAAAATTTTTTTCTGTTTATTTATTATTTTATTACTTAGTTATTTATTATTATATTTTTTATTTTTACTTTTTGGTTTTTCGAGGTAGGGTCTCACTCTAGCCCAGGCTGACCTGGAATTTACTCTGTATTCCCAGGGTGGCCTTGAACTCACAACCATCCTCCTACCTCTGCCACTCCAGTGCTGGGATTAAAGGTGTGCGCCACCACGTCTGGCTCTATTTTTTTAAAATAATTTTTTGTTTATTTTTTTATTTATTTGAGAGTGACAGACAGAGAGAGAAAGAGGCAGAGAGAGAGAGAGAGAGAATAGGTGTGCCAGGGCCTCCAGCCACTGCAAATGAACTCCAGATGTGTGTGCCTCCTTGTGCATCTGGCTAACATGGGTCCTGGGGAATGGAGCCTCGAACTGGGGTCCTTAGGCTTCACAGGCAAGCGCTTAACCGCTAAGCCATCTCTCCAGCCCTGGCTCTATTTTTAACTATTTTTAAAACTATTTTCATTTGAGACAGAGAGATAGAGAGAACGAGGAGAGAGAATGAGCTCACCAGGGCCTCTAGCCACTGCAAACGAACTCCAGACACATGTGCCACCTTGTGTACCTGGCTTATGTGGTACCTGGAGAATAGAACCTTAGGCTTCACAGGCATGTACCTTAACCTCTAAGCCATCTCTCCATCTGTATTTATTTAGTTGAGAGAGAGAGAGAGGCAGACAAAAAGAGAGTGAGTATGGGCTCTCCAGGGCCTCCTGCCACTGCAAACCAACTTCAGATGCATGTAACCCCTTGTGCATCTGGCTTTCACGGATACTGGGGAATTGAACTCAGGCTTTCAGGCTTTGCAAGCAAATGCCTTTAACTGCTAAGCAATCTCTGCAGCCCCTCTTTCAACCCTTAAAGAGCACCTATTATGAGCAAGACAAGAAGATCAAAGTGTTCAGTCCTTACCAAGCTCAGTCTACAGGTTCCGAGTGGAGGAACAGAATAATCAAGGTGAAAATGGCTACAGTAGTCCTGTATTCCAGGATAGCCTTGAACTCACCATGTTTCCATCACCCAAGTGCTAGAGTTACAAGGATATACCACCACACCTGGTTTCATGTGGTGTGGGGAATCAAACAAACCCTTAGCCTTTTTTTTTTTTTTTTTTTTTGGTTTTTCGAGGTAGGGTCTCACTCTAGCCCAGGCTTACCTGGAATTCACTATGGAGTCTCAGGGTAGCCTCGAACTCACGGCAATCCTCCTACCTCTGCCTCCCGAGTGCTGGGATTAAAGGCATGCGCCACCACACCCGGCTAACCCTTGGCCTTTTGCATGCTAGGCCAGTACCCTGCTAACTGAGCTATTTCCCCTAGCCCAGAACTGTTATTTCTTTTGTGTCTATGCCAACTGTCTGGTAGGAAGGGCATTCTGATGATCAAATGCAGTCACTTAAAAAAGATGATTGACTCTGCACTCTATGTATTTCACCAAGACATTCATTTCTACAGTGTCATTATGGAGTGAGCAAGTAACAAAGGAAGAACACATTGACACAGAGAAATTTTTCCCAGCTCCAAGGACTTTCGCATCCTAATCAGTGTGGGTTCTTCAAGATTGCAGTCCCATTCAAGACTTATTTTCTGAGGCAAGCCTCCAGAGTGAATAATAGAGGCAATGCATCCTTGAGCTCTCTCTGTCAGGGTGTGAGCGTGGTCCTCTCAGCCAGGATCAATGATGTCGGCTTCATTTTAGATTGGAAGAAGGCATTAGTATTCCTAAGCGGTAACAGTTTCACAGGGAAAATAAATTAGCCTATCTCAATCCTCCACAAACGGCCCTGAGAAGATTGCATCATTAACCTCAATATAAACAAAGCAATTTTGGTGAGAAGTAGAGAAAAATGACTTGGGCATCTCTGGATTCTTTATAGGCTCTAAGGGACGGCATCTGCTGAGGAGCCGCTGTGAGAACAATGATTTATTCCGGAAGGGCAGTTAGTTAGTGGCAGGTGGGTGCAAAGCCCGCCTCTCCCCCACGCACTTTGGAGGATCCGGCATGATCCTGGAGCAAGCGTGAGAGGGGTGGGACGCTGGGCCCGGGAAGCTGTGCATTTCGCTTATACCCGAGCAGAATTAGCTCAAGCGTCACAGGACAGTCGATGGATAAGCACAATCTTCAGCTGGCCGGGAAGGGAGAAGTTGAACCCGCATCACCCACTGGCTTATCAAATTTTTTCCCCAAGAAGACCACCTACGGTGCAGATATGGGAAGCGGGATTGGAACCTGGATCATTTTGATGGCCCCACTGCGCTCCAGGGCGAGGATCAGGAGCTGCCGCTTCGCCTGGGCTTTGAGGAAGATGAGGCGCAGCATCCAGTGCTCCTCCTCCTTCCAGTCCTTGCCCTCCAGCAGCACTTTCATCTCCTGCCCGCTGCCGAAGTCCCACACCTTAACGGTTCCTGCGGGCATTAAGGAAAGGCTGCGTGAGTAGGGTGGCATGCAGAAAACCTGGCTCTTGGCTCAGGGCGCGCTGAGCCCACTGAATGACTGCTATCACTAAGACTGGCCCGTGAGCCTCACCAGTCTTGCTGGGTATGAAATACGTCTTTGTGTGCCTTTGTTTGTGACAGGTTGGTTTAAAAAAAAGGCACAGCACACTACCCTTAAATCTTAATACTGCTTACTGTGGTTTGGATAAGCACGCTCCAAAGACCCATGCATAGAAGGTTGGGTCTCCTGCTTGGTGCTTTTGGGAGGTGGGCAGAGGGAGAGGTCTTGAGGCTGGGAGGGAGTCTGTGGGACCCTAGCTTCTTTTGCTCTCCCAGGCCGCCATGACGTGAGAAGCTTTGTCCTTTCACAGAGTGACCACCCTGACCTGCTGTCTCACCGCACAGTCACCACCATGAGCTGACCACAGGCTGAAAGTTCTGGAACCCTGAGCTAATATAAGCCTGTTGTTCTTATAAGTTGATGATCTTGAGAAGTTGTTAAAATGACACAAAGCTGACTGAAACGGTTTTCTCTGAAACCAGCAGACTCTCTGAATTTTCTTTTTTAAATATTTTATTTTTATTTATTTATTTCACAGAGGAAGAGAGAGAGAGAATGGGCGCACCAGGGCCTCCAGCCACCTCAAACGAACTTCAGATGCGTGTGCCCCCTTGTGCATCTGGCTAACGTGGGTCCTGGAGAATCGAACCTAGGTCCTTTGGCTTTGCAGGCAAATACATTAACTGCTAAGCCATCCCTCCAGCCCTGAATTTTCTTTCTTAAGTCATTTTTTCCTGTTCATCTTCTAGTGTTTTTCAGTTTGTCAAACATCTCACCCCAACAGGAACTGTAGCTGCTAAACCATAATTATTATTCACAGTTAAAGTTACTCTAACAATCTCTCAAAGTGCTGATGTACTTTTAGGTCTTTGACTCTTATTGGGTAATGAATGACAGGTCTGAAGGAATTCTAGCAGGCAAGAAACTATCAACTCTGAACTTGTATTGGTTACATGGCAGAGAGAAAAAAAATAAGGGATTTTAATTTTTCATAAACTTGAAGTACTTCCGTTCAAAGCTAATTACCAGTGTAAGTGTACTTAGTGCAGGTGGGGCAGATCATGGAGACGGAGCCTTTAAGGGGCCCCGAGCTCTTACAGAGCAGGGCTTCCCTCCCTCACTGCTTCTACCACATAAGGTTGTAGTGAGAAGACAGCATCTGTGAACCGGGAAGTGGGCTTTTACCAGACACATGGTCTTGAACTTTTCCAGCCTCCAGAAATATGAGAAAGAAAAGTATAGTCTATAAGCCCATCTATGATATTATGTTAAAATAGCCCAAACTGACACCTTCTTGATCGTTCACTTTATTCACTTGATTTAGGGAACAAGGATGACGGGGCCAGAAGGGGTGATAATCAGGGTAGTGGCAGAAGGCCAGTTCCTTGCTCGGTACCGTGTAGAGAATCGTCTTCTAAGATGGTCACCTCAGGTTTTGTTACTGAACCCGCACTCCTAGTGCTTTTCACGTAACCTGGAACCCCAGCCCTCTCCACGTCTAATCCCTCAGCACTAACTGTGCTGGACCTCCGGTGTTTCGCTGTGATGCTTTTTCTTCCCCTCTGCCAGGGTCTCCCCATTAGCAACCCACATGCCCCATCTGTTGTTCTCTACTGACACGAAGCATTCAGTATTCCCTGGGCACCCTCCACTGGGAAGAACGCTGGACAGGAAGTGAAAGTGACAGTTCCCTCCGTCAAGGGCTCTGTGGTCGTGTAGGAAAACAGTTAGGCAAGCAAGTGCAGGAAGGTACCATGTTCTCACCCCTTCCTGAGTTAGCTAGGTACAGCCTCATGGCCCAGATCGCCCCCTAACCTCAGAGCGTTGAGAGAAGAAAGACACTGCTTGGTTCCTCCTAGGTGTGGCCAGGGTAATAACGAGAAGGGATTGATGGCTGTTGGCAGAGCTACTGTGTGTGTCAAAGAATCTTACTTTGGTTATGTCTTAAATACAAGCTCTCTATCAATGTATGCACCACTGAGAAGGAGCAATGGAGCATCTGTACAAGAATCATAGATTGCAGGACTAACAAAGTAAAATATGGCTTGTTTGCATGAAAATAATGCTATTGCCAGTCAACTACTGAACTGCATAATCAATACACCTGAACATGATTTTGTGCAAAGCTCAGAATCTGTTGCTGGTAATTTTTATGTGGACATGGCTGTGTGCTGATGACATAGCAGAGCTGCTTTGTCTTGCACTGGTCTAGCAATGCAAGTCAGCACACTGCCCTCCATTGCACCCCAATGAATGCATCCCAGTGCATTGCTGCTAACACATTATATTGCCATTAGCTCCGCATTCGTGGCTCTATTCCACTGTGTTATCTTCTGCTCGCATTTTCAAAATTCAGTTTTTCACATCGGGATGCTCATTCATCCCATCAACTGGCTTGTGAAGAAGCATTTATTTAACAAATATGCCCCAAAACAAACATGTTTTGAGTAATTTGTGCAGGTAGCTACGTCGTCTAGACCAAGCAGCCTCCTTTGCGGGAGTTCAAAACGAGATGAGGCGGAAGGTGGGGCAACTGTAGCTCTCTGGGTCCTGGAAATGCTGCACAGCTTACTCTACAGATTAAGAAATATGAGCCCAATATGTTCCCATGTTTGATATCCCTGCAAGGAGACTAGACATAACAATGGGCCAGTATATGCTTCTAGGCATTTTGAATCAAAGCTGAGTGGCTATTTTGCCCGGTCCCCAGATCTACTATGAGTACATTGTAGGGGCTAGGGATGTTGTTCAGTGGTAGAGTGCATAGTTAACATGCATGAGGACTTATATTCAATTCCTAGTGCACACACAAACACACCCATGTATGCATGTACACAATACTCGGCAAGTACCAAATCTCATGTCTTTCTCTCAGCTAAAAGTATTCAAAAGGCATATGCCGGGCTGGAGAAGATGGCTTAGAGGTTAAGGTGTTTGCCTTCAAAGCCAAAGGACCCCAGTTAGATTCCCCAGGGCCCACGTAGCCAGATGCGCAAGGTGGCACATGCATCTGGAGTTTGTTTGCAGTGGCTGGAAGCCATGCCATGCCCATTTGCTCTCTCTCTACCTCTTTCTCAAATAAATAAATAAATAAATAAAATATATCTTAGAACATTATAAAAAAGGCTTCTTATCAAAGATACTTCTTATCAAAGATTTAAATGAGATGGTGCATATGAATCATTTTTTGGATTTTATTCCACGTGTCTATAATGTTACATAGATATCCATAATGTATTAATTTACTAAATGTAGTTATATACATTAAAAGTAAAAATACAGAGGTTGAGGAGATGCCTCAGCAGTTACAGATGATTGCTTGCACAGCCTACTAACCCATGTTTGATCTTCCTCAGCACCTACATAAAGCCAGATGCAAAGGGGCTCAGGCACCTGTGATCCCACCATACCTGTGGCCATGGAAGGTGGAGCTAGGAGGATCTGAAGCTCAAGACCAGCTAGACCGGCATTCGTTTGCAGGGGCAAGAGACCCTGTCCCAAAGAAGGTGCAAGAAAAGCACAGGCACATCGAGGTTGTCCTTGGACCTCCACAGGTGCACTGTGGCATGCATGAACCCCACCCCAGACATAGACAGAAAAATGTAAAAATGTAGACAATACTCTATGTGCCAGTGTTTAATGCTTAAGTTTTTTTTTTTAATTTTTCAGGTTAGTCTACAAAGTAATGGGTTTATTAAGGCATTTTCATATCTATATGTCTCTATGTGAAAGACTTGCAAACTGTTATAGAAATTATGTACATGCAATGTAAGTTACTGATTATTTTCACATCAATATCAATACATTAGTGCAAGACCCTTCTGCTGTTCACCGAGGCAAAGCCATCTCCCCTGCATGTCTCCTGTCAGCCTGACTCATACTTCCTCTTCAATCCAAAACTATTATCAGTTTCTAACACAAATTCTCAGACTACTAAGGAGAGATACGTGTTCTGACTAGTGTTCTGACCGTTATATGCTCCCGTGGCAAAGAGAAATCCGCTTTCATTGATAGCTGCGGAAGTCAGTTCAATATTGAAGCCGTGAGGGTCCAGAATCTGGTATATTTGGAGGCCAGTCTCAAGTTCCCATACCTGTAGAAAACAAAACAATATCAAGGATTTCCTATACATGCCTTTCCATTCTCAACAACATGTCAGCCATTTTAAAAGTTTCCAGGTCAGTACTCTCCACGTCTACCACCTTTCCCAGCACTCTGCCCTGTTAGCTTGACCCCAGGAAGTGGGCTGGTTGCCGGCCGTCTGACAGTTACTGGTCTGCCTTAGAGTGTGCCTCCTTCAGTGGCTGAGACAGCAGTCACTCGAGTTACCCCAGGCAGTCCCGGCTATAGGAGAGTAGTCAGTTGTGGCTCACAATAATTTGGCTCTGGAATGTCCCTCAAAAGCTCATGTGTTAACAGCTTGGTCATCAGCATGGTGCTGTAGAAAGTGGTTAGAGTGTTTAACAGATGGAGTTTAGTGGGATACTGCACATCACTGAGGGTATGCCATTGAAGGGGATGTTGGCAGCCTGACCGCCTCCTCTTCCTTTTTCCTCCTGACTACCATGAGGCAAACAAGCTGCTCACCTCATACTCCCATGATGATGTCCCTTTCCAAAGATCCCAAAGCAATGGGAAAACCAACCATGAACTGAAGCCTCAAAAACCCATCAGCTTGGGCTGGAGAAGATGGCTTAGTGGTTAAGACATTTGTCTGCAAAGCCAAAGGACTCTGGTTCGATTCCCTAAGTCCCACGTAAGCCAGATACACAAGGTGGCACATGCATCTGGAGTTCACTTTCAATGGCTAGAAGCCCTGGTGTGCCAATTCTCTCTCTTTCAACCTCTCTCTCTCTCAAATAAATAAAAACATATATAAAACACTCATCAACTAAAATAAACCTTTCCTCTTTCTAAGTTGATTACCTCATGTGTTTTGTCACAGTAATAGAAAGGTACCACACTGCTGTAAATGTAAAGCAAAGTTAGCAGCAAGATAGAAATGTAACAATTAAAAGTGCAGCAGACCAAAGTTAAAAAAAAATCAAACTGGATTCCTTCCTTAGTGACAGCATCCAAATTATCAAGGGGCCATGGGATAGAATGTGGGGTGAACAGCATGTTACATGGGAAAGCCTAAAGGAAAAAAAAAGACTTGAGAAACAAGACAAAGGCAGAGACAGCAAACAGGGTTGGACAAGACCAGGAAGAGGCTGTTTGTGAGGCAGGCTGGATATACTCAGAACGTCCGGAACCATGTTAAAATCCATCATTCTTTGGCTACACAGGGAAAGTCATAGCTGTGTGCAGTTGTCATCCGCATCTCTCCTCATGGAGGTACTGAGTTCAGATGTCGTCTAGGTGGTCTGTGGGCAGCAGAAGCAGCTAGCAGCACCACTGCCTGCACCCCAGCTGCTGGGGTAGGTGCAGAAGAGAGGGGAAGGTGTGCGTTTCCTCCAGGGGACACAGCAGTAGCTGCGGGAGCTGGAAGAAGTGTGTGTGTGTGTGTGTGTGTGGCGGGGGTGGAAGGAGGGTGATGAAGTAGCCTGGGGCCACATGATGAGGGAGGTAGGAGACCCAGGATTCACACAGTCAGCCTGGCCGTGTTCTTAACCTCTGTGTTTTCTCAGGGGGCTGGGGGTAGGGGAGGTGAGGCCCTTAAGGGAGAGAGAGGAATACAGGCCTCTGAATGAATGAATGAATGAATGGGTGTCTATGGCCAGGCCTGATATGCAATCTCGCTCCATGCACCCCTAGATGCTCCTCTCTCCCCAGAGGGAAGACAGAGTCCACTTATGAGGCCATGATCACACAAGTAAGGATGACTTTTATTTTATATTTTAGTTTTTTAAGATATTTTATTTTTATTTATTTATTTGAGACAGAGAGAATGATATACAGAAATAAGCAGGTAGAGAGAGAGAATGGGTGCACCAAGGCCTCCAGCCACTGCAAACGAATTCCAGACATGTGTACCCCCTTGTGCATCTGGCTAACATGGGTCCTGGGGAGTTGAATCTGGGCCCTTCGGCTTTGCAGGCTAGCGTCTTAACCATTAAGCCATACCTCCTGCCCAGGATGGGTTTTATTTTAATTGTGGTCTGCTCACTTTATCTTTGGGCCATAGCAAAAATGTGATAATTTACTGAATTCAGAAAATCTCCAGCAGGTGACCATGGAAGCTCAAAACTTGAGAAGAGATTTGAGAGGAATGCTCTCCACAGGGTTATATACCTCCTCCTAGTGAGCATGTGTGAACTAATAGTACAGACGAGGGACACAGTCATTCCAGCCATCGCTGCTGGGTATAATGACAGACAGGAGGTACAGAGCACAAAGCCACGTGTGTTCATAGCTGATAAATTCAGGTTCATATCCCTGTCCTCATGTGAACTATCCATACTACCTCTCCGAACCCTGGTTTTCTCAGCTTTAGAATGAAACTCTTTATCTGTCCACAGAGAACTTTCATTATTCAATGACATCATAGACTTAATGCTGTTGTCACATGCCCTGCGCCTGTAGAAGTGATAACAGGCACTCGCAAATGTCTTTTCCTTCCCTGTTAGCATATACCTTCTAATGAAACTTAAATGGAGGTTAGTCCTCTCCTTGATATGTTACTGTGAGAATTTCTCCTTTGGGCTGGGAAGATGTGGTAACAGCACTTGGGCCCGAGACTGCAAGATTCCCATTCCCAGGACCCACACAAAGAGCTGAGCACTGCCACACATGTCTATAACTCCCGTTCCAGCTGGGGGTGGGGGTGGGGTGGAGACTGGAGAATCAGTGAGGCTCCGACAGTTCCAGGTTGAGGGAAAAATTCCTTCTCAAGACAATATGCAGATGAGCCATAGAGGAGGACTCCAAAGTTCCCCTCTGGCCTCCACATGCAGGGACATAGGGTGTGTGCACATGCACATGCCTACACCGTACACACATCACACCACGCACCACACCACACCACAGATACTCTGTAGGCATGCACAGACAAACAAGGGGCTGGAGAGATTGCTCAATGTTTAAAAGGCTTGTCTGCAAAGCCTAAGGACCCAGGTCCAATTGCCCAGTACCCATGTGAAGCTGGATGCACAAGGTAGTGCCTATGTCTAGAGTTCGTTTGCGAGGGCTAGAGGCCCTGGCATGCCTGTTCTCTCTATCTGCCTCTTTATCTAAAAGAAATAAGTAAAATAACAACGTAAAAAAAAAAAAACCCCTTTCTATTTTCATAGGAAAAACGGACCTTTTTCGGCGGGGGGTTGGAGGTAATCAAGCACGGGGCCCTGTGTCAAGCAGTCTGAGCTGCCTTAAAATGCTTCATTTTCAGGTGCTCGTGGAAGCTTAAGGAAAGCTTCAGTGGACAGACTCACCGTGTGCGCTAATACATAGACGGAGCCAGGCAGTGTTTTACCTGGAAGAAGAGAAACTCAGCTTTCTCAGCCTTTTTCTGCCTGCAGAGCCGTTATACACTCACCTTGATTATGGATTCCGAGCAGATAGTGAGGACTTGGTGGAAATATTTGTTGTAGAGCATGACGTTGATCTCCCGTTCGTGAGTATGAGGAACCTGCTTTGTGTCTTGTATCATCCTCGTCAAGGGGTACATGTCTACGACAGTCGATCCTGGACCAGAAGAAGAATCTCACAAAGCCGGCCATGGTGATGCAACCCTGTCACCCCCACATACGGGCTCAGGAGTCCCAGGATAGCCTGGGCCACAGAGCAAAACCCTGCCCGAAAAACAAAATAATAAAATAATACACGCTTTAAAAGTATCTCCTGGAGCTGGAGGGATGGGTCAGTGGTTAAAGGGTACTTGCTTGCAAAGTTACCTGCCCAGGCTCAATTCCCCAGCACCCACTTAAATCCAGATGCAAAACTGTGCGTGCCTTTGGAACTTTGGAGTTTACACACACACACACACACACACACACACACACACACCAATCAATCAATAATTAATACATATATTTGAAAAGAGAGAGAGGAGAGGCAGACAGAAAGATAGAGAATGGGCACTCCAGACTCATGGGCCACTTTGTGCATCTGGCTTACATAGGTACTGGGGAATCAAACCTGGGTCTTTACTTGCCTTAACCACTAAGCCATCTCCCCAGCCCAGTAAATAATATTTTTAAAGTGTCCCATGTCCTATACCTGTAGGATGCTCAGTGTTACAAGTCTAGAATCACAGTGGATTTCAACCCACCCATTGGGATTGGAAATAGCTAGTGAGTGAGAGTCATATCACCAATGCTCAGCATTTTAATGAGGCTCCAAGGCACTCATTCATTCTACATCACGCTTAACAAATACAGCTAGCGTGATTCAGCCATGGGAAAGCAATCATTCAAGACCTCATTATCTTTCAAGCAAGGGTCCTCTTGACGTCCGATTTCCTGCTTTATCCTCTACTCTTCCCTGCTTTGCTGTGCCCGCCAATGCCCTCCATCGAGTGTTTTCCAGTGACTCTGCCAACCAGCCTCCTGCAGAAGCTAAGCTCCCATTTGGTGACTGAACTTAAGTTAGAGAGTCGCTTTAGCCAGACAGTGAGGAAGCACTCTGTGACCATGGTCCAATTAAGTAGCATGAATGAGAATGACCACCAGGCCAGTGCTTGCAACAAACATGGGTAGTAAGTCACATTGATTTCTGAGTCATCATAGTCACAGGTACAGTTTAGCACGGCCATAGGATGGAGAATAAGGAGGGTGCTCATTTTTACCCTTATGTTATAAACCACAAGTATCATTTCATTCTCAAAATCAAGGAGTCATGTTTTGCTTTAGTATACTAATCTCAAATATTGATCAAAAGCTTAAAACATTCTGTAGGTCAAACAAAATGAACTTTCCCCCCTATTTTAGTGATATGAAGATGAAGTTAGCAGCAGTAGGCTTGACTTTCTTAAATCACTCCAAAGAAACATGTGATATATTAGAAGGCGTCACTAACCATGATCCTAACAGGCTTATTAAACTGTATGATAGAATCTGTTTAGAAAAACAGTTCTGGGATGGTTCATCAGTTAATGTTTCTCCACTCAACCACCTTAGTACGATAGGTGTGGCAACCACATCTCCAAGCCATACTTGGAGCTTCTAGGCACATTCTTTACCACGACACTGACAGTCAACAAAGCTCGGCTTGCTCGGGAACAAGTGACAGCTTTCTACTTCTTTGACCACTTGTATTTTAAGAACGGAAATGATGCAAAACAAAGAATGAATGAGAATTCAGGAGTCAGAAGCTCTGAGATCAAATCCCAGCCTTATACTTTATATTTCAACTCCTTTGGTCAGTTGGACTGTTTTAGGTTCAATTCTGCCATTTCTAAAATTGTAAATTAATAATTTCTACCCCATATGGTAGTTCACAGATGAAACGAGAAAGTAAAAAGATGGGGCCAAAGATGGCTGTCTGTGTAAGTGCATTGTTGATGACAGAGACAGTAACAGTTGGTCTATGGAGCCTCCCCAGAGTGCGGCTTGCTGTCCCTACGGCTCAGAAGGCCATGCTGCAGAACTTCCTTTGACTCTCAGCATGAATTCATACACTCCATGTAATGCTGATCTCAGTGAATGCAGTTTTAGTGGTTAAGCAATACATGGGGCTTGTATTTTTGCAAGCAGTTAAGCTGTTAAGAGAGTATAAAAGTGTGAAGAAACCTCGAGGTCCCTCTTCTCTGCCTCCTTCTTTGATCACAGCATTTCAGTCCTTAGTTACTCGAATGAGAAGTGGGATGGAAGTGCTGACCCAGTAACCAAACCTGCAAGTTAGGACTGAGAGAACATTTGTGTGTAGTCATGAGTACATTTGTGTCAGAGGCGGTCAAATACGGGAGGGGTGCTTTGTATCTGGAACTAAGTTCAGTTTTTATGAGGTGGAAATTATTGAGCATGAAGTAATGGCTCACTCGTAATCTGGAAAGTGTAAACAATACAACAATCAAAAATAATTGTATTCACCGCAGAGTCAGCACCAGTCATTTCCTTGCCTTCATTAATCCCGCAGGAACTCAGAGCAGGTGGTCGGTGGCAGTAGCCTCGGGAAATTCAAGTCTAGCTCAGTGTTTCAGAACTATGATTAATAGTCTTCATTTTGTTATAAAATCTAAGCATGTACTTACCCTAAATGCCTAACAGGGCACTTTGTCTCTTTAGTATCCCTGTCTAAAAGGCCATGAAAGAATCTGTCTACCAGCATCCTAGCATTAGTATCAGGGAACTTGCGATATTGGATTCTGGCCTCTCTCTCTGATGCTGTGTACGTGAAACAAAGGCAGCTGAGAAGGTCCACACTATTTTATTGAATCACTGCCTTATCAAAATGCATGGTGCCAGGAGGCCTTATTGCAGAAAATGGGGGCTGCTGCATGTTGGCACCACCACCCTAAGACAAGACCACCCTCCTGTACATGTGAGTCCAAACAGCAGAGCCCTCGACACAATGGCAGTGTTGACACCCCTCTTCTGCTTCATGCAGAAGTTCTTCCGGAAGAGCTGCCCTGGTGTTTTCTGAAAAGTACAGTTGCAGGTTCCATTTGTCTACTCATACAGTGACAGGAAAGAGGAGAGAGGAAATCACTATCTACTGTGGTCATGGTTTGTGATTTTCATGTCTTAGTGGTCTTCTTAATGTATTTTCATGATAAGTACTCAAGAGCTAGCTATATTAAAAAAAAAAGCTATAGGGCTGGATAGATGGCTCAGTGGGTAAAAGCACATTCTAGATAAACATGATGATCTGAGTTCTATCCCCAGCACCTATGTAAAAAAAAAAAAAGAGCCAGGTATGGCTATGCATGTGTGTGAACTTATTGCTGAGGGGAATGGAGGTAGGAGGATTGCTGAAGCTCTCTGACTAGCCAGACTAGCCAGTCTAATTGCAAAACAGGGAAGCACAGGTTCAGTGAGGTACTCTGTGTCAGGAAGGAAGGCAGACGAGCAGCAAAGGAGGAGATCTGATACAGGAAGCCATTGCATGTGTGTGCATGGGGCATGTGCATCTGTGCACACACATGCATACAACACATGCAAACACTCCCTCAGAGTACACTACACTCTTCACGCACACTAGAAAAAGGTATAAAAGTAAAGACATGACCAAGCTGTCATAATTTGAGGCCACATACCTGTAATCAGCATGCCATGATTAGCATCATATACCATGGAATAAATCTGCATGTCTCCTGGTCCTCCCTGGCTGTCATGGAAAATTTGTAACAGAGAAAGAGTCTGGATATCCCACACCCGGAACACCTAGAGGAACAAAGCAGAGTCCATCACTCACTGTTTAGAGTTTACTGCCCCTACTGGACTCAGGAGAAGCACCTTCAAAGTCCAGAGCATGAATTACTTCATAAGCTCTCACAGCTGAGCTTCCGTTGCCTTCTTGGTTCATGCATTGTTTGTTGACTCTGAGGAAAACTTCAGTAGTGATCAAGCTTGGCTTGAAGGTATGTCTTTAGGAACTTGATTTTTCTATCACTGGGGAAAGGAAGGGGAAACAGTATTTGCTATTAAGAATATGGAGGAGTAATAAAAGATGGAGCATGAGTCGGGCGTGGTGGCGCACACCTTTAATCCCAGCACTTGGGAGGCAGAGGTAGGAGGATTGCCATGAGTTTGAGGCCACCCTGAGACTACATAGTGAATTCCAGGTCAAGCTCCCATTAACCTTGCACCATAAGAGGGTTTATATGCTTATAACATAGGGGGACAGTTCAAGATATGGGAACAAGCAATGATTTCATAAATAGATCTCAGGAAATAAAAGCAAAAGTTGGCAAATGGGATTACACCCAATTTTCAAACTTCTACCCAGCACAGAAAATGTCTTTAGAGTTAAAATGTAACCAACAGCTGATCACACGCCCAGCCCTGGCACTGAGTAGGCCATCAAGGGTGCAGGTAAGCACTTGCTCCCAACTCAATCCATCAGGCACAGCCTCAGCCTCCACAGCCCCCTGCCTACCTGTACAACCCAGACAGCGGTGATGCCAGAGCTGGTCACACTCCCCATCCCAGACACCTGTGAAGGCTATATGCACAAGGAATAGGTTGCTCACCTTCTAGTATGCACAGTCCAGACCTGTGGGTAGACAGTTGTCCCACACCCACCTGGATCAAGGCTGAGCAGGCGGCACTCCATATAGACTCCAATTGTCTTGCTTTCTCAGCAAGACAAAAGGACTACAAAAACAAAAGAAGAATGCCTAGTCTCACAGTGGAACACTCTAATGCAAACTACTTAAAAGAAACTCCAGACAAAGAATTCAAAAATGCAAAAATAATAAGCATATTCAACAAACTTAATGAGCCAGGAACAAACAGCTGAGTGAAACTGAAGAGAAATGACAAAAATAATTCGACAGCCGAATCAAATGCAAGCAAATAAGAAGAAATATATGGATGAATGAAAAGGATAAGAATCAGCCAAAAAAAAAAAAAAATTCAATGGATAGTTGAAGGAACGTAAAGAAAACATGATCAAATGTAGGAATTAATTCCAAGATACAATAAGAAAGTCAAACTAAGAAATGAAAATGGAATTCCATAAAGAGATGAGGATGTGAAGAAGAATCTAATGGAAAACAAATGAAATGACTCACTTAAAAGGCTCCCAAGAAAGCCCAATCAACAGAATAGATCATGTGGAAGACAGACCACCAAGGGTTAAGGGCAAGATAGAGAAAATAGACCAGAAGGCCAAAATCAATAATTACAAGCTCAAAAATCCTATGGACAGCCAGGCATGGCAGCAGAAGAGGGAAGATTGCTGTGAGTTCAAGGCCAGACTGAGACTGCATAGTAAATTTCAGGAGGTCATTCTGGGCTAGGAGAGGGACCCTACCTCAAAAAGACAAAAACAAAATAATATTCCCAAAAGTCATATGAATAGAACAAGAGGGAAATGTAGGACATTTGAAAAGACTAACCATTTGAATCATGGGCATTCAAGAATGGGAAGAGCTATAGGCCAAGCACATAGAGATAATTTTATCTTCAATAAAATTAAAGAAGAAAATGTTCTGAATCTTATAAAAGAGAGGCCCATCTAGGTACAGGAAGAACACAGAACACCAAACAGACAGGACCAGAGAAGAAATTCTCCATGTCACCTTATAGTTAAAGCACTAAACATACTAAAATTTATGGGACAAAATGAAGGCAGTCCTAATAGGGACATTTACAGCTTTAGATCCCTACATTATAAAAACAGAGAGATCTCAGATACATAACAACAATCAACATGAAGTCTTTAGAAAACCAAGGGCAATCCCAACCCAAAAGCACCAGATGGAAAGAAATAGTCAGATCAGCAGAAACAAATGACTTAGCAACAAAGAAAACAATTTAAAATTTGATGATTTAAAACTGGCTTACAGAAAGAAAAAACAAACAAAATTGACAAACTCATGGCCAAATTGATGAAAGGAAAAAGAAAATTCTAATCCACAAGATTAAAGTTGAGGGCTGGAGAGATGGAACAGTGGTTAAGGCACTTGTCTGCAAAGCCAAACAACCTGGGTACAATACTCCAGGACCCACATAAAGCCAGATGCACAAGGTGGTACATGTGTTTGGAGTTCATTTGCAGTGGCTAGAGGCCCTGGTGTGCCCATTCTCCCTCTCCATCTCTCTCAAGTAAATAAATAAAATATTTTTAGAAAAGATTAGAAATAAGAAAGATGTTACAACAGATACCAATAAAATTGGAAGAATCATTAGGACATATTTCAAAAACCTATGTTCCAGAAAATTGGCAAATAGGGATGAATTTCTTGACTGAAATCACTTTCTAAAGTTAAATCCACAAGAGATAAATTACCTGAGTAGAGCTTTGAAACATCTAATGAGACTGAAGGAGTAATTAAGAGCCTCCCAACCAAACAAGTCCAGGTTCATATGGCCTCACTGGTGAATTCTACCAACACTTTATAGAACTAAAACCACTGCTTCTTAAGTTATTTCACAAAATGAAAAGGAAGGAATATTCCCTGTCTCCTTCTATGAAGCCAGCTTACACTAACACCAAAACCAGACAGAGACACAACAAGAAAAGAAAATTGTCCACCAATATCCTTGATGAACCTAGACACAAATATCTTAATAAATACCTAGCAAATCCAACCCAAGAACACATCAAAAGTATCGGCCAACTTGACCAAGCAGGTTTTATCCCAGTAACACAGAGATGGTTCAATGTATGGGATTCATGAACAGAACATTACATAAAAAAACTTAAGGATAGAAATCACATGATTATCTCAGCAGATGCAGACAAGGCCTTTGACAAAATACAACATTGCTTCATGATTAAAACACCGAAGAGACTAGGGATGGATCATCATATTTCAACATAATAAAGTCGACATGTAACAGCCATAAAGCCCATAATATACTAAATGAGAAAAAACTTGTGTTCATATATGGTCTAGAACAAGACAGGAGTGTCCACTCTTACCACTGGTATTCAACATAGTACTTAACATCTTAGCTTGAGCAATAAGATAAGAGAAAGAAATAAAGGGAATACAAATTAGAAACAGCATGGTACTGGCACAAAAGGACACATAGATGAATGAAATAAAAGTTCCAAGTACATGTTTTAGTAACTATAGCTCTCTGATCTTTGACAGAGGCTGAAAACACACTCTGTAGAAACAACAGCATTTTATTTTTATTTATTTATTTATTTATTTATTTATTTATTTATTTGACAGAGAAAGAGGGACAGAGAAAGAGAGAGAGAGAGAGAATGGGTGTGCCAGGGCCTCCAGCCACTGCAAATGAATTCCAGACATGTGAGCCCCCTTGTGCATCTGGCTAACGTGGGTCCTGGGGAGTAGAACCTGGGTCCTTTGACTTTGCAGGTAAACGCCTTAACCACTAAGCCATCCCTCCAGCCCAGCAGCAGCATTTTCAATAAATGGTGCTGGAGAAACTGAGTTTACCACATGTGCAAGAATGAATATAGACCCTCTTCTCTCACCCTGCACAAAAATCAACTCCATGTAGATTAAGGACCTCAATATTAGATCTGAAACTTTATAATGATCAGAAGAAAAAGTAGGGAAAATGCTCCATGATATAGGCATAAGGATAGACTTTCTGAATAATACCACAAAAGCCCAGAGAATAAGACAAATACTTGGCCACTGGATCTCATGAAACTAAAATATATATTGTACAGCTAAGCAAACAATTAACAAAGTCGATAGATAGCCACAGAATGGGAGACCATCTTCATCAGCTATTCATGAGATATAGGTTTAGTATGTAGAATATACAAAATACTCATAAAACTAAGCAGTGGTTAAGGCACTTTCCTGCCAAGCCAAAGGACCCAGGTTCAATCCCCCAGGACACATGTAAGCCAGATGTACAAGGTGGCACATGCATCTGGAGTTTATTTGCAGTGGCTAGAGGCCCTGGCATACCCATTTTATTTCTCTCTCTCTCTCTCTCTTTGCAAATAAATAAATATTTTCAAAATTCTTGAAATAGATATGTTATTCGACCCAGCTATAGCATGCCTTGGTATACATCCTAAAATCTCTACTCTTTACTATCCAGGTACTTTCTCAGCCATGTTTGTTTGTGCTCTTGTCACAATAGCTAGAAAATGGAATGAGCCCAGATATCCATGAGCTGATGAACGGATAATGAAGATGTTACTATGCACAATGGAATTCTACTTAGCAGATAAGGAAAAAAATTAAATTATGAAATTTGAAGGAAAAAGGATAGACTTGGAAAAAAATCATACCAAGTGAGGTCACACAGGCTACAAAAGATACACTCAGTATGACCTCTCTCATTTGTGGATCCTAACATGGAATACTTTGATTTGTCTATAAGTTTAATAGACATCAGTTATACTTGGGAGGAAGCTAAAGTGAGGCTTGGAGAGAAGAGAAACAGGGAAGGGTCACAGGAGGGGGATACTAGACAGTTAAGTGCAGGGGCAGAACACAGGGGTTGGATGGGTCTGAGGAAGACTAGGAGAAGGGAGGGAGAGGAGAGGGAGATACAAAACTAAGGATAGCATGAATCAGTACTGTGGACATCTCTAAAGACATAACTCTCTTCAAAAAAGAAAGAGAGAGATGTATAGTTTGGGAAGAAACACCCTGCAGGGGTGGAGCAAACTTTACTCTAAAACATGGGCTGTTGCTGGTAAATCCCAATGCCAAGATTGGGTTATCTCTACAGTGAGATGGTCAGGAAGGTCTATGAGGAGCCCAAAACAACACTGCCAAAGTACCTAGCTACCCACCAGAACTAAATGGTAAGACCATAATAATACACCCATACCCACATACCCATACACACACCACATACATATAAAAAAGAAGAAAGAAAGCAATCAAGGAGATGGGGTTGTGGGAAGAAGAAAGGGAATAACTTGAGGGGAGCCCTGGAGAGGATAGTGGAGGAGGAGAATGAATGAGAACAAAATACAATGACATATGTGTATTTAGATGCCATGGTGAAACACATTACTTTATATTAGCCTAACGACAATCATGAAAGGACACTATTATGTCATTTTCAGGATAATGGATGGAACTTGAGATTATCATGTTGAAATTGGCCAAACATAGAAGGAGAAACATCATATGGTTCCCCTCATGTGTACAAATACAGAGAAGACAGAGAGAAAGAGCGAGAGAGAGGGGGACAGACAGAGATAACTTAACAGAGCTTGAAAATACAAGATGGATCATTAGGGAAGGAAAAAGAGGCCAAGGGGAACAGCGACACAGGAAGCAAGAGAGGGGGATATGATTAAAGCAGAGAATAGATATGAAACTCATGCATTTGTGCAGTTGGTTATGATTAAACAATTATAATAGCAATTTAAAAATAAAACTAACTTCAAGTAAAATTAGAACAAGATATCCTATGGATTTAATTGCCTAAACAAGGACAAAAATAACAAGCCACGATAGACCGATGAAGTAAAAATTCAAAATTAAAACTTTGTGTTCAGCAAAAGCAACAATCACAGACACAAAGGGTCAAAAATGATAAAGTCCCTCAAGCACTCATCGGCAAGCTGGATAAACAACAAATGATGTGTCCATATGAGAGGATTTCAGGTCACAGCTAAAACAAATGAGCTAGAGCCTGTGTTGGGGACCAGTCCTAGAACATTTGCTTACCAAGCATGTAAGTGATTTCCAGTAAATAAATGAGCTATATCCATATATAATCACATGGTGTTATTTATTTATTTATTTATTTTATTTGAGAGAGCAAGTGAGAGGAAGGGAGAGAGAGATAGAGAGAGAGAGGGAGAGAGAATGGGTGTTCCAGGGTCTTCAGCTGCTGCAAACGAACTCCAGAAGCACGCATCACCTTGTGCATCTGGCTTTATTGTGCTTATTTAAAATTAACAGTTATGGGTAAGATAAATGTCTCTGCATATGGGGAATTGAACCCAGATTGTCAGACTTTGCCAGCAAGCACTTTAACCCTCAGCCGTCTCTCCAGCCCCACTGCCTTCTTCTCTTGTTCAGGAGCTCTCTGTATCTTTCTTTCTTGTAAGCATTTTAAGCTGTATATAATAAAACCACTTTAAACCTAAAACAATTATCAAGAACTCAACCAAAATTTAACTTCTTTGGACAACATCCATTTTCAGCTCTCTAATTTGGATATTCTTCCTCTAGCTAACCCAAATACCTGTTTATATCCATAGTACTTAGTGATTCTGTCATGGTGACTTACTCACTAGCCTCCTTTTCAAGACTAGAAGTTGCTTAAGACAGGAATCACATCTTACCTGGCTCAGTGTGCTCAGTGTCTTACATTCTTCCCTTGTTTGGGGTTAATATGTTGGATTTTGGTGGATTTACTTGCTTATATTTTCTTGGTCCAAGTGGACTTTACAGTGGCTTGGCCCTGTATAGACAATGCTTTTTTTTTAGTCCAATCAATCAAGTAGCAAATGGGACTGTTTCAGAGATCATGATCCATTTACTTTATTATTTATTTTTAGGTAGTCACAATACTTGAGTGATGGGTAGAAGAGAGACTGGGGGTATAAGGAATCTCTGTGATCACTAGCTCACCCTTTTTTTTTTTTTTTTACACAGAGGCTGGGTGTTCTCAGGGAAGTTATCAGTGTTTTACAGCTTGGAGCCCAGTCAGCCTTGGGGGTGCTCAGGAAGGAAACAAGACAAACCGTCTTGGAGACTGAGATAGTTGGGAGGAAACTCAGGGAAGATCTGGTTTACACTAAACAGACCTTCAGGTGGCAGCATAGAATATTTATGTCATAAATATTGCATATGTGTTACAAAACATTCACTGCTACTAGTAGTACAGATAAGAATGTGATTTCCAAACAAATTGGGAGTGTAAGAGTTACATGGAAGATTTTTTTTTTTTGAGGTAGGGTCTCACTGTAGCCCAGGCTGACCTGAAATTCACTATGTAGTCTCAGGGTGGCCTCGAACTCATGGTGATCCTCCTACCTCTGCCTCCCGAGTGCTGGGATTAAAGGCATGTGCCTCCACACCCGGCTATGGAAGTTTTTTTTTTTTAGCATTAGAAGAAACATTGAGTTATGAGGCAGATTAAGCTTTGAGGGTAAAAGGAGAACTAAGTGACTAGACACAAAATAATCAAAGCAAAGGACAAGAGAAAGGCCTTTCTGAAACCATCTGTGAAGAATAATTACTGAATAATGATGATGTTGGAGTTTGAGAAAATAAGCATTGTGTGCTCCAAGGGATGCTTGCCAGGGTGCTGTGATGTGTCCTGGCTTTTCTTCTTGCAAACACCATGCTGGTCACTTTTATCCAAATGTATTAGAAAAGCATCCTTTTCTTGGTGCTTATTACAGAATAATGAGACTGAAATGCCTGGTTTTAGATGATGATCTCAGATACACAGAGAAGGGCACATCCTCATGCTAAAAGGTACAATATAACAAGACACAAGACTCCCTGTACATCAGGTAATTATGGAACTGTGTAGAGGTGCGTCACACAGGGGCAATGAACATTAGAGATTACTCCAGATTACTGCTCTTGAATACATCAATGCCCTTAGAGTAGATATAAGACAAGTAGCTATACTGTGTCTTAAGAAATACTTGAATGATGGCCAGGTGTAGTGACACATACTTTTAGTTCCAGCACTTGGGAGACAGAGGTAGGCCAGCCTGAGACTACAGAGTTCTTGGAAGTAATTTTTTTTTAATTTCTTTCTTTATTTTTTCTTTATTTATTTGAGAGCAACAGACACAGAGAAAGAGGCAGATAGAGAGAGAGAGAGAATGGGCGCGCCAGGGCTTCTAGCCACTGCAAACGGAACTCCAGATGCGTGCGCCCCCTTGTGCATCTGGCTAACGTGGGTCCTGGGGAATCGAGCCTCGAACCGGGGTCCTTAGGCTTCATAGGCAAGCGCTTAACCGCTATGCCATCTCTCCAGCCCGGAAGTAATTTAATAAGAAAAATTATGAAATTATTTTAGCAATGTGGGACTAATTTGTTTTTTTTTTTTTTCTTTTTTTTTTTGAGGTAGGTTCTTGTTCTAGAACAGGCTGACCTGGAATTTACTATGTAGTCTCAGACTGGCTTTATACTCATGGTGATACACCTATCTATGCCTCCCGAATGTTGGCATTAAAGGTGTGCACCACTACACTGGGGGTGGGGGGGAGAGAGAGGGAATGAATGGGCACACCAGGGCTTGTAGCTGCTTCAAATGAACTCCAGACACATGCACCACTTTGTGCGTCTGGCTGTACGCAGGTACTGAGGATTGAACATGAGTCATTAGGCTTTATGTGCTTTAACTGCTGAGTCATGTTTCCAGTCCCTAATCTGTTAATTTTATAATTTGTTTTCACAGTTTTTCCCAAGTGATGATGACAAATGAGCAAATGAGAAGAAGACACCTGGCCTGTCATTAAAAAATTAACTTTTGGGGCTGGAAATGTGGCTCAGTCTGAAGGTGCTTGCCTGCAAAGCCTAAGGACTTAAGTTTAATTGTCTAGAACCCAGGTAAAGCCAGATGCACAAGGCACATGTGTCTGGAGTTCTGTTAGTGGCTAGAGGCCCTGTCATGTCCATTCTCTCTCACTCTCTATCTGCCTCTTTCTCTTTCTTGCTCTCAAATAAACAGATAAATAAATAGTTTTTAAAATTAACTTTTTAAAATAATATTTTATTTTTATTTATTTGTGAGACAGAGAGAGAAAGAGAGCATACATATACCAGGGCCTCTAGCCACTGCAAATAAACTCCAGATGCATGCACTATCATATGCATCTGGTATGTGGGCTCTGAGGAACCAAACCGGGGTCCTTAGGTTTTGCAAGCAAACACCTTAACTGCCAAGCCATCTCTCCAGTCCAAAATTAACTTTTTCTAAAAAAATATTTTATTTTTATTTACTTATTTGAGATAGAGAAACAGGTAGGTAGAGAGAGAGAGAGAGAGAGAGAGAGAATGGATGCACCATGGTCTCAGCCACTGGAAATGAGCTCCAGATGCATGCACCACCTTGTGCATCTGGCTTATGTGGGTACTGGGGAATTGAACCTGAGTCCTTTGGCATTGCAGGCAAGGGCCTTAACTGGTAAGCCATCTCTCCAGCCCCCTAAATTAACCTTTTAATAATACAATTAGAGTATGTACTTTCAAACGTTATGCTGTCGTTTGGGTATGAAATGCCCTCCAAAGACTTGGCCCCCAGAATGGTGTTAGGAGATGGTAGCTTCTCTCATAGGTGGTGTCTAGGGAGATCTTTGGGTCATTAAGGGAGGATCCCATTGAAGGGGATTATGGAACTTCAGCACCCCTTTTTTCTTTTTCTTCCTGGCCATGAGGTGAGCAGTTTTCTTTCTACTCACTCCTGCCGTGGCGTACTGCCTCCCACAGTCCCTAGTACAACAGGGCCAATTGACCATGAGCCAAAACCTCAAAAATTTATGAATCAAACCTTATTTCTTGGTATGTTACATTATCTCAGGTACTTCTTTATAGATACGGAGAAATGACAAATACAGCCAGGCGTGGTGGAGCATGCCTTTAGTCCCAGCACTCGGGAGGCAGTGGTAGAAGGATCACCATGAGTTTGAGGCCACCCTGAGACTGCAGAGTGAATTCAGGTTCTCCTGGGCTAGAGTGAGACCCTGTCTCAAAACAAACAAACAAACAAACAAAACCAGAAAAGATGACTTGTACATAATACAAAACCCAAGTCCACATTCTCACCACCACTTCCTTTGAGCCCTTCAGTCTCATGGTTCCATTCCCTATGCTGACCACTGTTTAGATACTGCCTATGGCCATAGTGCTGATAAGAAGTGACAGAGGAGTATTCAGCACTGAACCGCCTTTATCATATCTTCCAAGGCTCAGGGTCCATTGCAGAAGAGGTGGCAGAAAGAATGTAAGAACCAAAGGAAGGGTAGAACTGCTTAAAATGAAATCATTCTGACAAATTGGCCTCAATATCCATGACCTCACAGTACCTTCAGAAGACCCTCATAATAGGAGGAAAAGATGATGACATCAAAATAAAAGAGAGAGAAATGGAGAGAGGGAGGGGAGATGATAGAGAGTGGATTTGTGAAGGGGAAAGTGGGGGAGGGGAGGGAATTACCATGGTTTATCTGTAATTATGGAAGTTGTCAATAAAAACATTTTATTTTTTTTTAAAAAGATACAGCCTCCTGGAGGGAGATTATGTGTCATGTATCCTGCCTCACCACTTAATAGTTGAATCATTTTAGGCCAATCACCGCATTTCTTTGAGCATTAGTTTTTACACATGCAAGAGGAAGAATACTAGTTCTTAGGACATCGAGTTCTCATGAATGGTAGATGAGGTGACACATGTAAGCAACTTATAGGTAACATACTAGGGCACATTTGTCACTTAGCGTCATCTCAGCCGTCCTAGTGGCCGCAGAGAATCTGTGGCATGAGTGCTTCACAGTTGTCTGTCGCTGTCCCACTACTACTGGACGCGGTACTTTCATTTCCTTTCAGCAAAGTGAGAGCGAACCTCCTTTCCTATGGCGAACCTCCTTTCCACGTATCATTGTAAATTCCATTGCCTTGGGAAGTAATCTAAAAATAACTGGGTGATAAATTCTGAGAAACTGAGTTTTGTGTCTAAGGACATGAGAAGTTTAAGTTTTGTTAGAGGTTGCCAAGTCAACCTTGCCTTTTGAGAAGATCGTAAGCAGGTGATGTCTTCCTCATTTCAAGTAGCAATACTGGCTTTATAATTAGGCACAATTTTTTGGTGAACTCAACTTGGTATTTCTCTCATTCTTAGGGTTTTTTTTTTTCCCCCATGAAATATTTGTGCAGTCCTGTTTTACTAACTCAACTTGGTTTTCTCTCCTCTGGGAAGAGATGACATGACAATATAAACAGGTACAAGGTCTGACAGAATACTGGGCACTCACGTAGCTGATGCTGTGTGACTCAGGGCGCAGTCAGGACTCCTGCAGTCAGGCTTTGAGGCACAGCCACGTCGCTAGCCAAGGGACTTCTCTGGCAATTACGTGTTATAAAGGATGACCACTGGGCTCTGGGAGATGGCTCAGAATAAATAAATAAAAGTATTTTTGCAATAGAAAGATGAACATGCCAACATGAAACATGAAAATGCCAACACAATACTCAAATACTCATGTTAGGTGGGCTATAGTGAATGTGGATGCAAATGTGTGTATGTGTGAATACAAAGGGGCATGAGGGCTCTTAAGGTACTGGGGGCAGTGAGGAGAAAACATACGTAATCAAATAGCATTGTGGAGACAGTCAAACACAGTATAACCCACAAGGCTGAAACCCAAGGAACAAATATTGGACACAGCAGGGTTCACCTTCAACAAAAGTCTAAAAGCAGCTGAAGTTCCAGGTTGGAACATAATAGTTATATACAAAAGCAAGCTCCACATGGGGTTTGCATCCCTGTTATTTATTTTTCTTTCTAAAAATTATTTATTTACTTGAGTGCGAGAGAGAGAGAGAGAGAGGCAGATGGAGAATGTGTGCATCAGGGTCTCTAGCCACTGCAAATAAACTCCAGATGCATGCACCAACTTGTGCATCTGGCTGAAGTGGGACTTGGAGAATGGAACCTTGGTTCTTAGGCTTCGCAAGCAAGCACCTTAACCACTAAGACATCTCTCCAGCCCCTCTGTTTTTTGTTTTGCTTGGTTTTTGAAGTAGGGTCTCGTTCTAGCCTAGGCTGACCTGAAAATTCACTATGCAGTTTCAGGCTGGCCTCAAACTCACAGTTATCCTCCTACCTCAGCCTTTGGAGTACTGGGATTAAAGTTGTGTGCCACTACATCCGACTTCATTATTTCTTGCGGCAAATCTTACCCTCCATACAATACCTGTGTCTGAGAAGAAACAAGGGATCTACCTTTAAAGACCCATGCCCATGGATCATCTAGGGGTGGCAAATGGAAGGAAACTCACCAAAATTTTGTACAAGCAGAAAGCATTCCAGCTGGGTACTGAATCCCACAGCATATACCCTCAGGCCTTAGGTTGTATTTTCTCTTCCCAAACGTCCACTGACATTTTATTAGCAAATATTTGCTAATATATATACTTGTCTTCACATTTTCCCCCTACTTAGTCACTTGGGAGTTTTGAGACACATCACTCTTGAGAATAGGGCAAATCATAGTTTATCCCAAAAGGAATAAAGGAATGCCCCCAAACAAGTGGAACAGGACAGAAACCAGCAAAGTGACAGAAACAGTAAAACTAGGCTCTCAAGCATGGCTGCATCCAATTATATAAAAAGTAAAGGAAACAAAACGTACATGATCCTTGGACTCACATTATACAAAACATTTCTATATGCATAGCATGTAGACCCTAAGCACATCACATACATATTTCATATTTCATATTTCATATCTACAGGACTTAAGGACAACATATTTTATAGGATCAGTTTTTCTCGCTGTCCTGGATTTATTATAATTGTGCACATTTTTTTTTTATTTTTTTTATTTGGTTTTTCGAGGTAGGGTCTCACTCTAGCTCAGAATGACCTAGAATTCACTATGGAGTCTCAGAGTGGCCTTGAACTCTCGGCAATCCTCCTACCTCTGCCTCCCGAGTGCTAGGATTAAAGATGTGTAGCACCACACCCGGCAATTGTGCACATTTCTTATTGACCAAGAGTACAAGAACCCAGCCGGGCGTGGTGGCGCACGCCTTTAATCCCAGCACTCGGGAGGCAGAGGTAGGAGGATCGCCGTGAGTTCGAGGCCACCCTGAGACTCCATAGTGAATTCCAGGTCAGCCTCGGTTAGAGCGAGACCCTACCTCGAAAAACAAAAAACAAAAAAACAAAAACAACAACAACAACAACAACAAAAAGAGTACAAGAACCCTACCTCTGTCTTTGAAAAATGAACACAAGTGTGGATGCAGGAGAGGGGTTTGGGGCAAAAGGTGGGAAAACCCAACGTCTTTGGGGGAAGCTTGGGATAAAGCTTAGAATGTCTAAAGTTGGCTAAGTAGAAACAAAGTTAAAATGTTTTCTTGTTACAACCACAGAGAATCTTGGTGACTGGAAGAATGTGGGCTTTATTTGTAGGACATAAGGAACCTTTCTGATATATAAGAAGATACAAGATTACAAATGCATTGGAAGAGGGTTCATGTGGCAATGATATATCTGGATGGTTTGGAGAGGAAAGGGACAGAGGCCCCTCATATGTACTTATAACTGCGGGGCGGGGGGAGAGATTATGCAGGTCTAGACCAACGTTGGGGGAAAAGAATGAAGTGGTAAATATGAGACCTATTTTTGAAGCTTAGACACTGACCAGTGGTAGAAGTCAGTGAGGAAGAAAGGTCAAAAGTCACTTTGAAATTGGTCATCTGAAAAGAAATGATACAAATAATAAATAAAGGAAAATCAAAAGTCAGAACAAGATTTGACATGAAAAAGAAACTCATCTTTGTGTTTGTAGAGTTAAAAAAAAGTCGTAACTGGGCTGGAGAGATAGCTTAGCAGTTAAGGCAGCTTGCCTGAGAAGCCTAAGGACCCAGGTTCGATTCCCCAGGACCCACATAAACAAGATGCGCTAAGTGGCAGGTGAGTCTGGAGTTCATCTACAGTGGCTAGAGTTCCTAACTTGTCTATTCTCTCTCCCTCCCTCTCTTTCAAATAAATAAAAAAAATTAAAATAATCAGAAAGAATGTGATGTATTAAACATGCTTTAAACAATGAATAAGATTCTCAGTGAGCTTCAGGTCAGCATGGCTACAGTGTGACCCTACCTCAAAAAAAAAAAAAAAAATACAATAAGCCAGGTGTGGTGGCGCATGCCTTTAATCCCAGCAGAGAGGCAGAGGTAGGAGGATCGCTATAAGTTCAAGGCTAGCCTGAGACCACATAGTGAATTCCAAATCATCCTGGGTTAGAGCGAGACCCTACCTTGAAAAAAACAGCAACAACAAAAAATCATAACTGAGGAAAAGGAAACTTGAAATCCCTTGGAGTTGTGAAAAAGAGAATCAAGGGTTAGAGAGATGGCTCAGTGGATAAAGAATTTACTGCACAAGCATGAGCACTTGAGTTCAAATCCCCAGCGCCCATGTAAAGCCTGATGTTTTAGCTGTAGCACTAGCACCTATAGTCCCAGTGTGGCTAGGGTAAGAAGGGAGGAGGAGGCAGGAGAATTGCCTGGAAGTTTGTGGACCAGCTAGTCTGGCCTGTGCAGACATGCACAATGAGAGATCCTACCTCTAATAAAGTGAAAAGCAAGAACGGACACTGAAGTTGTCCTCTGACCGCATGCACACTTGCACTCATACATGTGAGTGCACACACACACACACACACACACACACACACACAAAGAAAAAGAGGAGGAGGAGGGAATCATGGTTGAAGAAATAAGGTTCTTGATGAGGCAGTGTTCATGTTAAGAGCAAAGAGGAAAGATTTGATGTAGGCCGGAAGAGGACCACTTGTTCTTGAGAAAGAGAAAACAAGAGAGCAAAGGTAAACATACAAAAAAAAAAAAAGTTTTGGGGTAGCTAAAAGGAAAGTTCACAATGTGAGCTCAAAATGATTAATAGAAGTAGCTTGCAGAGAAGAAGGTTGAAGTTGGAAACTCAAAGATGCATCTTACCACATAAACTAGAGGCTCTGCCTTTAAAATATGAGCACTAAGGCTAGATAGGTGGCTCAGTGGTTGAGGCAATGTATTTGCCCACAAAGCCAAAGAACCCAGGTTCTATTCCCCAGAACTCAGATGCACAAGATGGTGCAAGGGCCTGGAGTTCATTTGCAGTGGCTGGAGGTTCTAGCATACCCATTGTCTCTTTCTCAAATAAATAAACAAAAACAAAATATTTTTAAAACTATGAGCATTAATGGCTGAGTACCATGTGACGAATTGGATGAGAAAGCCTCGCCCTACTTTGTGCCGTGGAACACATCTATAATGTCGACCTCAAAGAGACTGGACAAGAAGAAGATCCAGGACAAGTGTGGATAGGGCAACATCATCCATCACCACCAACAGAATGAAGAAAGCACACGGCTTCCAGGTGATTGCTGACATTTAGTGGGAAATGGCTATGGACTAGCTACTGCGTTGTATGCCTGACCTACATTTCTAATTGAAAAAGTATTTTCACTGTGTCTGTTTCAGGATCTTTTTCCTTTGGTGCGTGACACAAGTAACACACGAAGACAAATTCATTTTGGCAAATGAAAATGTACAGATAGGCCAGAGAGAAACAAAATGCAGAGTACAGAGCTCCACTGTTAACCTGAATGTCTGTGTTACTATATCGCCACATTATACATCACATCATGTATCAATGTACATGCAAGGTATGTATAACGAGTGCCTTCCTATGCAAATGAATGAGACCTGAGTCAGATTGGCTCAAGGATGAGCTGGCAATGAGAGTCAGATACTAAATATAGGCTATGCTGAGGATTGGAGTAAAACAATGGCAAATATTTAGCAAGAAAGTGCAAACAAAAAGAAAGAAGTCATAATAATAATAGAGCACAGTTAATTCAATAGGCAGTGTATTAAATAGGATAAGGTTGGTCCAAGAACACCTTTGGGTCACTAGAGTTGTGCTGGAGAAGGTGGCCAGCCGTTGATCTCATTGCTCTTGCTAATGAGACCAGAAGAAGTCAAATTTATATTTGTCTCTTTCAGCCTTCTGCACATTTGTCGCTTCTTCGGCGACAGGAGACGTGGCAGCACTGTTCCACACGAGCTCTGTGACTAGACTTATAATTTTAGCAGTTGGAAGAGAAAGTAATATCCTTGTGGAAATGCTGCAAAGCTAAGAGGAAGGGTGAAATTTTCTGTTTTAAGAGCTCAGGGGGAGGCTATGGTTTTCACACAGTGAACCAGGACTTTGCTGAAGTGTGGTGTGGTGGACGCTGATTTGTATCAAGTAATCTGAAAGAATGTTAGATGTGTAAAGCTGCTAGTTTTGGTATAATAAGTTATAATAACAATCACAAAGTTAGCTTCAGCATAGGCATAGGTAACTTCTCAGTTTCTCTTGTCCCAGGTTTTTATAGAGATGGCCCCGCTGGTTCTGCAGACCTCCACTTTTCTATAAACTCCTTAGAGGTGATGGTCTACTACTTACCCCCAGAGTCCTCCCAGTTTCTTCTGATGCTTAGCAAACTGTTTCCTTATGAATTTGCTACTTTGCTTGTCTTTCTGTCTTTTCCTAAGATGTGGTTCCTCTGGACACTGCTCTTGGACCATTTGTTCATTGTTCTATCTTTAGACCCCCAAATAGCACCTGGGATGGTTGAGCAGATATTCAAGAAATGAATGCTCAATCATAAAATGACTGATCTCATGTCGTCATTGTAGCACCCCTCTGGGCTCAGCATGCCCACATTTTACCAACGCAGGAGCTTAGTAGAAGGACATGAGGTCACGGGGCACTGCTGGGGTGGGTGAGCATCGACTGAACACATCCTTCACATTTGAAAGAAAATGCAGAGGTTTCCTCTCCTACCTCTCTGTCTCTGAGCATGAATGGCCTCAATTTTTGCTCTAAACAGTTTATTTTTCTTTGAATGCTCTAGCAGTATTTTGTGTGTACAAAAGCTGATACTGGGCCAGCCAAGCATCTTAAACCTCTTATTCATCCCTGGAAGTGGTTGACACAAAAATCCCCTTCCCAGACCCGCAGTCTTGCCTTCTGCATTTTCCTATACCCATGCTTTCATCTACCCGTAGTTAACAGAAGTCTGAAAATATTAAGTGGGAAGTTCCAAAATAACTGATCTGAAAGATTTAAATTGTGTACCACTCTGCATACTGTGAGGGAATTTCTTGCTGTCCCACTCTGTCCTGCTCGTCCAGGGTATATCCACACTGCACACTGTTAGCCACTCAGCAACCATCCTAGATATGTGGTCACATATCACATATGTGTCACAGCATCATGATACTTGTCCTCCAGCAGCCTTATTTTACTTGACAGTGGCTCCAAAGGGCAGTGACCATGGCATATTGTTACAAATGGTTTCATACTTTTATTATAAATAGTGTTCAAATATAATTGTGTAGGATTTCTCATTTCTAAGTGTATTGTTATGATTGTTTTTTTAACTTACTTATTTGAGAGAGAGAGAGAGAGAGAGAAAGAAAGGAGAGAGAGAGAGAGACTGAGAATGGGTGGAGCAGGGCTTCCTGTCACTGAAATGAACTCTGGAACCCTGAACCCCTTTGTACACCTGGCTTTACATGGCTACTTGGATATAGAACCCAGGCCATCAGGCTTTGCAAGAAAGCGCCTTCAACTACTGAGCAATTTCTCCAGCCCAATTGTTTTGGTTTACTGTTACTTATTGTCATCGCTCTCTTGATGTGCCAGATTTGTAAATCAAACTCCATCAGAGATATATATGTGTATGAAAAACAGTGTATTTGAGGCTTTGTCCGAGCCAGGCATAATGGTTCACTTATACTTATCCTATCTTTCCCTTCAGTGCTTCCCCTTCTGATGTCCACCAAGCACTTCGCAAACATGTCTGTAATTTTAAACTTTTGCCCTTCTTCCTCCCTTCCTCCTCATAAGAACCTGTCAAGAGTTTTCTTTGTTTAGGGTCAGTATTCCTCCTTTGACTGCACAGCTGCCATTCACTTTGAGGATAGGGAGGTCTTCTGATACAGAAGCAAATAAGGTGGCAGCTATACACAGCTAGGTAGCTGTGACCTTGGGCAAGTTGCTTCTGAAATCTTATTTTTTCCCTCACATGTTCAAAATCGAGATACATATAGGTGTGTGTGCATTGCTAGGGATCAAACCTATGGCCTCACACGCTAAGCACACACTCTACCACAGAACTGTTTATACTGCTAGCCCTACAGGATTGCTAGTGGCATCAGATCTGTTGGGTATGTAAACTACTGAGCACTGTGCCAGGCACTTGGTAAGCATGTGATAAATGACAGCCATCTCCATCATGCTGCAGAGTTTGGATGTTGATGTACTTATAGTTCCTTTCCCATTAGCAATGTGGACTACACTTACGGAATTACCCTAAAGCTATGGGAATAGTCACCTATATTTTCTTCCGGAAATTTGTAGAACATCTATAGCTTTATCTTTAACCCATAAAGAATGTAGTTTGTGATGGACATATTGCAGTGCTGAGCACTCCTCTGTCACTTCTTTTCAGCACCATGATGCCTTCTGAGTCCATTGTGGAAGAGGTGGCAGAAAAAACTGTAAGAGCCAAAGGAAGGGTAGGACTCCTTACAACGTGCTTCTCCAGACATAAAATGGCCTGGATATCCATGACCTCATGGTGCCTGACACTACCTACACAAGACCATCATAATAGGAGGAAAAGATCATGACATCAAAATAAAAGAGAGACTGAATGAGAGGGGGAGGGGATATGATGGAGTTTTAAAGGGGAACGTGTGTGGGGGGATTACCACGGATATTATTTACAGTTGTGGAAGTTGTCAATTATAAAAAATAAGAAAAGAATGTACTTTGCTTCATCTGAAGAAGTGATAATCTGACTGTATATATTTTTCCTATATGGCTGACCTCTTTTTTTCTGACATGGATTGTGCAAATTATTTTTTTGCTGCTAAATTTTAAGTTCAACTTTCGTCATATACAAATTTTTCTCACACATATGTCCTAATCCTTGCATTATCTCTTTTGCTTCACAAGTATGAGTATTCTAGCCGTAGTCTATTGTTTATATATGCTTATTTTTTGAGGTAGGGTCTCTTTGAGGTAGGGTCTCACTGTAGCCCTGGCTGATCTGGAATTCACTATGTAGTCTCAGGGTGGCCTTGAACTCATAGCAATCCTCCTACTTCTGACTCCTGAATGCTGGGATTAAAGGCAGGAACCTACCATGCCTGACTTTAGTATGTGACTGATAAAGTGTCATCTCCTAATTATATTTTTCAAAATTTCCAAGATAATCTCATATATACATTTACACTAACTTTTAACTTGGCAAATTGTTACTTAACTATCCCTCAATAGATTTAATATATAAATTGATTTGATGCAACATATATTTTACAGGGTTGTATTCTTCTGTATGAAAATAGTATGTCACTCTACTCCACGTTCTTAAATAGGGCACCACAGTGAAGCTTCACTGTTTTTCTGATACTAACAGTCAATGTTGAATATTGCTTGCTAAGTTTATTCACAGATAACCCATATCTTTCCAACCTCGTGCAGGTTACCTCTTAGAGTATTTTTTCCTAAGTATTACTCTTACACAGAAATTTATTTATTTTTTACTTATTTGCAGGGGGAGAGGCAGAGGGAGAGAGAGAATTGGTGCACCAGAGCCTCTCGCCACCACAAACAAATTCCAGATGCATGCACCACTTTGTGCATCTGGCTTTATGTGGGTACTGGGGATTTGAAACTGGAGTGCCAGACTTTGCAAGCAAGTACCTTAACCAATAGGCCATTTCCCTAGCCCTCCCCATTTTCTTTTTTATAAATTACTATTGTAGCCAACCACATTACTGAACTTAGTCTTTCTAAAAATCCTTAATTGATTTTATTGAATCAGACAAATAAATGGTTTGCAAATATAATTGCGTAGGAGATTCATTTCTAGTGCTTATAACTTTTTCTTTCTTTCTTTCCTTCTTTCTTTCTTTCTTTCTTTCTTTCTTTCTTTCTTTCTCTCTTACTCTTTCTTTTTGGTTTTTTGAGGTAGGGTCTCACTCTAGCTCAGGCTGACCTACAATTCACTAGGTAGTCTCAGTATTGCCTCGGACTCATGGCAATCCTCCTGCCTCTGCCTCCCAAGTGCTGGGATTAAAGGCATGCACCACCACGCCTGGCTTATAACTTATTTTTTTGTCATTGTATTACATGGTCCAGAACATCTAAATCACTGCTCATGGTAATTACAAGCACAGCAGCCTTATTTTTTTACTCCACTAGGATGACATTACTATCTACGGTGGGCAGCCTCTGGTGCTTTACTACTGAGGGAAATACTAGCTTTCTTCCCAATACTAGAACCTTTCACACTTTCAAACATGTCTATCATATGCTGTGACCAACAGAAGGTGTCCTGGCTCATTAATTTTCTTCCTCGTGTCGACATGTTCCTTGGTAACCGCCAGTTATTTCAGTCAAAAGTTGTGTCGACGCCAGGCCTCCCAGAGGCTGGTTCTGGGAGAACGAGCGTCACTTGGGTCTGGGGACTTGCTGTGTGTTACCTTTGCGGAGGACAGGCTGATGATGTGCTGCTCTTTCTCGTTGGCCACGATCTCAGTGATACTGAACATGTGTCCCTACCAGCTTCCCGACTGGCTTGGTGCTGATGTTGGGGTGCCACAGCCGGAGGACTTTGTCATCTCCTGCAAGGAGGACAGCGAACAATTACTTCCTTTCTCAAGTAGACAAGACAGATCAAGCAGCTCTCCTTCAGTCCTATCCTGGTTTTTCTTCTAATAAACCACATCCATTTCTCCTGGCCTGGCCTGGCCTGCCTGCTGCTTTGCAAGGCTATTTTGTGACCATGGTTATATTTACACAGACAAACGTGAGTTCTCATGCATATTCTATGAGTACTTTTCTTGATTCAATACTTCTCTACTGCTTCATGTATTTACTTCCAAAACGTATTGCAGGCAGCTGTTCCTTTGCTTTTACATCCTTAAATTATTCCAACATTGTAATAATAAAAGAAACAAACCAAACCGGGCGTGGTGGCGCACGCCTTTAATCCCAGCACTCAGGAGGCAGAGGTAGGAGGATCGCCATGAGTTCGAGGCCACCCTGAGACTCCATAGTGAATTCCAGGTCAGCCTGGGCTAGCATAGACTGTCTTTTTATTTGTTTAAATAGTATGGATACATGGTAAAATATTTCTATAGTATAGAAGGATGACATTTTTTATTAAAAAAATAAATATTCTTCTTCCCAATTCCTAGTTGTGTCCTTATACAAAATCACAGCTAACAATTTAAATATTAAGTATATATGTTCCTATATACCCACTATTTTTTTTTTTTTTTGAGACACGGTCTCAGTATATTGCAAGTCTGGCACAAACTCCTAGGCCATCATAGTCATCATTTTAGTTAAATTTTTTTTATTTTTATTTATTTCTTTGAAAGCGACAGAGAAAAGGAGGCAGAGAGAGAGAGAGAGAGAGAGAGAGAGAGAGAGAGAATGGGCGCGCCAGGGCTTCCAGTCACTGCAAACAAACTCCAGATGTGTGCGCCCCCTTGTGCATCTGGCTAACGTGGGTCCTGGGGAATTGAGCCTCGAACTGGGGTCCTTAGGCTTCACAGGCAAGCGCTTAACCGCTAAGCCATTTCTCCAGCCCTTTAGTTACAATGTTACAGTGCTTCCCTCTTTAAAATTTCTCTTTTTCCATTTCATCCTCCTCCTCCTCCATCACCTCTCTCATTTCTTTTATTTATTTAGTTTTGGTTTTTCAAGGTAGGATTTCACTCTAGCTCAAGCTGGCCTAGAATTCACTATGTAGTCTCAGGATGGCCTCAAACTCACAGTGATCCTCCTACGTCTGCCTCCCGAATGCTGGGATTAAAGATGTGCACCACCATGCCTGGCTTCCTTTCTTTTATTTTTGAGACAGAGTCTTACTATGTAGTACAGGTCAACCAAAGATCCTCCTGCCTCTATCTCCCAAATATGGAACTATAGGAATGTGCCACCACACCTGCCTATTTAATCAAGATATAATAATGTACACATTTGTGATGAAAATTGTAACATTTAAACATATACATATAGTATATATTGATAAGATAAGGTCATATCTTTCAGGCGAGAAATATGTTTCTTTGTGCTGGTGACCACTGAAAGGTCCTGTGTACTAGCTACTTTGAATTTTTCAATTAATTGTTTTCAACCACTATCCTATTGTGCCATGGAATTTTAGAAGGTATTCCTCCTGCCCAACTGTGTGTGTAATGATTAATCATTTCTTCTCTTCCCCTTCCTCCAACTATGATTCTACTCTCTTCTTTTTTAAAAAAATAGTCTATTTGTTTATGAGAGAGAGACAGTTACCTTACTGTGTGGTCATTTTCTTCCTTTGGATTATTTACTACTAATAAATTCTTATGAGTAGGATCATTATATTAAAACCTGTGGGTATTTTTATGACTTTAAAACACATTGCTAGGTTGCTTTCCAAAATGGTTCTATCAAATCTCAAGACTACCAGTTTCATCAGTCTGCACATGAATGTCACTATGATTTAAAATGTTTATCATCTTAATAGGTCTAAAATAATGTTTCACATTGTCTTAATTTAATTTTATAACAGCCAGATTTTGGTATCTTCTCCCACAAATATCCACGAACTTGATCTCTTTCTTCTGTAAATTGTTTGACTATTTCCTTTACCAGTGACCTTTTGGAATTCCAATAATTTTAAAAATAGAAGCTGAACCAGAAATTTATCATGTGTGTGATACACAGGAAGGAAGGGAGAGAGGGACAGAGGGAGAGAGAGAGATTGGCTAGTTCCAACCCCATATCCTCCCCCTCAGTACACAGCTAAGCATTATTATGGATCCCAGCAAGCAGGTATGATCAGGTATTAACTTTTATTTATTTTATTTTAGAGTTTACACAACTAATAAGAAATACCTTTTTATTGTATGAGTCATGTACATTTAGAATTAATTTATCATGATGAACCTACGTTACTTGCACTAATTCATGGCTATAATCCATGCACATAAAAGATTAAATGCCCTTACTGGGCATCTACCCTAAAACCTTCAAACCACAGGCTAGAGAGATTTGCTCAACCATGTTTGTAGCGGCTCAATTCGTAATAGCTAAGAGCTGGAATCAACCCAGATGTCCATCACTAGAAGAATGGATAACTAAGATGTGGTATATCTACACAATGGAATTCTATACAGCAGTAAGAAAAAATGACACAATGAAATTTGAGGAAAAATGGTTGAACCTGGAACAGATCATTCTCAGTGAACTTACCCAATCACAGAAAAAAAAATCGCCACATAGTCTCACTCATCTACAGTACCTAACCTGAATCTACCCAAGATACCTTACATATCCAGCAAGCAACTCTTGGACTAGACACTAGGATGGAAGGGGAGGGAGGGGAGGGCATCAAAGGGGTGGGAAACACAAATCTAGACCCAAACGGCAATGGTACCATAAAATTCTACTTACTAAAAGACAAATGGCTGATCCTTCACCAGGCCCTTACAGGGATCACCTGAACCACAAGACACTGGAGAGGGTAGGATCACGACTAACCTTAATCTTCTACATCTTCCCTCCCTCCTTCTACCTCTCCCTCTCCCTCTCTCTCTCTCTTCTCTCTAAGTCTTGTATATTAGTTATCTTTTTCCTCATTTTCTTAGTGGGCACTGACCTGTAACTCCCAGAACCAGCATGGGGCTATCATCCACAATGAGCTTTTGATCAGAGAGACCTACAAGGTTTCCTAAAAGACAGACAGATTTCTGTCAGAGTGCTTGATGACCCACCAAACGTTAGTGGTAAGACCCTACTGCTGAAGACACCTTATGTGGTTGACATGCAAAATGTAATGGCATGGCTGGAAGTTGGAAGACAGTCAGTCCCCAGACAGTCAGCGCGTCTAGTGCCAGAAGGTGCTACATGGGCGACTGGGGGAAAATGACCAATATCTGTCAAAGCAACGCATGGTCTAACCTACTTAGCAGCAAATAACTTGTTGTGATGCCTACACAAGTGCAATAGTGGCACACAGCCATGGTGGGGAACCAACTGCTCTTAATTTGGCTAACTGATCTCCTCAATGGTACGGGACCCATAGCTGGAGCTGGGAAACAAGTCAGAACCATATCCAAACATAAGCCCATTTGCCAATATCAAGCTACCATCAATCATGGGCTACAAGAGGGCCTACACCTATTAAATTCTCTATAAAAAAGTAAGGGTTATCTCTTTTGTCCTGGTGCTAACTTACTCTCTGTTGGAGAATCTGGTTCTCTTTGTTAGATAGATATAGATCCTAAGGAGAAAGCCACCCCATCATACCTCCAAAGGGCCTCGGCTGAAACTAAGAAAAATTGGTGAAACAAGCAACGGTGCTGTTTTCCTGATGAACCGGATACCAGCAGAAGGGGGAAGGAGATCAACACAGAGAAAAATCAACTCCTACCAAATCAGAGAGCCAGAGCCTCAGAGGCCCCCAACACCTCATCACTGAGGCAGACCAAAAATGAACCCAACATGGCTCAGGGAAATTTTGCGGAAGAGGGGGCAGAAAGAATGTCAGAGCCACATGTTAGGTCATGATATGCAGAGACATTTATCTTACCCATAACTGTGGGCTAACTCCACAATGCATGACCCATATACCTCAACAAGGAGGGGCCAAGAGGAGGGGGTAGGTCACGGATGAGCCTAATAATGGTACCAAACTGACTGTATTTGCTGAATACAAAACTAACTAATAAAGAAAAAGAAAAAAAAAAAAAAGATTAAATGATGTATGATCATTTTAAAATAGATAATGGACTTTCTATTTCACAAAAAAATCTTGGAAGTTTATTAATAAAATTACTAAAGAATTTCACATCTGGATTCAAGAAATTGTATAATTCAACTTTCTTATCTCACAAGCAACTAACTTCCATGGACTAAATGATTTTAAATATTAAAAAATTTATTTCAGTAACTTAGATGTGATAGCTAAGAATAACATAGTGGAAAATAAAACTAAATTAGAAATACTTTGGTGTATTCCTAAGCACATAGTCGTTACCATGGTACATTAGCTACTGGCAAAAAGCTTGTATAATAGCATTATAAACTATTATAATTCATACAAATAGAAGTTGATAATTTTGAGTTACAACTTACATATACAGTCCCTAAGATTCAATATGGTTAATTTATTCTGGTAGAATGTATTTTGAGATCCACAGTGTCCATTTGCTTTCATATATTAGGTTTATTTTTGTTTGTTTGTTTATGTGGACTTATCAATGCTGAAAGATCCAGTTGATCTTGAGGCAAATCAAGTAACTTGGTAGTTGGATATTGATAGGCCAGCGCAAAGTGATAGATATGCCCATAATTCTGATTATATCCTTGGGCCCCCAGAAAAAGGGACATGGTATTTTCTTTATGCTTTTCTTTTTTTAAAATCCATGAACTAATGACTGCAATTTAAAAATATATATTTTATTTATTTACAAGCAAAAAGAGAAAGACAGAGAGAGAATGGGTACACCAGGGACCCTAGCTTCTGCAAATGAAGTCCAGATGCATCAGCAACATTGTGCCTCTGGCTTTACAAGGGTACTAAGGAATTGAACTTGGATCTTTAGGCACTGGAGGCAAATTCCTTAAGTGCTGAACCATCTCTCCAGCCCCTCTTATGCTTTTCATTCTTTCATAATCTATCTTTCAAGTATTAGAATAAACACACTGTTGTAGTTACCTTCTTGTTGCTGGGATAAAGCACCCAACCAAAGGCAGCTGATGGGAGGAACGTTTTTATTTTGGTTACAGTCTCTAGGGGAAGCTTCACGATGGCAGGGAAAAGGTGATAGAAAAGAGGCTGGACATCACTTGCTTGCCAACAGCAGGAGGAAAACAGGCACAGGAGAGCGAGCCAAACTCTAGTCGGGGGGAGGCTGGCTATAACATCCCTAAGGCCACCCCCAACTACACACAGCAAGACTCCACCTCTCAAGTTGCCATCACCTGGAGACCATGTATTCAGAATATATGAGTTTATGGGGGAACATCTGATCAACCCATAACATATATCTACAAGAATATTCCAGAATACCTCAATATTTTTAAAACAGCATGATGCCAATGTGCCCTGCACACCAGCATCATTCATCCCTAAGTGTTTACTTATAATAAATAATCTACTTCTGCCTTGAGACAGAACCTTTCTGGTTGCTGTGGGATTTTACTGCCCAGCCTACAGCAAGAACTGGACAGAAGTTTATTACAGAACAACTTCAGTAACTTCAGGTGCTGAGATGATTAGCCACAGCTCAGAGCTTTACCTATAAAGCCCCAGAAGAAAGGAAAAAAACACAGGCTGGAGAGATGGCTTAGCAGTTAAGGCACTTGCCTGCAAAGCCTAATGACCAGGGTTTCTATTTCCCAGGGTTCACATAAAGCCAGATGCAAAAGGTGACACATGCATCTGGAGTTCATTTACAGTGGCTGAGGCCCTGGCGTGCTCATTCTCTGTCTCTCTCTCCTCTCTGTCTCTGTCTGCTTTCACAGAAGGAAAAAAATGTGCCTCTAACTAAATGATGTTTACCTCACCCCTCTGTGAAGGCCAGTTGCTTCAGTTCAGAGGCTCTCAGGATTATGAGCAACAGGCAGAGCAAGCCAGGGCACAGCTGGTTCTGTTTCCTTTTCTCAAGCAAATTCTATGGACCAAATTGACGCCCCTCCCGCCACCCAAATCCATGTTGAAGTCCTCACCATCAATGTGAGGGTATTTGGAAGGGAGTTCTCTGAGAGATAATTAGGCCTAAACAAGTTTTGAGGGTGAAGTCCTCACAATGGGGTGTGTTCTCATAGGAAGAGGGTGAACCAGACAACTTGCTCCCCATGTGAAGAGACCACTTACAAGCCAAGAGGGCTCTCGAGTCCCTCGTTCCTCACTAGTGATTGTGTGGATTTTCCTTATCTTGACCTTCAAGCCTCTGGGACTGTAAGCCAATGATGTTTTGTTGTTTAATCCTCCCAGTGGATGGTGTTTGGCTTACTGACATGGCAGCAAAGTATTTTAAGGACTACAGTAGCTGAGTAAATGGGAAATTTCTTATATTTAAAACTTCATGCTACCTTTATTAACATCAGGAATAAAATTTCTTGAGAAATTACCATTCATGTGGTATTTTTCTAGATATTAAGGATACTTTTTTTTTTTTTTTTTTTTCCTGAGGCAGGGTTTCACTCTAGTCCAAGCCAACCTGGAATTTCCAATGTAGTCTCAGGGTGGCCTCGAACTCACGGCAATCTTCTACCTGTGCCTCTCAAGTGCTGGGATTAAAGTTGTGTGCCACCATGCCCAGCTTGATATTAAGGATACTTTTGAAATACTTTATTTATTTATTTTAGAGAGAAAGAGTAAGATAGAGAGAGAGAATGGGCATGTCAGGTCCTGTAGCCACTGCAAATGAACTTCAGACCATGCACCACCTTGTGCATCTGGCTTTATACATGTACTGGAAAATTGAACCTAGGTCATTACACTTCACAGGCAAGTACCTTAACCACTAAGCAATCTCTCCAGCTCCCAAATATACATTCTATGAAGACCAAAAATATTCTTTTGGACTTAATTCTAACATCTCCTCTGCAGTTCCTTTCCTATATCTTTCTTGGTTCTGATGTTGCTTAAACTCCTTCTTCATTGTTTGTCATTCAAGTGTTGTCATCAGATTTCTCCAGTGTGAGTCCTGTTCAATTTTAGTTGTCTATTTATATGTCTATTTATTGTTTTTTTTTCCTGATAAGCCTTGTACTTCTAATTTTGGTGATGCTTGACAAATAGTAGCTGTGTGGCTTGTGTTTACTAAGAAAATATTGAAGTCTATTTCAGTTTAAAATCTGGCTGTCTCACTTACTAGCCCTATGCTCTTGAGTGTGGTGTTCTATCAGGATAAATGAGCTTAGGGCATGGTGTGTGAGAATAAATGGGCTCCTGTATGTCAAAGTGAACAGTTCCTGGACTGTGAGCTAAATGTTACTAATAACACTATTATGATCACTCTAAGCCCCCGCTTTGTACAGTACATTTTACAAAACGTGTGAAGGAGAGTGAGAGACAATTTTATACAGATACAGGAAGCATGGTCCAAGCTTCTAGTGCTAGTATTCTAGTCATAGCAATGAGGCAAGCATGAGATATAAAGGAAGTAGTCATATAAAACACCAAATATGAAGGATTTAAAATAGCAAACATTTATATTATAAATAATGTATCGTTGTTAAATAGGGGTTGGATTTCTGTTTCTTTGTTATTTTCTATTTTCATTTTCTTTCTTTCCTTTTTTATTGTAAACCAAGGCAGGATTTAAACGAAACTACTCATCAAACACAAGGCTGTCTTTCTTTTAGCAAACTCATCTCAGTTGAGCGTCACTCAATCCCACAGCATCACTTTTGATGAAATGAGCTGTCGCAGTTCACAGAGGAGAGCGAGGGAGACAGTGCCCCAATGCACTGGATCACAGTGGTGCAGGAAGGAGACACAGAGCTAGAAGCAAAGGCAACTGAACCACCTTCAGCTTCACCAGCTGACTGGCTGCACGGCCTGTGTCAAACCATTTTCTTTACAAGGGGCCTCCGTCCGTTTCCTCATGCATACAATTATGTTTTTTCAAGATCTTGTTCTAGGAAGGCAAGACTACTTACCACAGTGAGGAGCAGAGGGCAAGCAAGCATTGTGACAGCAATGAGGAAACCTTCAGATGTTCAGTTACATGCTTCAAAGTGATAATTATAGCAATAAAGTTTCTCCTGACAAGATCAGCCGCATTCAGGGTGGGTATGGCTATAGACAAGGTATCTCTCCTGAATTGCTTTGAACTGGTTTTAGTCAATCTCTGATTGCTGGAAAAAAAAATACCTGACAAAAATCAGTCTATTTGGTTACAGTCTACCATGGTGGGGAAGGCATGGAGGCAGGAGATTGAGGATGTTGGCCACATTCAGTCCACATGAGGAAGCAGAGAGAGATGAATGCTCATGTTAAACCAGCTCTTTCCTTTCTGTAGAGTCCAGGCTCCCAGCCCACTGAACTGTGTTACCCACAGTTAAGGTGGGGATTCTCACCTCAGTTTATCTAATTAAGATAGTCTCTCTCTCGCAGGTGATTTAAGGTCTTGTCAAGTTAACAAGTAATATAAACCACAACAACTAGCAATGGCCACAAGGTATCCCATTACCAGGTATGTTTACAATTCTAACCCTCAGGACACAGACAGTTCTGAAGTTGTGATGATTTTAGTATACAAATGTAACTGCAACAGAAAATTGGTACCAAGAAGTGGGGTTATTATTGTAAGGAATATGGCTGTGTGGTTTTTGGTATTTTTGGAACGGGTTTTCAGGAAGAATATGAAAGGATTTGGTACTTTAGAATGGAGAAGCCTTGCAGTGTTGTAAGCAGAGCCTGGTGGGCTAGTCTAGTGGGAGTATAAGTGTTCTAAATGCAGAGAGGGTTATGAACGGCAAAGGCTTACCTTATAAAATTTCAAAGGGGAAGGACAAAACTTTGTTGGAACTTGGCTACTAGTATAAAGACTGGCTGAGCTCTGCCCATTTCCTGAGAATTTAAGCAAGGTTGAATTTAAAAATAATGAACTTGTGTGCTTGGTGGAAGGAAATGTAGAACAAACAGACAGATATGAAAGATGTAAAGTTTGTCACCGAAAGAAATTCAAGCAAGTTTGAAGTTATAGACACAGAGACTGGTATTGGGCCACTTAAGCTGCAATTGTTAAGGAGATGACCACCATTAAGGGTGGGCCAACTGTTTTGCATTGGGGCAATGGTAAAGAAGCCTTGAGGGTGAGACCTAACCCACTGAAGGCTCAAACTAGTAAGAATGAAAATTCTTCTGGAAGGCAGCTATGCTCATCACTCTACCACCAACGTAGACAAAATTCTTTTGAATATGGGACTTGAAGGAAGACTGGTGAAGGAGTATCCTGCTCTTCAAGGTGAAGCTTTATTTCCCACCGGATTTATAAATTTGGCTATGCCGGCCATGCATACTGGTTTTGAAAGCATGGAAAATGCAGGGAAAGGATGGAGAGACAGCTCAGTGGTTAAGGAGCTTTCCTGAAAAGCCTAAAGATCTCAGTTTGATTCCCCCACATAAAGCCAGATGAATGAAGTGGCAAATGCATTTGGAGTTTGTTTGCAGTGACTAGAGGCTCTGCCACACACACACACACACACACACACACACACACACTTGCGCGCGTTCTCTCTCTTTTCTCTCTCTCTCTCCCTCTCTCAGTGCAAATAAGTAAAATACTTTTTAAAAATGCAGAAAAGTGGGTAATGAATAGCACATGGTTCTAGGAGTCACTGAAATGTAGCAATGTGAAGTAGAGTTGAAATCCCTACATGGATGCCCAGCAAAGCCAATGTATGGAGCTATGAAGATGAGCAGTGGGTTGAAATGGAGACACAAGGAGTTTAGAGATGCCAGGACTCTGGGGCAGCTGCCAAGGAAAGCTGTTGGCTTAGGATGTAGCTGGTCGGGCAGAATTGAAATCCCAGAGACTGCATCATTGGTTACCGATGTCAGACTTGTAACTGAACATGTTTGATGTTTGTCTGCTGGTTATTGATCTTACATTAGTCCAGTTTCTCCTTGTTATGTATTCATTTTGCAATGGGAATGTTTACTCTGTGCTATTATGTGTTGGAAGTAGGTGACTTCTGCTTTGCTTGTACATACTCACAGTTAAGAGATGATCTTAAATCTCACTGGTATTTTGAACAGTGTTAAAATTGGAAAAGGCTATGGGGTCTTTTGAAGTTAGACTGAGTGCCTTTTGCATTGTGAGATGGTCATGAGTTTATGGGGCCAGGAGTGAGATGTGGTAGTTTTGAATGTGATGGTCCTCATAGTTGACATGGGTTCTCAGGCCCTGCCTTCCACACACATGGTTGCCAGGCTTACACCTTCATGCCCCACTTCTTGCAGGTATGTGTCTGTGTTTCTTTAAATGTCCACGTATGTGTATGTCCATTTCAGCCTTTCCCTGGATACCAATTTTCCCCAGATAAACCTCATAATTATGATTTAACTCTCTCAGTGTTCATTTCCTCAAGTATTTGATAAAAATAGACAAGGATCTAAAAGTTGGGATTCACAGGCCATGGGGGCAAAACCCCACACTCCAAAACAAAAAAAAATCCTATAACATAGCCTCAGGTATTTTTGATTAAGATTAAGATTAGGCAGAGGCCCCTGGAGAAGGTGTATCACTGGGGCTGGATCTTGAGCCTAACCTACTGTGAGTTCAGAGTCAGCTCATTGTTGTGGGTACTAGCTGTTCTCTCTGTGTTGTGGATGCATGACGAAGTGAGCCAGCTTCTTCTGCTCTGATGGAGCTTTCCCTGGGAACTGTAAGCCTGAAATACACCCTTTCCTCCCAAAAGCTGCTCTGGAAAAATGTTTGTCCTAGCAACATGAAGGTAATTGCAATACCAGTTATGTTCAGAACTCTGACCCTCAGGCCCACAGACAGTTCTGATAATGTCAGCTGAGGCATTCATGAAGTAAAGTGGGTATGATTCACTTGGAGAAAGTCTACAGTTTGTACATCACATGAAAAAAAAAGAATGCAACAGAAGATTTCTACCTGAATCATCCTGGATTTTGCCTATGTGTACTGTGAGGGCCATACACTCCATCTTCTGGTACCTAACTCCAGAGGTCATTGAGCTCTGCTATTTCTGCTAAGGCCAATGAAGTCCTTACACAGTCCGTGTGTGGCTTTCTGCATCCAGAATGAGCAGAAAGGCCACATGATGCCCTCAAGGCCTGCAGCATTTCATTTGTATTATTATAGTTATCATCGTTCTCTGTCAACTTACAGTCTTCTTTGTATTATAGTTGTTTAAGCTTGCCCTAATTACACTATTAGATTTTGAGTTCTTCAAGGTTAGGAATACAGCCTGATACAAAAAAAGGTTCATACAGCCTAGTTCTAGTTCTCAGTAGCTGTGTACAATGGTGGGTGTAACATGAAAAAATAAATGCATGCAGAGACCCCAATTTATGTCGGATGGAGGATCTATGATTTTATATACTGAACCTTCTTTATCCTTCTTTATAAGGAGCAAAATCCTCCAAATAATAGATGGAGACACTACTGGGTTAATAATTTTTGATGGTCAACAAATAATTCTAAGTAAATCTGCAAGCTTTTCCTTTATTCTATTTTCTTTTCTTTTCTTTTCTTTTTCATTTTGAAACTGCCCAGTCCTGGTGATATTTTTAAAAAATTTTTGTTGTTTGTTTTCTCCTGAAAGACCTACTGTTCTTTCCAAGCTCACTGAGTGTCCCTGCACATTCGACACATCCAGCGATGCTGAGCAAAACAGCTTTTATTGAATATTTGGAGCCATCCCCCAGCACATACTGTGCATTTACCAATATGCCTGGCTGAGTCACTAATCAACAAGAGAATTGCCCTGGGGGAATGTATTTTCAGTTGAGAATTTGCATTTTCTGCTAATAGAGACTCCATAGCTATGGTGATTCAAGAAATTATGTGCGGCAGAAAGGATTAGCTGCTTGATGTTCATGCTGCTAAGCATCTGATTGCCTTCATGAAAGCTAGAAAATCCATAATTAATAAGATCTTAAAGACGTGAGTTCAGGTTTTATGATATAGTGAACACTGAGGTTAATGAGCATCCACTGCTCTAATCCACAAACAGTAAAATCACTTAAGTCCCATAACTTCACCAAACACATTTCCCCCAGAAATGATTAAAATACTAAGCTTACAAAGGATATTAAGACTGGTATTCTTAAATGTTTGCTTTCTTCTGTGTGTGAGCCCAAAGAACCCTGTGGGGAGATAGTTAGGGTTGATGTAATGATATCACATGTCAATCATACTTTAGAAATCAAATCTCTTAGGACATGCTTTTAAATACTGCTTAGTCAAAGGGTTTTGTGTAAGAGCTGGAAGGAAGGCTGACATTTCTACCTAAAGATAGGAACATTTATTTCACTTGGATTCCTGCTTTGTTCATTTGCCTCTTTCAAGTCCATGTCCTCCCTCTCGTGTGCGCTGATCTTGATGACCTTGAAGACACTCTGGGAGCTCATTTTCTCCCACTCACAGATCCCTCATGTCCAACCTGATCTTTTCTGATCACCAAAAAGAATCTCCACTTGAATGTCTAGCTCATAAAACATCAAAGTAAAACCTAAATCTGTATTTGCTTTCTTGTCCATGAATGCCCCCTCTTCTTAATTTCTATGTAACTATCAACACAATTTCTGTCCTTCCATTTCCCCACTTTACAAGCTTGGAACTGGTTCACCTGGGTTTTTTTGTTTGTTTTGTTTGTTTGTTTGTTTTGTTTGTTTTGTTGTTGGTTTTTGTTTGTTTGTTTTCCTGAGGTCCAGACTCACTCTAGCTCAGGCTGACCTGGAATTCACAATGTAGTCTCAGGGTGGCCTTGAACTCACTGCGATCCTCCTACCTCTGCCTCCCAAGTGCTACAACGCCTGGTTCACCTGCTTTTTTGTAATTTTTTTTATGAGTGAGAGAGAGAGAGAGAGAAAGACAGAGTGAAAGAGAGAAAAAGAATTGGTACATCAGGGTCTTTGGCACTGCAATTGAACTCCAGACGTCTACGCCACCTAGTGCACATATGCGACCTTGCACTCCCGTCTCATCTTTGTGCATCTGGCTAACATGGGACCTGGATTGTTGAACCTGGGTACTTAGGCTTCACAGGCAAGAACCTTAACTGGTTATCCATTTCTCCAACCCATGGTTCACCTCTTTTGCTACTACCTAATACATCCTGCCTGAAGGACATATGAATCATTCATTTCAAATCCTCTTTTCAAGGGAGGGTGATGAAAATTGAATCTAGGGACTTGTCAATGCCATGCATGTGCCCTGCCACTGAAATATACTCACAGATCCATTTACAATGCCTTTTTAATATGTGATTCTTCTTTTCTTTTTTGATTCCTATAATAATTCAAACTCCTCTATTTGAAGTCCGTTGTATTTTTTGAGATAGGGCCTCCTGTAGTCCAGGATGGCCTTTGAACACACAGTGACCCTGTGTCTTCATTCCACATGTGTCTAGTCCCTGAACTACTACTTTATATTATAACCTTATAAGCAGGCACTATTTTTATTAACATTACTCAAGGATGAGATTTGAGCTTTAGAGATAAATAATCTTCCCACCACAGAGCTTGCAAGTGGATTTGTACCTTGACTCGAAGTGATCCTAATTTATTAAAAGTACAGTGGTGTGGAACAGGGATCAGAATACTACAGAATATTTCCATTCTCTGTCTTCCCCTGAAGCCTTTTACATCATTCTCCCCTTTCCCCTACTCCAACAACTGACCTTTCCCCTCCGCATTCTAGCTGATCATCCCTTGAAGGTTGATATTCTTCCAGGTTCGGCCCGTGGCCTCTTTTCTGTCAACTCCAATTTGCTGACTTGAACTTTCTGATCACAGATTCCTTTTAAGGATTTGGTAAGATTTTGGACTCCCACTTCAAGAAAATACATGTAAGCTTATATAAGAGTGAATTTGCTTAGAGGGACTCCAGGACTCCTTTAAAACCTAGTTACTGGCGCTCTCATGTGTAAAAATACATTCTACATGGATTAAAGGTCTAAAGGGAGAATGTTAAACAACAAAACAATAAAGCAAAGTTCAATCAATTGCAGGAGTTGTTTTTCTTTTATCCCACTTATGCTTGAAATGAAGAAAGCTATGCTAAGTATGCCATTCAACCCAGAGACCACAGTGAGAGGAACAGATTGATTCTCAGTTTTCCTCAAATGTTATTCCTAGCCATAAAAATATAAGAACACTGTTTGCAAGCTAGAGAAACCTCTCTGCATTGTGGACTGTCCTCTTACCTCCAGTGACAATCACATTTGCTTTTACACAGTAGCAGAAAGTGTTCGCTCCTCTTGGTATGGCAAATTCTCTGACAGGCCTGAGAGACAAAATCAGATGTGAAATGTATGTATTATCCTCTGAAAAGTTGGCTCCAAGTTATAAGTAGATTGCATTGAATAGGCTTATTTCTAAATTGCATATATATCAACTTGTCCGTGGAAAATATTATAAGCAATGATTAAGTGCTCACTGACTCACACACTCTATGTGCCCCAAGCTTCAGTTTGGGTAAGTGTAAGCCTGAGGCCATGGAACCACCTTTAAAAGGCAGAGCCTAGTGAGAGGTGGCCGGGCCATTGAGGGTGTTCCCCTGAGGAAATTGTGGGATCCCATCCAATTCTTCTGCCTCTTCTTGCTTTGTGGCTACCTTGAGGGGAACAGTTTTCTTCATCATGTACTTCCCTCATGATGTGTTGCCATAAGTCCCAGTGTGGAAGAGGCAAGTAATCACAGACTGACTTCCAAACTGGAACTGAAATCATTTCTCCTCCTCCTCCTCCTCTTCTTCTCCTCCTCCTCCTCCTCCTCCTCTTCTTCTTCTTCAAGGTAGGGTCTCACTCTCTCCCAGGCTGACCTGGAATTCACTATGTAGTCTTAGGTGGCCTCAAATTCATGATAATCCTCCTACCTCTGCCTCCCGAGTGCTGGGATTAAAGGCACCACACCCGGCCTCAAACATTCTCTCTTTTTAAGATTATTATCTTAATGGTTGCTTACAGTGATGGAAAGATGACTAACATATTTAAAAGAGTAGAGTAGAAACCATTCTATGCTTGTTGATGTTAGGAAAACTGGAGGCCAATTGAATCTGGCCCTTGGGTCATTGTTTTCTAACCTCTCTTGAGGTGAAGAAGCACAAAGCCAATGCAAGTCTCTCTCTATAATAACTCTACCTTACCTGTACAGTGCTCAAATTCCATCTTAAAATTCTTTTTTTTTTTTTTTGGTATATTACTTAGTTCTTAGGTGAATAAGCAAAAAGAATGAACATCTATTGAGCCCTACATGTGCCAGGCACCAAACCAGGCACTTTACAAGAGTCAGGTAATTTGTGGAAGTGTATAAAGTTGGTATTTTCACTCCCATTCCTAGAATAATGGAAAACTGAGGCCAAGGAAGAAGTGCTAGGAAAGTTGGTAAGAGCTGGCACGTAAACCAGCTTTGTCTAGTTCTATGGCCGTTTTACAGAAAGACACTGACATCTTTCCAATATAATAACCTGCCTCTGGGTTGAGTAGCTAATAAAAAGTAATATTGAGTAGTTAGTCATGCATCTGTTAGAAACTGTTAAGCTGTCAAAGGTTAAAGGTTTGGCTTCTGTGATCCCACAAGTTAATGTTAATGCTATGTTAATGTTATGTGGCATAGTTAATTGCAGATGTTAATCATCTTCCTGGTATACAACTCAAATTCTGAAATTTCCATACAAAATTATAGCCAAAACATTAATCATGTTTGAAATGGAAATTTGCTTGAGAGTTTTTTTCTTTTTGCTCCCTTTTAGAGTGTGGCACTAACTCCAAATTTAACAGCTGGCCAATTGGGTATTTGTATAAATGCAGTTTCATCTGAAGACTCATTATAGGAAATTGCAGAAGTAGGAACATATTGAATTTAGGAATGGAGGACCCCCAACTGTCCTCTTGAGATGACTCCAGTGCCCGTCACAGTCCTGGCAAACAAGACCACGCTGTGTCACTGGAGAGCCTCTTAAGCTTCTAGATTTAGAAAGACAGCAGCCCAAGTAAGGAGGCAGCTGAAAAGCTCAGGCAGGGTCAGATGGGACAGATCAAGGATCACTGTTTGCTGAGGTTGTGTGAGCATTTTTATCTCACAGCTTCCTGACTGCTGCGATTATCATCAACTAAATTCCAAGAGAGGGGAAAAAAATATATTAGGAAGTCAAGAATTATCTCAAAGATAAACTCCTGACTATTGCAAAATAGATGCTCTTTGAAGCAATGACCAAAATGTCCCTGTTAGTTGAGAAAATAAACCTTCTACATAATAGAAATGTATACAACTACTAAGTACCAAATCTAAGGAAGACTTTGGAGGGTAGGAATTTAAATTCTCTGTAACACCATTGCATAAATTTAAAATATACTCAGGCATAAGAAGGAAACATAAAAAGGATGTATTAAACCCAACAGTGGTTTTTCTCTTCTCTCTCTCTCTTTCCGTGTGTGTGTGTGTGTGTGTGTGTGTGTGTGTGTAAAGGAGGATAGGATAAAAGGGAGTAAATAAGATTAGTTTTACCTAGAATCCTCTAGTTGTAGGACCACATTGTCCCTGACAAAAAGAAGACATCCAGTCTCAGATAAAAGTAATCTAGGCCAGGCATGGTGGTGCACGCCTTTAATCCCAGCACTCGAAAGGCTGAGGTAAGAGGATCACAGTGAGTTCGAGGCCACCCTGAGACTATACAGTGAACCAGGTCAGCCTGGGCTAGAATGAGACCCTACCTTGAAAAACATTAAGAATTTAAAAAATTGAACAGAGCCTACTCATTCATTCTTTTCGAGCTGTACATCACTAATTCTTGTGAGTTTTGAAAGATTGTTTTCTCTTCATTTCTATTTCCACTGGTTAAGTTCAAATCCTTAACATTTTTTTTCTAAGAAATGTCATATTTTCCTCAATTGCTCTCCCTCTTTCTACTAACTTTTTCTTAATTCACTTTCTAATTTGCTACAGGAAGTTCTGAGAAAATATGACATATATATGTATGGATACACACACACACATATATATATGTACATATGTATATATGTATGTGTGTGTGTATGTGCTGATGGCTTTCTATAGCTTTTGGTTAACAATCCAATTTTAATATGATTCACAGGTCTTTGCATGACTGGTTTACCTTACCTCACTTTCCACATCTCCATCGCTTCTCCCAACAGTCCTCCAATCATATCATATTAAGCCACGCAATATCTGGAATTCAACATCTTCTTTTTCACTTCCATGCTTCCATGCAAATGCCATGCCTTTAATGTGTCTTTATCCACTCCATACTCAATTATTTTTTCCTAGCTGATTCTTATCAGCTCTTCAAAACTCAGCATGCATGGCATCTTCTCCAAGAAACCTTCCCGAAGCCCACCCCCCCACCCTGTCCCCAGTCCTGCCTTAAAATGCTTTTAGTCCTCCCTTGGCTGCCATGCCCCTTTCCTCCACCTTCACTGTGGCACTCAATCTCTCCCTATATGAATGCTTTATTTACTTTTCACTTGTTATACACATAACCAACAATCTAGTCTTAGTCACCTTTGAGTTCCAGTAATAACTAGAGTACCTCAAACGTAACAACTCATCAATAAGGATTTACTAAACAATGAATGTTCTGATTCTTGCTCTACAGCTTTCTGGAAGTCACTTATGCCATCTTGTTCAAATTATGGAGCAACAGAAGGACAATATTGGATATAATAATAGTTTCATTATTTTATGAGCATTCTAAAACATAATTAAAATACAATAAAAACAAAAAATCAAGGTATGAAATGGATCTCTAACCCAGAGATAGGAAAAGATAAGAATAATTCCCTGTAGTAGATATTATCTTGATTTTTTAACAAATCATGAAATTTTGGAGAAAGGAAGTAGAGAGACTAAAGGAAGATATGTCAACCCCAAACATGTGTAAAGTCCCATCATGGGTATCTAGGAAGCAGAAGGAAGTCCAGAATTGTAGAACTCTAAGTAGAAGGCTATGGAGGGCATGAGGTGAAGGGGGGGGGGTGTCACAGGAGGCATAGCACAGAAGTACTGTGTGCAGGGGATGGAGTATTGCAGAATGTGTTGAGATGGCTGGATGTCTTCCTGGGAAGTGGGAGGAATATGGATAAGAAAATAGGTCAGATTTGGTGAGTGCCTATACATTACCTAATGTATAAAAAGAGGAAACTGATGGGAGATGGAGGATGAGGACAATCAAAGAGTTATATGAGAGTGCCAAGTTCCCGTCTGGGGTAATGGATGGATCATGATGTCTACCAAACAAAACCCAATATGCTACAGTATGCATTAGTAGAAGTTACGCTCCAATATGACATTTGAGTTTGAGGGGTTATGAAATATCCTTGTAGAGAGCTGGTAGACATGTATAAAGTCCAAGATTGAAAATAGCTTGTGTTTCATCATCACATGGGTATCAGTGTGTGGGAGATTATCACCCAAGAAGAGCGCAGAAAGTGAGATGAAAAGTTGCTGGTGATAGAACTCCAGAAATGTCACTATCTAGGGCAGAAACAAAATGAGGCACCACATGGAGAAAGAATAGCAAGACCCTCAGAGAAATCCTTAGCTTTCTTGAGTCCAGGAGAACAGAGCTTCTGTGTACTATGAGCAATGCTGAGTGCCCTGTGGTTGGAGTTGGCTGATTCCACATGAGCAGGGTAGAGAATTGTAGAGGGGCTAGGTCACACCGAGAAAGCAGAGAACAATGAATAATGAATACAAAGTTCTCTATCCAAAGTTAGGCTTAGAAGGGAGAAAATGTGCAGAATAATTGTGAAGAAGAGACTATTGGTCAAGAAAAACATTATTCCAATCCAAACAGAGGTAGCCATTAGGTGCTGAGAAAGAGAGAATGAGAGAATGGCAAGATCCTACTTGATACCTGGTCCTCTAAAACAGAAAATGGAGTGTGGTGATGGAGAACCCTCCTGGGGGCCTCAGCTTTGCATCGCACAGGAGATCAGCACTCATGGAGAGCAGGAGGAGGGGACAGTTGCAATCCTCACAGAAGGAGTGGGAAAGGAGCCATCAAAGGGCTGTGCAAGGCTTGTGAACAGGCTGAGTGCTGAGATGAAGGGCTGGGATTTGGCTGATTGACACAGTGGGCGATCAGGGATGTACTTCAGTGATGCTCCTCAGTAGGTGTAATGGGACTTAGAGCCTTCCAAAGCTGATGTGGCAAGGCCCAGAGCTCCAAGACAAGGATCCAACAGTTTTTGAAGAGGTAAGTTCCAGGTGCCGTGAGTTAAGACCTGTCCATATTGTTCTAGTTAATCTTTATTTCAAAAACATTTTTTTTTTTTTTGAGGTAGGGTTTCACTCTAGCCCAGGCTGACTTGGAATTCACTATGTAGTCTCAGGGTGGCCTCAAACTCACAGCGATCCTCCTACCTCTGTCCCCCAAGTGCTGGGATTAAAGGTGTACGCCACCACACCTGGCTTAATTTTCATTTCTACTTTCTGATAGGATTGACAGTAGGCCACTCAGCCCACAATGCAAAGACACTCTTTTTTTTTTTTTAATTTGACAGAGAGAGAGAGAGAGAGAACGGTCGTGCCAGGGCCTCCAGCCACTGCAAACGAACTTCAGATGTGTGCGCCCCCTTGTGCATCTGGCTAATGTGGGTCCTGGAGAATCGGAGCCTCCAACCCCCATCCTTACAGATCACAGGCAAGCACTTAACTGTTAAGCCATCTCTCCAGCTGCAAAGACACTCTTTAAGGAGGAAGAAATAATCCATGTGTGATGGTTAAATATTGTCAACTTGATATGAGGTAGAATCACCTATTCCTTGGCATGTCTGTGAGGAAGTTTCTAGATTAGATTAACTGAGGAGGGAAAAGCACCCTAACTATGAGAGGCAATATTCCATGGGCTTGTGTCCCAGACTGAATACGAAGGGGAAATCAAGCCGAGCCCCAGCATTCATTTTGCTCTCTTGCGTGCCTGACTGTGGACGAAATGTGACCTGCTGCCACGCCTTCCGCGCCAACATGGACCGAGTCCCCTGGGATTGTAAGCAAAAATAAACTCTTCTTCTCTTATGTTACTTCCTGTCAAGTTATTTTGTCACAGTGATAAGAAAAAGTGACTAATATACCACCTCAGCCCTCTAAACACAAGCATGGTATGTTTTTTTAATAATTTATTAATGAAATCACTGCTAAATTTATTATCATAATCATTTTAGTTTACTCTAGAAGACTTCTTATCTCGCTGGACTTTGCAGAGGACTGACTCATCATGCTCATTTCTGATCTTCTGTGCTTGCTCCTGAGCCAATAGCAGGCTTCGAATCACTGAGTATCGTCCTCCGAGAAGTTGTGCTGCCACACAGCGGTTTAATATGTAGCTGGGCCCACCGAAGGGAGAGGGCCATTGTTGTTTTTCATGGGATATTTATTCCCACTATGGCTAATTTCTAATTGCCAATGTGACATTATTGAACAAGAGTTGGAGAAAGATAGCATTTCACAGTTTTTAATATGTTCTGAAGAGATGAAAACATCAAGAATGGTTTGTTGCTTTTGTTTTGAGTACAAATTGTAGGTTGACATCATTTAGCTTTTAGTGACTGCTGTGTCGAACAATAGGTCTGCTGATCTCTGAGCTCAGCCATCAGTTCTCATGGTTTATGAGCTAGCTCCCATGTGCCGCTGACTTTATGTCTATGGTTCCTAGGTTTTCATTTAGACTTTAAGGCTTTAGAGGATATAAGGTCATGACTTAAATATGTTTAAATATTTGTGGAGTAACTGATGAATTTCTGAATTAAAGGCTGAGCTATAGAACCATTACAGGTTTCTGGTAGTCAGAATGACTCACTGTAACTACCCTGTCAAATGTGATATAAATATTTGCACTGATAAAAGGATGGCTGCCTAAATGAAAACTACCTAGAGGCTGAGGTTGGATATATGCCTTCTATAGGAACACAGTCATGTGATACTTCCATGTGTTTTCACAATGTGTCCCTGTGGTTATGAACATAGTATGTATTGTCAGCATAGTATCAAATCACACGGGATATTGTGTAGTTTGAATGCATATCCCCCCAATACACACAGGAGTTTTATGAAAGCTTGTAACTTGGATTTCCAGCTGCCTGTCTGGAAGAGATGTCAGTGGGGCAGATATGCGGGTCTTCCCAAAGATGTGTTTGGAGGCAGATCTGATTTCTAACCTAAAAGTATGCAGAGTGCTTGAGCTCTGCCTGGGCTCCCTGCTACTTTGCTACTGGGTTTTCTCTTGCTTGTGACACTGGCTGTGAGGTTGTGTCTCTCTGCTTGGATCTGTGAAATGGGGCCAGCTTTTTTCTTCCATCAGTGGAACTTCTCATGAATCTATGATTTTCAAACTGTGTCTGGTTTAGAAGTTCATCTCAGCAGTGTGGAGCTGACCACAAAAGACATAAAGCTAGCCAGGTGTGGTGGCACACACCTTTAATCCCAGCACTCAGGAGGCAGAGGTAGGAGGATCACCACGAGTTCGAGGTCACCTTGAGATTTCATAGTAAATTCCAGATCTGCCTGAGCTACAGTGAGATCCTACCTCAGGAAAAAAAAAAAAAAAAAAGGATATAAAGTTGCATCTGTTTCTTAATTTATGCTTCAGAAATGTCCTTTTTAAAAATGCCAACATGTAATCATTAGCAGTTAATTATATTACAGAAATTAAATGAGCTGTCATTATAAATGACATCTATGCATCTATGGGACCTGATCTGGTGTCAAGAAATGACATTTTTAATTTACTGTGAATTTTTTAAATTCATCTCTCAATGGTACTTATTACACACTGTTGCAGTCAGGTTTGCATTTCTGGCAGAATACACCCGACCAAGAGCTGCTTGTGGGAAAAAAGGATTTATTTTGGCTTACAGGCTCAGGGGGAAGCTCCATAATGGCAGGGGAAAACTATGACACGAGCAGAGGGTGGACATCTCCTGGCCAACATCAGGTGGACAAAAAGAACAAGAGAATGTGTCAAACACTGGCAAGGGGACACTGACTATAACACCCATAAGCCTTCCCCCAACAATACACTGCCTCCAGGAAGTGCCAATTCCCAAATCTCCATCATCTGGGGAACCTAGCATTCAGAGCACCTAAGTTTATGGGTGCTACAAACCACTACATTCTGCCCTTGGACACCATAAACTGATAACCATCTATGATGTAAAATGCAGTGCATTCAGTCCAACTTTAAAAGTCCCCTAATGATGTTCAAACATTCCCATAACACAAGGTCTTTTAACTGAGCCATAATAACAAAAAAATCACCCCAAATCCCATAATGGCACAGAATACACATTCACACTGCAAAAGATGGTATTGGGCATAGCAAAGAAATATTCAACCAGTACAAGATTTAAAACAGGGCAAACATCAAACTCTGTAGCTCCAAATCCAACATCTCTAGCCAGTGACAAATCTTCAAGTCTGATAATTCTAACCAACAACAAGTCTCTGGAGTTCCAGTTCCACCCTCCAGCCAGGCTACTCACAGTCCTGGAAAACTTCATCGGAGCTGGCAGCTTTCCTTAGCAGCCATCTCATGGTTTAGGCATCTCCACTGGTCCATTGCAACCCATGGTCCATCCTCATGGCTTCATCGGGTCTCCATGCAGGCATCCAGCAAACCTGCTTAACACTGCCCATGGCCATTTCCAAAACACAAGACTGTTGCAAATTCAATGACCCTCTCTTCCTGCATTTCTTATACTACACAATACCAGGTAGGCTACCAATTTGTTAATCCAGGGGGAAATATAGAAGACTTTGAAGAACAGGACACTTCTTGAACACCCAGGCTCCTTGAAAAGACTCTACATTCTTCTTGTTGCCCCAGTGCAGGTCTACTGGCCCAGTCTCAAAGACTGTAATCTCTCATATAATTGCAGCTAAAGTGGCAGAAGTTTCAGCCCAAAGATTTCATTCTGTGCCATATCCCTCTGCACACACCAGTCCATTTCTACACAAAGCAACCCTGCACAACTTCTCAGGACAGGGGCAAAACAGCAAGCCTCACACACAAACTGCTTCTAGCCCAGTCCAAGCAAAGCTTTCTCACCCTCATAAACAAAACCTCACAGTCCATAGTTCTTACTGCATTCAGGTCTTTCTACTCTGACCAGAAGAGTCCATCAAGGTGTACTTACAACAGTGCAAGGCATCTCCTAGGCAAAGGTTTCAAATCCTTCCACATTCCTCTTGAAAATCAGCTCCAAAAGGCCAAAGCCACACAGCCAGGTGTCTAGCAGCAAATGACACCACTCCTTAGTACCAACACACACTAAAATCAGCATTTTCTTATTATATTGAGAGTAGAGTTCAGTATTTCATGGTGTCTGTGGTTTTTAAGACAATATAAGGTTGTCAGTCATCTTAAATATATAATTTATCCTTCTATTCAATCTAGTCCTGTCATTCCATTGCTTAAATTTATTTTGAAGTGTTAAAATTTAAAGAAATTCTACCTCCCTATTGCAAAGGCTTTTGTTAGGCTTGGTTTTCCTCCTATTTGTATAAATTATATTGAATAGCTCAAGATGACCTAACTGGAATCCCTCGTGTTTTGAGAGAGGCAGATCAGTCAGCAAAATGCAGAGAGGCCAAGTTATCTAGCTAAGATGTGGCCTCTTTTCCCCTCGTTCATTGTTCAGATATCAAAGCTTGACTTCAGATGTACTGGTGAATATTTAGAAATAAAGTTGAATTCACCAAGGAAGGATTTTACATGTATATGTGCCATAGTGTGTATGTACCAATAGTGTGGCATTCCCAAGAGCCTGAACAATGTAAATTGTCCTTCTTGTTATAAGTCAGAATCTTTTGATTTAGCACACCTAAAACATGATATATTTACTTATTTATTTAGAGACAGGGTCTCACTGTGTAGCCCCTTTGTTACCCGGGATGTTGATGGCTACCTGAGTTCTAGCACTATCTAGTGCTTTCATGACCCTGTGTGCTTCCACGGCTGCTAGCACACAAGCTGGGTCACGTGATGTGTAACTTTTTTTTTCATCTCCTTTAGACATTCCTACAAAGGGGCACCTCCTTTCGTTCTTTGAAACTAAACCTTTAGCTTCAGGACCCTGTCATCTTTTACAAGTCACCAGATGTTCACGTATAGCAATGGTCTACTTACATATTATCCTCAAGTCTCTTCAAGGATTCCAAGACTAATGAGTGAATGCTGTCTAAGGAGCAGGATCCAAAGCAGTTTAGGGCTGGAATATATCTGATCTTCATAACCCAATCGTTATGTAGCTTCCTTTTAACACTGTGAATGAAAAACAACTATTATATTAGATACACAAAATTGTAATTATGAGGGTATTTTTTTTTCTACAGTCAGCGTTTCAATGGATTTTAATCAAATTGCAACTCTGAGTCATACTAACATCTATGTGTACAATACAGTAGTAATATAGTCCTATTCATTGTAACTTTTTTTTCTGTTTGTTTGTTCTTTGAGGTAGGGTCTAACTGTTGTGCAAGCTGACCTGAAATTCACTATGTAGTCTCAGGGTGGCCTCAAACTCATGATGATCCTCCTACCTCTGCCTTCTGAGTGCTGGGATTAAAAGTGTATGCCACCACACCGGGCTCATTGTAACATTTTTAATTGGTTAAGTTTTACTAATATAACATATTTAAAGTGGAAAATACCTTTTAAAGACATTAATATTTGAGCTATAAATTGAGTATAAAGATGTGATTATCAACTTGACTGGATTTAGACTCACCTCTGGGCTTGTCTGTGAGGAGAGGTTTGGATGAGCAGGAAGACCCACTCTGAATGTGGGCAGCACCAATGATGGGCTGGGGACCCTGACTGAATCAAAGCATGAGCACCAGCATTCTTCACTTCTGCTTCCTGACTAGGGATGTAATGTGGCCGGCTGCCCCATGCTCCTGCCACCATATTATCTCTGCCATGATCAACTGTATTTCCTTTAAAACCTGAAGCCACTGGGTACCAACATCCCTGTTCACCTGAGTCAGAGTGTGCACAGGCCAAAGGATAAAAACTTGTTTTCTCCTCAATAAATTAAAGAGTTTCCCTAAAATGGGTAGACCACAACACAAAAAAGCCATTGAAAGTCAGATCTATACCAAGGGTGCTTAGTCCTACAATGGAAGCTTCCAATGAAATCATAGAGGAAATCAACAGAAATTCAATCCCAAAATGAAAACACAACAACCAATGAGACCCTGATCAAAAGAATAGCTGAACTGGAAGCAAATCATCGAAGAACCAATAATTCTATCAATAAAATGAAACAGAATCATCTCTTAGAGTGTTAAGCTTTTGACAGTAGGCTTAACTTGATTGAAGAAAACTTTAGAAACTTCAAAAGAGACATGAATGAATTGAAGGTGAGTCAAGAAATGGAAGATCTGAACAACCAATTAATTAATCTTAATGATGACTTGATCAAATATAAGAATGAATTCCAGGAAGTATCAAGAAAGTCAGAATTCAAACTGAAGTCATACCTCAAAAAAGAGATGGACATGATGCAAAATAACACAACAGAAAATGAAAATCAAATAGAACTTCTAAAAACCTCTCTATGGCTGGGCATTGTGGCGTATGCCTTTAATCCCAGCACTTGGGAGGCAGAGGTAGGAGGATTGCCATGAGTTCGAGGCCACTCGGAGACTACATATTTAATTCTAGGTCAGCCTGGACCAGAGTAAGACCCTACCTCGAAAAAAAAAAAAACTCTCCAGAACCCCTCACTAACAGAGTTACTCATTACTCATGAGGAAGACAGAACTTCTGACCTGGAAGACAAGACAGAAGAAATTGATCAGGAGGCCAAAAACTTTGCTAACTTCAATAAATCAAGTGAACAGAATACCAGAGAACTAAGGGATACCCTAAAATGGCCAAACATCCAGATCCTGGATATACCAGAAGGAGAATAAATCCAGGTCAGAGGCATAGAGAATTTATTGAACAAATTACTGGAGAAAAATTTCCCAATCTCTCAAAAGAGAGGCCCATGCAGATATGAGAAGCCCACAGAACACCAAAGAGACAGGACCAGAGAAGAAACTCTTCAAGGCACATCATAGTTAAAACTCTTAACAATGAAAACAAATAGAGAGTGTTAAAAGTAGCAAGAGAGAAGCAATTCACAACATACAAAGGCAAATCCCATTAGAATTACATCAGATTTCTCAGTGGAAACCCTGAAAGCCAGAAGGCCCTGTAATGGAACACTTCAAAATCTAAAAAACTATGACTTCCAACCCAAGCTACTCTATCCAGCAAAAGTATCCCTCATAACAGATGGTCAAAGGAAAACTTTCAAGAAAAAGTCAACTCTATGATTATATGAAGACAAAGCCAAACCTACAGAGAATACTTGAGGGAATACTCCACACAGAACAGTCAAACACCAATCTCAAGAGCCAATAATAAGAAGATCACAGTAACCAAAAATAGAACAGGCTCAACACAGTACAAAAACAAGAAACCACCAAACCCCATAAAACACCTCATCATGGCAGGGATTAATTCAAATCTCACAGTAATAGCCTTAAATATTAATAGTCATAATTCACCCATCAAAAGACACAAGTTATCAGGGTGGATCAAAAAATAGACACTTCTATTTGCTGTCTTTAAGAAACCCACCTCATCACAAAAGATAGAGACCTCCTCAGGGTGAAAGGATGGAAAATTATATTCCAAGAAAATGGAAATAACAAATAAGCAGGTGTTGTCATACTAATATCTGATTAAATAGACTTCAAATCAAAAGTAATCAAAAAGGACAAAGAAGGCCACTTTGGGAATGATCCAACATGAGCACATCACAATCATAAGATATACACCAAACACAGGTGCACCAGAGTTTAAAAAAATATATACTTGACAACAGGATAGAAATAAACACCAATACCATCATAGTCAGAAACTTCAATACTCCACTATCATCAATAGACAGATCATCTGAGCAGAAAATCAATAGGCAAATAATCGAGTTCAACAACATCATAGATCAACTAGACCTAACAGACATCTACAGGACTTTCCAACCCAACTCTACGGAATACAGATTCTTCTTAGCAGCCCACAGAACCTCCAAAGTTGACCATATATTAGGCCATAAGGCATACCTCCATAGTCAGAAAAATTGAAGTAACTTCCTGAATCATGTCAGATCACAATGCTTTAAAGCTAGAAATTAACAACAGGAGATACATCAAGAACTCCATCAGATCCTGGAAACTAAACAACACACTTGAATAATGAATGGGTCAGGGAAGAAATTTTTTAAAAAATGTAAAATTCCTAGAATTGAATGATAATGAAAACACAACTCACCAACCCTAAGAGGAAAATTCATAGCACTAAATGCCTACAAAGACAGAGAGATCCCAAATTAGTAACCTGACTGTCCACCTAAAGGCCCTGGAAAAACAAGAAGAATCCAACCTGAAGAGCTACACACAGAAAGAAATAATCAAGATTAGAGCAGAAATTAATGAATTGGAAACTAAGAAAAGAATTTTTTAAAAGAAAACAATTAAATAAAGGGCTGGTTCTTAGAAAAAATAAGATTGACAAACCCCTGGCCAATTTAATCAAGCAAAGAGAGAGAGAGAGAGAGAGAGAAGAGAGAGAGAGAGAGAGAGAGAGGTCTCAAATTAACAAAATCAGAAATGAAAAAGAAGAGATCACAACAGATATCAATGAAATTGGAAGAATCATCAGGACAAACTTTCAAATCCTCTACTGCACAAAATTGAACAATCTGGAAGATTATGTGAAACAATTTAAGAAAATTGGATGAATTACTAGACAAATACCACCTACCAAAACTAAACTCAGAACAGTTTAATCTCCTAAATGAACCTATCCATGGAGATTGAAAAGGTAAACAAAAACCTCCCCAAAAGAAAAGTCCAGGACCAGATGGCTTCTCAGCCTAATTCTATCAAGCCTTCATTGAACCAATTTTTCTCAAACTATTTCATATAAATGGAGACCAGGGAATCCTCCTCAGCTCCTTTTATGAAGTTAGCATCATCCTAATACCAAAACCAGACAGAGATGCAACAAGAAAAGAAAACTATAGGCCTATATCCTTGATGAACTTAGATGCAAAGACACTGAACAAAATTCTCACAAACTGAATTCATGAACACATCAAAAGTATTATCCACCTTGATCAAGCAGGCTTCATCCAAGGGAATGCAGTGATGGCTCAACATACAGAAGGAAGTCAACGCAATACACCACATAAATAAGCTTCACCATAAGAACCACATGATCATTTCATGCAGAAAGACACCACTTCATGATCAAAAGGTTGTAAAGAATAGGCATGGAGGGTTTATATCTCAACACAATAAAGGCTATAGATAAAGCACCTAAAGCCCAAATAATATGTAATGGGAAGAGACTCATGGAGTTCCCACTGAGATTAGGAACAAGACAGGGAGCCCACTGTCACCACTGCTCTTCAACATAGTACTAGAAGTACTAGCCCAAGCAATAATACAGGAGAAAGAAATAAAAGGGACTCAAAGTGGAAAGTAAAAAGTCAAGTTAGCCCTGTTTGCAGATGACATGATCCTATATATAAGTGACTTGAAAGTCTCCATCTCAAAACTTCTAAAGGTGATTAATTCCTTCAGTAAAGCGGCAGGATACAAAATTAATGCACAAAATCAGTAGCTTTTCTATATGCAAAGGACGAATATACAGAGAAAGAAATCAGTGAGGATGTCCCATTTTCAATAGCAACAAAAAAATTTAAATACCTGGAATAACACTAACCAAGCATGTGACAGGCATATATAATGAAAACATAAAAAAAAAAATCTCAAGAAAGAAATTGAGGAGGACTTGAGAAGATGGAAAGACATCCCATGCTCTTGGACAGGTAGAATTAATATTGGGAAAATGGCGATCCTACCAAAAGTAATATACAGATTTAATGCAATACCAATAAAAATACGAGCATTATTCACAAACATTGAAAAAATGATCTCAAAATTCATAAGGAATGGGAGCAGGCCTCTGATATCCAAACGTATCCTGAGCAAATAAAACACCTCTGGAGGTATCACCATACCCAATCTAGAGCTATATTATAAAGTCATAGTGACAAAAACAGCATGGTACGGGAATAAAAACAGAAACATGGACCAATGGAACAGAACTGAAGATCCAGGCCTTAGGGAAAGCAACTGCAGCTCCTTGATCTTTTACAGAGGTGCCAATAATGTAGACTGGAGAAAAGACAGCATCTTCAACAAATGGTGTTGGACAAATTATATGACCATATACATATAAATGAAACTAAGCTGGGCGTGGTGGCACACGCCTTGAATCCCAGCACTCGGGAGGCAGAGGTAGGAGGATCACTGTAAGTTTGAGGCCACTCTGAGACTCCATAGTGAATTCCAGGTCAGCCTGGGCTAGAGTGAGACTCTACCTAGAAGAAAAAAAAAAAAAACAAAAAACAAAACTATCCCTACTAATTTCTCCATACACAAAACTCAAGTCCAAATGGATTAAAGACCTCAATATACGACCTGAAACTCTTCAACTACTGGAAGAAAAATAGGAGGTATGCTCCATGATATAGGACTGGGAAAAGACTTCCTGAACAAAACTCCAGCAGCCCAGGAAATTAAAGAAGCACTCAACCAATGGGATCTCATTAAGGTAAAAAGCTTTTGTACAGAGAAATATACCATAAGCAGAGCCAATAGATTACCCACTGAATGGGAGAAAATGTTCACCATAGACAGAAACCTAATGTCTAAAATCTACAAAGAACTCAAAAATCTAAACAATAAAAAAATCAAACCACCCACTCCAAAAGTGGGGCAGAGAACTTAATAGGGAGTTCTCAGAGGAAGAACTACAAATGGCTAACACACACTTAAGAAAATGTTCAACATCCCTAATCATTAGGGAAATGCTAATTAAAACAACTATCAGATTCTACTTTACCCCAGTAAGGATAGCAAACATTCAAAAATCAAATGAAAACAAATGTTGCCGAGGCTGTGGACAAATAGGAACTCTCATTCACTTTTGGTGGAAATCTATGCTGATACAACCACTATGGACATTAATATGAGACTCCTGAAAGAATGAGTAAATATAGAGTTACCACCAGATCCTGCTATTCCATTACTGGGCATTTACCTCAAAAGCTCCACATCTTAGTTCAGAGATATTTGCTCAACCATGTTTATAGCTGCTCAATTCATAATAGCTAAGAAATGGAATCAACCCAGGTGCCCATCACTGGATGAATGGATAATCAAGTTGTGGTATATCTACACAATGGAATTCTACTCAGCAGTAAGGAAAAAAAATGACACAATAAAATTTGTAGAAAAATGGTCGAGTTTGGAACAGATCACACTAAGCAACCTCACACAATCACAGAAAGACAACTGTCGCATGATCTCACTCATCTGTGCTTCCTAACCTGGATTAGCCGAAGTTGCTGACATGCCAACATACCTTAACAGCATCTCGAGTCTTGGACAGGGCTTGGGGGAAGGGTGGGGGTACACAAAACTGAACCCAAATTGTACTGGTACCATAGAATCCTATATCCTGGAAGTTAGACTAAAAGGTGGAACCCTCAAGAGAACCTTAGGGAGAGCACCTGAATTGAAGCCTAACCTTAAATTTCTCCTGTTTCTCTCTTTTTTTTTTTTCCTGCCTTTCTTTTTCTTCTCCCTTGGCGCTGGCCTATAATTCCCTATACCAGGATGTGGTTAGCATCCACAACAAGCTGTTGATCAGAGAGACCTACAAGGTCTCCCAAAATGAACAAGACAGACTTCTGTCAGAGCACTTGATTACCTACCAGAGGTTAATGGTAAGACCCTACTGCTGAAGACACCGTACACTGTTGACACAGAGCATGGAAAGACCTTGTTGGAATCCAGGAGAGAGTCAGTAGCCAGACAGCCCATCTAGTGCTGGAAGGTGCTACATGAACTACTGAGGGAAAGTGGCCAACATTTGTCCAAGCAACTCAAAGTCTAAGTGACTCAGGAGAAGCAGACACCTGACGTGATGCTCACACAAGTGCAATGGTGACAGGTTACCAATCGCTCTTGGATTGGCTAACAGATCTGATAAGTGGAAAGGAAACCATATCAGGAAGTGAGAAACAAGTCAGAATCATCTCCAGATAACAATTTTGCTTTCCAGTGTCAACTTCCCACCAATCTTGGGCTATGAGAGGGTCTATACTCTTTAAATTCTCTCTAAATTAATAATAGTTATCCCATTTAACCAGTGCTGACTTCACTCTCTGTTGGAGATTCTGCTTCTCTTTTTCAGATGGGAGCTAGACCTGAGGAGATAAATGACCCAGCACACATCACCCCGGCCCCAGCTGAAACCACAGAGCAACTGGGGAGATGAGCAAGAATACTGCTTTCTCTGTGAACCTGATATCAGCACAAGGGTGAAGAAGATGGACACTGAGGACACTCAACTCCTATCAAACCAGAGATCCAGAGGCTCCTAAGTATAGTTAAAATGCCACTGTAGACTTAAAATGCCACCAACATGGCTCAAAGAATTTTGCAGGGGGGGGGGAGATTGTTAGAGCCACAAGTTTGGACATTATGCACAGAAACATTGCTTCTCCCCCATAACTGACTGCTGCCCCCACAATGCATGACCCACAATCGCATGAGGTTGACCTGCATCCCCAGGGAGGAGGACCTCTTTGGAAAAGGGGCAGGGATGAGGGAAAGGATGGTACCAACATGTGTTGTTTACATACTAAGTATGTCCATATCTAATAAAAATAAATTAAAAACAACAAAACAGAGTTTTCATTGTAAAATAATTTAAGAAGCAAAATATTATGAGGAATAAAACTTACTTTTCTGAGTTCTCATTGAGAATTATTAATATTTTGGATGCTTACACTCATTTTTTTCTAAGTATAAATACAAACACGTGCATAAAACTAGATTTGTGCGTATGTACAATTTGTTTTTGGTGGTATGAGGGATTAAACACAGGCACATGGTAGGCAAGCCATCTACTAAGGAGCCACAATTTCAATCCCAGACAAATCTTTTTGTTTTTACTTAATATTAAATAAGTACTTTTACATTATTAAATATTTTTCAAATACAATTTAATTGGTACATGGCATGCTTTAATATGAATATATTATGATGTATTAAACACATTTAACACCATAAATATTTTTAGCAGTCTGTCAAAAATAGACACATTATATGGTCTATGCTGGCTTTGACCTTGCTTTCCACCTACCGACCTTCTGGATGCTGGGATTATATTTTTGTTCGTTTCTTTGTTTGCTTGTTAACTTGTTTGGGACATGGTCTCATAGGCCAAGTTGGCTTAAGATTCATTATATAGCTCAGAATAACCTTGAATTTATAGTCTTCCTGCCTCAGCCTCCCTAATGCTGGGATTGCAGGTCTACACTACCACATCTGACAAAAATAGGTGGTTTGTAAATATATATGTGTGGACATATTTATAAAATACACGAATGTCTATTCAGGAATTTATGTTTTAAATTCTGTGATGATTGAACACACAAGGACCCTAGGCCCCAGTGTATAAATCCTTATGAAGATGTGATGTATTTTCCCCAACTGCTTTCCGGAAAGGTTGATCCACTCCCACTCCCACCGTCAATAGAGCATAAGAATTACCCATCTCATAGCTTCTCACAAATTTAATCTTTTCTAATTTTGTAAGTAAAAAGTTGTACCTGATTTAAATTATACTCCTTTCATTAGCAAGGAGGCACATTGAATACAAAATTCGTGGTTTTCTACTAATAAAAAAACATAGACCTTATTCTAAAAACTTTAAAAACATTGCTATAGTAAGGAAAACAATAATAACCACCCATTATCCTGTCAGTTGATGATAAGTGTAGCATTTGTACTTGGTGATCACATTGAGGTGTTTATTGATTGTGTGAATGTGTATGATAGTCACTGTGTGAACACACATGATACTCACTGTGTGAACATGTATGAAAATCACTGTGTGAACGTGCATGATAGTCACTGTGTGATCATGTATGATAGTCACTGTGTGAATGTGCATGATAGTCACTGTGTGAACATGTATGATAGTCACTGGGTGAACATGCATGATAGTCACTGTGTGAACATGCATAATAGTCACTGTGTGAATGTACATGGTATTCACTGTGTGAACATGTATGATAGTCACTGTGAATGATAGTCACTGTGTGAATGTACATGATAGTCACCGTGTGAACATGTATGATAGTCACTATGTGAACATGCATAATAGTCACTGTGTGAACACGTATGATAGTCACTGTGTGAACACGTATGATAGTCACTGTGTGAACATGCATGATAGTCACTGTGTGAATGTGCATGGTAGTCACTGTGTGAACACACATATTGGCACTGTGTGATCATGTATGATAGTCACTGTGTGAACATGTATGATAGTCACTGTGTGAACATGCATGATAGTCACTGTGTGAACACGTATGATAGTCACTGTGTGAACATGCATGATAGTCACTGTGTGAACGTGCATGATAGTCACTGTGTGAACACACATATTGGCACTGTGTGATCATGTATGATAGTCACTGTGTGAACATGTATGATAATCACTGTGTGAACATGCATGATAGTCACTGTGTGAACGTGTATGATAGTCACTGTGTGAACGTGTATGATAATCACTGTGTGAACATGCATGATAGTCACTGTGTGAACACACATGATAGTCACTGTGATCATGCATGATAGTCACTGTGTGAACTTGTATGATAGTCACTGTGTGAATGTGTATGATAGTCACTGTGTGAACGTGTATGATAATCACTGTGTGAACATGCATGATAATCACTGTGTGAACGTGTATGATAGTCACTGTGTGAACATGCATGCTACTTACTGTGTGAACATGCATGATAATCACTATGTGAACATGTATGATAGTCACTGTGTGAACACACATGATAGTCACTGTGTGAACATGTATGATAGTCACTGTGTGAACATGCATGATAGTGTTCAGGGCCTTTGTCCATCTTACCCCTGGGGAATTGTCTTACAGTATTAGACCTCTTAAAGAGTATCAACCCATTGACTATCATATTTGTGACCGGCATTTACTGCAGCTTGTTGAATTACTATTTTGATACCTAAAATGTTGTATTTGACATATAGCCAAATCTATCAAGTTTTTATATTCTATATCTATTGTTTTTATGTCCAGAATCTTGCATGACATATGCTAGTAAACAGTCACATGTGTATCTGCATGTATATTTTAATTTTCATGGCTTAACTTTTTAAATTAACCATCCATCCATTCAATTGTCTATAGTGTTTAGTTGCCTGCAGCATTTAAAACAGGAACCTCAGTTGCTACTTATCTGTCTGCCTCATTATCTTGAGTGTTACTTCAGACAAGCCACATTTATTTTTATTTATTTTTTATTTTTACTATGTAGCTCAGGCTAAGTTAGAACTACTAGGCAGGCTTTGAACTTGCAATCCTCCTGCTCAACCTTCTGAGTGCTAGGATTACATGTATGTGCTACCACATTTAGCTTAATAAGTATTTCTCACTCAGCTTTGAGCTTCACATCTCTACTGTGAGTCTAGCCTCTTGTACCATATATATGAAAAATGGCTAAAATTATTGAGAGAAATGAAATATTCATATGTACCTTTTAAAGTTCTTGGAGTCTAAGACCTGAGTTTGAAGTTTCTTCTTGTTTTTGGCCTGTTTTAGTCCAAAGTCATCACTGCTTACTGTGAATCTGTTCACAAACCCACCATCATCTCCCAAGAGGATGTCATCCCTACAGAGCTGGTCTGACAGAGGTACCACACACACACACAGGAGGCAGTGGTCCATGGGCTTTATGACGAAGTAGTGTTCCTGAAAATAGAGGAGTGTGTTTAATGGACAATTATATTGCTGTAATTAATGATATTGTCAGAGGTGTAGCCCAGGAGTAGAGCACATGCTTAACATGCACATGGCCCTAGCTTCCATCCTTAGCATTACAAAGAAATGTGGAAAAAGAGAAAAGAAAAATATGTCCCTGGAGGCCTTGCTCCGTGGGAGAGAATCTGTGCCTGATATTGAAAACCTACGACAGGGAAAGTCATGAGCCCTAGGGTGTAACGTCTGCTCTGACTGGCTAAATGTAGATATACTATGTTCATCAAACTGCCCCAGCAAGCACTTCTCTTCATGTTTATATCCATATATTATGCTACTCTCACTTTTGGTTAGAGAAGCTTCTCTTTTCAGATGGCAGTGACCTCTGGGGTGACTCAGAAGCCACCATTGCACTGAGAAGTAACAGAAGAGTGCTCAGCACTGAAACATCTCTATCACACCTTCCAAGACTCATGGTCCATTATGGAAGAGGTGGCAGAAAGAATGTAAGAGCCAAAGGAAGTGTATGACTCATTATAATGCACTCTTCCAGACACAAAATGGCCTGGATATCCATGACACTATCTATACAAGACCCTCATAATAGTAGTAAAAATGATGACATCAAAATAAAATAGACACTGATTGAGAGGGGGAAGGGGCATGATGGAGAGTGGATTTGCAAAGAGGAAAGTTGGGGAGAGAGTGGAATTACCATGGTTTATTGTCTATAATTATGGAAGTTGTCAATAAAGAAAGAAAAAGAAAAATACATCCCATTACTTGGTAAAAGCTTCACTCTGATGTTTCTTATTTTAGATATTCTCACAATGGTAAAGGAACTTGAAAAAGAAAGTAACCAAATAAAAGTCAATGATCATTCATTATGAGCCCAGCATCGTGCCTCTGGGCGTTTTGAGGAGAAGAGCAGGGTAAGCCCCTCTGAGTGAGTAGTGAGATGTGTAGGAAGTATGGCTGAGAGTTGCCTTGTCTTGGATCGGGAAGTAAATATTAACAAAAGTATGGAAAGGTTCAGGTATTGCCATGTTACTAGGCCTTTGATATAAAACTGGTTAGGGGAAGAAAAAAAATCAAAGATCAAAGTTCTTAGCTTTTTGCTTTGCTTTCTTTTTTGACACAGGCTGCCATGTAGTCCCGCCTTGTTTTAGCTTAACGTTCCATCGGGGCGGGGAAGTCACGGCAGCAGGAGCGGAAGGCCGACTGGTCACACTGCACCCACAGTGTCAGGAAGCAGAGGCTGAACAGGAAGTCGGGCCTCAAGGCCTGCTCCCAGCCACCCACTTCCTCCAGCAAGCTTCCAACTCCTAAAGGTTCCACAACCTACTCGAACAGCATTGCCGCTGCACACCAAGTGTTGAACCACATGAGCCTGTGGAGGACATTTTATACTCAAACCACACCACCATCCACAGCTAGACAATTTTCACAGGAAGCCAAGGTTTTCTTTGATGTCAAGAGTAAAGAAGGAGGGCTGGAGAGATGGCTCAGTAGTTAAAGTGCTTGTTTGCAAAACCTAGCAACCCAAGTTTGATTCTCCAGTACCTATGTAAAGCCAAATACACAAAGGGGCACATGCATCTGAAGTTCATTTGCAGAAGTTACAGGCTCTGGTGCACCCATTCTCTCATGGTCTCTGTCTGTCTCTCTCTCTTTTTGCAAATAAATAAAAGAATGTTTAAAAAAATAATAACAAGGGATGGAGAGATGGCTTTAGTGGCTAAGGTGCTTGCCTGTGAAGCCTAAGGACCCAGGTTCAATTCCCCAGAACCCATTTAAGCCAGATGCACATGGTGGCACATGTGTGTGCAGTTGGTTTACAGTGGCTAGAGGCCCTGGTGCACCCATTCTCTCTCTCTAATAAAATAAATGAATAAAAACATGATAGAATATTTTTTAAAATAATAAAGAAGGAATGAGGTGAAATTAAGTCAATTTTATTCTTCAAGCCATGGAAGAACTGTGTCATTGGACATTTCGGGCCAAATGAGGCACTTGAGTGTTTCAATTTTCTTACCTAATGAAGCTGAGCTGCAGAGAAAGGCTTTGAACTTGACAACAAACATGGCCAGAAAGACAGTGCTTGGATTCATAGAAGGAAATAAAAAGAGCAAAGGAGCTGAGTGTGGTGGCAGGGTGATCACTCGAGCTCACAGTTGGAAAGTACCCTGAGCAATACGAGGAGAACCTCTAGCTCAAAAAAGCAAAGAAAGGAAAAGAAAACCCTACCCAACAACAGCAAAATCCAAACGAATTACCCTCTCCCTTTCAAAATCAAAACCAAACACAACATTAAATGGGAAGAACATCCCCTTTTCTTCACAGGTTACCAATGTTGAACTGGACCCAAGAGACATTTAGTTAAATCTAAGGACTATGAGGTCCTCTAGAGAGAGTACTTGGCCTGGGCCTTTCCCCCCATACTGAACCTGTCAGTCCAGTGGTCTACTCTTTCTTTTGTCACAGTACCTGGCTGTTCCCTTGAGCTTTATAATCCCAGACAATAATGGTCCTTTCAGTGGTGGCAACAATTCGTTTCAGCTGGGCAAGGTAGTCGCATCCTGTAATCCAGGAGGTATCCTGACAAAGCATCGAGGTGGGAGTTAGAGGACTCGGGTACAGTGCAGTGGTTTAGAGCACTTGCCTACCATGCAGCAGGCCCTAGGTTTAATCCTTTGCATAGGAAAAAGTCAGAATTGGGAGTCATGTATTTCCTCCTACAACGTGGTATTAGCACCAAAGAGTAGGTTGTTGACATGAAAGGCTCCACTTTGCAACAGAGCCTGCAGTGCACCCCGTTTGAATGGTATGAGGAAAGACTCCCGTCTTTCACCCTTATGACCATCTGGAAACCCATTCAGCTACTGCGGCAGGCGCTCCTCAGAAGAGCAGGCAGCTTCTGTACGGTTCACCTCCGGGAGACCGCCCTTCGCCGTGGGTCTCAGGAGGCTAGATGGAAGGCTCTGATTAAGCACTTCTTCTGGCCTTGCTGCCTGCTAAGACCATCTAGAAAAGATCTTAGTGATCATCTGACCCGTGACAGGCTGACTTGCCTGACCTCGGGAAATGTCCCTGGCAATGGCACAGGTGCTGAGCAGAGCAGCTTCCTCTCCTGCAGTGCCAGGAACAGTTGCCAGCATCTCCAGCACAGCCTTTCATCCCCGAAAAGACCACCAGGAATCCTAGTAGATCTGTTCACTTCCAAAACTGGAGGCTCCGAGGTTTAAAGAGAAGCGGCTCCTTGCAAGGCAGGGCGGCACCCGCCAAGCGGTTCACTACATCCCGTCGGCTCACACAAGTGTGGTGACAATCGACAATATGTTCGTGTCTCTCATAAATACACAAGGGAATTCAGAAAGCCACTGTAGCCTTCCACCCCTGCAAGGTTACTGCTCTGATTAGGACACAGAGCAAATGACTTATAAAGGTGTGCGCTAAAATTGTTACAGAGTTACCAAATTTAAAATAAAATGCCAAATTTTTATTTCCATATTGCTCTCAAAATTTGAGTTGTGTCCATTGTTTGTAACTCTTACTAGTAGTGGCTGCGCAGAGAAACTTTGAAGCTTTTAATTAAATTTCCAAGAAGCAACTAATTTCTGAGCAGTTCTCTGTAGATCATTTAACTCCAAACAGCAAGGTCTGGCTGTTGCTCAGTTTTGAGCCTAATCAATAAACAAGAGTTTACAATCTAGGAAGCACAGTGGCCTCAAATTCACTATGCAGCTGAAGATGAGCTTGAATTCTATCCTCCTGCCTCCACTTCTTGAGGGCTACCCATTAGAAGCGTGCACCACCATGCCCAGTGTATGCACTGCTGGGGATTGAGCCCAGGGCTTTTGGCATGCAAGGCAAACATTTCACCAACTGACCTGTGCCCCCAGCCCCTATAGAACATTTTATTTTCAGAACCCATTGTGGAACTTCATTGAGATTTTGATTAATTGTAGTACAACTATCACCATAGCCCTGTGGCTTTATTACAAAACATAAAGGCAACCTGAGCATGGTGGCGCACGCCTTTAGTCCCAGCACTTGGGAGGCAGAGGTAGGAGGATCACCGTGAGTTCAAGGCCACCCTGAGAATACAGAGTGAATTCCAGGTCAGCCTGGGCAGAAGTGAGACCCTACCTCAAAAAAATATATAAATAAATAATGAAAAAAAGGCAAAGACATACTTACTGTTATATTCGTGTTGGTCTGAACTCTCATCTATGAGTAAAGGGAGAGAAAAACGAGACCAATTTGGCACTTTGATTAAGGATAAGAATGGTGATGTTGACACTACAGTCCCTTTGCTTGTCATCCCACCTTCCCTGGCTTCTCTGCTTCGCCTGGCCCTGAAACATTACATCCCTTTTGGCACTGAGAGAGACTTCCAGCTCTACGGCTGGCTTTTTATTCTGGCCACTACGCTCCTAATATTCCTATACCTTTCCAATTACTTTAATCCTTCTACATGCAAATCACCTCACCTTTTGTCAGCCATTAAGAACAATATTTGGTGGCAAAATTTGCAAACGCGAAATAATACTGACAGAAAGAAATGACAAGAGTAGTTCACAGAATGACAGGGCGATATAGAAACATTGAGCACTGTGGACAAATATAGCATTGTTTCATTTGAAAGAGCTCTCTCCATGTTGTTGAAAGTTAAAAGAAAAGACCAGGGCTGGAGAGATGGTTTAGCGGTTAAGCGCTCGCCTGTGAAGCCTAAGAACCCCGGTTCAAGGCTTGATTCCTCAGGACCCACGTTAGCCAGATGTACAAGGGGGCACACACGTCTGGAGTTCGTTTTCAGTGGCTGGAAGCCTTGGCGCACCCATTCTCTCTCTCTCTCTCTCTCTCACTCTTTCTCTCTCTGTTGCTCTCAAATAAATAAAAATAAACAAACAAAAAATTTAAAAGAAAAGACCATTCAATCCAGGGGTCCTCTCTGATTCAGTAAGTGCCCTAAGCAGAGAGCTAGCAGGTAGAATCTGCTCTCATGCCCTGGAGACAAGATAGTTGCTCCTAAGATGAAGTAACTGAGGTATCACAATGACCAAAATTCATTCGTGTGCTCAGATGGTCTTAGAAAATGGCTTCCCAGAAGGAATGACTTGTGTGAAGAGCAAAGTGTATCAGGGAGGGCTCTGGAATTGTTTTCATGGCCACCCACAGACGTCTATCTGGAGTGCCAAAAGGCTTCCTGACTTACTCCTAGATGAGGAGACAGTGTTGGGAGGAAGGTGGAGAAAAGCAGGAGAGAATCCCATGGCTTCCTCTTCCCAACTCAATACACTCACCTCTGGGGAGAGTTGCCTGATTACAGGCCTCTTCCCTCCTTCACTTCATTTAATATTTACAGACCTTTGCTGAGTCTTTTAAATCTACATTTGGTGCAATAATTTTTGGGGTTTTTTTTTTTTTTTTTTTTTGGTTTTTCAAGGTAGGTCTCACTCTAGCCCAGGCTGACCTGGAATTCACTATGGAGTCTCAGGATGGTCTTGAATTCACAGCAATCCACCTACCTCTGCCTCCCGAGTGCTGGGATTAAAGGCGTGCGCCACCACGTCCGGCAGTGCAATAATTTTTATTAATGACATTTTCAGTTCATGGTGCCTTTAAGCTATATTTATTCTACTTCAGATAGAGCCTAAGTTATTCTTATAGATTAATTTATTAAACCACATTTTGAGGTATTACTGTCCACCTTTTAATAAATTATCCCTGTGACCTACAATACACAAGATTATCTCAAAACATTATCTTAGCTGATAGACAAGTGACAGTCAAGATATTGTTTGATCCTGATGTTACCAACTTAACATAATTTTAAACAATCTTTTCTCTCTAGTCCCATTTCCTTATAAGAAATGGAAGTGCACATCTGTGTGTCTGCAATTTTTCATCTATATGCCTACAAACATCTTTCTCTCTCTCTATCTCTCTCTTTGTGTGTGTGTGTGTGTGCGTGCACACACATGTACGTGAGTATGCTGCATCTCTGAAAGTATGATTGTGCTACCTCACTTCTCTCATATAAGCAAGAACAATTTCATTATGCCAATCACTATTTTCCTAGGTTATTATTAGAACTCATCTCAGTTCTGTTCTTGAAGACCCACAATGAAAGGGAAAATAAAAGAGATAGAAAGGGCTTCATATTAAATGAGGCCAACTTGCTTTCATTTTCTTATTATTTGTTCACAATAGTAGTTGCAACACATGTTGGGTGCTTGCAATGAAGTGAGCACATGCATACGTTAACTCATTAGGCCAATGGCACTGCCTTGGGAGGAAAGGTATAAAGCTCTAGATGAATATCCAGGGCCTGGAGAGAGTAAGCAACTGTGCCCCGCTGAGTTGGCACCAGGTTGGATATTAGGTTCCGCCTTTCCCCCCACATCCTAGTGCCCTCCAGGCCCACCTCTGACAGGATCTGATTGCCCTACATGTCAGCTTCTGGAAGATTCTCTGAGCTGAGGTTCAAAAATGAAGGGCTGGGCATTATGTAGAAATTTTAGTCATGGTAATAATTACTTCAAATACATTTAATTTTATAAAGACTCTCACTGTGTCCACTTAGAAATGAATTTAGAAGCCGGGTGTGGTGGCGCACACCTTTAATCCCAGCACTTGGGAGGCAGAGGTAGGAGGATCACTGTGAGTTCGAGGCCATCCTGAGACTACATGGTGAATTCCAGGTCAGCCTGAGCTAGAGTGAAACCCTACCTCAGAAAACTAAAAAAAAAAAAAAAGAAGGAAATGAACTTAGAATTAAAATTTTACATGTATTTAATACTCAGCATTCACCTTTTATTTTCTCTTTCTCTCCTTTCTTTTTAAAAAATATTTTAATTTTATTTATTTGAGAGTGATACAGTAATAGGCAGGTAGAGAGAGAGAGAGAATGGGAGTGCCAGAGTCCCCAGCCACTGCAAATGAACTCCAGCTGTGTGTGCCCCCTTTATGCATCTGGTTTACGTGGGTCCTGGGAAGTCAAACCTGGGTTCTTTGGCTTTGTAAGCAAGTGCCTTAATTGCTAAGCCATCTCTCCAGCATTTCCCCCCACCCTTTTTTTTAGGTAGGGTCTCACTCTAGTCCAGGCTGACCTGGAATTCACTATGTAACCTCAGGGTGGCTTCAAACTCATCGTGACCTCCTACCTCTGCCTCTCAAGTGCTGGGATTAAAGTCATGTACCACCACGCCCAGCTCACCTTTTATTTTCATCTTGAAACATCACGTAGGATATACAACCATCTCCCATTGAAATCTCTCGATTTTGAAAACATGGAAGTTCAAGACTTACAAATTTAGAAATGATATTGATGACAATGATAATAGTAGTATCCTTATATTTATATTGGAATTCATTATTCATAAAGTGTCTGTAATTCATTAGTTAATTTGATCTTCATGTTGTAATTATTCCACAGTTGTGTCAATAAGGAATATGAAAAGATGTAAGTGTCCCTGAAGTCCCTATTTGAATCATAACTGGTAAAACAGGTGCTAGGACATTTTATGTACTCTTAAGATTCTCAATGGGACCTTCTATTACTGTGCTGCATTATGACAAAATCACTTGGCTTGTGACTGTTTCTGATTGTTTTTTGTATGTATTTCTAGGCAGCGTTTCGCTCTAGCCCAAGCTGTCCTAAAATTCATTGTGTAGTCTCAGGGTGGCCTCAAACTCACAGCACTCCTCCTACCTTGCCTCCCAGGTACTGGGATTAAAGGTGAGAGCCACCATGTCGGGCTCTGTTTCTGACTTTAACTGAGAAATCATCCAGGACCATCCTTTGCTTAGACGGGTGCCACATGGTTCAGAATGCCCGGTGCGAAGTGCAGGTCGAAATCGCAGGAACTGCCCCAGGGCTCAACGAGCTTTGCATTACTAAGTATTGTGTTTTATTTTTGTGGAATGACTCTGAGCCATGGTTTTTGTGTTCCCTGAAACATATGTATAGCACATAGACAAAGAAGCAGAAAGGGGGGAGAGAAAAGAGAAGAGAAAGGTGAAAGTAAAGGGATGGCCCGTAAGGTGTCATATTACCTGGCTGTTGAAGACTGTGATTAATCCTTTCTGAGAAGCAGTTATCAGTAAGTCCAACTGAGGAACCTTGACAATGCACTTGATCACATCCCGTCTTCTACTACCTGCCAACAATACAATATGAATTTCAACTTCAGCACTAAAGACCCTAAAATTCATCTGTTTTGTGAGTCTAAAAAATAAAAATAGTGAAAATCGGGGCTGGAGAGATAGATGGCTCAGCAGTTAATACACTTGTCTCGAAAGCCAATTGGCTTCAGTCTGATTCCTCAGTACCCACCTAAAGCCAGGCACACAAAGTGGCACGTGCATCTGGAGTTTATTTGCAGTGGCAAGAGTCCCTGGTACATCTATTCTCTTTCTCTTTTTCTCTCTCCCTCTCTGTTTTCAAATAAATAAATAAACATTCAAAAATAGTAAAGATCCTAAAATTTATTTGTTCTGTGAGTCTAAAAAATAAAAAAAGAAAGAAGACAACCAAATTTTGCTAGAACTCTCTGTGTTGCTTAAATCTTAGAATATAGTCATAAAACCCAGCAAGTGTTGCTTAGTTTTTAATTATCCTTACAGATACAATTTGAATATAGACAGGGTTTCAGCTAAATGTGGTGCATGAAAGTCCCAAAGACCATGTATGACACATTCCTCCCCCTCTGCACACACATTTGTGCACATTTCATAGAGAATGAGGGTATTTTTTAAATTTCTTATTTATTTGAGAGAAAAAGAAAGGGCTGGAGAGATTGCTTAGTGGTTAAAGCATTTGCATGCAAAGCCAAAGGACCCAGGTTCAATTTCCCAGTAACCATGTAAAGTCAGATGCACAAAGTGGTGCATGTGTCTTGAGTTCATTGGCAGGAGCTAGAGGCCCTGGTGTGCCCATTCTCTCTCTCTTTATCTGACTCATTCTTTCTCTCTCTCAAATAAATAAATAAATGAGAGAGAAAGATACAGATAGATGATAGATGACAGATAAATAGATGATAGATACATGATAGATAGATAGACAGATAGATAGATAATAGATAGGTAGATGGATGATAGATAATAGAAAGAAAGGACACCAAGGCCTCTAGCCTCTGCAAACTAACTTCAGACACATGTGCCACCTTGTACATCTAGCTAATATGGGTACTGGGGAATCAAACCTGGGTCTTTTGGCTTTGCAGGCAAGCTCCTTAACCGCTAAGCCATCTCTCCAGCCCAAGAATGAGTCTCGAAAGAGCTTTTGGAGTCATTTCTATTTTGGGCTCTTTCACATCTCTTAGCACTCTTTGCTTTGAAGTGCCATTGTCATGGCTTCCACAGAAGGAAAAGGTAATGCCACCTCAGGCTCGGAGGCATAAAAGAAGCAACTTCAATGCTGTCTAAAGGGTGTAAAGAGACTTTTGTGCATTTAGGGAAAAAGCCACTAGGTACTTTGATGTGCCTGTGTTTATATGCTGAATGATAATGTCATGAATATTGGACTTCTCAGGTTGATTTCTGTTTTGTTTGGTTGGCTGGTCTTAGTTTTTTGGAGATAGGGCTTCGCTTATGTACCCCAGGCTGGCTTCAAATTCATGGCAGTCCTCCTGCCTCGGTATCCTAAGTGCTGGAACTACAGGGGTGTGCCACTACACTCAGCTCCAGGGTGGTTTAACGATTGTAATTATAAACTCTTAAAGAGGGAAGGAAGTGAACAGCTTCCATTACTGCCTCGTGCATATCCCAACAGAAAAAAAAAAAAAAAAAAACATCGCTGCCGGTGGTACACATTAGTTGTTGGGAATAAGCAGCACTCTTTCACAAGTAAAGCACGGGCATACATATAGTGTATAATAAGATAAACTTAATAATTAAGATCTGAGATAGTAAAAGATCCTGTGCTGAGAGAGGAGAGGAGATGTGGGGAGGGGGGGGGGAAGAGTGTCTAAAATGATTCCTTGGAGATGTATAATGCAAATGGGATTGAGATATATCACCCTATAGTCCAAGCCACCTCCATTTTCCCTGCTTTTACTCATTGCATGGTATGGACTTTTTTCAACACAGGAGCCAGGGAAAAAGTATGACTGAAGAATGACTCAGCTCACGCCTCTCCTGTGTCCACCGTCACTCAGCTCGTCCCCTCGCTCCGCTTCCCACGGACTTGTCTGCGTCGTGCCCGCTGTGCCTTTGCAACCTCGGGCCTGCTGCTCCTCTGCCCCCATCGTCTTTCACCTAGAATGCCTACTTCGCTCTCTTGCGTCCCCCTTTGACTCCTATCCAAACGGAGGTTCCCCTGGGCGCCACTGCTTCCACTCCCAAACAGCTCCTCCTGGGTTCCCGTTTGATACCTCGCCGCAACCGGCTCACTTCACTTTTTCTCACCGCATCCACTGCCATATGACACCATATATGTTTCTTATTTGATCTGTTTTGCTACTTCTCCTCATGTTCCCACATAAACTAGATGATGTCACGGACTTGTATCCGTTTGTCCTCTGTAGTGTCCCTAACACTCAGAAAGCACACAGCCCCCATTGTAGATGCGAACACACGCATTGGTTTAGAGATACAGGTATTATGAAACCCAACCTCTTTCTAGAAACATGTTCTCAACATTCTGACTTGGATGCCAGCAATACTTCTCCGCTGGACACTGGTTCCTCTTCAGCTTGCTACAGGGATATACGCCTGCTACCTCGATAATGGCTCTTAAAGCCAGAGGTTGGGGCTGTGGTTGGCCTAAGGAAGAGTCAAGAACCAAGATGGGCTTAGTCCACAAAGGACTGGGGTCAGTAGATGACCTTTTAAAGGAGTAGCAGATATATAGGATGGAATGCTGGAAGACAGAGCTAGGCCCTTTAGGATTTTCCTGTTCTCTTTGCTGGCCTTTTCCCATTATGGTAGGAATGTGATAGTGAAAATAATATGAGAAAATATTGGCAATGAATGAAAACTCAGAGTGTCAATGTTGGAGAAGGGTGAGAGATCTCAGGTTCCAGGTTTAAATTTGAAAACAAAAGAAAGAAATAAAAAAAGGGGGGCTGGGAGGTAGCTCACTTGGTGAATTGCTTTCCACACAAGCATGAGGACCTGAGTTCAGACCCCCCCCCCAACATTCACATAATGTGGGGTAGGTGTGGAGACCTGCCTGCAAGCTTAGAATTGGGCAAAAGGAGCAAGGCAGGTCCCCGAGGCAAGCTGCATCGCTCGCCTAGCCAAACTGACGTGCTGCAGGTTCTAGCGAGAGACCCTATCTCAAAAAGAAAAAAAGCAAAGGTGGAAGGCAACTAAGACACCCAGTGTCAACTTCTGATTTCCACATGCACACACACATCTCCACACAGGTGTGAACACACACATACAAACATACATGGAAAAAATAAATAGAAAAAATAAAAATGGAAAAAAAAAGGATGACACATGGAAACTGGAAACATTCTAAACTGAGCTAATACGGCTCCATGACAGGCTGAAACTCCCAACTTCAGAGATACGGGTGACTAGCGGGAATAAGCAAGGGTAGGAAGGAGAATGGGGAGGAGTCCCGACTTGGGAACTTAACTTTAACAATGCTGTAAAGACACAGCGTTTGCTTTTTGCTTTGGTACTAGAGCGTGCACCACTGAGACGCCATCACAGGCTGTCCTGACCTGAGGTTTCAGTCTCTTCACCAGACTGATTTTTTTTCCACCTCCCCATTCTCTATGCAGTGTCCTTCAGAGCAATGACAATATTTCAGTTTCACCTGCACGTACAGTTTCTCCTGAGAGTGCGTACGAAACTGTTGTTCCTCCTCTCCTCGCCCCTCAGTTGTGAGAAATTGAGCAATTGATTCTATGGCAGCAGTATTTTCCTAATACTTATTATTTTTGCTGTTTTTTTGAGGCAGTGTCTCACTCTAGCTCAGGCTAACCTGGCATTCACTATGTATTCTCAGGGTGGTCTTGAACTCATGGCGATCCTCCTACCTCTGCCTCTCAAGTGCTGGGATTAAAGGCATGTGCCACCACGCCTGGCCTAATACTTATTTTTGAGAAGAAAATATCACAGTTCACACTAATTTGGAAGGAAAACTTAAAAGTCACCTGATATCACAATTCTCTGTTTTCTGGACACAAGGAAAACCATATTCTCTTCATCCATCTGGGAAGAAAGGTAATCATCTTCAGAGGAGAAATATCCAAAGATCTGAAACCGAAAAACAACACATGTAAACATGCCCAATATCTCCAAGCTGCCTGTCGAGTAGTAACAGATTTGATGTTGGCTGAATTCAAAGTCTAATTCAGATTATGCACACCTTGCTTTATGATGCCAGGGGACAGGGAGTTCTCATGTTGAAAGGAGGCACTTTGACAGCACCACATTGTCTACTGACGGTATGATTCCTCAGGGGTCACTGACACTTCTGTCCCGTGGAAGAATCGGTACACCAGGTGTCCTTGCTAAGACTGGGAGAGCTATCACTATCCTGCCTTTATTTGGAGATTGTCAGCCTTCGCCTGACAGATTCTCAGCTAGGAGTGTTAGTAATGAATTTGGGCACTCTCAAACAACTATTCAGACCTACGTTCTATGAATCCTGCTGGACTAGAATCTTCATCCTGGTTACGGGGAGTTTCACAAGTTAAAAGATTACAGCTTTTCTATGAACAGTTTCAAGTCCTACTCTCTGGATATTCCATGAAAATCTGTTACTGTACGAGGATGGATATCCTGAAGATTAATAGTGGTCTCAAATGATGACAATTTGAAACTCCAAGGAATTTGAAAAATGTAAAAAGCTATAAGCAAGGCACAGTGACACTTCCCTCTCCTCAGGCTGACATGGGAAAATACTTGAGCCCTGGGATTCAAGGCCATGCTGGGCAAGAGAGCAAAACCCCATCACAGAACCATCACCACCAACAAAGCCACATTTCTTTTAATAAATAATTATTAGTTATTGGTGATTTATTAAAACTATTAGTAAATTAAATGGAGCTGATTAGAGAATTTTGTAAAGTATTTAAGAATTTGAGCAGCTGGAGAGAGGGCTCCATGGTTACATGTGCTTCATGCATAAGCATGAGAGGCCCAGGACAGCATAAACTGCCTGAGTTCGAATTTCCAGAGCACACATAAAGAGACGAGTGTTGCCCCACGAGCCTGTAGCCCACCAGGGAATTGTCCTGGGTTTGCAAAAATACAAAAAAATAGTAAGCTCTAGTATGAATAAGAAAGTCTGGCTCAGGGCTGGAGAGATGGCTTATTGGTTAAGTGCTTGCCTGTGAAGCCTAAGGACCCTGGTTCGAGGCTCAATTCCCCAGAACCCACGTTAGCCAGATGCACAAGGGGGCACACACGTCTGGAGTTTGTTTGCAGTGGCTGGAGGCCCTGGCACACCCATTCTCTCTCTCTATCTGCCTCTTTCTCTGTCTGTCACTTTCAAATAATAAATAAATAAATAAATAAAATGTTCATTAAGAAAGTCTGGCTCAAAAGAAGAATGGGTTGAAGAATGATGGAACAGGCTACCCAAGGTTCTGTTCTCTCCACCACAGGGGGGAGTGCCTGCAGCAGGTGATCACAGAGATGTGGCGGACACCCCACCACACACCATACTACACACAAGCAAACAAAATATATAAAAATTAAGAATTTCTAAATTTAAATTAGTAAATTGCTTATAAATTCCTACATAAATAATATATCACTATTTCTCACAGAGCAGTTGAAAGGGGATGACGTTTGTTAACACATGAGTAGAGTGAACTATAGACTATTTTGATTTATTTTCTATCATTTTTTTGTTTTTTCTTTTTGTAGTGCTGGGTATGCAATCCAGGCCTTAGAGTGCTAGGTATGCTCTCTCCTGAACTACCCCCCCAGGTCTAGGGAGCGCTTTGACATATTAGTGTGAGAGTGAACCCCTAGGAATCCTACTGATGTGTAGGTAGTAAGTCTGGGGTTAGGTCAGAGAAGCAGAATTTCAAACAAGTTGCCTCTGAAGGACCATACTTGGAGCTTAAATGAACGAGACCATGTGACTCAATTGGAACTAAAACCCACGATATATTGACTTGTCTTAAAATTTCTACTTTATTTTGGTACCAAAAGACGGCTTAGTATAATATTTTAATATTAGTCTTTGTTATTTTTAATTTTTTTAATTTTAGAGAGAGAGAATTGGCAAGCCAGGGCCTCAGCCACTGCAGTCAAACTCTAGATGCTTGTGCCACCTAGTGGGCATGTGCAACCCTGTGCTTGTCTCACTTTTGTGTGTCTGGCTTACGTGGGATCTGGAGAGTCCAACATGGGTCTTTAGACTTCACAGGCAAACGTCTTAACCGCTAAGCCATCTCTCCAGCCACATTAGTCTTTTCATTACCTGTTTGGCAAATGTTACTTCCTCCTTCATGTATCCACACCCAAACCTCATAACATAGACTTTCCATGATCACTTCTGTGGGGTATCAGGATGGTCAAGATTCCTCCCTAATGCTTTCTCTTCTTCTCATCAGCAAAATCAGCACTTAAAATCTTAGTGAAGGTATATCTTTTCAGAAATCATTGAGCGCTTTTCATGGGTATAATAACACCTTGAGGTCTGAAATGCAATTTCTTTTTTTTTTTTTTTTCTTTTTCTAGGTAGTGTCTCACTCTAGTTCAGGCTGACTTGGAATTCACTCTGTAGTCTCAGGGTGGCCTTGAACTCTCAGCGATCCTCCTACCTGTGGCTCCTGAGTGCTGGTATTAAAGGCATATGCCACCATGCCCAGCTGAAATGCAATTGAGAAAGGGAGGGGCTGAGGAGATGGCCCAGTGGATAAAACACTTGCAGGATAAACATGAGTGCCTGAATTTGGATCCCCAGGACCCTGGGGGATGGGGACACAGTAGCACAAGCTTCTATGCTCCCAGCGCAGCTGTGATGAGACGGGAGGTAGAGACAGGAGAATCCAAAAGCAGTGTGCAGGCCAGCCTGTGAACAACAAAGACTCCGCCTCAAACAAGGCGGGAGGCAAGGGCTGACACCTGAGGTTGTCCTCTGACTTCTTTGTCGCCACTCTGATGCCTCTTCCAGTTAACAGTCATATAATGACTGGCGTCGCTGCATGCCCTTAAGGCAAGAGCGTGTCCCTTGTACTGTAGTCAGATGGTCCAGGGACTGAACTCGGGTTCTACAACCAATTGCTAACTCAGAGCTTGAAAAGCACCTTTCCCTTTTAAAGTCTCAATTTCCTCATGATTAGAATACAAGGCTAAGCGTCTGAGTTTTGTTTTGTTTTGCTTTGAGGTAGGGTCTGACCCTGGACCAGGCTGACCTGGGACACACCTCTGTAGTTAAAGGCTGGCCTTGAACTCACAGTGATCCTCCTACCTCGGCCTCCTGGGTGCTGATACTAAAGGCTTGGGCCACCACCCTGAGTTTCTTTTAGTGAGGTATATAACACTGCTTGTACATTTTGGTTGTGCTGGCTCAATACGTGTAACATAAAAATAAATGACGATTGTTATCACTAAAAAACCTACATTAGGGCTAGAGAGGTGGCTTAGAGTTTAAGGTACTTGCCTACAATACCAAAAGACCCAGGTTCAACTCCCCAGTACACAAGTAAAGTCAGATGCACAAAGTGGCGCATGAATCTGGAGTTCATTTGGAGTGGCTAGAGGCCCTGGCATGCCCATTCTGTCTCTATCTATCTGCTTCCTTCTCTGATAAATAAATACATAAATAAAAATATTTTTTTTTTTAAAAAAGAAAAGAAAACCTACATTAAAAATTCCTCATGAAAGAGACGGGAAAACATTCTATGTCACAAGAAGATGACAGCCACTAATGAGAATGGAAGGCTCCCTTTAGAGGTAGAACTTGGAAACCATCAGTCCATTTGGGGGTTGAACTGTTTTCTCCTATAAGAAAGACGGGCCAGGTGGTCCCTGCAATAATGGAGCCTCTCTGGGGAAGAGTTACATGACTTCTACAGTGAGAATCAGGAAAACAATTCAGCTTGCTGCCCATCTAAATCCATTGGCTTCCTGCAGCCTTTGTTTATGTCTTACTCCATCTAGAACCTCCACGCAGGCCTCCACTTTTCCCCCAACCACTGCTTTGATCTGACAAGAAACTCCACCACCGAGTGGATCTGTCACCAGCACTGGGAGTTGCAACTCAACATTGCCAACCATGCAGCCAGAGTTCTCCACAGAGACCACAACTCCTGTGAGACCTCAAGTCAGGCTCTTGACTGACAGCACAGGAAAGAGACTCGGGACCAGTCCGTATGGAGCAGAGCTGGGATTGATTACAGAAAGGTCAGTACGCACACGACAGAGCAGTGTGCAGGCATCTCCAGAGATACAGTCACGTCTAAGTGCCTAAGTAGCAGCTGCATGTATGATTTTGTGACTTTGAAGTTACAGTGCTCAATGTTTTTTTTTTTTTTTTTAAAAAAAAACAAGATTGAGGAAAAGGTTAAAGCAGTTCTTACTAGGTCACAAGAAGGCCAAGGCATAGATTTTGAATGCCAACATGGTACCAAATTTTTCTAGTGAGCCTTTCTCAGAAAATGTAGACTGACTAGTAAGGAAAGAGTTCTGAAGTTTAACTCAAAGGTCACATATGCACGGATCATTAGCTATTTTAACATTCTTGCTTGAAGTCTCTCACAGAAGGGAGGAGAATGTTGTCTCTATGCAGGCAATCTTGACAGCGGCTTTTACTAGTTGTGCCAAAGTCCTTGACTCTCAGCCAGTGACAAAAGCAAACCAGATCCCGGAGGATGAAGAGACTGATGGACTCACTTCCATTCTCATGTCCCTGTAATTTTCCTCATCTTCCTAGCCTGTCACACAGCTGCTGCTGTCCTTGTACTCATGTAATTAAGGGTGATCAGACAGAGAAAAATCTAGCGTGCTCACAGATGGGGCTACCAGTCACTCAGGAGTGAGGCCTTCTGGGGCCTTGAGGCCCACTTCCTGTCATCCCACCGTTCATGGTGATCTCTTATTTGTCACAGAAGCCAAACCAGGACTTCTCCACTCCCATTAACACATGACTCCTCCTCCTTCCTGGTCTGAGATAATGATGGAGGCCATCAGACAGACCTCATTCATTTTTGGCCTCCTTACTTATAATCCAGGCTAGGCTTTTTCCCCCCCTCTCTTCCTTTCTTCCTTCCTCCCTTCCCCCATTCCCTTCGTCCCCCTTTCTGTTTTTAAAAAAATATTTTGATTTATTTCTAAGAACAGACAGACACACACACACACACACACACACACACCCATATATATAAATAGAGAGAGAATGGACACCCCAAGGCATTTAGCCACTCCAAACGAACTCCAGATGCATGCATTACTTTGTACATCTGGCTTTACGTGGGTACGGAGAATCAAACCTGAGTTGTTAGGCTTTGAAGGCAAATGCCTTAACCACTGAGCCATTTCTCAAGTCCTCCCTCTCTCTTTTGCTTCTTCCCTCCCTTCCTCCCTTCTTCCCTCCCTCCTTTTTTTTCTTTCCTTCATTTACATCAGAAGATAAATTTCCCTTTCTAAGGCTGGTCTCTGTACCTCCCCCCTTAAATCTCTTCAGAGTTTATCTTCCTGCCCTGCCCCACACAGCATCTTCAGTTTCTCCCTTTCCATCTAGTCATGTTCAAATCTTTCCATTGCAAAACCAAAGATATAGGAACCTTTCAAAGTCCATCCCAATATCAATAGCAATTCTCAGTCCCTTGCTCTTCTCTCTCCAGTTGTCTTCTCCAAGTATCACACCTTAAGTTGCTATTGAGTGTGGATTTTTCTTGCTGCCATATTTTGTTTTCTGTTAGCTGTAATAGCAGACACACTCTTTTTGAACTTTAAACACCTTCTCCTCTGTATTGTTTTTTCTGATGCTGCCCAAGCAAGCAGCCATAAACCTCGTGACTTAAAATCATTCCTCCTGTCAGCTCACAGTTCCCTAGGTTAGAAGTCCAAGGCAAGTCTCACCAGGCTTAAGTTAAGAGTTATCAGGAACATGTTTTTACTGGAGTCTTTGTGGGTGGGGAGGGGTGGGATGAGAGGAGGCGAGAATCAGCTTTAAGGTTCATTTATATTATTGGGTATTGATGTGAGGTCATCTGCTCAATGGCTGGCAAATGAGGCCTCCTAGCTTCAGAAGCTTCTGTTGAGTCCCAGAGCCCCAGCCATGATATCTTAGCAACAGCAACAAAGCTTCAAGTCCCCTTCCTGCTTGGGATAGCTCTTCTCCCTTCTGTCTTGTTTTTACCCTTCTTGTCTTGTTTTGAAAGACTTTGGACCACCTAGATAATCCAGGATAATCTCCCCATATTAAACTCTACTGATGAGTTCCTTAAATCCATCTGAAGATTTCCTTCACAGTTACTTAGATTAGTGTTTGATTGCATAATTTGGGGCCAGGACACTTGGGAGGGGGGGAAAGGAGTCACCTTTTCAATTCTGCCTATCACACTCACTTTATAAACATGACAGTAGTATTTAAATTATTCATAGTTTTAAAACTTATTTAGAAAATGCTTAGCAGCCAATTAACCTGAGCTAACAGTATGAAATGATAATGTTGAGGTCACTATGAAGTGACAGCGGGGATGTTGATGATGCCTCACTTCCATGTTAATGAGCTCCAGTGTTTCTCCAGGTAGAATTCCACTCGGCACATGGTGTTTTCTAAGTTGGAAGTTTGTGCTCTGTCCAGGATGAGGAACTCCCAACAGCAGTTTATAGACAACCATTGAACCTGACTTGTAATTCCTATAGAATGATTTTGGAGCTAATGACAGTGTATCTGTTCAGCAGCTGAGAACAGAGGTGGGAAGAAATATCTGGGCAATATCCTATGCAGGTATATTAGATCCTTTTAGACTCAGAAATGGGTCCCTCTCTTGGTTCTGTTGTCAACTAGTCATATGACCCCAAACAAGTCCCCTGATTTCTCCATGACTGAATTTTCCACATCTGGAAAATAAGGATAATTACTGATGGCTCCACCTTCGGCATCGTGGTAAGGATTAAAGGGGATGTGCACAATTCAATTATTCAGCGATGAATAGGAACATTAGAAAGCACTTGGATTGTATCAACTTCGAGATAGGAGCTCAATCAACATGTGAGAAATGATGATGCCCAGAGATAGAACAGAAAACAGAACTTAGTTGTCCTCTTCACTAGCTCAACACTGTTCCCCATTGCCTGCGCATACAACACTCTATACAGTGCACACACTTCATAGTCATCAGCACACGGAGGTACATGCATGAATGCACTCCTACAAAAATGATCCATTTTGGTACCTTCACTTGCAACACAATAGTATAGGGCTTCCCAAAATAATTATAAGTTCCTAGAAAAACAAATAAATCAAGTTACTAAAATTTATTGATGGGGAGCTGGAGAGACGGCTCAGTGGTTAAGATGCTTGTCTGCAAAGCCTAACTACCTGGGTTCAAATCCCCAGTACCCATGTAAAGCAAGATGCATAAAGTGGAGCATGCATCTGGAGTTTGTTTGCAGCAGCTAGCAGCCCTGGCCCACCCATTCTTCCATTCCCACCCTGACACTTTCTCTTCCCTATGTCTTTGCTTTGCAAATAAGTTTTCAAAAATTATTGGTGAGCTAGAGAGATTGCTCAGTGGTTAAAGGAATCACCCAAGTTTGATTCCCCATTACCCATGTAAAGCCAGATGCATGAAATAGTGTATGCATGTGGAGTTTGTTTGTACTGGAAAGAAGAATGCCCACTCTCCTTGCAAATAAATAAAATACAATATTAAACATAAATAAAATTTATTGAGGAAAAACTTAAGATATTCTACCAGATAAATTTCAGAAAAGACAGCAAAACTCACCTTTTGAAAGGAAATGTTTCAAGGAGATAATGCTGTGAAAGAAGAAAATAATCTCTCCTTTTCCAGTGATGTTTCTCTTTTAGTACTTGAAGTTTCTAATAATTACATTTGCAGCATGGTTTAAGTATATTCTTGGTCTGAGTATTTTATGACTATTAGTTGTATTATGACAATTCAAATATTACTTTTATCTTAGATGTGCTTATTAGTCATACTGTGATAATTTGAATATTACTTTTTCCTCTTAACAATGTAATGAACACAGCTTGCACTATGCTTGCATGACTCACTTTTTAAATTATCTTTTTCTGATTACTTAAAGAACATATGTTCGATATAGACCATATGGGAAAAATGAAAAGCAGGCAGATGAAAATAAAAACTTGCATAAGGCATATTCCTTTAACCTACTCTGGAAACTTTAGAACATTTTTGAAGTTAGCAAATATAATTTTGACATTATAATAACTCACTTTAAATTCGCTTTGGGGGGGAACGCAATTATAGGCACCTAATATCATGGTGTGTGTGTCTTGCTTGAGTTAATCTGTAGTGTAGACTTGTGAGTGGTCTCCTGGCAACACAGACCAACATAGTGGTATAGACAGAGCAAATCAAGTCTCATCAGATGCTTCCCCGAGAAGCTTTATAAACTTAAGGCAATTATATTGCTTTAGCTTCCTTTATATGATTTTTCTCATTATAAATTGATGCTGTTACTGGTGTTTCAGTTGAATTCTAAGATGTTTTTATTCTGTGAATCTCAAAATCTCCAAGTACATTTGCATGTAAAAACCTAGAAAAAAAAAGGTTGTATAACTTTTTATGATGTTGCTATAATGAAGAGATTTATATCAGCTTTATGTATCGTGATTAGCTTTTGGAGAGCGAATTTGATTCATATTATCTGATAGATTAATATTAATTAATAAATTGTTTTCTAAAAGTCAAGTCACCAATACTGAAATGAAGTTAATCTTCAGAAGCTCGCATCAAGTTTACATTTTACAGATGACAGATCTAAAGTCCCAAAAGGTTATGTCACAGAGCTTGAAATAGAAATGCCTCTTAGGAGCCTTGGCACAGATTGTCTGTGGGAAAATGACTGCGCAGTGGAAGAGGAGTCTGCTCATTCCCAGAGCTGCAGCTCCCTCCACACACTTGAAGTATGTCAGAGGCTGGGCATAAGCGGTCCTATTAGCATTACATGATTCACAGAACCCAAGTGATGGCACAGGGTCGTGTGATCTGCAGTTACTAGACCCAGAGCAGACCAAGCCCCGCTGTCTTTGTGGCTTCAGATGAGGCGGCCAGTCTTCTCTGCTTCCTCAGCTTCGTCCTGATAATCTCAATAGCATGATTCTCCCGAAGCTGCGTGTGGATTTGTTTGAAGATTAAGAATCTGGAATTTGTCTGAAGAAAAGAAGCTGTGGCAAAATCTCTTTAAGAAGATTGTGGTTTTCTGACTAGAAAGGAGATGAAGAAGAGGAGCAGATGGTGTAAATATGGCTCAATTCCCTGCTTTCTACAATCAAAACTCTGCAGATTTACTTTAGAATTGTATTTTATTACATTCAAAAGCCAGCTTCTTAGTTACCACGGAATTCCATGTACATGTATATATGTTTTTACCACCCAGTGCTATGTCTATTCATTGGCCTTTATGGACATCTTTAAGGGAGAGAATGGATTCCTGAATCTATATGTGCAATATCAAAGGACTTTTCCAATCTCCTCATATTTTATAAGAGCATGGAGTATTTGTTTAACCTTTCCAAAACTAATACCTTAAAATTCAAGCACACAAACAATCCAGAATATGAGAAATATTCACAAGGAAATAGAGATCAGTGAGGATATTTGTTTCTTGAGATCATGTCTACTTGTATTTTAGTAGGATTTATTACAATATATGGGTATCCAAAAGATATGTACAGTGTGATAGAGCCTAAATCCTGTGGGAGGGGGGCACGTTGGTGTTGCCCACTTATATGATTTAGGAAGAAGCAGCCTTTGTGTCTGTGGTAATCACAACTGCTTCATTCTGCAATTGATTTCTTGGACTCTTAATCTTTGAGTTGCCAAGGGCCTTTGCTAACACAATTTTGTCTTCTACTTTATTGAGTCAAAACAGTCACCCTTCCACTTGAAGTACTGCTTTTAACCCGTGCCCTAGGACTTTGGCTTTCAGAGCAGCACTAAGCAATCGAGGATTCTGTGGGGATGGGAATATTCTAGAATAACTCCATCCAACAAACTAGCTATTACCTGCACTTGAATATTGAACACCTGAAATGTAACCCTCACAGCTGAGGAGCTGGATTTGTATTTAATTTAAATGCAAATAGCTCAGGTGGCTGACTGGGCTGCACAGGCTTTGTCTAATTCTTTCCATGTGGTTTTAAGGATCTGTGTCCACCAGTGCATTTAGACCATGCCCTAGATTCTGAGGATTCCGGAATTCCCAACACAAAGGGCCCAGAGCCTATTTCCTAGGCCCATGAAACCTCTAGCCCAGGCCCCGCCTCATGAAGGTAGGCCACACCTCTTTAGTGGTGCATCTCTAGGTCTGAAGAGCAGCTGAGGAATAGCACTGGAGAAGCTGAGGGCAAGGAAGAGCTTAGACATGTGGCCTCAGTGGCCTTATATGTGAGTGCACGTTCATCCTTTAGCAGTGTGGGGTGGAGCCAGTAGGAAATGAAGGAGGAGGGCCAGAGACAGCTGTCTCCCTGGCTTTATGTTTCAGAGAGAAACTACAAGGAGAGTGGGATTAAATTGCAAATTCTAACCTTGATTCAAGTGCCTTACTAAGTTACATTTGTCAAAACTGGAGCATAGGACCCACTTGATAATTTACTAGATTCATAACTGAAAACTACGTAGAGATATGAAATATGAGCTTCTGTTTGTATGCTGCCCCAAGTTAAGTGAGGGGCCTGGACATCTGTCCTGTCTTACTAGTCAACAGAAAGACTTTGGCATCGCATTCTTCAGACAGCACTTCCAATCACAGCGGCAAGCGTCTGTCATTTTTGTCGGTCTGTTGGGGACAAATTCAAGTCTTCTCTTGTTCTCTCATCTGGTATTTTTGGAGAACTGTGTCAAACGTCTTCTTCCTCTGTGACATCTTAGTAATACTGACAAATCAGGCCATTGCCATGGGGGATGCTGTTGTTCGTTTTACACAGAAGACTGGTTCAAGGTGCTTCGTGGTTGGTCCAATTAACAACACAGAAAGAGGCAACCCCACAAAAGTACTGCCCTCAACGAAGATGGACTCGTCTACCAGATGTGGCCAGACAAGGTTTCTTCATCTCTCAGTAGTTTGCAAATGAATACCTGTCCTTGCTAATCAGAAGGAATCCCTTCTATTTTCATGTTGAGATTGTCTGTGCTGTCCCACAGAAATACAATGTAAAACACACACACACACATATACATATATATGTATATGTATATATATGCATGTGTGTGTGTGTGTGTGTGTGTATGTGTGTATGTGTATAACTTTAAGTTTTCTAATGGGTACATGAAAAAAACAAATAAATTTAATTTTATTAATTCATTTATTTAACCTAACATATACAAAATATAATTTCAACATATGATCATATTGAAATTGTTTGTGAGATGCTTTACCATTTTTCCCCATATGACACATTTGAAATCTGACATGTGCTTTACACTGACAGCACACCTCAACCCAGCTTATTCACATGCTCAATAACCCCACATGGTGAGGGCAACCTTCAAGACACATGGGTTTAGTGTGCCAAAGGATTTAACCTACAGAATGAGTCCTTCCTTTCAAAGCTTTCATGAGATTTTATTGTTATACACTCACTGAGGATAAATCTAAAGTTTCTCAGTCGCTGTTCTAAATGCCTTGATGCCAACATCTGCTTGTGTCTAAGCCCTCTAAGCAGGAGGCACATCCAACCCAGCCAGCCTTTCCTCAGGGGACCAGGGGTGTTATCTCAACTGTGTCTAAGAATGATCCAAGGGGCATAAAAATGTATTGAAATACAGTTATTAATATGTTGAGGTATCTATTATTTCTAGCTGAATCAATTCTAAAAATCTACCTATCGGGAAGCAATTAAATCTAATTAATCTAATTAATCAGTTACTTAATTTGCATACAATTGGGATCTTTGCTAGTTGAGCCTCTCAATTACATTTTGTTCTCTTCAGTAGAGTGTCTTAATCTTGTATGTTCCTGAATGGATTTAGCCCATGGTATTTTATGATAGTTGTTAGTATTCTTCTTAAAAAAATATTTTATCTTTTTATTTGAGAAACAGAGAGAGAAGGAGGCAGATAGATAGATAGAGAGAGAGTGTGCGTGCGTGTGCCAGGGCTTCCAGCCACTGCAAATGAACTCTAGACACATGCGCCACCTTGTGCATCTGGCTTATGTGGGTACTGGGGAATTGAACTTTATTCCTCAGGCTTTGCAGGCAAGTGCCTTCACCACTCAGCCACCCCTCCAGCCCTATTTGTTGCTATTGTAGTGGGATATTTCCCGGTTAGTTTTGGTGGAGGAACTGTGGAAATTATTAATTCTGGTTTGTTCATTTTTTTCAAATTTTCTCGAAGCTGTTTTGCTTCTCACAGCTTGTCATGTGATTCTCTTAGATATTCTGCATAGAATACTTACAAGCAATTATAATCTTGTATTTTTGACAAGTTCATGTCACTTTCCTTTTCTATTTTTTTTTTGTTTTGTTTTTGCAGGTAGTGTCTCACTTAGCTCAGGCTGACCTGGAATTCACTATGTAGTCTCAGGGTGGCCTGGAACTCACGGAAATCCTCCTACCTCTGCCTCCCGAGTGCTGATATTAAAGGCGTGCACCACCATGCCTGGACCTTTCTGTTTTTGAATTGTGTGTAATGGTCAATAAGTCACTGACATTGAAAAGTAGTGATGCCAAGAGGAAATCTTCTCATTTTCTTGACTTTAGTAGGAACATTACTAGTATTTCACCATTAAATGTGATCTTTGCCTAAGCATGTTTCCCAAAAGTCCGTGTGGTGGACACATTCTGCTGTGATCTCTCAACAGAGCCACACGAGTCATACTCCTGTATTATCTCCACGTCAAGCACGACAGAGCCTGCGGCTTTCCTTTAACCCACAGTGCATGGCAGATGTGATGGGCTATTTCTCCCATCACTGTGTTCTGTTATATATAACTCCATCACAGCAGGCATGGAAATGTGCTTCTGCTGGACGTGGAGAGGAAAAGTTGTGACCTGCTAAGGTGAGGACTTCAGGACATTGAACTGTAAGACAGCCTCTAGAATATACGTCATCTCTAGGACATACCTCAGCCAATCTTCACCATCACTGTAAAAGTGAATTCTGTAAACAGTGGTACAATGCATGTCTAAGGGAAGAAAACTTAGAAGTTTCTGGGCTATGTTGTCTTCATGGGGGTCATGAAGGGAACTGTCAGGGATCTCAGACTAATTCTGTCAACAGCCATATGTGCTTGGAAGTAGATTCTTCCTCAGCGGGGCTTCCAGTGACAGCTCAGCCTGGGTGACTGTTTGCAGCCTGATGAAACCTACCTCAAGCCCAAGACCCAATTTAAGCCATTCTTAGCCTCGTCCTCTAGGGAAACTATAACGTAAGACGTGCTAAGTTGCAATCTGTTCCAGTAGTAATAGAAACTGACACAGGCTCCTTCATCTGGTGAGGGGATTTCCTTTTGTTCCCGCCCTGCTACAATATCTTTTCTTCTAAATCTAGTTCTAGTTACTGGATTTTAACCAACCTCTTCCTTGTCTTTCACTTTGTTTTAATGATTAGGAGTCAGCAAACTTTTGCTGCAGAAGGCCAGGAAGTAAACACTCCAAGCTCACAGACCAGTGCCTCTCTGTGGAGGCTATTTACTGTTGCTGGTGGGGCTCGGAGGCAACAACAGAGAAGATGAAAATGAGCACACCTTGCTGTGCTCTAACAAAATTGATTTATAAAACTGCAGCTGTCCCGGTGCCGCCAGCAAGCTTTGGCTTGCTGCCCCTGCTTTAAGATTATAATAGTGTCTTCTTCCTTAGCTTGCTCAAAGACGTCTGTTAGCGGCTTTTCTTGGATAAATTCTACTTGAAAATGATATTTTAATGCATCACTGGAATTAATTTAAAATTGTATTTAGAACTTTAGCATTTATATTCATAAGTAATATTGGCTCCTAGTTTCTATGTTTAACTTGGTATTAGCCTCATAAAAGGAATTGGATAGCTTTCCAGTCTTCCCTATGATATAAAAATAATGATATAACAGGAACTGTATGTTCTTGAGAGTCTTAGAAGAAAGTATTTTTGTTTGTAATTTTCCCCCAAAGTTAATTATTAATTTTTATTTGGTTGGTTTTGGAATTTGGGCTATCTTTAATTGTTAAGTTTCTAACTTTATTCTATTGGAGTTACTGATACTTTCTTTTTAGCATAACATATGCTTAATTTCTGATAGCACCATATGTAATTGAACTCAAGAAAGACTTTTCCTAATTCTGGCACTCAAAGTTACATTTATAAATATGTATCAGGCTGTTGTAACTTCCCTGGCAAAAGAGAGAGATGATAAAGAAACACGTAGGTCCTTCCCTTCAGACTAAAGGAAAAGGTTGACCCAGAAGAATTGAAATTTCCCCAGGAATCCTATGCTGGGGTGGGGGCAGGGAGGAAAAGTCTGAAGATGTGGAGCCAGTAGGTGGTTTCACAAAGTTCTGACAACTTACTGAACCACCCAGCTGTGCAGAGTGGGACTGAGACAATGGTGGCTCAGTGATGGGCAGGACCACACCTTAACAAGGACTGTTTAGTTATGCGTACCTTTTGTCATCTACTTATGGCTAAACACCATACCAGTATCCCCAAAGATGGACTTGGGGGGGGGTCACTGGAGCCCCAGTTTCTCTTTCTAGTGTAGCCACATTGAAGAAATCTCCAGGCTGGAGATATGGCTTATCAGTTAAGGCACTTTCCTATGAAGCCTAAGGACTTATGTTCTACTCTCCAGGTCCCACATAAGCCAGACACACAGTGTTGCAAATGTGCAACGTCACACAAGTGCACAAGGGGGTACAATCATCTGGAGTTCGGAGGCCCTGGTACACCAATTCTCTCTCTCTTTCTCTTTCTCACTCTCTTATAAAAAAATAAGGCAGTCTGTTGAGCTTGCCTCAAGGAGAAAGGAAGGAAGGAAGGAAGGAAGAAGAAAGAAAGAGCTCTCCTTTTCCTGTTTTTGCTATGACATGTCTCTAATTGGCCTGTTGGGAACAGGTGGCCACATCTCATTTGTTGGAGGTGCAGGATGCCAAACTTTGACCCTGAGATTTCTGGTAAATTCTTTTTTTTCTTTTTTCTTTTCTTTTCTTTTTTTTTTTCAGTTTTTTGAGGCAGGGTCTTGCTCTAGCCCAGGCTGACCTGGAATTCACTATGTAGTCTCAGGGTGGCCTCGAACTCACAGTGATCCTCCTACCTCTGCCTCTCCCTCCTGAGTGCTAGAATTAAAGGCGTGTGCCACCATGCCCAGCCCTGGTATCTGGTAAATTCTTAATCATTACTTTTTCTCTTGTGTAATGTATCTACTGATATTTCAAAAAGAACCAGATAATTTTTCAAAGCCATTTAATTCATCTATATGTTTGTGTGTAATTTTTCAAATCAATATTCTGCCAATCACAAAACACTTCAAGGAATGACAGAAGTGATTAACCTTCTTCCTTCTCTTATGCTGAGGATTTGGGCATACTGAGCATGTGCATACATCAATTGACACCACTGAAAAGAATCTTGCTCCTGACACCTGTAATTCTTCCAGTTGGCAGAGGCGCCTAAAAGAATTCAGGGTTGCTCACTGATCATGTGGTTAAGCAGGCACTCATTCTCTCCACTTCCTATTTGGGGCAGTACCATGTCTAATGGCTGTAGGCACTGAGACACGCTGCATACACAGTGCGTATTTAACGTGGGTGGGCGTGACACTTAGCGTTAACACGTGGGTTTCGTATCAGGAGCATGGATATGAGTACCTCACACCAGTCCACAGACGCATCAGGGTTGTTGCACAGTTTCCTGTAGAAACATTTCACATCTTGATTTTTCACTTCTGGACCGAAGAGCTGCTGCACCGATGAATAGAACTTTTCATAATCGATTGCATCTGCAGTGGGAAAAGCACAAATCTCAAAGATTACATGGTATAGATTTCAGGGACTGTTTTTTCTGTTCTAGAACCTTCTATTTCTTTATTTTAGCTTTCAAAAACCAGCTGTGGCTACGTTGTAAAGAGCTTGTCTTTGGAAACATAGCCAGGCCTTTGGCTAACATATTGCTAAATCAGAAGAAATTGTTTTTACTTCGGTATTCTGTACTCTCTATAAAGCTTGTGTTCCAGGTATTTTAGAAATTTTGTGCAAGAATACAAAGATAAGAAAATCACTTTATTCTTATTGTGAACAAGTTCACTAGTTAAAGTCTTTCCTAGCATTCATACTAGAACTGTGTAGATAGCTTTTTGTTTTGTTTTGTTTGTTTTTTTGAGGTAGAGTCTCACTCTAGTCCAGGCTGACCTGGAATCACTAGGTATTCTCAGGGTGGCCTTGAACTCACAGTGATCATCCTACCTACCTCTGCCTACAAAGGGATTAAAGGCATGTACCAACATGCCCAGTTTAGATAGCAATTCTTAATGGGCTCTTTCTGACATTAAATAAACACACACACACACACACACACACACACACACACATTGCTTACTTAAATCTCAAATTTGCCAAACTTATTGATGCTTTGGGCTAAGAGAACTGGTTACAATGAGCTATATAAAAGATTTCTCAAGTCATATATGCAAATTTCAATTATTTTATTTAATTAACAAGAAATATGTTGAGCATTGAGTATTTTATGTCAGAACTGAGCTAGACACTGAACTGAGGATAGAAAATTAGATAGATTCCCTGCTATCAAGGAGATCACCTAGAAAATTATCAATGATTCAGCAAGTCACAAATGACAACAGACAAGGCTCATTAACAGAGACAGACACTGAACAGTGGCTGTCTGCTTATAAGGAGAAATCTCACTGCAAAAAGGCAAGAGGGGACTTTCTAAGATGCTAGAAATGTTCTTTGATTTCATTGGCGCCTCAAGTATGTCTACCGCTGTTCAAACTCATGGAACTGGTTCACACTGCGCTTACAGTTAGTGTGCGACGTGCAGTAGTGACTGGGGATGGGCTATACTTCAGGAGTGAAGTGGAGGTTGATGTCATCATAGAATGATATACGTGTGAAGGAAGGAAATCAGTGAGGAGCTATGATGGAATTATGAGGTGCTGGGGCTGCAATGGACCAGAAGTGGGTTAAAAAAAAACTCAAACTAAGACTCGACTAATCCAAAGGGCTCAGCCATGTGTGGATCGGACAAGATCATTTGGGCTGATAAACAGGCCACTCTGAGGCTAGGAAGAGCTCCCTGTTCTGGGAAGGCACAAGGGCAAAATGTTGTGATCTCGCTGCTGGCCAGAGAAGAGGGAATGCTAGCTAGAGTCCGAGTGGGAATTGTATCCTCAACAGGATAGGAGGCTATCACTAGAGGGATATTTCAACGGGGCGTGACATAATCTGACTTAAATTTTGTTTCAGGCTGGGGAGATGGCTCAGTGAGTAAAGCATTTTCGGCGCAAGCATCAGGGCAGGAGTTTAGATCCAAGTGCCCCCTTCGATGCCAGGCAGGTTTAGCAGCTTGTCAGTAATGCAAGCATTTGGGAGGCAGAAGCAGAGGATCCCAAGGGCTAGCTAGACCGGCCTAATTGGTGAGCCCTGAGTTCAAGTGAGAGTCCCTGTATCAATAAATAAGGTGAAGATCAAGGGTGACACCTGTCATCAACCTCTAGCCGCCACACACACGTGAACACACATCCACACACACACATACCCATGCACACCACACACACACACACACACAGTTGGTTTCATATGGACTGTGGATACCATGAGCAGAAACACTGAAAACAATGAAGCAGCAAGGGATGGGCCACTGCATGGGTCCAGGCTTGGGGAATAAAAGCTGAGGCTAGGATGGGATTGAGAGTGATTGTGTCTGCTGTAGAAAGCCCCACCACGTTCTCAGTTTAATTAAGTACTTCTAAGCGCTGCACGTGAACTGATGCACAACCAGGGCTTCTCAATTTAATTACCAATAACACCCCTTTCACTGCTGAATTGAGATAGGCACCCTGAAGAGAGCAGTGGGCATGCTGAAATATGATTGGAAGCAGAATTGCAAGGAGTTAATAGTGGATAGGACGTTGATGGAAGAAAGGTGTGGTGACTAGGCAGGGAAAGGAAAGGAAAAGACCTCTATCAGCAAACACACACACACACGCACACACACGTGCACTTGTGCATACACACACAGAGGCTATGTGACAATGTCAGAGGCATTTTTGATTGTCACAACTAAGGTGTGCTACCTGCATCTGGTAGGTAGAAGCCAGGGGGGCTGGCAAACGTCCTGCAATGCACAGGACGGCCCCACACATGTGTTTACAGAACTCAGGTCAGCACGGCCAAGGTTGAGAAACCTTCCACAATGACGCTTGGCTTTTGGTTTCAAAACTCAGCAAATGTTGGTTTATTTACCCAAACAGGAGGAACTAGAAGGGATTATGTCTCCTGTGGAAAATATTCCATTTGGTCACATTCGATTTGAAATTCCTATGAGCCACCCAAATAGTTGCGTAGCTATTTTAAATTCATTCCAGTTTACACAAAGATTCGTGCCTCATCTTAAATGTCCCTGGCTGGTGGGCAATGAGATTTTTCTACTTCAGGATGATCTGAATTCTATTAGGTCACTGGCAAGACCTAAGAGCAGTGTTACTGGGGCAAAGTCCTATGGTCTACTTAAGATTGTTTTCAAGGTAGTCACTGCTCTGTTAAGAACATCCTGTCTAGTTCTTAGCTCCTTACCTGCAGTAAAACAAAGCCTACTTCCCAATACTTATTAATGAATAGGAACTTATTTCCAACATTGGCAGCATCTTCCCCAGGTCCTCAGTCCTTCAAGCTCATCCCTCAGACATGGAAGGTCATCTGCCAAGCAGATTAGTTTTGATCCAATCTGAATTAAGTTTTACCTCATCTTAAAAACTACAGAGGAAGGAAATTTCCAACATGGCCTCGTGATGGCCCAGCTTCCCCAGAAAAGCAACCGGCCCAGACTGTGTTTAAGGAGAAACCCCCACGCTGCACTCTCAGCTGGTTCGATGGCTGCAAACACTTCACCAAAAGGACAGGAGTATCAATGTCAGCAGGCTAATTAAGGCAGGTAAATTCCTGCAGACAGCAGTAAATGCATTAGTAATGCGGAGGATAGCTTGCTTGAAAGGGGGGAGGCACTAAAAAGTGTTTGCCAAGAGGTGACAGTTGATTTTCTTGAAAAATGGAAAGAGGAGAGAGACAGAGAGAGACCCAAATTAGAGAAATGACTAATATTAAATTAGAGTCATTAAAAGTATTACCAAAGAAAAAGATGAAAGACTGTTGACGCAAAACACAGCTCTTACCTCAAAGGGAATAAAAGATAGTTTATTCTCGGCCAAATATGAGCCTGTGAACACAGATTCAGGTTGCCCTGAATAACATGTTCCAATGTAGAAGCGGCTAAGTTTTATAATCACGGAACAAAAGAAAGGTGTAAATCAAGGTGATTTCAAGTACATTGGTGGATACGTTAGGTAGGTGGGTCACAGCAGGGTAAAGAAAACTGCTCCAGGTTGTAGATGTTATCTGATGTCCTTCTTAGCTTTGGGGCTGGTGTAGGCCAGTGGTCTGTCACTGTGGTACAAAGGTTTCATCTGCTAGCTGAAAGGATATTGGGCCAAAGGTGGTCAAGGAGTAGCAATCAAGGGACTAAAGACAGCCCAAGATAATTAGGCTCTGGGTCTGCAATGTTCCAACTCTACAACTGGGAAGTTCTAATCCGTTAACCAGCCTAGGTGTATCTTTTTTTTTTTTTTTTCTGGTAGCTTTAGTTCACAAAACAAATAAAAAAAACTGTAAATATAACCTATTTCAAAACTTTGAAAAGTGCCTGATGGGGCAGGAGGTATAGGATGGAAAGTTCAAGGACCTGAGGCTGGAGAGGATCGAGGCATGATTGTGATGACCCTACATGCCACGTTAACATACATGGATTTTAGACATGAGCTGACAAGCCAGGAAAATGGCAGATTCATTTCTTTTCTTTTTTATTTGCAAGGAGAGAGAGAGAGAGTGAGAGAGAGAGGGAGAGGGAGAGGGAGAGAGAATGGGTATTCCAGGGCCTGCAGCAGCTGCAAACGAACTCTAGATGCATGCACTACTTTGTGCATCTGGCTTTACCTGGGTACTGGAGAATCAAACTCAGGTCATCAGACTTTGCAGACCAGTGCCTTAATTGCTGAGCCGTGTCTTTAGCCCAACATCCATTTCTTAAAGGAAAAGCTCACTACCAAAGTATACAGGGCTGGAGAGATGGCTTAGTGGTTAAGGCGCTTGCCTGCAAACCCTAAGGACCCATGTTCGACTCTCCAGATCCCACATAAGCCAGACGCATAAAGGTGAGACAAGCACAAGGTCACATATGCCCACTAGGTGGCACAAGTGTCTGAAGTTTGATTGCAGTGGCTGAGGCACCAACTCCCTCTCTCTCCCTCCTTCCTCCCTCCCTCTCTCTCTCTCTCTCTCTCTGGTGTGCTCTCTCTGTCTCTCTAAAATTAAAAAAAAAAAAAGTATATAAGAAGGAGTCAGTCTTTGGCAGGAAGACTGTCATGGGGAGAAGTTGTTGTAACCCAAGGGAGAAGTATCACGACATTGGGAGACTGTCCTAAGACACCTGGCTTAGGAGACTAGGTAGACAGTGCTTATGCCTTAAGACTGAATGAGTGCACAGTGGGTAAAAGCCCAGGGAGGACAAAAGACAAAGAAAAGCAAGATGGCGGAGAAATCAGAAAAGGGAGGTGACAAAACACAGAGCAGAAGGAGGGCTCCTGAAGCAGAGACAGCAAAGCACTGTTCATGTGGTGAAGTGGTGGCGCGGGATGCAAAAGGGAGAGACAGCAGGCACGTGGTGCGTGCCTGGAATTCCAGCATCCAGGCCCTGAGTTCAAGACCAGCCTTGGCTACACAACATGAAACTGTATCAGCAACAAGAAAACCAACTTATTTGATCAGGTTATTGGATATGTCCTCAGCAAAGTGCTGAGGGAAGCCAGGTGGGAATAGACGAACAGAAAACAGTGATGACGAAGGGAAACTTAGTAGAAAGGAGAGGAAAGCCAAGGTTAGGACACTGGGGTATATTTTTAGATCCAGAGGGCAAAGCCTGCGGAAAAGGAGATTCTGAAGTCTTTGCGGCAAACTGATGGCTCTGCAGGGGGGAGGGGGACTGGTACTTCTCTTGGCAGCCTGCGGGCATAGGAAAGGGAAATGGAGAGAATTCTAATCCTGTGCCGGCTTTCTTCTACGACGTAGGAAGCTTGGCTGGGATGCTAGAGAGCTGCACAACCACATGAACGGGGAAGGAGAGCTGTGCTGAGTAGTCTGGCAGCCAAGACCACAGGTCTGAAAGATCATGAGTCCTCCATCTGATAATGAGGGAGGGGGCAGGTAACACCTCTCGACCTCCCATCTTTCTCTCACAGATTGACTTTATGGTAATATTTGCTTCTTAAGATTTTCGTGCGCATCAAATGAACTTACTTGCAAATTATCAAATAACAGCTGCTTGGGTTTGGAACCCCCAAAGTCAAGACTTTCACTTACACATGGCTATACGGCCTAACACTGAAGGGCTGGCCATGTTGTCCTGTTAGCTATTGCATGGGTTTTGTTCCTTTGATTACATCACAACATCAAGATTTGTTCTGGTTTTTGTTTTTATATTTTTATTTCTTTATTAGAGAGAGGGGGAGGGAGAGAGGGAGAAAGAGGCTGATGAAGAGAGAGAGAGAGTGAGAGAGAGAGAATGAGAATAGGCATGTCAGGACCTCCTGCCACTGCAAACAAACTCCAAATACATATGCCACTTTGTGCATCTGGCTGGACATGGGTACTGGGGAATTGAACCCAGGCTATCAGGCTTTGCAAGAAACTGCCTTTAACCACTGGGCCATCTGCCCAGCCCAGGCCTGTTGTTTATTGACTGTGCTATTCAGTGTTACTTGGTATTGCTACCCTCATCACCCCACACTGCATATTGTACTGCTTCCCTTGCCCTTGGCCATGGTGATGCACTTCAAGCTCAACATTGGCTCCTCTACTTCGCAAAGACTAGAAGAGCACATCTTCCATATTCCTTTTTCTTTAGCACACAAAAATGATTCCTGTCTAGAGACACATGGAGTGGCCAAGACTATAACCAAGGTGAGAAGAGAAACTGAGTGTTTAGGAAGTCCTTCGGGTCTCTTGATACCGTTAGGTAAAGAGATGATGGGGTGACTGCTGTGGTTTGGAGAAGTGTCCCCCAAAGCCTCACGTGTGTTAAAGGTCTGGTCACCAGCCTTTGGGTAGTGGGGGAACCTTTGAAATGTGGGGTCTGGTGAGAAGATGTAGGGTCACTGGGGCCATGCCTTTGAAAGCGATACTGGAAATCTGGCCCCTTCCTGTCTTTTCTTCCCAGCTGGGGTGAGAGGAGAGGAGCTTCCTCTCCCACATGCTGAATCTCTATGTACCATCTTACCACAGGCCCCAGGGCCATTGCCTAACCAAACACAGACTGAAGCCTCCGCAATAAACTTTCCTCTTCTGAAGGTGATTGTTTTGGGTACTTTGTTATAGCAACCAAGAGCTAATAAACACATGATCTCCTACACACCACTACGCTCAGGGCAGCCAGGGACTGGTGATTCCTGCAGAAGAACCTCTAGGTGGCATTTAATCCAACTCACAAATATTACAGCTGAGAGAACCAAGGTTCAGGGCAACAAAGACAACTTCCCCAAATCCAACTAGCTATTTAGAGAGAGAGAGAGAGAAAGAAAGAAAAAAACTCTCCCACCCCAGGACCTCACTCAAGTGCCTTAGCTACTAAGCTAAGTTGCTTTTCTCTGATAGTTTAAACCATTTCCCAGTTCCAGTGAATAGTCCCAATTGGTCTTACCTTCTTTTGGGATGAACAAGCCTGCTCTCTCATCTTTCTTCTGTGCTACGGTCTGCTCAATCAGTTTTTCAAACTGGACCAAGGCTGCTCTGAAATTATGAATCTGAAGGGCAAGGCCATACTGTTTGTCACCTCTGGAGGCCATGTGGTCGTAGGGAGTCTTTTATTTCTGAACAGAAATGCTACAAATTTGCCAGTGGGAAAAAGCTTCCAGCTCTTACAATGCGTCTCTGCTGCCTCAATTTTTAGCCTAGGTCTCATTCCTCTGATCTTAAACTCCCATTCTGTGGGAGGAAGGAGTGAAAGTCACCCCTAGGATACTAGCAGGAGGAAAGCTGTCTGAGGTCTGCCCAGTCATGCAGGCAGAGGTGTCCATGAAAAATCCTGACCTCATAATGTTGCCAGTGTCCTTCACAAATACCTTGCTACATCATAATGTCTCTGTAACATCCTACTCTTTCCCTTTCAAAACATTGAGACCCATCCCTTAATAGGGGTGTGTGTGTGTGTGTGTATGTGTGTGTGCGCGCGCACTTGTTAAGAGGGAAAATGGGTGGGTACAGAACAAATAGGAAAACAGGTTATTACTTTCTATCTTCTTGCTTCAAAGTTTTTTTTCTCCTTCATGATGCTATGGAGAGCAAACTTCATGTTCATTCACATAGCTCTCCAGGAGCTTGTAAATATGAAAAATGTATTTCCTATCATTTCTGCCATATAAGTGAAGATATTTTTAGAGGCTGTAGAGAGAATAAAAATGTTTCTTCTTCCTTTAAACATTGACCTTAAATTTAAAAAATAAAAGGAGTCATGGGTAAGGAAGGAGTAGCACTTAGTTGTGAATGGGGGATCCAATGTAAGGTGTCAGTTGAAGGAGAACAGGGCTTCCTGAATATTCCTGGCCCTCTGATTGGAATCTCAAATTCTACTTGATTCAATTCATTGCTGTTGACTCAAGTGTTCCAGTGTCCAACTTTTTATAAAATGCAATCCTGTCTGTCCATCCACAATTGTTAATTTCCTGTGGTTTAGGTGAAGCGGATGTGTGACTCGTACCCCCTGGTACTTCATTCTTCAGATCAGCTTGCAAGACTTTGCACTCAGAATGAATCAAATGCCATTAAGAGGAAATTCAATTTCTAGTCCTGACTCCTTACCCATCTCTGACTACCATCTAGTAGAACAGAAAGATCTCTGCAGAATATATTACATAAGGAATCTCCTAGTCTGACTTTTTCTTGTTTTTCATGTAAAGCTTCCAAAATACTATTCAAAATACTTCAGCAACATTTGAAGAACCATCTTTCCCACAATCTCATCCTTCCATTCAGTAAACCTCAACTGAACAGTTACTTCATTTCTAGAGCTATGGTAAGTGAGCAAAATAGCTCCTTGAGTGTACAATCTACTGGAGAAGGCAGGTTACAGTATGTCAGAAATGGAAAGTGCTCTGAAGACAGAGAACAGTGTGTGTCTTGGGGTGGGTAGAGAACCCAAGCAAATAAATTATACTATTTTGCAGAGACCTCAGGAGCAGGGGTAGCAAGCCATGTGGATAAATGGCAGAAGGCTATACCAGGAAACTGGAGGCATAAATTCCTGACAGCACCATGTGTTGAACATACCTAAGAAGCAGCCAAGAACCTGTGGGTCTATCCAGAAGGAAGGTTTCCATGGTACTAATTCATTTTGGCTTTAGTTTTGTGTATACCCCCCCCCTTCTATTCCCCCAAACCCTTGCATCCTCATCATCTGTCCCTTGAGTCATCTGTCAGGGATGCCTGCAATTCAAGGTGCTCCAGGTTAGGGACCACATATGAGGGAGAACATATGGCACTTGTCTTTCTGTGCTTATGTGAATTCACTTACTATTATCTGTTCCAAGTCCATCCTCCATCCATTTTTCTACAAATTTCATTTTTTCCTTATTGTGGTAGTTAAGGTATTGCCAACTAGATCTGTTTAGTAATCTACAGAAATCCCTTTAGTGTGCATCCCTGAGGTTGCTTCCAGGAAGGATTAACTAAAGGAGGAAGTCCTTTCCCCAGAGTGAGTCCTTCCCCCAAAGTGGGTGGCCCCTCTCAGAGGGGGACTTTATATAAGGAAGCTCTGGGTGAAAAGAGCCCCTTCCTTCCGTCCACTTGGCTGTGGGAGCTGCTGCTACCTTCCAGCATGGATTGAAGACCAGCATCAACTGAAGACCCTGGTGGACCCAAACCCAGCAGCTCCTCAGGAAACCTCCAGATTGGGGCTGCTGAGGCATCTGGCCACATGGACTGAGCAGCTATAGGGTTCCTTGATTCTCGGGCCTGCAACTGCTACTGGACTACCATCAGCTAATCCAATAAATTCCCTTTTTAGTATAATTCATTCTAGCAGTTCTGCTCCTCTAGAGATCCCTAACTAATACAAATTTTGGTGCCAGAAGTGGTTCTAGAGAAACAGAATTGTAAGGATGGATTTCTCTAGTGGGCTTGGTGCTATCTGGGGCTAGCTTTCCAACTTCAGTGCTACTAAAGACCCTACTGGTGATAAAGAGTGTACTTTTACTGGAAATAAGGAGGGCACTAATAATCCATGGTTTAAAGAACTCCATGAGATAGATGTACTTGGTGATCCTGAGTCATGTCTTGTGAAGAGCAAGGAATTTAGTGACTCTGAACTTAAAACATTTGAATATTTGGGGAAGAGTAAAACAAATGATGAGGCTGGTTGTTGCTTCTAGCATCTCTGGACAAAGTAGTGAGGGAACAACAGAAGCTCAGAAAGGAAAACACTAAGCTTAAGACCCACGTATATGATCTCAAGGTTTCTAAGGGTGCCCTGGAGGAGAGTCTCCTCTCTAGCCAGAACAGGGCTCAGATTGCAGAAAACCAAACCCAAGCTCTCATTGTGAGACTGGCTACCTTGTAATGTAAACTCAAGTCCTAGCCTTACCAGCTATCAGATGTTAAAGTGAGGGCATTGATTGGAAAACAGTGGGATCCTGTGACTTGGGATGGTGATATGTGTGAAGACCCTGAAGAACCTGGGGACACTGAAGTGTCAGATTCTGAAGAAGTTGTTTTAGGTGAAACTATGACTGCCCCTCCCTTAGCAGCAGTTGTATCCCCACCTCCACACCCTGAAGTATTACCCTCCCCACCCTTGATGAGAGAATTAGTCCCTCTTTGTCTGAGGAATCAGCAGGAGGTGCTAGTGCTTCTCAGTTCCCACCCATCTTCACTTCTAGGCCGATAACCAGACCAGACCAGAAGGCTAGGCAGGCCTCTAAAGGTGAGATAGAAAGTGTGACACAAGAGGAGGTGAGGTACACCCCTAAAGAACTTCAGGAATTTCTAACTTGTACAGGCAGAAGCTGGGGAATATGTGTGGGAATGGATTTTAAAGGTGTGGGATGATGAAGGAAGGAACATAAAATTAGATCAGGCTGAATTTACTGAAATGGGCCCATTGAGCAGAGATTTTAGATTTAACACTACAGCTCATGCAGTTGGAAGAGGTGCCAAGAGTTTATTTGATTGGTTGGCTGAAGTATGGATCCAAAGATGGCCTACTGTGAGTGAGCTCGAGCTGCCTGATATTCCTTGGCTTAATGTCGATGAAGGGAGATTAAAAGGCTCATAGAACTTGAAGTGCTGGAGTAGATTTGCCTTGTAAACTCATCTTTGCCCCTACAATGGCAGCGTCCAGAAGATGTGTCCTTCACTAAGATTATAAGAAACAGATTTGTGAGGGGAGCACCAGCATACTTAAAGTCCCCCATAATTGGTCTTTCATGTAAAGAAGACCTCACAGAGAGAGCTGTAGTTGCTGCATTAGGTGACTTAGATGCAATCCAAGTGGTTGCACTGAATTGCCAAAGGCGGGGTGAACGTGTTTTTGGTAATAGACAGTGTAGGCAAAATTATGCACATAAAGGTATGACCTGTATGGACCTTTGGCAATGACTGATTAATCATGGTGTTCCCAGAAGTCAAACAGATAAGCGTACTGAGTTCCTGCTTGATCTGTACAAGCAGAAAAGTTCCAGAGCAAAGGAACATAAAGCTACTTTGAATTACAGCAACAGAGAATCAAGTCCTCTTAATCAGTTTCCAGACTTGAGCCAGTTTACAAATCGTGAGCTCCTTGACTGACGAGGTGGCTGGGTCCCCTCAAGGAAGGACCCTCATACAACTCCTAAAGTTTCAATGTTAAGCTTACTCCTATCCTTCCTCAGAGGGACATGCAGGCCTTTTGTTAGGGTAAGTGTACACTGGGGGGAAAGGAAATATTCAGACCTTTTGGGGCCTACTGGACACTGGCTCTGAACTGACATTGATCCCAGGAGACCCCCCAAAAGCATCGTGGTCCTCCAGTTAAAGTAGGTGCATGTGGAGGTCAGGTGATCAATGGGGTTTTAGCAACTGTTAGCCTGACATTGGGTCCCTGAACTCACCCTGCGGTTATTTCCCCCTTCCCAGAATGCATAATTGAGATAGATATGCTTACGGGTTGGCAGAACACCCACATTGGTTTCCTGACTTGTGGAGTGAGGGCTATTATGGTTGGAAAGGCCAAATGGAAGCCATTGAGGCTCCCACCACTGGGGAAAATAGTAAATCAAAAAGAGTATTGCATCCCTGGAGGGATTTCAGAAATTAATACCACTATAAAGGATTGAAGGATGCCGGGGTGATGGTTCCCACCACATCACCCTTCAACTCACATATTTGGCCTGTTCAGAAGACAGATGGATCCTGGAGAATAACAATGGATTATCAAAAACTTAATCAGGTGGTGACTCCAATTGCAGCTGCTGTACCAGATGTGGTGTCTTTACTTGAGCAGATTAACACATCTCCTGGCACCTGGTATGCAGCTATTGATCTTGTGAGTGCTTTCTTCTCCAAACCTGTCCATAAGGATGACCAGAATCAATTTGCCTTCAGTTGGCAAGGCCAGCAGTACACCTTTACTGTTTTACAGCAAGGTTATATTAACTCTTCAGCTCTATGTCATAGCTTAGTTTGCAGGGATCTTTATCACCTGTCCCTTCCACAAGGTGTCACATTGGTCCATTATATCTATGACATTATGCTGATTGGATCAAATGAGCAGGAGGTGGCAACCATTCTGGAGTTGCTGGTACAGCATCTGTGCATCAGGGGATGGGAAATAAGTCCATCCAAAATTCAAAGACCTTCCACCTCAGGGAAATTTCTAAAAGTTCAGTGGTGTGGGGCATGCAGAAATATTCCTTCTAAGGTGAAGCATAAGTTGTTGCACCTGGTTTCTCCTATCACTAAGAAAGAAGCACAATGTCTAGTGGGCCTGTTTGGATTTTGGAGATAGCACATTCCTCACTTGGGTGTCTTACTCCATCCCAAATACCAAGTGACTAGTTTTCAGTGGGGCCCAGAACAAGAGAAAGCTCTTCAACATGTACAGGCTGCTATGCAGGCTGCTCTGCCCCTTGGCCCATATGATCCAGTGGATCCAATGGTACTTGAGGTATTGGTGGCAGATAGGGCTGCTGTTTGGAGCCTTTGGCAGGCCCCCTCAGCTGAATCACAGCGGAGGCCCTTGGGATTTTGGAGCAAGGCCCTGCCATCACGTACAGACAATTATTCTCCCTTTGAGAGACAGCTCTTGGCCTGCTATTGTGCCTTAGTGGAAAGTGAACATTTGACACTGGGCCATCAAGTTACTATGTGAACTTAGCTGCTCAATATGAGCTGGGTATTATCAGACCCACCAGGCCATAAAGTTGGACATGCACAGCAGCAGTCCATCATCAAGTGGAAGTGGTATATCCGTGATTGGGCTTGAGCAGGCCCTGAAGGCACAAGTAAGTTACATGAGGAAGTTACCCAAATGCCTATGGTTTCTACTCCTGTAACAATGCCTTCTGTCCCCAAGCATGCACCTATGACATCATGGGGTGTGCCCTATGATCAATTGATTGAGGAGGAGAAGACTAGGGCATCGTTTACAGATGGTTCAGCACATTATGCAGGCGCCTCCCAGAAGTGGACAGCTGCAGCATTACAGCCCCTTCATGGGCAACTCTGAAGGACTGTGGTGAAGGGAAGTCTTCACAATGGGCAGGACTTTGGGAAGTGCACATGGTTGTGTATTTTGCTTGGAAAGAAAAATGGCCAGATGTGCAGTTAAACACTGATTCATGGGCTGTGGCCAATGGTTTGGATGGATGGTCCAGGACTTGGAAGGAGCACAATTGGAAAATTGGGGAGAAGGATATTTGGGGAAGGTATATGTAGATAGAACTCTCTGAATGGGCAAAGGATATAAAGATACTTGTGTCCCATGTTAATGCTCATCAGAAGGTGTTCTTATCAGAGGATGACTTTAATAATCAAGCAGATAAGCTGACCCGTTCTGTGGATAGTGGTCAACCTCTTTCCTCAGCCTTCCCTGTCATTACCCAATGGGTCCATGAACAAAGTGGTCATGGTGGCCAGTTCCTGCAACCTTATGCTCTGCTGGTCTAGCATCTTGGTTCCAGAGGGACAAGTGCTTTTTCCAGGAGGCCCAAAGAACATTCCATTGATCTGGAAGCTAAGACTTCCCCTTGGCCACTTTGGGATCCTGATGCTCTTGAGTGAAGAGGCTGAGAAAGGAGTTACGGTGATAGCAGGGGTGATTGATCCAGACTACCAGGGGGAAATTGGACTGCTCCTCCACAATGGGGGTAAGAAAGTGTATGTCTGGAGTGCAGGAGATCCTTTAGGGTGTGCAGTCAGGTTTGCATTGCTGGTAGAAATCACCCAACCCAGAGCAGTTTGTGGGGGAAAAAAGAGGTTTATTTTGGCTTACAGGATTGAGTAGGAAGCTCCATGATGGCAAGAAAAATGATGACATGAGCACAGGGTGGACATCACCCCCTGGCCAACATAAGGTGGACAATAGCAACAGGAGAGTGTGCCAAACACTGGCAAGAGGAAACTAGCTATAACACCAATAAGCTTGCCCCCAACAATACACTACCTCCGGGAGATGTTAATTCCCAAATCTCTATCAGCTGGGAACCTAGCATTCAGAACACCTAAGATTATGGAGCACTCAAACCACCACAGGGCATCTCTTAGTGTTACCATGCCCTATTATCAAAGTCAATGGACAACTGCAACAACCCAATTGAGGTAGTGTGATAAATGGCCCAGATCCTTCAGGAATGAAGGTATGGGTCACCCCTTCTGGTAAAGAACCAAGACGTGCTGAGGTGCTTGCTGAAGGTGGAGGAAATACAGAGTGGGTAGTAGAAGAAGGTAGATACAAATACCAGCTAAGGCCACGTGACCAGTTACAGAAATGAGGACTGTAATTTCAATGTTTCTGTCCTACCTTGATACAGAGTGTTTTTACATATCTATACCAATATTAAGATTATATCACTAGCTAACTGCTGAATTTATATTAGACCTATTATATTAGAGATTAAGCATTCCTCAAGGAAACTTGCTTTGTGTTGGGGTGAGGATTTTGCATTTCTGGTTGTACATGGGAAAGTTATACCATCTTAGGTGGAATTATGAGTTTGTTACTGTTTTCATTTGAAAATTAAGTATAATGTAAGGAGATATGGTTTGGTGTCAAGTTGACAAGGGTTGGACTTGTGATGGTTAAGGTGTTGTCAACTGTATCTGTTTAGTTATCCACAGAAATCCCTTTTGGGTGGGTCTCCAAGGTTGCTTCCTGGAAGGGTTGGTTAACTGAAGGAGGAAGTCCTGCCCCCAGAGTGAGCCCTTCTCCAGAGCGGGCAGCCCCTCTCAGAGGGGGACTTCATATAAGGAAGCTCTGGGTGAAAAGAGCTCCTTCCTTCCTTCTTTCCTTCCTTCCTTCTTTCCTTCCTTCCTTCTTTCCTTCCTCCCTCCCTTCCTTCTACTTGGCTGCTGGAGCTGCTTTCTACATCTCAGCATGGACTGAAGACCAGTGTGGACTGAAGACCCGTGTGGATCGAAACCCAGTGGCTCCTCAGGAAGCCTCCAGGCTTTCAGTGCCAGATTGGGACTGCTGAGGCATCTGGCCATGTGGACTGAGCAGCTACTGAGTTCCTTGATTCTCAGACCTGTAACTGCTATTGGACTACTGTAACCTAATCCAATAAATTCCCTTTTTAATATAACTCATTTTAGCAGTTCTGTTCTTCTAGAGAACCATGACTAGTGCACTTACTGATGAGTAGAATTCCTATAGTAGATTTTTTTTTAGATGAAATTAATTGAGGTGTGAGTACCTACCCTACCTGAGGGTGGCACAAAACCACAGGTTAGTTTTCTGACTGTATGCAGAATGCTAGCAGAACATTCAGTACAAGGAGCTTCTTTCTCCATGCTGGTGTGAAGATGTGACACAGACTTCCTGCTAAGGCCTGCCAGGCCTTCCCCACCATAATGAACACTTTCTCTTGAACCTGTAAACCAAATACAAACCCTTTCCTTCCTTCAGCCACTTCCTGTCAGGGAAGTTGCCCGGTTCTGCTTTTTTTTTTTCAGGTGAGTTTGCAAGCATTGTTTGCATTTCTCCCACAAGGAGTGATGTACTTCTTTTCATGTGCATGCTGCTCCTTTGTGGGTCTTTGGCAAGAAACCTAGTTAGGTCTTTTGTCCATTCTTCATTTGGATTGTGTGAGGTTTTGCTAAGATGTAGATTATATAGTCTATATAGTAAGCCTTTATTAATATATACTTTGTGAATATTTTCTTTTCCCATGGAGCTTTGTTGGTGGTCTTTGTAATGTACTCATTTTTACTTATTTATTTATTGGTTTTCCAAGGTAGGGTCTCACTCTAGCCCAGGCTGACCTAGAATTTACTATGTAATCTCAGGCTAGCCTTGAACTCACAGCAATCCTCCTACCTCTGTCTCCCGAGTTCTGGGATTAAAGGCATGTGCCACCATGCCTGGCCACCATATTTAATTTTGACAAAGTCCAACTTACATCTTTTCTTGTGTTGTTTGTCTTTTTTATTAAAATGTTTTTATTTAGGACTGGAGAGATTGCTTAGTGGTTACAGCACTGGCCTGCAAAGCCTAAGGACCCAGGTCCAATTACCCATTACCCATATAACCCAGATGCACAAGGTGCTGCATGCATCTGGAGTTCATTTTCAGTGGCTAGAGGCCCTGGCACACCATTCTCTCTCTCTCTCTCTCTCTCTCTCTCTCTCTCTCTCTCCCTTCCTCTCTGTCCCTCTCTCAAATGAATAAAAATAAATAAATAAAATATTTTAAAAGTATATTTGTATTTAATTGTAAAGAGAGAGAGAGAGAGAGGATGGGTACACCAGGATTTCTTCCCAGTGAAAATGAACTCTAGATGTATGAGCCACTTTGTGCATTTGACTTTACATGGGTCCTGAGGAATCAAACCTGGACCATTAGGCTTTGGAAGCAAGTGCCTTTAACCACTGAGCCATCTTCCCAGCTCATGTTTCTTGCATTTTGATGCTATATCTAAAAATTTTTCTACTGAGAATTTTATGTTTAGCTATTACATGTAAATATTTGATTTTTTCTGATTTAACATAAAGATCCAACTTTATTTTGCATGTGTGTGTGCATGCACACATAGGTACAGTTTCTCTGGAATATGTTGAAGGGGCTGTCCTTTCTCCATTCAGTGATCATGGCATCCTTGTAGGAAATCAATTGACCATATACATAAAGGGTTATATCTTGATTCCATTGAGATAAACATTTCTAAATGTTAATATATTGCCATCATTCCATTGTCTTAGTTACTTTTCTTATTGCTGTTTCAGAATATCTGCAAGAAACAAAGATCTATTTGACTCACAGTTCAGAGGTAGGAATGTGAAAGGGCTGGTCACATTGCCATGACAGACAGGAAGAAGACAGCTCAGACAGAAAACAGGATCAGGCTATAACTCAAGGCCTGTCCCTATGACCTATGTTCACCAGCCAGGCCACATGCCTAAAAGATTCCACAACCTCCCAAAACAGTGCCGCCAATTCCATACCAATTCATTAACACATAATTCTGTTTTGTTTTTCTTTCTTTCGTTCTGTTATTTATTTACTTTTTTATTGACACCTTCCATAATTGTAGACAATAACCCATGGTAATTCCCTCCCTCCCCTCATTTTCCCCTTTGAAACTCTACTCACCATCATACCCCTCCCCCTTCTCAATCTCTGTTTTATTTTGATGTCATTATCTGTTCCTCCTATTATGATGGTCTTGTGTAGGTAGTGTCAGGCACTGTGAGGTCATGGATATCCAGGCCATTTTGTGTCTGAAGGAGCTTGTAAGGAGTTCTACCCTTCCTTTGGCTCTTACATTATTTCTGCCACTTCTTCCGCAATGGACCCTGAGCCTTGGAAGGTGTGATAGAGATATTTCACTGCTCAGCATTTCTCTGTCACTTCTTAGCACCATGGTGCCTTCTGAGTCATCCCAAGGTCACTGCCATCTGAAAAGAGAAACTTCTCTAACCAAATGTGAGAGTAGCATTAATATATGAGTATGAACATTAAGAGAAGTGCTTACTAGGCAGTTTGGTGAGCATAGTATATACATTTAGCCAGACAGCAGCAGACGTTACACCCCTGGGGCTCATGACTACCCCTGTTGTAGGTTTTCAGTATCAGGGATGTATTCCCTCCCATGAAACAGGCCTCCAGTCAAATTAGAGAGTGGTTGGTTTCTCCCATAACAGACACTATTGCACTCATTGGCCCATTTGGCCTTGCTAGCCAAGTTGAAGGTTTGCACTGTCCACTATTACGTATCTCCACTGGTGATTTCTCTCTCACACATTGAACAGCATGCAGTGTGGCTTTTTCCAGCATTGTAAGCTTGTCTACATGGAGGAGGTTTTCAGCTCAGCTCCAGCAGAATTTCTCAGTGACCTTGCAGCCTAAGTATGTGGAGTCTTCAGCAATACCATCTATTCCTGGTGGGAAACCAAGAGCCTTGCAATAGCCTGTAATGTTTTGGGGGCATCAGTGACTTCCCTGGACAACAACTCACTGGAAGGCATCCCATCCCTGCCACTGAAAATTTTCTAGTAACAACCTATGCTTCTGAGTGTTCCATTGTCCAAAAAAGTAGGTTTCCATATGAATTATTTATATCCTATTAGATTTTAATTAACCCTCTCTCCACCTTTCCTTTACTCAGTCTCTTCCCCTGACCTCACTTAGGCCTTTTCACCCCCATTAATCTATGTTATTCTATTTACACATATATAATACCATCCTATTAACTCCCTCCTCCCTTCCTTTCTATTCTCTTTATGCCCCTTTCTAGCTTACTGGCCTCTGCTACTCAGTTTTATTCCTACTCACATAGATGTACAGTCATTTGTAGCTAAGCTCCACATATGAGAGAGAACATGTGACATTTGGCTTTCTGTTCCTGGGTTACCTCATTAAGTATAACACTTTCCAGATCCATCCATTTCCCTGCAAATTTCATAATTTCATTTTTCTTTACTGCTGAGTAGCACTCCATTGTATAAATGTGCCACATCTTGATCATCCACTCATCAGTTGAGGGACATCTAGGCTGGTTCCATTTCCTAGCTATTGAGAATAGAGCAGCAATAAGCATGGTTGAGCAAGTATCTCTAAGGTAGTGAGATAAGTCCTTAGGATATATGTCTAGGAGTGGTATAGCTGGGTCATATGGTACATCTATTTTTAGCTGTCTCAGGCACCTCCACACTGCTTTCCACAATGGCTGGACCATACTGCATTCCCAACAACAGTGCAGAAGAGTTCCTCTTTTGCTTCATCCTCACCAGCATTTCTGGCCATTTGTTTTCATGACTGTAGTCATTCTGACAGGAGTGAGATGGAATTTCAACATACTTTTACTCTGCATTTCTGATGGCGAGGGGTGTAGAACACTTTTTGAGATGTTTATATGCCATCTGTATTTCTTCTTTTGAGAACTCTCTATTTAGTTGCATAGCCCTTTTGCTCCCCCAAGGTCGTCTCACTCTAGTTCAGGCTGACCTGGAATTCACTATGTTGTCTCAGGCTGGCCTCAAACTCATGGCAGTTCTCCTACCTCTGCCTCCCGAATGTTGGGATTAAAGACACATCTCACCACGCCTGGCTCATAGCCTATTTTTAAAAATTATTTATTTTTTCATTAACAACTTCCATGATCGTAAGCAATATCCCATGGTAATGCCCTCCTTCTCCCACTTTCCCCTTTCAAATTCCACTCTCCATCATGTCCCCTCCCCATCTCAATCAGTCTCTCTTTTATTTTGATGTCATCATCTTTTTGTTTCATAGCCTACACTTTGAGTTGTTTGATTTCTTAATAGTTTTTGAGTTCTTTATACATTTTGGATATTAATCCTCTGTCAGATGTATAGCTGGCAAGATTTTTCTCCCAGTCTGTAGGTAGCCTCTTTGCTCTATTCACAGTGTCCTTTTCTGTACAAAAGATTTGTAATTTCATGAGGTCCCAGTGGTTGATCCATGGTTTTATTTCCTGAGCAACTGGGCTTATATTCAGAAAGTCTTTGCCAAGACCAATATGTTGAAGGGTTTCCCCTACTTTTTCCTCTAGCAGTTTCAGAGTTTCGGGTCTGATATTTCTGGGTTTGATCCCTTTGGATTTAATCAACACATAATTCTGAAATTGACAAGAAACATAATTATTGACAAAGAAAATCATATATGTGATATCATGTCTATTTCTATTAAATTTAATAAAAACCCTTAACAAATCACAGTATTATAAAAGTAACTATCAAAATGCTTAAATATTTTGCCAGAAGCTTTTACTCCTCCTTTTCATTCACTGCTATCCTTTCTGTTGAGTGGTCACTGCTCTGGATTTTATATTCTGATAGGATAAAAGATAAAGTTCTTTCATTAGAATTGCCAAGGCCCTGCACAGCCTGGCCAGTCACTGGTTACCCACTTTTCCTCATTTCCTGCTCTCATTCTGCCACATTGGCTTCCATGTTGTTCCTCCAACATTCCAAGTAGAGTCCTATTCAATAAAGTACTACATGTAACCACTGATCTAAATGATAACCCACTTCCTCCCTCTCCCATACCTTTTTTCTGCCTTATAATTTTTTATAGCACTTAGCATCTGACATCCCACACAAGTACTAATTTGACTATTGTGTTTTCTCTCAACAACACTCACATGTAAGCTTTATGAGGGTAACACTCAGCCTCAAATAACGAATGCTTCAGAAAAAAAAAAAACAAAAGTCCTTTATTCATTTATTTACCTATCACTGATAATTTACTGTAGAAGAGTCACTATGCTGAAAACACAATAGACAATTAAACATAAAGAACTTGTTAAATGGGAGATTGGGGAGATGACTCAGTAAAGTGCTTTCTTCACAAGCATGAGGACCTCAGTTTACTCCCCAGAGGCCATGGGAAAAAAATGTTGCATTTGGTGCCTTGTAATCCAGAACTGAGGAAGTAGCGTCAGGAGCGTCCTGGGACTCAAAGGCCAGCCAGTCTGGCCTAAGTGACGAGTTCCGGGCAATGTGAGATCCTGTGTGTAAACGATGGACCACGTTCCTGACAGGTTGTCCTCTGACCTCCACGTGCATGCACACCCCTGCACCTGCACATGAACATGCACTCACATGCAAAAAACCTGAATGGTTGAATAAAGGTAATTAATAACATTTTAAGGGTGGGTAGACTAGTGTCATGGATGAAAAGGCCAGGTTAGAAGCCTTAAAAGTAAACCAAGGTTTTGTGGGCAGAGCACCCTGCCCCTTGGATACTGCTAGGTGTATCAGGATAGAGTGCTGTCCACCCCACCTTGCTGAATGGATTTTCTTTCCAGGGAATTTAGAGGTACAGTGAAGTTAGTCCTTTTTATTTTTTTCTTTTTTGTTTTGTTTGAGTTTTTTGTTTTGTTTTGTTTTGTTTTGTTTTGAGGTAGGGTCTCACTCTAGCCCAGGCTGACCTGGAATTCACTACATAGTCTCAGGGTGGCCTCGAACTCACAGTGATCCTCCTACCTCTGCCTCCCGAGTGCTGGGATTAAAGGCGTGCGCCACCACGCCTGGCTGCAGTTAGTCCTTCTTGATTGATCTTTTTGAACAAAGTTGGGAGGTGTGAACCCCCCTATACCAATCGTCTTAACTTGCAGAAGCTCCATGCTAGCCCCCAGTGCCCAAGATAGGTGCCAGTTCAGTCCTATGTCTTCCTGTGCAATGTTGCTGGGGACTGCACAAAGCCAGAGGCGAAACAGCCTTTAACAAGTGTGATCATGCTCATAATCTATATTTGCCTTGCACTACATTTCCAGTGCTTCTGGGGAAAAGCCGAATGGAAAATGTATGCTGTTCTAAATATAGCCCTGTCTATACCTGCCAGATTTAGGTTGAGGCTTTTGGGGCACAGCCCAGGCGGTCACCTCCAGAGTAGTGCTTCAACAGGCCTGGTGTCAGAACAGCTTTCTGACTTTAGAACAAGACAGAAATTTGGGATGCAGCCTGGGGCCTAACCTCCAAACCTCCCCAGTGCTGTTCCCTCCTGGCTTCTGAAGCCCTGACGGTGGCAGGCTTTCTACAGCGCGCATTCGCAGCACATGCTATTATAAAACCAGGGACATGTCTTTCAGCTCTCCAGTACTTACGTCTCAGTTTAATGGTTTGCTTCCTCAGTTTCCCTGTTTGTAACATTGTTTGGCATGTTCTCATCTTGCTCGTTTCGATGTTTCCTTTTTGGTTACCTGTGTGAGGCCGACGTGGGCACTATGACAGCTTTACAGGAAGGAGACAAGCCTAGGTGGGAGTGAATCTCATTCAGTCCCATCGCTAGCACGTGGCAGGCGCAGTCGTTCATTAATATTTATGAATGAATGAACGCGCGTGTGAGCGGCCTGAATGAGGGACAGATCCCATGCTTTCCAAATGAGTGCGTGGAGGTGGGGTGTGAGAGCCTCTGAGGACGATTTACCCGGCGCATTCACCTTAGGCCGGGGAGGGAAACCAGCCAGAGGTACACCAGGCGGAAAGAGGTACTAGACCCAGGGGAGGGGGCGGGGCCACCAGGAGCCCGGGGAGGGCGGGGCCACGGATCTGGGGGGTGGGACCACTAGAAATGCTTGGAGGGCGTGGCCATTGGTGCTCGCGGGGTGGGCGGGGCCACTAGAGAGCGGCGCCATTGGTGCGCATATGGTGGGCGGAGCCACCAGGCTGGTAGGGTGGGTCGGCACGCTGGGGGCGTGGCCGTATGTCAGGGGGCGGGGCCGCCAGGGGGTCTGGGCGAGCGGGACCATTGGTGCGCGCCGGGTGGGCGGGGCCACGAGGCCCTGAGAGCAAGGCCCCGGGCGCGCGCCTGGGGGGCGGGTCCGCGCGTGGAGGGCGGAGTCGCGGGAACGTGCGGGGCGAGAGGACCCGGACGCGGCGCGGCGCCGCTGGACACCATGGCCCGAGCGGGCAGCGGAGCGCCATTCCTACCCCGTCCGCTGCTCCTCGCGCACCGCCCGGCCCGCTGAACCAGCCGTGGCCCGGCCGAGCGCGCCGGCGTCGGGCCATGTACTCGGGGAACCGCAGCGGCCAGGGCCACTGGGAGGACGGCGGGGCGGCGGGCGCGGAGGCGGCGGGTCCGGCGGGGACGCGGAGCCCCGCGCAGCTCTTCAGCCCCGGCGCGTACGAACGCCTGGCGCTGCTGCTGGGCGGCGTCGGGCTGCTGGGCGTCGGCCACAACCTGCTGGTGCTCGCGCTCTACTACAAGTTCCCGCGGCTCCGCTCGCCCACGCACCTCCTGCTGGTCAACCTCAGCCTCGGGGACCTGCTGCTGGCCCTCTTCGGAGTCACCTTCACCTTCGTGTCGTGCCTGCGGAACGGCTGGGTGTGGGACGCCGTGGGCTGCGCGTGGGACGGGTTTAGCGGCAGTCTCTTCGGTGAGTTGGGCCGGAGGAGCATCTCTTCCCCCGCCCCGCCCTCCGCAAACTTCCACTCCGCGCGTGGCCCTCGCAACCCTTCCCGCCCTGCAGCCCCGCGAGCCCAGCCCCCAGCCCGGCCTGCACCACCCCAGCTCCCCTGCAGCTGCTGCCGCTCTCCCCCTCATCCCCCCACCACCACACCCCATAATCTCACTCTGCTTTCACTGCCTACTGTAATTCAGGGCCATTCACCATGGCCTTTCACCTCGGGGTGGGGGGAAAGACGAGGGCCTGTAGAGTCAAGAGATGGATGGAGAGAGAGAGAGAGAGATCAATACTCGAAAAAGTTGGAGGAGACGGGGCGAGAAGGGATTTAATTCATGTAGCACCTGTTTGTCCAAATGACAAGGAGAAACCTACAATAGTAGCAGTGCGTGTATTTTTCCTTTCTTTTACTTTACAAAGTGCTTCCCAGGGAGTGAGACTGTAAGATCTTTTTTTTTTTTTTAAAACGTAGTTTTCCTCCTTATAACCTCCATTACGCCAGAATCTAAGGTGAGATTTATAAAGTGCTCAGAGAATTCATCTTGAATGAAGGAATAATTAGATAGGCAGCCCATAGATTTCACTAAAGTGGAACTTGGTCGTCTATGGGAGGCTTACTTCAGTACCCCTAGTCATTTTGGAAAACTTAAGTCTCACAGACTTGACAGGTTGAAGGTTGAGTAACTGAGTATATGATCGTGACATTCTAAGGTTGGGAAAGAAGTTTCATGCATGCGTGTATGAATGTGTATTTTTCAGGCCTTTATGGTTTCTTTGTCAGATCCTGAAATGCACTGGTGATTTGTTTGTGCCTTTCTCTGGGCAGATATATTGGGGAACGCAATCTGTGCAATGTCACAGATATTTTCTCATTCATCAGCCTTTTGTGTGGTGACAAATCCAAATATGCTATCTGTCATAACTTTATTTTTATTTTAAAGAAAACAAAATGCAGAAGTCTTGAGTTTGACTGCCTTTAATAGTTCTGATATTCCCATCCTCCTGTCCAAACACATTATCCAAGAATTTCCTTTGTATAGAAAATCGAAACTTCTGGGAAGGGTACTGTAAGGGTATGGTATAGGTGGCTATGTGATAGCACTATGCTAATTAAAAAAATGTCTGTCAGGCAAGTTTTGTTTTAAAGCTGGACTAATCTGTAATGAAGGCAATTCTAGTCCTAACCTGCATTATCATGAGTAACGCTCCTTAGGGTGGGCGACAGGTGCTTGTTCTCGGACGTGACAGTCCTTACTTCCATGAAGGGCCTCTTCTGTGCTACGAAATGCTGTTTCTGTGCAGGGAAGTTTGAAACAGCAATAGCTTTTTTCTTATAAGTGCTAGCAGAATACATCTTCCCTTCCATCTCTCCCATTCTTTTGCCTTCTTTTTCTCCTCTCGCATGCCAGCTGGAGCCATTCCAATAAGAAGTGATTTTTCTAAGACTGATAGAAACTTTCACCACTGAGAGCTGCTCCACTGGGGCATTTGGTATTTTTTAAGCATGATTTCATCCCCATTGTCAAATCTGAGGTAGACATTCATTCGTGGGTTAGGGGATATGAGATTCAGCTAAGGTGAGGGGTGGAGACAAGTCAAGAGTGAGGCCACGGCCGAGCTTAAAACACCTTAAGCAAAGTTGAAGCATTGCTTTGCTTGGAGCTGCTCCTAGATGAGGTGAGGGATGGAGAGAGGGACCGCGCTCCTCTTTGCTTGTCCTGTGAGCCAGCACTGACCAGCCACACAGTATTGAAGGAGGGGCAGTTCAAGACGCTGGATGTAGCTGCCCAGTGCCGAGCTTTGGAGAGGCTGTGCTGTCCGCTGGGAAGAACACTGGGCTGGTAGCACAGGGCGGTCCGGCTCGTGCCCAACTCATTGTGTGGGTTTCTTTCCCCTTCCCCTCCGAGGCTGTCATTTTCTCCGTCTTTGTTATGGAGTAGTTGCATTGTTCCTGAGGTCACCCCTCTCTCATGTATGTTGAGGACTCCTTTGATATGTGTAGGTTAGAAAGTGCCTGGTCTCAGAGCTTATGACTTGAACCCTTCCTGCTTCCTCCCACCCTCAGCCCTGCCGCTTCTAAGCCCAGAAGAAACACCGCGCTTACATTTCTTCAGATGCCTTTATAGGTCTGTCTCTCCATGCCCTGGAAGAAAGCCTGACAAGTAATTCAGGTGTCCTTCCATATGTACCTGAGTAGGCCAGGCAACTGCTTCATTCTTGCTCATGTTCTGGCTTCAGAGATGGCTGAAACTAGGTGAAATCTCCGATAATCATGAGTCAAAAGTTCCACTAGATGGGCCTGTCAGAATCACCATTTCAGTGAAACTGACCAGTTAGGCCTGTCCTAATCAAGTTTATCCAAGTTCCAGTTCAATGGCTTCTTTTATCAATACCCAGAACAATCATTTGTGTACAAATCTAGATGCCAGTAAATTTACCTATAGTGCTAATTAGAACTGTCATTGCTGTTGTGCATGATGGGGGGGGGGGGTCGCGGGGGGAGGCTGGCATGGGGTGTGTAGTGCTTTAACCTGAAGATTTCCTGGTGAGTATGCCCTTTAGAGAGAAAACTTTTCCAACTCTGGCCATGCCTAGTGCCACACAGGGTTTCTACATGTAGAACAATAAGATGTGGAAGAGAAGAGGACTTTCTTCACTACCCATTCAAAAGTAGTAATAGCCTGTTGGTCTTGGCAAGGGATGTATACAAAAACTTTCTTCTTAGCCTACAGAGATTCATAGTTACAGAGAGTCTGGCAAAATGCAGATACTGCCTTATTTAAATATTCAAAGTATGTTATCTATCTAAAATATTTTAATACATGAAACAGTAACATGCACATACTTTCATGTAAAAATTGTCATAAATACCTTTTCCCCTCTGTCCTGTCCTTTTTTGCACCTACATGTTTTGAAATGTCAGTTATTGAATAAATTCTTTTGTAATGTCTGACTGGTTATCCAGTCAGAGTAATCTCATGTAGCCCCCGCAAGGTCCTAGGGAGGTTGGGCATGGGAAGGTCTTTTATTTGGCAATTTTGAAATCACCTGCAGACTTAATTGGCCACAGTTAATATTCCTAATCATGATGGTATGAGCATAGTACATAATCTTCTCCATAAACTCAGTAAAGCCACACATTTCTTTTAGTCTGTTCTCATAGTAATGTGTAGTTTTATTTAAATATTTTCTTAAAATCTGAAGATTGTATTATGTTAATTTTATTTTTATGGGACATTGTGTCCTTTATTTATTGCTGTATTGCCTGACTCAGAGAGGGTGTAATGTCTTCTTCATTCTCAAATTGAGAAGTACGTGAGCAAGCATTGAATGACTTGCTTTAGTGCAGGTTTGTATCTAGATAACAAGTCAGGCTCCAATGAATTGCAATAGCTGTTGCATGAAATTACTTTGATATTACTTACAATTGTATTTCTTGAATTTTCTTCTTTCAGAGAAGAGTTCCGGTCATAAATGCACATGTGATGCATTTTAACATTTACTGCTAAGGTGAAAAGCAGAAATGAAAACGACACATCCGTTTGCGTCTCCTCAGATGTGATTACATGTACTTGATCATGTTTCTGTGCTTCTGACTGTTTGTTTTCTTTAAATGTTTAAACAGTAACAGTTAAACAGCTAGAACCAGCAAACGCAGTGCTCATCCCAAGGAGAGATTTTGTTGCAGCGTCAGCACCTCAGAGGAGCTTTCATCCTAGATCCACGCCCGTCTCCTTCCTCAGGTCTCACCAGACTCAGCCCGAGGATGGCAGACAAACTTCCCACGGAATTTGATGTGGTTATAATAGGGACAGGTTTGCCCGAGTCCATCCTTGCCGCCGCGTGTTCAAGAAGCGGACAGAGGGTTCTGCATTTGGATTCCAGAAGTTACTATGGAGGGAACTGGGCTAGTTTCAGCTTTTCAGGACTACTGTCCTGGTTAAAGGAACATCAGCAAGACAATGACATTGAGGAAGAGTCCACTGCTACATGGCAAGACTTGATCCATGAAACAGAAGAAGCTATCGCTCTCTGCAAGAAAGATGAAACTATTGAGCACACTGAAGTTTTTTGTTACGCCAGTCAAGATGAGGGGGTCAACGTTCAAGAGGAAAATCCTTCCTCTGGGGCATCTGAAACCCTCATTGAACCTCTGGAGTCTATATGCGTGCCCAAAGAAAGTCACTCTTCATATGTCACCAGCTCTGAAATGCCCACCAAACATGCAGAGACATCTGATAGAGTGAGTTCACCAGCTGCACCTGGTGTGGAGGAGGAAGAGGACTGTGGGGGTAAAACTTGTATGCACAGGGTTTCCAGTGGAGATAGAGATGAAAACACACCGGCCGTACAAGACAACACTGACAAAGCAACAACAAACAGGATTACTTACGCTCACCTGGTTAAAGAAGGAAGGAAATTTAATATTGACTTGGTATCAAAGCTGCTGTATTCTCAAGGATCACTAATTGATCTTTTAATCAAATCCAGTGTTAGCCGTTACGCAGAATTTAAGAATGTCACTCGAATTCTCGCATTTCGGGAGGGAAAGGTAGAGCAGGTGCCTTGCTCCAGAGCAGACGTCTTCAACAGTAAAGAGCTCACGATGGTTGAAAAGAGGATGCTGATGAGATTTCTTACCTTCTGTTTAGACTATGAGCAACATCCTGATGAATACCAAGACTACAAGCAATGTTCATTTTCAGAGTATTTAAAAACTAAAAAATTAACCCCCAACCTCCAACATTTTATACTGCACTCAATTGCAATGTCATCAGAATCATCTTGCACGACATTAGATGGCCTTAAAGCGACACAAAACTTCCTTCAGTGTCTTGGACGGTTTGGCAACACGCCGTTTTTATTTCCCCTGTATGGCCAAGGAGAAATCCCCCAATGTTTCTGCAGGATGAGCGCAGTTTTTGGAGGAATTTATTGTCTTCGCCATAAAATACAAGGTCTTGTGGTTGACAGAGATTCTGGAAGATGTACAGCAGTTCTAGACCACTTTGGCCAGAGGATAAATGCTAAGTATTTTATCGTGGAGGATCGTTACCTCTCTAAGGAGACACGTTCGAATGTGCGGTATGAGCAGATCTCAAGGGCAGTGCTCATTACTGATGAGTCCCTGCTGAAGACAGACTCAGACCAGCAGGTCTCCATCTTGATCGTGCCTCCTCTGGAGCCAGGAACTTGTCCCGTGCGGGTCATAGAGCTATGCTCATCAACCATGACCTGCATGAAGGGCAGCTACCTGGTGCATCTGACCTGCTCGTCTTCAAAAACGGCAAGGGAAGACTTGGAGCCAGTGGTGAAGAAACTATTCACTCCGCTCAGCGAAACGGACACAGACAAGGAAGAACTCGGGAAACCCAGGCTGTTGTGGGCTCTTTATTTTAACATGAGAGACTCCTCCGGAACGAGCCGAAGCTCATACTGTGGCTTACCACCCAATGTTTACGTGTGCTCGGGGCCCGACTCTGGCCTGGGAAGTGAGCATGCAGTGCGGCAAGCAGAGACCCTGTTTCAGGAGCTCTTTCCCTCTGAAGAGTTCTGCCCTCCTCCGCCAAATGCAGAAGACATCATCTTTGATAGTGAAGACCACCAACCAGACACTCCTGGAACCAACAATGTGCTGATAGCTAAGCTTGAGTCCCACGAGGAAAGCAAAAGCCTGGAGAGCCCAGAGCAGTTTCAAAATTAGAGAAGAGCAAAGCGGAACTGCTCTTCAAGCTGGACTCGACATTCCTGTTTGAAGGAGCACTGTCACAAAGAATCAGTGGCTCCACGCTGAGTGCTGATGCAGATACTGTCTTTAACTCTCAGAGACATAGGGTGTTGGTAGCTTTGTTAACAGACATACTGGTTATTGAACTTTATATATTTTAGAATGGCTTCAGGATCCAGAATCTTTAAACATTGATAGATTTATTTTACTATTGGGTGTATAGGTGTGGGCTCCGTATTAACAACTTTGCTTAAAGAAAGGTAATGTTATACCTGCTTCTTATGTTCAAATATTGTTATTGTGTACACAAAATTAGCATCCAAGGAATATTTTTGCAACCATTACTGTTGATATCACCTCTCTTTGTGTAATGAAACAGTAACTTATGTGAATCTTTGTGTACAACATAACTACGTAGAATTGGTAGGAGTGAAAATAATACAAGTGCTAGTATGAAGAATACAACTGTTTGTTACAAGATTAGCCGTGCATGCTCCTGCAGTATTCGTAAGGGCAGAGTTTACATTTTACCTGCTTGACCTTTGTAGAGCAGGGGAACCCTCACAACTTTCTGCTTCATGAAAGAGCGGGAAGTTAGGAATTGAAGAATTCATTTTTTAAGAGGCATACTGTAAGCTGAGCATGGTGGCTTATTCCAGTAATCCCAGCATTCAGGGGATAAGGCAGGAAGATTGCTACAGGCTTTTGGCCTGCCTGAGTTATTATGTGAAACCCTGTCTCAAAAAAGAAAGAGAGGGAGAGAAAAGGAAAGAAAGAACAAAAATAGGAAAGAAACCAAAAAGGTACATTGCAAAGAAAACTAAGGGGATAAGATTAGTCCAGGAAATTGCTGCTGAGCCCTACACCAACATGTAAAAGAACTTCCAGCAATTACTAATTCAGGCCAACATAAATAAACTATCCCAGAAAAAGATACTTCAGAATGACTGTTGAGGAATTCCTGAGGAGAACCTGAGTGAGCTATTTCATTGTGCAAACATGAGTCTTTAAAAAAACATAGAAACAAACAAAAAACTCTCTTTAGCCAGATGTGGTGGTGCAGGCCTTTAATCCTAGCACTTGGGAGGCAGAGGTGGGAGGATTGCTGTGAGATTGAGGCTAGCCTGAGACTACATAGTGAATTCCAGGTCAGCCTGGGCTAGAGCCTTGAAAAACCAAAAATAAAAACTCTCTTTAAATAAATTTTCACATTAAATTTTCTCAGGATGAAGCCACTCTGTTGCCTGTGCCATTTTAATTAGCACTGTTAGTGGATAGAGTGATTCAGAGATACACCAACAGCCTTTGTAACCATTTCTGCTACTTGTATGTTGCCTAGAGAGTAGATACCCCCCCCCAAGTCTGTGAAACACCAGAGTCATAAAACTGGTTGTGCTCTAGCAGTGAAAATGCGGAAATGTTAGAAAAGATGAGTTTCCTCATTAGTCCCATGTCTCCGACAGGAAGTGGTGATATGTAGGAAGTGAACCCTCTCAGAGTCTTTCCTGTGAGACAGAGCAGTAGCTGTGTGCTGGGCACTCGCTACTGTGCTTTTTGAGTACAGTGTCTCAGCAACACTGAGAAGCAGGGATTGTGGCTCATCCTTTCAAAGACGAAATGGAGACTTAATTTTTAACAATTTGCCTAGAGTCTGCCATGTGGAAGAGCCAACATTGGAAACAAGTCTTTGAGGATTCCAGATCCCTCGCTCTTTCCACTAGCTCTCACTGCTGAGAAGAGTGTAGGTTCTGTACGAGGAAGAAAAGATAGATACTGGTCTTGCAGCTTTATTGAATGTGCAAAATGTGAAGAATAAAATTAATTAAATAACTTAAAAGAGCCACAGCTCTCATTGCAGTCAATTTTGTCTAAGTTTTCTTAAGTTAATGCTCTTTGACAATGTTCTGGACTAATCTTTGATCTAACACAATGTTGGACAGGTGTTAATAGGCCAAGTGTACTCTGAGGAAAGTGAGGGACATCAGTAACTCTGACTGAGGGCAGTAAAACCATGGATTGGTATTTACATTATTACAGTAAGGTAGTATTATTGGGTAGTTCCTAAGGTTTAAGTCTATCCAAACCATTGCCTTACCTGAAAGGATCTAGAAAAGAGTAATTAAGATGGAAACATTGAAAGTAACTAAAATGGAGGTGAGGGTAGGGCAATTCATACCTACTGAAAAGGTTTTAAGTATCACAGATTCATAAGAAGTCGCAAAAGATATAACTGAATATAATGAAAATAAGAGGGATTAGGAGACTGCTTTAAAGACCAAGACAATATGTTACTTTAACCCAGTTTGAAATGAGACAAACCAGTACAAAACTTTTACAATTCAGAAGATACTATAAATCAATATTCTGACAAGTTAAATGGGCATCTTGGTGAACTTTTTCAAATATTTAAGAAATAAAATCTGTGTAAGCATGAAAAGTGATATTTCACCATTTGTATTTTGAGGCAGATGACTTCATATTAAAAGCTAAATATTTGCAAAAGGGTCTCATTCTGTCACACGAACGATGCATAGTACAATGTTGGCAGCTAGGTGGCAGCAGATTGAAATAGTTGTTTACTGTGACTCCAGGCTACTGTTCCAGGCTTACAGCAACATAAACAGAACAAGTTGGTCAAATCCCGACATATTAGCTAAAGGAACTGAAAAAAAAATTATTATTCATCTTTGGTTTCATCATCTTTGTTAATTATTTCATACCTTTCTCATAGTGTGATAAGCAATTATTTAAAACTAAACTAGCATTCCTATTGGAATAGGCTCTTCTCAAGCAGAAATTAAATAATGTTTTAATTTTTTATCTGCATATTTTTTTCTGCACATGACTGAAGAAACTTGTCATTGGAGTAAAGAACATTTGTGAAATAAAGATGCACAAAAAAGCAACACAGATCTCTCCTGTTTCCATGGCTTTCTAATTCATTATACCTATCTTATATGAATATACTAACAAGAAAGGGCTGATTATGGAAGATACAAGATATGTAATTTTTAGAATCTCATTTCTACAATCCAAAAGTGATGGAATTTAAACATTTGGGTATTGTTATATATGAGCCATTTTTTTTAAAAAAAAGTTATACAACTATATTAGAATGATCTAAGAAAAACACTTAAGAAGGATGTTGAAGAAGCTAAATTTAGAATAAAGCTATTCTCCCATGACAGACATCTTGGTGTAATGGGAAAGTGATAAACACAAGGGTTCCTCACATTGTTTCTTACACAGTTGTCGAATCTTAGCTTAGTTTGCTTAGCTTTCACTTCACTGCCTATTAAATAGAAATGATACTTCACAGAATTATGTGGAGGATTACGCTGGGTGACGTATGAGCATCCATGTCCAGAGTAATACCTACAAGTGACATTAGTGTGTGAGCTTGCTCTTTCTGATTGGACAGAACTGTGACAGATTGTCCAGGAAAGCGAGCAGGCAAAGACTAATGTTCTTTATTTTAGGAGAAAAACTGGGGCCTCTGCCCTTCAGCTCCTTGAGGCATGTTATCAGGCAACCTTTCCAAATCCTCTGTGGTGCTGCATGTGAGGACGTTTCAGACATGCAAGCCTAGAGGAAGGAAGTGTTCAGTGATTGCTAGGATGCAGTTTGTCCAGACACATCAGCATGCCAAGTATGAAAGCTTAAGGGCTGCAATTTGTACTTTAATAATGGTACAAAGTAATTCTGTTTTTTATTTTAGAGAGAGAAAGAATTGGTGTGCCAGGGCCTGAGCCACTGCAATTGAATTCAGGATGCTTCCACCACCTAGTGGGCGTGTGCGACCTTGCTCTTGCCTCACCTTTGTGCATCTGGCTTTTGTGGGATCTGGAGAGTTGAACATGGGTTCTTAGGCTTCATAGGCAGGTGCCTTAACTGCTAAGCCATCTCTCCAGCCCCAAAGTGATTTTATTAATGAGAACCATTGACAAGGTAGCTTGACTCAAATAAAAGTAAAAATGTACACTAAATAAGGAGAAAAGTGGAACAAAAGGCTGCTTGTATCACACAAGTGCTTAATATTTTTCAGAAAGTGGCTATGGGTTCTTCACTATGCATGCTTATAAAGTGATAAACTGCAAATGGGAAGATAAAAATGAATTACTTGCTATTCAGGTTAATGCATGCTGAAAGTGGAAATGGAAACAACTTTACCTAGCTAGTGTCTGAAGTACATGTTTTAGCTTGCGTGAGTCTTCATACCTGTAGCGTGTCTTAGGAGTCATCTTAACCACTTCGAAGATGGGCAAGAGTTTTCTAGCTGAAACTTTGACATACTGTCTCTTTGAAGAGCATACACCCAGGAAAATACTTAGAATGAAAAGTGCTACTTCTATAAAGATGTTCTGAGCGATTCCATTCACATCAGTTAAAAATAAACTCATCAACTAAGAATTGGATAAATTCTGGTGTGTTGTGATTGCTGTCATAAACTTATATAAGATTAAATGATATGTGTAAAATTTTATGCAAAAATGCTTAAAAATAAATGTTAAGTACAATATAAATTGTGTCTTCTGATTATATTTGTGTAAAAATTGGGGTCTCTACATTGAAAGAACCAGACATTTCGTTGCAGATTAACATGAGAGGGTTCCTTAGTTTGGTAACATAAGTGCAATAAAAGTAGATTAATTGGCAAAGTGATTTGCTGAATTGGTGATAAAAATTATTAATTTCTTGGAAACGTGTTCTCCTTTAAATTAAAATAATAATAATACATTTCTAAATGGTAAAGTTAAAAAGATAGTCTCCAATTATGTATGGTCAAAATATTTACAAGTCTTGGAGAGAAGGAATTTTTGGTCAGTGTTTTGTATCTTTTCTCAGATGTCCAGCACCAAGAAATAATAATAGAAGTGGCATCAGTATGTGCCAGCACATCACTATGAAGATGTAATTGCTGTGTATGATGGCACGTGCCTATAATCCTAGCATTTGGGAAGCTGAGGTAGGGCATTGCTGTGGGTTTGAGACCAGCCTGGACTTCACAGTGAGTTTGAGCCTCGTGAGCTACACAGTGAGATTCTGTCTGTCCAAATCCAAGATGCTACATTACTGGGGAGTCTCACCTAAGCCTTAGAGCTTGTGGAGATGAAGGCAGGAGTCACAAGTAGCCACTGAGCAGAATTTACAGGGACATGCCTGGGCACTGATGCAGAGGGCCACCCTTTTCTTCAGTTGGCCTGAGAGGGCCAGGTCAAGGTGGTTTAACCCAGCAAAGGTCAGCTGAACACCTGATATCAGTTGTTTTTTGGCCTTGCTCTGGGGCTAAGAAATAAGAAAAAGAACAGGACAAGTTCTCTGTACCTGAGAGATGTTCTCTTGGAACTTTTACCCTAAGGTAAGGTAAGGTGTCACTAGCCTTAATCATTTAAGATACTTCTAACCATCCCTATAATTACAACTACTACACTCCCCTTAGTCTGAAAAAGAAAAAAAACTGACATGATACATGGTATTTCTTTTCTTCTTCCAGTTTTTGTTTGTTTGATTGTTTGCTTTGTTTTCAAGATAGGGTTTGACTCTAACTCAGGCTGACCTGGAATTCACTACGTAGTCTCAGGGTGGCCTCGAACTCATGGAGATCCTCCTACCTCTGCCTCCTGAGTGCTGGGATTAAAGGCATGCGCCACCATGCCCAACCTCAGCTTTATGTTTTTAGAGTACGTTTTTAGAGTGACAGTTTTAAGAACTTTCTATTTTTTTTCTTCTGTTTTTCTTCCCTTCTCTTCACATTTCTTCTAAAGGGTATCCAAGCCTTTAATTACAAACAAGTTGCTTAAAGGTTAGAAGTTAGGCCAGTTAACTCTTTCCCCATAGGTTTCAGCTATCACTCAGTTAAGTTTCTGACTGTCAGAAGCATAATCTTCTGTCTGGGGAAGGAGCAGAGGTAGAAGAGTTTTGAGTCCAGGAGGGAAGTGCATCATGGAGATACCAATAGCAAACATTTCCATTTTAGAATTACTTTTTCTTGTGATCATTGTGGAGCTAGTGAGAGTTATGTTCCCATTAGCCTTTGTCACTTCTGAAGATATTATTAACCCTCATTTTAAATCAGAGGCATTATTTCCTTGTCATGTAACCTACAACCTAATGGATTCACATTTCAGCAGCAGGGGCATGATGGCTCCAGCTTTCTGTGTAAGTTGGGAGCAGTGGAGAACAAGCCGACTCAGCTGAACGTCCTGACTCAGGATTGGTGCAGAATTGCTCTGAGCTCATTTACAAATGCTTTCTTCTGACAGCTGTGTTCTGTGAGAAGGTAAGGAAGGTCAAATCTACACCCTTCTTACAGATGAGACCTGAAGGTCCCTTGACCCCTGGCCAGTATTTAGATCCACACTTTGCATCCATCTCAAGAGTGGGCTTTTGCATTTAGGGCCGAACAGATCATGGTTTGAAAAAAGTGATGACATTTTAAGAAATTTTTCCCCCCAAGTCCTACAAATTAACTTTTCTGTAATTAACGTGGACTGATTAGGGCTGAAAGGGGACAGAGGAGTTGATTATTTATGCCTACATTTGAAATCAGATTATTTCTTAATCTTGCTAGCACTGTGATACACTTTTATTTCTTTATGGAACCCTTTCTTGTCCTGTGATGTTGGCATTAGTTTGTTTTTAGTCCTTCATACACTCTGAACAGCCACTTGAAAAGGTAGACCTATGAGATGAAGAATAACTTTGGAATCCGAACAGCAGGGCTGACAACATAGTAGGGAGGTGGGTGCATGTCTACAGTTTTCAGTCAGGAGGCTCAATGTGTCTTGTAGTTTGAAGAAAATGGTCTTTGGGGACATTAGTGCAGGAGGTTTTATAGCAGGGTTTGGTTCTAGTTTTTTGTGACAAGGGTCTCATTTGCTTTGAACTTTATATGTAGCTGAAGGTGGCCTTGAACTCCTGATCTTCCTGTCTGCACCTGTCATGTGCAACAGTTATGGATATGTCCCACCACACCTGGCTCCAGTTATCTTTATAACATGTCATGTCCTTCATTTCTGTTTTGAGATCTACATCTGGAAGTTCTTGCTATTTGCTTATTTTAGTGCTGTTCATATATCTGTATGCACATTTGTGTGAGGAGCAAACACATGTGCATGTATGTGTGGATGGCAGAGTAAACTGGGTGTTAACCTTAGGAACATCGTCCCCCCCTTTTTTTTTTTGAGATGAGGTCATTGGCCTGGAGTTCCTTAATTAGGCTAGACTGGCCAGTGAGCTCCAGAGATCGTCCTGTCTCTGCCTCTGCAGTGCTGGAACCACAGGCACACCTCACCACACTTGGCATTTTACGTGGGTACTGCAGATTGGATTTAGGTCTTCATGCTTGCAAGGCAAGCACTTTCCCCACTGAGCCTGTTCTCTAGGCCTTTATTTTATTTAATCCTCATTAGTGGCCTGATTGGGTGGGTATTCTTCTTGGTGCCGCTTTGCAGAAAAGGAAACACTCTTGGCGGACAAAGAACTTGACCAGCATACACAGCTGGTAGGTGGTAGCGGAGCTGAGCGGGCTCCACACCCTGGCAGCCTGACACCTCAGCGCATGTGCTGTGGCTGAGAAGTGATTGTCTATCTTTGGAGAGCCACCAGGTAGCGTTCAGGACCACAGTGCTTTATGCATATTAATTTTTAATCTTTGCAACTCTGTGGGTACCTAGATAATACTGTTACTCCATTTTACTAAAAGAAATTAAAGCTCCAGGTGGTAACTTGTCCAAAGTCACACAACAACGGAGGATATGGAGCCTGAGCTCTTGTTCTCTTGTCTTTAATATCCATGTTAAATTGTCTCTCCTTGAAGTACTGTTAGAATGAGAATCTTAAGAAGCTCAAAGGTTAACTATGTGAAATCAGAGAAATTAATCTAGAAATCAACACTCCACTAAGAAATCACTCAGGACCCACACTCTGGAAAGTCTCTTGATTCTCTTAAGGATGTTCAGAACTAAACTCATCATAGTTCCCAGCTCTGCCAAGGTCAGCCTTGCAAGAAGGGAAAGCACTCCCATGCATACCGACACACACATGCAACGAAAGCACCAAGCACGAGCGAGTCCTGGAGGTACCTACTTGAATGCCCATTTGGTGATTTTATAATTTGCAAAGGTCTCAAGACAGCCAGAGTTAAAGTTGCACTGCAGACAGTGACAACACCAAATGTACTTTAATTCACTGTAATGCTGCTGACTCAAGAGGTGAGTACTGAAACAGCCAAAGGGTCCAGGTCATTTATTTTTTACTTTTTATTGGCATTTTTCATACATTGTACATAATTATTTTGATCACAATCCTCTTCCATTGCCTTCTTTTGTCCCCCATTCCTCTTCAACTGAACTACTCCTTTCCAAGTAGTCCCTCTCCACTTTACTGTCTTTTTTGTCCCTCTTTATTACCCATGACGATACGTTGAAGGGCCTGATACTGTGTGGTTCTTGTGCAGACAAAGACAGCTTCTGCAAGGTCTTAGATGCAAGGGCCACCACCCCATGTCTGGAAGACAGCACCCCAAATCACCTCTCTCATGTTCTGGCCCCTTCATTCCCCTCTCATTTCCTCCACAATGCCCCTCAACCCAAAAGGCATGACAGAGATGTCCCAACCAGTGCTGAGTACCCAATACCCACCCCCAGCACCCCAATTAGCCCCAAGCTCCAGGCAGCAGTCACTGCCACCTGCAAAAAAAAAAAGTCCTCCATCCAAAGCGGAGAGCAGTGCCAACCCTTGAGCTTAAGCATGAATATTTAGAGGGCAACATGACGACAAAACAGTCATTGAGCGAAGCACTTCTACCCTGGGGCCCATTTTTTCTGAGAATGGAAAGCTGAGAGAGAGTGTGTGTGTGTGTATGCATGTACGTAACTAAAAATTGAGAGCTACCCTAGACCTTAAAAGGAGAGTGAGAAAAGCAGATAGGAAGCTTGTGAAATAGTTAAAGGAAGACACTGCTATATAGCCTGGGACACAACGCCTAATGCTTGAAGCACTCATTTGTCAGTTGCTTGTGTAGAAAATGTCATGCGAACACCTGTCAGTGACCAGAGTGGGGCCTTTGGATAGGCAAGAAAATCTCAGAAGTTGCAGTCATCCAGGGCACATGTGTGTGTGTGTGTGTGTGTGTGTGTGTACATGTGTGCACGCACATGGAGACCAGAGTTCCACGTTGAGTATCTTCCTCAGTCACTCTCCACCTTAAACTTTAACATGGTCTCTCCCTGAGCCGGGAGCTCCCTGGTTTTGCTCGAATAGCCAGCCAGCTAATCCTAGGGATTCTCCTTGGATTACAGGCATGAGTCACTGCACTCAGCTTTTCTATGGGTGCTGGGATCTGAATTCAGGTCCTCATGTTTGTGCAACAAGCACTTTGCCCACTGAGCGCTCTCCATAGTCCAGAGATTTCTAATAGTAAAACTTGATGATGTAACGATGGTCAGGTAGCATTTTAAGTTGAAATAACTATCCATTAGGAAAAATACTAGGGAATTGATCTTATTTTATGTCTTATATAACTACCTTCCCCTGGGAACAGTTTCTCATTTTGTTAAAATCTGACCATGTCTATCTTTCTTTTGTTGTTGTTGTTTGCATCCTGAATCTCTTGACGTAGCCCAGGCTGGTCTTGCCTCCGTGCCCTGTGCTGGGATGACCGTAGAGTACCATCTTGACCATGGCTAGTTATGCTTAGCAGTTGACTCATTATAGAGGTGACTATGTTTCCTCCAAGACAGAAACATGGTCTTACGTACCTCACTTCTGTCATCAGCCAATTATATAATAACCTTTGGCCAACTATTGCAGATGCCAGGGAGATGGCAGAATACAAAAGGCACAGTTCCTGTCTTTTAGGTGCTCACATTTCATCCGGAGAGATCAGAGACATGTGCCAACATGTAGTCAACGGGAAGCAGCAGCGATGAAATCGTGGTCCGTGTTACGTACTAGCTGAGTCTGGCATGTGTTAAGCATGTGAGAGAGGAGATTTCCTGGCAGAGTTGCCTGAGAGCAGCACTGAGCAGGAAGGGCCTTGTGGAAATAACCATCTGATTATCTTGCCACGGCACCCTCGAAAGAGAGTGTAAGGCAGCGCATAATTACTTGTGGCTTTGGGGGGATATTCCGAAGGAATTGGCAGTAAAGAGTGAAGGAGAGGACGAGAGGAGCCAAATGTCAGGGCTTGCATCCCTGGGCACGCCGCAGCTTTACAGTCAGAGCGGATGCTCTCTGGCATGTTCAGGAAGGCTGTAGAAAGCAGTGCAATTTGGAACTCTCCCCGGGATGGGAGGGAGCGCACACCTCGTGCAGCTCGCTCCTTCCGGCTTCCTAACACACAGGCTCAGGTCTGCTTCCCAAGACTAACCGTCTTCTCTTCTGAGCAGGGTCAGCAGGATTCAGGCTGGCACTGTAGAAGCCTGGGCTGCCGTGGACCTCGCCCAGGCGAGGGTCTGTAGTGACGGCTCCAGAGCAACAGCAGCTGCCCTGTGGTGACTACAGTCAGAACCCCCACTTCTGGGAAACACGGCAAAGGGTCAGAGCCACGGCTGGCAGTGCAGAGGCTGACAAGCCAGTCCAAGGTCTAGGATGGGACCTTACGTGAGTCCAGTCTATTCGTCTCACATTTAGTATGTGAGAGTATGCGAGAGGTGGGAGAAAGAGACAGCATCGAGTAGAGGAAGGGACAGCAATCACTTCTGGGATGTGAAACCTCACAGTGCAAATGGTCTGAGGCACTCCAGTGAATTTAGAAACATCTCAGAAGAAAAGCCTCTTGGTTTTAAAGTGCAAATAGGAAATAGAACGTTACGCAAACAGATTTGTCCCTAAAGTGGACAAGAGACCAGGCCCTGTCTGCTGACTGTGGCCTGATGTGGATTTCTGGAGCATACTGTCATGAATTACTGTCACGTGTAGACTGGTATGGTTGAGTAAGTGGTAAAACAAGGAATGAATGCTTCCCATTTTCCTTTGCAATACCTCATTTATCCTACAGACACAGTTGAGTCAGGACTAGAACTTAGTAAGTATCCCTTCCTGATAAGGGCATCCTTCTGACTCTTCCAGATCAGTTCATGATGGTTATGTGTGCCCTGACTCAAGGACCACCCCAAAGAGCAGCTCTGTACACAGGCGGCCCTTTCCCACTGAGCTGTAGACTCTGAGACCATTGGGTATGTTTTGGCTCTTGCTGATAGTTTAGAGGTAGCTTGTGTCCCAAGGGTTCATGTGTTGGAAATGTGGTCACTAGTGGAGCATTGTTGGGAGGTTGTGAAGTCATTAAGTGATGGGGCCCAGGGAAGGCTGTTAGGTCACTGGGATGTTACCCTCAGACAGGATTAACAGTAATCATGGGCTCACAGCTTTTCCCACAGGAGAAGTTATCAAACACAAGACCAGTCCCTCATCCCTCTACTTTCCTGTTTCACCACATGATTTCTCCCTCTTATATGCCTTTCCCACTACAATCTGCTGTGATATGACACAGCCTGGTGAGCTATTATCAGAGCAGGTGCCATGCTTTTTAGATGGTCAGCCTCCAACACCGTGAGCTAAGTGAACCCCCTTTCCTTATTATAATGTATATAAAGACACTAGGCCTCGGCTATGTTGTTACACCATCAGAAATCAGATTAGCCCATGCCCTTTACTGTGACAGGTACCTGCTTCCCTTGACTGAGCCCGGGGTCCTCCTCTGAGCACAATGGAGTTGGTACTGTTGGGACTCCTTCCCTGGGCTGAGGTGCACGGAGCGAAGCGATTCTCAGGGAAGAAAATGAAAAAGAAATAGTGTCAATTAACAGCCAAGGAAAATAGCTGAAAAGTTGGGTGCCTGTCCAAATGGGGTTGCAGAGAAATAAAGAGCTAAGTTGGAAGCCTGAGGAGTCAGACTAAGGAGAGACCATATTTAAAAAAAAAAAACAACAAGACAATGAGCCGGGCGTGGTGGCGCACACCTTTAATCCCAGCACTCGGGAAGCAGAGGTAGAAGGATCACTGTGAGTTCAAGGCCACCCTGAGACTACATAGTGAATTCCAGGTGAGCCTGAGCTAGAGAGACCCTACCACAAAAAAACAAAACAAAACAACAACAACAAAAAGATAATGAGATATTGGAATGGAAAAGAGAAGGCTAGAACGATTTCCAAGCTACTCCACGGGTGCCCAGGGGGGTCCACGCTCTGTGTTTACAGCTACATCAGCAGTTCCCCCTCTCTTCCAAAAAACTTCTTCACCAGATTTACTGGGAAAAACCACAGGCAACAGCAGTGAAGGACTGTGAACAGGAACTGAAACAGCGCAGGGCGTGGGACCTGTGAGCAGGCAGCCACAGGAGACAGCATGGGGGCCGCCTGGCTGAGGGGCTCGGGGTCTCAGCGGTGGTCTTGATAAGGCAGCTCCCAGCTGCTGCGTGGCACGTGCCATGAAGATCAGACCTGCTTGAGGTGCTCACCTGAAATCAAAACGCTTTCAGCCCATAGGAAAAGGGCCTGGGCTAAAGCAATACCCTGCCTCAAAAAAAAAAAAAGATTTTAACTTTGTTTTTGTGAATTTGTTTTTGTTGGGGCGCAGGTCCTGGGGTGTACACGGTCACCGTGGGGTATGGCCCTCACCCCCATGGAACGTCCAGGCTGCTCCTGGGATGCTTCCTGTGACTTTCCCCCTGTTTTTGGCGCTTGCTCTTGCTGCCAGGAGCCTCTTCAGGCCACTGCTGACCAGCTCCTCCTGTGGAGGAGAATCTTCTCCTCTTGGAGACACTTTTCGCCTCCTTCTCTGGTCCCTTTACCGTTACCTCCTTGGATGACTTTTTCCTCTGGGGAAGACTGGTGCTGCCTCCTCCTCAAGGTCGCTAACCGACTCCTCCTTGGAAAAAGCTTTTTTTTTCTTAGGCTCAGGGAGAGCGACAGGAGAGCCTTCCATTCCCTTTTCCTGAGGAGCCTCCTGGGGCTTTTGTTTCCTTTTCTTTTTGGGTTTCTCACATGTCTCCTCACAGTCTTCTGGAGGACTGCTGCTGTTTCCTGAAGATGTCAGGGCCAGCGCAGCCAGCCTCCTTTTTCCTTCTTTCAGCGTTTCTTCTCCTGTTTCTCCAGTTTCCTGGTGATCTCAGCAGCCTTTTCATAGTTGGAAATAATGTAGTTTTTATCACAATCCCCTCCCTTTACTTTCTTTTCTTCCCCATCCCCTTCCACTAAATCCCTTCTCCTTTCCAACCCAGTCCCTCTTCTATTTTGATATCATTTATTTTGTCCTCGTCCATCACTCATGACAGCATGTTGGTAGACCTAATATTGTGCAGGCCTTATGCACGTAATGCTGGCTGTGAGACCGTGAATGCGTGGTGATCCTCCTACCTCTGCTGGGATTAAAGGCGTGCGCCACCACACCTGGCTCATTCTCTGAATCTTGAAGGGTGTGACAGAAATGTCTCCTTTAGTGCTAAGCACTTCATTGCCACTTTTCAGCATGTTGCCAAGTTCTGTATCTCTCTAGTTAATCATTCCCAACTGCAAAAAGAAGCTTCCCTGACCAAAAGTGAGAACAGCACTAGTCTGTGGGCATAAACATAAATGTTTGGAGGTCCGCTTGATGGGCACACTATATCCATTTAGCCAAACAGCAGTAGTAGCTTCCCTCCTAGGGCCTCTGACCTTCCCAGTCATAGGCTTTTGACTACCAGGTACAAACTTTTAGTACCTTTTTTAGTACCTTTTTAGTACCAGGTACAAACTCCCTCCCCTGGAGCAGACCTGAAATCCACAGAACAGTTGTTTGTCCCAATAACAGACGTGCCACTATTGTACCAGTGAGAACATGTTTCCTGAATGACCAGTTATATAGCTTGCAGGGTCCACTACTGGGTAAGACTGTTGTGGCTTTCTCCCTTTGCAGCCTGCGTAATACCTTCCAGCACTGTGACCACTAGCCAGCAAAGAGGAGGCTTCCAGCTCAGCTGCAGCTTGATTTCTCAGTCTCCTGCAACCATACCATGCACTGTCTTTAGTAGCAGCGTTTTACCATCTGGTTCTAATGGGCCAACGGACAGCACTCGTAATGACCTGTATTACTCGGGGTCTCTGTGACCACCAACTCACTGTGAGATATCCCATCACATGAAGATACCTATCTTGTTTTTCCTCTAACTTTCTTCATGTTGAAAAATTACTGAGTTTACAAAACAACCTCTTCTGATATCAAAGACCATTTGTAGTAATACCGAACAGAGTAAAACTGCTTTTTGTAGAGCCTACTTCACTGATAGGAAAATTTTCATAATTTCTAAAGGGGAAATAGAAAACAATGTAGTGTGGACTTTGGAAGCAGGCAGCGTGATTTGAATGTTGCCTGTTACCAGCTCATGACCTTGGCAAGACAGCTCCCTACTGGGCTTCAGTTTTCTCATCTACAAGATGGTTATGGCAACAGTAACTTCTCCACGTCGCTCAGCATCCTGAGGAGTCTCAAGGGATGCTGCTTAGGACCATCCCTGACACTGTGAGCAGCATATGTCTGGGCCAGTGAATGTGGGCTGGAATTAACATTGCTCCATATACAAAAGGGAGGGGAACCTTCCTTAAAACCAGCAAATACAGGCCGGGTGTGAGGCCGGGTGTGATGACGCACAGAGGGCAGAGGTAGGAGGATCACCATGAGTTCAAGGCCACCCGTGAGACTACATAGTAAATTCCAGGTCAGCCTGAGAGCTAGAGTGATACCCTACCTCGAAAAAAAAAAGAAAGAAAGAAAGAAAGAAGAAAAGGAAAGCAAATACAACAAAAATGTAAACAAGATTTCAAAGAACTGTTTCCTTGGAACAGCTTTTGAACATATTAAATATATTTTTTCCCTGAGTGTTCAAATATGAGTTGAGACTATGAATTAAAGTAGCATCTTTAATTGTAATCAAATAGTTTGGTTTCCATTTCTATATGTGGATAAGCATAATTTGATTTCATCTTACAAATTCCTATAAAATGTTTCAAATGAACAAAATTGGAACATTTACTGGTTTCAGAAAATGTGTACCCACTTAGTTTAGAAACCATCACAGATCACTGCCCGGCAGCTCTAAAAACCACGAGGCGGGAGTTTACAGTGTACTGAATTATACCTACCATAGAGCATTTGAAACAGGCCACGGCATGATTTGTTCAAAGTGACCCAGGGACTCCACAATAGGGTGAGTTATCCTTTAACCATCTCTCTCCAGATCTATTCTTCTTCCTTTTCCAAGTCAGTGCAACCACCCTTTCACCCAAGCCAACAACCCAAGATTTCTTTGATACCATTTCATTCATTCCCGCAGCCCACAAAGATTCACTTCCTAATTTGATGGGATGCATTTCCCTCCCCTTCCCCGCTGTCCACCTCATTCATCACTTCTGTTTTTCACCACACCAGTTGTATTCCTCCATTAAATTTCCCTATAAGGAGACCTGTCCCTCCTGCGTTCCTTCCTCCGGGAATGTTGCATAAGGGAAGTCTGAAAAAGTACAATCAAATGAAAGTAAGACACAGTTTTCTGTGTGGCTGAGCAGTGATGGGAGTGAATAGAACCAGCCAGTGGCTTCCTGGCATCTTGGGACAGGGTATGTGCCGCTGGCAGGGTCAGAGTCTCTGCTCTCACTTCTCCATTACTAGAACTCTCTGCCATTCATTTGCATTCTTTGCAGGAGCCCAGATGGTGCTCTGTCAGGTCTCTGCGTCTTGACTTAGGCCATTATTCCTTCTTCCTGGAAGAGGACTAACAGCCCCTCCCCTTCTCCCTCCTTGCCTGGTTAAAATGCACCTAATGGCTTTGCCTGCTTCCTACAGACGCTCTTCTGAGTTGCTGTTCCTTATCCCACTCAGAGGGAGGTTCTCCTCCGAACCCTCTTTCCTGGAGGGACCTTGGACCAGGCAATAGCAACATTTATACCTAACAGATAGAGACTAATGGCTCTGGCTAACGGTCAAGCAATATGTGCTCTACTCACTTGTTATGCTCAGAGCAAACTAGTATTTCCAGGCTAACAGTGGAACTAAATAAGCTATTCAATGTGACCCTCTAGTGGCCAGACTAGGAAAAAGAACCTTGCCTAGCTTCCAAAAATGGCAGGTGCCCAGTATAGGGAGGTTAAAACCATTCCAGGATGACTCACTGCTTGTTCAATTGCAGCCCCAGCCTTCTGGGCCAGAGGTCGATATGAGGGTCCCTGAGCATGTGGTGGGCCTGGCTGGAGCCACTGTTGGAGGCAGACAGCCCACCCTTTCAGGGCACCCTCCAGCTGCTTCTCCACTTAACTTTGCCTCTGCTGCTCAAGCAGCTGATGGAACGGACTCATGGCCACTTTCAGCTGAAGGTGATTTTCTAAGATTAGGACAGGCCCCTTACTCAGGCAGGATGCACCATTAGATAACATCAGCTTATTGTCCAGGTTCATTCTTCAAGTGTGCGTGGACTTAAGTACACTTTCAAGTTGATCCAGACCGAAGCCAGAGCACTGGTTGAGAAAAGGTATCTACAGCTCCTTCAGATCCTTAGGGATGTACCTGTGGGCTTCCGGGAGCCAGCTGTGGGCGGTAGTCAGGTGCATCCTGTCAATCCATCTGCTGTCCTGGAGCCATCTGTAAGCCTGTACTGGGTGATGCTCACGATATGGCGGTAGCCAAAGGAGCTCATGGCAGGGCCACCTCCTCGTGGTAGGTGTAAACACCAAGGTCGAAGCCAGATATGCTGAAATCCTTTCTGGTAGCCCAGATCACATGGGTCCTGTCAGGTCAGGTAAGTGTTTTATGAATACTGTAACACTGGAATGTTATAGGTTCATCGAACATGGACAGACAACATGTAAGCCTCATCTTTGATCATGCTGTAACCTATGCCTCTAAGCAAAGACCAGCTACTCCTTCAGTGAATCCAGGAAGTAGATAACGCCCAGAGCATTCTGGGGGCTGATTAGTGTGAAGCCTCTGACCATGTTTGCCCTAATCCTAGCTACGAACAGGGTGAGCTCTGCCCTGTTCACAGTGAACTGGAACATGTCTGGATGTGTATTGGCCTCAGTGGCAAGGGTGGCCCTCTGTAGGAAGAGGGCCACAGCAAGACCTCCTCAGTGCAGTTCATGTCACACAGAAGCACCCTTTCGGACATCAGGTTCTCACTGGTGCCAAGGTTGAGAGAACCCACAGGGTTCTTGTCTTGTGGTATTAGTCTCTTTGGTAAGGCCTCATAGTTCTGGAAGATCAAGTGGTAAGAGTCAGAGATATCAACACTGTGGTTGGACAGGACATGATTGACAAACACAACTTCAAAATCATTCTGCTGGAGATTTGTCTGGTCAGGCTGACTCCAGGACAGGGCCCATTACCCACCTGTGACATCACCTCTAGAGTCTGTGGCTAGGAGAGCCTCACACCATATGGCACACTGAGTGGCCTATCTGGCCTTCCTGTTGCTGGAGGTCCTCTGTGCTTCCCTTCTTCTGGTGACAGGCTGTGCATCTGCCTGGTTATCAGCTGCCTGAAGTGATCCATGATGATATGTAAGTTTACCCTCATGTCCAGAACTTCCAGAAAGATCTTTCCTTCCCTTAGGGCCTACCCTGCATGCTGGACCTGGGGTGTCACAGGGTGGGTGTCTGCCTGGTGACTGGAACCCTTATTTCAGGTTTCACTGATCCCTTCTCCAGGCTAAAATCCTCATGCCCACCCACTTAAATTGCCCTTGTTGGTGTGAAAGACCTGCTCCATGGCCCCTCCTCTCACTAAGCCTGCTTTACAGCATTAAAAAAAAACAAAAACAAAAACAAAAACGTGGGTTCTAGGGATCAAATTCAGGTTCTCATGCTTTCAAGACAAGCACTTTTCTGACTGAGTTATAACTCATTTTTCTCCCTTTGCCATCTTGGTATACTGTTTTATACTGTTCTGTGTTGCACGTCCATTGGTAAATGTTGTAAATGAACGCTTCAACATCAAGTCATGTCCCAAACAACTATTTGATGCAAACTAATGAAGAGCGTTAACATGTAAGTGCCTCTTTTTAACATCTCCACCTTGTGCTTTCCTGACCTTGAAATATCCACATGCTTATCAACTTGATAAACTCCCCGAATTCATCAGTTCAAGTGTTGTTTCTCCTATAACCTTTCCCAGTATTTCCCCAGGCAGAGATAAGTCCTCCCTCTGCTGCCTTCCCGGGCTCCCAGACACAGCGCTTATCACATCCCTGCAATTGTTTGCACGATTATCTTCCTAGAGGGAACAGCTGTCCCCAGCCTTTGTCAAAGCGACCAGCCCGGAGCAGCTGGCAGTTTGAGGCACACTTGAGCCACACAAGAAGATGAGGCAATCCAGATAATGCCAGTGAGATTTGAGATTTGATTTTCTCAAGAGACTCCAGTGGTTATGCAGGAACAGTATACAAGGATCTATCCCTAAGTTACCCCTTTACAGTTTGCCTTCCTTGGAGGTCAGCCTCAAGTCCATAAGGCACATTTTTCCTACTTTAATCCTCCCCTCCCACAACCAAAAAATGATCTTTTTTTAATATATGCTACATGTGCATGTTTGCATGCACGTGGGCACATGCAAGTTATATAGGCACACGTGGGTGGGTGTGGAGGCCAGAAGTAGGCATCAGTGTCTTCCTCAATCACTCTCCATCTTGTCATTGAGACAGGATCTCACTGAACCTGAAGCTTCACTGATTCTGCTAGACTAGCTAGCCAACAGGCTCTAGGGATCCTCTTGTCTCTGCCTCTCTAGCTCTTGGGTTACAGGCATGTGTTGCTTATGCACAGCCTTTCTGTGGGCGCTGAGAATCGAAACTCAGGTCTTAACGCTTATACAGCATGCACTCTACCATCTGAGCCATCTCCCTAGACCCTAATATCATACTTTATATAAAATTTTAATTAAGTAAAAATATATTTCTGAAGCAGCTCATCTAGTTATCCCAATAATTACTTATTATAGTTTGAATTTAGGTCCAGCATCTGCTATTATATCACTGCTTTCTGATTTATTTTCTTATAGTGTTGTTCAAAACCCAGTCTTTTTTCTTTTGTCACTAAAGTAGAAACTATTCACTTATTGATTCATCAAGAATTTATTGTATGCCATATATTTCAGGCACTGGAAGTAATTGCTGCTTTTTAACACTCTACATACAAAAAACAAACAAACAAACAGAAAAACCCCAGTATAATATTCAGAATATTAACTGTTTTTTTTTTTCATTTCTTTGAGTTAGGTGTTTTTTCATATCACTTTCTCCTCTGTGTCTGTATTAGTTCCTCTTGTGTTGCTGTGATAACTTAAAAGTGGACGGATTTCCTTTGGCTTCTGATTTCAGAGGGGCGGGGCAGAGCAGCTCGTGCCCTGGTAGGCCAGAAAGCAGATGAAGGGAGTGAGGGGGCCCTCTGGCTTTTCTTCTTTCCCCTTTTATTCTGCCTGAATCCCAGCCCCAAGGGATGGTGTCACCCACTTTCAGGTTGGGTCTCCTCTCAGTTAATCCTCACAGAAAACCCAGAGGAGGAAAAGAAGAATTTAACTGTGACTCTCACGATGAAAAAAAGACAAGAGAGGGCTGGAGAGATGCCTTAGCAGTTAAGGCGCATGCCTGCTAAGCCTAAGGACCCAGGTTTGATTCTCCAGGTCCCACGTAAGCCAGATGCCCATGGTGGCACATGCATCTGGGGTTCGTTTGTCATGGCTAGGGGCTCTGGCACACCCATTCTTGCTCTCTCTGTCTCCAATAAATAAATAAATTAAATTAAATCTAAAAAGAAAAAAAGACAAGAGAGTAGATTCACAATTTACTTCCATGCAGGAAAGTGTGAAAATAAAATAACAAAACAAAACCCTATCCTACCTAGAAATTAGGAGCCTGCCTCAGTTTGACTTCCTTTGTCTTCTTTCAATTTCTGTTTCCTTCTCTTCGGAGCCAGTCCTCTCTGAATCCTGCCATCACTCACCCATTTCCTTCTGTGTTCTGTGATTCTACACGCACACACACACACACACACACAGGCCTGCACAGTGCTTCCCCCGCCTTGTGCACAGATGTTTCCTTTCCTGTGACTAATACACTGGTCATGACTATAGCATTCTGCCCATCTGAAGGCATCATGCATGTTTTCACACCTCCGTGTCCTTGGAACATCTAGATCTCTGCCTGTCACCACCGCACAAACGACCCCTTGCATGGCATCCTTGAGTGTGAACAGTTCCCGCGCTGGCCTCTGAAAGGCAGGCTAAGTCGGCCCTGGGCATCAGTCTGAGCTTGAGGACCCACTGTGCCTCTCCCTTCAGTGGCCACTCCAGAGTTTCTCTTTGGCAGAAAACAGGCAACAGCTCCAGACCCTGGTGTGGGCACACTCTCGACCTGCTCCAATCTGTTTTCTCTCTCTCTTCTCGCAGGAATTGTCTCCATCACCACCCTCACTGTGCTCGCCTACGAGCGCTACATCCGTGTGGTCCATGCCAGAGCCATCACCTTCTCGTGGGCCTGGAGGGCCGTTACCTACATCTGGCTCTACTCCCTGGCGTGGGCGGGAGCGCCTCTCCTGGGTTGGAACAGGTACATCCTGGACGTGCATGGACTGGGCTGCACGGTGGACTGGAGATCCAAGGATGCCAACGATTCCTCCTATGTGCTCTTCTTGTTTCTTGGCTGCCTGGTGGTGCCTGTGGGCATTATTGCCCATTGCTATGGACATATTTTGTATTCTGTTAGAATGGTGAGTTGAAGACCACATACCACTCCCCAAGCTATTCTCAATGACGTGCATTTTGTGGGAAAAGAATCAGACTCTTCCTAGATGATCAGAGGCTGCCCAGAGTTGCAGAGACTCTGGGGGACTTCCCATCTAGTGGATTCTGTGTGCTGAGTCATACCCTAGAAAGATAGACGAGGCGTCACTCTCTAAAGTGAATGTGTAGCCCAAGGCAATTCTTCACCTACTGCAGCCAGAGAAGTCAAAAGTTTGGACACCCTGCTCTAAAACAAAAGAAGAAAGGAAAAGGGCTTCTGACAGGCAACAGAAAGAAACCCCAACAAGCCCCACACGATGCATCAGAATTAAAATTTAAGAATTCTAACATAGGTAACTCTACACTCCTGTAATGTTATGCATTCAAATATCACATGATCCCACTTAGAGATTGGCACAGAAGTTGTGTCTGAAAAGTCACATAAGAGTTATAAAGGACAAGGCCCGACGCTAACTGGGTTTTACGTGAGAGGCAGCAAGGACATTGGAAGTAAGCAACAGAGAGCAGGGCACCTCCATACCGCAGGCTTTGATTTAGCTCTGTGGTTTCTCTACTCCCTGCTGCTTCTGCCAGCAACATGCATTATCTACTTCATTCCAATGCTCCAGTCTCTCTAGCTCACTTTCTCAAACTCCTCTAGTTTTCAACTTTAGCTTTAAACCAGACTTAGTTCCATGTATCTTCCTTCTCTTCCTCCTTCTCCTCTGTTTATTTTTATTTTTATTTTTATTTTATTTTATTTTATTTTTTTTTCATGGCTGGAGGTCAGATGCAGCGCCTCTCACATGCTAAGCAAGTGCTCTACCCTTGAATTACAACCCCACCCCACCATGTCTCACTTTAAGTCATGGCTTATTACCTTCAACTCCTGTGTTCTGCTTTCTTCATATACCCCCATTTTGTTGAAAAAACTTTCCTGAATCAACTCAACTGTCAGTTTTCTCCATTCTGTCCAATTACAGAAAGGAGCTATAAGAGAAATCATAACATTCCTGCCTATCAGACTTTACAACCCTGGGCAATCCATTCTCTCATGACACAGCTATTAAAATCCTCAATATTAATTTTAAACTCTTACCTTATTTTCCCCGCACATTACTTAATATTCATGTTTCTTTGTCAGACAACATAAAGAGTCATTGTCAAGGACTTTTCAACTCCCCATCTCCTTTTATATACACTTCTATGTCAGCATTTCTTAGACTTCTCTCATCGGTTCCTGAGTGATGGGGAGTCTCCTAAGACCAACCTAGTTCTGTATTCTTATTGTTCCCTCTGCCCATTCTCTATCCCAGAGACCTGTCTTCACACATAGCAATTTCCTTTTTTAAAAAATATTTTATTTTTATTTCTTTGACAGAGAAAGAGGGAGAGATTGAGAGAGAGAGAGAGAGAGGGCATGCGAGGGTTTCCAGCCACTTCAAACAAACTCCAGACACGTGCGCCCCCTTGTGCATCTGGCTAATGTGGGTCCTGGGGAATCGAACCTGGGTCCTTTGGCTTTGCAGGCAAACACCTTAAATGCTAAGCCATCCCTCCAGCCCAGTAATTTCCTTTTTAACTTACATTTTCAATCTCTCCTTTAGGGTATTAGCTGCCTTAAAACAAAGCCAACATCTACTCTCAGCTCCCATTAGTCATCACTTTGTTTCCCTCCTTATCACTGTGAACTCAGTCACGGGGGCATTAAGACTCCATAGTGCTCCTCAAGCATTCTTGTGATAAGTATTGAGCACTTAAAATGTATCAACGATTCACTGTTATGGGCTGGATGTTGTGACCCTTCCAAATTCAGATGTTGAGGCTTTAGCCCCCAGTGTGATGATCTTTGGAGATGAGGCCTTTGGGAAGTAATCAGGGTTAGGCCAGGTCCTGAGGGAGGGGCTCAGATCTGATGGGATTAGCATCCTGACAAAATACGCCAGAGAGCGTACTCTCTTTCTCTTGCAATCTAAGAGAAGAGAGCACAGAATGAAAACCACCTTTTCAACACCTTGATCTTGGGCTTCCCAGTCCTAAGAGCTATAAGAAATGAATTTCTGTTTTATTCAAGGAGTTATTGAGTACATTCATGTAGCATTTATTCCTCAACCCACTATTTCACTGTCACTGGAACACCCTCCCTGCAAGGTCACTAATGATATCCTGATATGTGATCTAATGGGCACATTACCATTTCTAGTGTTTTCTGGCACCTGTGACATTTACGATTTGACAGCTTCCATTTTCTTATGACTTCCCTGGGTCTCAGCCTTCCCTTATAAGTTCTTACCTCTTAGTGCACACTGGCCTCAAGTGGTCCCATATGCAGTCAGAATTTCCCCTTTAGACAAGAGCTGGATGACTTTCACATTGCTATTTCCAACCCAGGTCTTTCTTCTGACCTCTATCAGATCCTCACAGTCAATTGACTATTGAACGCTTCTACTCAGATGGTCTCCAGGCTTGTCAGATTCAATATATGTGAAGATTAATTTGCTATCTTTCCTCCCAAATCCATTACCCCTCCATTTCCTTTTTCATCCAATGCTTATCACTCCTCATTATCTAACCCAGAAATTAAAGAGAACCCTTTCACCCACGTCTCCCCACATACCTAACCAGACTCAGTCCTTATCTCCTGGAAGAGTTTTGCTCCTATCCATGTTTTTACCTCCCCCACGGTTACAGATTCGACTCAAAGGGACCTTAGTTGTCCTTCCTTCATAATTGCATTCTCTAATCTATCCTCTGCCTACTACCACCAGAGTGCTTGTTCTCAGGTATTACCCGCGGGTGTTCTGGTACATTCACAATTAAAAAGAGGCCTGGTGTGGCATCGCTGCATGCCTGATGGCCTTATTATTTCTCAGTGCTCCCCTCCTCTCACCGTCTTAAGCTCCAGCCTCCTGCATGCGGCATTTCCTATTCTTAGAGCCTGCTGCGCGGCGCTTTTGCTGGCTGCTGTAGCTCGGCCCTTCTCTGCGCAAGCTCGCGTCCTTCCTCCCCACCTGGCTGCCTCCTCTCCCCTCAAAGGCTGAGGTCAGGAATTTTCACACTAACTCATTCTCAGGATTGGTTAGCCACCTGTGTTTCCCCATATCCTTTCCTGGCCTCTGTCACAGCTTGTGTCACCTACCAAAGGAATGGCTCTTCCTGTCAGCCTCATCATGTAGTGAATTATACAGAGAGAGCAGCCAGAGTCTTATTATTTTTTCATCTATAGCTGGAAGGAACAGTTGCTGTACGTAACAAGAACAGGTAATCAGTGACTCGTTTTGGAATGACTTAAGGCACAGTGCATAAAGAAGGTGGGGGTAAAGACAAGGGAAGTGAGTTTTAAAATGAGGTTTGTAGAGAGATTTGACTTTCTCCTCCTGTGCTACTGCCTCAACAAAGAACTCCATGCAAGTAATTTATCTGCATGTCCTTACTTAGGGAGGGGGTGATGCATAACAAAATGGGTACTTAAGTGCTCATGGAGAATGAGGACTTATGTGAAGTCTTTGAATATCTGCTGGTGTGCTGGGGCAATAACTACAGGCACCAGCCATTTCTAAATACTTAATAAAGAGAATTTTAGGGCTGGAGAGATGGCTTAGCTGTTTAAGCGCTTGCCTGTAAAGCCTAAGGACCCCGGTTCGAGGCTCGATTCCCCAGGACCCACGTAAGCCAGATGTACAAGGGGGCGCATGCACCTGGCTTTCATTTGCAGTGGCTGGAGGCCCTGGCGTGCCCATTCTCTCTCTATCTATCTGCCTCTTTCTCTGTCTGTCGCTGTCAAATAAATAAATAAATAAAAATAAACAACAACAACAACAAAAAAGGTGTGTGCCACCATGCCTGGCAATAAAAATATTTTTAAAAAGGAGATAATTCTAGAGAATTCATCTTAAGCTACCACTACCACCACCCTAGTACTGAGGACTGAGCCTGGGACCTTGCACATGTTACCCAAGCACTGTACCACTCAGCTATGTGCCCAGATTTACGTGGTTCATTCTCTAGGATCATTTGTGCATGTGTTCTTGCTTTGTTCGCAGAAATTTTGAAAGCTATCCTCAAGTAATTACATAAAGGAGTGAGCCATGAAGTGGCAATCTTTACTTATAAAGTGTTGAATCAAAATGAAATAAAAGAGAATAAAACAAAGCAGCCAATAAAGAGATAAATAAGGCAATCAGAAACTTCACATATGTAAACCCGAGAAATCTGAAACAGTGAGAATTGCTCCCAAAAATGATGTTCTGCAAATGGTATAATATTCTATCAATTCAATGAAATAGCTTATTTTGAGATAGATTTACAAGGAGATAATAACAATAGCAGCAGAAATTTAATACCCATCCCCCAACATTCTCTTCAGAAAGTTAGATATTTGGGGCTGGGGAGATTACTCAGTGGTTAAAGTCACATGCTTGCAAAGCCTGCTGGCCCGATTCTCCAGGACCTACATAAAGTTACATGCACAAAGTGGAGCATGTGTCTGGAGGACCTGGTGTGCCCATTCTCTATTTCTCTTTCTTTCTCTCTCTCCCCTCTCTGTGTCACGCTCTCCTTGTAAATTTAAAAACATTAAAAATAAAGTTAGATATTTTACTTTATGATAAATGTTTAAAAGAGCAAAGTTTATTTTAAAGTCAAAAGTAAAAGAAGCAGAGAAGACACAAATCCCAGAGGGAGGGATCCCAGAACTGGAGAACCCTCAGACACTTGAAATACAGACTCCTTAGAAAGGAGGGTCCAGAGCTAGAGACCCCTCAGGTACTTTAAACACAGACTCCTTATGGAGGAGGGGTCCCAGAGATGGAGACCCCTTAAGTACTTTCATTTCCATGTTTCCTCTATCCTTTCTTCTTTAAAAAAATATTTTTATTTATTTATTGAAGAGAGAGAATGAGGCAGATATATACTGGGTGTGCCAGGGTCTCAAGCCACTGCAAACGAACTCCAGACACATGTGCCACATTGTGCATCTGGCTTATGTGGGTCCTGGGGAATTGAACCTGGGTCCTTTGGCTGTGCAAGCAAATGCCTTAACCACTAACCATCTTTTCAGCCCCTCTATTCTTTCTTAATCTAAACACATGATTTTAATATGAATAGAGTTTCATAAATACAATTCTAAATGACATCACTAATTTAGGAATATCAACACCAATAAATATTTAAATTCTAATAGTACCTGTTTTAAATGATTTCTATGTAAAAACTTTCCTGAGTTTTTATAATAAGAGAGCAAAAGATACACTTAGTTTGTAGAAATGTGACAGATTTTGTAGTCTAACATTATAAATACTCATATCACCTACTTGCCATATATATTTTTAAAATGTTAATCAATTGTATCTTAAAATTTTTTTGTTTTTCATTTTTATTTATTTATTTGAGAGTGACAGAGAGAAAGAGACAGATAGAGAGAGAGAGAGAGAGTGGGTGCACCAGGGCCTCCAGCCATTTGCAAATGAACTCCAGATGTGTGCACCCCCTTGTGCATCTGGCTAACGTGGGTCCTGGGGGATGGAGCCTCAAACCGGGATCCTTAGGCTTCACAGGCAAGCACTTAACCACTAAGCCATCTCTCCAGTCCTCAATTGTATCTTGTAATCAAATTAGTATAACTTCTTATAATGTTCAGAAACAACCATTTTCATTTAAGTACGGATTTGGGGTGTACAGGAATGTTCTTTCCCTCACCTTAGTCACACATTGATGACGATGATAGGAGAATGTCTAAAGAACTTTCTGTCCAAGAAACTCAAAGAACTTTGTCATTGTATGTCATTATACATCCATTCCTTTGATGAGGTCACAGGAATAGCTGTGTTGATTTCAGAGGCCTGGGTGCCAAGTGCTATCCCCTGCAAACCGTGCCCGTGAAGCTAAGCACAAAAACCTTCCTCATCAAGCTCTAATTTGTAGGCACTAGTGGTGAACTGAAAAGCAGTAGCACCTGCTAAGAACTCATTTGGGATTACGGTCTTATCAATACCAGCTGCAGGCTTCACTCTGCAGGATTCCCAACGTGACATGAGCTTGTTGCCTGGCTAGAAAAATGTGTGAACAGTGTTCTGGATCATGGAGAGAATTGTTTCTATTTGATCATAACTCTCCCAGGTTAGGTTTTAGCAACTTGAAAATCTAGGGAAAATAATTTATACCCACTCATTAAGTGAATTAGAAAAGCATTAAAACCATTAAAAGATCTAAGGGACTACTTATTTAGTTCAACTTCAGTAGATTTTAGTTGAGGGAGCTGAAGCCAATAGGAATGAAGGTTAGGCCCAGCTGTATGACTGGCTCAGAAATCAGCCTTCCGATATCCTGCCCACTTCCCTTCCCACAAAGACAGAGGAGACAAGAATGGTGACCGCTTATCTGTTATCCAAAATAGCAAAAGGGGTTGTTCGTGGTTCAACCCCTCCCTGTCTCCTTGCAGCTTCGTTGTGTCGAAGATCTTCAGACAATTCAAGTGATCAAGATCTTAAGATATGAAAAGAAAGTGGCCAAGATGTGCTTTCTGATGGTCACTGTCTTCTTGGCCTGCTGGATGCCTTATGTTGTGATCTGTTTCTTGGTGGTTAATGGTTCTGGACACCTGGTCACGCCAACAGTGTCTGTTGTTTCTTACGTCTTTGCTAAATCCAGCACTGTGTACAACCCAGTGATCTATGTCTTCATGCTCAGAAAGGTAAGCTCTGGAATTAAGTGCTTTTTCTTCACTCTGGAGTAAAGGGTAGAAAATAGTCCTTTAATAAAAGTTTTTAATATCATTTTATTTTTACAAAGAGCGCTAGGGAGAGACAGAGACAGAGAGAATCAGCACACCAGGGCCTCAGCCACTGCAATTGAACTCCAGACACTCGCACCACCTAGTGGGCATGTGTGACCTTGCACTTGCCTCACCTTTGTGCACCTGGCTTACATGGGATCTGGAGAGTAGAACATGAATCCTTAGGCTTCGTAGGCAAGCACCTTAACCATTGAGCCACATCTTCAGCCAATAAAATAGTCTTTTTATACAGAGACACGTCAGAATAGCATCAATGATTTTTTTTAAAGAATCTTATGGAAAAGGAAAAGGCTCAGGATGAAATGTAAAATATTGTCAAAGAAAATAACAATTCTGTTCTGGAGAGATGGATTAGAGGCTAAGGCACTTGCCTGAAAAGCCAAAGGACCCAGATTCAATTTCCTAGTACTCACATAAAGCCACATGCACAAGGTAGTGCATGTGTCTGAAATTTGTTTGCAATGGCTAGAGGCTCTGGCCTGCCCATTTTTTCTCTCTCTATCTGCCCCTCTCTCTCAAGTAAATAAATAAATAAACAATAAAAGAAAATAACAGTTTTAAGACTTAAAAATAGAAGTGGTATGCTTGTTAGATAAAATTTTGTCAAGCCAGGCATTTGGTGGCACATGGTTTTAATCCCAGCACTCAAGAAGCAGAGGTAAGAGGATCACTATGAGTTCAAGGCTAGCCTGGGACTACAGAAGTGAGTTCAAGGTCAGTCTGGGCTAGAGTGAGATTCGACTTTAAAAATTATTAAAATTGATATTTATCAGAAAATATTTTATGTCCCCTAATAAAAAAATTTTTTAAACAATAACTAAAATGTTGACAATACATCTAGACTCCTTTATTTTGGTTACACCTATTATCTTTACAAAACTCCATGAAATAGGCCTTATTTATTTAGTCTTTATTCCTTATTTTATTTACAGATTATGACATGAAGGACCACCACCTTAATAGGCAAATTTAAAATACATTCACTAATAATTATTTCTATTTATCCTCTCACCCAATGGGCCATAAAGCAAAGCTTCTAAGCTTGAATGTGCACTCACCAAACCTGAAAAGAGAGTTTAAAGAATTCATGTTTTGGCTTACCAAGTCTGGGGTTCCAATATTCTATGCTTCTAACAGACCCACTCACTGATGGCCCCAGTGACTCTGATTCTGGGGCACACACTTTGAACCAGAAGTCTACAAGGCACAGCAGACTAACACAATGACAAGACAGTGGTTCTTGTTAATAGAAGCTTACTACAGGGAGACATGCAGTGTACAGGTTCTACTTAACTCCTAACACTGAACATGACTTGTGAAATGGTGCTTTTGTGAATAGATAATCAAGTAAATATGTTTGAAGGTGTTTTATTGACAATGTTCATAGATGTACATAGTATATTTTGATCGCAATCCCCTCCCATTATGATCTTTTGTCCCAATCCTCTGACCGCTTCCGCTGATCCCTTTCTTTTTCCACCTAGTTCCTCTTCCCATAAATATATTTAAATATTAATATAAGCCAAATGCTGATTTGCATATAATTGGTATATTGAGTGAAAGAATACAGAAATCATTTTAACTATTTGTTATCTTTTTATTGCTATTTCCTGATCTGGGAAAGATATGAAACTTTAGTTTTGCTCTAAACAAAAGAGATAAAAGATTAACTTTGTGTTTTTATGTCCTATGTCACAGATAACGTAACACTGAACAGCCCTGATACTTCAAGAGATAGACATAGAAGGAGCTCACCACTCCCTAAGATCAGACACCGCAGTCTAATACATTTGGAGAAAATGGAATAAGTAGTCAGAAAGGAAACAGTACACCCTGCATTTTGTGATATGTCTATCTTTAGACCTTGGCCACCAAGATTCTTTGAAGAAGAAGAACAGAGAGGAGAATATTAGTACTCCCCATGGTCCAGTGTGGTGCCCAGGACACTAAGGAGAACACTAGTACTCCCCATGGTCCAGTGTGGTGCCCAGGACACTAAGGAGAACACTAGTACTCCCCATGGTCCAGTGTGGTGCCCAGGACACTAAGGAGAACACTAGTACTCCCCATGGTGTAGTGTGGTGCTCAGGACACTAAGGAGAGCACTAGTACTCCCCATGGTGTAGTGTGGTGCCCAGGACACTAAGGAGAACACTAGTACTCCCCATGGTGTAGTGTGGTGCCCAGGACACTAAGGAGAACACTAGTACTCCCCATGGTGTAGTGTGGTGCCCAGGACACTAAGGAGAACACTAGTACTCCCCATGGTCCAGTGTGATGCCCAGGACACTAAGGAGAGCACTAGTACTCCCCATGGTTCAGTGTGGTGCCCAGGACACTAAGTAGAGCACTAGTACTCCCCATGGTGCAGTGTGGTGCCCAGGACACTAAGGAGAACACTAGTACTCCCCATGGTGTAGTGTGGTGCCCAGGACACTAAGGAGAACACTAGTACTCCCCATGGTGCAGTGTGGTGCCCAGGACACTAAGGAGAGCACTAGTACTCACCATGGTGCAGTGTGGTGCTCAGGACACTAAGTAGAGCACTAGTACTCCCCATGGTGTAGTGTGGTGCTCAGGACACTAAGGAGAACACTAGTACTCCCCATGGTGCAGTGTGATGCTCAGGACACTAAGGAGAGCACTAGTACTCCCCATGGTGTAGTGTGGTGCCCAGAACACTAAGGAGAACACTAGTACTCCCCATGGTGTAGTGTGGTGCTCAGGACACTAAGGAGAACACTAGTACTCCCCATGGTGCAGTGTGATGCTCAGGACACTAAGGAGAACACTAGTACTCCCCATGGTGTAGTGTGGTGCTCAGGACACTAAGGAGAACACTAGTACTCCCCATGGTGCAGTGTGGTGCCCAGGACACTAAGGAGAACACTAGTACTCCCTATGGTGCAGTGTGGTGCCCAGGACACTAAGGAGAACACTAGTACTCCCCATGGTGTAGTGTGGTGCCCAGGACACTAAGGAGAACACTAGTACTCCCCATGGTGTAGTGTGGTGCCCAGGACACTAAGGAGAACACTAGTACTCCCAAGGTCCAGTGTGGTGCCCAGAACACTAAGGAGAGCACTAGTACTCCCTATGGTGCAGTGTTGTGCCCAGGACACTAAGGAGAGCACTAGTACTCCCCAAGGTCCAGTGTGATGCCCAGGACACTAAGTAGAGCACTAGTACTCCCCAAGGTCCAGTGTGGTGCCCAGGACACTAAGGAGAGCACTAGTACTCCCCTCTGGAATATTTCTTTTCTCCAAAGGGTTAGCTATTTCAGTAGGGAGAAGATAATTCTTTACTTGACTGAAGAAGCTTGACCCCACCAGACCCAGAGCCTGCCTAGGAAGGACCAGGTGACAGGCTGTCACCCAGGAGGTGCTTGCTATCTGTGGATTGAATTCATGTTCATAATCCCTTAAACCACCCTAAAGCTGCCTTCAGAAGGTACCTGCCTGTTGAAGCTATGAAAATTATAAAAGATTAAACTATTTTTATGTGTCTAGTTAATTAGAATCACACTAAAAGATACAAGACTTGATGGGGCCTAGGTAGATCCGAGCATATAACTCCACCCTGAACCAGGGAACAAAGAAAAAATAACACAAACTCAGCTGACTTTCTTGAATGTTAATGTGGTTTTAGGACTAGTTGTTTACTTAAAAGCCAAATTTATCATTTTTCTTTTTGTTTGTTTGTTTCCTCTGCCCAGTTTCGGAAGTCTCTCTTGCAGCTCTTGTGTTTCCGGCTGCTCAGATGCCGGAGGCCTGCTAAAAACCTGCCAGCAGCTGAGAGTGAAATGCAGATCAGACCCATCGTGGTGTCACAGAAGGATGGGGACAGGCCAAAGAAGAAAGTGACTTTCAATTCTTCCTCCATCATTTTTATCATAACCGGTGATGAGTCCCTATCCGTTGATGACAGCGACAGAGCCGCGGCTTCCAAGGTCGACGTCATCCAGGTCCGCCCTTTATAGGGCTCCAGGATGGAGCCTTGGGTTGGATGCCACATTCGGACTTCAATTATAAGGACTGATCTGGAACCAGCAGTTGGTGTAATCGAACAGAACTTCTGTGGCCCCGCAGGAAGTCTGAATTGCCTGTGTGCCCGGGGCCTGAAGAAGTGACTGAACAAGAGAAATTCCTTTAATCCAATGGGTGCTTTATATAATGAAAAATGACTTGTGGCACAATATGAACATCTGGCACTATCTTTTAATGTTGGAAAATTTCATTTGAAAATATTTTTAAATGACTATACTTGCCAAAGCACATGATAGATTTTTTTTTTTTCTGAAAGATATTTCACGGTAATAACTGTGTCTTCACATATGTGTGGGTAGTTGGAACACGTTTTGTTCGTAGCAATGAGATCCTATTCTGTGTCATATATGTTTGGTCAGATTAATCAAGGAAATAATAAATCAATTTCCCACTTTTATCTGAAAACAAATGACTTGTTATATGCGTAGTGTGATGTAGACGGCAAGCTCTGGGAGACACCAGTGACATCATAGCGAAGCAACCAGATGAGCTCAAGGTGGTCATGTGGACAGTTATCAACGCCACAGCAGAGAGCGCTGAGGGAAACCCCTAGCTCCATCTATTCACTCAAACATGAGCACAGCATGATTTTTTCTTTCCTTTTAATCATTTCCCAAAGTTATGCATTTGAGAAAGGAGTTCTCAATAAACAAACTTACATGTGAAGAGGAATGGCAGATACCTAGCTGTGCTCACTCACACACTGCTCCTTCACACAGCGTTCATTTAATCTTCCTGGCTCAGCAGCCTGACCCCCATAACTGATGGTCAGTGTTGGGGAAGAGGCCATGTTCCAACGGGTCACTGCTTAGACCTGGAGAAGATCGGGGCATGGTACCCCTAGTAGGCCCCATTCTGCATACGGATTATTTGGAGCAGGGGTTACTGACCAGAAGTGATATAAGAAAAGCTCACTGCCATTCCCCTATTTGCCTAAAAGCAGGGCATGCATTTATAACACTGACTTTCCCCCTCTTCCTACAGGTTGTTGCCTCCAAGAGATTAAAGTCTGTTTCCCTTTCCTTGTAACTTGCCTAAGGTTTACTTCTTTGTGGAAGATGACATAGGAGTCAGGGCATTCATTCTAAGCTCTCTGAGATGCACTCATCTCCTGTGCTTCCCATTTGAATATGAAATGCATATGCTTATAAGCTTCCATTTGTGTTTATTTCTCTTGTTAATGTGCTTTTTGTTATAGGTGACCTAGCCAATGAACCTAAGATATACAAAAGAAAAAAAATTATTGCTATTTTTACTTTATTTTATTATTTATTTATTTCTACAGTACTGGGAAATCTAACAGGTCCTTGTGCATTTTAGACAAGTGCTCTACTACTGAGCTACAATACTCTGCCCAGGAAATTAAAAAAAGCAACATTTATTCTTTTTTTTTTTAACACACCAAACATGGTTTATTTGGACTTCAGAATGCCTTTGACTCTATAGAACATGCTAAACCATTTTATTTTTATTACCTGATTTCCTATTTCCGAGATGACCCTTTTTGTAATGTTGCATATCTCCAATTAATTATTTTTGAAGGAATTCTAAATGACCCAGCCAGCCTGCTAGAGAGGGAGAACCAAAGAAGATGTTTTCACTAAATGCACTTTTGAAAATTAAGCTCACTGCTGGGTCTGTCACAGTATGAAGTTACAGAATAAGTTGCTTAATTGCTTCGAAGTATCTGAAATGGAATAAAGTTTGACTCCAACTTTCTATAAAACTGTCCCTTCTGTTTCCTTTCCACTCTTGGATATGTTGATATTTAATTTATTACTAAATCTTTTCTTTTCCTTAACTTGGTATGGCATTAATAGCCTTTTGTTAATCATCAGAAAGTAATTATTCTGGTACCTGAAGACTGGGGAATCAGACAGACGGACTCTGCAGCTCTTTTACACTGCGGTGGGTTTTATCAAGTGACTCTGAGCCCCGTGGTTAGACACGCTCCGCTGAGGTGCAGAAACACATGAGTAACATGTTTGGTGAGCTGTGGCCAGAGTAGCTTATCCTAGTGTGAGTCCTACTTGTCCTTTAAAGAAAAAGTATCATAACTATCTTGGAGTGATCTCTGGAGCTTTACTTGCTTTATAAGGAGGGAAAGAGATCTTTTTTGTTTGTTTGTTTGTTTTTATTTGAGAGCAACAGACAGAGAGAGAAAGAGGCAGAAAAAGAAAGGGAGAGAGAGAGAGAGAGAGACAGAGAGAGAGACAGAGAGACAGAGAATGGGCACACCAGGGCCTCCAGCCACTGCAAGTGACCTCCAGATGTGTGCGCCCCCTTGTGCATCTGGCTAACGTGGGTCCTGGGGAATCGAGCCTTGAACTGGGGTCCTTAGACTTCACAGGCAAGCGCTTAACCACTAAGCCATCTCTCCAGCCCCAGGAAAGAGATCTTGATCATTATAGTTTTAAGTGTAGAATGATCCAACCTGACCATGTAAAGTGGAATGTGAGAGTGGACATCTCATGTTACAACTTAAAAATAGTGGTATTTTTGCATTAAGTTTATTTATTTATTAGCCAAGGTCTCACTCTAGCCCAGGCTGACTGGAACTCACTCTGTATCCCAGGCTTGTGTTGAACTCATAGCGACCCTCCTGCCTTAGCCTTGCAAGTGCTGTGATTATAGGTATGAGCCACCATGCTTGGTTTAAAATAGTTGTCTTATTTTTCCCTCTTAGTAAGTACAAACTCACGCACAGTGAGTTCTATGTTGAATTTATTCGTATGCTGGCAATTATCTTCCTGCAGTGAATTAAATTAAACAGTTGCGACTCTGGGACCTTGATGTCACAGGTTAGTGAAGTAGGGAATTTGTTCTAGTGGCTCCATGGAGTTTTCAGCAACACGGGTCCCATATTCTGGAAGTAAACGACCCCAGCTCCCTGGCAGTCTTCTCAGGTAGTCAAGAGGTCTCAGGGACATGTGGTTCACAAGTAGATGGGCAGTACCGATGGCCACCAGCAATCCAAGGACAGCAAGTCCTTTGTTTATCACCTGTAAGGACGGCAAGAGTTTCTGATCACTCATTCACAGACCAAAATCTTGAAATATACTTTCATCCTTGCACCCTGAAAGACTACACAATTCCATCTTTGTTCCAAACCTGAAACAGTGATGGACGTCTGATTTCTACCCCTGCCTCTGTCACAGTGCATTCTCTGTGCTGCTGGCTCTTTCCCATGTTTTGAGACCAGGGCCCCTATGTTACACATCTTTGTCCAGGTAAATCTTTCAGATGAAGCTTGACTTGTTTCACATCACTTTCTACACTGCAAAGATCTTTCTAGAACTTAAACTTGGATCCATGAGCCTTCTTTGATCCCTTGGTTTTTCTTTCTTTAAATTTTTTTGTTTTATTTTTATTTATATATTTGAGAGCAGTCACAGGCAGAGAGAGAAAGAGGCAGATAGAGAGAGAGAGAGAGAGAGAGAGAGAGAGAGAGAGAATGGGCGCGCCAGGGCCTCCAGCCACTGCAAACGAACTCCAGACGCGTGTGCTCCCTTGTGCATCCGTGGGTCCTGGGGAATCGAGCCTTGACCAGGGGTCCTTAGGCTCCACAGGCAAGCGCTTAACCACTAAGTCATTTCTCCAACCCCCTCGGTTTTCCTTAAGCTAATTATCAGGACTCTGGAGGCCTTGCTTTCTTCTCTAACTCCCCTCTGATCAGGCTCACACTTGTGTTCCTCCCTTCATCTCTACTGAAACGCTTGCCCTTCCCGTGCCCCATTTACTTCAGCCTTGGCTTGCCGGGCCCTCTCCCATCCCGTCCCCTCCAGGGCTGTGCAGTGCCACCCGCCATAGTCGTCCATCTTCCCCACCAGCCTCACGAAGGGTAGAAATTGCACCTGGCTCATCACAGTGTGCATGCAGCCAACTCTACAATTTTACTGGATGACTGAAGTTGTAAAATTCCAAAGCAGATGATCAGGAATCTGAATTTCATTAAATGGCATCTTTGGGTCAACTACCCCAAATGAATGTATTATTACATTGCATGGGTGTTAGACAGTGACTTTATAAGTGAATCTGTTATGTCTGATTTTATAAATTAAATTAAACCCATAAGAATATTGCATAATGCAAAAGTCAAGAATGGATCACACAGCGAAAATGAAGGAAAAAAGCTCAAAAATATTAACCTCAGTATCTTTTCAAGTCTCCTTTTTTTTTTTTCTTCATCTCGTTCAGTGTGCACTCTGTACTCTGTGTGCTCAGGACAGGTTTGATTTGGGAGACAAACATATGGTGCTTTCTATAATGTCGGTATTGTTCTGAAACCCTATGACCGTAATAGAACATGACACTTCAACTGTTTAACATCATATTTTAAGTAGTATTATTTGTCCCAACCTTTTTCTGCCAATGCCAGTGCAGTACAGCCTCATGGTATCTTATTCTGGAAAAAGCCACCTAAGGGAAATTTAAAAAGATTAAACCTGTCAATATATCACATTTGATGGAGGAGGGATACAGTAGACCCAACACTCCCCAGAGCAGATAATGGCAGCTAATGTTTGCTGGGAGAGGGACGTCAGGTTCGTTAGCAGTGCAGCCACTGGCAAGTTGCCCACTCGATGGTGAACAACCTTCCACCCATGATCATACAAGCAACCTGTGGTAGTTTAAACGTACATCCACCATAGGCTCGGGTGTTTATTAAGGCTTGTAACTTTGACCGCCATCTGCCTGGTTGGAAGAGGGGTGTCACTGGGGGTGGATCTGAATTCCAGCCTAAAGGTGTGCAGAGAGGTTTTGTATCTCTCTGCTTGGATCTGTGAAAGGCGGCCAGCCTCTCATGCCATTATGGAACTTCCCCTGGATCTGTCAGCTTCCAATAGATAGGCTCATCCCAGCGACTCAGTGAAGCTGAGCACAACATAATCCTAGTCACTCCATGGGTTACAAAAGAACGTGGAAGCAAGACGGGGGTTAATGTAAAATACAGATGTTAATGGGAGCAGAAGGGGATACAATTAAAGTACAGCATATACATGTTCGAAAGTGCCAAAAATAGAATAAATAAATAAACATATGTTTTACAAGAGGCTTCAAATGAGAAATGGTCTCAAACCCACGTCTTACCATTGTGTAGAGAGGAATAAAGGTGGATGGCATCATAGCATGGAGACATTGCTCTATGCCCTTGTGAAATATGAACCACCTGGAGTTGACATGTGCTCGCATCTGTCAAGAAGAAAGACTCTTAGAGAAAGCTTGGAACAAAGTACCTCCTTCTTCTTACAAATACTTACGGATGTCCTTCATCCCACACTACTAGACACAACATGAAATATAGCCCCATTTCCATCATAACCATTCCCACTCCTTTTGAAGAAATTTTAGTAACATGGAACATTGCCATGAAAATGCACAAAAATCCATTCAGGAATTTTGTTTTAGGTCAGAAAAAAAATATTAAAAACTATTTTACAAAACTTTTGCTTAGCTAGATTTGTGAGTGATCTAGTGAGCTCAAGGATTTGACTCATTTCTGTCATTCCCTGGTTAGTTGGAATATTCTGATGACAACAAGATGGTTTAAAGCCATGTCTGTCTTGATCTATGGTCCTTACTTGGATAAATACTGTGTTGTGGCTGTCTTGTTTTATATATCAGTAAAGCCTCTCAGTAGCTTCTAGAATTTCCTTCACCATACATAATCCAACTTTGCTCATGTTTGAAACCAATACTTTATGTCTTTCTATAGTCAGGAGAAATGGAAAACACTTGCTGTGTTCTTTGAACTCATCTGGTAAACTTCTTTTCTACCTTTTTAAAAATCAATAACAATCATTTGCCACGAGATTTTCATGTCATTGGCTTAAAATGAAATTAATATTTAATCCTTCAAACTACTTAGTTTCCAACCAGGAACTTCTTTGGTATTATACTTTATTTTAGGACACTATGTCCCAAAGAATACTATTTCATGATAGCCTAACACCCAGTTGTTTTGTTAAGGAAAAGTAATTCAGGATTTCTAAGAGTTTGTAATAAATTTCAAAGTTTTATATTCATGAGAACAGAATATTGAGAACCACTTTCTAAATATCTGAGATTTACACATGTGAAATTTTGCACACTTTGCCCCCTCTTCTGTCTCCCAAGGGTTCCTGAAGTGCAAGTGACAATGCTGTGTGAGCGCTGTCAGCGGCTACATGGCTACAGCCCACCATGTCTAAGGGATGCTCTGTGCATGTGCCTGGGCTCTTCTTATGCAACAGCCTATAATTATGAAGCCAGCATGAAGTGAGGCTGCAGTAATTGCTAGCCTGTCAGCGAACCGCTTCATGGAATGCAGCCACACCTGGCTTACCTCTATGTAATTGTACATGGATAAGTCTGAAATCGCATGATCATCTGGAATCCTAAATCTTGAATATTCAGGAAGACACACACCTAGAAACCAAATTAAATAATACACATTTTTAAAATAACCTAAAAATATGCTAAAGCAATCTATAAAAATATGCTACACTCTATGTAGTTCAAATTAAATAGCATATTCACTACCAACATCCTAATCTTGCAAAACTATGGATAACTAACTTTATATGACCAGAAGTCCATAATTATTGAACAATGCCCATAGAATATTTCCAGTAGGGAACAAATAAATTTTATGATAAAAACATACTTCCTGGGCATAGATGGCACACACCTTTAATCCCAATGCTTGAGAGGCAGAAGTAGGAGGATTACTGTGATTTTTTTAGGCCAGCCTGGGGCTAAAGGGTGAGCTCCAAGTCAGCCTGGACTAGAGTGAGACCACCACCTCCGAACAAAAGCATTATGTTCACAAATGGGAAATAGTTCTTTGGTAGTTAATCATCATTGCCAACTTGACTGCACTTTGAATGGCCATGGAAATGCGTTTTTAACATGTCTCCGAGGGTGTTTTCAGAAAAGTTGAGCAGGGAAAACCCACCCTGCATGAAGAAAGCATCATCCCATGGGCCAAAATTCGAAGACTGAAACACAAAGGAGAAACAGAGCTGAGCACCAGTGTCCACCTCTGTGCACCCTGACGGTGCATGCAATGTGACCAGCTGCCTCCTGTTCCTGCCACCGCGCCTTCCCGGGCACAGCGACTTCTATCCCCTCCAGCTGTAGGGTGAAATAAACTCCTTCCTCTTTACGTTGTTTCTTGTCAGGCAACAGGTGTGACCGAAAGGTCACAGCAACAAGAAAAAATGGCTAAGAAAAGTTCATATAAACTGTAAATGACGGTTGGTCCTACTTAGAACATCTACTCTTCTTATTTTGGTCCCTTTGGGACCACATGCATGCTATTCACATTACAACTGAGAACTTTATCAGCTCAATCGCCAGCTCCCTCATTTCTCTGTGAGCGCCTGGAAGGCAAGTGTCATGTTTTCTTCATGTTTTCAATCTTAACCTATTATACACGGTATAGCTATAAATATTTGACAAGTGAGTAAGTAACATGTTTACACAGGTAAACAACTCTCGTCATTAGAACTGACTTTCTAGACTCAGAAGACCTACTCTTAGGATTCAGCTTCACTATTTCTTAGCTACATGATTCTGAGCAAGTTAGCTAACTATATCTAATTTTTATACCTCGGTTGTAGAAGGAGACAAGACAATGGCCAGTAGTTTTGTGAGGACCAAATGGGATAACACTTTTGAAAAAGCAAGGTGTCAACAGGCATGGTGGTGCATGCCTTTAATCCGAGCACTTGGGAGGCAGAGGTAGGAGGATCACTGTGAGTTCAAGGCCACTTTGAGACTACATAGTGAATTCCAGGTCAGTATGGGCTACAGTGAGACCCTACCTCGAAAAAAAAGAAAAGAAAAGAAAAGAAAAAAAGAAAAAGCAAGATGTCCAACAAAGTTCAGGGCTTGAGAGATGGCTTGGCAGTTAAGGCAGTTGCCTGCAAAGCCTAATGACCCAGGTTTGATTCCCCAGTACCCATGTAAAGCCAGATGCACAAAATGGCCACATGCACCTGGAGTTTGTTTGCAGGGCCTAGAGGGACCCTGGTGTACCCATTATCTCTCTCCCTCCCCCTGCAACTAAAGAAATACATTTTTTTAAAAAAAGATGACTCTTTTTAAAAAGTTCAGTGATGTCCATTGTGATGATTATTATATCTTTCTTTTCTACACCACAAACTAGTGCTAACCTACTGTGTTTTGTGGGGGAGTGGTATTGGTAAAAATGTTAGAAATAGAATGCTTCTCCATCTCAGTGGATGACCTTGAAAGGAAGAAGAGGAGGAGGAAGAGGACAAGCAATAGAGGAGTCATTTCCTGAAACTCTAAAATCTCTTTAGACCCAGGTATCAGTGTTGGCTTATCATGCCAAAACCTACTTACTTTAGGCTTATTTTGTACTGGTCTTTTTCCATCCCATTTCAGTTATCTATTTATTTATTTGACAGAGAAAGAGGGAAAGAAAGAGAGAGAGAAAGAAAACGGGTGCACAAGGTCCTCCAGCCACTGCAAATAAACTCCAGACACATGTGCCCCCCTTGTGCATCTGGCTTACGTGCGTCCTGGGGAATCAAACCTGGGTCCTTTGGCTTTACAGGGAAACGCCTTGACCACTAAGCCATTCCTCCAGCCCTTTCCATCTCATTTCAAAGTTTCTGAGGTTGGTTTTTCTGTCCCCAATTTGAAAATAAAGAATGGAGGCCTTAGAGTAATGAAGAGGCAAGCCTAAAATCACCCAGCCAGCTAGTAATGGCGAGTCAATAAAATATTCAGCTCTGGGTTTGTGTTTCAAGGCCTGCTCTCAAGTCTGACCCTATCTGAAACAGCTGCAAATTCAGAGGCAGCTGTTGAGAACATGGGATTCTAGAGAGCAGGAAATGGTTGTCCAGCTCTTAGGTGATTGTTTCCAATTTCTTTGATATATATGTACGTGCCTATAGGGATATATGTGTGTAGAATTAAATGTACATATGCATACTTGTGTGCATTTAATTTCATAATTACATAAAAAATATTTTAAAACTTCAATATGTATAAAGTGAATACATTGGCTGAGTCCATTTCAATCAAAAAGCAGATAGAAGTTCACGTTAATGAAGGGGGAAAAAAGGCAAGAATGTACTGGGGTGTTTGAGTATGTCTGAGAGTATGCTGCAAAGCTAGGCAAGGGGGTTACCTCGGTTGGAGGGAGAGAAAAGGAGCGCATACACACTGGCTCTCTGCACTTTCATCTTGGTGTGGATCTCAGTGGGGTCCTTGCTGTGGTTTGGATCATATGTCTCCCTTGAAAGCCTGTATGCTTAAAGGCTTACTCTCCAGATAAGTGGTAGGACCTAGAAGAGGCAAGGCCTACCGCGAGGTCATTGGGTTACTAGATCCGTGTACTTCTAGGGAACGGTGGTGAGTTTCAGGTTTCTTTTCTCTTTTTCACTTCCTGGACAGGAGTGAGACTTTTTTCTCTATGGCTTGCCCCCTACCAGGACACATGGCCTTTTCACAGGCCCAAAGCAAGTGGCCCAGCTGATCAGGGACCAGGACTTCTACAAGGCAGAACCAGCCACAACAAGCCTTTCTCTTTCTAAGGTGGTTATCTTGGGTATTTGTGGTAGCAATGGAACTGACTACCACAGACCTCTGCGGAAAAACAAAACAAAAAAAAAAAAAAACTAGTGCTCACTGTCTGATACAAGCAGCAACAATGACATATCTGTTAATAGGACAATGGGATCATAACTAGGATCACAATTAATCAGCCAGGCTAGCCAATGCCCCACTGAGAAATTGTACTTACTAAGATCATTATTGAATTTGTCCATTAACTCATCAAATACCAGGCAGTCCTCAAAGCCCTGAAACAAGAAAAATAAACCAGAAATAATAAAATAATTTATAGTAATTGTTAGTGGAGCTACCATTGGTGAGTATAATGACATAAAGGGATGAGTTATAAAGTCTTATTGAAGATAATTCATTTCCTCTCCACAAGCATCTGACGCTAGTCCTTATTAAAATTCCAGCTTTAGGGCTAGAGAGATGGCTTTATGGTTAAGGCACTTGCCTGAAAAGCCAAAGGACCCAGGTTCGATTTCCCATGACCCGTGTAAACCAGATGCACAAGGCTAGAATTCGTTAGAAATGGCTGAAGGCCCTGGTGTGCCCATTCTTCTTCCTCCCTCTCTTCCTCTCTCTAATAAATCCATTTTTCTCTCTCTCTAATAAATGATTTTTTTAATTCCAGCTTTACAGATAAGAAAGTAGAGATAACTTAAGTTGTGTGAGTATACATTCTGCAGTGAATCCTAAAGGTAAGATCTGAACTAATGAACTTCGGCATTTATCCATGATGCTACAATTCATGTTTCTTATGTTTTTATAAAACAAGATGTTTACCACTGCTTTATGGAAAAGATTCATAAGCTATTTTTTATTTAGAATATATTCCAACCACCAAAACAATGCATAATTAATTATTGTCAAACTATTAACATGGGTATATGCACACACATGCGGAAAATTAATGATATTCCTTGCTATTAATGTTCAATATTTTAGCATCATTTTTCTTGAAATTCCTGTATAGCCTCAATAGCAAGATATTCATGAAAGTGGTAGTATTCAACATCCTCTTTTGTGGTTTTATTTAATCCTGCCAGTCATATTTCCCTTTTCTCTTAAAACAAAAAGTAGAGAAGAAACAAATTATTAGGAAACACTTTTGTTTTCCTTTAAGGCTAACAATTTGTACCTATGCATAATCTCTAGAAAATTTTTATTGTAAATCTTGAATCCTGAATTGCTTATGACCACGTTTCCAAAGTTCAGGCAGTAGATACATTTCTCAACTGGACCGAGAGCTGCATTATGTGCAATCCTTCCTCCGGAGCTGGGTCAAGTACCATGGATCCTCACTGAAGCTGGGCTCAACCTCATGATGCAACTGGACTGATGGGTGAATTGCTCTTGGGACCACATAAGAATGTTTTAGACATACCAGTTGAGACCAACCTGGAAATACATCAGAAACTTTCCTAGGAGAAAAAAAAAAAAAAAACTCACCGCATTCATTCCTTGCCCAAAAAATGGGACAATGGCATGAGCCGCATCTCCCATCAGCACGCAGTGTGATTTAAAGTGAAAAGGAGAGCACTTCACAGATATCATGGGCTGGGCAGGCAGCAGGAAGAAGTCTCGCACCAGGGCTTGCCTTTGGAGGAAAGTAAGAATTAAAAAACGGTGTTAAACTGAGTGCCAAAAACCTCTGAGTTCATTCAGTTCCACTGTATTTTACTGACAACCACCCAAGAATGCCAGGAGTGAGATAGTAAAGGGAGGCAGGGAGTGTAGCTCAGGGCTAGATAGCACACACACAGTGCCTAGCATGTGTGCAGTCCGAGGTTTGGTCCCCAGCACGAGAAAAGTAAAATGAAGTCTCTTCTAGTCTTAGTGCCACGATTCTAATTCGTATTATTTGTGACAATGTTAAAATGCATCCAACACAGATTGATTTGAATCCTTATGTATTTGGAAATGAACAGTAGTGATCAAAATTAATATCTGGGGAGATTAGAATAAGCCTGTCAATGGATAGGAATCAGTTGAAGTAGGGAAATGGATTCAACATCTCTATTGTGCAGCGTGATAACTTATTTAACAAACAAACAGAAACTGCTTCCTGCAAAGCACCTCTCTGTGGAAGGGATAAATAGAAAAGCAGAACACCCCCTCGAGGGACTCCATGGAACAATGTCGCCGTGGAACAATGTAGAAAGGACTACCTACTACACAGACAGAGGTTCTCTTCATGGGTATAGAAGCAGGGGCCTATAGAGATTGAACTGGTCTACAGAAAAGGATGCAAGCTAGCAGTTTTGAAGATCTGCTTTAGGCCAGGAGTGCAGGTTACCTTTTACGTAAGTAATCATTTAATTTGTACAATTTACCCTACAAGGCAAGCAAATGGATAATCATTTTAAAGATGAAATCCAAAACTGTAAAAGGCAAGCCAGGCGTGGTGGCACACACCTTTTTAATCCTAGCACTCTGGAGGCAGAGGTAGGAGGATCGCCGTGAGTTCGAGGCCACCCTGAGACTACATAGTGAATTCTAGGTCAGCCTGAGCTAGAGTGAGACCCTACCTGGTGAGGGGGAGAAACTGAAGCAGGATTAAAATCTTGCTGTAAACTAGGTATAGTAGTACATGACTGTACCATTTGAAAGGCTGAAGAAGGAGGATCTTAAGTTGTAGTGAGACACTATCTCAAAAAAAAAAAAAAAAAATTCCTGCTTCTCTGACCCTGCTGGTGTGTTTGTGTATGTGCCCCTGAAACACATCCTAATCCTCAGTGTGACGATATTTAGAGCTGGGGATTGAGGAGGTGATTTGGTCGAGAGGATGGAAGCCAAATCAAGGAGATGAGATTTAGGCTCCTCAACCATGTGAGTTCGCAGGGAGAAGGAGTCTTCTGCGAACCAGGGATCAGCCTTTCCCAGACTCCAAACCTGCCAATGCCTTGAATTTGGATATCTCAGCTTCCAGAACTGGGAAATGGGATCCTGTCGCTTCTCGACCACTCACTCTGGGGTGTTTTTGCTATGGCAGTCTAGGCAGATGGAACACTCGCCCTGAAGACATCTCTGGAGTAGCAAGTAAGCTGGTTCCAGCCGGTGAGAGGGACATTCACTGGAACCAGAGGCCCTAAGTGAGAACATATCACCAAGTCCCTGTGGAGAGTGACACTGACGGGGACCAGAGCAGTAGCAGATCACACGGCAGGTTCCAGTACAGCTACCTGTGAGCGGCACACAGCTTAATCTGCGCAGGCCCGCTGGTGAAGGACTTAGCTCTCACAACCCTCTGAAGTGGGTGCTATTGTTCATCAGAATGTTGCCACGAGGAGCTCAAAACATAAGAATGCTAAAATGATCAACAAGAGCTTCGAGACTGGTCATGTATCTGCCATGACAAAGATCCCCATCTCACAGTACTATGAGTAGAAGCAGTCTTGTGGCACAGCCACGCCTGAAGGGCCTAAGGAGCCCATGGGGCCTGCATAAGATATAGGAATGCCTAGAAACATGGGTGCTCATGTTTCCAGCCGAACTTTGCCTCGGTGAATTTTCTAGAATCCTCGCTTACAGAAGAGAGTGTTCACAGAGACTTTTGCTCTAATGCAGTTTCTATCCAGGTCACTGACTGAATCATTTTAACTCAAAATGGAAATAAGTCGCAAAAATCTTTCTTCGAATTTGGAATAGCCACTGAAGCGAAATGTACAAGTACACATCTTAAAACTTACTCTCCAATTAGAGGAATGGCATCTGGAAAGTTCTTCTGGAAGAAATCCAGCACGTCAGCACTGGTCGGAAGTTTTTCAAACTCTTCAAAGGACATGAATAAAGTACACGTGAAGGATTTGTTCTGAGGGAAGAAGAGGGGTAGAGTGAGAGAGAAGAGAGAAAGAAGGAGAGAGAAGAGAGAAAGGATGAGAGCAGAGAGGCAGGGTGAGAGAGAAGGGAGAAAGGATGAAGGAGAAGAGGGGCAGGGCGAGAGAGAGAGAGAGAGAGAGAGAGAGAGAGAGAGAGCAAGAATGAGGGAGAAAAGGGGTAGGGCGAGAGAGAGAGAGGAGAGCAAGAATGAGGGAGAAGAGGGGCAGGGAGAGAGAAGGGGACAGATAGGAGAGAGTAGTCATGATACCGGTATTGAAGGTAGACTCCTGCACCACAAGGCTTCTTGCTGGACTCAGTGAGGTCATGGACGTAATACCCAAGCAAGCAAAGCAATGTTTTGCCCCCCAGCTCCTAGAAGAAGCTTTGGCATGTATCCGGGTGCTCCCTGCCTCTGGTTATAAGAATGGCTGCATTCACCACGTGAATGCGGTACTCCTTACATTGCTCACAGTCCTAAACACTGGGGATGTGCTGACGTTTATCCTATTTAAACTATGCTGACTTCACTCTCCGTTGGAGAATCTGTTTTCCTTTTTGAGAAGGTAGCAAGGCCCGAGGAGATAATCTACCCCTGGTGTTTCAGCCAAGCCACAGCTGAATCCACAGAGGAATTGGGGAGATGAGCAAGAGTGCTGCTTCCATGGTGAGCCTGACAATCAGCACCAGGGGGAAGGAGACAGACCCTGAGGAACCCCAACACTTACCCAAGGCAGAGATCCTAAGAGCTCAGCACCAGAGTAGACTAAAAACATACTCACCAGGGCTCAGGGAATTTTGCAGAAGAGGGGGTGGAAAGAATGTAAGAGCCAGAGGCTGAGACATCATGCCCAGAGGCATTGCCTCCCCCCCCCCACCAAACTGACTGCTGCTCCCACAATGCATAAACCACCACCCCCTGGAGAATACCTGAAACCCCACAGAGGAGGGTCCCCAGCAGAATGGGGGCTGGACGAGGGAAAAGAGGGTACCAACACATGATGTATCCATACACACTATGATGTTAATAAAAATTAATAAATAAAAAAAAAAAGACTGGGACGTTTCCTAAATTAGAACTCTTTTGGCTATACTGGGGAGATCATTTTCCCCTAGGCTGTCTTCAATGGAAATGATGGTACTCTTACAAAGAAGCTGTTGGTCACTTAAGTGAAAACTTTCTAGAAGCAAATAAGTGGAACTGTCTTCTGGGTCTTCCTCAGCATCCCAAAGCTCAAAGATAGAATTACTAAACAGATTAAGCAATGAAGAGATCAATGGGCTACACACCTATCTAGCACAGAAGTAAGTAATGGAAACCATTCACTGTAGACACAAAATTAGCTGGTAAGAACTCCACATTACCGTGTTAGGAAGTGCAATCATCATAAAGGCATTCCTAGGCCAAATATGCAGATAATTAGGTTCCATGGCATACTGCAAGAGAAAAACATAGGCTTGATTAGCACATTAAACTAATGCATCCATAAACCTCACTCTGCTTTGCATCGTTTCGACAGTAACTTAAACTAGTATCATGTATTCAGTGATTTGCACGTGTGTTGCTACATGAAGTAGATGCCATCTTAGAAAAAACTGTATATGTTTTGCCAAGTTCAACTTTAAGTGGATTTTTCATATTCACTGTTTCAAGATTTAAGAACATAAAATGTGGGCTGGAGAAATGGCTTAGCGGTTAAGGCATTTGCCTGTGAAGCCAAAGGACCCAGGTTCGATTCCCCAGGTCCCACGTAAGCCAGATGCACAAGGGGGCGCATGCATCTGGAGTTCGTTTGCAGTGGCTGGAGGCCCTGGCGTGCCTATTCTTTCTCTCGCGCTCTGTCTTTCTCTCTCTCTCTCTCTGTCTCTCTCTGATTGCAAATAAATAAATAAAAATAAAAATAAAAATAAAAATAAAAAGAACATAAAATGTTCTCTCTTTATCTCTTGCTCTCTCTCTCTCTCTCTCTCATCTATTTATCTCTATATAAAATGTACACAAATAAAACATATGTGAGTAGCTATGTATATGTACATATGATTGTGTATATATGTATAATATTTTGATTTTGAGTTCTTTGTTTTTTTTTTTACATTGGACAGAAAAGTCTTAAGTTGAAGCAGTAAGATGAACACTAAAAGAATAGAATGGTCTCCCAGCAAGTTTTTCATGTTGTGTTATAATTATTTTTTCTTGGGAGAAGAATTTACATCGGCTTGGCTTGTTTAGCCCAAGGGCCCCGAAGAAAGCCAATATGCAAACATTGATGGGAATAAAGTAGAAAATTGTTTTGCCTTCAAAGGTTGTACAATGAAATTAATGGGCAAGAAGGAATGGGTATTAGAAAAAGCCAAACAATTTCTCTTTAAGAACACAAGGAGTAGGAAGACGGCAACTAGTTTGGTACCAACTTGGAAGCACAGGAAATAAAAAGTAGAAGAGTAAGCCCAGAGGGGCTGGAATGGTTAGAAGAAGGCATTTGCCGTGGGGTGATGAATGCACCCATGGAGTGGGGCTGGGGAAGAGGGGACATGAGCAGATAACAGCAGGGAAATGGGACCCACACACGGTTTGTTCGTTTGTGGAGGACAGTAATTAGCAGACGGGGAGCTGCATGGAAGAGGAAAGCACGGGCGGGCTAGCGAGGGAAGGCCAGGCCCGTGGCTCAGCTCCCCCGAGCTACGCTGAGGAGGAGCAGGTGAACCTGGAGCAAGACAGGAGAGCGAAGCACAATCCTGCTTTTCTTTCCGACAGGCTTTCTACCTCTCTACCACTTCCTCATCCTCTTTGGACCCTGAGAGACGAGGCAAGGGGGGAACCGTTTTGGTTTACTGCTCACTACAATGGCGAAGTTGAAGTGCCCCTTCAACTAGCTGGGACAATAGCATACGCCTTCTGTCTTCCTCAGCAGCATCGAGAATGGCTTACGTGCTACGCTCCTGCCAAACACCAACACCATGACGCCAACACCATGTGTGTGTTCACATCCATCTCATGAGCCTAGAGGAGAATCTTTAGGATTTCCATCATCTTTATTAACAAGTCGTATCCTCAGCTGATACTCTTACAGAGCAGCAGTCCAAGGACAGTTTGCTGTCAGCTTCCTTGGTCTTCTCACCACAAACAGCTTGCTGGCTGAAGCAGCTTTAATGTACACCTTTATGTCTCAGGGAGCCCAACCCCTGCCTGGGATGTGTAAGGCCTGGGATTGCCCCAGCACTGAATGAAATAAAGGGAAGCAAGGCAAAGGAAAAGAACAGAAGAGAAATGAAAGAAGATAAAAGAGAGAAGATATTTCCATACAATTCCAAAAGACCTTTAATCCCATCTCTTTGCCACTACCCTTCCTAGGATGCAAAGCAAGGGTCTGCTGCATACATTCCATTAAAAATGAAAGAGAAAGTGAGGAGAAGAGATAAAAGAGAGAAAGGAAGCAACATAAAATGTTACATTAAAATGCTTTTTACATGTGAATTTATAGACTACTTACTTGCCTCTGATATAGCATATTAACAGTAGAAGCAGAGAATGAGGGGGAAAAAAAACAATGAAAGTCTCTTTGCAATAAGTTAGTAGTCCACTCCACTACACCATGCCTCTATACTCCCACGGGGGAGGAGTGTGGAGAGGGAAGAGACTCACATCCCCATTCTTGGGAGGGATCGTCAGCTCCATGTAGCCGTGAGGAATGTACTGCTGACTGTAATCAAAGCGGGGCTTCTTCATGAGGTGGGCTCTGACAGTTGAATAAGCTCCATCGCATCCGACAATGAGGTCACAAGTAACATCTTTGGGAACTTTGTCGGATCTGAAAAATAAAAAGAACAATTCAAAACAAGCTTGGAAGTGATGATATACTTCTAGTTGGGTATGTAGAGTAATAAAGAGTTCCACTCAGAAGACACGTTTGTGCACCCAATGTAGAGTTTTCAGTCAACAGATTTAAAACTAAGGTAAAAGTGCTGGTCCTGGACATGGTTTGGCTTATGTGAATAAGACACAAACATCCTGATAATGTAGACGTGCTTCACCGTAGAAGTGGGGCAGAGCTGAGCTTTCTGCATGAAACAAGAAAAGCCCCTGAAGGGACTAGCCAGGATGTGCTAGGGTAGGAAGTTTAGTTTGAACATAGGAATCAGACAATAAGCTCAAGAAAAGAACTGTTATCCCTGGTTATTTTCCAGGGTGGTTCCAGGATACCAAAACCTGCAGATGCTGAAGTTCCTTATATAAAATAAATAGCATTTGCATATAAACTGTGCAATCCTCCCATGGATTTCAGAATAGTTGTAAATTCCCTATAATGTCCTGCATAATGTAAATTCTAGGTAAATAATTGTTACACTATATCATTAGGGACTAAAGATAAGAGGAAAAGTCTATTTATGCTTAGTGCAGATGAAAATGAACCCACTCTATAGTCTTAGACTGACCCCAAACTTACAGCAAGCCTCATACCTCTGTAATTTATTTACTTATTTATTTATTTATTTATTTATTTATTTATTTATTTATTTATTTATTTGGAGATATAGCCTCTTTTTTAATTTTTTGTTTATTTTTTTTTATTTATTTGAGAGCTACAGACAGAGAGAGAAAGAGGCAGATAGAGAGAGAAAATGGGTGCGCCAGGGCCTCCAGTCACTGCAAACGAACTCCAGATGCATGCACCCCCTTGTGCATCTGGCAAATGTAGGTCCTGGGGAATCGAGCCTTGAGCTGGGGTCCTTAGGCTTCACAGGCAAGCGCTTAACCACTAAGCCATCTCTCCAGCCTGATATAGCCTCTTTTTTGAATACTTTAAAAATTATTTATTTATTTACTTTTATTTTAGAGAGTGAGAGAGAGAGAGAGAGAGAATTGGTGCACCGGGGCCTTGGCAATAGAACTCAAGACGCCTGCACCACCTAGTGGGCATGTATAACCTTGTTCTTGCCTCACCTTTGTGCACCTGGCTTACATGGGATCTGGAGAGTTGAACCTGGGTCCTTTTTTTTGAATACTTTTGATTGAGGTGGGTGAAGAGTCCTTAACTATGAAAGGCTGGCTAACTGTACAATGTATAGAGGTAAAGAAGAGAAGAAGAGTGGATTTTGTATTTACAGACAAAAGGTTTAAATATGTGATTCTGGAAAACAGGCAAAAAATTATTTTTACTATTCATAGGATACTGGATGAAGATTGGCAGTTTAAGAAAACTCACTTTGCAGTGTGAAGTGGGGGCAGAATGCAGAAGGGAAAGGAAACACAGGGGCAAAGTCAGTAGCCTGCATGTGCAGAAATGAGAGCTGAACACCACTAAGCCACACGGAGAAGGAAGACAGACTTGAAAGCCAGGATGAATGCAATGCTCTGGGAGAAAACAGGAAAAAGTACACCTCACGAAGCATTCTATTATGCTGACAACAGTCTCAGGGACATGCCTGGTGAGGGGGGAATTATAGGTCACCAAGGCTTTCATGGATTTGAGAAAATGCAAGCTGTACCTGGGATTGGGAAATTCATATTCATTGATTAGGACTTCAGTGAGGATTAAGAATGGAGACAGAGGCCTGGACCATAGATGTTCATTTAGAGATGGGGGTTTGCAAATGGTTGGACTGTGTCACAGTAGATACACGACCTGTCCCAGGAGCAGGAATTTAGGAGAAACAGAATTGGCCAAGGATAGGTAGAGGCAGAACACCTAAGAGGAGGGCAGGCGACACAAGGCAGGGGAGGGTCCCTTCTTTCCAAGAAGAGAGTTTGAACAGAGAGAATCATCACCAGAGCATGGAAATGAGAGTTTCGCTGGTTTGGGGAGCACAGAAGACAGCCAGGGACTATTTTCAAGGCAAAATTCTTCGGTTTTAAAGACTATTAGTGTTTCCGCTTTAGTAATCTTTTTTTTTTTTTTAGGTAGGGTCTCACTCTAGCCCAGGCTGACCTGGAATTCACTATGGAGTCTCAGGGTGGCCTCGAACTCATGGCAATCCTCCTACCTCTGCCTCCCAAGTACTGGGATTAAAGGCGTGCGCCACCACGCCCGGCCTTCGCTTTAGTAATCTTTAACTTTCAAAAGAGTTGAAGAACGAAGTTTACAGATAGGATCCTCTGCTCCCATTCTTGTCCACTGAAGCCAAAAGCCGAAGCCTTGATTACCCAAGCAGGGTGACCATCCCTTCCTCTGGATTGCATTTCAACAGCCTGTGGCCGAAGTGCACCTTTGCGTTGGGGTATGACTCCACAGCTGAGGAGAGAGACAGAAGGGAAACAGAACTGAATTTCAATTCCGCTTTCACTTAATCAAATCACAATGTTGATCATTTTGTGAGAACAATGTATTAATTATTTTTTGTGTCAATGTCTATATAGCACAGTCGGGCCTTGAACTAAACTATGTAGTCCAGACTGACCTTGAATTTGTAATCCTCCTGCTTCTGTTTCCAGAATGCTAGGTGTGTACCACCATGCCTAACAAGATATTTATTCTTGACAATGTAAAATGAATTTATTAAAGTGGTCATTGGACAAACGTTTTGCAGATTCCTTAATATAATATGTTAGGCAACCTTGATGCTTTGTGTAAATTTCTAATCAAACAGATGAATAAGGAAACACTATTCTCACTTTAAAAAATCCCACTGATTACATTGTACAAATTCTTACATCCCTGTCGTTGCTTACATGTCACATATTTCAGAAGTTGCAGCTAAGGTGTCATTTTTGCCTGGAAATATTGACTTTCTGATTCATGCAGTCCCAGGTATAGTGTATAGACACTAAGTATTTTTTAAATCTCACATGATGATACATTGCTGTAATCCCAGCACTCAGGAGGCTGAGGTGAGAGGCTCTTGAGTCTGAGGACAGCTTAGGCTACATAGTTATACCCTGTCTCAAAAAAAAAAAAAGAAAAAGAAACAGAAAATTTTTGTCTCTTAAATTTTGGAGAAATCTTCATTTGCCTGATATAGTTAGGGAATGTTAACTTACTTTTGTTTTAATATACTGACTTATATAAGGCCATTTTCATGCAAATATACAATGTACTTTGTGCATATCCCCACCACTACCACCCAACTAGGGTATCTTTAATGAATTCAAATGTGTTTATAGAATAAAATTTTTATCTAATTTAATTTTACTAAGATGCATAGTATTTATATCCAAAAGAGTTTTCCTCAGATCAGTAGTCTTGCATAGGCTACCTAGAGAGCTGGTTCATGGGCAAACACAGTTGAGAGATGTTGGCTCCTTGGGCTCCCTTATCCTATGCTGTTCTGGCCCCAGCTTTGTAAAATGAGCTTGAGTCATGAAAAATGTGTCTCCTCCCCTGGATGTGAACCTTAAATAGTACATGCAGCAATAAAAATATAACAGGTATAACTTTCTCATACTTATCACACACTGAAAGACATATCCTGAACATACATTAAGTTCATACATATTATTAAAATTAATTTAAGTCTTTTTTAGGTTTTTTTTTGACATGGTTAATAGGAAGTTAAAAATTTACACGTAATGTGCTCCCTGGTTGAACAATGTTGCTTTAGAAAGGCCACAGGGCAGAATTGTGTAATAAAGATTGCAAAATTTCTACAAAAAAAACCCTTTATTTTTTGCATATGTAGGTGTGTGTGATGCATGCTCATATGTGGTTAATACATGGTTCATACATGGGTTGCAGTTGCATGTGTGTGCACAGATGTTGATGTCAGGTGTCTTCCTCAATTGCTCTCCAACTTTTTTATTTTTAATTTTTTTTGTTCATCTTAATTTATTTATTTGAGAGTGACAGAGAGAGAGAGGCAGATAGAGAGAGAGTGGGCACGCCAGGGCTTCCAGCCATGGCAAACAAACTCCAGATGCGTGTGCCCCCTTGTGGCTAACGTGGGTCCTGGGGAATTGAGCCTTGAACCGGGGTCCTTAGGCTTCACAGGCAAGCACTTAACCACTAAGCCATCTCTCCAGCCCTCCAACTTATTTTTTTGAGACAAGGTCTCACACTGAACCTAGAGCTCACTGATTTGGCTACACTGGCTAGCCAGCCAGGCCCAGGAATTCTCCTGTCTCTGCCTCCCTCGCGCTGGAATCACAAGCGTGTGTCCATGCAGTTTTTGCATGGGTGCTGGAGATCTGAATGCAGGTCCTCACTGCATCAAATATTTTACCCCCTGAGCTCCTAAGTCTTGTTTGATGCAGGATTTATCAACTTACCTGACCACAAATGCACTGTTTTGCTTAATTATTAACAATCATGAAACAAACTGTATGAAATGCTGGGCTGGTAAGCTGGCTGACACATTAGGGATATGACTTAGTTGTGATGTTTCCCAAGGTGAAGTGGTTTTAGTTAGAGAAAAAACAGGTATTTATTAATTATTTATTTTATTTTTTTGGTTTTTCTAGATAGGGTCTCACTCTAGCCCAGGCTGACATGGAATTCACTATGCAATCTCAGGGTGGCTTCAAACTCATGGCGATCCTACCTCTGCCAACCGAGTGTTGGGATTAAAGGCGTGCGCCACCACGCCTGGCTAAAAATAGGTATTTACGATTGAGTATATGGAATGGCTGTCTTACATATCTGATGCTTTACACAGAAATGAAGACTGCTCCGTGCCAAACACTATTTGTGTGTACAGTCAGTCTATGTCTAGTCACATACATGAAGCTTTAGAAATTGCATGCTGTGCAGCACGATCCTAAAGGAAATCACATGGGGGCTTCTGACGTGTCCACCAAGGCTGCGCTTTGCCAAGTTTCAGCTCCTTCCTGGGAGCAGGTTTTTCATAGAGACAAAACTTGAGCTATTAAAACAAGGTCCTGGAGCTGGGCGTGGTGGCGCAAGCCTTTAATCCCAGCACTCGGGAGGCAGATGTAGGAGGATCACCATGAGTTCGAGGCCACCCTGAGACTCCATAGTGAATTCCAGGTCAGCCTGGGCTAGAGTGAGACCCTACCTTGAAAAACCAAAAAAATAAAATAAAATAAAATAAAATAAAATAAAATAAAATAAAATAAAATAAAATAAAATAAAAAACAGGGACCAGGGCTGGGGAGAAGGATAAATCGCTCACTGCATAAGTGTGAGGACCTGAGTTTGGATACCAAGAGTGTACTGGAAGTCGGACCCTGGACTGGGCTTGTAAGATGGCTTATCAGTTAGGGTGCTTTCCTGCAAAACCTAAGGACCCAGGTTCAGACTCACAGGGTGATGGGTGCACACAATGTCATGTATGTGCTCAAAGTGGCGCATGCAGTCTACAGTTCATTGCAGTGGCAAGAGGTCCTGGTGCACCAATTCTCTCTCTCTCTTTCTCCCTCATAAAAAAATAATAAAAAATAAAAAAGTCAGACCCAATGACACGTGTCTGTAACCCCAGTGCACCTGTGGTAACGTGGGAAGCAGAGACAGGAAGTTCGCAGACCAACTGTCGTTTGCCACAGCAAACAGGAGACTCTGCCTCAGACAAGGTAGAAGGCACCTGACATCCACACATGCACCACGGCACATGCATGCCTGCAGTCCCACACACTCCCACACACATACACCATACACACGTTTTTAAATAAAACAAGGACTTTGGAATAACCATTCAAGTTCAAATCCCGATTCTACCGCTTATTAACAATGTAACCTAACATCTCTAAGCCTCCATTTCACCATTTGTAAGACTGAGATAAAAACATCACAATATTAAATAAACAAAAAAAAAAATTTCAAAGGGGGGCTGGAGAGATGGCGTAGCGGTTTAAGCACTTGCCTGTGAAGCCTAAGGACCCTGGCACGAGGCTCGATTCCCCAGAACCCATGTTAGCCAGATGCACAAGGGGGCGCACGCATCTGGAGTTCGTTTGCAGTGGCTGGAGGCCCTGGCGCGCCCATTCTCTCTCTCTCTCTCTGCCTCTTCCTCTCTCTCTCTGTCTGTCACTCTCAAATAAATAAATAAATAATAAACAAAAATTTTTTTTAAATATCACAATATTAGCTGGGAGATTTAGTGAAATATATGCATATCAACCACTGGCCACAGAGCCTGGTGCTTTAGTAATGCTTGCTTTTATTGTTATCTTCGTAAATTCAAAGAATGCTTTAAGGATGTCCTAGGTCTGTTTCATGGCTTTTCTAAAAAAACTGTTTGATGTTTATTTGCTTTATTAAAATCACCAGGAATACATTTAGTAAACTGGCCCCACTTTACCCATCTTCTATGCAGAAGAAGTCTTCTAAATGTAACTAAAGAGAGGATGTTAATTATATAGAACCTCTACCTTAAAAAAATTAAAAAAAACAATTAGAGACTGCTGTCCAACCAATCAACAAGGATTGGTCTAAAAGACAATAGAAAAACTTGAGTAACATGCATCGCTGTCAGTGACTCTGTTCAGTATAATGGTTGAAGAGAGAAGACACTAGTATAAACTAGTATTAAATTCAGTAATGATCGAAATGTGCCAAAGGATAATTGGGTAAATTACCAACTTATTCAAACTAAATTTAATTTACCTTCCAGTGTTTTCTCCATTTATGGGTTAGCTTTTCTACTTACTCAGATTACATCTCCAGAGCTATATTTTACACTTCCTCTTTTTCAATCCCCTCTAGCTGACTTGGCCTCCTAGAAATGTCATGAATCTACACCCTCCTCATCAACCACATGGCCCTAGCATTCTTCCTGGGTTCACACAGAGGAAGTACGGCAATGAACTCAGGATTGCAGCCTCCTCCCAGCCTCTGCCTCTTCTTTACGAAATGCACCTCTAATTTTGCGCTTGACATGTTGTCTGCCTATGTGTTAAGGCCCGCTGGACTATGAGCTCTTCACCACAGAGTGACAGGGTCCTAGTGTGTAAGGACTTTCATGGAGATAATTGAGAAGGTGCAAAGCACACCCAGGCTGATCCGTTATTGCTTTCCAAGGCTTTGCCATGCACACAATCTCATTCTGTAGATCTCATGGGAAGGAAGGGTGAGGAACTCCAAATAAACCACAGGACAAAGTAAGTATGCCCCTGGGCTCTGCCCTATCTGGTGAACAAAAGCATTGGACTTACCAGTCAGTAGGTCCTTATTCAACTGTTCTCTGCTTATGGAAAGGATGTACTGCAAAAAAATGGAATACACAATTTCTAGACACACATAATTTAAGGTACTCAGCAAGAAGAAATATCTAGTAGTTAACAAGCGTTGCAGGCTTAGTTTTATAAGCATTTAGCCAGGTCGCCTTTTAAATGAACAAAACACAAACTACATATGTTTGATACAATGTCAACATTTAACTCAAGGTTTTTCAAATATTGATGCTATAAAAACCAAAACCAGTAGTAGGATCACCATGTGTTTGAGGCCACCCTGAGACTACATAGTGAATTCCAGGTCAGCCTGCACTAGAGTAAGACCCTACCTTGAAAAAAATATTTTTAAAAAACCTTCTCTTTTAGCTAAGTTATTATTTTCATTAAGATAGTTTCAGTTTTGTAACAAACAATAAATTTATTATTTTTATCCTAGGTCTCTAATGTAGTTGTTACAACACTCCAGTAAATACCATCCCTAAAACAAATGCAGCATTTCCCCAAAAAGGGTGCTTTGAAGATCTTCATTCCAGTGTGAAGGGTGTGTAGGGTAAGGAGCATTGGTTGGGGTGGGGGTGGAGTTGGTAGGAGTGGGACCAGCGAGAGTTGGTTGTTGATAACTTTATGGTACAGTTCGGTTGAGTTAATTATCCTATAAGGCAGTGTATGCATACTGTATACAGGTTTATGAAAATGTTTTAACTTTATTTTAAAGTCAGATGGGAACGTAAGTAAAATTGAGACAGATATATAATAGTAAGTCTTGAAGTGCTTATATTCATCTTTAGACTGTAGAACTCATGAAGATCTGTATTTTGCTTGCGTGTCTGTGTGTAGTTTGCATGGTGTGGTGGTGGTAGTGGTGGTGGTGGTTTGTAAGAGTGGGCGGCACATGCACATGTGTATGAGATGTGCATGTCCCATGCACATGCCTGCCGAGGCAGAGGAAAATGTCAGGTGTCCTGCTGCTCATCCCCAGGCTTCCTCTAGACAGAGTCTCTCACTGAGCCTGGAGCTGCCAGAGTCAGTCAGACTGGCTGACCAGCGAGCCCCAGCCCTTGTCCAGCCCCTAGTCTCCAAAGGACTGGAGGTCCAGGCGTGTATAGCTTTGCCTAGCTGTTTACATAGGTGCTGGGGAATTGAATTCTGGGTGAATCAGGCCTCATGCTTGTGCAGCAAACTCCCTTACTCATTGTTTCTCCACTCCCCAAATGTATTTTTTTAAACAGTACCGAACTCCTTTTTGTTTATTTTATTTATGTATTTATTTGAGAGTGACAGAGAGAGAAAGAAGTAGGTAGATAGATAGATAGAGAGAGAGAGAGAGAGAGAGAATGGGCACTCTAGGGCCTCAAGCCACTGCAAACGAACTCCAGATAGGTGCACCCCCTTGTGCATCTGGCTAACGTGGGTCCTGGGTAATCGAGCCTCAAACCAGGGTCCTTAGGCTTCACAGGCAAGAGCTTAACTGCTAAGCCATATCTCCAGCCCAATTTTTAAAATATTTATTATTTTATGTCAAAAATACCTACAACTATGAAAGTCACAACAAAGCTTGTGATTTAGAGTGAATCTCTTGCTTTTCAATATTTAAAGCATATGATTTTTCCAAATGATGGGACTTCACAATGCTTTTAACATAAGTATTATCACTTATATATCTTCATGTCAGCCAACAGTAGAAATTTTACCTTCACAGCTAAATCTAAAGTTGGCATAACAATAGCTTAGTTACCACTGTGGTCAAGGAGACACTTCCAGGTCATTGATGTACAGTAAATGAATAGAGAGGGACCTCTTCATTCTGAGCCTCATAGTTCTGTTTTCTGGGCTTGTTATTAATCACTGTGTCTAAATGGAAACCGAATTTGCTGTTCAAAGCATGTTAGCAAGGCCTCGGTATGTGACTCAGCGCTGGAATGCTTGAGTAGCGTGCATCGGGCCCTAGGTTCTACCCTGGCAAGAAAAGAAAACGAAACAAACAAACAAAAAAAAAGTGTGCAGGGACACACTCAAGTTATGAAGATTCATTTACATTACAGTGGAGAATCTGCTCTTCCCAGGTTAGTTATCATACTTGTGTCACGTGGGAACCAACACACACCTCAGTCTGGCGGGGACCCCAGGACATCCCTGTCCAGTCTCCCTGCAGATGTCTGGATGGCATTACATGATAAGTAAGAGTCAGCGTCATTCCCACCATATACATCACACTCTTCCAGCACTCATTCCAAAAGGCTGAGCCAGATATGAATCAACAAGTTAAAAGATATCCCTTATAACCAAGAACACAACAGTAAAACCTGAAAGAGGTTATTCTCTGTCAGAGATGTGCGAGACAATTGGTGTAATGCCACCTATTTCAAAGACACTAAGCGGAACGTGTTTACTTCCTCTAACAAGGGGATGAGGTGTTTTAAATGTTCCACTTTTCTTAGGCTTGTGTATGTGGTGTGTGTGCAGATGCACGTGACCAGCGTGCATAGAGGCCAAAGGAATTTGGGTAACGCCCTTTTTGTCCAGTCATTTTGAGAGGGGAGTCTCTTACTCAGCCTGGAGCTGCTATTAGTCCCTGGGCCCTGGCCGGAAGGACAGGAGTCATAGGCACCAGTTGCCGTGCCCACGTTTATATGGGCATCAGGCAATGAACTCTAACAGGTCTCAAGTTCTCTCAAGATTCAGGCTTGCACAGAAGTGATCTTACCAACTGAGTCATCTCCCCAGCCCTGAGGCGACTTAATTTTGAGCATAGGTGCTTCTTTAGGGCCTGGAGGCACCTAGCCAGACCACACAGGCGGAAGTACCAAGCGGAAAACAGCTGGAGGACAAAGGCCAGAGAAAGGTTCAGAAAAGATCTGGGAAGTTACACTTGCATGTCACAGATATCCAAACAGTGTGCCTTCCTCAAAGTGGTCCCTTCGTGGCCCAGAGCTCTTCAGATTCATGCCCTTTTGAGGAAATGTTACATGTAGAGATACAAAAAAGTGAATTTTTGTTTTGTTTTGTTTTTTTCAAGGTAGGGTCTCACTCTGGCCCAGGCTGACCTGGAATTAGCTATGTAGTCTCAGGGTGGCCTCGAACTCACAGTGATCCTCCTACCTCTGCCTCCTGAGTGCCCTGCTTAAAGGGGTGAATTTCATGTCTAGAACTTGGTGGTAGCTAGCCAATTCCAAGGGGGAGGGAGTCGGGTCCTAGTAGGCTGCAGAGGAAGCCAAAAGCAAAGAGAGTCCTTGAGGATGTGAAGAATTCCTGGGGTTACCAGGACATCTGTACTTCTGTAAGCTGTGCCACTGAGCACTTGACAGCAGCCTTGGGCAGTTTGTAAAGGAAAGAGGCCTTCCTGCTGACTGGAGATGACTTAGCCGTCAGCTGTAGGTATAACGATGCAGAAGCTGAAGAATGAGAGGTGGCTGGAAATTCAGTGCTAAGTCAGTTCTTTAGAATTGGGAAGTGATAAGAATGGCAGGTGGGGGGGGGGCATTTCCTCCCTGTTGTAATGGAAACTCCCCCACATACCTGCACCCTCTTGGGGAGTCAAAATTCGCTCATGCACACACACAAAGAGGCAGAAATCACTCTCTTCGTCTAATTTCTCTGGTATTTGAACTGACACATGATTGGCTGGGCTCTCAGAGGGCTTAGCTGGAGGGCTCCATCTTTCTCAACATGCCCATGATCATTCAGGAGAACAACGAGATGATTATAATGAGTCATTCACAGTGTACTAAGAAAAAGCAACAGAGCTATAGGCAGTGCTGTCTAGGCCACCTAGGGTCGCATCCAGCTGGCAATTTCCTGGGAGGAAACCTGCCTTATTTCTCCCTTGCTGCCCCTGGGTCTGGCCATACCTGTGGCTCATTTCCTGTTCTATAAAACAGGGCAGCTGGGTTCAATGAAAGTAAAGATTCTGCTATGCGAAAGTGCATTTACAAGTTTCCTCCAAACCACACTTTTACACTTCAAATTTACCTGTCTTCGAAATGAAGTCTCATGGGCTGGAGAGATGGCTTAGCAGTTAAGGCACTTGCCTGAGAAGCCTGAGGACCCAGGTTCATTTCTCCAGTACCCACATAAGCCAGATGCACAAGGTGGTGCATATATCTGGAGTTCTATTGCAGTGGCTAGAGGCCCTGCGTGCCCATTCTCTCTCTCTCTCTCTCTCTCTCTCTCTCTCTCTCTCTCTCTCTTCTCTCCCTCTGTCTCTAATAAATAAGTATATAAAAATTAAAAAAAAAAAAAAGAAATGAAGTCTCACCCAGCTTTCTTCCAGGAAGGACATACATCCCCATTTGATTAACATAACTTTACTTTGAGGTCAATTTAAGATTTTCACAGGGACTCAAGTCTCACTTTCTCTGCAAAAAGTTCTGGACAATTAAAACTACCCTTCCTCTCTGCACCATGACAGCATGCCCTGCCCCCAGCACACAGTAAAGTTCTCCGCCCCGCTCAGCAGATGCCTTTCCCTCATGCACTTGATGACTGCCCCTGTCCTTGTGAATCCAGCGGCTACCAGGTAAGCTCCTCTCCAGAGAGCAACTAGTGTAGCACATGGGATGTGGGACCCCAATTAGCGTTTCCTGGAGTCACATATGCCGAGCATGTCTCATGCTTGATCTGCATATGTAAATCTCAGTTGTCTGTTATGTACAGTCAATTCTTTGGTCTTTCTCTATAGCATTGCATTAGTTATCTTTCACTGCTGTAATCCAAACACTACCATCAACAAAGGAGGGAGGATTTGTTTTGGCTCCTGCGAGAGGGCAGAGCAGAGATGTTCGTATCATGGTGGCCAGGAAGCAAAGAAAGGGGAATGCCAGTGTTTGCTGGAGTTCTCTCTCTCTCTCTGTGTGTCTTGCTCTCCCTCTCTCTCTATTTACCCCTTATGTTCCACCTAGACCTCAAGCCCATAGGGTGGTGCCTCCCACATTCAGGACGTGTCTTGCTCCGTCTGTTAATTCTTGGAAAAAGTTCTCACAGATACATCCAGAGCTGTGCCTTGCTGTTCTCTGGGCTGACTCTAAATCGGCCAAGCGGACGACAGAGAGTAACTATTCTTAAGCACGCAGCTGATTTGGAAACCAAGTAAGCAGATTTTGTCAATCAGCTGCAAATCTGTAAAATCTTACTAAAGATAGGTAAAGAGACTTTCTTCCTCTCCTTCCTCCTGGCATCATGCTTGAAGACATGGTACATATTTCTTACAAGTCACTTACCATTTATTTACAGCCATTAAAAAGACAGTTTTGATCCTACCCCCAACCCCAAGCCCTTCATTGCTGGAGAGCTTTTGCTACTGAACCACAGAGACCTTGTTCCCATGAACCTATGTGTTGCTGCTTCTACTTGTCCACAGTGTGGCCCATGGACCAAGAGCCCCCCGCCCCCGGCCGGCTGAAGTGAACCCCGAGCTCTAGCCAGAAGAGTCTGAGGAATGCCGATCAGCCTCAGTGGGGGCTCCGTGTTGAGCCTTCCGCTCATTGCTGGCTGCAAATAAAGCAAGCTGGAATTTCCCTCTTGTTGACAAATGTTTGCGGCGGCCTTCATTCTCTCTCAAGGAAACAAACTCAGAGGATATAATTAGATGAGAATCCATTTCCCCCACTTATGTATGTTACTGTGTGAAAGATAAGAACATCAGAAAATAGGAGAATGGATCTTCTTTCATAAACTCTACAATGCCATCTGGCCTCTATTGTTCTAGAAATTATGGAGTAGTGCAAGTATTTCTGGTGCATTCTACCCATTCTATTAGAAGCAAATTCGGGGCCTGAAAGTTAGTTGGGGGAGGCACTGCACCATCATACTCTCCAGCCTTGTTTTTGCAACAAGCAGCGTGGTAACTTTCTCTAATTGAAAAGGGAAGGGAGGCAACGGGCATCCCAAGCAGCTGGGCAGTTGGCGCTGGATCACAGAGCAAAAGTGACTTAATTATGAGATGAGTAACAGTTTTTGTGATGCCTATTATGGGCTGGACCCTGGCATGAACATGTTCTATGAATTAACTTGGAAAGTAGCATATATGTTCCTGGGGTCTAGACCCAGGCAGGCTAACTTGCAAGTAGAGTTAGAGAGGAGAAGAGGAGGCAAAAATAAAATGGTACTTTCCAAGCACTAAGCGTAGTTGTAATCAATGCACAACCATTATCTCGAGGGTAAACTCACCTGAGACTTGGTCCCGTAAGGAATTGCATATTTCTTTCCTGAAAGAGAGTGAATCATTCTTGCTCTCATGGGCACACCTTTGGAAACAATCTGAAATGAACCAGAAACAACCACTCCCAGTACTACAACAGAGCACCCTGCAAGTCAGAGAGATGCTAAATTTAAAATGTGATTTTTCTACAAATAAAATGAAAAGTATGTGGGACTCTGGAAACCCAGTGTGGTGAGAACTCACTCTGTGAAAACCTTGTTCCTGCACATGTCAATAGTTTTTTTTTTTTTTTTTTTCCAACTTTAGGTTTTGGAAGAAAACTAGTTTGCCAAATGGAAAGCAGATATCACAGACTGGGGGAAGTGCCTCATTGTCTCATTGCCCAGAGGCTAAGTGAGCTTTTCATGATGACAGAAGGGGGCATTGGGAGGAGTCAAGGCTAGGCCTCCTGACGTTCAGTGCAAAGTCTTTTCTTACACAACTGGAAAACAACTGTGGGCATGCAAGCTGCACTCACATTTACTTTCACAATCAGTTCAAGGATCTGTAGTGATATAACTCAGAGGTAAGACAGTTGCCTAGCATGTATAAGGCCCTGGGTTTTATCCCCAAAGGACTGAGCAGAGAACGGGGGGGGGGGGGAGGGGAGAAGAAGTGAGGGAGAAGAGGTGAGAAAAGGGAGAACGAGGAGGAGAGGAGGAAGAGCGAGAGGGAAACTACTTCTGCTCTTATATTCAAGCAGGATAGTAGTGGGAAGTTCTGGAACATTAAGCCCTTATGAGAACAGGATACCACAGGCTCACAATCTCTTATCCAAACCTATGAAGCCTGAGGGATTCAAGTTCAGAACTTTTTAAATTTTAGACAAGTAGTACATATATGCTGGGTATTGGACAACAACCAGTAGTTCCTGGGGACTAGCTCATAAACCAGTATTTCTGTAGCAAAACATAGTCATATTAAATAAGACTTTTGTATGTGGAGTGTGTGTGTGTGTGTGTGTGTGTGCCCGCATGTGCGTGTGCATCCGTGTGCACATGTGTGTATAGGCCTGAAAACAACCTCTGTTTTCATTGCTTAGGAATAGGAATACTATCCACTTTTTTTTTTTTAAATACTGTTTTTCATTGGCCCAAGCTTGTGAAGCGCTAGACTGGCTGGCCAGCGAGTGCCAAGGATCTTCTCTCCATAGCACTGGGATTACAGGAGCATGTCACCACACCCTGCTAGGTTTTTAATGTTTTTTTTAATTTTATTTATTTGAGAGAGTGAGGGAGGGAAAGAGGTAGACAGAGAGAAAGAGAGAGAGAGAGAGAGAATGGGTACACCAGGGCCTCTAGCCACTGCAAACAAACTCCAGACGCATGCACCACCTTGTGCATCTGGCTTATGTGGGCTCTGGGGGAATCAAACCAAGGTCCTTTGCCTTTGCAGGCAAATGGCTTAATGGCAAAGCCATCTCTCCAGCCCCAGCTAGTTTTTTTTAAAACATGGGTTCTAGGAATTGAATTCAGGTCTTTATACTTACTATCCAAGCACTTTCCCTACAGAGACATCTCTCTAGCCCTGCTATTAAAAAAAGAAAACATAAAAAGTCTCACATCAAGACCAGATGTGGTGGCGCATGCCTTTTGTTTCAGCACTCAAGAGGCTAAAGTGGAAGGATAGCTGTGACTTTAAGAGCTCAAGGGCAGCCAGGGACTACAGAGTTTCAGGTTAGCATGGGCTAGTGTGAGACCCCTGCCTGGAAAAAAAAAGAGAAAAGAAAAGAAAAGGAAAGGAAAGGAAAGGAAAGGAAAGGAAAGGAAAGGAAAGGAAAGGAAAGGAAAGGAAAGGAAAGGAAAGAAAAAGAAAGTCTTATATCAAGTCGTTTTGCTGCTGAGTGTTTTTGACCTCCTCTTGGCCCCAGAGTGTGACAGCCCAGTGTCAGAAGTGTCCATGAGGTGAGGGGGCAGTGTCCCCCACCCTATCACTTCATGTCCTTCAGCTGCCTCATGTGTCAAATAGTCAACCTCTTGTCAAATTTGGAATTTTCAAAACCTCTGTAGAATGAATTTCCTTGGCACTAAAAGTTGTACTTCAAACGAGCATAAAAAATCAAGACCATGAAATTGTAGAAAACTATCAGGTGGGGCTGGAGAGATGGCTCAGCACTAAAGGCACTTGCCTGCAAAGCCTAACAACCCTGGTTCAATTCCCCAGTACCTAGTACCTATGTAAAGCCAGACGCACAGAGTGGCACATGCATCTCATGTTCGTTTGCCAAGGCTGGACTCCCTGCCACGCCCATTCTCTCTGCCTGTCTCCTTTCTTCCTATCTCTCTCTACTTTCAAATAAGTAAATTAAATACTTTAAAAAAACTATCAGATATTGTGTTCTTTATGAACAACGGTATGTGTCCTTTTGCACTTCTCTTCCAGCTCATCTGTTTATACTCATCACTCTACCTTTACAGGTTTTACCCATATTTGCCCCCTATATATACATACTTATAGTGGGTAGGATGTTAGGGAAGAAGGGGAACTGGTGGGGCAGAGAGGGATAGGGCATAGGAGGGAGGGACAAGAAGCAACTGGTGTGTTGCATTTGAAAATGCTAAAATGTATGATCACTAAATCTCTGCATGCCAGCTAAGCAATTTAAAAAAGTAAAAAATGCTTCATGTAAAGCCGATCGCCCACAAAGAAAAATGCATGAACAAGGTACCTTATCTTCCAGGCCAATGACTTTCAAAGCCTGCCGTCCTCTATAAGAAAGGGCCAAGTTAATGCTTCTTCCTCGGATAAATTTAGCCACTCTGATATCTAAAACATGGAAAGCAGACTCCACATTACACACACCTTAAGTAAGCCAATTATTGCCCTTGAATAATGGCTACATTCAGATTTTTCAAAGTAAGAGACTTATTAGCTCATTTCAAGAAAATACCAATAAATTAGCATTAAACTAAATTTATATCCTTCAGGTTTTAAAATATTCTAACAGCTCTTTCTTTTTAAAGTTCCCCTTGTAGAAACATCCCTTGTTTAGAAAAATCTAGAGAGAAGGAGTCACCCTTCCGTTTTTCAGTGTGGACTTACCTTCCCTTGCTTCATACACATCAACATGGAAATTCCTCTTTGCAAAGAAGCATGCATTTAATGCTCCAACCTAGGAACCAAAACAATTCTGTTTCATAACTTTACCTGGTTCTGTACACACATGGAAACGTTAGTGATAAAATGAAATATCGTGTGGATATTATTGGCTAGCACATCTGTTACACTGGTGTGGTCACAGTCTCTGCTACAAAATACCAGTTTCAGAAAGTTAGATTCATTCAAGAGAACGTGGTTTAGTTTTAGATGGAGCTTGATTTATTTTTTTAAGGATATGTATATTGTGGATGTGTATTTTTGTGTAGGGGGTGCATGTGCGTGTACCATGTGTGTGCATGTATGTACAATGTATGTGCATATCATGCATGCACATGTGTATGCCATGCATGTGCATATGTGTACCATGCGTGTGCATGTGTGTGTACCACATATGTGCATGTAGAGGCCACAGGACAACCCGGGGTGCCGTTATTTCAGGAACACCATTTACCTTTTTTGAGCCAGGGTTTCTTATTGGCTTGGAGCTTGCAAATTAGACTAGCCTGTCTAGACAGCGAAGATCTAGATATTCTTCTGTCTCTGTCCCCACAGCATGGGGATTACAAGCATATGCCCCCATGCCTGGCTTTTGTACATGCTTCTGTGGACCAAATTCAGGTCCTCGTGCCTGCAGTATATGCACTGTGTTATAAGCACTTTACTAAGTGGCCTCACAAGTCCTGGGTTTTCTTTTCTATTACTTTTTTTCCTTTTTACTTTGTCAGAGTGAAATGTAACTTCATATAAAAAGAACATAGAGCTAAAGAGATGGCTTAGCCGTTAAGGTACTTGCCTGTGAAGGCTAAGTACTCATGTTCGATGCTCCAGGTCCCACGTAAGCCAGACACACAGCGACGCAAGAGTGCAAAGTTGCACCTGTGTCTGGAGTTCAACTGCATTGGCTGAAGGCCCTAGCATACCTCTCTCTCTCTCTCTCTACTTCTCTTTCTCTCTCTCTCTTGCATAAAAAGAATATAAAGTTGTACAGTTTATAGAATAACCAAAGCAAACCTTCATAAAGGTATAGCTCTTCATAACAAATATTCAGGTCCAAAAGTAGAATATTTAAACCCCTGTAACACCTTTTCCTTCCACCCAATTAGAGATAATCATTATCATTCTTCCCACTTAGAAATAAACATTATTTTGAAACCCATTTTTGCTTCTTGATGGTTTTATCACCTACGCATACATTCCTAGGCAATATAGTTTATTTTTGCTTGTCTCTGAACTGTATGACTAGAATCACACTCTATTTTTTTTATCTGCTTTTTTAACACATTGCATTTAAGAGGTTCATTCACGCACATCTAAACTTCGAAATCATCCATTTTGGTTACTATACGATTCTACATTACAGGAAGTACCACAGATTATCCAATCTATTGTCAAAGACACTTGTGCTATTTCTAGTTGAGGAATATAATTAGCAATGCTTCAAAGAACAGTTTGGTGTCTGTGTGATGTTTTCTCCCCAGGGTTCATGTGCTTTTACCCACATGCCAAATAGTTTTCAAATTATGTTTCCATTTGTACTTGTAGCTTTTGAGAGTTGGTTGGCACTTAGGAGTCTCAGATTTGTAAATTTTGACAATGTGCTACACATTTAGACATCCGTTGCTACCAACAATGTTGAGTACTTTTCCAAATGTCAGTTGAACAAGCATGTTGTTTCTTGAAAACTGTTTGTTTAAGTCATTTGTTCATTTGCTGCTGGGTTGCCTGAAAATTCTATTGGTATTTTTGGAGTTGTTCCTGGTTCTGAGTACAATGTCTTTGTCACCCTTTGTCACCTTGATCCACCCTTGTGGATCATGAAACACCAGGGCCATGAGGATGGGCCTAAAGGCAGAGAAGGCTCATTTAGAAATAGGCCTCTCTTATTGCCAAATAAGTCAGGGAGAATGGTATCTTGGAGAGGATTTGGGGGAAGGAATAGCCCAAATACAAGAAGAAGGGGTGATACAGAGAAGGGGATGATATAGAGAAGCAACACATATTATGTGAAGGTCATGGTTCTATCTCGGACATTATTCACAGGTAGCAAATGAAACTCGACAGGTAAATACTCTGTAGGTAAGAGTGGGGTCTATGAGATACTTTGCCCATCAAGATTGTTAGACAGATACAGAACATATAGCATGCTAACTAAAAGAAAACCTGTTTGATGAGAGAACTTAGAGCCCATGTAAAACCTCAAAAGATTGAGGAAAGTCCCTGGACATTTTACAAAGAAGGAATGATTTCCACAGCCACATAAAAGTCCATTCCAGCTGCTGATGGAAGGTGCTAGATATGGGACAACAGAGAGGGCTTTTTAGGGCTTAGAACCCTCTGCTCTCAAAGACTAGACAACAGAGGTAGATAGAGATTTGTTTCAATCTTAATAAAAGAATAAAGCAATAACCACAGCTAATAGTATGTCCTTTATACATATCATTAACATCTGCAGACAGGTGAAAGTTATCTAACTGAACCAAACTACACACGGCATAGACCTAGACCAAGATTATCCAGCCTTTGCTGGGTTTTGTGTGTGGAAGATACTTACTCTGGAGAAGGGAAAATTCTGAGTGATGTTTGATTTCCGCACTAGGAAGGTCTGAGCTGAGAAAGAGTAGAGATCTGTGAGGGCGGAGTGCAGAAAAGACACCGTAGCAGAGTTAACGGGCTCAGTGATCAAGTTTCAAGCCCAAGAGGAAGAAACTGAAGCCTACAGAAAGCAGGATTTCCTGAGCCTCTGGCTGGCTGCCCAGCCTCCGTCTCAGCTCCTGCATGGCTGGCCCTGCTGTCGGAGTGAGGCCTGGGTAGTGAGGTGGGACCATCCAAAGGTCACAGGACAGAAACAGCACCTGGGACCGACATTTGTCCATCGACAGCAATCTTGAGCCCGAAAATCCAGTTCTCACACCTACAGCTGTCAGAAACAGACCCCCGGGAAGTGATCAGCTTCGTGCACATGTGGGAAGAGATTCCACACAGCAGAAAGTTCAAATGTTACTCAGGGAGGAACGCAAGAAAGATGGTGACGCTTCTGTGTCTTCCAAAATCACGTTGACTCATATACCTGTTCCCTCCTGCGTGGATTTCTGAGACATTTTGAAGAAACATCACTCCTGCTACCCGTGGCTGTCTTGGACATATAACCTCTTTTATGCTGGCTTCTCTCACTTCTCCCAGCCATTCTCTGCGTCTGTACTCCTACAAGCTCTGGCCCTGGCAGCGCTGTGTCTCCTGCAGGTGTCTGGCCATATCCTGTCATCAGAGAGGCTGTCCTCGACCCCACTTTGACTAGGTACCCCTAAGACACTCAACAACAACACCTGTTTGCATTGCTCAGTGGGGTTTTCCTGACTCATGTCATCTAGTTGGTTTGTTTTCTTCAATGCCTTTCTCTCCAAGCAATGTCCACTCTGGTAACCCAACCCTACCACCTTAAGCCATGTCAGCATGAATGCACGTCTTGTTTTGTGAGAAATTTTGATAGGAGCCAATTGGACCAAAGCCTGGTATGAAGCAACGAAAACCTGTCACATCCAGGGGTAACTGCAGCATGTGATGGCGTTCCTTAGCGTTTGATTTGGTCTTGTGTTTTAATTTGTTGAGACAGGTCTTTAATTAGTTTCCAAGGCTGGCCTCAAACTCATTATCCTCCCCTGCCCCAGCCTCTCACATGCTGGGACTATAGGCACATATCTCTATACCAGCAATTTCTTAACATTTGAAAATTTAGGGGTTGGGGAGAGGTTCAGTAGTTAAAGGTGCTTGCTTGCAAAGCCTGCTGGTTTGGGTTTGATTCCTCATTACCCATGTAAAGCCAGATACACAAAGTAGTACATGTGTCTGGAGTTCATTTACAGCTGCAAGAGGCCCTGATATACCCACATTCACTCTATCTTCTCACAAATAAATAAAACTTTTGTTGTTGTTGTTTTTTTGAGGTAGAGTCTCACTCAGGCTGACCTGGAATTCACTCTGTAGTTTCAGGGTGGCCTTGAACTCACAGCGATCCTCCTACCTCTGCCTCCCCAGTGCTGGGATTAAAGGCGTGCGCCACCACACCCGGCTAAAACTTTTTAAAAGAAGAAAATTTATAGTTAAAAATATTAAAGGGTCTTCCATAGCCATTTTTCTGAAACAACATGTAGCAGACAGCTTCAGGTTCGCTGAGCTGAACTTCCAGACCAGGCACAGTTATAGAGGAAGGGATATTTATTGAAGCTTACAGATCCAGGGGAAGTTCCATAATGGCAGAAGAAGCTGGCCTGCCTTCACAGGACCAAACACAAAGAGAAAAATCACAAGCCAAAAGCCACACTACACAGCACACTTCAGGAACTCTAGCTAGACACACTTTGCAACCTTTAGCTTGGAATCTCACACCCACCACCACACCTTAAGATCTACCCAATAACATTGCCTCCAGCCAGGTGGCTGCAGATGCAAACTACAAACTAATAAAACACTGAATATATTGGGGGCCATCTATTCAAACTACTACACAACATAATCTCATTCTATATGGCAGAATAATACTCCATTATATATATATATATATATATATATATATATATATATATATATATATATCTCACTCTCTTTATCAGGTCATCTTGATGGGTACAGTGGCTGCTTCAGTAACCCAGTTAGTGTGGACCACGCAGCAACAAGCACGGATATGGAGGTGTCTGTAAAGGGAACCGGTGTGGAGTCCTGTGGGCACTCACCAAGAAGTGGTATATCTGTATCATATAAAGGTCCTATTTTTTAATATTTTATTTATTTATTTGAGAGAAACAGAGAGGCAGATACAGAGAGAGCGAATGGGGACATCATGGCCTCCAGCCACTGCAAACAAACTCCAGACACATGTGCTATGTTGTGCATCTGGCTTTATGTGGGTATTGGGGAATCAAACCCGGGTCCTTAGGCTTTGCAGGCAAATGTTTTAACCACTGAGCAATCTCTCCAGCCCTATTTTTAATTTTTTAAGGAACCTTCACAATGATTTCTATTAATTGGAATATTTTTATTCTTTAAGAGGAGTTCTGTGAGAGGAAGCCATGGACAGTTTACTGAAGGTGCCCAGTGGTGAAGAGGCATAGTTTGGACACAATACTGTGGAAGGAAAGGCACCACATCTTACTTCTTATGTCTTGTCTTGCTGGGATGGGGCTCACCACACGTTCTGACCTCACCTGCTGAGGTCTGCAGTGAGCACCTTGCTCCACCATCTTGCTGTCCCAATGGAATTGCCAAAGGAGTCAAGTGACCAATTACTCAAATAGCTAGCCACATTAACTTAATGTTTCTTGACCCTTTTCCTCACATTAGATAGCACTGAGTTTATTAAATCAAGTGTGGGAAAATGTTGTCATTAAAATGACTGCTAAGCCTCTTATTTATTTTTAAAAGCATAGCTAATCTGAGGACAAAAATCAACTTCAATCTACCTTACTTGTGATTCAGAAGAAATAGTAAGTCAAAATTACAAGGAAAAACAGACACCTTGTAAAATATAAAATACCATTCCTGGGACAGAGAAAATTAAGAGCAATATCACCCATTAATAACAGAGGTGCTAATAGATCAAGAAAATATGGCTCACATTTCCAATGGGGTAGTATTCATCCATAAGAAAGAAAAAGCCGGGCATGGTGGCGCACGCCTTTAATCCCAGCACTCGGGAGGCAGAGGTAGGAGGATTGCCGTGAGTTCGAGGCCACTCTGAGATTACATAGTGAATTCCAGGTCAGCCTGGGCTAGAGTGACACCCTACCTCGAAAAAAAAAAAAAAAGAAAGAAAGAAAGAAAGAAAGAAAGAAAGAAAGAAAGAAAGAAAGAAAAAATTCCCATTGCTTGCAGGAAAATGGGTTGATTTGGATAATCAGGTTAACATAACATAACATCAGGTTAAATAACATAGAAACATAAAGACAAATATTATATGTTTTCTCTCATGTGTGGAAACAAACAAGCAAACAAAAGCAATTTTTTTTAAAAAAAAGAATACCTGAAAGTATAAGAAGGGTTATTTGAGACTGGGAAGGAGGTGTTGGTGAGGGGAAAAGTAGAAGCAGGGTATATGGACATGATTAACACGTGTATACATACATGGAAATATCAGGGTCCCATTAATTTGTACAATTATTATGGATTAGTAATTATGATAAAGGCAATGTCATATTTAAAATATGGGCTTTTAAATATTAGATATGTTTTCACAAGAAAATTTACAATTCATGCATTATACACAGTAATATACACAGCAATAATAACATACTAATACCACCAACAGTAATAATATAAAATAAAGTACAACCAAGAGTAATACTGTGATCTCTCTTACCAAGCCACCACCGATGACAACTACTTTTTTCCTTGGACTGTCTGATGAATCCATGACTACTAACACACTTCTTACAACAGTCACTGGAAAATACTGTCTGTCCTACAATCTGATCGCTTCCTGAATACCGCCAGAAGCCCAGAGCCTGTGTGAGCCAGCCACAGTGTTTGGTTAAAGCTAACTTCCTTTGATAGAATTTAACCTCGTAGGGGACCAAAGTACAATCATCATCTCAGCTTAAGAACCAAGAGAATTCACTAGCAATAACCACATTTTGAAAACCCCAGCCACACACCAGACACAGAATGTTTTAAGCAACCTTAAGATATTTTTGTCTTCTTTTTTTTCTGCAAGCATGTGTTAGTTTCATTTTTATTCATGATTAACCACGAACGAAACGCCCCTTGTCTGAAGTTCCAAAGTGTCTTCTACCTCTGTTAGAGGGCGAGATGATGGTCTCACAAACATACTGTCATCCATGCTGGGAAGACAAGCATGAAAATTTCATCCGAAAGAAACTCGTGGATTGCTTTAACAGATGCTCCTTGGGAAACAGGTTTTTTTTTTTTTTTTTAGGGGGTGGGTCTTAATTAATATTCCCCCTGAACAAGATCTTAACTGTATAACTGACCATACTTCTTTCCTTTCTTATTTGTTTTTGGATTTGTCTGTGTGGGTGGTATGTACGCATGTTTGTTTCTCTCTCTCTCTCTCTCTTTCTTTCTTTCTTTCTTTCTTTCTTCCTTTCTTTCTTTCTTTCTCTCTCTCTCTCTGTATGCGGGTGAGGCCCAAAGACTTCAGGTGTCTTTCTCAACTGCTGTGGAGACCGTATTTATTGCTATAGGGACTCTTGCTGAACCCAGAGCTCACGGATCCATCGAGTCCAGCCGACCAGCTCGCGCTGAGACCCACTTGCCTTTACATCCCCAGCATCGGGATTATAGGCAATGACTGGCACTGAAGTGGGTGCTGGGATCCTGAATTCAGGTCTTCGTGCTTGCATAACTGCTTTGCCAACTGCGCCTTTGCGCCCCACCCCTGCCACCTTTTATTTGTCTATGTTTTCAACAGAGCATTTGTTTCTAGAAGCTAGCGTGTGCCTCACCACTAGGGAAGGTGGGGGACATGCACCTCTTCTATAGTCGTCTGGCTCCAGAATGCAGGCCCACTCCTTCATCTTGTTCACCTCATTTGATGTGAACATTGTTTAGACTGTGTGCCCGGTTGTAGGTTGCACTCCCCCCGAACACATTGTGGTATAAAATAAAATGAGAACATAATCAGAGAAGCCTTTCACTTCCTGCTGAGAACATTGTGTTACTCTAGGTAGGCACTGGAGTGAAACACCATTCAGTGGTGCCCCCTGTGGGTAGGGACAGTTAGATTGGCTAGAAAACCTCTGTGGGTGTTTTTATTTATTTAGATTAGGTAATATATTGACATGACATGAAATTCAAGACATAGAAGGGCATGTAGTGAATAGGAATTCTCTGATTTTGCCTGTTTCTAAAGACATGTATTTATTTACTTACCAGCACAGAGAAATGGGGGGGAGAGAGAGAGAGAGAGAGAATATGCAAATTGGCATACCAAGGCCTCTTGCCACTGTAAACAAACTCCAGATGCATGCACCACTTTGTGCATCTGGCTTTACATGGGTACTGGAGATTTGAACTCGGGCTGTCAGGCTTTGTAAGCAAGTGCCTTTAACCTCTGAGCCATCTCTCCAGCACCTTTAACCTCTGAGTCATCTCTCCAGCCCTGATTTTGTCTCTGGTAACCTATTTTTCTTGTCTAGAACAACCATCTGGCAGTGGTCTTGAGGTCTTGATTGCTTCATTCTTTGACAAACTTATTGTGTCTCCCCTTCTTCTCCCCCCTTTCTTTTCTTCCTGCTCCTCTTTCTCACTTGCTCTCACTTTATCCTTCTTGCTTTTTCAACATAAGTGTTAGCAAATTTCATATCCTTTCTAGCACCTTGGTTTTTGTTTTTTTCAAATTTACAACATATAGCTAAAGAGTCAATATATAAAGAATTGTGTCTTTTTAAAAGCTGTGTAAAATTGTGGGCTATCATGGATGGGGTGACCAGGGAGCTCACTGAGTGGGTTAAGTATTCGCTGCACAAGCATGAGATCTGAGTTTGGACCCAGGATCCACATAAAAGTGCTGTGCATGGTGGTCTGGGTCTATAATCCAGCACTAGCGAGGCAGTGACAGGAAGATACCCAACGTTTGCCGGTTAGACTTTTGTCTAATCAAATTGGTGAACTTCTGGGTCAGTAAGAGACCTGATTTCAAAAAACAAAATAAGGTGGAGAATAATCAAGAGGACATCTGATGTCCTCCCCCACATGCACACATGTGTACCCAACACACACACCCCCATATCTACCCCACAGACATACATGCACACAAGGAAGTTTGCAGTATTACACAAAACAGTAAAATACATAAAGCCCAAGTGTAGAGTATGAGAGCTTCCTGAAAAGCCCTATGCTGCCACGCAGGTCCAGAAAGAAATCCTGCCAGTGTTCCAGAAGTCTACTGTCCCTGGACCATCATTCTGCCTTTATAGAGTCCCCACCATTCAAATTTTGCCTTCCTCATGAAGTTTGCTATCAATGAACTCACACTGTCCCACACCCCCCACCCCCCCTTAGTGGTGCTGGGAATTGAACCCGGGGTGCCACACATGCTAAGGAACACTGTACCAACTGAGCTACGTGCCCGGGGCCCATTAGCTTTGTTTTGTGGCTAGCTTCTTTTTCTCAGTGCTAGGCTTCGTCAGAGCCATCAGGGCCTGGGCAGATGGTTCACTGGTTAAAGACACTTGCTAGCCTGACCTCTGAGTTGTATACTTCTCATCACCCGTGTAAAGAAACACCCAAAGTAGTGTATACCCACCCACATACACACACATACACACGTACATACATACACATACAGTAAAAATAAAAATATTAAAAGATCTATCGGTATTTTCTCAGGCATCTCTAGTTCATTTTTTATTGCCCTGTATTACTTATTCCTCGTGTGTGGGTGCAGGGGTGTTTCCTCTTGGTTAGTTTTATGTTTTCTTTTTTTCCCTCCTTTTTTGAAAGATAAGTCTTGCTACGAAGCCCAGGCTGGCCTCCAACTTGCTATCTTCTTGCTGTAGCCACCCAAGTGCTGGAATCGCAAGCACACACCACCATACTCGATGCTCTACTTTTCACACTTCTTTTTCATTTTATCTTGTTGGGTTAAATAAGGCTATTTTCATAAAAAGTATGTTATTTACAATGAACATATTCTTCCCTTCTCTGCTACCCTTTCCTTCCTCAATCCCCTCTCCTGTTGCGGTGAGCCCCCTGACCCGCAGGGAAGAACGACCACAAGACGAGGATCCTTCTTGATCACACTTTTATTGGAGAGCTCTTGGTTAACAGGAGGGTTGATGGCGAGGGGTGCGAGGCGAATGTGCAGCTACTTTTATAGCGGGGAGTGCAACGAGGCGCCCACTGATTGGTTGCTACCAGCTTGCCACCACCAGGCGCCACGGGATAGGCTCGGGACAGGTTGCGTCAAGCGCATGCGCATACCTTGAACACGGTTGGCACCAAGGCACTGCCTAATATGGAGTTATTTACCTCAATACAGACAGGAAGCCAGCACCATCTTGTAATGGCGTTCGCTCTTGCTCCCTGCAGTTCCCCCTTCTTTATTAAAAATGAAGGAAAGGCTCAGGAACAGACATTCTCCCAATCAGGCCCTCACCTCATGATGTGCTGACCGATCAAAGGAGACCGTTCAGCCTCCCCTTACTCAGTGCAATGGGAAGAGTCCCTTGAGTGTGCAAAGGCGGAGGTCAAACATATTCTGTTATAACCTGCCCATCCTCGTGCAATGGACCTTCAGGGTCCTGAGGGTGCAAGGGCCAGGGAAAATTAATTGCCTTTCAAGGCTGATAGCCAAATTTGGGGGGAGGATCCACACTCCAAAGCAGCAAGTGCCTGAGAAATGACCACCTTGTCCCGCCTGGTCTGGGCTCGCAGGCGGCAAACCAACCAGAGGCAAAGCACACATCCTCCCAAGCAGCATACCAGGAACATTCCTACTCCCACCCACTCCTTGAAGTAACCAAATGCTGAAGACATCCAGGAAGCAAAGCCGTCAGCTAAACTGAGGTCTACTCTGGTGGAATTAATATGAACTATGGCCTTTCTCAATTCCTCTAGATCCATATCAAATTCCTTGGACCAATTCCCTGTGAGATATAGGGACAATTTGCGAGACAAGTTGGCAGCTCTAGTATAGTTTTCATAAGGGACGCTAGTGACACACAGTGCATTGTATTTCCACTCACACCCTAATCCAGGATGTCAGGCCCACAGCTAGGGAGGGGTCAACTCTAGTAGAATTCACATGGACGATGGCTAGTCTCAACTCTCTCACGGCGGCTTCAAAATCAGCAGACCAATTTCGCATCATGGCGAATTGTAAGCGGGTTTGGGAACACTGAGAGTATTCCCCATCGTTGTTCCGTCTTGGCCAGGTTCCATGTGAGACTTATACTCAGTAGCAATATTAGGGTCTTCATAATGGATCTTGTCCACTTCTTCGGCTCCCGCACAGGATCTCGATGATTCATCAGGTATCACAAGTCTACGTGTTAGGCGTTCTGGTAGCCAGAATGGATTGTCTTCTTCCTGTGGAAAAACACAAACAGCTCCCCTGGATCTTATTAAAATAGGATCCGGGCCTCTCCATTGACCAGTCAAAACATCTTTCCACTTAACCATCTCCTGTGGCCTGTTAGGCTCTGAGCAATGATGGTCAGCCGCCGAATGGCCCTGACTGTCCAAATTTAAAAGATTAAGAGTAAAGAGTGCTATGGATATAGTCACTCGTGGGACTGAGGGCAGAGCCTCCTCGACTCCCCCTTTTTGTTTTATTAAGTAAGACTTTAGAGTGCGATGAGCCCGTTCTATAATACCCTGTCCTTGAGGATTATACGGGAGACCTGTCAAATGGGTCACTCCCATCTGGTGACAGAACTGTCCAAATTTTTGAGAAGTATAAGCTGGTCCATTGTCAGTTTTAAGAATTTTGGGCTTCCCCTAGGCACTCCACGCCTCGAGGCAGTGTTGAATAACATGGGCTGCTTTCTCCCCGGTTAATGGGGAAGCAAACATAACTCCAGAACAAGTATCAATGGAAACATGTAAATATTGTAATTTGCCAAAAGATGGGACGTGAGTAACATCCATCTGCCAAATTTGTAATGGGCGTATTCCTCTGGGATTAAAGCAAGGAGAGACTAAAACAATGCAAACTCAACCACCATCAAACAAACATCAAACTTCTGCAGTTCAAGTTCAATAGCCTTGAAAAGCAGGTTCCTCCTCCAGTCAACTCTTTCCAAAAGTGTTTGCATTTCTATGATAGCCTTTCCTCAGGCATCCTTTCCATTGTTTTTTTTTTTTTTTTTTTTTTTTTTTTTGTTTTTGTTTTTGTTTTTGTTTTTCAAGGTAGGGTCTCGCTCTAGCCCAGGCTGACCTGGAATTCACTATGGAGTCTCAGGGTGGCCTCGAACTCATGGCGATCCTCCTACCTCTGCCTCCCGAGTGCTGGGATTAAAGGCGTGCGCCACCACGCCCGGCTTCTTTCCATTGTTTGAATGTAAAGCAGTTGGAACATCTTCCTTAAGATTGCTAATGTGTTTGACAATAGCAGGTTCAGTAACCTAAAACCAGTCTCAGTGCCTGTAATTTTAACTTGCTTGAGGTTTTCCAGCTTAAAATCTTAAATCTCTCAGTCCAATATCTCTAGCCAAGCACATCAGTCCATTACAAATTTAACCTTGATCAAACTCTCTGGGCCTGGGCAGCAGGACGCAGCCAGCCCTTGTGCCAGTAGCCCAGTTCCAACAAAGTCCTCTGCAGTCTTTCCCTCCCCTTAGAAAGCTTAATGAGGGCATACTCTACCGGCGCATGGACGCGGCCTCCGTCCGCAGCCTCAAACACCGGGAAGGCTTGTAAGAACCTCCTTCTGTCCCCCTCTGAAAGGAAGGAATCTGAACAATGCTTGCCGGCATAAGGCGGAGGAGCACTGGGAAGGGCAGGGGCGGCAGATTGAAAAGCCGCGCGGTTCTTATCTCCTATCTTCTTTTGTTTTCGATTTTGCGGTAGCGGCTGCTCATCAAGATAGTATCTCTCCTCCCCATAGCGAGCCGCTTCCCCATCTAATTCTTCCTCCTCTTCAGAGTCTGAGCTAGTCTCATCATCTGCCTCCAGCACATTTAAATGCGCCAGATCCTCAATGACAGGGTACAGTCTAGAGGAAGCTTTTCTGTCCCTGTTGGTGGGTGAGCAATCATAAACTTCACCCATTTCTCTGAGCTCATCTTGTAAGCTTTTATCCTCTTCTCCCCTTTGCATTCCCTATTTTGTTTCTTCCCTTTTCCTAGGCCTAGCTGGGGTTTCCCCATTTGTATCTGACTCAGAAAGACTATCCTGATGCCTTGCCAACGCTCTCCGTCCCTGTCTAATAATGTCTGTGTGGCTACCTTTACTTAGACAAGAATGAATCAGCCGCCAGAATGGCAACGTACCTTTACCGATCCTATCCTCCTGTTTTGCCGCTTCCAGATCCCTGCCTAGCTTCTCCCAAGTTGCGAGGGAGAGATCCCCCGACACCGCAAACCACGGTGCAAGTGTGTCCAGGTCTTTAACAATCTTTCTTATCTTTGCAGTAGAGACCTTAATGTCCCGCTGCTTAAGTAATTCCTTGATCGGTGTAACAAAATCAGCAGCAGCAAAACTTGCGCTTTGAGAATTGCCGATGTTGCGCGCTGTTATCTACCAGCGACCTTACCAACAGGGACAAGAGAAATGCCTGCGCGAAACTTCACTGAAAAACCCTGTTGTCTACCAAGGATTTACTCTCGATTCGCGCCGCGAGGTTAATCCTCCTCAAAGCAAAGGCACTCTTTGCCAGGCTCGTCACAGCGGAGACAGTAGCAACAGGCAATAAAAAACAAAACCCAGAAGGGAAGGAAAACGGCAAGGATCAGATTAAAGTCCAGGTCAGAAAACTGCATGACTGGGGATGACTTACCGACGTCTTCCTCTCCGTGTGTCAAGTTCTGAATCCTCTTCGGCCCCTCGCCTGGTGACCACAAGGCTCCCGGCGTCCCGGGTTTTTGGCACCAGTTTGCGGCGAGCCCCCTGACCCGCAGGGAAGAACGACCACAAGACGAGGATCCTTCTTGATCACACTTTTATTGGAGAGCTCTTGGTTAACAGGAGGGTTGATGGCGAGGGGCGCGAGGCGAAATGTGCAGCTACTTTTATAGCGGGGAGTGCAACGAGGCGCCCACTGATTGGTTGCTACCAGCTTGCCACCACCAGGCGCCACGGGATAGGCTCGGGACAGGTTGCGTCAAGCGCATGTGCATACCTTGAACACGGTTGGCACCAAGGCACTGCCTAATATGGAGTTATTTACCTCAATACAGACAGGAAGCCAGCGCCATCTTGTAATGGCATTCACTCTTGCTCCCTGCATCCTGTTAGTCTCCTTTGTTCCCATAGATAATTTAGCCTCTATTTTTTTTTTTGTTGTTGTTGTTGTTTTTTTTGAGGTAGGGGCTTGCTCTAGCCCAGGCTGACTTGGAATTCACTATGTAGTCTCAGGGTGGCCTTGAACTCACAGCGATCCTCCTACCTCTCTGCCTCCTGAGTGCTGGGATTTAAGGCGTGTGCCACCACACCCTGCTTTAATCTTTTTTATTTGTATGTGTGTATGTGTACATGCACACACATGCCCGAATGTATGGCTATGCAAGGGCCTCTCTTTATTATTATTATTATATTGTTTATTTATTTTTTTATAAAGGTCTTAGTCTCATATCCTCTCTTTCCCCAGGTCCCATTTTCCCTGAGGGCTCTCTGCAGTGGGGTTGTTGGTGTTCACTGTTGGGCACTTCAGTCAGTCTCTGTGTGTGGGGGTGGTGGTGGCTATGCCTCAGATTATTTCTACCCACCCTATGGCTCTTACAATATTCCTACCTCCTCTCCTGCACTGGTCCCTGAGCCTTGGTGCATCTGTTAGCACTCTGGTTTAGTACTGAGTTCTCCATAGCCTCTGAGTTTCTGGTTCAGTGTGTTTCGATTGACCACAGTGTCTCTTGCCATTCCCGTGGAGCTGGTTGTCAGGCCAGCAGTGGGAGCAATACTCATGTTGCCGCTTCCTCTGACATTTCTTGTGGGCCCTGGCAGATACGGTAGAGGTGGTACATCATATGGTAGGCAGGTGGCTATCTTTTCTTATTGCATTGATGGGTCTTAGATCTCCTGAGTTTTCTCTGTCATTTGTAAAATAAAACAGATTCTCCAACCAAGAGTAAGAGCTGCTTGGATTAAAGAGGATATGCATGGTTATGTGAGAGACTTTTTGATGTGCAAACCCAGTTTTCTTTTCCAAATAGCAGTGGGGACTTCTCTCTGAAGTCTATGAGTTTCCTAGCCATGAGATTCTGACTTGGTTTCCAGTACCAGATATGAGTTCTGTCCTACTGAGAGGGCCTCATGTCCAAACAGAGAACAGTTGGTTACGGGCAAAGGCTGTGTGCCACTATTGCACATATATGTGTTTCTTGTCTGGCTGGTTGATTTTAGAGCTTGTTGGCTCCTCTACTTATTTATGCTGTTGGTGACCATTGCCCCCAGCAACTCCAGTAGTCTTTTCCAACACTACGAGGGCATGTTAGAAGGGAACTGGTTTCATCCCAGGGCCTCTTGACCGCAAGCAAACACCAGACACTGGGCCACATTTTACATCTGACTTACAGTGCTGGCTTGGGGATTTAACCAGGCCCAATAGGCTTTGCAAACAAGTGCCTTTATCTGCTGAGCCATCTTCCCAGCCCCTCTGCTTCTACTTTCTTGTCATTCCTATATACATGGTCTTATGAATCTATATGAAAAACTCAAGGATCCAAAAATGAGAAGAAACATATACTTGTCTTTGTGAGAATGACTAATATGTTATGTTAATATGATTATATCTAGTTGCACCCATTTTTTTCTGCAAATGATATAGCTTCAGTCTTCATTTTGGCTGAAAAAACTCCACTGTGGTATACAAACCATCTGGTGGTTTGAATCAGATGTTCCCTCATAACCTCATGGTCTTTGAATGGCTGATCCCAAGCTGATGGCAATTTGGGAGGTGAAGCCTTGCTGAAGGAGGAGGTGTGTTGTTGGGAGCTGGCTTAAAGGTGTTAAAGCCAGTTCCCCCTGGCCAGAGTTTGTCTCACTCTCTTATTGCTATTTTCACCTGAAGTGGCAAAGGTGATGTCCAGCCTCTGCTCATGCCATGCTTTCCCCTGCCATCATGAAGCCTCCCCTCAAGACTGCAAGCCAAGATGAGTCCCTTCCTCCCATCAGCTGCTTTTGGTCACATGTTTTGTCCCAGCAAAGAGAAGGTAACTACAACTGACTGTGACTCTCAAACTTTTTACCACTTCAAATGGTGATATTGCTATGAGCATTCTTGTATGCAAAACAGAACACATGTACATATGTATCTAGTATCTATATGTTGATTGTGCAGATTTCTAATCTCCCTAATTAAATCAAAGATAAATTTAAATATAATGTACTAAGTGTGACTTGACACAGTATATAGGTGTATTTCTTCTGTCACATTCTCATAAACCTGTGTAGTCCTGGTATGCTTACTATTTGCCCTGTTGGTGATGTGGACTATATCTCACTGCCCTTTTCATTTACAGTCCTTTCATGGCTAAGGAATCTGAGCTCTTCTTGCCTATTTATTACTATTTGCTTTTCTCTTTTGCACATATGGGGCTTATTTTGGAGGGGTTCTATTTTTAAGTTTTCATTGAGTATGAATTTTGCATTTATAAATGTTGCAAATAACTGATTAAGTGTGGTGGTATGCACTTTGGCTATCTCAGTGATATCTGTTGATGAAAAGATGTTACTGGTTTTAACAGATTCAAGTTTATCAATTGTCTAAATGAAATGTGCCCCATAGGCTTATATATTTTGAATACTTAGTCGTCAGCTGGTGGCAATTTGGAAAAGTTGTTGGACCTTTGGGAGGTGGAGCCTTGCTGGAGGAGGAATGTCACTGGAGGCAGGCTTTGGGGTAACATAACTGGTTCAAAGCCTATTCCTTGACTTCCTCCCAGCTGACGTGACAACATGTGATGCCTTGCTATATATTTTGTGATGCCTCCCACCACAATAGAGCTTCCCCTTGATCCTATAAGCCTAAATAAACCCTTTCCATGCATAAGCTGCTTTTGGAAGGGTGTTTTGTCTCAGCAATGAGAACATAACTGCTACATCAATCTTCCCTCCTGTCATCAGATATTTTTATGTCATACTTTATATTTTCTTTTCAAAATCTTGAGATCAAGAACATATTCTTCTGTGTTGCTTTCTAAGATATTTTCAGTTCACATTTCATTTTTTAGGTCTGTATTCAACATAAAGTTAGTGCTAATACATGCTGTGATCTAGAATCTAGTCTTTTCCAAGTAGATATCCAATAGTCACAGTACTACTAAGTGAAAAAGTTTCTTTTCCAATAACTGCTTTTGTCCCAGTTTGGTGTTCATATGTATGTGAGCTTCTAGATTTCTGTCTATTGTATTTCAGCTGGTCTATACTTGACTTGAGCAATCCCAATTTAGCAAAGAAAACGTGAAGGAGCCGGTGAGGTACATGAGTGGAGAGGGTGAGAAAGAAAATTCGTTATTTCACAGATCAAGGCTGATCTTTCTAGATATTGGAGAGGGGGGTTGTGTTGACTGCGTCAATACTGCTTGAAAGCGTAAAGAGCTGTCCATCTGATTTGAATGTGGAGGTCATTGTTGACCTTGAGGATGGTGGTATCACTGAAGTGCTATTACACTGAAGGCCACATGGCAAAGGCTGAGGAGAGAGTGGAAGGAGAAGGTGATGAGAAGATGGGTCCTGGAAATGGGAGCTGCAACGGGACACAATGTCTGGACAGCTTTGTTTGTTTGGCTGATGATGATGTGCGCGCGCACGTGTATATGTGTGTGTGTGTGTGTGTGTGTGTGTTTGTACATGCACATATATGCATATGGGCATGGAGGCCAGCGGACCATCATGGGTGTCACACTTACGAAACAGGCTAGATTCATGGGCCATCAAGCCCCAAAGATCTGCTTGTCTCAGCCTCCCCAGCACTGGGAGTACAAGTGCATACCACCATATCTAGCTTTCTTTTTTTTAAGTAGGTTCAGGGGATGAAACTCAGGTCCTTGGGCTTGCATGGTGTTGTAGTTATGTTGCTGAGACACAACAAACTCCCAACCAAAAGCTGCCAATAGGAGAAAAGGTTTAATTTTGGATTACAAACGCAAGGGTAAGTTTCATGACGGCAGGGAAATGATGGTAGAGGCAAGGCTGGATATCACTTCTGCCGCAGCAGGTGGAAAACAGCAGCAAGAGAGTGGGCCAACTAGCACTGGCAAGCTAGAGGGCTAATAAACTTCAAGGTCTGCTCCCAACGACACACCTCCTCCAGCAAGGCTTCCGCTCTCAAAGTGCCACCAATTGGGATCAGGCATTCAAAACACAAATGTTTTATGTGGGACTTCTGATTCACACTACCACACATGGCAAGCACTTTAACAATTGAGCTATCTCCTGAGGCCTAATAGATAATTTATTGAATGATACTGAGTTTTGTTTTTCAAGGTAGGGTCTTGCTCTAGCCCAGGCTGACCTAGAATTCACTATGTAGTCACAGGCTGGCCTCAAACTCACAGCGATCCTCCTACCTCTGCCTCCCCAGTGCTGGGATTAAAGATGTGAGCTGGACATCTTCCATACTACATAAAAAATTGTTCTGTGCACATGTTAAATGACAAAGAAAATTGGATTGATACCAATGGGACAAGTTAAAAAAAATACTGGGTGACTGAGTGGGATTATTGATAAATATTTCCTTAGCTGTAAATAGTTTGCTTCACTTTCTAGAAAATTCTACTAGGAAGATAAGACTTGGAAGCAATGGATTCATGTCATGGGTGATTGAATGAGAAAGATCTTTGATAAATGGAATATCAGGGAAAGGATTGGCAAGCTGATGACGAATTTAGAGCAGAACAGGCAGGGTAGTGTATTGAGAACGCTGCAGGAGGGCAGGGGGCTGGCTACTAACTGAGGTACCTTCAGCAGCATGGGGTAAGAGGCTGTTGGGGTTGGGAAGCAGTCTTCTCCCAGTGAGAACGAGTTATTCCGTCCAAGAGTCTCAGAGTCCTGACTGCCTAGGGTACACCACTGGGAGGTGAGCATGGACCCCTGGGTAAATCATTTCCAGCTGTGCAACCTCTGGCATGCAAATGAGGGCCAGGCAAACCAGGGCGGTCCTGGCTGCTCAAAGTTCAATCCTGGTCAAAGGCTTGGGTCACAGGGAGTCTGGCTGTGTTCCAAGGCTGGGTAGTTTGGGATTCCTGGAGCAAGCTTGTGAAAAGTCCCTTGCTGGAGACTAGATTTATTTTCTGGACTCTTATTCAGGACCTTCGTGCCACAGTAATTTTTTTTTTTTTTTCTTTCCCTAGGCTATTTCACCATGCAAACAGCGATTCATCAGCTGAAACTCCCGCCACATGAGCCACAAATAACAGACACTGGCTGAAAGGAAAGAACAGTCCGGACTTCCTTTCCCATCATTCCTTCCCCATTAGTTACCCATCAACCCGAGGGCTTCAAACACCTACCCTGCACTACCTAGGGGGGGAAAACACGCCCCCTAGCTCGTTATTGGCCACTCACGATTAGTCCCGCCCCACTCACTCAGGTTCTGCCTTTTGATTGGACGAGGGCGTGGGCGGGCCGGGTTGTGACAGCCGCGGCGGAGGCGGGGCTGCGGGCGCTCTGCACTTCCTCCCACGCTCCCGGCCGCACCATGTACCGAGCACTCCGGCTTCTCGCGCGCTCGCGTCGCCTCGCGCGGCCTCCGTCCTCGGCCTCGCCTCCGTGCCCTGGTGGCACGGCCGTCCTCCCTCTGTGGCCTCCGAACGCCGCCCGGATGGTGAGCGCGGGCCGCGAGGCTCCGGCCTCTCTCCCCGGGGTCACCTTCAGCCTTTTCCGGGTCGCCCGCGGGCTGGCGGGAGGGTTTGCCCCGGCGTCCCCCGCCGATCGGGCCCAGGGCTCTGCGCCCGCGTGGCCCGCCTTCAGCCCCGGGCTCTTCGGGACTCCTCCTGTCCGGGGTCACCGCCTCGGTGACTGCGGGGATGGACAGGGACTGACCCCTCCGTGGCCATTAGCAAGGTCTGGCCACGCGCCTGGCAGCCTCTGCGCCGCGCCTTCACCATGAGCTGCATTGCTTTCAGGTTCTGGAAGTGGGAGTGGTGGGACTTGGGAGGTTGCCCCTGCATTTTGTCCGGCTGCGTGCTTTTCCCCTCCACAACCTGTGTCCACCCTGGACACCTGTACTGCATGGACATAATAAAGTATGCAGAGGATGGACCAGACTTACCTAGTCAGCGCTTACCGTTCAGAAAGATAGTTAAGGGCTTCAAAGGTCCCAAGAGGTATGGCACGCTTCGTTAAACCCGTTTGCTACTTTGGGCTTTTAGGAAAGAAAAGTTAGAGGGTTGGATACTTTCGGAGCTGGACGGTTCTTCACCGATCGCTGAAGTGTAGCGTGTGACATGTGATTCCAAATCCTGCTCTGCTACTGAAAGTGGAGACTTGGGGGGAAATTTGTCCTTGTGCCTCCATTTCTACATGTTAATGGAAGGTAATGATAGGGACTTAGCAAGGTTGAAAGTGGGAAGAAGCCGTCTAATGTGCTCATTAATTACAGGTTTGCATATTTCAAAGAGCCAAGGCAGTTTTGGACTTTCAGATGCTTGGATGGCATGTCTGGACCTAAAGCTACAAAATCTAGGATGTGTTGTATTCCTGGGACTCTACTCCAGTAATTTTAGTGCATTTTAGAATCATTTTTAAAACACTTGTTTTAAAATCTTCTTAGTGTTTTATAAAGAGAACCAGGAGACTAGAGAATTACAGAACCGTATTCTGTTGGGGAAAATGTGAAAAAATAACACCACTGGGCTCTCACGGTTGTAAAGTTAGAAAACAGAATGAGGATGATTCTGTATTTCCATATTCCAAACATGTATTTTGCCCTTTAGTCTAGTCTCTCTCATGGCCAGTGTGTCTGTTGATTTTGTTAAAGTTCTTCAGTGTTGAGAAATTCACATAACCCTGAAAATTCCCAGTTACCTTTGAAAAGAACACCTGAAAGTGGACCTGAAATGCGTCACGTAGAAGTGTGACGCATTTGTTGAATTCCTTCTCTGTATTGGGCCTTTTACTGCCCTGTGGCAGTCAGCTTTACATTGCTGGCAGAAAACACCCGACCAAGAGCAGCCTGTGGGAGAAAAGGGTTTATTTTGGTTTACAGACTCAAAGGGAAGCTCCATGATGGCAGGGGAGAACGATGGCATGAGCAGAGGGTGGTCATCACCTTCTGGCTAACATTGGGTGGACAACAGCAACAGGAGAGTGTGCTGAACACTCTGGCAAGGGGAAGCTGGCTGTGACACCCATAAGCTCACCCCCAGTAATACACTGCCTGCCGGAGGCTTTAATTCCCAAATTGCCATCGGCTGGGGACCTAGCATTTAGAACCCTAAGTTTATGGGAGACACCTGAGTCAAACCACCACAGTCCCTGTGTGCATAGAGTTTAGAGGCTACTGGGAGAGATAAAGCCAAGCAGTTAAATAAGATATATCTATTTTTACCTACCTGTCTACATCTATATATATGCACACATACATAGATCTATATATGTGTGTTGCATATATATGTTATGTACATATATATAAATATATGTAATATATTTTCACATGAATAATTATAGTAAGTACACTGGATGAGAAAAAGTTAACAGAATGGGGACAATTAACAAGAAAACTGACTAACCATGCCAGCGACCATTAATGGTCTTCAGCAGGACCATAAGGTTGGAAAGATTTTTTTTTTTCTGCACTTCAATATAACATGAATAAATCATGTATTTTCCTGTGTTGAAATTTGGTAGTCATCCTATATTTTAGAACCAGAAAGAGTTTCAGAAAGAAATTCACAATTCAGTGAGATCAAATAGTGAATGTTTATGCATTCAGTCATTTTGCATGACAAATTATTTGGACTTTGTTGAAGACTGAAATTCTCTTTGAAGCTACTTTAGAGTAAATTCTGAGAGCTGTTTTCCTTGTCTTTGGGCAATACCATAGTTTAGCTAAATGGTTATCTTGGCCATATATTTATGGTGATTTATTTATTTATTTATTTTGGTTTTTCAAGGTAGGGTCTCACTAGCTCAGGCTGACCTGGAATTCACTGGTTGGCCTTGAACTCTTGGTGATCCTCCTAACCTCTGCCTCCTGAGTGCTGGGATTAAAGGCATATGTCACCATGCTTGGCTTTGTGGTGACATTTTAAAGGCCCATGGCATTTATTTTTTGGTTGACCTTTCAGATTTAAAGTACTGTGCAAATTTTGGGACTACTTTAGCAATTTCTAAGGTCTCTGGGCTTAATAGCATTTCTAGTCATGTTGCAGTTAATGCTGGGCTCATTACCTGCTCATTCCCCAGCAGAGAAACATTGCAAATAAATAAGCACATCTCCTAGAAACCTTTGTTTGGGAACTGGTGTCTTTGTCCCTGACTCAGACGGAGCTCTTTTCTTTTCTTTTCTTTTCTTTTCTTTTCTTTTCTTTTCTTTTCTTTTCTTTCTTTAAACAAATGTCTAATTTCTGAAGCAGCTACTTCCCTGTCCTTTGAAATTTTGCTCTCAATGTGAGATATGAAGGCATGGCTTCCACCATGACATTTACTTAAAACTTAGACATAAGGGATGCCACTCGTCCCTGTCAGTTTTTGCATTAATTGAGGTGAGCACCTCATCTCTTCTTACTCAAACCATTCTGGAGAGATGACATACATAATACTGTGGCTTCAATTCTGAGGTGGACTTATTCATAGTTGGTGAAATCAGTAGAGTGGCATTTAAAAAATAATAGAATAACAAAATAGGAAACGTGAATGTATGACATATGAATCATTGCATGAAATTTTTGTTTCATGTTTGTGTGCCTATGTATGTTTATGTATAAACTGAATGAAGATCGTGACATAAAGGTTTTTTTTTTTTTTTCTTCTTAGGTCTTTGTAATAAATGTTTGAAGAACCCATTCATCTGCCTGGGTTCATTGTTCCTCTACTTATCTTACTGGTGGCATTATCTCCTGCCACTTTTTCTGTAATTCTTGGCACTCAGGTAAATTTCTGGTAGAATCTGAATAATGCCACGTTTCTGATTTTCTTAATGTGAGCAAAACACTTTCTTAAGTTGAAGATCACATACTTCTTAATGCTCTTTTCTGACTGTCATTCCATCTTTAAAGTCACATCTTCCTTCAGATTGTTGAGGCACATTTAAAGAGTCTTGGTGTCCATGGAGCACTTGGTCTGTTGGGGCTCCTATGGCACCAGCTTTGTGGGGTACTCTGCCTTCTGCTACTGACGGACTTAGCCCTCTGCCTTAGGTCTGCAGTGCACAACCTTACAGAACACTGTCGAGTGTTGCTCGAGTCCTGTCAGTTGTGTAGCCTGTATATTTCCCAGGGTAATGGAAGATAGCAAGGTCTTAGCATTTTGTAATCATTTGTTATTTGGTAACTAAGAGGCTGTAGTATTTGTTGCATATTTGGAATTTTTTTATTGTAAAGAGAAAAAATGTATTTTTGACTTGCTTTATGAGACTGATTTCAACAGTTCATTCCTACATTTACTTAGGTATGGTGTCAAAAATCCTAAGATTTGATTTTTTTCTCTGTCCCTTCCACCTCCCTCTTTTTTGTGTATGGTGTTGTGGGTCAAACCAAAGATCTCCTGTTGCTAGGCAAGTGGTGTACCATTAAATTATATCTCCAAGGCATTAAATTTGACTTGAAATGAAACTTTTTTTAAAAAAATGTAAGGCTGTGGAACATAACTAAAAATATTTTCAAGTAACTTTGATATAGTAACCTGATAATTAGGGAATAAATTATTATTATTACATTACAAAAATGGAGTAATTTTAAATATAAAAGGTGCTGATGTAATTTTAAGAAGTCCAACTTGGTATCAGACACTACTTACAAAATAAATTTCTCTTTGGAGCCAGCATGCTGGCACTCTTATTTTAAATAGGTCTTAGAAAAAAGGGTCAGTATTTGTGTGCATTAGTTATTGATCTAGAAGGCACTGATACTTAGAGCATTAGAAACCAAAATTGCAATACAAAATAATTGTAAATTTCAGCTGTGAAACCTTAGTTGCTTTGGTTTTCGGGGTGCCAGACAAGGTGCTGCGCCTGACATGGTGGTGTGCGGTAGTGGCAGTAGTTGACTTAGCTAGAGCAGGTCTGCCCTCTCGAGCACCTTTGGCTTGGCAGGACTGCGCGCCTCTCCCGGATGTGGCCAGTTGGGATTTACTGTGTCTGTCTTCTTGCTCATACCGGGGATGGAGGAAAAGTGAATTCACAAAGCTTTCAGAGCCTGGCAGGCTGATGTTTCAGTACAGGCTTTTCCCTTGCTGTTCAGGGCACTGGCTGGATATTTTTCCTTTAAGGTTGGGATCAGAATGAGGATATCTAGGGCACTTGTAAGGCCAAATGAGGTAAATGCATGGGGACATTAGCCGCCACCTTCTACTGGCCTAAACCAGCCCTTTGCACACCTCTGGGGTGGGGGCAGTGGACACCAGTGATACTTTTTCTCTTCATAGAGCCATAAGACTTTGTAATGGCAAAATGATTTAGTTCTTTTTAATTTATTTCACTTTCTTTGGTCTGTTGACTTGTTTACTAAAATGATTACTTGGCCAGGAGTTCTTTAACTCTTTTGAAATCATCTGTCACATATAGATAATAATTAATGCAAGGCGCATATATTAAGTTCTGTGTATGTCTGAAACGTTGGTGCAAACTGTCATGTACAAATTCCAAATTTCTAGTGTCCTATAATTCAGTTTTTTAAAATATTTTTTGTAGTTTTAAATATTTATTTAAGAGAAAGAGGCAAATATATAGAGGGAATGGTAGCACCAAGGCCTTCAGCCACTGCAAATGAACTACAGATGCATGCACCATCTTGTGTAGCTGGCTTACATGGGTACTGGGGAATTGAACCTGAGTCCTTTGGCTTTGCAGGCAAATGCCTTAACTGCTAAGCCATCTCTCTCCAGCCTTAGTCATTTTTTAAAAAATGTAATACAAGGTATATTTTGAGCAGTTACTATTTCTTTTAATTAACATAGCTGGATATACTTAGTGGAATCTGACTTCTCCGTGACAGGAGTATGTGGTCCATGATTGCATTGTGGGTGATGGCTTGGCTTCAAGATGTAAGCTCCCCACATTGCATGTAAGGTTATATGTGTATGTGTTTGTGTTCATCTTTCTAGAGAGAGGCTCCGCAGCTTTTCTGAAGTCCTCAGAAAGCTCCATCATCCTCAAAGATACAAAGTCCACCTCCCTTTTCTCTGTACATGTATCTTAACGCATAGGCAAGATGATGCCACAGCTGCCAAGTGTTGGATGGCTGGCTGCAGGCCTGAACTGTCTCTGCTCTACTGTGCTGTCTCATGTACAGCGATTGATTGTAGGCCATTTCTGAGCTCTGTTCAAATACATGTTTATAAAACTATGCGTTACTTTCAGATTGCTTTTAAAGGTTCCCAGTAAGATAAACATTCAGCTATGAATTGATCAGTTTTGACCAGTAATAGGCACATTTCTGAAAAGGGAAAAGAATCTGTTGTATTTCAAACACTTTTCTTTGTATTCGTCTCGTGTTTAATGTATGAATTGTATAATCTGTCTTTAACACCTACATTAATAAGTAATGAATGTCTAAAATTTCTAAAGGACAGCTGAAAGTAGGGAACAGAGTGTCAAGATGGAATTTTTGTGTCTTTGTGATGCTAAATTCCTTTCCCCTTAATAGTGGTAAGATGCTATTGCATTTCATCTTGGGTTTCTTTTTAAGCTAAGATTGTGCCCTGTCCTTGTCTCCAGGCAAGTCAAGATTCCTTCCGTATAGAGTATGACACCTTCGGTGAACTGAAGGTCCCAACTGATAAGTATTATGGTGCCCAGACTGTGAGATCTACAATGAACTTCAAGATTGGAGGGGTGACAGAACGCATGCCAGTAAGTGGTTTCGTGGAAATGTTGCTTTTTTTTTTTTGAATAAACTAGGTTATAGTCATGGGTATCATGTTACTTTATAAATGGATATTATATAGAGTTAAAATTCAAGCCCTGTGTGGTGGTACACACCTTTAATCCTAGCCCTTAGGTAGCAGAGGTAGGATCACCATGAGTTTGAGGCCACCCTGAGACTACATAGTGAATTCCAGGTCAGCCTGAACTAGAGTGAGACCCTGCCTCGGGAAAAAAAAAAAAAAAATCAAAAGTATTAGTAAACTAGCTTCATGAATAATAAGTTGTTCTCTTTCTTTAAAATGTCAAATAACCTTTTAAAAGTTCTAAAATGCTATTATTTTGAAGCATGGGTTTGGCTATTTGGGATTTTTACTTGATAAATGTTATGGGGAATTTGCAGATTTTTGCAAGGCTTTTACAGTTTCTAACTTTTTAAATCTCAAGACTAAAATCATTTTTTCTTTTTGCTGATTTGAAGTTTAATTTTTCTTTAATCATCATACTTCTTGTCATGGGTTCAGATTCCAGAAGAGTGTACTGTTTACAGACAGAAGTGTTATTCCCCATGTGTGGCATATAATAAATAATATGGGAGTATTAGTTCAAAGCCACATGAATGATGTAATAGAAGTTTCTGCCACATTTCCTTAAGTCTGAGATGCCATCAGGTAGAATTGGTACCAATGTATACTACTAAAAGAAGAAGGCCTAGGCTGTGATATGCCATTGTAAGATGCATTTTGATTTCAAAGATGTTAAGGTGAGAAAAGGGTTGGTAAAATACATTAGTTATCCCTCTGGAGCCCAGCAGAGTATGAAAAATAAGTCAGCATAGGATAGGCTAGGAAGCCTAGAAGTAGCCAGGCTATGTCCAGTGAGATGTTGTTTAACAGTATCTTCTCTATGTACTTTTTACCCTGAATACTTTTAGTTCCATATTTTCACTCATTCTTAAGCCTCCATAGCTGCATCTTGACTGGTTTGTAGGATTTTATTGATGGCAGCTGTGGTAGTTTGAATATATGACCCCCAATATATTAGCTTGTAGTTTGGATCTGCAGTCACCTGGCTGGAGGCAGTGTCACTGGGTGGATCTTAGGGTCTAGCAGTAAGGTGTGGTGGAGGTTTTGACACTCCAATCTAAAGATAAGCAAAGTGTTGGAGTTCCTGAAGTGTGCTGTGCTTTTTGGCTTTTGGCTTTTTGGCTTGTGCTTCTCTCTCTACTTGGACATGTGAAGGCAGGGCAGCTTCTTCTGCCATTATGGAACTCCCCCTGGATCTGTAAGCTTCAATAAATATCCCTTTCTCCATAACGGTGCCTGGTCTGGAAGTTCATCTCAGCGAACCTGAAGCTGTCTTTTACAGCTGCTACCAAACCAGATGACAGTCCCTTTATCATTGGCACCAAGAGTGTGCTTCAGGAGGTAAACATAGAGTATGACTTTGTGTTTGGCAAAAGGTTAGTGTGGTAGTTTTTAATATATCCTCCATAGATTCAGGTGTTTTATTAAGCTAGAGGGAGCGTGTCACTGGGGGCAGATATTGGAATCCAGCCCTACTGTGTGTTTGGGGTGGATCTTGAGTCCAGTCCTACTAGGCATGCTCAGAGCAGTTTGAGCACTAGTGGTTTTGTGGTGCTGCCTGTTGGTGTCTCTCTGCTTGGATCTGTGGAAGTGAGTCAATTTATTCTGCCATTGATGGTGTCCCTTGGATTTTGCAAGCCGGAAATAAACCCCTTCATCCCATAAGCTGCTTCTAGTTGGATGTTTATCCCAGCAACATGAAGCTGACTTCAACAGGTAGTGACCCCAGAATATTCTCATATAATTCATCTTCTGGGACTACGGAGGTAGCACCAGCTGACCTTGTAGGGCTGAATGATACTGGTGTTGCTGTTGCCCTGCTTCAGTTTGCACATGTGTGCCAAGGGAGGGCAGGGAGGTGTACGTGTGCTGGTGCTCCGGAGCCCAGCCAGCCATCGGGATCATTTGCCTGTGGAAGTGGACTTGTGGTATCAGTGTCGTCACAGTTGACTTCTTCTGTATTAGTGTCTTGCATTTCGTTAAAGAAGAAAAAGGCTATGTACACTGAATAAGTGTTATGATACACACCCAAGCTTATGTGCCCGAGGTCCAAAGGAAAACATGATGGATTTCTACACTTGATCTTAGTGAAAGGGCCTTGAGGTGATGAGATTGTAAACTTGTACCGTGAGTAAATTAGAATGCCGTGATCGCTTCGTCTTCTCCCGGTGACACACTGTGGTGTCTTACTTAATGGTATGTAATGGAACTTTCTCTGCTGTGACCCTTCCTCATTTTGATGGGCCCTTAACCACTAGGCTCACACTTCTAGTCAGCTGCTGTTGACTGGCATTCAGTTATGACTGTTGTAGTAGTTCAACCCACTATCAACACGTTTGTGTCTGTAGGAGCATAAGTGCTCATTGGTTTTCACATCTGTAACCCCAGCACTTGGGTGGTTGGATCAGGATGGCAAGTTTGAGGGCAGTGTGGTCTGTATAGCTATCTAGGCTAGCCTGGCTTAAATGGTGAGATCTTGACTCAACAACAATGAAACCTTTTGAGTTTCTCATCCTGTGTCCCATTAGTTTTCATTTTGTTTGAGGGAAACATTTTCATCTTAGTTACTTAAAATTCAAATCAAATTATTTTCAGTTTTTCCTTTTCTGTTTGCAGCTTGTGCAGGTTTATCAGTTAGTTCATTTTCTTTGTTTCTTTCCTACTTTCACCTCCCCACCCCCGAAGATCTGTGGCTCTGTTTTGATACATGCATCATCCTTTTCCCCACCTTCTTCTTCCCCTATGCTCTTTGTCCATTCTGACTTGGTTTGGGATCTTTGCCACAATCTATATGGTTAATTTTGACAATGACTCATAATAGACTTGTCTGAAAAAACAAACAGCTTATTACTATTTCATGGAAATCTTATCAACTCTTAATTCAGTTTATCCTACTACAGTTTGTTGAGGTGATTGGGATTGGAAAGGGAAGAGATTGGCATACTAACAAATGAAAATATAGTTGTATATCACAGGTTACTTACTAAATATATAAAATCCTGGATTAAAAAAGTTCTGAGAGAAATTTCTAGTGACTTACTGGGTGCCAAGTATTTACTAACTGGACCATATTGCCTTTTTGACTTTGAAGAGAAATAGACATTTAGCAACTCATTGCCTCATATGATATTAGAAGTTGAATGTGTCATTTTTTTCCATCTTCTTTTGAGACAGAGTCTCACTATATAATAATGTAGGTTAGCCTTAAACCCATGATCCTCCTGCCTCAGCCTCCCAGCTGCTTAGTATTATAGGTATTGTAGTCATGTACCACCAGACCCAGCCGTTTTTGTTTTTTTGCTTGCTTATTTTTTTTGAAATGAAATTATAAATTCTAATTAGCATGGAATCCAGAGAAAACCTAATGGCTCTTTGCTGGAAAATGGTTGTCATTTATTTTTAACATATACTGTATGAAATAAATACTTATAGTGTGTATGTATACAAAAGTACAGTGAATATTGGCCTTGTATCTGTATGAATCTATCTCTGTGTGTGTATTAGCTATAGATAGTATATAAGTATAAAAGCAAGTTTTTTTTTTTTGCTTCTGTTGGTTCATTATTATCTGTAATTTCTGTTTTCTAATCTAAAAGGTCATAGTGTTATTACTTAGGTATAATTTTTGTATCTGAATAAAACAACTTTCATGCTTATCTAAAATTGCAAATTTAAAGTATTTTTCTGATGAATTTTAGATCCCAGTTATTAAGGCTTTTGGCATCTTGAAGCGAGCCGCGGCAGAAGTGAACCAGGATTATGGTCTTGATCCAAAGATTGCCAGTGCGATAATGAAGGCAGCAGATGAGGTAGGAGCTGATAGGCGTGTTGAAAGTGGCATCAGCCCCGCCCACTGTGTGCTAATAAGCTCTGCTGGAGGAAAGGAAGGGCCACTGTGACTTCTTGTGGTAGTGAATCTAAAGGTAGGGTCTTGTGACCAAATTTCTAGATGATTTTTACATCTCTTACTTTAAGCTTCTTGGCTTTCCTTGATTTCTATAGTTTTAAGAAAAACTTTTGAAAAGATGGTTTGAACTTTATGTTCAATTTCTTAAGAATAAACATTCCTTTTACAACTAGTTGATGGATGAACAGAAAATGCATGTTTTCATATATACATAGATACAAGAATTCCCTTTGGGCCCAAATCTACAGATGCTCAAATTACTTTTATAAAATTGGTGTTATATTTGTGTAGAATTCTGTGTACAGCCAAACTTCAATTCGGGAGTGACTCTAAATGAGAAAAACGTGCTTATAGAAGGTTGAGAATTAACAATTGATCAAGTGCCCCTGGGAGGGAAAGGCAAAACCTCAGAGAATGAAAATTAGCACAGGAAGTTAAGCACTCCTTCCCCCAAGAAGATGGATGGTGAAGACATATTTCATCGACATCAACCACGTGAAGTGTGTGGTCATTATCCCTAACCTCCCTGAGAATGTGCATACTTACGTCTTGAACCAGAACTTACTCATTGTGGCTTACTCTTTGCCTCTGGAGACTCCTCTGCCCCTGGGAAGTTTGGGAAGTTCATGACAACTCTAGTAGCTTACTAGGGACTTGGATTAGAAATCCATCAGTATAAGTGCAGGGTTTGGGGTGAAGGCATGCCTGGTCGGAATGCTGCCTGCGAGCCAGAGGTGCGTCACACTGCCGCCGGTGCGAGCCATGGCCGTGGCTGCTCCATGCGGCATCTTAGTGTGATTTAGGAAATGACCCAGGGTTTGGAAAATTAGTAAAATAAGAAAATACTATGTTGCTCTCTGCTAGAAGAAGTGGCACAATAAACATACAAACCCATGATAGACAGGTGAACTTTTTAAAAATATTTTATTGATTTATTTATTTGAAAGGAGGGAGGAAAGAATGGGCAGACCAGGGCCTCTAGCCATTGCAAACAAACTCTAGATGCATGCGCTACCTTGTGCTGGCTTTACGTGGGTCCTGGGGAACTGAAAACCTGGGTCCTTTGACTTTGCAGGCAGGTGCCTTAACTGCTAAGCTGTTCTCTCCAGCCCGGGTATAATGTTTGTATAGAGCCTATGTACATCCTTCCATATATTTTAAATTATTTCTGCCTCATGTATATTTACACAACATGTGTAAATAATTGTTAAGCTGTGTTGTTTGGGGAATAATATCAAGCAGAAACAAAAGTAGGTAGATTGGTACAAGTACAATTTTCTTTTTTTTGCCCATGGATTTTCATTGTGATTGGCTTAATTTGTAAGGGTAAGACCCGTAGACACCGAGGTCCTCTGTAGGCATACGCCCACTGCAGGACTAGAAGCTGAAGAGCTGCCAGCAGGCAAGCAGTCACTACCCTGAGGGCTGGCTCTGAAGACTGGCATACTTTCCTTGGTTCTTTTTTTCTTTTTCTTTTTTTATCCTGATCACTTGTTATTTGCAGAGAACTAGAAATTTTTTACTGTAAAATAAACCAGTTATTCAAGTTAATAGATTTCTTAAGTGTATTCTGATTTCTAAAGTTAAAATCATCTCAGAACTGAAGCAGTCACTCGTAAGCTTACATTTAAAAAACTAACAAGTGAAACGCAAGTATAAAATGGGACAGAAATAGGCGCAGATCCGGGCAGCGCTTTTCTACATTTGGCAGCTGCTGGTTGTCGGACATCTGTGCAGCGCCGCAGCTATTAGTGAGCGCCGCGCTCCGTCCCTGGTCCATTATGCTGACTGCAGTCGCATCTGTTGGCTATTCCTGCTGAGGACCAGTGAAAAACTATCTACAGACAGTGTGCTTGGCATTTGGAGAAAAGTAAGAAAGATGGCTCTCATTCAGTTTTCAGGTAAAGCCATAGTTCTATAAATGGAACCTTGTGTTTGGTGAAAATGGCTTAATATTTCATATTTTTATCTGTGGATATGTATGGTGTGTGGGTAGATGGATGGGTGGGTGGGTGTTTATTTTCTCCTTCCACCCTACTTGAGACAGGGTCCCCCTCTTTGTCCCGCTCCCCAGGCTGCCCACTGGCTTCTAGATTCTCCTGGCTCTGCCTTCCATTGACATAAGCCCATTGGGATTATTATTATTTTTTAAATATTTTATTTTATTTGTTTATTTGAGAGAGAAAGAGACGTTGGGGGGGAGAGAATGTGGGTACTGGGGAATCGAACCTGGGTCCTTTGGATTTGTGGGCAAGTGCCTTAACTACTAAGCCATGTCTCCAGCCCAACCCCATTGGGATTATTGACACATGGCACCACTTTGCATCTGGCTTTACATGGGTGCTGGGGAGTCAGTCTCAGGCTGGGAAGCTTGTAAGCAAGTGCCTTTAACTGTTGAGTCATCTCCCCAAACCCTAGTATTAGAAATACTGATTTTTAAAGTTTTACTCTTGCAGGTCGCCGAAGGTAAATTAAATGATCATTTTCCTCTTGTGGTATGGCAAACTGGATCAGGAACCCAGACAAATATGAATGTAAATGAAGTCATCAGCAATAGAGCGATTGAAATGCTAGGAGGTGAACTTGGCAGCAAGAAACCGGTGCATCCCAATGATCATGTTAATAAAAGCCAGGTGTGTATGAGCTCTCTCCTTTTCATTACAAATTGCAAGGCACACCTGGGTTTTCTTGTAAAGTTGCATGTGTTCTTGACAAGAAGAGCTTATGTTCTTCACTGGAGAGAATTGTAAGCTTCTTATTTCTCTTGAGAAGCTTGACTTTGTTTTAAACTTTCTAAAAATCACTTTTAGGACCTCTGAGTTTAGTTTATTGTTTCATGTATATAAAAATGTTCTTAAGTTTGGAATAATTTTAATTAAAAAAATTTTTTTTTGTTTTGTTTTTTTCGAGGTAGGGTCTCACTCTAGCCCAGACTGACCTGGAATTCACTATACAGTCTCAGGGTGGCCTCAAACTCATGGCGATCCTCCTACTCTGCCTCCCAAGTGCTGGGATTAAAGGCGTGCATCATCACGCCCAGCGTAATTTCAATTTTCTATGCAAAGATAGTTTAGACTTCTTTTATTCCTTTTACCAACTTCCCCTAATCTTAACGTCTTATACAACCATAGTTCATTTGCCAAACCAAGAAATTAACATGGATGCAGTCCTCATAATTGAACAATGGGCTTTTTTTTTTTTTTTTTTTTTTTTTTTTTTGTAAGCATTTCCTGTTTTCTACTAATACTGATGTCCCCTTTTCTGCCAGAGTCCAGTTCAGGCTGTGGTTACTTTTAGTTTTTTTGTTTGTTTGTTTTTTTGAACTCACGGCAATCCTCCTACCTCTGCCTCCCGAGTGCTGGGATTAAAGGCATGCGCCACCACGCCCGGCTACTTTTAATTTTTGGGGTGGTTGTTTTTTTTTTCTTTTTGGTTTTTCGAGGTAGGGTCTCACTCTAGCCCAGGCTGACCTGGAATTCACTGTGTCATCTCAGGGTGGCCTTGAACTCACAGCGATCCTCCTACCTCTGCCTCCCGAGTGCTGGGATTAAAGGCAGCATGCCCAGCTAACTTTTATTATTTTTAATCTGTGATAACTTCTTTGTTATCTCTGTCCCCTGAGGCTTCTATAACAAAGTACTATGCACTGGCCACACTTGGTGTCAGATGAGGGCTTGTTCTCACAAATCACCTGTCCTGTGTTTCCTTACCTAGTGGAGGGGCAAGGGACTCTTCTCCCATTCACTGAGGGCCCCACACCCATGGCTTAATCACCTTGTGCAGGTCCCAGCTCCTACTACTGGGATTCAGCATATGAGTTTGGAGCTCATGAGTGTGTGGACAGACCATCATGGTGACCTTGATACCTTCGAAGGTCGTGGTTAGGTTCTTGTAAAATGCCCTCGCCAGTGTCAGTGTTTGCCCATGATTAGGCTGGGGCTGTGCTTTCTTTTCAGAAGGAGGCACTTCTGGAAGGTGACGGATGCTTTGGCACTGCTGCAGCTTGTCTGGTGTTGCCACCATTAAGTCACTGTTCTCTTCCATGTCCTGCCTGTGACTAAGGCCTAGCTCCATTATGGCGCGAGCTATACTTGGGCATGTGTTAGAATCATCTCAGAAATTAGCAGAGGTGCTTTGAGACCACGGCCACACTTTTTCTCATTAAGAACAACATGAATGCACCTAATTTTAGTGTTCATCTGTGGATCCTGTTTATGGTATTTACTGCTACAGGGTTTGCTATCTTACTTTGCTTTGTGGTATTGTTTGTTTGCATGCTCGGCAAACATTGTGCCCAGTCTGCTGCTGCACTATGGTAACAACCGTTTTCTGTTGTTCCTTGTTGCTGTTTCAGTATGGCTTTGTTATGCTATTCCTTCCTATGGCTTTACTATTGCTAAAGTGGTCACCTGCCTCCTAGAGCTTTCCTCAAGTTTAATAAATAAATGCTTTATGAGAGATTGGGGACATTGTAAGGTATATATTGCTACCTTCAAATGCAGTTAACTCTGCAATGTTTTTCTGTCATTTGTTAGGGAATATTTGGAATGACGTAATCCATTTACTGTACTTGGTTGTAATATTTACTGTATTTGGTGTACTTGCATGTGATAAGATCCTAAATATGTACTATGTAGGAGACCAGGTTACTTTATATATTTATTTATTTGAGAGAGAGAGAGAATGGGTGCACCAGGGCCTCTAGCCACTGCAAACAAACTCCAGACACATGTGCCACCATATGTGCATCTGGCTCATATGGGTTCTGGGAACTGGATTCTTAGGCTTCACTGACAAGTGCCTTAACCGCTAAGCCATCTTTCCAGCCCAAGGTTACTTTTAAAAATAAAAATAAAAAATTTATATTTTATTTGCTTCTTTACTTAAAAGAGAGAGAGAGAGAAAGAGGCAGACAGAGAATTGTCACACCAGGGCTTCTAGGCACTGTAAACAAACTCCAGATGCATGAACCACCTTGTGCATGTGGCTTACATGAGTACTGGGGAATTGAACCCGTGTGCTTTGGCTTTGCAGGCAAGTGCCTTAACTGCTAGGCTATCTCTCCAGCCTCAAGGTTACTTTTTATTTGACAAGTGACTTACAATTTTTCATACATAATGTAACTGAGGCCTTTATATAGTTGAGTTTTAGTACTTATTTAGTGAGATTTTTGAGATAATCAAGTTGTTTTTTTTTTTTTACCTCTGATTTAACCTTTTATGTTTCTTTTGAAAATTTTTCAACAGAGCTCCAATGATACTTTCCCCACAGCAATGCACATTGCTGCTGCAATGGAAGTCCATGAAGTTCTGCTGCCAGGACTGCAGAAGCTACATGATGCTCTGAGTGCAAAGTCCAAAGAGTTTGCACAGGTCATCAAAATCGGGCGTACTCACACTCAGGATGCTGTTCCGCTTACCCTTGGGCAGGTACAAGCGTTTGATTAATTTTGCTCAATTTAGGCCTTGATGCTAATGATCTGTTGATACTGCATCATTTTAAAGACCAAGTCTCTCTATTGATCAGTCAGAATTTCTTTTTTGTTTTGTTTTGTTTTGAGGTAGGGTCTTGCTCTAGCCCAGGCTAACCTGGAATTCACTATGTATTCTATTCTCAGTCTTGAACGCACAGCTATCCTCCTGTCTCTGCCTCTTGAGTGCTGGGATTAAAAGCGTGTGCCACCATGCTCAGTTAAATAGTCAGTAATTTTTAATGGTGTCCACTTGCTTGGGGTCAAGTCCTTGCCTTGCTGTATGCAAGTTGTATGACATCAGGAAAACTACTTAGCTTTTCTGTGCTTTAGTTGTAAGGTCAGGAAAGTGTATTTCATAGAGTGGCTGTGAGGGTCTAAGAGACCAGTTCATGTAGAGCTTAGAACCAGGCTAGTCCATAGCAAGTACCTGTGAGCTCTCATCAGGACCATCATCTTCATCAAAGCCAATGTCAAGATGTCTTCATTTGGACTCTTAGTGCACATTAGGAGATTATTTTACTTAAGTGATTAAATAAGGGTGATGTTACCCTTTGGAAGTTATTTCAACCATATGTGAAGACAATATTAGTATTTTCTCCAAGATACCAAGAACTATTTGTATGTTTCTTTAGGAGTAACTTAATGAATATATAATAGTATGCATTGCAAAGCACACAGAAATTCTTGTAACTTTTTTTGTTTGTTTGTTTACTTTTCAAGGTAGGGTCTCACTCTAGCTCAGGCCCACCTGGAATTCACTATGTAGTCTCAGGGTGCCCTTGAACTCATGGTGATCCTCCTACCTCTGCCTCCCAAGTACTGGGATTAAAGGCATTTGCCAGCACACCTGGCTTGCAGCAAGAATTAATTTTTTTTTTGAGGTAGAGTTTCACTCTAGTCCAGGCTGACCAGGAATGTACTATATAGTCTCAGGGTGGCCTTGAACTCCTGGTGATCCTACTACCTCTGCCTCCTGCGTGCTGGGATTAAAGGCATGCGCTACTACGCCCAGCTTGCAACAGTTTTTGTCTTGGCTCACACTCAAGTTTTGGAGGTAGCATATACATTGTTTACATATCAAGATATAGCTACGTATGCCAAATATAAAGTGATGGTTTCATAGACGTGATGGGTGCGTTCAGGGTGGCGTAGCCATAGTCAATACTTTTCATAGGAAGTGAGGTGAGGGTGCAGATTTGGCTGCTGCTGACTTGGATTGATTCCCTGTTGTGGCTTTGCATAGATGTTGGTAAACACTAAAGAAAACCTGATTATGTAGCACAGTTTTATTATAGAAGGAATGAAGACTATTCAAAGCTTTGTTAGGACATAAATGGTGGGACTCAGTTGAGCTCACTGGGTTAAGCTGCCTGTCACAGGCTGTCTTATTTCTCTGCATCATTGGCTCTTAATAGTGTGCAGTTCCTCGGGAGGAGCAGTGTACGTACTTCATTCTGCTCTTTCTCCGAGTTCTTTTTATTTATTTGGTGTGTCACATGTTGAAAACCAGTATGCTAAAAGTTCTTTTAAACCATGACTTAGCTTCCTATATGAATCACTATTCTACCTATTAAGACAGAAAATTCTTCTTTTGTTTATCAGGAGTGGGTGTACTAGCTTGTATTAGAATTGCCTTTTTTCACATTTTTCTGCACTTAAAATATATTCCTTAAGTGAATGTAGCTGGTGTGTGTGATGTCGTTTCAGGTGGATCAGCTCTACCTTTAAATATTTTCTAATATTTTTAAAGTAGTATGAACTCCCAATACGAATTGAAAGTATTCATAATTTTTCAGTGTTTCAGGCAGAAGGAAAAGATTTAGTATAGCTACACATCTTGGCTTACTCTGGGCCCATTATAAAAGGCAAAGGCTTTTTGCCTGTCCTTTGTGTGCTCAAAGCATGGTGTTATGTGGCTGCCTTGAAGTGTGATCATGTGGGAGCCACTGTGCCTTTGGCAGCCCAGTGCGGATGCACACTGAAGCTGTGGTCCTGCCCCACTGCTGCTGCTCACTGCAGGGGTCCTGATCTTGCCTCAGCTTTGTTTTGTGGAGGAACATTTCTGCTTGTATTTTTCCCTTAGAGAATATTCTGTTATGTTTTCTTTCTGAAAGTTACCTGTGATAGACCCAGCAAGTGGAGAGGAAGTTTATTGAGTAGGTTGCCGATACACAACTGATTTAATACAGTGAGAGTCTTCTTGTCTAAAGTTCATTTCCTGTGTTGTTTTTCTTGGTTTTCTGTTAACGACCCAGTTCTAAACCAACTGTATGTTCCTAGTTGCATTGTCTTACCTCTCAGGTTTGTAAACCTTTACTCTGCACTGACTTGACAGTATATAAACATCACTCACGTAGGTTAGTTTAGTGCATCTTAATGAACTTCTACTTAATACCACTAGAAAACCTTGTTAGCCACTGGGAAATACACTGTAGTTTTCCGTTTCCAGGAATTCAGTGGTTATGTCCAACAAGTGCAGTATGCAATGGCAAGAATAAAAGCTGCCATGCCCAGAATCTACGAGCTCGCTGCTGGGGGCACTGCTGTTGGGACTGGGTTAAATACCAGAATCGGCTTTGCAGAGAAGGTTGCTGCAAAAGTGGCTGCACTCACCGGTTAGTGACCGTAGAATTACTTCTCCTCTCTACAGGCTTGCATGCTTTCCAGCTGTCTCTGCCTTGGATTCTGAATTTTAAGAATAATTTTTCCCATCAAACATGTCATATGTCCATTACAAAGTTATGAAGTTAATCCTTTTACTTTTTAAAGGCTTTCCACATAGGAGTTCATGCAGAATTTTGTTAAAATAACTTTACATTTTGGCTTTGCTTACTATCTGGTGGTATTCAGTTATTTTCCCTTCAAAGCTGTTTTGAAGTATAGTTTTCAAAGGCAGAAACACTTTACTAATGAGACATTCACTGAGTGATAATGTTGTAAACTAACTTCTTCTATATCATGTTATGGTATTTCTTTGTGTTACTAATTTTTTAAATCATCTTTCCACTAGTACAGTGTTATAGTCTGAATAATGATTAATGCTATTATGACTATTAGCGCTAGATTTTCATGTCCATAAACCTCTCTGGTTAACATTTAGCTGTTACCAGAAGGGAAGAGCTATTTATACAACACATATACTTACTTGCTGGTTTTGAAAATCATATTTCAGTAGTCAAAAGCTATATTCTTGGGGTTAGAATATACAGATTTTTAAGTCATTGCACATGGGAAAGATTCATTTTGAGTCCATGTATATCAGTTTTACAGCCTGTTCTCCCAGGATTTTATGCCCTTTGGTCAGAGGAGAGAATTAAACACTTCAAATGGACAAAGACTGGAGTAAGATATGAGTGTGGACAAAACCAGAGAGAATTTCACTCACAATTTTTATCTTTCCTCAAGAGTAATCAGGCATCAAACACATGTGTTTACAACATGGAAATGTCTAAGAAATGTCAACATTAAAATGCTCATTTTTTCTGAAGTAAAACTTCATAAATATTTTATTTATAGATTTTTGTTATACTAGCAATCAAACTCAGAGCCTTACACATACTAGGCAAGTGTTATGCCACTGAATTACATACCCAGCCTTCTATTCTGTTTCATTTACATAAACCAGAACTTTCTCTTTAACTTGCTGAATTGGACATGCGTCTTCAGTTTGACCAACATGTTCCCCCACCAAGGCAATCTCTCTTTGCTCCAGGCTTGCCCTTTGTCACTGCTCCCAACAAGTTTGAGGCCCTGGCTGCTCATGATGCCCTGGTGGAGCTCAGCGGAGCCATGAACACCACTGCCTGCAGTCTGATGAAGATCGCGAACGACATCCGCTTTCTGGGCTCCGGCCCGCGGTCAGGTCTGGGAGAACTAATCTTGCCTGAAAATGAACCAGGAAGCAGTATCATGCCAGGTAACCGCAGAGCTCATACGTGCTGGAATGGAGATTTGACTAGAGCCCAGGCATTCTCAAGCATAGAATGTGTCTTCTTGCTTATTGTGCTCCCAAGCTGCCTGGGGACATGGAGGCACACGTGTTTCACGTTTGTGGACCATCTGGGATCAGGACTTCTAGGATCATCACTTAACAAATTAGGAGGAAAGAATCTGAGTTAACATTGCTTTGATTTCCACAGTGAAACATGTGGAAATAGTCTGTCCTCAGTCCTAAGCCAAGAGAATCCTGGAATAGGGCTAAAGTGATCAGCCTGGGTAGTAGGGTAAGGAGAAATGAAACCAGACTCCTCACTTTATGTGTCCTTCAGGTACTCAGTAAGTGACAGACACTAGAGTCCAGTCTCAGCAGGCTGATCAGTATGCCAACATGATAAGCAGCAGTTTCAGGGTAGAACTGTGGGCAGTGCTGGGAGGTGAATGGAGTTGGGTGAAAAGAATAGCAACATGTAAGGAGTAACTTAATAAGTTGACTTTAGTTTAGAGAAATATCTTGGTCACAGACTAAATATATAAACATGCAGTATATACCTGGTATCTGAGGGTGAAGGAGAAGACACAGCCTGATCCTATTAGCAGGTAAGAGTTGAGGTAGTGCTGTTTCAGGTAACAGAATCAGGATTCACAGGCTCCAGTCTGTAGGTCAGTTTTTGGTGGATTAAAACTGACAAAATTGCTTGTAATAGTGAGAAAGTAAGGCCTCACTAAACTTTTTAACCAATGTGTATGTGTAGACAAGAGGTTTTAATTTAAAATACTTCATCCTGAAAAATGACATACAGATTTAGTTGATTACAAATCCAAAATAATTACCTTAGAAAGAGAAATGGAGGCAGGCTTGGTGGTGCATACCTGTAATCTCACCACTTGGGATCTTCCCAATATACTCCTTACGCTGGTCAAAGGAATCTGCCACATTTGGTCACGTTAGGCTTGTCAGAGGAGTGTTACTGGGAGGTGGAACACTGGGAGCTCAGGTGATGAGTAGGAGAGCTCTAGCTTAGAAATTTCCCGAAGTGTTACATGTGCTGCCGGAGCAGCACGCACTGCTCTGTGGGCCCATATTAAAGTTGCCAGCTCTTGGCTGCCAGACTCTGGGAGGATGGGAGCCTGTCCTTCTGGTCACATGTTAGTGCCCGGCCACCTAAGTAGAAAATGAGTGGAAGCCATGGAGGTAGAGAGCTGTATACCCCCAACACAGGGGTGGCTTCTCGCCAGCATTAAATGCGTAATTGCATTTGTAGGTACTCACCCTCTTTCTTTGATTCCTTTTTGTTTTGTGCTCACGCAGGGGATTGGACTGAGAGCCTTGTTCTTGCTAGGCAAGCACGCTGGCATTGAGTTACCTCCAGCACACTTTCATTTCTTACTTTGAGACAGGTCTCAGGAGTTACCCAGGTTGGCCTTGACCTCACTCTGTAGCCCCAAGCAGGCCTTGAACTTGTCTCCTGAGTAGCTGGGATTTCAGCCTATGCTGCCACACCTTGATCTTGGTTCAGTTTGTATCATGTTATCAGCCAGGCTTCATTGTATGTCTGTCTGTCTTTGCCTGTCTAGTTGATACCAAACAGTCTTGACTGATGAGTGCAACTATGGGCATATCTGACGGGGTTCTGCCGCTGTGGTTTTTCCAAAGGCAAGGTGAACCCTACTCAGTGTGAAGCGATGACCATGGTGGCAGCCCAAGTCATGGGGAATCATGTTGCTGTTACTGTTGGAGGCAGCAATGGACATTTTGAGTTGAATGTTTTCAAACCGATGATGGTAAGCTTTGGATTTGGTTCTTACAAGTCTTTGCTTTCATTGCAGACAAATTGACAGTGCTTTTGTCTTTCATAGAGGTTTCTGGAGCCCGCAGTGAGTTGTTAGTACTGGAACTTAAGCTGTAAGTCGTGTTAGAGGAACAACCTTCGATATTAGGAGTTCAGTGACACTTAGGTCATGTGATTTGATGGTTTGCTTTTAAGTAGGAAGACAAATTCTGAAGTAGGATATAGATTTCTTCTTTATTGATTACCACTGGGGTTGCCAGTATACAGGCAGAAGTTCAAGTCTCCTCAGTATAAAAAGTGAGCCTCCCGCAGGGTGTGTCTCCTGATTATGCTACTGTTTGTCTTCTTCCTTCTGATTTGCTCTTAAAAAAAACCTACCCACCCACACTTTCCTTTGTGAGGTGCTCAGTGCCTCAGCCCTCCTCATGCGCTGGCATTGTGTCCATCGTCGGTGACCACTCAGTCCAGCCTCAGCCCCCCTCATGCGCTGGCATTGTGTCCATCGTCAGTGACCTCTCAGTCCAGTCTCAGCCCTCCTCATGCACTGGCATTGTGTCCATCGTCAGTGACCTCTCAGTCCAGTCTCAGCCCTCCTCATGCACTTGCACTGTGTCCATCGTCGGTGACCTCTCAGTCCAGCCTCAGCCCTCCTCATGCGCTGGCATTGTGTCCATCGTCAGTGACCTCTCAGTCAAGTCTCAGTCCTCCTCATGCGCTTGCATTGTGTCCATCGTCGGTGACCTCTCAGTCCAGTCTCAGCCCTCTTCATGTGCTTGCATTGTGTCCATCGTCGGTGACCTCTCAGTCCAGTCTCAGCCCTCCTCATACACTTGCATTGTGTCCATCGTCGGTGACCTCTCAGTCCAGTCTCAGCCCTCCTCATGCGCTTGCATTGTGTCCATCGTCGGTGACCTCTCAGTCAAGTCTCAGTCCTCCTCATGTGCTTGCACTGTGTCCATCGTCGGTGACCTCTCAGTCCAGTCTCAGCCCTCCTCATGCGCTGGCATTGTGTCCATCGTCGGTGACCTCTCAGTCCAGTCTCAGCCCTCCTCATGCGCTTGCATTGTGTCCATCGTCAGTGACCTCTCAGTCCAGTCTCAGCCCTCCACATGCGCTGGCATTGTGTCCATCGTCGGTGACCTCTCAGTCCAGTCTCAGCCCTCCTCATGCGCTGGCATTGTGTCCATTGTCGGTGACCACTCAGTCCAGCCTCAGCCCTCCTCATGCGCTTGCATTGTGTCCATCGTCAGTGACCTCTCAGTCCAGTCTCACCCCTCCTCATGCGCTGGCATTGTGTCCATCGTCGGTGACCTCTCAGTCCAGCCTCAGCCCTCCTCATGCGCTTGCATTGTGTCCATCGTCGGTGACCTCTCAGTCCAGTCTCAGCCCTCCTCATACGCTTGCATTGTGTCCATCGTCGGTGACCTCTCAGTCAAGTCTCAGTCCTCCTCATGCGCTGGCATTGTGTCCATCGTCGGTGACCACTCAGTCCAGCCTCAGCCCTCCTCATGCGCTTGCATTGTGTCCATCGTCGGTGACCTCTCAGTCCAGCCTCAGCCCTCCTCATGCGCTTGCATTGTGTCCATCGTCGGTGACCTCTCAGTCCAGTCTCAGCCCTCCTCATACGCTTGCATTGTGTCCATCGTCGGTGACCTCTCAGTCAAGTCTCAGTCCTCCTCATGCGCTGTCATTGTGTCCGTCGTCAGTGACCTCTCAGTCCAGTCTCAGCCTTCCTCATGCGCTGGCATTGTGTCCATCATCGGTGACCTCTCAGTCCAGCCTCAGCCCTCCTGATGCGCTGGCATTGTGTCCTTCGTCAGTGACCTCTCAGTCCAGTCTCAGCCCTCCTCATGCGCTGTCATTGTGTCCATCGTTGGTGACCTCTCAGTCCAGCCTCAGCCCTCCTGATGCGCTTGCATTGTGTCCATCATCAGTGACCTCTCAGTCCAGCCTCAGCCCTCCTCATGCGCTGTCATTGTGTCCATCGTCGGTGACCTCTCAGTCCAGTCTCAGCCCTCCTCATACACTTGCATTGTGTCCTTCGTCGGTGACCTCTCAGTCCAGTCTCAGCCCTCCTCATGCACTTGCACTGTGTCCATCGTCGGTGACCTCTCAGTCCAGCCTCAGCCCTCCTCATGCGCTGTCATTGTGTCCATCGTCGGTGACCTCTCAGTCCAGTCTCAGCCCTCCTCATACACTTGCATTGTGTCCATCGTCGGTGACCTCTCAGTCCAGTCTCAGCCCTCCTCATGCACTTGCACTGTGTCCATCGTCGGTGACCTCTCAGTCCAGTCTCAGCCCTCCTCATGCGCTTGCATTGTGTCCATCGTCGGTGACCTCTCAGTCCAGTCTCAGCCCTCCTTATGCACTGGCATTGTGTCCATCGTCGGTGACCTCTCAGTCCAGTCTCAGCCCTCCTCATGCACTTGCATTGTGTCCATCGTCGGTGACCTCTCAGTCAAGTCTCAGTCCTCCTCATGCGCTTGCATTGTGTCCATCGTCGGTGACCTCTCAGTCCAGTCTCAGCCCTCCTCATGCGCTTGCATTGTGTCCATCGTCGGTGACCTCTCAGTCCAGTCTCAGCCCTCCTCATGCGCTTGCATTGTGTCCATCGTCGGTGACCTCTCAGTCCAGTCTCAGCCCTCCTCATGCACTTGCATTGTGTCCATCGTCGGTGACCTCTCAGTCCAGTCTCAGCCCTCCTCATGCGCTTGCATTGTGTCCATCGTCGGTGACCTCTCAGTCCAGTCTCAGCCCTCCTCATGCGCTTGCATTGTGTCCATCGTCGGTGACCTCTCAGTCAAGTCTCAGTCCTCCTCATGCACTTGCATTGTGTCCATCGTCGGTGACCTCTCAGTCAAGTCTCAGCCCTCCTCATGCGCTTGCATTGTGTCCATCGTCGGTGACCTCTCAGTCCAGTCTCAGCCCTCCTCATACACTTGCATTGTGTCCATCGTCGGTGACCTCTCAGTCCAGTCTCAGCCCTCCTCATGCACTTGCATTGTGTCCATCGTCGGTGACCTCTCAGTCCAGTCTCAGCCCTCCTCATGTGCTTGCATTGTGTCCATCGTCGGTGACCTCTCAGTCCAGTCTCAGCCCTCCTTATGCACTGGCATTGTGTCCATCGTCGGTGACCTCTCAGTCAAGTCTCAGTCCTCCTCATGCACTTGCATTGTGTCCATCGTCGGTGACCTCTCAGTCAAGTCTCAGTCCTCCTCATGCGCTTGCATTGTGTCCATCGTCGGTGACCTCTCAGTCCAGTCTCAGCCCTCCTCATACACTTGCATTGTGTCCATCGTCGGTGACCTCTCAGTCCAGTCTCAGCCCTCCTCATGCACTTGCATTGTGTCCATCGTCGGTGACCTCTCAGTCCAGTCTCAGCCCTCCTCATGCGCTTGCATTGTGTCCATCGTCGGTGACCTCTCAGTCCAGTCTCAGCCCTCCTCATGCGCTGGCATTGTGTCCATCGTCGGTGACCTCTCAGTCCAGTCTCAGCCCTCCTCATGCGCTGGCATTGTGTCCATCGTCGGTGACCTCTCAGTCCAGTCTCAGCCCTCCTCATGCGCTGTCATTGTGTCCATCGTCGGTGACCTCTCAGTCCAGTCTCAGCCCTCCTTATACGCTGGCATTGTGTCCATCATCAGTGACCTCTCAGTCCAGCCTCAGCCCTCCTCATGTGCTGGCATTGTGTCCATCGTCAGTGACCTCTCAGTCCAGTCTCAGCCCTCTTCATGCACTGGCATTGTGTCCATCGTCAGTGACCTCTCAGTCCAGTCTCAGCCCTCTTCATGCACTGGCATTGTGTCCATCGTCAGTGACCTCTCAGTCCAGTGGTCATCCTGTGTTTCTCTACTGCATGTATTTTTACTGCCTTTGCTGAAAACATTTTCATCCTAGGCGTCTCCCATACTTCATGTCCCCCAAGGATCTGTTTTGTTGCCTTGTGCCTTTTCCCTTTTCCATGTGTCTTGAAAATAAGGTTTCCACTGAAGTTCTTTTGCCTTCATCATTTCCAAGATGGAACAAACTGGTGTCTTTCATGCAGTTTCCCAAACTTCAGACAACAAAGCTGAGTCATATTTACTTCTTCATTTGTGTAGAATGTTACAGCTAAGTGAATAAAACAAGATTTTTTTGTTGTTGTTCGGTTTTGCCTTCATGGAATGTATGCTCTCTTGGTAAGTAAAACAGGCCAATGCAGAATTCAGATCTTTCAACTTCTAGGCCAAATTCAAGCACCATCTGCCTAACACATCTAACCATTTGTTGTTAAATTTTTATCGTATTTTGTGGAGAAAAGGTAATGCCATTTTATTCCACCTTTGTAAAGATGAAGGAAAGGAACAATTGGGGGTGGGGGTGGATACAGTTTCCATGGCATGTGAAATAGAAAAAACTAATGTAGGAAAGCTGTGAGAGAGCACATGGAAAAAACTGTGTGGGGGTGGGGGGGGTTGTTTACTTCAAAGAAAAAAATAGAAAATCAAGATAATAAACATTTGCCTTACAATAAAGTCACTAAGATCAAATTAAACTTTTAAGTCTAATACAGGGGTCTCTAACCTTTTGATATTGTGACCTGACATTGTCATCCATAAACGTGATAGGCTACATTTATAGCTATACTGAGATGCATGCGGCTTGCATCTGGACATGCCTGGTCTACTGCCTTCTATTGCAGTCTGTTGATGGAAGTGTAGGGTTCAGACCTCCTCTGCTTTCAGCTAAAGGTATTAACTGGCACTTACAGGAACGTTACCCAAAAGACAGATGTTCATACATCACAACCAATTTCGTACTGTCTTTAAACAGTGTGATGTTACTTTAAGGTGAAATTGAAATATTTAGCCTGTACACTTTTCTTCCTCCTGCATGGAAGGTTCTTTGTGTGGCTGCTCGGTTCCTGTGTATCCCGCAGGACTGCGCCAGCCCCTAAGCTGGAACTAATTCCTTTTTCGCTGCGGTCATTCACGTTTCCATCTCTGCGTCACATACTTACCATGGCCATCTTAGTTCTTTGCATGTTCGTCCATGTTTGCTTTACGTACTTCCCATGGGCCATCTTAGGTATTTGTATTTATCCTTTCCATCATTTCCAGTTTCCAATTTTCTGTGTCCTCATTTATGTCTTTCTCACCTGTTTCTTGGGGGTAGTGCCATATAGGTTGTAGGAGTGTTATGTTTATTGAATTACACATTTCCTGTGATCCAGTAAGTAATATATGTCATGAGACAAAACAAATTTAGGCTTAGCAATGATTGTCCTTCTTTTTCTCTCCCTGAAAGATTAAAAATGTGTTACACTCAGCCAGGCTGCTGGGGGACGCTGCAGTCTCCTTCACCGAAAACTGTGTGGTGGGGATCCAGGCCAACACAGAAAGAATCAACAAGCTAATGAACGAGTCCCTAATGTTGGTGACAGCTCTTAATCCTCATATAGGTAAGGTTCAGTGGGTAATGTCACTTTTTAAAAAGCATATTTATCTGCAGAGAGAGAGAATTGGTACACCAGTGCATCTAGCCACTGCAAACAAATTCCAGATGCATGCACCACTTTGTGCATCTGGCCTTTACATGGGTACTGGGGAACTGAACCTGGGTTGTTAGGCTTTACAGGCAAGTGCCTGAATCACTGAGCCATTTCTCAAACCCAAAAATGTCATTTTAAATGCCAAATTTTAAAAAGTTAAAATGCTTGAAGAAATATTGCACCAGTGGTTGTGAACAACAAAATTCTTTTGGGTATTCAGTAAAATCTTTTTAAATGTTTGAAATTGTATTATAAGATACTATATATGTTTGTAACATTTATGGTATGATAGTTCTTTCATTGAGGTGACCTATTATTCATTTTTTGTGAAATGTAGTATTTGAAACTTATTTAAAGTTAGTAGAGTCATGTTAAATACTGTGTGCCCTCCCTAGGAGAAGGTTGCGAAGGGTAAGGCCTCAGTTGGTAGTGTCACTAGGTGGCACTGCCTGATTATCCATTTGTCTACTTTCTCTAGATGCTGCATAGGCCTTTGAATTATTTTTTTTAATCCATCTCAGCAATGGAATGGTACCAATTAAAAGAGAAAAGGCAACATATCTTTTTTGTTTATAGGGAAAGGAAGGAAGACATTCATATTTTGTCTATAACTGTGCTCTCATGTTCCAAGCCTTTTCCAGACTGTCGTGATTTTCTTACATAAAGTCAAGCATGGAGGCTGAGATTGCGGGCTGACTGGAGTGGTCCCCGCTAAGGAGACTGCGGGCTGACTGGAGTGGTCCCCGCTAAGGAGACTGCGGGCTGACTGGAGTGGTCCCCGCTAAGGAGACTGCGGGCTGACTGGAGTGGTCCCCGCTAAGGAGACTGCGGGCTGACTGGGGTGGTCCCCGCTAAGGAGACTGCGGGCTCACTGGGGTGGTTCCCGCTAAGGAGACTGCGGGCTGACTGGGGTGGTCCCCGCTAAAGAGACTGCGGGCTGACTGGGGTGGTCCCCGCTAAGGAGACTGCGGGCTGACTGGGGTGGTCCCCGCTAAGGAGACTGCGGGCTGACTGGGGTGGTCCCCGCTAAAGAGACTGCGGGCTGACTGGGGTGGTCCCCGCTAAAGAGACTGCGGGCTGACTGGAGTGGTCCCCGCTAAGGAGACTGCGGGCTCACTGGGGTGGTCCCCGCTAAAGAGACTGCGGGCTGACTGGGGTGGTCCCCGCTAAGGAGACTGCGGGCTGACTGGGGTGGTCCCCGCTAAAGAGACTGCGGGCTGACTGGGGTGGTCCCCGCTAAGGAGACTGCGGGCTGACTGGGGTGGTCCCCGCTAAAGAGACTGCGGGCTGACTGGAGTGGTCCCCGCTAAGGAGACTGCGGGCTGACTGGGGTGGTCCCCGCTAAGGAGACTGCGGGCTGACTGGAGTGGTCCCCGCTAAGGAGACTGCGGGCTGACTGGAGTGGTCCCCGCTAAGGAGACTGCGGGCTGACTGGAGTGGTCCCCGCTAAAGAGACTGCGGGCTGACTGGGGTGGTCCCCGCTAAGGAAGCTATTGTGACTGTTGTAGGTTTTGAGGCATTTATGGGATTATGTTGAGAAGTCTAGTTTTCTTTTGGAGAATAAGTTATGAGACCATCATTAGGCATGATATGGTTATTGCATTAAAACATTCTGTGGTATTCCCAGGGCAAATTTTATATTCTTGTTTTTTTAATGTTTGTTTTGTTTTATAATGTTGGAGCTCATTTGACAGCTTCAGGTAGCTCTGAGCTCAGTGTAGTCTATGTTTTCTGGTGAAGTATTGAGATGGGTCATGGTGTCTTGATCCATTTGAAGCTGTTGCAACCCAGCATTCAGCTGCAAAGATACAAAACAGACCCAAAGACTGTATGAGAAATATTTAATCATATCATTATATGTTGCCAAAACTTTTGAAACATATATATTTGTATGTATTATATATATTAATTTTTAATTTTAATTCATTTATTTGCAAGTGAGTGGTAGAGAGAGAATATGGGTGCTCCAGGGCCTCTAGCCACTGCAAACAAATTCCAAATGCATCACCTACCTGGGTCCTTAGGCTTCACAGGCAAGTGCCTTAACTGCTAAGCCATTTCTCCAATCCCCATATTTTTTTGTTTATATGCAAGGAGAGAGAGGGAATGAATGAATGGACACACCAGGGCCACTTGGCACCTCAAACAATCTCCAGATGCATGTGCCACTTTGTGCATCTGGCTACATACATGGACTCTGAGAAATAGAATCCAGACCTTTGGGCTTTGCAAGCAAGTGCCTTTAGCTGCTGAGCCATCTCTATAGCCTGACCAAAACTTTTAAGTTAGAGGTGTCCTCTGAGGCAGAATGGCTGATGGATCTTTCCTGGAGTCAGTGTAATGTGAGGTGGAGTTTCATCAGAGGTAGTGCCTCTGGGAGTCTGCTTCCTGAGGTGGCAGGCAACCATCTTACTAGCTGACTGGGCCCTCAGATCTTCTACTGGGGCAGCAGTCTGCTTGCTAACTGTTACCTGGTGGAACTTTAGGACTGGAGATTGGGAACATGAATGTTTACCTTTCAGTAATTTTTCACATAAAAGTGTAAAAGATAGGTCACCCCCCTGCCCCCGCTACCTGTGAGAATTCTCTCTAACAGCTGCTCGGGTTACTTCACGCTCTTTCAGCATGCTGAGCATTAGCAGACTCAATAGCGACCTTGACTGGGCTCACACTGGACGGTCAGTTCTTGCACAGTGACAGGCAGTGCCTTGTTTAGCTCGTGACTGCTGTCTCAGCTTCTTCCCTCTGGTCTCACAGGTTTTGTTCTTCTCTGACCCCCTTGATCTCATTGTCATTCTTGCCTTCTGACTTTCTCCTTTTTTATTGTGTCACATCAACCCAGCTTGTAGAACTGTTCAACTTACCCAGGTACTTAAAATGCAAATAACTCTGAATTAAACTGCCTACCTGAAACTACTTTGTTTGGGCATTTTTGAGGCAGGGCCTCACTATGTAGCCCAGGCTGGCTTGGAGCTCACCATCCTCCTGCCTCAGCCTACTGAGTACTGGGGTAACAGGTACACACCATCATGCCTGGGTTACCTGTGATCACCTGTTCAGGTGCATATTTCTCCTAGAACTCCCAGTTCCCTTTATCCTTGTGATGTCTAAGTAGAGACCAGGGAATGTGGAGAGCGGAGAAGAGGTGGAGAAGAGGCTGCGGGAATCAGCTCTGTGGCCAGCCTCTTGGCAGCCTGGCCGCTCCTGCCTCTCCCGGAGGATGTCTCACTGGTTCCTCCAGAAGCAGACAGGCTGGACCATGTAGGTTCTTAATGCTTCCTCAGAACGATAGCTGTAGCTGAGGAAACATTGTTTAGAAAACGTAACCCGGACATATGTTTTTATATCTTGGTACTAATATTGTCTGTGTGAAAGTATCTGAGTTGGTGGGCAATTTCAACTTAGGAAAGAATCTTACAGAAGGTCAGGAGCGTCTACATCTGAATTCCCTAAGAAAAGCAAAGGTTGGGTCCGGATATAAAATTATACTTATTGATATGAGGGACCTGTAACATAGATTCTAAGTAAACAATAATAATTACTCTTTACTGCTAACTTTTGTGTGGTCTGTTTTCTCTTTAGGGTATGACAAGGCAGCAAAAATTGCCAAGACTGCTCACAAGAAAGGCTCCACCTTAAAGGAAACAGCCATTGAACTGGGCTACCTCACAGCAGAACAGTTTGATGAGTGGGTAAAGCCAAAGGACATGCTGGGCCCAAAGTGATTGAAGTGAATTTATAATAAAAATAAATGCGTAAAAATTTTAAAAGACTTTAATTATTTCTTAAGTGAAAATGGTTACAGCTGAGCAGAAACTTGTATGGATGTGAGAATCTAGTGAACAATTTCATCAGTTTGTAAAACTCCAGGACAGGCTAAGTTCAGAGTGAATTAAGCATAATATAAATCGTATTATATATTTGAAATAAAATGGACTAATTTTTCTTTTATGTAAATAGCTTTGTTAGCTGTTTTTGCACATCTGCCACTTCGTAACTCTGTTTTGTGTGTGTGAGCATGTTCAGTGTGCACAGTGAGCATGTCTGTGCAGGTGCGTGTGGAGTCCAGAGGTCAATCTTAGCTCTTCTTCAGGAAGGGGGTTATCGCAGTAAGCTTCACATTGCTGCGATGAGCTTCCAAACCAGGCACAGTTTGTATGAGGAACTGGTTTATTGAAGCTTAAGATCCAGAGGAAGTTCCACAATGGTAGAAGAAGCTGGCCCCCATCACGGTCCACACAGAGAGAAATACCACCAGCAGCTCCATAAGCAAGCGCATGCTGGGAACCCAGGCACGGCTCTAGCTCGCTGCACACCGTTGGCTGGAAATCAGATCTGCCCCAGTAACACCTTAGGACTGGACCCAAGGATCTGTCCAGAGTTACACTTCCTCCAGTCAGGTGGCTGGAGAACTAAGTTACAAGCTTTAATAAACTCCTGAGTCTATTGAGGGACATCCATTCAAACTACCCCTGCAGTCACCATTTTATTATTTATTGTTTTATTATTTATTTAGAGGCAGGTTCTCATTAGTCTAGAGCTCACCATACAGATTAGAAAAGTTGACCAGGAAGCCTCAGGCATCCACCTGTTTCTGTCTCCTCAGTGCTGGGATTGCAGGCATGTGTCACTATGAGTGGCTTTTTTAGTTTTTTAAAATATATTTTATTTATTTATTTGTGAGCGAGAAAGAGGCACAGAGCGAGAAGAGAGAGAGAGAGAGAGAATGGGCACACCAGGGCTTCCAGCCACTGCAAGTGAACTTCAGGTGCACGCACTCCCTTGTGCATCTGGCTTATATGGGGAGTCGAACAAGGATCCTATGGCTTTGCAGGCAGATGCCTTGACTGCTAAGCCATCTCTCCAGCTCCCTCCCCCTCTTTCTTTGAGGCAGGGTCTCACTCTAGCCCAGGCTGACCTGGGACTTTGTAGCCCAGGCTGGTCTCAAACACACAGTGATCCTCATTCATCAGCCTCTTGAATGCTGGCATTAAAAGTGTGGACCGCCACACTTGGCCCTGAAACTTAATTTTTTGTTCTTGTTTTGACTTTTTTTAAAATTTTGTTTGTTTGTTTATTTATTTGAGGGAGGCAGAGAGAGAGAGAATGGGCGCGCCAGAGCTTCCAGCCTCTGTAAACGAACTCCAGATGCATGTGCCCCCTTGTGCATCTGGCTAATGTGGGTCCTGGGGAATTGAGCCTCTAACTGGGGTCCTTAGGCTTCACAGGCAAGCGCTTAACCGTTAAGCCATCTCTCCAGCCCTGTTTTGACTTTTTGAGGTGGCATCTCAACTCTAGCCTAGGCTGACCTGCCATTCATTCTGTAGTCCCAGGCTGGCCTCAAACTCACAATGATCCTCCTCCCTGTCTCTCAAGTGTTGGGACTAAAGGTGTGCGTCACCACGCCCGGCATGCTTGGCAGTTTTATGTGGGTGCTAGGGTTCAAACTGAGGTCCTCACCTTTGCAAAGCAAACACTTTTCTGATGTGCTGTCTCCACAGCCCACTTCATAAGCTTTTGGTTTGTTCATTTGTTTGTTTAAATCATCTATAAATTTGTAAAGGGATTCAGATATATTTGTAGTGGTTTTAAAAAAATTCTGTAGTAAAATACTTGTTACGTCATTCCCAAGCCATGATCTGCAGGCATAAGTTAACCAAGACCTTTGAAGTGTGGATTGCTATGTCTATGTGTGTATAATAGAAAGAAAATAGGATAGAGTAAAAAAAAAAAAAAGACATATATCATGTTCTGAGAACATCTCCCTTCTTCTTTCATTTATCATAAAAAGACTGGGATCGAGGATTTTGGGATAGGTCAGAAAATTTAAAGGGAACATGCCTGAAAACTGGAAAGAAGAGTGACTTGTCCATCATCTCTCTTGCACCCATACTAAGATTTTTCACAGGAATTTACTTGAAATAGCTTGTTTTGATGTCCAGAATAGACTGCTCCAAACTTGAAGCTGTGGGACGTAAAGTAGAGTGAGTTTCTGCCCTGTACATCGTTAGAAACAGCATTTTCTTTTCAACTTTTCACACATACAGTGAAGAACATTGTTTCCATGAGCATTTTAAGTCATGTTACAGCAAATGTATGTATGTGTATATATATATACACACATGCATATATATGTGTGTATGATTTAAATTTCTTTTTATTAATTTGAGAGAGTGTGGGCATTCCAGTTCCACCTGCCACTGTAAACAAACTTTTAAAACACAATTTGTGTTGAAAAATAAAATCTATGAGGCTATAGTTACAGAGTTGCAACTGACTTGTACTTGTGAAAACTGATTTGTAACTGACATGTATAGATAAGGATAGCAGCAGGTCAAGTTCCTAGCCTCAGAAGGCCGGCACGCTTGTCTCATTTGTTACCAGCAGGTGATGGAATCCTTTGTGTTGACAGTTGTCTGTGTGATGGTATTGAAGGAAAACTGGCAATCAGAAGGCTAGTGGATAGTTGGACTGAAAGTCAACTTCAGTCTCTTTTCAGTGAAGGGTAATTTTGTACCCTAGGGGCTATCTAGATAACCCCAGATGCATTTCTAGGTGTCATAAGTGATGTAATTGTTTGAGGCCAGAGATGCTGCTACTCATAGTACATAGGAGAGTCTCCACCAAGGAAATATTCCAGCCCTAAGATGTCAGTAATTCTGAGGTAGAGAAAATTAAAACTGAAAGTGTGGGGCCTGGAGAGATGGCCTGGCGGTTAAGTGCTTGCCTATGAAGCCTAAGGACCCCCGTTGGAAGCTCGATTCCCCAGGACCCATGTAAGCCAGATGCACAAGGTGGCACATGCATCTGGAGTTCACTTGCAGTGGCTGGAGGCCCTGGCCTCCCTGGCCTGCCCATTCTCTCTGTCTTTCTCTTTTTGTCTGTCACTCTCAAATAAATAAATAAAAATAAACAAACAAACATCCTTGCCCTCCTATAGTCTAGTCAAACAATTCAGACGAAGCCCTTGAAGCTGTAAATTGTATTTTTTTTTAAACCTGAAATCCGATGTGTGGAAATGCTCGCTGTCAAGTTAGACTGCATTCTGTGTCTATGCGCATGTGTCCTGGAGTGACTTGAGTCATTGAAACGCAGGCATCTTTAATATGAGCAGGGACAGCAGAGTGTTACAGGAAATCACGATCACTGTGTGAATGCTTTGAAATAACCTTATTTCCAGGATAGATTCCAAATGTTTGTACGGAATAGGCATGGCTAGGGTCAGAGTTGCAAAACTGCCTGGTAACTGATTTAAATGGAGAGGAAATTTTCCCATTGATCCCCTGTGGGCGAGTGCAGGAGACAAGGGTTTCCTGTCCTTTCTTTCTTGGCATGTCACGCTCTCACTGAGGCTGACCTCAGACTGGCGGCTGTTCTGCTTTAGTCTCCCGAATGCTGGGATTACAAGTGTATATATACATCTCTGTTCATCAGGGAAATGGGTGTGTGTGTCCTTAAACAGTTTGGGTATCAGGGTAATGCTGGCTATATAGAGTGAGTTTAGTAGAGGACCTTCCTCCTTCCAAGTTGTTCTGACAGGAATTTTGTCTCAGTGATGCAAAAATAACGAGTGGGATTGGCAAGTAGTCCGTGCTTGAGAGGTGTCAGCACAGCAAGCACGCTGCTCTGCCTAGCCACCCGACCTGTAAAGTCAGAGCAAGTAACCAAGGGCCAGTAAAGCTGGAGGATCACTTACAAGACCACTCTACTGCTGGCAGTCCTCGGAATGCCTAACAAGTGATGGATGTCTTAGCGCCTTTGTGGTTTAAACCTATAAATCCAGCTGACATTTTGTAAAACCTTGGAACACCTTTTAGCACTGGGCGGACCTTTCTTTTCCTGGACTGCAGTCCTGATTAGCTTCAAATGTCGTGTTCTTTGCTCTTGGCCAGGTTCATTTCTCAGTTGACATTCTGTGGACATAAAACGTTGAACACAGTACGTGTGTCACACACTGTTACATACTTTTACGTGTAGCGTTTTATTCCACAGCAGTCCTAGGCAGGTCAAATCAAAACTTGAGTGGAAAACCAGGTGTTTGTGGTAGGCTGCTTTGGTTAAGCCATAGGTCTTTTTTTTTTTTTTTTTTTTTTTTTTTTTACTTCTCAGTGTTTTATGACTTGAAAAATTGGATAAAAGACTTCCTGTCAGCAATTTCCTTCAGCTTAGTTTCCCCATCTGTGAGACTAGCCTCCTGGTGTTAGCCTCACCAACCAGTCTCTATTTTTATTTGACTTTATATTTTAAGCCTTTTTTATTTTGACCTATTTCAGGACTACAGTGAAGTTGAGAGAATGAAATGAAAGGTTCTGTGTGTCTCCCCCAGCTTCTCATGCTAACATCTGCCACCACCACATACAGTGGTCAAGAAGAGGAAAAGAATGTCAGTACAATATTAACTAAACTGCAGACTTTTTCTCAAATTTCACCCATTTCCCACTGTTAGTTCTAAGACCCTGTCCAGGGCCCTGCATTGCACATAGTTGCAAACTCCTTCCTCCTTTCCTGTTTGCCACAGATGCTCAGCCCTGTAGTGTCCCTTCTCACTGGACTTACTCAGAAGTGGATCAGTCATTTTGCACAAGGTCCTTTTGTTTGAGTTTTGATAGGTCTTCATGATCAAAATGAAGTTGTGTAAGTTGGGCAAGGATACCACAGTTGGGTGTGATGGCATACAATCACTCCATCACTCCAGAGGCTGAGAGAAGAGAATCTCATGTTAGAGGCCAGCCTGGGTGACATAGTTCACACCCTGTCTTAAATAGCGACAGCAGGGGCTGGAGACATGGCTCAGTGGTCAAAAGTGTTTCTTAAACAAGCACACGGGCCCAAGCGTACATGCATTCAGTCCCCAGCGCCTACATAGCGTGATGTAGCCATTCATGCCACTAATCCCAGCCCTGGGAAGAGCGGATCCTGGAGAATTGCTGGGGCCCCTGAAGGTACCAAGCTCCAGAATCAGTGAGATTCCATGTCATGAAAACACGTGGATGAGCGATGGAGGGGACACCTGATGGAGGGGACAACAACGTCATGGAGTCCTCAGTGAGTCACAGGGATGCTACCGATTGTCCACGGCTGCCCCCTGTGTGTCCGTACTGTAAAGTTCCTACCTCTGTGTAGTCAATCTTGAGAGGTGATGGTGGAGAGCTTTCTCTCCTCAAACCTTCTCCCATCACGTTTTCCATCCGTGGCTGAGCCTTGTCTGCAACTTTTGTCACAGTTGCCCAGTGCTGATTCCTTATTATTATTATTATTATTTTCTGTTTGCATGTGTTAGCTGGGACTGCCTTACTGAAGAGCTGTTTCTTCTCCCTGTTAACCTGCGTATTGTGTCACTTGTAGCATGAGAGGATGGTGTGATGGTGAGTCTTCGTTGCTGTCTTAATGGGAGTTCGAATTGCCTAGGAGGAAAACCTCTGGGCATGCCTTGAGAGAATTTCCAGAGACTTTTAATAGAATGTGGGAGGCGCCATCCCATAGGCTGGGTTCCATGACTTGGACTAAAGTGACATCGAGCTGTGCTGAACACCGGCCTGTGTCTCTCTGCTGGCGATGGCATGCCCTTGCTGCCACAGTTCGAGTCACTCTCGCCATCATGACGTCCCTGCTGTGATGGACTGCGCCTTCAAGCCCTGAGCCTAGATAAGCCCTTCGTCAAGCCGATTTTGTCAGGAATGTGTTCACGGCAACAAGAAGACCAGTCGACACGGATGACTGTTGATTCTACTTGATGTGCCACTTGCTTTGTGACTCAGCCCTGAATTTGGCCTTTCAGGTGGAACCTTCCAATCCCCCCCCCCTCCCGTGGTTGTTTTTTTTCTTAACTTTCTGTTAGTACCAGATTTTGTACAGCATAAATTTTGAAATGGAAAGCTGATGGTTAAGGTGACTCGTAGCTCTGTATGATTTAGTTCCCATCAGTGTCACACACTACACAATTGTTAAGTGAGAAACAGCTGTCTGAGTGGTTCAACTGTTGTATAACACGACTGGATGACCAAATACTGACCCCCAAACCACATGTAAATGAAAATAGACTGAATTCATGCCTTTACTTAGGGTAGTATAAATGTGTGTGTGTGTGTGTGTGTGTGTGTGTATAATATATATTATATATATGCTCTGTGTATCACCCAACGAATGGAGGAAAACTTTAGGCCATTGTAATGGGTGTCTGAGATTTGGGAGGACTGATTGAGGGACAAGACAACACACACAAGCTTTCTTGGATGCCACCCTGACAGGCTTGCATGAGGCAGAAGTCCTTCAAAGCTTGAGTCTAAGCTGCAGGAACAGGCTCTCAGAAAGGCGGTGTTACAGTCAGGTTTGTATTGCTCCTAGAAATCATCCAACCAAGATCAGCTTGTGGGGGAATAAAAGAGGTTTATTTTGGCTTACGGGCTTGAAGGGGAAGATCCATGATGGCAGGGGAAACGATGGCATGAGCAGAGGGTGGGCATCACCCCCTGGCCCACATCAGGTGGACAAGAGCAACAGGAGCTACCTGACCTTTGCTTAAAAATGAGTCCAAGAAGCTCAGTAACTTCTTTTTCTTTCAAAGGTTGTCTTTAGTTCACACGGCATCAGAACAGATGGCCCCACATGTGAAGGGATTCGAAGTGTGTGTAGATGGCCGATTTAAGACTGAAGAGTCATGACGTTCATGAAGATAGGTGCCACACAAGCTTGTCACACCAGCGCTTGGGAGGCTGAGGTAGAATCATCTCCAGGAGTTTGAGAATAGCCTGGGCTATAAAGTGAGTTCCAGTACAGGGTAGCCTGGGCTATAGTGTGAGATATGTCTCAAAACCACACTGCTTCCCCAAAGCTCAAAAGATAAGAACCATAAGTACATTGTACCTCCAGATGTCCAACATCTGGTAGAGTGCCTGATGCATAGGAGACACTAAACAAAATATTTGACATGTTTGAAGTCTCCATTTAAAGCATTTATACAGCATGAATAAGTTCCTGAGATCTGTTCTACAGGGGATTAAACAATTTTATTAAGGGGAAAGATCCCATGTTAAGTGTTGGCATTAGTCAGTGTGGTGGTTTGAATAGAATAGATGGCCCCCAATATATTCAGTTGTTTATTTGTTTGTAGTTTGCATCTCTAGCCATCTGGCTGGAGGCAATGCCATTGTGTGGATCTTAAGGTGTGGTGGTGGGTTTAAGATTTCAATCTAAAGATATGCAAAGTGTGCCTAGCTGGAGTTCCTGAAGTGTGCTCTGGCTTTTGACCTTTAGGCTTGTACTTCTCTCTCTCTCTGCTTGGGCCTGTGAAGGCAGGCCAGTTTCTTCTGCCATTATGGAACTTCCCCTGGATCTGTAAGCTTCAATAAATATCCCTTCCTCCATAACTGTGTCTGTTCTGGAAGTTCATCTCAGTGAACTTGAAGCTGTCTGCTACAGTCAGCTTTCTGTCACAATGATGAAATGCCTGAGACGATTAACTGATAAAGAGAGGAGATTCTCTGGCTTGGGGTTTTGGAGGTCTCAGTTCAGACTGATTAGCCCTGTTGCTTTGGAACTTTGGTGGGACATTATGTTGTGAGTGTGTGATGGAGCAAAGCCACTTGACACATGACAAGAGAAGCAGCAGGTGAAAGGGCTGTGGTCCCACAAGCACACAATCCTCTTCACGAGCACACCCACCTTGGAGATCAAGCCTTTCACACAAGGACCTTTTGGGGACACTCAACACCCAACCTATGCCAGTATTTATACTACAAGAAGAAAAAAATAAAAATTCAAAGCCCTGACAAATGCAAATATTATCTGTCAAGTCATTAATGTCTTGGCTTACACTAACCAATCAGTTAATATCAGTCCCTTACCAGAGCCCTAGGGGAATCGAGCAGTTTGGATAACAGGAGGTCTAGGTCATGATTGCTGTTAAAGGTAGAAACTATGGCTGTGGTATTGGGCAGGTGCTAAGCAACCAGCAGGAGGCAGAGGAGGTTCAGTGCCCTGAAGAGCACCCCAAACTAGGAGGGGGCTCATGGAAATAACACTACAAACATGGACAGCTTCCCAGTGTAAACAAGTGAGGGTGGAAGATTATCTTACTGGGAGTTAGACACATGGAATTAGTTGTATCTTGGACGTTGTATAATTTGTTAGATACAGTAGGAAGGAATACACATCCATATAGGCTCCATGGGTGGTTTGAATGAAATGTACCCCATAGGCTTATGTGCTTTGAATCCTTGGCCCCCAACTAGCAATTTAGGTCTTGTGAGACCTTTGGGAGGTAGAACCTTTCTGGAGGAGGTGTTTTGCTGGGGGTGGGCTTTGGGGTGATATATCCCAGCTTCAAGCTGTCCCTACTTCCTTGCTGCTGGAATATGACAAGACATGACACCCCTACTATCTGTTTGAGCCACACCTTCCCTACCATGAGGAAACTTCCTAGAAACTAAGCAAAGACAACCCTTTCTTCCCATGTGATTCTCAGTCCAGTGTTTGGTCTCAGCAGTGAGGAAGGGTCAGACCTTAGCAGGCAGACATACACACAGAGAAGCGTGGGGCAAGGAAGACACGTGGAGAGGGGAAGAATGTGACAGACTGCGGAGGGAAGAGCGAAATAACAACACGAGAGAGAAGTAAGAAGCAATGTGACAAGGAGGAAAGTAAGATGCTACCAACGCTGGGCCCGTGCTTGGGGCCAAAATCCTCAGGTAACTTCTCCTTTCGCTTCTCACAAACCTCAAGTGCAGTTGGTTGTGAAAGACATTCATCTGCTTCTCAAATGTCCCTCCCACAGAAGAAGCCTTTAGAATCTGAACACTACTGTGTGTTTCAGCCACCAAAAGAACATGTATGGAGAGTAATTGGGCAAATGAAGGGTCTGAACCCCAGAAGAAACAATGTGTTTTGACAAGGAGAAAATGGTTGGCAAATGTTAAGGCTTTTATGAGTAATTGTGATGATTCTTTAAGTGACTATAATCTGTTCCATCCTGTCACAATTGTTTTGATGGGTGGCTTTTTATCAGTGAATAAAGTTATTTAGTTGTCCTTATTTTAGGAAGAGCTTCACAGTATGGAAATATTTCTAATGCCAATGGTGTCACATTTCTTGAATATTTTTCCTTTCTAGTGCCTGATGAGTCACTGGACTATCATTCTGTCCCCAGAACATTATGGTGACACCAGTCTTAGTCACAAAATCATTCCTATATTTGGTGATGGTTGTGGTGGGGACAGGATATGGGAAGCAATCCACACAGTGAGAAAAACCCTGTTGAATCTTAAGGTTACAAATATTACCCACATTTTTTCAAAAAAAGATAATTCATTTTAAAGTAGATTTAAAAATTTTCTAATACCCAGCTTCCTTCTTAGCAAGCTATCTCAGAGCAATAAAACCCGTGGCTACAGGGATACACAGTTTGGATACTGGAACTTCATAATTCAATTTTCTTTGCACAAGCATGATGAATGAAGACTGGAAGTATTATTCTACAAGACCACATGTAATTGATGGATGTAAGCCCCAGTGCCCTCTGTCACACTGCACGAGTTTGAAGCCAGGGCACAGCTAAAGTCTGCCAGGTTTGGTGCCTGGTCAGCAACAGTAATGTTCTTGTGGTTTCCACATAGAGGAGATGGACGCTGAGACCTGGCTAGCAGAAGCACCAGTTTTGGTGAAGTGCTGCATACTGTTCAGTCTGCTAAGCAAAGGGCCTGTCATCAAACATGATGAATAGTTCAGCCAGTTCTCCAAGAATTCAAGCAGACAGCTCAACACGTAAAAATATAGCCATGTGATTCCACTTCCCACTGTGACAGTGATTTACAAATGGAACAAGAAGTCGAATTTATTTATTTATTATTTATTTTGCTATACCTCAGAACCAGGGGTGGTCAAGGATTTGATCTAGGTAAGGGGAAGCCCCGAATGTTGAATGCACTGCACGTGTCCCCTTTATTAATAAACTCAAATGCACTGCAGACACAGATGGGGAATACGAATGCTGGTCAACATTTTCCAACACTAAGTATTTAACCTTTAATATGTCTTTGGCTCTTCATTAAACTTCAGGTTTAAAGACTGGCCTCAAACTCCATTCATGTAGCTGAGGATGAACTCCTGATCTTCCTGCCTCCACCTGCCAAGCTAGTGTTTGCTTACAAAGCCTGATAGCCTGGGTTTGGTTCCCCCAGAACCCTCATAAAGCCGGATGCACAAGGTGGAGCATGTGTCTGGAGTTTGTCTGCAGTGGTAAGAGGCCCTGATGAACCCCCCCCCACACCTTTTGTCTCCTTGCAAAGTAAATAAATAAAAATATTTTTAAAAGAGTCTATCAATTAAAACTATTCAAAAGTATAGAAAAGTACACAAGTGTGGTATACTGATGGATTTCTATAAGGCAAATCATGCTGAATCACTGTCTATAGCATAAATGTATCATAGAGCCCACAACTAAAGCAGGTGGGCTGTTGTGCCTGGAATGATCCCTTGGTGCTGGGGATAGAACCCAAGCCCTTATACATAATAGCCTAAAGCTCTACCACTGAGATACATCACCAGCCCTTTTTAGGAGATAGGGTGTCACAATGTAGCCCAGACTGGCCTCAAACTCTCAGTCTGGTGTCAGCCTCATAAGCTCTGGAGTTACAGCTGTGTGGCAAAATTGCCCTGGCATGGTTCTTGCTATCAGCGTAAGAATGGGACATTCTCCTGTGAGCTTCTGGTTTATTTGGGGGACACGAGATTTTTTCTTGTCATATTTAAAAAAATCAATTATAAGATGTTTAAAAGATATTTTAGTATATCTAAAATTGGATACATCTTACAATCACTGGCCTTTTATTGAATGACAACAATTCCTTCTTTCGTTAGTGGTACACAAAATATATGATGTGCTGGAACTCAGGAAACAGGCAGCTTCTTTGCAGTCTCTTGGAAGAAGACCTTTCCTCCAAACCTAAAGTCAACTATTCGAAGATCTAGGAGACTAGACTTTCAGTCTTGACTGTTACTAAGGAGGTGTGGACCTAGGCCATATCCATTAATGTCTCTGATCCTAAGATTTTGTCATCCACAAAATGGTAGAAGTTAAAAGGCCTGAAAGTCACACAAGCTCAACATGTGGATCGAGACCACCTCATTAGAATAGGGCAAGGAAGGTGCCAGGGTAACATACATGAAATTGAATTGCTCTTCTCTGACTACAAAGCACTTGGGCTGCCTCCAAGTGGGAAATGTAGCTTAGTAATTTTTAGGACCATGAAATGTCCCAGGCAAGCTTACCGAGGCAACAGCGGTTTCATGGTAGGACCCTGGGGCATGCAGTCCCATGCTTTGTATATTTGGTACCACCTCGGACTTTCATGTGAATATAGAAATGAAAGACTTTAGTTTTCAAAACTAAACTGTTTTAGATTTAAATTTGATCTGCTTTGGGTTATTCTTAAGAATAAGGAAAAATTTGCTAAATCTCCAAGTCACCCTCCAACCCTCCGTCTGTCAGCTCACCCCCATGCCTCCCCAATGCCTTCTGCACTTTAGTTCTGTTGCTGGTGCCCACTGTTTATGGTCCTTCTAATCCCCTTCTCCAGGCTCTCATCTCTGCTCATGCGTCTGTAGGCTACAGCTAACTTCACCTCCCAGAGCCGCTTTGGAATGTGGACTCCTTCCTTCCCCATTACTCCCCCACAGGCCCGAGTGACATTCCTAACAGCAACGTAGCTACTGCCACAAGTCAGCGAGCCCGGCTGAGAACCACTTTTACTGGATTCTACGTTTCCCTAGTTACAATCTGTGAGCAAATTAACAAGCTCAGAAAAGCTGTGAGCTTTGCTGCTTGCCTGTGTGGGCATGTTGTCAATAATGTAATTATGCCACTTATTAATGATAATTATGTATTTTATTATTGTCATGATTTGTCATTTGTTCAGGTTAACTCCACTGGGGCATTAGTCTAGACTAGTATTGCTTACATCTCTAACAACACAGCGGGGATAGCCACATAAGCCTGCCAGTCACTCGCTCCCAAACCTCTCAGCCGTCGACGTGACCCAGCACTGCTGTTTGCTTCCCGGAGAAGCTGTCTCCCCGCAGCTCGGGCCAGCAATGAGGATGAGTAACATGGTGAGTGGGCATCAGCAAGGGAAACATGGGGCAATTTACATGGACCCATCTCTGCACTGTTGAATTGCCACCCACTGCACAATGCCCAAGATTACACACCATGACATTCTCCAGCTTGTAAGCCTAGCATTGATTTATAATCAGAATTTGACAGGAGATCAACAGGTTTTTCTTCCTTTTCCACCTGTGATTATTACGCTCTTTATAAATCTCGTGTTCATTTGTGTCTTGGTTTTAGGAAGGCAGAATATATTGAGAAAAACCATTATTTCTATACCCACATCTCCTGTATTTACTTCATTTAAAATGATCATTAAAATTATCACTTAACTTCTCTCTAATTTATATTCCCTTATTTTCTTCCCTCTTTTTTCTTTCATTTTAAAATTTCTCCTTTCCTTTTCTTTTTCTTCCCTTTTCCTGTGTTCTACATTTCTCCCCCCACCCACCCCGAGTCTCAGTTTGTAGTCCAAGCTGACCTTGAATTCTGCATGCTCCTGCCTCAGCATCCCAAGTGCTGGGATTACAGACAACTTTCCCTTTTACTCCACCGCCTAGTTTACATTCATTCTTACCCACTTAGAGCTTCAGCAATAGGAAAGTTTTCATGAATATATCGATACCCTTGTGCATTTATAGCAATCAAAATTGATTTGATAATAGCATTCAATAAATACACTGAGCATAGACTTATAAATTATCTATCAGAATTGTTGCTGTGACATTTTTTTCTCTATGATGTTTATTCTTGAACAAAATGTAAAGAAATTACTTATAAAGAAGATAATGGCATAAGGGAAAGACATTTCCCCCCATCTACATTTCTATAAATTAAGCAAACAGTAAAATAAACAAATGTGTTTTTAAACATCTGAAAACTATACATGAATAGTATCTGTAGATAATAAGTTTTGATGCTGGGAATATGGCTCAGTTTGTAGAGTGTTGCCTGGTGTATGTAAAGCCCTGGGTTTGATCCCCAGCACTGCATAAAACCCAGCATGGCCGTGCCCTCCTGTAATCTCAGACTCAGGAGTTAGAGGCAAGAGGATCATCACTTTCAGATCAGGGCCCGGGGAGATGGCTCAGTCAGTCAAGTCCTTGCTGCACAAGCATGAAGACCTGAGTTCAAATCCCCAGTGCCCACATAAAAGCTAGGTGTGGTAGTGTGCACCTGTAATCCCAGCACTGGGAAGTCTGAGACAGGAAGATCTCTAGGGCCTTCTGGCCAGCTAGTCTAGCCAAATGAGTGAGCTCCAGGTCCAAAGAGAGCCCCTGTCTCAAAAAATAAGATATACAATGATGAAAGAAGACCTGATGTTGACACCTTCACATTCATACATACATGTACACCTCCACACAACACCAGTGTGCGCACGCGCGCGCGCACACACACACACACACACACACACACACATATTAAGATACATACACATACTCTCCACATGCACACATATGCAAACAAAAATAAAAAGTTGAGGTCAAGCTGGGCATAGTGGCTACACACCTTTAATTCCAGCACTCGGGAGGCAGAGGTAGGAGGACTGCCATGAGTTCAAGGCCATCCTGAGACTACATAGTGAATTCCAGGTCAGCCTGGGCTACAGCAAGACCCTACCTTGGAAAAAAAAGGAGTAAAGGTCATTCTCAAGGCCAGCCTATGCTACATACAACTCTGTCTCAGAAAGAAAAAAGAAAACTATAAATTTTGGTCTGGAGGAACACTGTCATCTGTTTTTTTTTTTCCAGAAGTCAGAGTGCTGGACAGTGTGTGAGAAACAAGCCTTGCTGTGTTCCTTTGAGCAGTTATATAGTTGAAGCAAAAATAAGCTCTGGTGCTTTAAACGCTTTCATTTTCCTCAGCAGTGAGATATGGATTCTACCAGTAAACACAGGTTTCATGACCCCATCAAGTTTCATGGGCCTAGAAAATAGAGAGCAGACACTACACAGATCACTCAGCAACGCCACCTTCTTCAGAAACAGATTTTCGGCCTGATTGAGAAAGGAAATTCCAATTCCTAACATTGTGAGCCCTTACATACATGATTCATTTATTTGTGTAGTGAACTAAGTTTTAGGTACAAGGTGGATTACATGGAGATGAACAACATAATTGTTGAAAATTAAAAGAGAGCTTAGGTGAGGACACAGAGTCCATATTACTGATTTATTGCCTGTAATAATAAGAGGAGAAATCAAGTTAATCTTTTATCCTTGTTGCATCAGAGAAGTTACCCAACACGTAAAGGAGAAGAAGGTTTCAAAAGCCCAGCCATAGAACAGAATATGAAAAAATAAAATAGAAAGGCATATTGAATTCTTTTAAAACAATAATTGGCATAAGTTAAATATATTTTGACCATGTAAGTGGATTACATATTTTCTTCAAATATTTTATTTTTATTTATTTATTTCTTTGACAGAGAGAGGGAGAGAGAGAGAGAAAGAATGGGCATGCCAGGGCCTCCAGCCACGGCAAACCAACTCCAGACGCATGTGTCCCCTTGTGCATCTGGCTAACATGGGTCCTCGGGAATCAAACCTAAGTCCTTTGGCTTTGTAGGCAAACGCCTTAACTGTTAAGCCATCCGTCCAGCCCGGATTACACTTTTTTTTTTTGTTTGCTTGTTTTTCGAGGTAGGGTCTCAGTCTAGCCCAGGCTGACCTGGAATTCACTCTGTAGTCTCAGGGTGTCCTCGAACTCACAGTGATCTTCCTACCTCTGCCTCCCAAGTGCTGGGATTAAAGGTGTGTGCCACCATGCCCGGCCAGATTACACTTTTTGATGAAAGTAATTTTCAGATTGGTTATAGATAAACATCAAACAGTTCACCCTCTTATACTGAAGTATTTATAAATAATATACTTATAATTAGGAAAATAAATTGTTAAAGGGCAAAGGCGAAGATGTGTATTTCCAGATTTATTATTATTATTGTTGACATACTTAGTATGGATACATCATGTTGTACCATACTTTCCCTCCTCCTGCCCCTATTCATCTGGGGGTCCTTCCTCAGTGGGGTTGCAGGTATTCCCCATGGGGTTGTAGGTTATGCATTGTGGGAGCAGCAGTCAGTTGTTGGGCGGAGTCAACGTCTCTGGGCATGATGTCCCATCCTGTGGATCTTACAATTTTTCCATCACCTTTTCTGCCAAATTCCCTGAGCCATGGTGGGTGTGTTTTAAGTCCACGTCAGTGATGGACTCTTAGGAGCCTCTGGACCTCTGCTTTGGTAGGTGTTGAGAATCCTCAGCGTCTGTCTCATTCACTGTGGTGCTGATTGTCAGGCTCACCATGGAAGCATCGCTCTTGCTCATCTCACCAATTCCTCCGTGGTTTCACCTGAGTCTTGACTGGAGTGCAGGGGTAGTTTATTTCCTTGGGTCTCACTACCTTCTGAAAAAGAAAAACAGATTTTCCAATGGAAAGTGAAGTCAGCATACATTAAATGGGATAAGCATTATTAATTTGGGGAGAATTTGATGGATGTAAGCCATCTTTTAGCCAAAGTGGGGGCTTGACATTAGACAGCATAATCTTTGTCTCCATAAGATTCTGACCTGGTTCCCAATTCTGGATATGGGTTCCTTTACACTGAGCAGATCTGTTAGCCAATCAGAAAGCTACTGGTTACCCGTCAAGGCTGTGAGCTGCTATTGAACTTGTGTGTACTCCCTGTAAGTTTGTTTGCTTCTGAGTAACTTAGACCCCTGGTTGCTTGGACTGCAGTTGGCCACTTTCCCCCAGTAGCTCATTGTAGCACATTCCAGCACTAGACAGGCTAACTGCCTGGGGACTGGCTCTCTTCCAGATCCCAGCCAGGTCTCTCTGTGCTCTGGGCCAGCAGCATATGGTGTCTTCAGTAATAGGGTCTTGCTTTTTACCTCAGGCAGGTAATCAAGTGCTTTGGCAGAAACCTGTCATGTTTTGGGGACCTCATCAGTCTCTCTGGTCAACAGCTCATTGTGGGTAGCAACTGCTTTCTGGTACTGGGAGTTACAGACCAGAAACATAAAATCTTTTAAGGTAGGCTCACCCCACCCTCTCCATGGCCCTTCTTTTCAGGTGTTCCCCCCATACTCCTGCTGAGGGTTTAATCATTTAGTATACCTTCAAGAATAAAGGTTTCTGTGGTATCAGTTTGTTTTGGGATTAGTTTTGTGTTTTGTTCCCCCACCATCTCTTTCCCTTCTCCCTGAATCCTTCCATCCCTATTGTCTGGGCAACAAGTTGCCCATCAGGTATATCAGCAACTTGAGCTGATCCCAGTCAGGAACCACAGATGAGTGAGACCATGCAGCGATTGTCTTTCTGTGATTGTGTGAGTTCACTGAGTATTATCTATTGCAAGTCCATCCGTTTTGCTACAAAGTTCACTGCATCATTTTTTTCTTACTACTGAGTAGAATTCCACAACTTCATTATCCATTCATCTAATGAAGAGCATCTGGGTTGATTCCAGTTCTTAGCTATAATGAATTGAGCAGCTCTAAACATGGTTGAGCAAATATCTCTGTCATGAAGCATGGAGCATTCAAGGTAAATGCCCAATAAGGGAATAACTGGGTCTGTTGGTAACTCTATATTCATCCTTTTCAGGAATCTCCATATTGATTTCCACAGTAGTTGTACAAATTTACATTCCTACCAACAGTGAATGAGGGGTCCTCTTTCTCCACATACTTGCCAACATTTGTTGGCATTTGATTTTTTAATGGTTGCCATCCTTACTGGAGTAAGGTGGAATCTCATAGTTGTCTAAATTGCATTTCCCTTATGGTTAGGCATGTTGACCACTTTCTTAAATGTATGTTAGCCATTTGCATTTCTTCCTCTGAGAACTCCCTATTCATTTCTTTGCCATATTTAAGTGAGTTGTTTGATTTTTTATTGTTTACTCTTTTGAATTCTTTGTAGATTCTAGATATTAGGCCTCTGTCAGCAGTATAGCTAGCAAAAATTTTCTCCCATTCTGTTGGTCAACTATTGGCTTTGATTATGGTATGTTTGTCTGTGAAAAAGCTTTTTAGCTTCATTATATCCCATTGGTTGAGTGATTGTTTAATTTCCTGGACTAGTGGGGTTTGGTTTGGGAAGTCTTTCCCCACTCCTATATTGTGGAGAGTTTCTCCTATTTTTTCCTTCTAGTAGGAGAAGAGTTTCATGTCTTTAATTTAATATTGAGGTCTTTAATCCACTAGTAGTTGATTTTTGTGTATGGTGAGATTAGTGAATTTAGTTTTATTTTTCTCCATATGGTCATTCAATTTGTCCAGCACCATTTGTTGAAGATGCTGTCTTTTCTTCAGTCTTTATTGGCACCTTTGTCAAAGATCAAGTAGCTGTAGTTACTGGTTCTAAAGTCTAGGTCTTCAATTCTGTTCCATTGGTTTATATTTGTTTTTATGCCAATACCATGCTGGTTTTCTTGGTTTGTTTTTACTGTGGCTTTGTAATACAGTGTTAGGTCAGGTAGGGTGATACCTCAAGAGGTATTTCTATTGCTCAGGATGTGTTTGGATATCCAAGGCCTGCTGCCATCCCATATGAATTTTGAGATCATTATTTATATATGTGTGAAGAATTGATGCTGGAATTTTAATTGGTGTTGCATTAAATGTCTCTATTGCTTTTGATACAATTGCCATTTTTACAATATTAATTCTACCTATCCAGGAGCATGGAAGGTCTTTCCATCTTCTCAAGTCCTGCTCAATTTCTTTCTTGAGTGATTTTATGTTTTCATTATAAATAGGTCTTCCACATCCTTGGTTAGTATTACTTCATGGTATTTAATTTTTTTGTGTTGATTGAAAATGGAACAGCCTCACTGATTTCTTTCTCTCTGTATTTGTCCTTTGCATATAGAAAGGCTACTAATTTTCATATGTTGGTTTTGTATCCTGCCACATTACTGAAGGAGTTAATCACCTTTAGAAGTTTTGAGATGGAGATTTTTGGGTCACTTATGTACAGGATCATGTCATCTGCAAATAGGGCTAACTTAACTTCCTCCTCTTCAATTTGTATCCCTGTTATTTATTTCTCCTGACTTATTGATTGAGCTAGGACTTCTATACAATGTTAAAGAGTGCTGGTGAGAGAGGACACTCTTGTCTTGTTCCCAATCTCAATGGGAACTCCTTGAGTCTTTCCCCATTGAGTATTATTTGGGGTTTAGGAGCTTTATAAATAGCCTTTATTGTGTTGAGATATAAACATACCATGACTATTCTCTCCTGTGCTTTGTTCATGAAGTGGTGTAGTATTGTGTCAAAGGCCTTCTCTACATCTATTGAAATGATCATGTCATTATTATGATTAAGTTTATGTATGTTGATATTACGTTGACTGATTTCCATATGCTGAACCATCCCTGTGTTCCTGGGATGAAGCACACTTGATCAAGGTGGACAATACTTTTGATGTGCTGTTGAATTCAGTTTGCAAGGATTTTGTTCAGGATCTTTGCATCTAAGTTCATCAGGGATATGGATTTGTAGTTTTCTTTTCTCACTTTACCTCTGCCTGCTTTTGGTATTAGGGTGATGCTAGCTTCGTAAAAGGAGTGGGGGAGCATTCCCTGTTCTCTGATTATGGAAAACAGTTTGAGAAAAGTTGATTTCAATTCTTCAGTGAGGGTTTGATAGAATTCGGCTGAGAAGCTCTTTAGTCCTGGACTTTTCTTTTTGGGGAGGTTTTTGATACCTTTTCAATCTCGATGGATATGATAGGTTTTTTTTTTTAGGAGATTAATCTGCTCTGAGTTTAGTTTTGGTAGGTGGTATGTGTCTAGGAAATCATCCATTGCTTTCGGGTTATACAATTTTGTGGAGTGGAGGTTTTGGAAGTAAGTCCTGATGATTCTTCCAATTTCAATGATGTCTGGTGTGATCTCTCTTTTTCATTCTGGTTTTGTGAATTTGAGACTTCTCTTTTTTCACTTCATCAAATTGTCTAAGAGTTTATCAATCTTGTTTATTTTTTCAAAGAATCAGCTCTTCATTTCATTAATTTTCTTCATTGTTTTCTTAGTTTCCCATTCATTAATTTCTGCTCTAATTTTGATTATTTCTTTCCATCTGGAGCTCTTTGGGTTGGATTCTTCTTCTTTATCTTATAATGCCTTTAAATGGATGGTTAGGTTATTAATTTGAGTTCTCTCTGTCTTTATTATGAAGGCACTTAGTGCTATGAATTTTCCCCTTAGGGTTGCCTTCATTATTTCCCATAAGTTCTGGTAAGTTGTGTTCTCATTGTCATTCAATTCTAGAAATTTTACCATTTCTTTTTTGAGTTTTTTGACTATGTGTTTATTATTTAAGTGTGTTGTTCAGTCTTCAGGAGCTGATGGAATTCCTAAAGTGTCTCTTGTTGTTAATTTCTACCTTTACAGCATTGTGATTTGATATGCTGCATGAAAATTACATCAATTTTCCTAAATTTATGGAGGAATGCTTTATGGCCTAATATATGATCTATTTTGGAGAAGGTTCCATGGGCTGCTGAGAAGAATGTGTAGTCTGTGGAATCAGGGTGGAATGTTCTGTAGAAGTCCATTAGGTCTAGTTGAGCTCTGGTGTTGTAGAGCTCTCTTACTTCCCTGTTTATTTTCTGTCTGGATTATCTGTATAGTGATGATAGTGGAGTATTCAAGTCCCCAACTATGATGGTATTGGTGTTTATTTCTATTCTGTTGTCAAGTAGGTTTTGTTCTATAAATTGTGGTGCACTTGTGTTTGGTACATATAGATATATGATTGTGATATCCTCTTGTTGGATCGTTCCTTGATGAGTAAGAAGTGACCTTCTTTGTCCTTTTTGATGACTTTTGGTTTGAAGTATACTTTATCAGCTGTTAATATAGCAATACCTGCTTGTTTCTTATTTCCATTTGCTTGGAGTATTATTTTCCACCATTTCACTCTGAGGAGGTGGAGGTGTTTGTCTTTTTTTTAATTTTTAAGGTGTGTGTCTTTAGTGGTGAAGTGGATTTCTTGAATAAAGCAAATCAAAGGGTCCATTCTTCCTGATTCACCCTGTTAACTTGTATCTTTTGGTGGTTGAGTTAAGACAATTAATGTTTAAGGTTATAACTGTGAGGTATGATTTAATCCCTGCCATGGTAGGGTCCTTTATTGAGTTTGATATTTTCTTGGACTTTGTACTTTTTTGTGTGTCTGCTCTAGCTTTGGTTATTGTGATCTTCATCTTATAGGCTCTTGAGATTGGTTGTTTGACTCTTCTGTGTGGAGTATTCCCTGAAGTATTCTCTGTAGGTTTGGCTTTGTGTTCATATAATCATAGAGCTGACTTTTTACATGAAAAGGTGTTTTTTCACTGTCTACTATGAGGGATGCTTTTGCTGGGGACAGTAGTTTGGGTTGGAAGCCATAATTTTTTAGAGTCTGAAGTGCTCCATTCCAGGCCTTTCTGGCTTTCAGGGTTTCCACTGAGAAATCTGACATAATTCTGATGAATTGCCTTTGTATGCAATGTGTTTTCCTCCTCCCTTGCTGCTTTTTATACTCTCTCTTTGTTTTTGTTGGTTAGAGTTTTAATGATGATGTGCCTTGCACGGTTTCTTTTTTGGTCCAGTTTGTTTGGAGTTCTGTGAGTATCTTGTATCTTTTTTTTTTTTTTTTTTTTTTGTAAAGAAAGAGAGAGCAGCCAGGCATGGTGGCTCACACCTTTAATCCCAGCACTCAGCAGGCAGTGGTAGAAGGATCACTGTGACTTCAAAGCCACCCTGAGACTACAGTGTGAATTCTAGGTCAGTCTGAGATAGAGTGAGACCCTACCTCAAAAAGCCAAAAAAAAAAAAAAAAATAGAGAGAGAGAGAGAGAGAGAGCGAGCATGTGACCGAGAGAATTGGCACACCAGGGCCTCAGCCACTGCAATCACACTCCAGGTGCTTTTGCCACTTACTGTGCATGTGAGACCTTGTGCGTGCATCTCTTTTGTGCATCTGGCTTACATGGGATCTGTAGAGAGCTTGAACATGGATCCTCAGGCTTTGCAAGCAAGCACCTTAACCACCAAGCCATCTTTCCAGCACAATTTTCTTGTATCTTGATGAGACTCTCTTTCGAGAAGGTGGGAAAGTTTTCTTTAATAATTTTATTGAATAAGTTCTCCATGCTTTTGGTCTGAATTCCTTCCCCTTGTGGCATACCCATGATCCAAATGTTAGGACATTTTCTTAATGCTTCTTGGAATTAATTCCTGCATTTACTTACATCTTTATTAAGCTTAACCAGCTGGTTATTGAGATCCTCTATTTTCTGTGTCATCTTCAGTTCACTTAATTCTCTTTTGAGGTCTCTCTGGATTTTCTCTATTAGGACAAGCCTAGTGAAGACAGCTGAGTGGATTTCATTTTTGCAATTGTTGTTATTTTTTGTTGATTTGCTGCCAGTTCTGCTCTTTGATTGGTCAGAATTACATATCTTGTGTCTTCATTTTGGCATTCTATTCCTGATGTCTCCTCTATGTTTTCATTGGAGACTTCCATTGCAGGACTAGGCAACCTTGTTGGAGCTCCATATGTTTGATGTTTCTTTTGTGATGTGGTCTGCCCATCACAGTGTGGAAATCTTGTTTAATTAAGGAGGAAGCAAGAGGTTTCCCTTGTAGTGTCTTCAGTGAGTGTTCCATTTTATGTTTGAATAGAATAGGTTAATGATGGCTTTACTTTTTGGAATGTGCAGGTTGTGAAGGGTATAAATGCACCAACCCTTGTGAGCTGGTGCTTAATGCCAAATGTGTAATTGGAGGTCTGGGATCCCTTTGAGCTTGTCTCAGCTGTGTCTTGCCTCTGGCTCCAGGGCCATAGCACTTGCCCTTCCTCTCCTACTGAACCCAGATGGGTAGGTTAGGGAGCATTCACTGGTTCCCCCTGGCAGGTGATTGTCTGATTTTCCTGTGTTCCACTTCTGGGGCTGATGTGATGCCCCAAGTAGTCCCTGGGAGTGGGGTAGGGCATTGAAGAGATGGTGGAGATACCTGGGTTCCACTACCCAGGCTGGATCAAGGAGTTGGCTCTTGTGGGGGAGACAGAGGCACTTGCCAAGGGGCACACACAATGGTGGCTGTAGGCAGCACAGGGTGTTGAGGGTCTGAGACCAGAAGGGAGTGGAGGCAGCCTGCAGGCCTGCCCACCAAGCATGTAAGACAGGAGAGCATGGCAGAAGATGGAGTGCTGGTGGCTTGTGGGCTCAGTCAGTGCAGCCTGCAGGAGCCAGGCACGGGCCAGACACAGTGGGGTGGGGTCTGTGGGAGACTGGGATGTATATGTGGATGACCGAACATGGAAGGTGTGTGGGCCACCTACAGATGCCCAGAAATAGTGTGTGTGTGTCCTCTGGGAGGCAGGGAAGGTGCACAAGCCATTTGCCAACAGATGCTGTGCATGCCACCAACAGATACAGTGTGGGGGGGGTGGGCCTCTGGGAGACAGAATGAGAGGGGTCACTGGCAGACACAGTGGGGTGGCCTCCAAAAGACAGGGAAGGTGTAGGGTTAGAGACAAGGAAGGTGGAGGGTCACTGACAGCACAGTGGGGGGCTCCGAGAGACAGATGCAATGGGAGAGCTGCAGTGAGCAGAGCCTGCACGTGGCACAGCAGAGAACCTGGTCTGGGAGTCAGGCATGGCAGCTGCGGAGAGTGGTTGGGTGGTGGTCTCCTGAGGGTCTAGTGGGCTACCTGAGAGCATGGGGATCATCAGATTCCCAACTGTGCCCCTGGGTGCCCCTCTGTGCTTACCTACTAACACTGGAGCCCCATAGATCTTTCCTGATATTACTCAAGGAACAGAAGTGTGGTTAGGAGGATGCCATCTTGACCACAAGGCCCCCAGATACATTAAAAAAAAAAAAAAAAAAACTAAAAGCATATCGAGATGATTCAAACTACTGGGACAAGGGGACATAAGAGACCAAGCCTCTGTGCCATTTTCCTCCAAATTGACTTGGCTAGTTATGGTGATCTACACCTATACCTGTAATCATAACACTTGGAAGGCTGACATAGGAAGATCAAAAGTTCAAGGCCAGCATGGGCTACATAGTGAGACCCTGCCTCATACCAATGAAGAAGAAAATACTGTTCTGAGGAAGTTACCTCTGTTCAATGGAGTGAAGGTGCTCACGTGGGCTGGCTTCAGAGACCCAGAAGAGTGTGCCTGTCTCCAAATGTGGTGGGATGCATGTGTTTCTGGTCAGCAACATGGAGCTTGCCCCTAACCAAAGCAGCTGCCCCTTTGAGCTCACTGTTCCCCCTTGCTCACCTCCTTGACGAAGTAAGCGGGGGGACTTGCACTCTTTCTCTCTGGTACTCTGAGTGACCTTGTTTAACAGGGAAGAATGTGCAAAGGCCTGTAGCAAAACAGAATTGGCATTTCAGACAAGAGGGGACCAGAAGACATAGCTAAATCAATGCACTTGTCTTACATGTACTCAGAAACTACTGAAAGAATTGTCTGACTTAGAAAACCAAGTCTTGCCGGGTGGGGTGGCGCACGCCTTTAATCCCAGCACTTGGGAGGCAGAGGTAGGGGGGTCACTGTGAGTTCAAGGCCACTCTGAGACTACAGAGTGAATTCCAGGTCAGCCTGGGGCTAGAGTGAGACCCTGCCTCGGAAAAACAACAACAACAAAAAACAAACAAACAAACAAAAAACCCCAAGCCTTACTTCTTTTACCAATGAATAAGGGAAGAAGATGAAGGTTGGTGGCACAGCAGCAGGCACAGGCCCTGTGTTCCATCCCCTTTCTGCTAGTCATGTCTACATTCAAAATCTGTAGTTATCTCCCCAGCTCACTAGTTGAATATAAATACTCATATACACATATATAATACACATGCAATCTTCTCTCTATATATGTAAATATATATTCCTTTCCATATGTTGTCACAGTAGGTTTTCCAGTGGTCTGTTATTGTGCTCTTTCTAGCCTGTTCGCTATCTAGAATCCAAAGTAGTTATTTTAAAATCTTAGATTATAGCCCCACTGTGTAAAATCTAAAGATTATCTATCTTAGCAAGCATGAAAGTCTTTGCAGTGGTCTATACTGTGTGATCTACAGCAGTTTTTTTTTCCTAAAGTTTATTTATTCATAAAAGACAGGGAGACAGTAAGTACCAGAATGCCAGGACCTCTTGCCATTGCAAACAAATTGCAGATGCATGTGCCACTTTGTGCATTTAGCTTTATGTGAGTACTGGGGAATCAAACCTGGACTTGCAGGCTTTGCAGGTAAGTGCCTTTAATCACTGAGCAATCTCTCCAACCCTACTCCAGCTCTTTAATTAGGTTTACCCCACCATTACTATATATTACAGCCACATGGCAGTCTGTTGTTTCTTGACCATTTTAAATACACATCTGAGTCTTTACACTTGTTAAATGCTCTCTATGATTTCTTTTAGGTCTATTGGTATTTGTGAACTCTTATCTAATCAACCCATGCCTATGCCTGGACACCCTTGTCACTTATTTTGGCTTATTTTCCCCCAAAGTGTGTCTAATCATTTGGTATTTTTTTTTATCTGTCTCTTATCTACTCCTCCAAAAGAGAAGAGCCTCTATTGTTTTTATTTTTACCTCTAGCACCAAGTGTAAACTTGATGCATATTTTGATGTGTGCGAATGTATTTCCTTAAAATACAGGCTCAAGAACAACCACTCTTTCAAGAGGAGGGGTTGAATAGAAAGCACAGCTTTCCCATGCCTGATGAAACGGCCAATATGGACCCAGATGAGGAAAACCTAAATTTGTAAGGAGGATCACAAAGGGCAGTGGGTATTGCTATTCAAGGAGATGCTCTGTCCCCAATGTCTACGACTACCTAAGACACAAAAGGAGCTTCCATATAAAGAGGAGTGTTAGAAGAGATGATGTCACTTTAAGAGCCCCTTTTCTGTCCCAGTTGAGGCAGCCTTGAGTTAAAACTTTACTCTCTTAACCATGTGCCTTCCTGCCTCTCCCAAAGCCCACCCTGATGCAGCCAAGCAGACCCAGTTGTCAGGAAAACCCTCGGGCACCTGGGTTATGGACCTGAGTCCTATCTAGTGCCCCTGTGGCTGCTAACAGTCCAAGTGATGTGGAGTAAAGTGTTTCTCCCTTTCTGGAGACATTATGGAAGCAAGAAGCTTCCTCTCTGGCTTCAGTGACCTCACTCTGCTCTTCCATGATGTACCAAGGCCTCCCCCTAAAAAGAAATTTATCTCAGCATTCTTCTCTATCCTAGCATCCTCTTCAGTCAGTCTTTCCCCTAGTATCTTTTTTTTCTCATGAAGAAATGGGGAAGCTGAGAGAGCTGGGTGTGTAAAAATGAATCAGATAACGTGGACTGTGTGAATAGGAAAGTACTTGCTGCAGCTTAGGAGAGGCCTAGAGATCAGCGACCTGGGGAAGGAGAGCAGTCAGTCAAGTTTAGTCAGGTTCAGCTAGCAGGCAGTTTGCTCAAAGCAGTCAGTGGCTACCAATAATGAGCATTTCATAGGTTGTCTTAGTTTAGGTTCTTAGAGCAGTATAGTCTGAGTGGCTGAGAATGGCTTAGAAGACACAGACAGACATTCATTGCCCACAATTCTGGCACTGGAAGTCTGAGGTCAAGACTCTGGTAGATTCGGTGCCTGGTTGATAAGAGGCATCTTGTTCCTGTTTCCCCATGCCATAGAAAGGGTAACTGAGCTTATTTTGGGCTGATATTGTAAAAGGTTAATTCCATTCATAAAGACTCCATCTTTATGCCATAATTACTCCCCAAACGCCCCATTTCTTAAAAACATCACTGACATTGGGATTGCACTACATGAACACTGGTGGTAGGGAGGGGGGTTGCTCAGCAAGGGTAGTGTCTGACTGTCATAGGTAGGTGTTGGGAACGATCTGAAGTCTTGTGTAAGTGATATGGGAAAGGCTGACTCTGTATGGGGCTGTTTCATAGAGCACAAAAGAAGGGGAGGTGATTTCTTCCTGTGGCTACTTTCCCCATGGCTTGCTCCCAGGGGTTTGATTCTCACAAGATCATGCACACACCATTAAATGGGAGGTTGTCAGGTGTGTTGATCATCACTAGGCGGTCCCTTCCTCTACCACAATATGTTTCCCATAGCAGACTCAATGAAGAGATCATTCTTTAACATCTCGTGCCCAGACATCTCACTCTCATTCTTACATCACATCCTCTCCATCTCATTGAAGAGTAATGCAGGATATTATTAGCTGTATCCCACTTATTTCTTGCCAGGAACCAGGTTAAGTAATCACTTGATCTTTTCAAAAACCTCAGGACATATGTGCTATTATTAGCCTTGGAATCAACACATTGAAAGTGAGTCTTAGGAAATGCAAGCAACCCGCTTGGGGTCAGCAAACATAGTTATGGAGTAGAGACTCAAACACATGTGTAGCTTTCTGCTATCGAGTTCAGACTCTTGAGTCCCCTTGTCACCCTCCCTCTGGGTCACTGAGTGACAGAAATCAATGCTGATGCAATGAGGGAACTCGAAATACGTTTCTTATTTTATTCAATGTTTTGCCAAGCAGTGTGACATGATGTTACTAGAGAAAAAAAAATGATGATCTCAGCTACAAATCATTTCTAGCCCAAAGAAAGTTGGAATTATGTTGTTTGTTTTCTTCTATCTGAAAAGCTTGCTCTGGGATCCAGATCTAGTTCCTAGACCTCATTTGGCACCAAATCTCAGCATTCTGTAGATCTTATTAAATACATAAATCCTGTGCCTTCTAAAGTGCTGCTATGTGTGAGCAACCAACCTTGAGTGCTTGGTCTAATTCTAAAGGATTAGAATTTGGAGAGCACTAGGGGTATAATGGTCTTAGTTAGAAAATGTTAACATTGGAAGCAGATGCTTGGAAGGATGGCCTTAGAGAGTGCACACCCAGCCACCGAGATAATGTCCACATGTTCTGTTTATGCAGAAAAATCTCAGGATAACCTGGCCCTGCTATGATGAGTTTATGATATAAAGGAAAGAAAAGTGATTCCATAAGGGAAGGGTCCCCTGGAAGAATTCTTATGCTCGATCACTTGACATCATGATATTTTCCAGCAAGCAGTGAAGAATAGTGACTTATATTTGTCTGGAATTAAAACTTTAAAACATACCATGGCATTATATTCACAACAATTTTGCAAGGAAGAAGTGATCTTCTTTATTTTGTGGGTGAATAATGAAGGCTATTATCTACATCACACTTATTTTTTGCCAGGCATCTTGGTAAGTAATCATTTGATGTTTGCAAAAACCTTGTGGCATACGCACTATAATTATCCTGGGAGTCCACACAGTGAAAGTAAATCTTTGGAAATGTAAATCATTCACCTGGGGTCAGGTAACTGTGAAGTAGTGAAGGAGCGATTCAAACACATGCTGCTCTTGCTTCTGACACTTTCAACCCATGCTCTTCACACTGTGTTGGCTACAGCATTCTTAAATGACCTATGTACATAGACAGTATGAACCATATGCATTTAAAAGAATGCATACAGGGGCTGGAGTGGCAGCTTAGAAATTAAGAGCATGAGGGCCTGAGGGGGCCTGAGACTGTCCAAGTTCTATTCCCCAGCACCCATGTAAACAGCTGGGTATGGCCATGTATGCCTATGATCCTAGTCCTATGGGGAGCAGAGATGACAGATTTTTCTGGTACTCATGAAAATGGCAAACTCTAGAACTAGTCTTAAGGAAACATAAGGAAGGATGAGTGAGGCAGGGGGACACTGATGTTCTCCTTTGGTGTCCTAATGTGCACAAGGCAGAACATCTGTACATACATGTACATATATCACATATACCACGTATAACTACACACATACACCAATAACACATACAGAAATAAGAACTTAAAAAGAATTAAGAATACAAATGGAAGTCCAAATCATTTCTCCACACTCAAAGAATACCTTCTATGACCTATGAACTTAATGGTGTGAATATTTTTCTAGACAATTCTCCTTCACAGATTGTGCAAATGGGTAGGCAAGGCTCATCTTGTCTTGGTGCCTTACTCAGAGTCGCCTCTCTCTGTAGGGGATTCTTGGAAATCTCCAATGCTCATTTTATCACTGTGATCCTCTCCCATTCTGCCCAACTGCCTCTTGCTCAGCCTCTGGTCATGGCATTCAGTGTCATACTCTTGGCTATAAGCCAACAATCCCTAGTGTGGTCACCATGACCTGCCCTTTTCAGTAGTATCTTAATGCTCCTTGAAGAGCAAGAAAAATTTCCACTCAAATGATTGCAATTGTTTGAATGAATCAAGCCCAAATCCTCTTCAAGCTTTCCGTCTCTCCATAGAGAACATCTCTCGTTTTCACTGGAGAACTGCTAACCTCTCCATTTCACTTGGGACTGTTGAAGGGTTTCTGCTTAGCATATATTTATTTATTTATTGCTAGAATTTGTATTTTAATGTAAACTAATCTGAGGGCTGGACAACCACAAGTTTAGTTTTGTTCTTTTATTTAAGTGATTTTCTTCTAACTTCCTATGATTCTGTAGGTTCATATTGATATGAATAATATAAACAGTTGTTCTATTTACAAATTCAAACAGTGGAATTATGCTTAACACTGTACTTGACCTCAGCATCTGAAACCACTGTGGTTGATCTCTCAGTCACCTATCTCCCAACCAAAAGCGATACAAGCAAGGTGACCCAAATGGTGAAGCCTCAGGGCATGAGATGAGAGAAGGAAGCTGGAAGTTTGATGTCATTTCTTTTCCAGAAAGGAGTATGAGCCTACATGCACAGTATCTTATCACTGTGCATCATCAGCAAGAGTCCCCCAGGGCCTCTGTGCACATCTGGGAGGTGGGCAGCGGAGCGGCCGCTCAGTCCAGTCCAGACTCAACCCTCCATATTTAAGTTATTTAGTCTCTCAGGCTCTAGCCATTTCTTCTATAAAGAATTCACTTCAGCCAAATGCAACACAAGGCAGATATTACATAGCCACTTAGCAGAAATTACATTGCCAGTTATTCTTTGCTCTCAAGAGCAGCCATGGAAGACAAGGAAGTTGGTACTGCTGTGAATCATATGATTTGACTTGGTCCCATCCTATGGGCTGGTGGATAAAACAATGGCCAAAATGAGGTCCTTGTCCCTCAGGAGCTTATGGTCCGAAATGGGCAGGTTGTATGCGTCACAACTTAATATATCGTGTGCCCCTGAAGTGGTTTGGTTGTTAACTGTGTGGAAGTTCATACAAAATGCAGCATCTGTTTAATTCCCTTCACCTTATCCACTGCTGTGTTACTGAGACTTCAGGTGAACTAGACACTTTATACAGATAAAGATGCACACCTGTGGTCATGGCCTCGCAATCTATTTCCAGACTTGGTCCACAGTTTATAGCCCAGGACATCTTAGGGGAAGAAAAGGCCAAGTGTCCTGTAAGTGGCACAGTCCAATGCTGAAACCTTTATGTGGGACATAAATATAACCAAAGTCTGGAAGCTTGGATCTAAGTGAAATTTTTATGTCTGCGGTGGTGTGGCTCATGCCAAGATGTTCTTTTACCATTCTCTACAGACAATGACTTTCCCTTCGAGAAGCAGCTCTTGATTGGGTCTGGAACCTTGACAGTGGTTGAGTGATGACCACATAGGAACAAGACACACATGACACATGATATATTCTTTTAAAATTTATTTTTAAAAATATTTTTATTGCCGGGAATGGTGGTGCACACCTTTAATCCCAGCACTTGGGAGGCAGAGGTAGGAGGATCACCATGAGTTCGAGGCCACCCTGAGAATGCAGAGTAAATTCCAGGTCAGCCTGGCCTAGAGTGACACCCTACCTCGAAAAACCAAACAAAAAATATTTTCATTTATTTATTTGAAAGGACAGGGAAAGGGAAGGAGAAATGAGGGAGGGAGAGAGAAAGAGAGAATGGATGTGCCAGAACCTTTTGCTGCTGTAAACAAATTCTAGATGCATGTACCACTTTGTGCATCTGGTTTACATGGGTGCTACAGAATCAAACCCAGGTCATCAGGCTTTGTAAGCAAACACCTCAGCTTCTGAGCCTTCTCTTTAGCCCTCAATATATTCTTTTGACATGTTTTGTTATTTATATATCTCTATCTCCATCTCTATATCTATATAATAGATTCTATATGTGTATGCATGTTCTGTTTCTCTGGAGAGCAATGACTAATTCAGTGTTTCAGAAATTTAAATGAAACTGTCTGTCTTTAGAAGAAAACACTGAAATGTTACTTGGTTGGCACAGACTCAAGGGAGCTTGGCTCCACGGCGCATCTGCAACCACTGAGCTTCGTGAAAACTCCTTCTCCTGAGAACGTTATACAGTTTCATTAAATTACCTCTGTCTTTGGGATGGAGGTTTATTGGTTCGCTGCACAACTGGGAAATCATTTCTTTTGGACTATGGAGGGTCTTGATTACTCCTTCCAAGTTAGTTTTTTTTTTCCTTTCTCTGTTAGAACTTTTAATCAATACAGATGGCCAGGCACAAGGCAGTCTATCCAGACAGCAGAACACCTCTGGGCTTTGCAGAGAATCATTTCCCAGGGGACACATTTCTCACTTGATCTGATGAAGGGTGATGATTAAGGAGTGGAAGTAAACACATATGAAGGCTTACTATGTCCCTGTCCTATCTGAGTAGTTTTATATTGAATATTGCAGTGGATACTGACAACATTCTTATGATGTAGATGTCATTTTTAAAATGCTGCCTGAAGGTCAAAGCAATTGATTTTCTCACATGGATTACACTGTATGAATGGATGGGTCATGGCTTTAAGTCCAGCTTTGATTCCAAATATTTGCTGTTTATATTATACCTAACAGCTATCTATTAGTGCCCAATTTACTCTGGGCCAAAAACAAAGATGAAATATGCTAAAGTAAAAAAATTAATAGAGGTGAACCACTTATTTGTCATCTGTAGAGAAACGCAAAAAAGTCTGATAAAACCCTTCTCCTTACACAGTTGAAGCCACTCAGCTCTAATGTTCTTCCTGGAGAAAAATAAAAACACTAGATTCTGCAATGTGGCTTGAGTTTTTATGTCTCCAAAATAGGTGTTTTATTCTCTATTTTGAGAGGAGCTATTATTAAAAACCTTCTTAAACAGATTTCTGTCAGGGTACTTGATGACCCACCAAAGGTTAGTGGTAAGACCCTACTGCTGAAGACACCATGTGCAATTGACATGTAAAATGGAATGACATGGCTGGAAGCTGAAAGAGAGTCAGTCCCCAGAAAGTCAGCGCATCTAGTACCAGAAGGTGCTACATGGGCGACTGGCGGAAAATGACCAATATTTGTCCAAGCAACTCATGGTCTAACCTACTTAGCAGCAAATAACCTATTGTGATGCTCACACAAGTGCAATAGTGGCACACAGCCATGGTGGGGAACCAACTGCTCTTGATTTGGCCAACTGATCTCCTCAGTGAAACAGGACCCATAGCTGGAGCTGGGAAACACATCAGAACCATATCCAAACATAAGCCTGCTCTCCATTATCAAGCTACCACCAATCGTGGCCACAAGAGGGCCTACACCTATTAAATTTTCTATATAAAAAAAATAAAGGTTATCCCATTTATCTGGTGCTAACTTTCCTCTCCTTTGGAGAATCTGCTTCTCTTTTTCAGATAGACGCAGATCCTAAGGACAGAACCACCCCATCATACCTCAAAAGGGCTGCAGCTGAAACAGAATAATTGGCGAAACAAGCTAGGGTGCTGTTTTCTTGGTGAACTGGGTACCAGCACAAGGGTGAAGGGGAACAACACAGAGAACAATCAATTCCTACCAAATAAGATATCCAGAGACACAGAGGCTCCCAAGACCTCATCACTGATGCAGATCTAAAATGAACCCAACATGGTTCAGGGAAGTTTTGTGGAAGAGGGGGTGGAAAGAATGTCAGAGCCACACATTGGGTCATGATACGCAGAGACACTTCTCCTACCCATAACTGTGGGCTAACTCCACAACGCATGACCCATATACCTCAACAAGGAGGGGCCAGGGGGAGGGGGTAGGACATGGATGAGCCTAACAATGGTACCAACTTGACTGTATTCACTGAGTACAAAACTAATTAATAAAAATAAAATAAAATAAAATAAACCTTCTTCATGTCCTTTCCCTTTTGTTTATGCAATTTTCTCTCCCTCTCCCCCACTCTGAAGACGTTTCTACCATTAAACAAACACAGTAAGAGCAACTGCCCCAGTGTGAGGCAGACTTGTATTTACAGCGGCAGTCAACATGTAGGAAAGAAGGTGAGAAGTGGAGGTATTCCCCTGAGAGGAAAGAGAAGCAGGAGCTCTTCTTGGGTTACAGAGCAGAGATAATAGAAGTTCAGAGATGATCCAAGTGTCAGGCTATTACCTGGATCCCTCTGCCATCCAGAATGCTCAGTCTTCAAAAATTACGTCAGAACACATGTAACAGCTTCCAATGAGAGCTTCTGTAAGATAGATGAGTTACTCATTGAAAAGCTCTCATTCTGGAGTAGGATCCTTGATTGTTCGTGAAAACATGTAAGAGGCTTGTGTCCAACGTGTAAATGTGCAGAAGCATCTTATCCAAATAACTCAGATCTTACAATGTTTTAAGACACCATAAACCATGATCCTCTAGGGATTTACTACAAGTTGTTCCTTTTAACAAGTTCATAATTTTGTGTACAGGTAGACTTCCCTCATTAATGAGTGGTGCCTTTCTTAGTATGACTGAAAGCCTACAAAACTCGGCTTAGGCCAAAGACTCTCAAGTTCTTTTAAAGGGAATGTTTTAAAGTCAGATGTTCCCTTCTAATGCCATTGAAAATGAATTGGCTCCAGCCTACTCATGAAACATTTTAAATGTAGAGAAGCTTGAGACTGGGGAGATGGCTCAACAGTTAAAGGAACTTGTTTGCAAAGCCTACCAGCCCACGTTCAGTCTTCCCAGCATCCACATAAAGCCAAGCACATGTGTGATGTGGCTCATGCAGCTATATACTGGCATTCTTATGCAGTGGTAAGAGACTGTTTCAAAGAGGATGGAGAATGAACAGATGCCTTGAGGTTGTCCTGTGACCTCCACACATGCCCCATAGCATGCACACACCCCCACACATGTGCATAATACACACACACACACACACACCAAAATTTTAAGATTTAAACATAGGGAATCTTAATGATGGCTGGACAGGGCAAGTGATCCTCTTCTCAACCTGGTTGGTTAAAATTGCAACCTTAATTTCACTCATCTTCAGTTCAGGTAGGACTGGAATCGTAAGTGAACATCTGTGTGTGCCTGCCTGCATTCTCTTAGCTGTTTCATACCACACGTGGTGAAGGCCAAAGCAAGGCTTCCCCTGTGGGTCTGCTTCTGACATGCACGTGCACTGCTTCCATTTACATTGTGGAATTCTGGCCACATTATTCAGTTTTCTTCCCTCTCTTATTAATTTTTTTTTGTTTATTTTTATTTATTTATTTGAGAGAGACCGAGAGAGAGAGAGAGAGAATGGGTGTGCTAGGGCCTCCAGCCACTGCAAACAAACTCCAGACACATGCGCCCCCTTACGCATTTGGATTATGTGGGTCCTGGAGAATTGAGCCTTGAACCGGGGTTCTTAGGTTTCACAGGCAAGCACCTAACTGCCAAGCCATCTCTCCAGCTCTTCTTCTCTTCTTGGTACTGTATTGGGCTTATCAAAGCCATAAACTAAAGAAAGTTATTTTTGTATAACATTTGCTAATACTTTATTCCACTCAACCTTAAAATATGCGTTACAAAAGTCATATGCCAGGATGAGGAAGGGAGGACCAACAAGCAGGATGAGAGGGCTCTCTCCCCAAGGCCAAGATGCTCCAGAAATTCTTTGGGCATTCGTACTTATGGGGAAAGAAAGCAAAGAAAGTGCCACCAAAGACCGGACACTGAACTTGGTGTATTAGGCATGAAATTTATTTTTAAAAATTATTATTAGCATATGTTAAGCCTCTAAAATGATGGATCTCATTGTGGCATATGAAATGTATCTTAAGCAGGAAAAAAGTTACCATATTCTGCTAAATTTCAGGGTTTTTATGTACTGCTATCAGTGGTAACAGACATCCAGGTTAGAGGGAAAACACATCTTTCATTCACAGTGTACTGATTTGGGGCAATACTGTACCTTAATAACTCATTCTTTTAGATTACTGATAATGGTACTACTCAAAATGCCAAAAATATTATCTCAGAGATATGAAAGGTCAAGCCAAGTGGCAGAAACTTGGCTATGGTGGCTCTTCCCGAGGACCTACAGACACCCCTACAAGGATCAAGAAGAAAGCAGAACTCTAGAGTCATCTTCCATGGAGTAGGTTCCTGGTGAGGAAATGCAGATCCAAGCAGGACTGTTTGCTGGTGAGACCTCAGCCAAGTACTGTGTGAGTAAGCCCAGACTATCCCTCCAGATGATAAGAGATGCAAGCCCAGTTACCACCATTGTCCTAGAAGCAATGCTCCCTGGGTAACCAGTATTGTACAGTGAGCAGGCCCACTGATATCAGCAGGAAAACCACACCACTCAAATTGCTGACCCATGAATCATGGGTTAAATAAATGTTTTCTTTGTTAAACTATGAAATTATGTTGGTTTATGTAGTACATGTTGACCGATAGAGTATAATAAATTGTGATGGCTCATATCTATTTACACATTATTTCATTTAGCAACTTTAGGCTCAGCTTGCTATCCTACAAATATATGGACTATGACACATAGCAATAAAGTATAAGGACATAAATAAGCATCTATTACAAAAGCATCTTTTAAAGCAATGTTTTTTTTTTAAATCTATACTGATGAGTGTTGCACACATGAATTTTAGAAGAAAGGAAAACAATTCTGCATGTTTTGAATCGCGTCTGAGTTCCAGGGATCTTCACATGTGCTGTCTCATAAACCTCAACACTTCTGTGGTTGGTGACTTGTAGCTACTTTTCTAACAGGACAAGGATGCTTAGAAAGGGAGTTTAACTTGCTCAAGGTGATTCAAAGAGTATATGAAGTTAAAAATTACCTGTAATTGTTTCAAAGATGCTATCTTTTAAGAAATATTTTTATTTATTTATTTATTTATTTATTTATTTGAGAGAGAGAGAGAGAAAGAGAGAGAGAGAATGGGCACACCAGAGCCTCCAGCCACTGCGAATGAACTCCAGATGCATGCAGCACCTTGTGCATCTGGTTTACATGGGTCCTGGGGAACTGAACCTGGGTCCTTTGACTTTGTGGGCAAGCACCCTAACTACTAAGCCATCCCTCAAGCCCTCAAACATACTATCTTAAGGCACCTCCCACAGCCTAAGAATTTTTCTATGAGTGGTTGTTTGGAAACACAAGAATTCTTGTTGAAAAAAAGTATATGTTCCTAACTAGATGAACTGGTGAATTCTATTTGGTATCTTTGCAATCATGGTCTCTAAGACATATATGGAGTTGCATGTTGTTACAAGAAATAGTCAATCAACAATCATTTCCATCTTTACCTCTAACACAACCTCTTCCACTTTTAAGAATGTAGGATTCATTATTAACTTTTCAGGCGAACAAACTCATGTTTGTGTCATATGTAATTTAAACTATATGTCAAAGTCTAATATATATTTAAAAACTATTCTCTTCTGTTCTTCTATGTATCAGCTTTTGCCCTAAATCCTAGACAGACAAAAGTAAAATGCAACTTAGTCTACCAGTGACCTTGCACTTTTAATGGAGATATAAATGAATAAGGTTTATTTTATTATAAATTATAAAAACACACAACTAGAAAATGCAATATGGGCATGTGAAAAGAACGCTCAAACAAATATGGCCAGTGGAAGGGTGGAGTGGCCAGGAAAGGTTACTGGAGAAGGCAGTAGCTAAACTAAGCCATGGAAGAAGAATTTCCTTGCCTGGCTGGAAGTGGGTGAGTTTAGTAGGTTAAGGATTAATTAAGCTGTTGTAATGAACAAACATTCAACTTTCAGGGGGCAAGGTAGTAAACTTTCAATATAGAGTTCAGTGCATTTGTCCCTGTTGGTGGAGTGAGGCGTGAAGGGAGTCACTGGAGGTGAAGGAGGCCTTGAGAACTCAACACACAACCTCTGACGTCTTGACAGCCAGCAGGGGAAAACACAGGCTATCAGAGGCACCTCTGCACCTCAGCCACTTCAACAGGCATCATTTCCGTGGAAGCTGCATGGCTACCACAGTGTCCAGCCACGAGGCATGAGGACAAGACTTTGCTGGTTAGTTGACATTCCCCACATAAGTGGTAAGCTGTACCACATACTAAAGAGTACAGCCAATATTTGTTGAAATTATATGTGATAAAGAATTTCTGCTGTAAACACAGTACATAACACAGGTGCTGTTCAACAAATACTTATAGCAATGAACTACAGTTTTCTATCTCTCAGCTAAAAGTTTATAATATAGGCTGAACATGCCCAGTCATCTGAATCCTCATTTTAGTCTTTTTCATTTTTCTTAACTTGATTTTTATTTATTTATTTATTTGGGAGACAGAGAAAAAGAGGCAGAGAGAGGGAGAGAGAGAACGGACTCACCAGGGCCTCCAGCCTCTGCAAACGAATTCCAGATGCATGTGCCCCTTGTGCATCTGGCTTACATGGGTCCTGGGGAATCAAACTGAGGTCCTTTGTCTTTGCAGGCAAAGGCCTTGACTGCTAAGCCATCTCTCCAGCCCATTTTAGTCTTTTTCACATGTGTTTCATAACTTTGAGATAAGCATGCAAAAAAAAAAATGTGCCTTTGTAAAAATCATGACCTCAAGTTAACAGGCTTAAAATCTGACCCACCCCTACACTCCTGAAGAAAACCCCAGTCTTCTACTCTGCTGAGAGTATTGTTTTAGGGATGACGCCGGTATTTTCTTTGTAGGCTCCGGGTAATAAATATTGTGTTTAGCTACATTTTCTTCCCATGTCCTGAGAAACGAGTGAAGCTGAATTCAAAAGCAATGGAATAAGCTGTTTGACAGAGGAAGTTTGATGAGAGTATGACATCCAGGCTGTGGCGTGGTTACTGCTCATTGCTCCAAGCCAGATCTACAGTGAGTGAGAGCAAAAGCAAGTATAAGTGTGAGAGAGAGGAGAGAGAAAATGAGAAAGAGAGAGGTGAAATATGAAGATTTTGCAGCCTGATGAGGAAAGAAAATGCAACCGGGTAGGTCTAGAGAAAGCGGCAGCAATTGGTAGAGAGATTATTGGCATTAAAAGAGAAACCTCTCACTCTGTATTGGGACAATAGAAGAGGCACCCCAATGGCAAGATACAACCAATTGAAAGCTCAAACTTATGAAAATACCAATGCATTTGAATAGAGAGAGCCTGTACTGCAACTGCCACAGAAGTTCACTACTTGAAAACCACCCCCTGGGGATGTGCTTTATACAAGGTTCAACCAGCAAAGCACACTGAAGCTACTACAAGTATGGTAAGTGTGGTCAGATTACATCTCTAGCTGGCAGCGTAGTCCTTGTACTGAGTTTGCAGGCCTGCAAAATGCAAGAGACACAGAGTCAGGAAAGCTTGCACTAATATTCCAGAAAGCCCTGGAGGGCGAGTAATGTGTAACAGGATCACATTCCTTGCATGGAGGCTCCAAAAGGCTATTGCATGAAGCTGTGAACAGGAAGCTTAGTTGTCAACGGAGATCCAAGAATGGCGGGGATGCCAGGACTGTGGGACATCTGCCGTGAGAAACTGTAGGCACTGAGTGGAGATATCCCAGTAGAGATGTTACCTGTGGCAGAACTCTTTTTTGTCGGGTGCGGGGGGGGGGGCTACCTGAGGCTGTTGGAGCTCAAATGATGCCACCAAGAACCGCAGGTGACAGACTTGGAGCTGCAGGATTGGGTATTTGGGTATTTGCCCTGCTGGGTTTTGTTTTTGTTTGGGGCCAATCTTTCCTTGCTGTCTCCATTCCTTCCCTTTTTATTTTTTATTTTTTTTATTTTGAATAATGTTTATTAAATTCTATGTATCCCAAAATATTGTCATTTAAAACATGTAATCATTATAAACAAATTGAGTTTTTAACATTTCTTGTTCTATGTTGAGTACTTGAAATCTAATGTGTATTTTCACATTTACAGCACATCTCTATTTAGGTGAGCCACATCCTAAGTGTTCAATACCCAACAAGTGGCTAGTGGCCATGATACTGGACAGTGTAGCCTTCAATAGTAATTGACTTCTAAAAACAATATTTATCACCAATGGTTGATAAATCACAGGAAGAGACCAACAGCCACTATATGCCTCTAGTAGGAAAGACTAACAACCTTATACAGTAGGGTAGTCCTAAGAAAGACAGAATATGATTGGCCTTTATGATAAATTACCAACTTACAGAAACATGAAGGAGAAAGGAACATGCTCAATGGCATGCCAAGGACGCCACCAGCAAAACTCGGGTTGTGGCAAACTCTCAATGGACAAGCAAATGAAAAGGGGGTTTTTAAAATGAGATGAAGAAGAATCCATGAATTTAAAAATACAAAAGTTTATTAATGAATTGCAACATGCTGTCCATACTTAAATTTTACTAGAATTTTACAAGTTTTTACATTATCAGGGAACTGAAAAAATCTGAACTATTTGATAATTAAGAAATTTTTTTATATCATATATATATATATACATATATATATATATATTTTTTTTTTTTTTTACAGTCAGTTTGGTACCATTATTAGGCTCATCCGTGACCTACCCCCTCCCCTCGGCCCCTCCTTGTTGAGGTATATGGGTCATGCATTGTGGAGTTAGCCCACAGTTATGGATAAGCTAAATGTCTCTGCATATCATGACCCAACATGTGGCTCTGACATTCTTTCCGCCCCCTCTTCCGCAAAATTTCCCTGAGCCATGTTGGGTTCATTTTTGGTCTGCTTCAGTGATGAGGTGTTGGGGGCCTCTGAGGCTCTGGCTGTCTGATTTGGTAGGAGTTGATTTTTCTCTGTGCTGATCTCCTTCCCCCTTGTGCTGGTATCCGGTTCATCAGGAAGACAGCCCCCTTGCTTGTTTCTCCAATTTTTCTCAGTTTCAGCCGGGGCCCTTTTGAGGTATGATGGGGTGGCTCTCTCCTTAGGATCTACATCTATCTGAAAAAGAGAAGCAGATTCTCCAATGGAGAGTAAGTTAGCATCAGGACAAATGAGATAACCCCCTTTTTTTAATAGAGAATTTAATAGGTGTGGGCCCTCTTGTAGCCCACAATTGATGGTAGCTTGATATTAGAGAGTGGGCTTATGTTTGGATATGGTTCTGACTTGTTTCCCAGCTCCAGCTATGGGTCCCATACCAGTGAGGGGATCAGTTAGCCGAATTGAGAGCAGTTGGTTCCCCACCATGGCTGTGTGCCACCACTGCACTTGTGTGGGCATCACAAGTTATTTGCTGCTAAGTAGGTTAGACCATGTGTTGCTTGGACAGATATTGGTCATTTTCCCCCAGTCGCCCATGTAGCACCTTCTGGCACTAGACGCGCTGACTGTCTGGGGGCTGTCTTCCAACTTCCAGCCATGCCATTCTAATTTGCATGTCAATCACATAAGGTGTCTTCAGCAGTAGGGTCTTATCACTAGCCTTTGGTGGGTCATCAAGTACTCTGACAGAAATCTGTCTGTCTTTTAGGAAACCTTGTAGGTCTCTCTGATCAAAAGCTCATTGTGGATGATAGCCCCATGCTGGTTCTGGGAGTTACATGTCAGTGCCCACTAAGAAAATGAGGAAAAAGATAACTAATATACAAGAGTTAGAGATAAGAGAGAGAGAGAGAGAGAGAGAGAGAGAGAGAGAGAGAGAGAGGGAGAGGGGAAGTGAGGGAGGCAAGATGTAGAAGATTAAGGTTAGTCTTGATCTTACCATCTCCAGTGTCTTGTGGTTCAGGTGTTCCCTGTAAGGGCCTGGTGAAGGATCAGCCATTTGGTCTGTCTTTTAGTAAGTAGAAAATTATGGTACCATTACCATTTGGGTCTAGATTTGTGTTTCCCACCCCTTTGATGAAATTATTTTGTTAACTTTTAAGCATAACACTTTCATTTTTTTATTTTTATTTTTTTTGGTTTCTCGAGGTAGGGTCTCATTCTGGTCCAGGCTGACCTGGAATTAACTATGTAGTCTCAGGGTGGCCTCGAACTTGCAGCAATGCTCCTACCTCTGCCTCCCGAGTGCTGGGATTAAAGGCGTGCGCTACCACGCCCAGCTCTACTTTTATAATTTTTTAAGGAGCCATTATCTCTTAAGAGTACATACTGAAATACTCATGGATGAAACGGTATAGCTGGGATTTGCTTCAAAATAATATGCAAGTTGTAGAAAGTGGTGTGGGAGTTCAAGTAAAATAAAAGTAGCTATGGAATGGATAACTGTTGCTGGAGGGTCATTGCACTGCTTTATCTACTCATATAATTTAAATTTTCCATAATAAGACGGTTGCAAACAAAACTGAGGCACAATGCATTGAACTTTACATAAAAACCTAAAAATAAAAATTATAGCTAATGATTGTGATAATCACCCTGCACATCCAAACAAAACTCAGGACTAATTCCTTTGATCTGAGGAGAGTGATTTCTTTCTTGCCCTCATAACCTTAGGAGACCTACAGTGGACTGGTATTGATTGATTCCATACAATGTCTCTTTTCTAGCTCATATGATATTCTCCATAAGGAAGTTAGACTTCCTTTAACGTTTGCTTATAAACCTTATGAGGCTACCTCTTCACAAAATATAGGATGCTTTAACTTTAACACTTATCTGAAGAAAGACAAAAAAAGTCTAATTCAAAAGTATGATTTCAAGACACTAGTCATAAAGCTGGAAAATTTTATTACTGCAACTTTAACTAGGAAGCCAACACTAAGTAATTCATTTTTCATGATGTTTAAAAAAAAACTTGAATCCTTAAACTATACATTAATACCCCACAACTCCAATTGTATTTCTCATTGTTCTTCAGCCTGAAGAACAATATACATCCTTCCCTTTTTAAATGGGAATGTTTACCCTGTGCTATTGTATATTAGAAGTATATACCTTCTTTTTGATTTTGCAAGGACTCACAGTTCAGAGATTGCCTTGAATCTCAGAAGAGAACTTGGACTTTGGGCTTTTGAACTATGATTAGAGCTGTTAAGACTGGGAGACTCTGACAGATGAACTAAAGGCATTTTGCATTATGAGATAGCCACGTGCCTTTGAGGACCAGGGGTAGAATGTTGTGGCTGAAAAGTGTGTCGGGATATTTGTTCATGTGCATATATGTGACATGAAAGCAGAACAGGAGATTAAGGGAAGAGAGGAGAATGGCTGGATGGGAAAAGAGAAGGGGAGAGAGGATGGGAGGGATGGATATGGTCATGGCACATATACAGCTCAAAGAAAATTTCCATTTGAAATCAAACACTCTGTAAAATGAATATACATTGATAAAGGTATCAAGAAACAGGTCAAAAGACAACAAATGCTCACAAAAATGTGGTAAAGGGAGCTCGTGTGTACTATGTGTTGATATAGACTTGTTTCATAATTATAAAAAAATGGCATGGAGATTTATAAATAAACAAAGACCTAATGTGTAACTTAAAAACTAATAATGTATTTGGGTGTTAAATTGACAAGGACTTATGATAATTAATTTTCATTATGAACTGGACTATATTTGAAAATAGCTAGGGGCACACCTCTGGGCATATCTGTGAGAGCATTTGGCCTGAATGTGGGTAGCACCATCCCTTGGGATGGGGTCTTGGGCTGAAAAATTAAGGGAAAAGAGGAGAAAGTTGAACACCAGCATTTATATCATTGTGACTGTGGATATAGTAAGACTAAGTGCCTCATATTCTTGCTACCATGTCTTCTTCCCCACCACGATGGATTGTACCCTCAAACCATTCATCATAACCAATCCTTTCTCTCATAAGTTGCTTTTTGTCAGGTATTTTCCCCCAGCAATGAGAAAAGTAAGTAATACATCCACTGAGTCAAATAGCTTCATGTTATCAAGAGTCATGTTAAATGGACCATGAACTGTTAGCACTTCGCAAAGTGTGATGCAAGTGTAGCTCGGGGATGCACCAAAGTTACTGTGAGTAGAGGAAGGACAGAAAGATTCCCATCACTTATCTTTTTCATGAATAAAGGTCATTCTAAGAGTAAGGCAATGAGGATGCAATGTTTGTCTTTCTCAGATATCAGTCAAATGTGTATAAATTCCTTTCTTCTTTCCCTCTCTCCATTTCTATCTCTCTTTCTCTCTTATTTTCTCTCTTTTACCCTCCTTCCCTCCTTCCTTCTTCCCATCTTTCCCTCCTTCCTTCCCTCTTTCTTTCTTTCTTTCTTTCTTTCTTTCTTTCTTTCTTTCTTTCTTTCTTTCTCTCTCTCTCTCTTTTCTTTCAAGACTCTCACATATGTAAAAGAGTTTCCTCACTCTTTAGCCCAGTTTGGCCTGATATTCACTATATAGCCCAAGCTGGCTTTGAAATAACATAATAGCTACACTGTTGTCTCAGCCAACTAAGTACTGGGATTACAGATGTAAGACATCAGGCCTAGCTATGCTTACAATCTCAAAGAAAATCAGGAGGAATATGGGGTAACACTAACTACAATATTGCAAACATTTCAAGAGAAGTCTTCTGTTTTATATCTGATGACCTCATTATCGCTAGTCCTTTTCTACATTTTCCAGATAAATGTATGACTTCTATCTAACTTCACGATTTAAAAAAACATTATATTTAATTTGAGAAAGAGGCACATAGAGAATGGGCATGCTAGGGCCTCTAACTACTGCAAACAAACTCCAGATGCATGATCCACCTTGTGCATCTGGCATGGGTACTGGGGAACTGAACCTGGGTCTTTTGACTTTGCTGGTAAGTGCCTTAACCACTAAGCTATCTCTCCAGCCCATTTCATGATTTTTTTTTTGTCTTCTTAAAAATATAAACCAAAGTATTGGTATTGAATATAAAAAGTAATTTAAATAGAATTTACTTTCTTTAAGGATTCAGGGTAAAATGTATCTAGATGTCTGCAAACTATTTTTTTTGAAAGACATAGAGAAGCTGTAACATCCCTGTCAAGAAGGCCCAGCTCCCTTCTGTGGACGCATTTGGCAGAAGCCACAAATGCTGCTTGTAGCTGGGCACGTAGTGCCTGCCTGCAATCCTAGCAACGGGAGGATCTGGAGCTCCTGGACAACCAGGGCTATACAGAAAGACCCTATATCAAAAAAAGAAAAGAAAAAGAAAAATACCTGCCTACTCCTTGGATCTGCGGTGTCCAGTAACCCTAAGATTCTTTCTTGAGCTTGTTTCTAGGGCGTAATTCAAGCCAGGTTGGTGCATAGGTTTCCTTGAAAGTCTTTGACAAACAGTATAGAAGCACGATTCATCAGGGTTAAAAGTGGGACAGAGATGAGGGTAAGGGTGTTTACATACTGAGTATGTCCATAACTAATAAAAAGAGAGAGAGAGAGAAAAGTGCCTCTAGGCTTTTTAGCACTCTGCTGGGATCCGTCTTGCTGAATGGAGTAGAGGGCACCTGTCTTTTCTTGTTCATGTGATTAGATTTCCTCTTTTTTTTTTTTTTTTTAAGGCAAGAGAGGGAGAATTTCAAAACACAAGCAAATAAAAAGAAAGTATTTTCAAATGGCCATAAGCTTTGGTTTGGGAAAATAGAGAGTTTTATCCATGTAAGGCTCTTCTGATAATGTCCCAGGAGAACCTGGTGCTACCTTGCTAGACCACCTGCTTTAACCCCAGGTGTATAGCCAGTTGTTTGATGTTAAAGCAACACATCCAGCTCAAAGTATAAGAAAACACAAAAAGCAGAAAAATCATTTAAAGAAGTGTCCCGTGCTTTAGGAGCTAATACGAAGCATGGTGCTCATTAACTAGATTGACGCCACAGAGCGCCATGTTGATCTAGATATTGGGGGGGGGGGGTTCTGCATTTCTATCTTGTCACTTACTACCCGACTTCCTTCTGTTTACATTTCCCATGTCTGCTTTTGTCAGTCCCTCATTATAAATACTAAGGGTTCAGACTATATATATTCCATATGTTCATTATTCAATGGTTGGTTGAAGAAAGTATCTAATCAAAGTAATATTTTACTCAATAAATCTTATCTTTTAATATAAAAAGCAAAAAGAAATGACACTGAAATAGTAACCACAGCAGAGCTATAGTGGCTATACTAACGTAGATGTAATTGGCTTGATGGCAAGACAAACAACTAGAGACAGAGGGACATGTCATAATGATAAGAGTGGTGTCAGGGCTTAGGGAAGCAAAACCACAAATGTCTGAGCAAGTAATAATTGAGCTGCAAAATCCTGGGAGGTTAAAAATTGACAAAAGAAGGGAAGTACACAGTTCAATAATAACAGTGGGAACTTCTATAACCCACTCCAACAAGTGATAGGACAGTACAGAACAGTAGCAAGAACTTATAAGCCCCGATCAAAACTGTCAACAAACTTGTACTGGTTGATATTCATAGTATGCTTCAGCCAATGTCAGCAGAATGTGCATTTTTATGTGCACAGGAAGCATCGTTCAAACCACATCTTATGCCAGAGTCTAAGACAAGCTTCAATATGTGTAAGAGGATTATCATGCCATATCTTATTAAGATAAAAAGAGTAAGTTAGAAGTTAATAAAATTAAATTTTGGAAATAACCTATATTTGGAAATTTTCAAAGCACATTTTTAAATTACTTTGTAACCCAAGGACATTATTAAGGGGAGTTTCGAAATACTTCAACTTAATAGAAGCAAAAATTTTATACATAAAATTTATGAGTGGCTATAAGGCAGTAAGCAGTACTTTGGAAAATAGCTTGGCCATTTATTAAAAAGTTAAATGGAGCTGGGTGTGGTGGCGCACACCTTTAATCCCAGCACTTGGGAGGCAGAGGTAGGAGGATTGCCGTGAGTTCGAGGCCACCCTGAAACTACATAGTGAATTCCAGGTCAGCCTGGGCTGCAGCAAGACCTTACCTCAAAAAAAAAAAAAAAAAAAAAAAAAAAAAAAAGTTAAATGGGTTATATGATCCAGTCAATCTACTTTAAGAAACCCAGAAGAGGACTGAAGACATGTTCCCACAAGACTTGTGCAGGAAACTTCACAACAGTGTCATTGCAAACAGCCAGCACTGAAAGAAAGAGATGGAAAACCATTGGGTAAGTGAATATATAAGACATAGTAGAGCACACACCTTTAATCCCAGCATTCTGGAGGCAGAGGTAGGAGGATTGCCGTGAGTTGGAGGTCACTCTGAGACGACATAGTGGTTTCCAGGTCAGCCTGGGCTAGAGTGAAACTCTACCTCTAAAAACCAAAAACAACAACAACAAAAATGTAGTAGAACCCTGCAATGAAGGATGCTTTAGGAATGCAAGAAGTGATCCATGCTCTAAGTAGATGGACCTAAAAGCATCATGCTAAGTGAGAGAAGCTAGGTGCAAAATACTACATATTGTCTGATTCCATTTGTATAAACTGTCCAAAAGAGGAAAGAGGCAGAAAGTTGACAAAACTAGACTGGCAACACAGATTTGGCTTTGGAAGACAGGCTTTAATCATAAAAGGGAACTTATCAAGGTGGATGATGGAAGTGCTTAAATATTAGATTTTGTGATCATTATACAGCTATATAAGTCTAAAAATGACTGAATTGTGTAGCACAAGTAAATTTTATGATATAAATTATTCACCAATAAATTATGTCCAAAAATAACAACTATCAGGAGAAAAGGGGTGAAAATGTCAATAAAATCAGATCGACAATATATTTATGATTATCAAAACCATCTGGCTTCTCCTTTTATGTATACTTGAATATTTTCAAAAACAAAGATTTTTAGAAATTAATATTAACAAAAATTAGTTAACTGTAAGCTTGATTTTATAAACTTCTGGCGTGTAAAATACAACTTTCTTTACTTAAAAAGATGTATATAGTCATCAGGTGTTCATTATATAAGTCATCTGTGAATTAAAAGTCAACTCAATTTCAAATAAAATTTTTTGATTGGGAATGAACTATGTATAGGGTTTTACCATAACACTTTCCATATTTTTCCCCAGTTTCTACTTGTTTGAAATATATTTATGTTACTGTTCTTAAATTTGGAGGATTTGCTCATTTTTTCATTACATTCTTATCTATATAGTATTAAAATTGAGAAATATCCTATTCCACCTTTCTCTCTAGATTATTTATCCTTCAGGTAGTTTGTGTATAATCAATAAGTTTCTTCACAAATAATGAAGTTTTAACTCCCACAACTGAAAACATCTAATTGCTAAAGTCAAATGCTTTATAATGTAATAAGATAATTGGGTTTTGGAAAGCCATTAGCTCCCTCCAGTGACACCCAGCTGAGGTGGTAATTCAGTGCTATGCTCTGAGGGGCAATAAGGTTTCACTTTATGAAGGTGACTGGCTCTAGAGATGACTTTGAGTGTTTCACTCATCAAAGGCTGATGTCATTATTGTAGAAACCAAGTATCATTCCAGCTACTTGAGAGTATGAAAGTTTGAAAGAGAGAGGGAGAAGAATAGAAAGAGTGAGTGAGACACACACACACACAGAGAGAGAGAGAGAGAGAGAGAGAGAGAGAGAGAGAGAGAGAGAAAACCTTTTTATGTTTTCCATCCTTGGCTTCCCACAAAAATGCCATAACTCAAGATAAGACTTCTGAGGAAACTACATGCCCATCTAACCAGGATGTTTATATAAGGTTTAGGTAGTATCAGAATTAAAGGAAGACTGCCTTCTTTCTCTAGATAGTTCCTAGGGTTCATCAGATCATGAACAGTGCTAACTCCTAGGATTGGGATACAGTGTCAGGACAAGCAATACAAAGCAAATGTATGAATTCTCTGCAACCAAACAGAATGATAGGAGTATGAAAGCTTTCAAAAGTTGACTATAAAGTGGGCTAGGGAGATAGCTCAATGCGATGCAAGCATGAGGTCCTGAGTTCAGATCTCCAGCATCTAGGTCAAGCACTGGGCTTGGTGATGTGTACCTGTGGTCTCCGTACTAGAGTGGTGGAGACAAGGAATTCTTGGGGTTCACTAGCTGCCTAGTCTAGCTGAATTGGTGAGCTGTAAGTTCAATAAGAGACCTTGTCTCAAGGAATAAAGTGGAGAGTGCTGAGGAAGATCCCTCAGCACGAACCTCTGCTGTGTACACATGCCCTTGCACACACACATGCTCCTACACTTGTGCAAACACACAAATCCACATGCATGTACACATGTCACACATACACAGACACATGTGTGTGTGCAAAGAAAAAGTTTATCAAAGACTTGGGAGAATGTCTGGAACATTTCTGAAAGCCTTACCTCTCTTGCAGAGCCTATCAAAGGTCAAGAGCTTTGCAAAGGTCCCCTGAAACAAATGTCATCAGTATCAGTGATGATTAACTTCAAGCCTGTTAGTGTTGTTTCATCTCAGATAATAAATATTGCAGTACATATAAAACAAGACAAAGGAAATTAAGGATTTTATGTGCAATGGTGACTAAGGATAAAATGACATCATCTCTCAGAGATATGAGAATTTCTATGAGTGGGTAATTAGATTACAGAATCAAAGTGGGGAATACCGTCCAGGGTTCCACATACTCTAGATGCAATCCTTGAGGCTTGCTTCACTTTTTGGCTCTGTTGCACAACCACCTGATGATTTAACGTGTACAGAAAACCACACACACACACACACACACACACACACACACACACACACACACACACGTCATTGGAAAAAATGGCTTCCATTGTAAATTAAGGTTGAAATTCTGTTTGATCAATGAGTGTTCCACCTCAATTTAGCAAGTGTTAACTGTGTGACCTTGAGAAAACCAATTCCCTTCTCCATGAAGATAATCAGCTTCGTCATTTGGGTGATTGCAGGCCTAGATTAGGTCAACATTTCCCCAATTGTTTTGCAAAGAGCTCCATTTGCTCAAAATGGACATCAGCAGTGCTAGAACATGAGTCTAGACACAGACCTTACACATCTCACAAAATTACCTACAGTAGATTACAGACCTAAATGTAAAATGCAAATGATAGAAATACCCTGGCAAGATACAGAAGAAAAAAATCTAGGTTACCTTGGGTTGGCAATGACATTTTATATAACTGCTAGAACTATGATATAATAAAGAATAATGGATATTTGGAGTTCATTAAGGTTATGTTTTGTTTTGGCTTGGTTTGCTTGGGTTTTGTTTTTTTTAAGACAGGCTCTCACATAGCCCAGACTGGCCTCAAATTTACTCTCTAGCAAGGATGACCTTAAACATCTGATCCTCCTGCCTCCATATCCGGAGTCTTGGCATTACAGGCATGAGACATTGTGCTGGGTTTATATGGTGGGGATTGAACCCAGGGCTTTGTGCAAGTAAGCAAACACTTTAGTAACTGAGCTTCAGCCTCGGCCCTGGAATTCATTAAAATTTAAAAATCTGGGATGGAGAGATGGGTCAGTGGTTAAGGTACTTGCCTGCAGAGCCTAAGGACCCAGGTTGGATTCCCCTGGACCCACATAAAGCCAGATGCATTAGGTGCCACATGCTTCTGCAGTTCGTTTGCAGTGGCTAGAGACCCTGGAGCACCCATTCTCTCTCTCTCTCTCTCTCTCTCTCTCTCTCTCTCTCTCTGCCTCTTTCTCTCTCACACACACACATAGATAAATAAATAAAATTAAAAAAAATCTTGCCTGTAAAAGACTACTTAGTAAATGAAATAAACAAAAGAATGGGTGGAAATGTTTGTAAAACACATAGTTGATGAAGAATTATATCTGAAATATACACAGATCTCCTAAAACTCAGCAATCAGAAAATAAACAAGCAAGTTTAAAAGAACTGAACCAACAAAAGATATAAACAGCCACCTCCCTAAGATAAACATGAAATAAATTTATACAAACAGATCATACTTGATAATGAAGGTACAACTTGTAACAGGACTGAGCTAGGGTGAGGAGAGGAAGAAAGCGGAGAGTAGCAGCTTGGTGTGCTGGTGCTTGCCTGCAGCCACAGCACCTGGGAGGCTCCTGACCCAGAAGGGTGACAGGTTTGAGCCGGCTTGTGAGAGCACAGCCTCGGGATTCCAAGTAGCTGGGATCACAGGCCTGCACCACTGGGGCCTGGTTTGCATTGGTTTACCTGAGAACACTTGTCAATCAAAATCATTCCTGATGGGAGGCTGGGTGATGAGAAGCTCAGGGGCTTTGAGAGGAGGGGCTGCACATCTTGAGGAATTTATTCAGTAAACACTCCTTCTCTGACTGGCTGTAGACTGCTCTTTGCCTCCATGGAAACACTGGAGCATTGCCTAAAGCAGACTCTAATTTTTGAAAAATACTATATTTTCCCTTTAATTTTTCTTCTGGGTTCAGAGTATGAAGTAAACCGTCCTTCTGGCGTGAGGGGGAAGAGCAGAAACATCCCTCGGTGTTCCCTCATTGTCCAGTGTTGCCAAGATAAAAGCCTTCTTCAGAAATATGACATGAGTACCACTAACGACAAGGTCCCTAGATTTTCAGAGAAGCACCTGGCATGGCCACAGGGTCAGCTGTCCCACTGATGGCACCTTACAGTGGGCCCGAGCCACCCCATGTGCAGAAGTACAGTCTGAGTCCTTACCTCAGTCCAGGTGTGTTGCAGTGACCCTCCATCTTCCCTCCGGCTACATCTATCCATTTTCTTCCTGATCCCTCCCCCTTACTAATCCCTAGACTTGATCCCTAGTTCCTGACTCCAGGCTCCGCATACCTGCTGTCAGGTTTCTCTACTCCTGCCTTGCTGTGTGTGGTCCCTGCCCTGACTCCCTCCACCACAGTCATTAGCGAGAGCTCCTCTTGTCTCTGCTCATTCCCAGGCATCTCCACTGGCCAGGCCCTCCAGTGAAGAAGCAGAGAGGATGGGTTGATAACTGTCTTCCTCCCTCCTTTCTGCCTTCTGCTTACTTTCCTATATACAGATGTTTGGGGGCTCACTGTGGCTCTTTGCTAGCGCCTGGCACATCCCTTCTGTTCCTACACATGGGGCTTGATGAGGGGCTGACTAGAGAAAGGGGGTGGGGGGAGAAAGTGAGGGGAGAGAGGGAGAAAATGGAGACCTTCATATTATCATGTCTGCTCTACCAGGAACTGTGCTAGCTGCTCACTGAATTATGTACAGAAGGGCCAATTTCCAAAGGGTAACAAAGTGTCCATGGAAGTCTAATGACTTTCCCATAGCTAAGAAGGGGCAGAACGATAGTTCGAACATAACCGTAGATGATTGCTTAAGCCTGTTTCCTTCCCCCTCTGTGCAGTGTTTCACGGGAACATCTGTGATGATTAATCTGGTTAATCTTCATTCAACAGGATTTACAATCACCTAGGAAACACACTTCCGGGTGAGGTGAGGATGTTTGCAGAATGGCCCAGTGAGAGGGAAGCGGGTGGGTGGCACCATGCCATGGGCTGGGGTTCTAGAGTGAATAAAAATGGGGGGAAAAGGAAGCAAATAGAATACCAGCATTTATTTCTCCCTGTTTCCTAACTGCAGATACAACATGACTCTGTCTCACATCCCATGCCTTGATTCCACTGCTGTGAGGGACTGACTACACTCTCAAACCACGGAGGCCAAGGAAGTTGTATTTGGTCACAGCAATGAGGATAACACCTCACCCATACCAACGAGAGCCTTCAGAATCAGGTCTGATTGAGCTTATGACTCACATGACCTTCCTGACTCCACTTAACACTTGATAACAAATGTTATCTGTATTCTTCCCTCATGTGTTCATTCCATGAAGTTTACTAACGATTAACTACATGTCAAGTATTTGGAATGCATTAGTTAAAAAATGACAGACAGTGCAGGCTCATCAGTTGTACCCAATGTCCCCCTTCCTGTAGGATGCTGATAGAATGAATACACAGTAGGCTATTTCAGGGGTATAGGGTGCAAAAAGAATGTCTGCTGTTTTGCTACACTAAAACTACTCTAAAAATAAAGTTGATTTAAAAAACCTAAAAACTAGCCAACAGAAATCCTTGTTCCTGTGAAGTTATCTTCTGGTGGGTAAGAAAATAAGCATCAACACGATAAAAAATAAACTGTACAGTCTATTCGAAGGTGACAAATGATCTGAAGAAGACAAAGAAATGGTGTTTGCCTTGGTGTGGAGGGCGAGTGGATATAGAAGGGTGACCTTGATGACCCAGGAATAATAACTAGATGTGAACAAGGAGGTAGGCGACTTTCCAAGGATACTGGTGTGACTGGAAAGGAGTGGGCTGTGTGCCTGGAGGCAGGGAGAAGCCATTGAAAGGGCCTTGTATTTTGTGTTACCAAAATATGGAACCATTGAGGATGTTTCAGCCAGTGAGTGGTTAAATTTAAAAGGTCACTGGGGCTGGAGAGATGGCTTAGCAGTTAAGTGCTTGCCTGTGAAGCCTAAGGACCCCAGTTCGAGGCTCAACTCCCCAGGACCCACGTTAGCCAGATGCAAAAGGGGGCACACGCGTCTGGAGTTCGTTTGCAGTGGCTGGAGGCCCTGGCGCGCCCATTCTCTCTTCCTCTCTCTATCTGCCTCTTTCTCTCTCTGTCTGTCGCTCTCAAATAAATGAACAAAAATAACAAAAATTTTTTTTTTTTAAAAAAGGTCACTGTACTGAGAACAGACCAAGATAGGTAAACACCAACTTTATGGTTATATGTCCCCACATTTCATTAGTTTAAGACCAAACTAAATCCGACAAGGTTGTGGTGATGTTCAGCCTACACTTAAGGATGGGCCAAGAGTCCAAGGAGCAGGGTAATTCTTAGAACAGGAAGTGTGGCTCCTGATTGGGGAACCTCAGTTTAGAACCTCAGCCTTACTCAAATTTATTTTTGTGGGTGTAAGTCTCTTTTCCTTTTTTTCCGAGGTAGGGTCTCACTCTGGCCCAGCTGACCTGGAATTAACTACGGTAGTCTCAGAGTAGGCTTAAACTTCTGCCTCCTGAGTGCTGGGATTATAAGGCGTGTGCCACCACACCCAGCTTTATGTTTTTTTTCAAAAATTTATTTTTATTTACTTATTTGAGATAGAGAGGCAGAGAGAGAATCGGTGTCCCAGGGCCTCCAGCCACTGCAAATGAACTCCAGATGCATGCACCCCCTTGTGTATCTGGCTTACATAGGTCCTGGGAAATCAAACCGAAGTCCTTTGACTTTGCAGGCAAATGCCTTAACTGCTAAGCCATCTCTCCAGCCCCAGAAGTCTCTTTTTTACATCCCATGGAAATGTTTCATTTCACAGATGAAATTTGCCCTAAAATTAATTCAGAATCAAACGTAATGAATCCAAGATATTTCTGGTCCAGGTTGTGTCACATGACTTCACTGCAGCCTTGGCTCTGAGCACACAACATGCCCACTTCACAGGGGTACTCAGTCACACCCCTTAACACAAACTGACAGTGCCCACGACACCTCTGCTCACATTTGCATGTCAGAAATTTCAGTGTCTTTACTGTGCTCCCAGGGTTTTCTGCTCTTTGGAAACACAACGGTTTAATTATGAAAATATGGAGCCTTTTAGTATTTTATTACCATCATTGACAATTATGGAATCAAAATATAGATTCATTCTGAAAATTGTTGAAGATGCCTTGTATTCTGAAGTATCAAATATTCAACTGGAATTTAATTCTTTATGGAGAAATAAATACATCCGTCTCATTAGTATACAAATTTGTTTTCCTTTTGTGATAAATGTGTACTGATGAATTGCTTTGAAATTTTAATTTAAAATTTAATTTAAATTTGCTTATGAAGCATTATCAGTAAATATTTCACTTACATACCTGTTTCATAAGCCTGTATATCTGGGATGGCATAAAACAATCGTGAATGAACATGGGTGGTGAGTGGAAAAATTTGAAGAAGCCCTGGATGACAGGCCCTGTTCCCTGAAGTATACACAGAGGAGATGCTAGTGAAAAGCCCCCAGGGCTTGCTGGTTACAGTCTGGTCACTTGCCTTAGGCCTCCAAGGTTCCTGGCCTTGCAGGAGGCAGAACAGTCATGGTCTTTCTGTGGAGATGCAGGGGCCTGAAGGCACATTTGGCAGGGATCACTCAGTCCTGGCTGAGGGATGGGACATATGGCTCCATGGAGCATGGCTTGTTATTTTCTGATAGCATTTGCTTCTCAGCCATCTACTCGGATCAAAAAATCTCATGTGTTCTTTGGTCCCATGGGACCAACCCCACCTCATAGTGTTGCAGCCCGGGCTGCGTCCATAGTTTCCACAATGCCACCTTTATGTCACAGCTGGAACCATGCCACTCTGACTCGCCCTGTAGTTCTCATGTTGGTCCTCTGTGGTGTGGTACTTCCCTCATTACAGATCAAATGACTGAAATGAGTTTTGCAATATATATATATAGCATAATATATTATATATTAATTATATATTATATATGTTAATAATTATATTAATATAATTAATTATATATAATATATATTATACTATATAATATATATAATGCAAAACTCATATATATATATATATATATATATACATATATATATATATATATATATATGGGCCCGACTTTGACATCACTCAGCTGCATACTTCACAAATGGGTGAACTTGAGCAGGCTGCCTAGGCTCTGGGCCTCAGCTAGACATCTGAGAAATGGGGGTGGCAGACTGCCCATACACAGAGTTATTGTGAGGAACAAATGAAATCATGCATGGGAGCTGCTCTTCACAGAGGGCGGCAGACTCAGGGTACAAGAACCACTGGTCGGCTTCTCTCCAGGGCTCCTTGCTTGGACCTGGGTTCCGGGTGGCCGACCGTGATCCTGCTGCTTTCCTCTGTAGCTACATCAGACTGTATTCCGGTGAACGTCGGCTCTCCTGCCTGGCATGGGAGCTGCAAGTCAGATGCTAAAATCTGGAGCTGTCTGACTGTGGGGCTTTGGACAGTGCGGTCTTGGGTATTTCTGGCTGCAAATCTGGTGGCCCTGATATGGTGGCCAAACATTTGCTCAGCTTGTCACCTGCTGTGCCTGGGGATGGGGACCGTGTGCCAGTGCAGCTTTGTTATTAGTGTGAGTAGTAGGAAGAATTCAGAACCTTGCCATATGGTTGTAGATTATTTTTTTCTTTTCTATTTTTTTTTTCTAAAGAAGAAATCTGTGCTGAGCAGAGAGTTAGCTAGTCTGCAAGAAGAAACGAGAGATGTATTCTTTACCTATGGCCTGCATTTTAAATTGACTGAGAATCTTTTATTTTGGGTACTGAGGAGCTTTTAAAAAAGAAATTTATTCTTACAAAACTGAGTGGGCAAGGGAGCGTGACAGCTAATTCTCAGGCTTACTAGGCTGCTCCCCTTAACACTCTCCATCCAGTCTCTTGAGATTTTTAGACAAACATAAATTTGCATTGGGATTGACATCTCCCCAGCATCACTGGGAATGACTTCAAGGCATTGGTCACTGGGCTATGGACTAGAGAACTGGGCAAAGGCAAGAGGTCAGTCATAAGGGGAAAGGCATCTTCGTGTCCAGAGGGACTCTTTCACCATGGTCATTCATACACAGAATTAATTGGCCAGGAGCCAGTATTCCAAGGTGGGAATTCTATGAACTTTTTAAGGGTATTGTATTTCTAATGGCTAAAAAGAAACCATAATCGTTACACCTCTTGGGCCATTCCTTACCCTAAATGCAGAATAATAGGAAGTGACTCAAAATATCTGTAGCCTCCAAAGGCAGTTACCTTTTATGCTACCCATTTCATTTGGGGTCATGGATGAAAAGGGATAAGGGAGTTGAGCAGGGATCAGGGCCTGAAGATGTCACAGTGAATAGCTGATGGACAGACAGCATTTAGGGAGAAAGGTCAGAACTCCTGAATTTCCCTGCTGGTAATGTGAGGTATTTACCATACCTCTGTCTCTGCTGTGAGCCTTCCATGGTCCTGGCTTCTGAAGAGCAGTTGTATTAAATTTTTTAAATATTTTTTAAATTTAAATTTAAATTTTATTATTTTTTATTTGCAAGGCGGGGGAGAGAAGAGAAGAGAAACAGACAGAGGAAGAATGGGCATGTCAGGACCTTTAGCCACTGCAAACAAACTCCAGACTCACGCACACCTTGTGCATCTGGTTTACATGGGTCCTGGAGAATGAAACCTGGGTCCTTTGGCTTCGCAGGCAAGTGCCTTAACTGCTAAGCCATCTCACCAGCCTGTATTATGTCCTTTTGCATTACTGAAATACTCAGGGCTGAGTAACTTTATTAAGAAAAGACTTAGCTGCCACAGCTGCAGGTTCAAGAGGCCATACCACACGATGGCCTTTCTGACAGTCCTATGGCAGCACAAGGCAGCACATGGTGAGAAACTGGGAGCACACAAGCCTTTTCTGCCACATCTTATTATAAAGCCACCAGCATTGAGTCATAGAGCCTCTAGACCGTGACCTTGGCTAATCTTAAGCACCTCCCAAAAGCTCTTCCTCTCAACCCATAGTCAGATTATTTCTACCATATATTTTATCTATTTGTTTTTAAAAAATAACTTTTGGAAATCACTTTATTTATTTATTTATTTATTTAGTTATTTATTTTTTTGAGAGAGAAGGAGAGAGAGAGAGAGTGAGAACAGTCTTAGCTGCTGCAAATGAACTCCAGATGCATGTGCCCCCTTGTAGCACATACATGATATGGAGCACTTGCGTCATTGTGTGTTTGGCTACGTGGGACCTGGAGATTCAAATATGAGTTCTTAGGCTCAGCAGGCAAGCACCTTAACCACTAAGCCATTTTCCAGCCCTGCTTGTTTGTTGTTTGATACTGGGTCTTATATAGATCAAGCTAGCCTGAAATGTGATAGAACTTTCAGTTTGCCCTTTGTGTCTTTCCTCCTCCTTTTTTTTTTTGGCTCAAATTTAGACTCAGTGCCTGGGGGCACCCGAGTCACTTGGAGCTCATTTAGAAGCCATGTGCTAAGGATGGAAGAGCAGGGAGCGTGGAGGAGCCCGGTTCCTGATGACTTCACTGGGCAGTCTGTCAACGCTGCACTGTCAAGTTCTACATCCTTTGTTAGGAAGAAATTATAAAAAGAAGAATAAGGAGGAGGAAGTTGTCAAGTAGCAACCACACAAAGCCTTTACTTGTTTGGTCCTCTAAAGTTGAAATCTTATATAAATTCATGCTCATGGTTAAATTTTAATAAAGTGGCTTGGTTTCTGTTATACTTTGGATCTTAGGTATCTCTGACAGATCCTTGTGTTAAAATCTTGGATACCAAGGTGGTCCATGTTGGAGGTGGTGGAACCTTTGAGAGGTAGAGTTGAGTAGAAGATCTTTAGTCCACCGAGTGCCTTGGAAGGGATTGAGAGTCCACAACTCACACAGCTAGCTCCCTGTTCTCTCTTGCTTCCTGGCCATGATGAGGTGAATGGTTTCATTCTACAATGCGTCCCACCTGCTTTACAGCAGGTCCAAACCAATGGAGACAACAATTCACGAACTAAAACCTCCGCGACCAGGAGCAAGAACAAACATTTGTTCTTTGAAAGATGATTGTCTAATAACAATGGGAAGCTTGTGAGAAAAATGAGAAGGTGCCAAGAGAAGTCAGAAGTCATGGAAAAGATGAAACCCAATGTTCTTAGTCTGGAGAAATCAGTATATGCACTAACTAAAATGATGGGGTCACAGGGTGGTGGGGTCATGGCATGTTGGAGTCATGGGGTGGTGAGGTCATTCAGGAGGCAAATGGGAAGCTTATCTAGAAATCATGGTGTTTAAGCAAGTTGAGGTGCAAAAAGAATGCAACTGTGCCTGTGCCCTGTATCATCAATGAGGCATACATTATGGTCAAAAGTCTACATGTACCAGTTACTTTTCTCATGGCTGTGACCAAATACCTTGACAAGAAGAAACGTAAAGGGGGAAGAGCTTATTTTGGCTCATGGTTTGAGCGTACAGTTTATCACGGTGGCGGAAGTGGCTCATGACTGTGACAGCAAGAGAGAGAGGCTGCTGGTAACACATCTCGGGGGAGCAGGACATGAGACACGACAGGAAGTGGGACCTTTCAAGACCAGTTTATTAGAAATCTACTTCTTCTAACTAGGTTGCACCCACAAAGGTTCCACAGCTTTCCTAAATAGCACCTTCAGATAGATACCCACTGTGTGTGTGTGTGTGTTTGTGTGTGTGTGTGTGAGGGGGGCACATTTTCCATCCAAATCATCATAATAAAGCCAAGGAGAAGTCAGCAGTGTCCCTTGCATGCAGACTTGGACCATCAGGTAAGCTCAGGCATCTTCCGGCAGGGGTCACTTGGGTCCTGTTGGAGCCCACAGGGAGAAGATTCCAAAGGACAATGCCCTCCCCTCCTCCTTTCTATGTAGCCATGTCTGATTGATATGCAGCTGAATGTAGCATGTGTCCTCACAGGACCCGCATGAGAACAGCCTTTCAGGGGGTTGAACAGGATTGCAGCCAGGATCGCAGCTATTTGGGGGGGTTGTCTGGATACCAGCTTCTTTCTTTTGGTAAAGTAGAAGAAGCTCAGCTTAGGGAACATCCAAAATCACATGCAGCTATACCTGTTGAATTCCACACAGCTGCGAGGTATTTACATGACTTCCATTTTAAAAGTTTTTTTTTTTTTTTTTTTTTTTGACTGCATTGCCAAGAATGAGATGTGATTTCAGGAAGAGAATTTTCTTTGTCTTATTTAGGTCTAACTGGATTCTAGAAGAGAAAAGCGACTATACAAAATTCAAAATCGGCTTAGTGATCAAATTGTTCCTGATTTTATTCTTGCATTTTAAGAAATAATGAAGAAAGAAGCACTCTCAGACATAGCTGTCTTTTTAAGCTCTACTGTGGACCTAAATTTGGAATGCACTGACTGACAGTGGATGTACTCAAATCAAGCTGAATAAAGTCCTCCTGCCTGGCAGGAACAAAAATGAGTGCAAGTTCAAATGGCATGTACTAGATTTTGCAATTCTCAAACCCCTTGTATCCACTGAGAAAGAAAACAGAAAATGGTGTAAGAAAATGAGAAAATCTCCCATCCCTATTCTGTCATCCCTTTGCCTCTGTATTAGCCAGGGTCGCCTCAGCAAGAGAATTAATATAGAAATAAGCATAAATAAACATCAAGATATTGTACGTCATACGGAGGTGTTAGAATGTATATGAATATAATTTGTTATATATAGAGGTAGACAGTATATGGAACTGGCTTGTATGACTACATTGAAGGCCCAAGAGATTTTAAAACCCAACATGCTGGTGGCTTGGAAAGAGCCAGATTTGCAGTTCAAGTCTGAAGGCAGGTGAAAACCTTTGCCCACTTTGAAGGCAGTGATATGTGAGGAGTTACCCCAATCGCACTTGTCTGTCCGATTCAGACCTTCAGGAAACTGCATTAGACCAGCATGGCATGGACAGCACCCTGCTTTACTAAGGCTTTCGATTTAAATGTTAACCTCCTGCCACACGTCGTCACAGACACAAACAAAATACATTAGATAAATACTGGGTACTTCATGGTCCAGTTAGGTTGATATGTAAAATTAATCATCGCAGCTTAAAATTAAAAGGTATTTACAGCCAGGATCTGGTTGAGAGGCTGTAATTTATTTTTTTCTGAGTCGTTCTTGTTAATGACTGGAACATGTTATCAGGTATGCATCTTCAGTGAAAATAATGGGCTCCTAGGGGCTGGAGCAATGGGTAAGATCATCTACTATTCAAGTGTGAGGGTCAGAGGGGACCTGAGTGCTATCTCCAGTAGCCACGTAAAAAGCTGGGCATGGGCACGCTCCTCTGTAACCCCAGAGTAAGGACAGGAAGTAGAGACAGGAATCACTGGGGCTCGCTGGGCAGCCAGGCTGACCGAACGCATGGGAGCTCTGGAGCCAGTGAGAGATTCTGTGCGAAGTTCACTATAGAGAAGGATATCCGACATGCTCCTGGGCGGGTGTGCACACACATATACATACTGCGCCACACACACACACACACACACACACACACACACACACACACACATGCCATAAAAAGGTGTCTCTTTAGATTGCTGGATGAGGGGCGGCTTTGCTCTACAGCTGGGGCAGGAATTGCTCAGGGGCCTTTGTGAGGTCATGGTGGATGACTGAGCAGCAGGCAGGCATTGCTGAATGTCTCTGTGAGGTCACATTGGTGAGGTCATGGTGGATGAGCGAGCAGCAGGCCGAAATTGCTGAAGGTCTTTGGAGGTCACGCTGGATGACTGGAGAGCCATTCTTCTGGGGTGGGCCATTCTTGATTTCAGACTCTAGGGAGCTGAGTCAGTTCAGAGAATAGGTATGGTAATTTTTCTTTTTTGTTACGTGAGGGGCGGGAACATCACCAGCAGCTGCAGGGATCTTTGCTTCATTCTCAGGGTGGGAAGGCAGGTCGTGGCAGCATACCATAGCATGCACTGCAGAAATGCATGACTCTGGACACATAGCCAGCAAGGGAAAGCAGACATGTACGTGAGCGCACCAAAGCATCCTACCCCAAGAACTAAAGCGGCCGGGCGTGGTGGCGCATTCCTTTAATCCCAGCACTTGGGAGACAGAGGTAGGAGGATCACCGTGAGTTCAAGGCTAGCCTGAGACTCCATAGTGAATCCAGGTCAGCCTGGGCTACAGTGAGACCCTAGCTCCAAAAACAAAAACAACAACATCAAAGAATTAAAGCTGTTCAAGGGAAACAATGATAAAGATGCTGTTTGGTGAACAAAGCAGTAAAACAACAAAGTGGAGCAGCATTTGCATTTATAGGGACCTATCTCCCTGTGGAACAGGGAGGGGTGCGTTGGCCTCCATCATAGAAATGTAGCTGTCCACAGGGCACAGCAGGAAGCTCTGGGCAGAGAGAGATGGCTGAGCCCATGAAGTGCTTGCAGCCCAAGAATGAAGACGCGAGTTCGGAGCTCCAGCACCCACACAAACGCCTCTAATCCCAGGGTTTGGGGATGAGTGCTTGCCCAGCCCGAGGCACGGTAGCTAGCTGAATTGATGAGATCCTCATGAAAATGCGAGAATCTGCCCCAAATGAGAGGACCTGCCTCAAACTAAGGTAGACAGTGATCAAAGATGACACCAGCATCAATCTCTAGCCTCTGTGTGCACTTCCACACTCACTCACACACGCATCTAACCACATACCTACAAACACAGAGTCACACGCATATGCACAGTACATGTAAATAAATAATAAAAGAGAGCTCATGTTCCGTGGCAGTGAGCCAGCCCCTCCTCATCACTGATCTGGGGTGGCACATAGAGATCCTCGCTCATCAGCTCTCTTCGTCTCATAGTCCACATCAGTTACCTGCAGCAGATGCAGGTGCCCGGAGAAGAGGTGCAGTCAACAGCTGCCTGGCTTAGGCATTTAGAGACAGTACACTGCTTGTGTAGGTCATGGTAGCGTTCATCTCTTTTTTCCCCTTTTTTTCTAAGTACGTATGTGTACGTATACATATACTTGTGTGCATGTGAGGCCAGAAGACAGCCTTGTGTATCATCCCCAGGAATACTATCCTTTTTTTTTTCTTTTTTTGAGGTGGAGTACTTTACTGGCCTGGAGCTCACCAGTTAGGCTGGACTGGCTGAGCAGGGTTCCTTCACTTCCCCAGCAGTGGGATTACAAGCATGCAGGCCACTTTTGTGTGGGCTCTGAGGATCAAACTCAGATCCTCATGTGTGTGAGACAAGCTTTCACTGAAAGTTATATTTCCAACCCCAGAGATCATTTCTTTCTCTCTCTCTCTCTCTCTTTTTTTTTTTTTTTTGGTTTATTTTTATTTATTTGAGAGTGACAGACAGAGAAAGAAAGAGGCAGATAGAGAGACACAGAGAGAGAACAGGCGCACTGGGGCCTGCAGACACTACAAACGAACTCCAGACACATGCGCCCCCTTGTGCATCTGGCTAACGTGGGTCCTGGGGAACTGAGCCTCGAACCGGGGTCCTTAGGCTTCACAGGCAAGCTCTTAACCGCTAAGCCATCTCTCTGGCCCAGAGATCATTTCTTAATATGAGAAATTCATGATTCTTTTTCATACCATAGTTAACACAGCTGGCAGGTCACAGAAGCAGGTCGTTGGTGTGAAGAACCAGAAGGGTCTGCTCGAGTTCTGCCCGTCCCATTACCGAGCGCGCCATGCTCACAACAGCTCTGCTTTTATAAAAGAAGCAAAACCGAAGCTCAGACTGAGGAAACGTTCTTCTAACACCTTACCAGCTGTGAGGTAGGTTTAAAATTCCAATCCTGGAATTCTGACTCCAGAAACTGTCTACAAACCTTGCTTCAGGTAGCTATGCCACAACTGGCCATGAAATAAGTTATATTCGTAAGTAAGAGATAAAAAGCCGTACTGCGTGTCATATGAGATTATAAGAAATCTCACATGTCCATACTCACTACATGGAAGTAAAGCTTTATCTTGTGATTTTCTGTTTTGCAAATAATTTACATTTCTCCACTATATACTCAAACCTATGGTGCAGACACTAAAGATGTAGTTTAATGTTTAGATTTATGTTTCTAAAAATTATGCATTCTTTTAAGCCCTCAGTTCAATTTATCCATTTTACCACTTCCATGAATAAATTAATGAACTTTCTAAACAATCATCACTATCTGCTCTGTGTCAGACACTGCTGAGTGACAGGAATGCAAAAGCAAACACAATACATTATCAGCCTTCAAAAAGCTCACAGTTCAGTAGGGGATTCAGACAAATAAATAATTATGGTATAATGGGATGATTGCCACTTTCATTCATCTTCACTAGAATTGTGAGGTCGGTCATGGCAGCACTGATTTGTGATCTCAGCCCTAGGAGGCTTAGGCAGGAAGAACATGAGTCTGACGGTGGCTTAGAACAAACATGTACGCACATATATGCTTGCTACATGGAGGAGTTTATTAAATGGAACATTGTTATTGGCATCTCCAGCAATGGAATAATAATTATGTGCTAAGAAATAAAAACAAGCAAGATGTTTACCAAATTCTAAGATTTCCCTGTGCTCAGGAGAGGGACAGAAGGTGAAAATGAAAAGTTAAGAGAAACAAATCACAGAAGTCCCTACATGAATGATTTTTTGGTGAATTTTAAGAGGTTAAAAAGCACAATACCCTTATTATGTGGGAATAACACAATGAGATTCCTCCCCTACAAGTATAATTTATCTGAATGGGAGTAAATTATAGAAGCTTGACACAGCAGGAAGGAAACTAAATAAGGACCATTATGTATGATAAATGTTGAGTTAAGGGTTTAAGGCTAAGAGAGGAACATTGTGGGGTAGGGGCGAGGGAGGAAATTTAGAAAAACACTCTGGAGTCTGGAGGTAGAACTGACTGAGACTTGACATGCAGAGTATAGTTGGAATCCACACATGAAGCCCATTCTCGGTCATTGGCTTTAGGTATCTGGGTAATTAGCAGCACCATTAATAAACACAAGGAAGTTCATGAAAATCTAAGAACCACAGCAGCAGTTGGGAGAGCTGAAGAGGAGAAAATAATCTATATCAACTGTGAATTTCTGGCTACATATTATAATGCCCCAAAGCAGTTAGATGCATGTGTTTGAAATGCAGGAGACTGAAACTGACTTGTACCACTTTGTAAACATCATCAGGGGTACTGATCATGGAAAGAAATTAGGACAACTCAGGGATTGTTTTCAGAAACTTTAGAGGCTAGGATGTTTCCTACAGAAACATTTGGTAGAGGTAGAAGGGACCAACCTCACTATTATTTTCTGTTGATTTTGGTTGTTGAGGCAGGGTCTCCTTTTAGCCCAAGCTGACCTAGAACTCGCTCTGTAGCCAATACTGGCCTCTAACTTACAGTGATCCTCCTAGCTCCGCCTCCAGAGTGTTGGAATGACAGGCATGAGCCTCGACACCCAGCAAAATTACTCTTTTTAAAAAATATTTTATTCATTTATTTATTTGAGAGAGAGAGAGAGAGAGAAACACACACATACACATAGAGATAGAGAGAGAGAGAGAGAGAGAGAGAGAGAGATTGAGAATGGGCATGCCAGGGCCTCTAGCCACTGCAAATAACTCAACACATGCATTGCCTTGTGCATCTGGCTTAGGTGGGTACTGGGGAATTGAACCTGGGTCCTTAGGCTTTGCAGGCAATTGTCTTAACCACTAATCCGTCTCTCCAGCCCTAACTTACTCATTATTAACAGCACTGATCTCACCCATGAGGACAGAGTCTGCATGGCCTAACATCTTCTCAGAAGACTAACTCTCAATACCTTGATGATGGCAATCATATTTCAATGTGAGTGTTGGAGGAGACACACTCCAACTATAGCTAGTATCTGACTATGAAGGGGAAAGACAGGGATAGTATGAGGAGTTCTCAGGACACAAGGCTGACTTTTACTCGATTCTGTTTGCTTTGTTGTTGACTTTATTTCAGATGGAGAAGAAGTGAGTACAATTATAGGCTACAGGGTAATGTCACGGAGAGGAAGTACCAAAGGGGCTATGAGGGCACTCAAGGAGCAAGAACAAAAGAAGACATTAGATGATGAGATTTAAAGCATTGTGAAGAGGGGGCTGGAGAGATGGCTTAGAGGTTAAGGTGCTTGCCTGCAAAGCCTAAAGACCTATGCTTAACTCTCCAGATCCCATGTAAGCCAGACTCACAAAGGTGAGGCAAGTGCAAAGTCACATATACCCACTAGGTGGCACAAGCTCTGGAATTTGATTGCAGTGGCTGAGGCCCTGGTGTGGCAATTCTCTCTCTCTCTCTCTCTCTCTCTTTCTCTCTCAAAAAAAAAAAAAAAACACCTGAGTCTATGAGGGACACATAATAAAAACAAATGGTTCAAAGAGTCGTGAAGAGGGAAGAGCTCACTGTTCTGGAACCTGAGTGTGCATCTGGGGAAGTTTGATAAGGTGCTCATGTGGAGACCCTGTCCTAGAACACAATGGTCAGGGCTCTGTGAGCAGAGCCCAGGGCAGCAGTGTGTTGTTAATGTTCCCCTGGGCCGTCCAGCAGGCAATGAGAGCTCCCTGAGATGAATGAGGCCTGTGCAGCCTCGTCAGAGACGTGGGGGGTGGTTACCAGACTGGACTATCGTGAAGAGAGTGCGGGATGGTTCTCTGCCAGTCCTGGGCCCTCGTTGGGATGCATTGCCATATTTCCTGCTGGCATCTGGCATGTTACAGAAGTAAGATATGAAGGCCTTGAAAGAGTCCTGACCAGAGAAACAGTGATGACCAGGAAGGAAGAAATGCATGTCCTCTAAGGCCTGAGTGAGCAGTGAGCTGATTTTTCCAGAAGACAAACTGGAACAACACTTAATTACAGTCATCGAGGAGAGATGGGATTTTGACGGCAGGAGGTGGAACATCTGTTCACCCTGTTCACTGAAGCCAGCACGAGGGGGAAATGATTTCTAATGCAGCAAGATGCTAGTTAGAGCCTGAGAAAACCCTCTGGTCATGTGTCTGAGGAGGATGTTTTCTTCAGAAAATGTAGACAGTACAACCATGGAAATAAACTAAATAGTTTCTAAGGATCTTTTTGATCCCTGGGAAAACTGACATTGAAGTCATCTCAAACTTCCTGTGGTTTCTGTGAGGCAAAAAATAAGACAGCTATAACCTTTGGACAATATTCTGCACAGAGAGATAGTGCACATGAGAGGGACTGCTAAAGATACAGGCAAAAGGCCACTGACTTGTATTTATATTGATAGTGGATGTTGCTTTTAGGCAGAAGAACATGTTATAACAGCAACTTTACCAATACGTGTTTTCACATAAGACCACTGGAGACAAGTAGCTGCTGATGTTGCTTCAATAACCTGACAATGACAAGGACAGATGCTTGGTGACTCATTGGCCACTTATCCTTTCCCCTCATGCTCATTACTATATGTCACATCAGGACCACAAGCCTCTTAGAATCAGTCTGCACCCTAGGCTGGGAGAAGTGACAAGGAAAAAGGACAATGCAGGCAGAGAATTGGGGCTGTTATTGGGAGGGCAAAATCTCTCCTAAAATCTCCGTCAGTGGGTTCTGCTAAGGGCTCCCTGACCTCGAGATAGTGGCTTATCCAGCATCAGTTCGGCCATACTCTCCAATCAGAACCCAGTTTTGTATGGAGTGTCACTGTGTTCAGCTGAAGGTCTCCATTTCCCAGCTTTCCCTATAGCCTGGGACTGTCAATGGCATGGCATGGGACCTGTTGGGTGTGGCTTTCAGGACAGTTTCTTAGAAGCCCTCATGCTTATGCTCTTATCCACTGGGCCATCTCCTCAGCCATGTTGTTTCCTTTAAACTTCCTTTCACAAAGTCCCCCAAGTCCCGTCTATAATGTGGGGTCATGCTGAGACCCCCGCAGGGTTTCACAGACCAAGGTGGATCACCATTTTCTGTCCCTTTTTGCATTCTGGAAGAATACGGAGAAGGAGCGATTCCCACAGTGGCTCATCCCCAAGATCAAGGAAAGGGTGCTGTGCACCCCACATTCCCAAATGCTCTCACCTCACACCTAATTCTCCAGTTCTGTAAGGGGCCAGAGTGACACACGTGGAGCTCACTTCCTGAGAGAGAGATGCTAAGAACAAGAAGGGCTCATTCATCACCTTTGCTTAGCTCTCCTCCCTCCCTCCAGAGTCTTGCTGAGTAGCCCACACGACCCTCCTGCCTCAGCCTCTTGAGTGCAGAGACTACAGGCATGCACCACCACACTGGGCTTCCGCATTCCAGTTTTTAAACCTGCTCAATCACATCTGAGAAGAAGACCAATCAGGGTTGTTTCAGGGCAGACTTGTTCTCTGTTGGCACTGGACCTTCGTACCTTCCTAGGATCCCGGGTAAGTAGTTTATCTCTTACCCTCCAAGTAGTTTTGTAATGAAAAAGCCATTCACTAAATTAACTCTGACTGAGCCCACTCTAAGACTGGACACTCATAACCTATTCTCTAGAATCCATAAGCCCTATAAATCACTATCACCCCATATCAAGGACATTATCTACAGTGTCCGCCAACCACAGGTCCTGTACTATGTAGCTGGGTCAGAGATGGTTGAACTAAACATGTACAGTCGTTTTTGCTTTTCATGACTCTTCAAACTGTACATCAAAGCAGTGTTTCACATAGCATATACATTGAATTGGGTATGCAAAGTCATCTGGAGATGATAACACATATATGGGAGGAGGTATGCAGATTTGACAAAAATACTATACCTTTGTATATGAGGGGCTTGAACATCTGAAGATTATGTTATCTTCAAAGGGCTCCTATAACCAGTCTTCCAAGGGAGACTATTTCTTCTTTTCATTGTTATTCAAAACCATGCTCAGCCATGTCTCCAAGCTGACTTTCTAAAATTCTGTAATGAGCATGGACGAGCGCAGTGCCACACTTCAGTAATAAAATAGTTGGGCTGAAGAAATAGCTCAGTGGGGCTGGAGAGATGACTTAGCGGTTAATGCACTTGCCTGCAAAGCCTGAGGACTCCTGTTTGCCTCTCCAGATCCACATGAGCCAGGCTCTCAGTGACGTAAACATGAAAGGTCACACATGCACACAAGGGGGCACACGCATCTGGAGTTTAATTGCAGTGGCTGGAGGCCCTGGTGCACCAATTCTCTCTCCCTGTTGGTGTCTCTTTCTCTCTCTCTTGCTTTCGTGAATAAAAAGAAGGCCAGTTTGTTGAGCTTGCCTCAAAAGAAAAATAAGAAAAACAAAGAAAAAAAAAAAAGAAATAGCTCAGTGGTTAAGAGCACTTCCTGTGCAAGTATGAAGGCCGGAGGAGGTCCTAGAGACTGCTGGAATTTGATCCCCAGACCCTCCCCCAAGACAGCGGAGCATGGCTATGTGCATCTGTAACCCCAGTGCCTTATGGGAGCAGAGAGGAACTAGGAAAGGCTCTGGGATCAGTAAGAGACACCGGCTCAAATAACAGCTGGCAGAAGAGAAGACAGAGCAAGATGCCCACTCTTCAGCTCTGGCCGTTGCAGGCGAGTATACCCCATTGCTGATGAGCATATGGGGTACTACATGGGCATATACTCATGCATACACCCCCAAACACCACACACACACACACACACACCATCACCACATACTCATACCCACATCGAATTAAATTCATACACTCCACATAATAAAATGTCAATAAAATAAAGCAATATCATAACTTCTAGCTCATTATTACATTCATGGGACATGATTAAAGTTGCCACATTAATTTCTCTTGCCCATATAAATTGAAAACAAAAAGTAAAAGCTGAAAGTTATTATTTTTATTTAAAATGTTTTACTTTAATACATGAGTGTTGTGTAGCAGGCATATGTGTGTGTGTGGCTGCTCTCCTGTTGCACGTCAGCACACTCCACATGTCTTCATTTGAATTCCTGTTTGGAAGCTAATGTCCTGGACATTGTGCTGGTCTCAGAGTGAGCTCTGCCCAGTGACCTGGCACCATCCCTGCGGTGTCTTCCAACCACACACCACATGACAATGGCCGCTTTTCTCTGTCGCTTAATGAAACCCACGACCTGGGGAATATTTTTTTGTTTTCTCATTCTCTGCTTCATATGACTGCAAAGCACTGGGACCTAGTACAGATGAAACCTTCTGTTGCTTTGCTTCAATACCGGAAGGTCTAAGGAGCATTTTCTTGTTTCATCTTCTCCAGGAGGCGTGGGTTACAGCCCTGCTGTTTTCCTTTCCTTCTAGGACCAATCTAAGTTTGTAACTTTAACTTTACCGCCGTTATCAGCTTCTGTCTTTCTCTAAACCCCGAGGCTCCTCTCAGCAGAGGACACCCCAGTGACTAGCCAACTGCCCCTTCTTGGAACCCATCCAGCTGCCTTCTAAGTGCTTAAAAAATCCTTCAGCTTTTGGACAAGCTGTACAGCTAAGGCTGTTCATTCCATTTGCTCTCGCTCAGGACAACACTGGGATTTAGACAGTGGGTCCAGTCCTCCTCCACCTAGGCTTGGCATTAATAAATTAAAGGTAAATTCTTGCTGCTGTCTTCAGCATACCAAGCATGCGGCCGTCTTGGAATTTAAAAGCAGTTTTATTATTATTATTATTTCTGTGGCACACCAATGCCTAGATTTTCTTTTTTTCTAAAGTGGAATTCTGACCTCAGCTATCACTGCTTAGAAAAATGTTGCCTTCCTGTTTATGGTCAAGCTGTGGTTCCTGGGACTCCACAGCACAGAATACTGTACAGGTATCTTCATATATCTCCACAGAAATAAAGCTGTGTCGAGGCAGGGTGTCACTGCAGACAACGCCACAGCTGATGCCAGCCACCGAGGCGAAGAATTCTACAGAGCCGGAGTACCAAAGCTGAGCATGGGTCAGGGTGTCAGGGGCGTGGCCATATGCTTTCCAAAGTCCAAATTCCTATGACCAGGATTAAATGAGTAGAGACTCATCTGATGTCATTGTATTCTGGTTCTCTCAGGTTTCTGGTTCAACATGATGCTATGTTGAGCACAGCATCATTGCCCTCTGGATAAGGAGTAAATCAATCGAGGAAAAGGAACCAGTGAATGAGGCCATCTGGGAAACACTAGTTTTGAAATGAAAAGGCTGTTGTTTTAGAGTGGGCATAGATAGGTCTGTGGGCACGAGGCCTTCTATTAACGAGTGAGAACAGCTTCCTCACTTACAGGCTTCCCTGCAGTTCCTACCTCTGACCTGTAAGGGGCAGACCTCTACCAATGCGTGGCAGTAGGGAACAGAGCAAATTCCTGAGACCTGCTGCAGCTAGAAATCAAAGAAAAAGAGAAAGCAAGAGGCGGAGGCATGTGTCCACTTTGCGCCCCAAGCTCAGCAGTTGCATGAAGAAGTTTCTTCTTGGGAAGGAGTATTACAACAAAGAGGAACCTTCCATGAGGAAGGACTCATTAAGCTCAGAGAGGCCAGGTGACATGTGCAAGATGGAAGCATTAAGAATTATGATGAGCCAGGCGTGGTGGCGCACGTCTTTAATCCCAGCACTTGGGAGGCAGAGGTAGGAGGATCGCAGTGAGTTCGAGGCCACCCTGAGACTACATAGTGAATCCCAGGTCAGCCTGAGCTAGAATGAAACCCTACCTCGAAAAACCAAAAATAAAATAAAATAAAATAAAATAAAATAAATATAAAAAGAATGATGATGAGACAACACTTAACACTTGGCAAGTATTACCATTGGACTTTGGACCTAGGCTGAGCATCTCCAAGTCACTGTCCATGGATGCCTGTAGGCAGTAGCGAATGCTCTCATCTTACACGTCTCTTTTTCTTGTGCTCTTGCGCATCTACTGTTGCGCTTGCTCACAGCCTGGCTCACTGTCCCAGCTAACACAGACTGTGACTTCATCATCTTGGGGTTTCCAGCTTCCTCGACTACTGCGTGGTAGGGATTCAGTGCCCACTTGTGGAGACCAGCTGGACCACACTGCTGACTTTAGAAGACGCTCGCTTCGTGTTTGCTCCTGGTCTGATTAACAATTGTTGCAATAAAAATTAGCCCCAAAGTAGGAGGCGGAAACCAACAAATTTTAGTTCTCATACGATTGTGTGAATCAGTAAGCCTGGAAGAACCAAGGGAGTCTATTTTTGCCTAGGGTTGCTTGTGCAACGTAACTAAGCCTGTGTCATGTGAGCCTTAGGAATTGGTGTCCCTGTGGGAAATGCCCCATGGTAGTGAAAATGGCCTGTCCCAAGAGTCCTGACGCCAGGACTCATCTCCCATTTGTAGTAACTGGGATGTATAGCTAACCCTATACAAGCTACTTCCTGGCTACTGTTAATTCTTTCCAATACTAACAGTGCTATGGGAAAGACAGGAACATATAGTTTGGGGAAAGATTGTAAACAAGTTCATTTTCCCATCTTTATTTATTTGAGAGAGAGAGAGAGGAAGAGAACGGGCACACGAAGGCCCCAAGCCACTGCAAATGAACCCCAGAAGCACGCGACACCTTGTGCATCTGGCTTATGTGGGTTCTGGGGAATCGAACCCGGGTCCTTAGACTTCTCAAGCAAGCACCTTAAGTGCTAAACCATCTCTCCAACCTCATTTCCCCATTTCTACACGTCTTTTTCTTTGTTGTTTTTTTTTTTCTTAGTGGGTCTGAATGTTTGGACCCAGAGCCAAGCCTTAAGGCTGGGAGTTCTGGTGATGGTAAAATGTCAGCTGTGGTCATCTGAGGCTTGCCTGGCTGGCCAGCCGAAATGTTTGGCAGATGATGCTGGCTAGCGGTAGATGGGAGCTCAGCACAGCGGTGCTGCCTGCTCTACAGCGGGGAGTTCCAGGGAAGTCTGACTTCATCCACTTGGCTGACTTCATTGTACAGCAAGCACTCCCAGAATAAGGGGAAGCTGTAGTGTTTTTTTTTTTCTGCCAGGAGTCATGTAACCTTGGAAGTCACTTCTACATTTTATTGAAACAAGTTAGTCATTGTGATGAACCCACCTTGAGGCAAGGAGAGACCATATGTCTCAATGAAAGGGATGTCAGCAAATTTGTACACAAGTGATTTGCTGTTCAGATGTTATGAGTTAGAGTCGATGTTGACCAGGCCAGCCTCGAACTGGGTCCCTGTGATCCTCCTGCTTCAGCCCCCTGAGTCACTGGGACTCTTGACAGCCCTCGTATGGCTATAAACCATCTACAAACCGTGCTCAGCTTTGTAGACAAGCTTTGAAGCTCATTTGCCTTTGGCCTTTCAGTTTTACCTCCTCTTCACTCACCTCTTTCACTGGGAATCTATGATTTATGTCTTGTGCTCTATTCTTCTCTTATTTGATAAGTTAGCTACTTGTAATTCAGTGAGCAATGGAAAGTAAATATATTTTTCTACAAACTAAAATATTTTTATTTTGTAGAAGACTCATATAGCTTTAAATAGTCCTTGACTATGGAGAATAATGCTTAATGAATTTTTTTAAAAAATTATTTATTTATTTGAGAGAGAGAGAGAAAAAGAGAGAATGGGTGTGCCAGGGCCTCCAGCTATTACAAATTAACTCCAGACACATGCACCACATTGTGCATCTGGCTTACGTAGGTCCTGGGGAATAGAACCTAGGTTCTTTGGCTTTACAGGCAAGCATATGAATCACCAAACCATCTCTCCAGTCCTCATGATGAATATTTTATTTAAGAAAGCAAGAGTCTTGGGCTGGAGTGATGGATTAGAGGTGGGGGCACTTGTCTGCAAAGTCAAAGGACCCACATTTGATTTCCCAGTACCCATACGTAAGTCAGATTCACAAGGTAACACATGTGTCTGGAGTTCATTTGCAGTGGCTAAAGGCTCTGGCATGCCCATTCTCTCTATATATCTGCCTTTCCCAAATAAATAAATGAATAATATTAAAAAGAAGGAAACGAGAATCTCAGTGGATCTGAATCAAGAGATGGGTCTTTGTCATAAGGATACAGATGTCTCAGAATTTCCAGTTAAGCCCAACCCCTGACAGACGGAAGGCAAACGTAATTTATGCTAGTTTGGTGGAATGTCTGCCAACATCAGTAGCTATTATGTCAAACGATATGTTAAATTTCAACCCCCAACATATTTTTTATTATTTTTTATTTTTGAGAGAGAGAAAGAGAAGGAGAGAGAGAGAGAGGGAGAGAGAATGGCATAGCAGGACCTTCAGCCTGCTGCAAATGAATTCCAGATGTGTGCACTGCTTTGTGCGCATGTGGGACATTGCACACTTGGGTCACTGTGCATCTGGCTACATGGTAGGCTTTGCAGGCAAGTTCCTTAACTGCTAAGCCATCTCTCCAGCCCCCCAAACATATTTTAACTTGAAAATAATTTTGCTATGTGGATGTTTTAGAAATCTGTAGGGTGGGACTTCACTAGCGGAAAGTGATAACACTCCAATTCACTGTCTTGTGCTTTAGGGTGCTTGGTGCCCAGGAGCAGAGATCAAAGATGAGACCATGCTTGTGAAAGAGACAGTTAATAGTTTTGAATGAAGATTCCAAGTTTGTTCACTTCTAATTCTCACACATCAATAGATAACTTGGGATGTATTTCCTGAATTTATAGCACCATGCCAAACTTATTATGTTATCTAAGAAAATTTTCACACACAAAATAACAATTATTATTGTTAGTTCCATTTTTATAGGGAAGATTTGTATATAGCAGTTTAGCAATTTATTTGACCATGTAGCAAGTATGGGCTGAAGCAGGGATTCAAAGCCAGATCTTTTCAAGTTCAAAAATTTGGTTTGGTTAACTGCGAAGTCCCATTGCTTCACTTTGATCACAGTTCCCAGTCCAGGCATGGTGTATTTCCTGCTGACATCACAGGACATGGCTTAAAGGACATGGAGAAGCCTTCACCTTTCTCAATGTTTGCATAGTGATGATGATGATGATGACAAAGAGGAAGAGGGTGAGAAGGAAGATAAAGATTCGGATGTTGACAGTGAATCACCTAGAATGATTTCCTTCATAAAATCAAAAGTAGAGAAATCTCTGAATAAAAAATGTTATCTACCACAGCAGGAACAGATGGCTCAGGCTTAGAAGGAACTAGGCAAACATGAACCAGGAAGCCAGGACCAGCCCCTAAGCATACAGTAGGCTAATAAAAGAAAATCAACATTTAGTAACCAGCACTGAATGAGATAACAAGGGAAAGAACCACAGCCGTGATAATAGGCTTTTGAGAGAGACCGGAGAACAAAAAAGGAACATATCACACAGCAGTTCAAGTCCTATTTTCCCAAATTCACCAAGTTAAAATCTCTGTTTCATTGCTGGTGACTTGCCAAACACAAGGATGGGAGTGAAAGGGCTGTGGGCTTTGGGCTGTATGTACTTGGGTTTAAAAGAAGATTTCCCATTTACCAGCTGTATGTGTTAGGGAGCTTTGCATAATCTCTCTGAGGCTCAATTTTCTCATCTGTGAGATGGGCTTGATAAAAGCCTGCCTTGAAGGGAGGTGCTTGGGATTGCTCCCTGACGGACAGGACAAGACACAGGTTGCATTGGGCAGGGGAGGGAACATGACCTGCATGTATCTGCACCAGATTCCTCATCTGCCTCTGCAGGAGTCCAGAGCTCAGCCCATCCTCCAGAGGTGTTCTGCCTCTGGCAAGGGCCAGGCCTAGATACTCTTCTCCCAGGAGCAGACGCTGGATCCGAGCCTCTTCCTGCGGATGACTTGAGGCTGAGCAACACAGCACTTTCCTTGCGACGGGCAGATCTGAGCAGGAATTTACTAGTCACCTCCGTCGTCATTGTAAAACTCTTTGTACCGTTCCCTAAGAAACTGTAATTGGACTTGAACGTGCCACTGCTGGACACCGTGCTAGCCTTCACCTGCACTTCACCTTCTAGCCGCCCCCCCCCCCCCCCGGTTTCTTTCCTGTCAGCCTTCCAGCCAAGCCACTGCTGCTCAATTCCAAGACTAAGTGTCCTACCAGCTGCCAGCATGGAGTCATTTCCTTGGGTGCCTTTGCACATTTCTACTCACAGGAGCTTCAGTCCGGATGTGGGAGCTTCACCTGCAAGTGTGCAGGTAGCCCTAAGGGAACAACAGTACAGAACAGCTTGACAGCCATGCAGACCTGGTTGCGATGACGGTTGATTTTCTGTAACAAGGCTGGAAAGTGAGTGACTGAGCTGGGGATGATTGTTTTGTTTTGTATCTGATGTAAATCCTCACCCCGGTGCTGGCTGTGATTGACAAAACTCCTGTTTGTTGAGCACAGCCAGGGGTAATGTGCTTGGCTAAGCTCCACCCACTGTGTGTGTGTGTGTGTGTGTGTGTGTGTGTGTGTGTGTGCAGGCACAAGCTTGCATGCCCTTGGAGATCAGAGGACAGCGTTGGGTGGAGGTCTTCGTCTTCCATCACGTTTGAGGCACAGCAGCGATTGTTCCGTTAGCACTTGCCATGTTAGCTGGCTTGTGATGTGGGGACAATTCTTCTGGGTCTACCTCAGCCTAGGTGTTCGGCGATTACAGATTCTAGGGCAGTGCCCAGCCTTAGATGAACACTAGGGATTTGTGTGTGCGTGCGTGCATGTGTGTGTGTGTGTGTGTGTGAATGTGGGTGTGCATAGTATGGTGTATATGTGGAGTCAGAGGGTGTCAGTCCTCAACTCCCACCTTGTTTGAGACAGGATTTCTTGCTCACTGGTGCGTATGCCAGGGTAGCTGACCTGCTAACTTCGGAGATTATGCCGTCTCTACGTACCGTCTTGCCTGAGGAGCGTTGGGATTACAGGCGTGCATACCAGTGCATACCACATCCAGCAGCTAGGTGGGTTCTAGGGATCCAAGCTCAGTTTCTTAGCCTTGTGTGGCCTTCCCACTGAAACAGCTCTGTGTCTCTGGTCCTTTATTTTGTAACTGGCTTAGAAATGACTTCTTTTCTTTTCTTTTCTCTTCTTTTCTTTTCTTTTCTTTTCTCTTCTTTTCTTTTCTTTTCTTTTCTTTTTCTATCATGGGTCAGTATGACTTGCATCTGGATGCCTGACTCTTGTGATTTATGCTTGAATTTCGCCCCAAAGCATGGGGGAGGTGCGGGACCCACACCTGCTCTCTTAGCTCCATGATGGACTCCCAAAAGGTCAAAGAGGTCCCTGAACAGTATGCAGTGGGTGGAGCAGTACCCCGTAGAAGTCACAGCTCAGAATATGATCTCATTTGAAAGGATTTTTGTAGATGTAGTTAGGTAAGGATCCCAAGATGAAACCTGGATTTAGAAGGTATTCCACATCCCGTGAAGGTCTCCTTGTCAGAAGAGAAGACGGAGTCGCACGGAAGACAGCAGAGGCACGGGCAGGAGTGACTCGGCCCTGAGCCACGGAGTGCCTGCCACCACCACCGGATGTAGGAGGGGGTGAGGAAGGGGTTTCTGCAATTCCTGCAGAGATGCAACCCTTTGATTTCACACGCTGACTCTGTGGACATGTGTGAGAGCACACTTCTGCGGTAACTTGTTGGGGCAGTTCTAGCAAACAAAATATGGTATGACTAAAACAGCTAGATAGGGAGCCATTGACATCCCTCTTCTCTGGGAGGATTTCCATGCATGAGAAAGCCCATGTGCATCTCCTCTGGGGGCATCTTGGTAGATATGTGATCCTAAATCATGCCCTTCGCCAACAGAGCCTCGCTGCCAGCCATCTTGTTTGTCACAGTAGTTAGGACCAGGCCCCACACACACTTACTCAGCTCCTTCAACAATGACTTTTTAAAATGCGTTTCTCCTGCAAACCTCTTAAACAAAATACATTCTAAAATGACATCAATTTTGAAAACATTTTCTCATTTGTTCTTGCCATTTGTTTCCCTCCCAACCCAGGCACTTATAGCACAAACCATGGCATAAAAGGGTAAAGTAAGAATCTGAGGCTGTCTAAATCTGTCACTTTTCCCACAGGCTATGCCAATAAGATCCGGACCCTAGAGACAGCCTGACTTTCAGAAACAGACAGTTGCATTAGTAACCCAACCAAGCCCATGCAAGGCGGCACGCTCTTTAGCCCAGACCATGTCCATGTGATTTTGACCTTCTTTGAATTTTCATAAGACAGGGCTGAGACCAACATCCCTCCCATCATGGTAGCAGCAAAAATGAAGTGATAGAAAAATGGTTTTCCTGCTGGGGAGATAGCTCAGCGGTGAAAGAAGCTTGCTTGCTTGCAGAGTTTGTCAGGATGGATTTGATTCCCTAGTGCCCATGTATAGCCAGATGCAAAGTGGTGCATAGGTTATATATATATATATATATATACTAGATTTCCATCCATTAGACATTGTAATCCTTGGTGATTTTGTGATGGGTCACCCTGTCTCTCTTTAGAGATCCCTTTTGTATACCTATGGCTAACATGGAAGGCAATGGGAAACTGAAATAAATACATGTCAATTAACTTGCCCAAGACCACCCAGCTAATGAGTGAAAAATGTAGATTCAAACTCACGGCAGGTTAACTCCAGAGTGTGCTCCTCTCTCAAGTCCCCTCCTTCCACTGTATCTGCACTTGGGGCGTGGGCAAGATGGAAGCAACGATGACTGGGAGGCTGTAACAGCTCTGCTGTAATTATCAAAGACAAGGGACCCGTGTGCTGGGGGTGTAGCTCAGTGGTAGAGGGCTTAGCTGGCATGCATGTGACCCTGGGGTCAATTACTAGCTTTGCAAAGAAAAGGGAGAAGGAGGTGGGGCAAGAGGAGGAGGAAAGACAGGGAGAAAGAAAAGAAAGACATATTTGAATGGAGGGAGAAATGACATTAAAGAGGGAGTGACTTCCAGTTAAGGAGGTCGAAGTCAGGTAGATATGGGAACTGATTTGAAATAGTGTGTGGAGATGTGGGTGACTGAGACTCAAGGTAAATAGCACCCCTGGTTTGCATGTTAAGAAATGAATGAGAAGTTACTTAGGTATAGAGCACAGGAGGGAGATTGTTATAATTGAGGACAGGTATTGAGTTCAGTCTAATATGATAACACCTTTATTCCAGTGGACATGTTCATTACACCATTGCCTACATTCTAATATTCTGCTCCCAACTTTTGTGTCTCCCCGGATCAGCTAGGCAGTCCCACTATTCATCTGGCCGTGTGCTCAATGCAAAGCCCCAGTGCTGCCTCTCAGACCATCCTTATTAGTGGTAGAGGACAGCAGTCACTCTGGGGAGGACCAGGCTCTGAAAGCCTCCGTTGCTGCCAGTGCATTGGCTTTCCCTCCCATTTCTGGGATCAGTTGAGGGGCTACCCTGGGAGGTAACCTCTCCCAACTTTTCCATAACTTGAAAGTACAAGATATAAGCATTCTATTAAATCCTGAAGGACAAACGATGGAGAGGACTGGAAGATACATTATTCTCCTTTTTCCTCCCCACAACTGATTTTCCCACAGCACAAAGACTCCAACGTTCTGCCCCGAGACATCCCACATAAAACGGCAAAAGAGCTGCTTTTTTGGGGGGGCCCTGTTGTCAATTTATTTGATTTCCCTCTTTTGCTGTTCTTTTCATTCCTGATGCCTCAGACTGTATCTTCTACTGGAGTGCAGCGACAACGGTGTCATCTTGTAGTTCTTGCCTGGGGTTCTATTGTCCAGGGAGCTCGGGTTATGACAGTGGGTGTCAGAAGTACCCCCACAAGCACACCCTCTGCATGTGGCACTCATGGTTGTTCCTCAGCTGTCTGAAGGCAGTAAAAAGCCCATTGCTGGACAAAGTGTATTTGCAGAACCCATTCTGCATGTAACCTGACAAATGCTAAAGCTGTCTGTCACATGCATCTAGTTGGACAGGTGAATGCCGAGGGAGAGATACCAGATCAAGCGGGTGCTGCACCAGGTTGGTGATGGGCAAAAATGATTATCCTTAGGTGGGACATGTGTTGGGGCTTGCTAATAGCACTGAAGGAAGACCTTGAAAAAATATATAAAAACATAAGTTTGAGGTAGTTCATTACCAACTTAACAGAAGTATTGATCATCGTAACAACTTTGAGTCATGACATGAAGCCACATAGTGGAAAATTCCACATCTGAACTCACGTGAGAGGACTGAGTCAACGTGTGGGTGTCCTAAAGATGCAAAATAAAATAACCATCCGGTTTTGCATATATAAGATGCATTTGAAGCACACATAAATGTTGTGTTTTGTTTTGAATAACAATCTCAAGATGTCTCATTATATATGCAAAAATTACAAAATACTAAAAAATTCCCAAACTGAAAAGTTTTGGTCTCATGTATTTAAGATCAGGGTCATTAAGCATGAATTGTGAAATTAGGGACCTTTTCGCGACAACTTTAAAGGCAACTATTATCATCTTCAACATGAAGGCACATTCTACTGGCATTTCAGGTTGGGAATTCGAGCCGTAGGGCAGCTGAGTTGGAAAAGTGATGGAATGCATAGCTATAACAGTTACATTTAAGGAGAAAGCTGTAGACCCTGACATGTGGCATGAAGACATTTGGGAGGAATAGCTGAAATCTCATATGTATAAATCCTCTGGCAGGCAAAGCAGCCATCCTCCCTGGGTCAGTGGAAAACATGTTCGCCTTGCTTGGAAACTCCAAAAGCTCGTGTGAATAAGCTCATAGGGAAGGCACTGTTGGAGTCCAAGTCTTTTCTCTCAACTCCTCACCAACTTTAGACAAATTAACATAGGCAGACCTCAGCACCGTCTAAACTGGAAGGTACAACCTCTCTGTCCTGAAAAAAGAAAAGAGCCAACTCATATCAAAAAGCACTGCAGGACATGATTCATAGACGTCAGCAGGAACTGGGAGACTGCGTAAGTGTGGAAAGGGCTATTCAGGACATGAGAGCTGGTGATGAGCTCGGGTAGAGTATGAGTAGGAGTATCATGGCTTGACTGTGAAATGTCCCCCATAGGCTCAGGTGTTTGAACACTGGGTCCCCAGCTGGTGGTGCTGTTTGGGAGGACTGTGGAACCTCTAGGGAGGTGGAGCCTTGCTGGAGAAAGTGGGCTACTGCTGGGGGGTGGGCAAGGCCCTACTTCCTGTTTGTCTTCTGCTCCCTCATTCTTGGACTCTGGTTGCAATATGACCAGCAGGCCTCCTGCTTCTTCCCTGCCATGATGATCGTATCCCTTCAAAACTGTAAGCCAGATTACACACCTTCCTTCCTCAAGTTGCATCCTGTCAGGTATTTGGTTACAGCAACAAATAAGATAATGCAAAGAGAAAGTTTATTACAATGAAAAGAACTCATCCTTGACTTGGGATTTGTTACTTTTTCCAGGAAAGATGCCTGTATGCTAAAGCGTAGAACGCGAATCTGTGAAGACTCGCAGGTCTGGCACATTGGTAAAGTTTTAAGCCAGGACTCCTGCTTGAAACTGGGTCATATATGTATTTTTTGTGGGGGGAGGAAGAGAAAGGGTAACTTCTTGAAGTAAAAATATAACAATGGCCTAGATGGACTAAAAAGAAGACTACTAGAATTTCTTCTGTCTGAGATTAAGAAAAGAGAAGACTTGGGAAGATAAGTGTCAGGATGGAGTTATATGTAGGACCCCATCATAAATGACGTCTTTTGTGATGAGTTTTGTTATGGATTGCTTAACTTTACTTGCTTATTTATTTAAGATTTGTATCTATCCATGAGAAACATGGACACTGTCTTTTCTAGTGATATTTCTTCCAAATTTGATATTGAAAAAAAAAAAAACCCAAATTCTGATAGTGAGCTAATACTGAGTGGGGGAGGGGTGGGAGTGGAGAGTTTTCCTCTTGATCTCTGAAAGTATTTGTGTGAAATTGTTAGCATTTCCCCCTTAAGTGTGTAGGTCTGGATATTTCTTCATGAGAATGATTTTAATGAGTTAAGTTTAAATAATGGTTTCATGACTATGGCTAAGTCATTTTTCCAAGCATTTCCAGATCATCGCTAAATCTATTAGCTTAAAGTTATTAATAGTATATTGTTATTATCATCATCATCCTCACCATCATCTGTGAGTCTGTAGAAACATTTACTTTTTAATTTCTCATATTGTTAATTTCTATACTCTCTCTTGTTCCCTTTTTTAATATATATATATATATATATATATTTTTTTTTATTGACAACTTCTATACTTACAGACAGCAAACCATGGTATCTCTCTTCCCTCCCCTCCCCTACTTTCCCCTTTATAACTCTGCTCTCTGTCATATCCCCTCCCTCTCTCCATTAGTCTCTCTTTTAAGTTGATGTCACCTTTTTTTTCTTTACTTTGGTTCCATTACTTACTCACTTTTTAAAAAGTGATAAAAATTTATTGCAATTATTTATTTTAGTACAAGGAAGACCTATTTTCTGTTTCATAAAGAAACCCTCAAATTGATCACATTTAGAAATGTTCTCATTTTTAAGTTTCTTGTCTATAGGAATATTTATGAAAGTTCAACTCAGTACCATATTTGAAATTGTTAAAGTTATTACTTAAAAGAGAATAGGCCTATTTTGATATTTCCCAAATTTTCTTTGAGAACAAAAGTATTTTTCAAAAATTGATGTGGTTATTTACTTACAGAAATATGTCTTTTTAAAAGCATGTGACATACATTACTTATTTGGAGGCTGTATGTCTTTGATCTCTCTTGGCAGTTATACATTTGTTATGGACTGTTGTGTTGTGGACAATGGTTGTGTCAACTGTAACATACTTTGTGACTTCACACTTACATACACTTTCCCATTCTTCCCTTAACTGTAAATTGTCAGGGCCAAAATTTCCATATCCTCCCTTCATCTCTTTTTGGAATGAATATTTCCCCCATTGTGGTGGAAACCCTTGAGCATAAGTAGAAGATACGATGATGTTTCAATGTGTATATATGCATACATGCACAAAATATATGAATAGTGTATATTTATATCTAAATGCACTATTTTTAAATTGTCATTTTGTTTCTGTTGAATATTTAGTTTCATTTTATTGGCTTTGGTTCTTGTATTAACTATACTAATTAATTATATTAAGAGGAAATATTCCTCTGTTTCTATTGTTTTTGGAAAAGGTTGCAGAGCCTGGCATCCTTTATCCTTTAAATATTTGGTAGAATTTGTCTGCAAGTCTGAGGCTGATGACTTCCGTTTTGGAAGGTGATCAACTAATGACTTAGTTTCATGAATAAATATAGATCTGTTTTGATTATTTGTTTATTTTTGTGTGAGGTTTGGTAAACTGTCTTTCAAGTACTTGGTACATCTGTGGATCTAAACTGAATCAGAACATTTCTTTTTGTCATTTTAGTGATTATGGCCTCAGTATTGGTGACCCCCCTTCAATTCTGATATCAGTAATTTGCATCCTTTTTCCAGTTAGTTTGACTAGACATTTATTAACTTTATTAATCTAGATGAGCCAGCATTTGGTTTTGTTTCTTTTTCTCTGATAAATTTGTTTTTTAATAAATAATATTTATTTAACAGAGAGAAAGAGGGAGGGGGAGGGAGGGAAAGAGAGAGAGAGAGGGGGAGAGAGAGAGAGAGAGAGAGAGAGAGAGAAAGAGAATGGGCACGCCAGAGCCTCCAGGCACTGCCAACAAACTCCAGACACATGTGCTACCTTGTGCATCTGGCTTACATGGGTCCTGGGGAACCAAACCTGGGTCCTTTGGCTTTTAGGCAAGCACCTTAACTGCTAAGCCATTCCTCTAGCCCAATTTTCTGTTTTGCTATTTATCCTTTGATTTATGTCATTTCTTCTGTGTACTTATTTAAAAAATATTTATTTACTTATTCATTTGACAGAGAAAGAGGGGATGAGAGAGAGAGAGAGAGAGAGAGAGAGAGAGAGAGAGAATGGGCACGTCAGGGCCTCCAGCCACTACAAATGAACTCCAGAGGCATGTGCCCCCCTTGTGCATCTGGCTAATGTGGGTCCTGGGGAATCGAACCTAGGTCCTTTGGCTTTGCAGGCAAATGTCTTAACTGCTAAGCCATCCCTCCAGCCCTCCTCTGTGTACTCTGAATTTAATTTGTACTTCTTTCTCTTGTTTCCTAAAACAACACCTAGCATCATTACTGAGATCATTTTTTTCCTAATGTGTACAATTAATGCTATGAATTTTCCTCTAAGTACTACTTTTGCTGATTTTCAACATATTTTTGAAGAATTTGTATTTTCATATTCAATCAGTTCAAAATATCTTAAAACTTTCTTTTTGAGACTTTTCCTTTGATAAAGAAATGGATTGTTTGAATTCTAGATGTTTTGGATTTTTTTTCTAAGTTTGTTTCTGAATCTTTGCATGGTTTATCTTCTTTACAATTTGGTCAGTTATGTTTCCATGGCCAAGGACACGTCCTGTCTTGGTGCATGTTGCATGTGAGTGTGAGGAGAATGTGTGATTTGCTGTTGTTGGATGACATTGTCTTTAAGGTCCTAGTTGATACAGTCCACCAGTGGTGGTATTTGAACCAGCTCTACTGTTGCTGACTTTTTTCTGCTGGATTGATTAGTCCCTGATCTATGATGATTGAAATCTCCAGCAACAGCAATGGAAATCTGTCTCTCTGCAATTCTTCAACTGTTTGTGTCATATCTTTTCTTACCAGGTGCATACATATTGAGGACAGTATATTGTGTCTACTTGGAGAATTTGGTTTCTTCATTAATATGTAATGCCTTTACTATCAATGATAACTTCCCTTGCTTTGAAATATTCTTTGCCTAAAATCAGTATAGCTATGACAGCTTTCATTAATAACCATTAGCATAGTGGATCGATTATTTTGCCACTACTTATAGTATGTTTTTGTTTGTATGTTTTGTTTTGTTTGAGGCCAGGTCTCACTCTAGCTCAGGCTGACCTGGAATTCACTGTGTAGTCTCAGGGTGGCCTTGAACTTCTAGTGATCCTCCTACCTCTGCCTCCCAAGCGCTGGGATTAAAGGCATGCACCACCACATCCGGTGGTATGTTTCTTATAGAAAATACATAGTTGAATCTTTTTTATCCATTCTGAATGTCTTTTATTAATTATTCATTTATCTGCTCATTTAATTTTTGCTGTGCATGTGGGGTGTGAGCACGAATGCTCACGCAAACGCACACGTGCCGACACCAGGGAAAGGCGCTGGGTGTCCTCCCCTGTCACTTGTTCACCACTTTTCCTGAGACAGAGTCTCTCACTGAACCTGGAGGCTCCCTGGCTTTCTCCCCGGGACCATCAGCCCTCTTCCTGTCTCTGCTCCACTCAGTTCTGGGGTTACAAGCATGCACATTCATGCCTGATTTTTTTTCAAGTGCATGTTGGGGATCTAACTCAGGTCTTCTTGCACTGGAGCAGCAAGTGCTCTTACCCTCTGAGCTGTCTTCCCAGCCATAAGTCTTTATTTATGTTTGAAAATCCATTCTTAAAAAAAATCCATTTTTATTGCCTGCAGTGCTGTGGATGAGATACGCTGAGCACATGCTCTATCACCTGGAATCTTTCCATAGTCTTTCTGTTGGTGTATTTAGATCATTCATACTTAAAGCAATTTTGCATGTGTTTGTGTTAGTATCTCCATCTTTGTGGTTGTTTTGTATTTGTTGTCCGTCTCGCTGTACTGTTTTTGTCTTCCACTCTTTTCTGGTTTCAATTCACCATTTTAAGTGATTCATTTTTTTCTCTTTTCTTGGTATGTCAATGACCACTTTTTCAAAAGCTATTATTGGTTGCTCTATAGTGTGCAGTATACATTTACAACAAATCTAAGTCTACTTTCTAGGAGCATTATATAGCTTCACAAGTAATCAAATGACTTAGAGTATTCTCAGTTTCTCTCCATCCATCATAATGTATCACTGCCATATATTTTACTTACCTATAAGCTATAATCTGTTATATAATACTGTTGCTATTATTACTTTGAACAGACTGTCAAATCAGTTAAGAATAAAAACATAAGGTATTTTATTTTACATTTGTTTACTTCTTTTGCAACACTGTTGTACGTAAACCTGAGTATCTGATGGATATAATCATCTTTCTTAGTAAATAATTTCTTTTACCATTTCTTACAAGATAGATCTAAAGGTGAAAATTTCCTTCAGCTGGGCTGGAGAGATTTCTCAGCAGCTGAAGGTGCTGGCTTGCAATGACCTGGGTTTGAGTCCTCAGTACCCATGTAAAGACAGATACACTGAGTGGTGTGTGTGTCGTGTCTGGAGTTTGTTTGCAGTGGCAGGAGGCCCTGGCACACCTATTCTTACTCTCTTTGACTTTCTCTCTCTCTTTCAAGTAAATAAAAATATCAAAAATTTTCCTTAGTCATTGTTTATCTGAGCAAGCCTTTCTTTATTTTTCACATTGAAGGATAATTTTACTAGATAAACAGTTCTAGGTCAAGTATTTTTTATCCTTTACAAAGACTTATTATACTGTCTTCTTATATAGCTTTTGAAGAGGAGTCTAAAGTATTCAATTTATGCATGTATTTATTATATCTCATGATATTTGAAGAATGAAATAATGACATTTACCTCTAGCAATGCTGAGAGAGAGGAAAAGAAAGGAAGGGAAGGGAAGAGAAGAAAAAGAAGACACGAGAAGAGAACAGAAAAGAGAATGCTTCTTGCACTGCAAATGAACACTTAAGACAATCCCAGACACACGCACCACTTTGTGCATCGGGCTTTACATGGGTACTGGGGAATCAAACCCAAGTTGTCAGGTTTTGCAAGCAAGCACCTTAACTGCTGAGCTATCTCTCCAGCCCTACTTTTTTAATTTTGAGAGATGATTTTTAAGTTGGTGATTGATCTGTGGGCTGATATTTTTTCATCAGTTTTAGAAATTTCTCATATTTTTTTTTCTCCATAGGTAGCTTAAAATCTATCCCTGTTTTTTTTTGCATATGTGTGCAAGATGCATTTGCAGTAGCATGTGATGTGATGTGATGTGATGTGTGTGTGTGTGTGTGTGTGTGTGTGTGTGTGTGTGTTTGCATGCATGTGTATGTGCAGATGCACGTGGCCCGTGTGCATGTATGTGGAAGCCATAGGAGAATGCCAGGTGTCTTCTTTTATTTTTTGCTTTTTCGTTTCCCTGACTTGGAGTCTCTGGTTCACCGTCACTTAGCTCAGAGCTTCTGTTTAGACTATCATGTTTTTCTTTTCCTTAGCCATCACTCTGGCCACTGAGCCCTGGTTATTCTCCACTCTTTGCTCCCCACGGGCCTGGGTTCATAGCAATACATAGCCACACTTCACGTTCACATGGCTGTTGGGAAATGGACCTCGGGTGGTTGTTCTCACACCCTGTCAGATCCTTACAGAGTTCACAGCAAGTACTCATAATCACTAAGCCACCTCTCAGCCCAATCCCTTGTTTGAAAAATCTGGACATTTGGAACCATCATTGTTGCCCACAAAAACTTCCAAGTCTTCTAACTCCCTGTTCTTTTTCAGTCTTTGTGCTCCCATTTTGTTATTGTGTTGCCAGTGATTTTGTTTACTTTTGCATAAAAACTGTTAGTTGGACTCAGTAGCATATGCTTGACATTCCAAGACTAAGAGGTGAGTGGGATGATGTCCAGGTGTTCAAGACTTGCCTGGTTACATAAACTGTCTCAAAAATCCCATGGCTGAGGTATGGCTCAGTGGTAGAGGGCTTGTCTAGCATGCTTAAGACCTAGGTTTGATCCTCACCATGGAAAGGAAGGAAGGAAGGAAGGAAGGAAGGAAGGAAGGACGGAAGGAAGGGAGGAAGAATTTTTATTAACATAAATGTTTAGATTTTAGTTTCAATAGTAATATTTTTCTGTTATAGAATTTATATTGTTGAGTAAATTGCAATTCTCTGGACAAGGTCTCCATTTTCTTCATATTTGTGTCTATATTCTTATACTAAGCATGGTGACTTTAAAATCTTTGTTAACTTATGGTCTTGTGTTTGGGTCTCTTTACTTCCCATGTTCCTTCCCACGAGCTTACAATCTCACGTTTGTGCTTTTTAGCATGGTTAATAACTATCACTTTTAGTTTAAAGGTAGATGTTGTGCATGAAGCTAGTATTTCATGCAGTGCCACCTTTCCTCCGCTGGGCACATGGAGTAAGACTTGTGCCTTTTCTCCAGGGGCCTTGCTGAGCCGAGCTGCTTCACTTTCGAAGGTTCTATTTGTGCTTTGTCCATCCCAGAGCTTCAGACGGAGCAGGGCCAGTCCTCTCTTCTGAGAGCTGGGTATGTTTGGTGGGGCAATCCTGTCAAATCCTGAGCTTCATTTCCAACATCAGTATCACAGTGAGACTACAGGAAGCAGGTGGCCTGTCTTTTACAGGACTCTGTTGAGAGGTACAGCCACAGGTTTGGGAGGTGACTGAGTGGCAGGAAGCTGTGGGTGGTAAGCCTCAGAGTCACAGCCTCCCTTGTCTCTTGAAGGAATAAGAAAGTTCTTAGAGGGGAAATGGCTCTCCAGAAGTTTCTTTCTCTTTTGAATCTGGCATGTCTAGTACTGTCTCCTTTACTCCTATGAGAGATTCACAGTGTATTAGAGTTCCTTTCTTCCAGCTGTGACCTTCTTGTCCAGGAAATGCCCAGATGATCAGTGCTGTGGCATGTAAGTAAAATTCACAAATGCCTTCAGTTTCAAAGTAGCTGCCAAACCTAAGCTTAACTTTCTGCGGTTTCTCACAGTCCATCATTTTATCTCCTCTTATCCTTGCTCATTTGATAAGAGTGAAATGTTAATTAACAAATATTTTACAATTTTATTAGGATTGTCTAGTTCTCAAAAGGACTATGCCGCTGCTGCAAGCTTCTCCATCCCACATGGCCACAGACATCCAGGCCACCACTATTTGGAGGGAAAATTTTGACATACGAGGCATCAAGAAGGCCTTTTTCCTCCAAAGCATCTATAAAGCTCATGGATGCTTTAGCTTGAGCATAAATGTTGAAGAATTGATTTAAAAAGAAAGAAAAATGATTCCAGATTCCAAATCCCCCATCATGAGTGAAAAGAGATGGGTAAAAAAAATGGAATTGATACCAAATACTTTCCATGGGGCTGATACTGAATGAATGATATGATCTTGTAACAACCTCATCCTTTTGTTTTAGGTGTAGTTGGTATGTCTGTAATCAAGAATTTGAGAAATTCAGATATTTAGGAGGCTGAGGCAGGAGGTTTATGAGTTCAAGACCCACCTAGACTATATAGTGAGATCTTTTTCTCAGAAAACAAATAACGATAATAACAAAAATCCACATGAATAATAATTAATTTTGAATACACATAGCTTCTTGGGACCAGATCTCAAAGATATACCATTAGATGCAAAAAAGGATCAGGTAGAAAATTTTAATAACCTGATCGCAGTGGGTGTCTTGTGACTTGTGGGTTAGCAGTAGGGTGTTCTTTCAGAGAAGCAATGGGAACCGAGTTTCTAAAGCTTTCTGCAGAGAGCTCATTCAGGTTTCCCCTTTTCCCCACTTGCAACATTTCCTGGGAGTGTTTATGTTATAAAGACAAAATGGCACTGCAAACAAACTCCAGACGCATGCATCACCTTGTGTATCTGGCTTATGTGGGTGCTGGGGAATCAAACCTGGGTCCTTAGATTTTTGCAGGCAAATGCTTCAACACCTAAGCCATCTCTCCAGCCCTAAAAATATTTTCATATATCTGTTTATTTTGTGTGTGTATGTGTGTGCATGTGCATAGGTGTTCGTGTGTAAAGGCCAGAGGACAATTTTTGATAAGGACAGTGTGGTGGTTTGAATAGAATAGATGATCCCCAATATATTCAGTTGTTTGTTTGTAGTTTGCATCTGCAGCCACCCTGCTAGAGTCAGTGCCATTGTGTGCATCTTAAGGTGTGGTGGTGGGTTTCAGATTTCAATCTAAAGATATGCAAAGTGTGTCTGGCTGGAGTTCCTGAAGTGTGCTAAGGCTTGTACTTCTCTCTCTCTACTTGGTCCTGTGAAAGCAGGCCAGTTTCTTCTGCCATTATGGAACTTCCCTTGGATCTGTAAGCTTCAATAAATATCCCTTCCTCCATAACTGTGCCTGGCAGTTTATCTCAGTGAACCTGAATCTGTCTGCTACAGAATTTGGTACCGAGGAGTGTGGTGAGATGAACCTTACTATGTGGATGTTGATCTTTTGGAACCTTTGTTTTGGAGGAATAGGCATGGACTTGGTGCTTGCAACTGAAGATGTCTTCTGGAGTGGTAAGCCAAGTTTTATGGACTATTCTGATGAGAGTCTGAGAATGCTAAGTGCAGACAGCATTGAACTTCAAGGCTTGGCTTATGAGCTTTCTAAGGGGAAGGAAAGACTGCAGAGGACTTTGTTGGAACTGGGCTACTGGCATAAGGGCTGGCTGCGTCCTGCTGCCCAGGCCCAGAGAGTTTGATCAAGGTTAAATTTGTAATGGACTGATGTGCTTGGCTAGAGATATTGCACTGAGAGCTTTAAGATTTAAAGCTGGAAAACCTCAAGGAAGTTAAATTTACTGGCACAGAGACTGGTTTTAGGTTACTGAACCTGCTATTGTCAAACACATTAGCAATCTTAAGGAAGATGGTCCAACTGCTTTACATTAAAACAATGGAAAGGATGCCTGAGGAAGGACTCTCATAGAAATGCAAACTCTTTTGAAAAGAGTTGACTGGAGAAGGAACCTGCTTTTCAAGGTTATGATTTATTTTGTCTGTGAATTAAGAATGTGGCTGTGTCCTGCACACCTGGTATTGGTTTCAGAAGCATGAAAAATGAGGGGAATGGTCGTGAATTGCACATGTTTCCAGGAGCTGCTGCTGAGATGCAGCATGAGGCAGGGCCTGATGCCCTGATAGGCTGAAAGAGCCTTTGGAAGATGGACCGTGGTTTGCATGAAGACCTGAAGATGTTTTGTGTATACCAGGACTGTGCAAAGGCTACCATAGAGCACACTGTTGGCCTGGGATGGAAGTGTTCCCTGGCTATTCTACCCAGCTGGAGGGGTGGAATTGGAAAGTCTGGAGACTGTTAGTCTTTGGATATATTGAACTTGAACTGCAGAAGTTTGATGTTTGTTTGATGGTGGTTGAGTTTGCATTGTTTTAGTCTCTCCTTGCTGTGCCTTATACCAGTTGAAAATGTTTACTCTGTGTCTTTATATGTTAGAAATGTTTAACTTGTTTGATTTTACAGGCCTTCATATCTAAAATTGGTCAAGACTGTGGGGACCTTTGAAATTGAACTGAGTACAATTTACAATGTGTAATGGTTATAAATATTGGGGGCCAGGGGTGGAATGTGGTGGTTTGAATAGAATAGATGGCCCCCAATATATTCAGTTGTTTGTTTGTAGTTTGCATCTGCAGCCACCTGGCTAGAGTCAGTGCCATTGCGTGAATCTTAAGGTGTGGTGGTGGGTTTCAGATTTCAGTCTAAAGATATGCAAAGTGTGCCTAGCTGGAGTTCCTGAAGTGTGCTGAGGCTTTGGCTTTTAGGCTTGTGCTTCTCTCTCTCTGCTTGGTCCTGTGAAGGCAGGCCAGCTTCTTCTGCCATTATGGAACTTCCCCTGGATCTGTAAGCTTCAATAAATATCCCTTCCTCCGTAACTGTGCGGGGTCTGGAAGTTTATCTCAGTGAACCTGAATCTGTCTGCTACAGACAGTGTCCTTATCTTTCCACCTCCCCAAGGATCTGCTTGTTTCTGACTCCTTCGTGCTGGGATTGTAAGTGTGTGCCACCACAACTGGATTCTATATGTGGGTTCTGGGAATCAAATTCAAGTCCTCATGTTTGCATGGCAAGTTCTTTACTGGCTGAGCTTTCTCCCGTGCCCTATATAAGGGTTACTTTGGGGTCTCAGTTCTTGTTCCTTCACCTCCATGTCTGTCCTTAATGTGAGTGCCACATTGTCTTGAGTTATGTAGGTTTGTAGTAGTTTAAGACAAGATGGTACAAGGACTTCAGCTTTTTTGTTTTTAGGATTGTTTTGGATATTCTGGGCCCCTTGAATGTTAACATAAATTTGAGAATCACGTTATAACTTTCTCTTCAAAAGGCAGCTGGGATTTTGATAGGTACTTGTTACAGTCAGGTTCACATTGATGGCAGAAAACACCCGACCAAGAGAAGATTGTCGGGGGAAAATGGATTTACTTTGGCTTACAGACTTGAGGGGAAGCTATATGATGGCAGGGAAAACAATGACATGAGCAGAGGGTGGGCATTGCCTCCTGGCCAACATCAGTTGGACAACAGCAACAGGAGAGTGTGTCAAACACTGGCAAGGAGAAACTGGCTATAACACCCATAAGCCCGCCCCCAACAATACTTGCCTCCAGGAGGTGTTAATTCCAAATCTCCATCAGCTGGGAACCTAGCATTCAGAACACCTACGTTTATGGGGTATACCTGAATCAATCCACCACAGTATTGCACCAAAATTGTGATGACTTATATGCTTTAAAAGGGAGGTGGATTTTGTAGAAGTGAATTATACTCTAAAATAACTTCTACTAAAAACAAAACAATAGGAAAAAATAGATAAACAAAACTCAAAGCTGCTGTGTTAGTTTCCAGTAGATTGATAAAGACTCAACTGTGAGTTGGCAAAGAGTTGGTGACACAGGTCCTTTCATACACGGCTGGTGGGTACACATATGGTCATATGGTCTATGGAGGGGAAATTTACCGTGTTTACCAAAATTAAATATGCCTTTGGGTCCACCTGTTTAACACCAAGGAGTCCGTCTTGTACCTAGAACTTGCACAGGTGTAAAGTTATGTGCATGTACAGTTAGTTACTCACACATCTAGGAAATAGGACACACTTTTCTCATCTTTGAGGCCATTTGTATTCTTTTTCCTGAACTAATAACTCATGTATATGGCCCCTTTCCTATAGGGTTCCATTCTCCATTTTGTTCCCAAGCTAGTCAGATCATGCTTGGTAACAAGAGTGGAGGGGTGGACATGTTTCATGGCTACCCTGGAATACAGTCATCTGTACCTTTTTTCTTGATTCTCTTGTAAGGATTAAGTGTACTGGTATTGTGATACAGAACACTTCTGATTAAAACATCAGACCCTACAATTGCAGCAAGAAGAAAAAATAAAAGCATGCTGATTTCCCCCCTTTATTCAGAAGACAAATGGTTATTTGTTAAAATGTCCAAGATAAGTTTCTTCAAAATAGCTGGGCATCTCATTCTTGGAAGGAAGTCATTTCACAGGAGTTATCAATTTATTCTTAGTGTGCATTTTTTCTTCCTTGTTTTCTGTACTGAAGATTGAACACACCCTAGGCAAGTGCTTTACCATTAAGTGAACATTTCTTTTCTTTTTTTGGTGAACCCATGAGCTTGTTTGGGTTACTTTCAGAGCAGGGAGAGGGGTTACCTACAGGAGCAAGATGACTCAAACGCAGCCGCACAACAGGAGTTTCATCCTACTCTGGATGACAACATCCTCAGAAAGCCCACCTCCACATAGGACTGGAGAGCCTCTCCACACTGCACCAGCTCCCTTGGAAAGTGTCTCATCCCTAAGCAGTTGTAAGTGAACATTTCTAATTCCCCCTTACATGTACATTTGGGCAGGGTCTTGCTATTTCTCAAAATTGTGATCCACTTGTCTCATTCTTCCAAGTTGCTAGAATTACTAATGTGAGTCACTATGCCTGGCATATATTTTTCTATAATTTCTTTAGATATTTTATTTTCTGACTTTTTATGAAAAGAATTTATAGAACTTTTTCCCTCTTTTTGTTTGAAAGGGGTTTGGCATTTTAATATTATAGCAGACAGCTTCAGGTTCACTGAGATAAACTTCCAGACCAGGCACAGTTATGGAGGAAGGGATTTATTGAAGCTTACAGATCCAGGGGAAGTTCCATAATGGCAGAAGAAACTGGCCTGCCTTCACAGGACCAAGCAGAGAGAGAGAAACACAAGCCTAAAAGCCAAAAGCCACAGCACACTTCAGGAACTCCAGCTAGGCACACTTTGCATATCTTTAGATTGAAATCTGAAACCCACCACCACACCTGAAGATCCACCCAGTGTCACTGCCTCCAGTCAGGTGGCTGCAAATGCAAACTACAAACAAATAAACAACTGAAATATATTGGGGGCCCTCTATTCAAACTACCACAAATATGTTGGGGTTATTTTTTGCAGGGGTTCAAGGTAGGATCTCACTGTAGCCCAGGCTGACCTGGAACTCACTATGTAGTCTCTCAGGATGGCCTCAAACTCACATCCATCGTCCTACCTCCGCCTCCTGAGTGCTGGGATTAAAGGTATGTGCCACCACACGCAGCCAATGTGTTAGTTTTAAATTGATACAGGGCCTCATGATATTGTCCAGGCTTGCTTCAAACTACTGAGTTCAGTTGATTCTCTTAGCTCAGCCTCCCTAGTGCTGGGTCTATAGGTGCATACACACTGTGGTTTGTTGATTTTAAAGTTAGCCCAGGCACATCCATTGGAAGAAAACGGCTTGAATAGATATCTGTGTCTTGGTTTCCATAAAGTTAAGTGTCCCACGGGGGCACCCTGTGGTGAAAGAACCAGGAACACCATCTTTCATAGTGATCGGCAGTCAGTCAGTAGTCAGTGGTTTAGCTCTTGTCTCCACTATGCTGGGTGTGAGATGGTAAGTTCAGGCCTTTGAGGGCTCTTATTTCTGGTGTAAAGACCTCTTACTCCTTTCACCTGGAACGTGTATTTTATTTCACTGCAAACCACCTCTCAATGCCAATGGTCAATTTGAGATCGCTACAGAGCTCTGTGGATTACTCAATGGCCCTGACTGTCCTTGTTGAGGCATTGCAGAAATGCATAAGGCCGAGACATTATAGCATAATTCAATTCAACTCGTGAGCAAGGTGTGATGGCAGTGCTTTTAAAGCAAGTTTTCTCTAACAGCTTGCTGCTATCCTCAGACCTGCTCCTGGGAGGGGCTAATGTCTTCCATCTCTTACCTTTTTACTACAGATGTCATATGTCGTGTCCCACCGTGTTTTTCAAAACATTCTTGCCAAATTTGAAATTTGGAACCTCCTGGGATAGGACAAATAAGGAAAAATTACAAGTTTGAAAGTTCCATTGTGGCTAAGCTTGGCATTTCCACCAAAAAGTAATGTGGATGGAACTTTGCTTGTATTTAATGTCATTCTTCTAAGGGGGCCGGAGAGCTTTGTAGGTCCCTTGGGCATCTGTTCATCACTAGTATTACCCAAAGCTCTTTCTTGTCCTCCCTTTCTCCTTCTTCCTCCTTCTCCTCACCTTCCCTTTGCTTTTTTCCTTTCTTTCCCCCCTCCTTTCCTCATTTCTTTTCTCTCCTTACCTTTCTTCTCCTCTTCTCTCATTTCATTTTCTTTCCTTTTTGAGGGAGAATCTCACAAAATAGACCAGGCTGGAGTCAAATTTGCCATCCCCCTGCATCAGCCTTCTGAATGCTGGGGTTTGCAGGTGCCTGCCACTCCAGAAAGCCTTGCTATGGGATTGGTCACTGGCATTTGCCACTTCTGGTTAACCATAATACTCTCCAGGCCTTCTGGTTTTGAATTTACTTCAGATGCCGCGCAAGCTATTTTATCAAGATATTCATGAAAGAAGAAACAAACCTCTTAAGAAGTCCACGTATATGCCAGGTACTGTGCCAGATGCCCAAAGCATTGAGACACTGTGGTGTTTAGTCCTAAGACAACCCCATGAGGCAGGTTTTATTATCTCCTTCTGCTTCAAAGGAGGACGCCGGGGCAGTGAGATGAAGATTGTGCAGCTCGAACAAGGAGGTGGGCTGAGTCCTGGTCTTGCTTCCTCTTGCACACACACTGGTTCCGCTTGTGGAAGGGGAACAAAGGGCCTGCACAGGATGGCAGGAGAGTGGCCCAAGAGACCACAGGTCCCCGCTGACCTATGCATTCACATTCCCTTTCTGTTCCCAAGTGCTTGCCCCTCCTGCCCGCCCCGTGAGGTCTTGGGACATGTCTCTCAATCACTTTGCCTTTTCTAGGTCAGAAGCTGTCTCACTGGAAATGGGCTTTTGTCAGGAGAGGCCAAGCATGGCACAAGTGTATTGCCAACCAGCTTTACCAGCAATCGCTGTGGATGGCATTTCTGGGCCACTTCACTCTTCACAAAGGTTCTGAGATGAGAACGCCTGTTGGAGACGAGGCTGTGCTTTTTGCACGGTTCACAGCATGTCAGCCACCCTGTAGTAGAAGGTTTAGAATCTTCCTCACCCCCTTACTCCCTACCTCCTTTTCTTCTTTTTTAAAAAATGTTTATTTCTTTTTTTTTGTTTATTTTTATTTATTTATTTGAGCATGACAGACAGAGAGAGAAAGAGGCAGATAGAGAGAGAATGGGCACACCAGGGCCTCCAGCCACTGCAAATGAACTCCAGATGCATGTGCCACCTTGTGCATCTGGCTTATGTGGGTTCTGGGGAATCAAGCCTCGAACCGGGGTCCTTAGGCTTCACAGGCAAGCGCTTAACCACTAAGTCATCTCTCCAGCCCCTTTTCTTCTTTTTAAGACAAGGTGTTAGTAGCTCAAGCTGTCTACTAACTCATGTCCCTCCCACCTTAGCCTCCTAAAAGATGGTATTGCTGGGGTGAGCATCCACACCTGGCTCTGATTTATCTATTTTCAGAATGATCTATGATGCACTGTATATCCATTATATTGTCTTTAACTCAGGGCTTCGTGCATGCTAGGTAAGCTCTCTATCAACTAACCTACATCCCTAGTTCCCTGACATGTGCTTGAGCAAAAAAAATAGGCTCTTCTTATATCAAGCCTGCTGAGATTTAGGGGTTTGCCTGTCACCACGGCACAGCTTCACTGGTTCTGAATGACGCCCTCCAAGGCTGAGGGTCCATTGTGCCAGAGGAAAGTATGTAAGCGCCACAGGGTGGGCAGGTGTGCCCTGAAGCATTGCCCTCCCTCACGGAACTGATTGGTTCATTCACGACTCCACAGTGATGACGGATGACCCCCCGAGGAGGGCCTTCAGTGCAATGGGGTGGGGCGAGGAGACAAAAGCAGATAACTTGATGGGAACAATCTTCAGTATGTTCATATATTAACGTCCCCAAATAAATTATTATTATTATTATTTTAAAAATCATAGGGTGTATTTTCTCTCTCAGTGTTTCAGGGTCAGAAGGGTATGATGTCTTTCCTCACTCCTTATGAGGGTCATGGCCAACACCCTGTGACAAAGGGTATAGCATAAAAATTTTATTTAATCCAAGTTTCACATGACATGGGAGCTTTCAGAATGAAGGAAAACTGCCAATTTTTATGCTTAGATTTGGGGAAGAACAGATATGAAAGAAATGTGGGCTACAGAGATGGCTTAGCAGTTAAGCGCTTGCCTGTGAGGCCTAAGGGTCCCGGTTTGAGGCTCAATTCCCCAGGACCCACGTTAGCCTGATGCACAAGGGGGTGCATGCGTCTGGAGTTTGTCTGCAGTGGCTGAAGGCCCTGGCGCACCCATTCTCTCTCTCTCTCTCTCTCTCTGCCTCTTTCTCTCTGTCTGTTGCTCTCAAATAAATAAAAAAATAAACAAAAAAAATTAAAACATAAAAAAAGAAATGTGAGTGGACGAGACAGGCAGGAACTAATTTCATGGCTTGAAGGGGAGGCTTAGGATGAGCTGTTAGTTCAAACTCTCCTTGCTTTCTGTGCAGCTCCCCCCCCCCCCCCCCCCCCCCGCCCGAGGTATAAGGAATAGGAATCGCCTTGGGAAGTAGGGTCTTCTGGCCTACTACCAAACAAGGTAGGCTAGAGTGGTATTTTTTTTCTTTTTTTTTTTTTTTGTGTGTGTGTATGGCTGACTTTAGGGATGAGCGGTTCTTGTTTCTATGACTGGTTTAGAGGAAGGGCATTCTTGTTACTATCAGTTGTCTCGGGGGAGAGAGGAGAGCAGGAAAAAGAAAGATAGGACATTATCAGAGGGATTTTGCACCTGAGGCCCTTCTAGCATCCACTATTCAAAGTCCTTAGCATGGCGCAGCACCATACTTTGCTGTGTCCTAGTCCTGAGCTCCAACAAGTGTATTCTTTGGGCTGTGACATTTAAGGGCTTTTTGATGTTGCGTTATCTTGGTGCTCCTGAGGTGGCCCTTTAGACGGGGATGCTGTTACAAGCTCAGGTCGCACGTGATGATGCATGTGAAGGGCTCGCATTTTACCTACTCTGTGAGGGTGCAGGTGAGGCTGGTGGGTCACGTGCTTTCCTTGACTCATCCTTCTTCAGCTCTCCTGTTAGGTTATTAGCTTCATTTACTGGCAGATGCTGTCTGTTTTCCTAGCCTCTGAAACAGCTGTAAGACAGAGACTTCCTACTCCTTGAATTTTCAACAAAAGGGAATTGCTACACTTTTGGACCTGGAATGTCGCCCAAACTGCTCACATATTAAAAGGCTTGATTTTCAGTGTATTGCTGAGAGGTGGTGCAACCATTAACCCTGTGGGAGGTCTTCTGGTCAATAGGTGTGGGCCTTTGAAAGAAATTATGGTCCCCCAGACCCTTCTTCTCTGTCACCTCATGGTCATTGGAGGACTAGTCATACTCTGCTGTCCACTTCTGTCATGATGCACTGCCTCACTAAGGTCCAAAAGCAACACACCAACCAGCTGTAGACTGGAACCTCTAAAGTATGAAGCTAAGATAAACCTTTCTTCTTTGGGGCTGGAGAGGTGGCTCAGTGGTTAAGGCGCCTGCCTGCTGAGCCTAATGACCAGAGTTCGATTCCCCCAGACCCATGTAAGACAGATGCACAAGGTGGCGCATGTATCTGGAATTTGTTTGCAGTGGATGGAAGCCCTGGTATGCCCATTCTCTTTTCTCCCTTCCCTCTCTCTTTCTCTCTCTCTCTCTCTCCATGTCCCTCTCTCTGCTTTAAAATAATAAATAAATATTAAAAAAACTTGCTTCTTTGTAAGCCATTTACCTTAGGCATTTGCAATAATGACAACACTGACTGACATCAAAGTATAACAGGTGATAAAGTTGGAGAGGTGATAAGAAACCAAATTATTTAGGGCCTTGTTGGCCACACAAGGACTTTAAATTTTATTCTAAGGCCGTTAAGAAACTACAGAAGGATTCAAGCTACCAAACAGATGATCTGTTATATATTTTAAATATTTCATTGTTTGATGTCTGTAGCATGCATTAATGCTGGAAACCAAAAAACCAGCAACCGTACTTAAATAGTTGAAGTAAGGAATGATGATCATTTGGGTTAGGAGGAGGCAGAGAAGGTGGGAGAACTGAGTTATCTTGATCTGAAATTTATTTTAATATGTACTAACAACATATTCATGGCTTCACAGATTCACAAGAGTCAAGAAAGAGATTATGGTGGCTGGAATGTCTGCTAGATTCTATTCTGTGTAACAGTGGAAAATGCTCTACTTGTATGGGGAACTCTGGGAGAGGCATAATTAAGGGACATGGGGAGGAAAAGTGGTTCTCTTTCATGTCTGTTTAAACAGGAGCAGTTATTAAATGTTACAGTGGAGATGTGCAGCAAACACTTAGAAATACAAAGTTTGCCCTCCGGTGAGGAACTGGAGTACCCTCAAAGTTCTGATAGCACTTAAAGCCACAGAACTGCTCAGGGATGGTGGTGTACACTTGCAGACCCAGTACTTGAGAGGTGGAGGAAAGAAGATCACAAGATTGTTTGCAGGTCAGCCTGGGCTACATAGTGAGCTTTGTTTTTTTTTTTTTTTTTTTTTGGTTTTTCAAGGGAGGGTCTCACTCTAGTCCAGGCTGACCTGGAATTCACTATGTAGTCTCAGGGTGGCCTTGAACTCACAGCGATCCTCCTACTTCTGCCTCCCAAGTGCTGGGATTAAAGGTGTGCACCACCTTGCCCGGCCATAGTGAGCTTTATGCCAGTCTGGGCTGCATAGTGAGAATCAAAACCCTGTCTGGGGCTGGAGAGATGGCTTAGCGGTTAAGCGCTTGCCTGTGAAGCCTAAGGACCCCAGTTCGAGGCTCGATTCCCCAGGACCCACGTTAGCCAGAATGCACAAGGGGGTGCACGCGTCTGGAGTTCGTTTGCAGTGGCTGGAAGCCCTGGTGCGCCCATTCTCTCTCTCTCTATCTGCCTCTTTCTCTTGTCTGTCGCTCTCAAATAACTAAATAAAAATGAACAAAAAAAATTAAAAAAAAAAAAAAAAACCCTGTCTGAAAACAAAATCAAAAAAGAAGTCCCAGAACTGATATCTGGGACAGACAAAAGAGAGAGAGACTGAGAGAGAGAGAGAGAGAGAGAGAGAGAGCGCACCAACAGGGCTTGAGCTCATTCTCCCAGGTCCTTCAGTAGCTCTCTAGCATTTCTATTTTGGTCTGAACGATTCTCCATCTACTTGGGCTGTGATCATTCAGAAACTTGTCAGGCACAATGTAGGAGCTTAATGAGCATCAAATGATTCAGAAAGTATGCTGCTATTTCTGGTGAAGGTGCTTTGGAACCTGCAGGCACTCGGTTGGGCTTCCAGGCTCTTAGACTACAGTGGCTCTGTTGGGAGGATTTTGGTTGGTCCCCTCTCCTGAGAAGTTTACTCACGCTGATTCTCTGATGTGGGCTAGACAGAACTGCCTCAGCCTGGCCTAGGAGCTCATCCACTGCTTCTTCATGGTGGGGAACTGAGAAGTAAGGGCGATCACAAGTATCCTGTTCAGTTCCAGAGAGGAGGGAAAGCCTTAAGCCCGGTGTCCTGGAATGTCACATGTCTGTCCCTGGGAGGGATTGTTAATCAGGGGAAAGCCTTCTGTCTGCTGGTCCCTCATGTGTGCTGGTACTCCTCAAAATGCACAGCTCCAGGCAACTGAGAAAAACTAAAGCAAATACTGTTTTTTGACAGTCAAGAAATAGATGTTGGGCTTGAGAGCTGCGGTTCTTGGGGACCTCAGTGACACCTGAGTAGCCACTCAAAAGGACAAAAAGAAAAGGCATGGTGGTGCACACCTTTAATCCCAGCACTTGGAAGGCAGAGGAAGGAGGATCACTGTGAGTTTGGGGCCACCCTGAGACTACATAGTGAATTCCAGGTCAGCCTGGGCTAGAGTGAGACCCTACCTCCAAAAAAAGAAAGAAAGAAAAGAAAAGAAAAGAAAAAAGATTCCATGGATATGGTCTACTGCTCCCAGATGGCCACACACTAGACTGAGAACCCTGGTAAATACCTTATTTTCCAAATAGCTAGTTAACAGAGTCTACCAAGTAGACAGGAAGACTGAAAACTTGGTCTACAGAGTGAAACTTAAGTCAGATTGCTGAGCTAATTTTTTTAGAGGAATGTATATAATAGGCTTTATTAAACAGTATTCAGAGATACAGTAAAGATAGGAATGTCATACAAGCTAGAAAGCATCATTGACATAGGCCAAAGCTCCTGAAAATTGAGAAACTCAAATGAGGGCTGGATTTGGGGGGGGGTTAAGTATGTTGGGGGCTGACTCTACCTATAGCTGGAAGTGTCCTAAATGGATTAATTGTCTATTGAAAGTTCAGTAGTGACCAGGAGATCTCTTGTGTTGAGAAGGAAACAGGGGACAGGGCAGACTAATCATAGGAGCAGTGGTTAACTGCCTTTGCTGACTGTGATATTTTTGGCTCAGTGGCCAGAGCCCCAACCTGTCCCCAGTCAACAATGTAGTTTCTCAGTCTCCAAGCCAGCCATACAGTTTCTAAGTTTCTTAAGTATAGAATTCCCAGAAGTGGAGAATTGCTCCCTCATTTCCCTCCTCTCATAAATTGGCCCAACTTCTATTGTGGATGGGGGGGTGCATACACCACAACCAGTTCGCTCAGACAGGTACCATGTGGCAGCGACCTGCTCAGCAAACAGCCTCATCCATTTGGTCTTAAAGCCAGATATCCAGGGGATGAATGGATGCTTAATGGCTAGAGACACTTATTCTGGTTTTAGAGGAAGAGGGAGGAAGTGGGACCACCCCTTTTGCTATCTTGGGTTAGAATATGGTCATCTACTAAGGGCCTTGTTTCCCTACCTACCTGTCTAGCCAAGGAAACTGACTAGCTCCTATAACATTTCACCCCCGCCTCCCCCCTCCCTTAGCCCAGAGGCCACCGTAGATGTCATTGGGGAAATGGGGCAATGACTGCTCCTAACTGCTAGATTTCTAAGCATTTTATGACATAGATTCCTTTAGGGCCATTTAATCAGTCATAATATTACATGTTAGAAATGACTTCTGATAACATTTCAAGCTGACAAGCATTATTTACAAATTTTGGCACATTTTACAATATTGATTATTACTTGTGTGTCTGTGTATACATGATGTGTGTGCATGGGTGTGCGTGTGTGTCATGTGTGAAGGTCAAGGATAACCCGGAGTGCTGGTCCTCTCATTCCACCTTGTTTGAGACAGTTGTCTTTCTTGTTGGTTTGCTACTCGGAAGGCCAGGCTATCTGGTCCCAAAGCTTTGGACTTCTTCTGACTTCATGTCGCATTGCCGTAGGCACATTGGGTTTACAGATGTTGTGCACCATTGCAAGTCCAGCTTTATGTGGGTGCCAGGGATATGAACTCAGGTGGGCAGGTTTACAGAGCAAGGACTCTTAACCACTGAGCCATCTCACGAGCCCCTAAAATAACTTTAATAAATGGCAGGTGCATCGAGTGACCTATGGAAACCTTTCAATTCATTCGGCTTTTCCTTTTGCAACTTTTTTTTTTTCATCTTAAAAGAGAACTGCAAGTTGTAGAAATTCAGCAGGCGGTGTTAATACTTGTTAGTTGGAATAACTAAGGGATATTTATGTGTAAAATTTGTAAGTATAAGTGAATCACAGGAAATAAAATCACCGAAAGTAAACAAGATGACCAAAGCTTTGAACTTGGGGTGAGCAGAGGCTCTCTGACATCTGTGTTAGGATTTGCAGCTTCCAAGGAAGTACAGGATGCGTTTCGGAGAACTGTATGATAAAAGATAGTGAATGTCCCCGAGGATGTAATAAAGACATGAGCTGCTTCTGCCATGTTTATCCATCAGCCGTGGTCACCACACATACTCCCCATCCACATATTCAAAGCTAAGCAGGTGAGGGGCAATAATCGCTCGTCAGACACCTTCAGTGGTGTGCAATTTCTCAGTAAGTCCATTTCAAACAATCCCAATTATTAGAAAGTACTTCTTTGTTCTAAAAATCTATTTATTTGTAATCAGAGAGAGAGAGAGAGAGAGAATGAATGAAGAGACAGGGAATGGGCATGCCAGGGCCTCCTGCCACTGAAAAATAAACTCCTGGCGCATGTGCCACTTTGTGCATGTGATTTGAGTACTGGGAAATTGAACCCTGGCCATCAAGCATTGCAAGCAAGCACCTTAAACTACTGAGCCATCTCTCCAGTCCCAGAGTGCATATCTTTGTCTTGTATTGAGACGTGTCGCCCTGATAGTTCCACCCATCATATATTAATGTGTCTTCTACAACTTGGAAGATTGTTTGAAACATTTACTGGCTGAGATGTTTTAAAAATTTAATGTTTTAAGAAAGCTATTGACAATCACCCAACCTTTTAACTCATGGACTAAATATCTCCTTTCTTCCAGGTGTCAGAGTGCCTTTGTGTATGTTTACCATTGCTACAGTGTCTCCCTGGAGTTGCTCCTTCAGACAATACTCACCTTGCTCCTGCTCAGTGCCTAGCCTGGGAAGGCACCAGGCTGCAATGAGGGTGCAGAAGTAATGAGGGTGCTGATGTCAAGTCCTAACTACTTCACAGATGCAGACCACACGAGTTGAATTTGGCAGGGGACATATATCCTTGGCACTTGACACAGAAGAGTGTACAATTTTCTACATAGAGAAGTGTCATGATGAGTTTAATTTCTACCACTTAGTTCATTCGGTCTGTATCTCTTGGATGGCAGTTTGAGAATGTATCATTTTTGGGGGGTGGAGAGATATGCTCCCCTTAAACATTATTGCATCTGTTTTCAAGTATAAACAATACTAACAAAAATGAAGTGTCTTTTTTATAGCTTTTATTTAATTATTTGTTTGTTTAAGAGAGAAAGAGGCAGATAGAGAGAGAAAGAATGGGCACACCAGGGCCTCCAGCTGCTGCAAAAGGACTCCAGACACACGTGCCACCTTGTGCATCCGGCTTATGTGGATGCTGGGGAGGGGAATCAAACCAGACTCCTTTGGTTTTGCAGGGAAGCCCCTTCACCACTAAGCCATCTCTTCGGCCCTCAGGTATCTTTTTTGTTTGAACTGATGTTCTCTCATTATCTGGCCCACCTTGTACTTGGAACTAATCCAGCCTTCTCCTACTTGTTTGAGTCTATTCTGACTGCAATAACAAAAATGCCACAAATTGGGAAGTTCATGAACAACCAGTGTTTGTTTCTCACAGTTCTGGAGAATGGAAAGTTCAATTTCAAGGTGCTGGCAGGTTCAGTGTTGGGCGAAGACCCATTTCCTCAGGCAGGCTTCTCCCTGTAACTAAACACAGCAGAATGAATAGATTGCCTAAGATCTCTTTTATATTTACATGAGTTTATTCATCCCTGAAGTATTTTGAACCAGGGTGTCATTATGAGCTCAGGCTGGCCTAGAACTTGCCACATAGCCCAAGCTGCTTTCAAATTCGTGGTCCTCTTGTTTCAGCCCTGCTAGTGAATTGCCATGCTTGGATCAACTAATTCCACTCATGCGCTCTTGACCTAACCATGTCCAAAGGCCTCATAAGCCAATCCCATAACCACAGTGGCTAGGACTTGGATGGATGAATTGTGAGAGGGACCCAAATGCAAAAAGCATGAGACCTAATATTATCCTTGTCAAACTTTGTCTTATGTTTTTCACCCCCCATCTCCACGGTTCCCTATGCCATGACCTAGCACATAATCCCCATGATTATGCCACTTATAAATTGGGCAGGTGGCCTCCATGCTCTCTAACTTGTGTTTAGGCTCAGTTATCAAATGGAAATCCCAAGGGGAAAACTTCATGAAGTCCTCATTCCCTTTGGGTCCTGGTAGATTCATCAGTATTCTGTATGTCAGCCTTAGTCAGTTCGGAGTCTTATAAACTGGTCATCATTTTGACTGTCGTGTTTGGAAAGCAAACACCACCTCTGTGAATAATGCAGTGCTCGACTATAGACCTCATTTGCCCATCAACTACAGACTGGGAGTGGAGCAGAGGTCTGTCTGCCATGATGTGTGGTTTGGGTAGCCTCATGTACTGAGCATTCACATTTCACTTTTGGTACTCAAAGCTGATGACCTGGTTGGTTGACTCAAACTTCTCAGTATGGATGCCACAGGGCCAGCTGATGACGATGGACTGGGCCTCTAGAGCTACGAGCAAGCTTGGACATTTTACAAGTTGATTACCCCAGATACTTGACAGAATAACACACTTTGGAATAAAAAAAGACTTCACCACAGAACTAAATAAGACAGGTAATATGAATTGTGTTTTTGCAACTAAGAAACCGAGGCAAAGGAGGGTCAAACCATTTGCTCCGTGTTCCCTCAGTTTTAAGCAATGGAGTTAAGATGAGGCCTTTTGAAGTCTTCTCTACTGTTCCACTGAGTCAAAGGCAAGCATGGGTTGACAACTCTTTTGGAATTCAATCCCGAATATCATTCAGAGTCTCATTCATGAAATGTGCTCAATTAATTTGCCAGTTAAGTGAAAAGTACAACATTTAAAAACTGGTAATTTTGGAATTGCTTTAAGTCAGAATTTAAACATCCTACCAGGAAAGAGAGAGGAATATATTTTGGCAAAGATAATGTATTTGTTCTCATTTCTCTTCTGTCTTTGCCAGCACTCTGACATTAGCATGGATAATTATCAGGGAAATGGCCACAGAGTGGACACAGCTATTATAGAAGTGGGAGAATAATTCAATAATGAGCACACTGTGCTGTAAATAATAGAGCACTGATTACAAAGAAGCTATTCTTGAAGATCTGTCATTTGGTCTAAGAAGTCCAAAGTTTCTTTCTTCACTCAGTCTATCACTTGTAAATCAATTATCCTGTAGAGGCCAACGGAGAATTGAGAGAGGTGCGCTGTTCTGACAACGTCCTCATCTTTCGGCTTGCCCCTTGTCCCTTACCATTCTTTCACACAGGAAAAAGCCTCAAATTAATGATGAGCTTTCTCCTAGAAATTCAAAGGGCTTTCTTCCCGTTACCATCTAATTAGTTTTCAAAGTAGCTTTGTGAAGAGGGGCTGTGGTGGGAAGAGGAACTGTTGTCTCTCTCTTCGGGGTGCAGAGAGAGTGTGTGGGAAGGGCGGCTCGTGTCCTTCCCTTGGCGGCTGGTGACTGGCGTCCTGCAGTCTGCCCTGTGCTCACGGTCTCGCTCCGTCCATACGCATCCAGGTGATTACAGAATGCCCGCTCTGCGTCAGGGGATCCTGGTCTCCTTGTGAGGATACAGCAGAGAAAAGGGGAGGAAACACCGTTGATATCATGCAACTTGAGTTCTTCTAGAAGGATATAGACAACATGGCCAAGTAAGATGCACAGTTATGTTTCAAGGTGTGAGGGGACTCTGAATTAAAAAAATACCAGTGAAGGAAGAAGGGGAGTGTGGGGTGGGTGCATCGTTTTATGTAAGACCGATGAAGAGGACACCCTTTGAATGAAGGCTAGTAGGAAAGGTGACAGTATCTGAGGCAGGGACATTTGAGGAAGGAGGTACACAGCCGGTACATGTCCTGAGGTGGCAGCATGCCTGGAACGCATACAGAATCCAGGGGTGCTACTGGCACAGAGTAAGTGGCCACAGTATCACAGTGAGATCAGAAGCGACAACAGTGTAACCCTACCCAGCCTTGTCGGCATCTGAACAATGCCTTACATCTGGAGTGGCTTAGGGGTCTCTAGGGAGATTTGAGGTAGAGAAATGACACGACTTACTTTTGAAATGATCTCTCTGCATGCTTTGGGTAGCAGACAGACCAGAAGGGATGAGAGGAGAGAAGTCAGTTGAGAAGGCTGCTGACTTCATTCAGGACATGTTGAGTCTTGGCTAAGAGCAGGGTGGTGGCAGAGGAGATATGAAATGACCAACTGGTGGACATGTTTCTTAGGTAGAGACAACAGGACCTATTGAATAGACTGGATTTGAGTGTGGAAAAAGGGGAGGGATCTTATCTACTAAACTAGATTAGAGACTTCCTTTTTTTTTTTTTAAAGTTATTTACAAGGAGAGAGAAGATATGACGGGGCAGGGGAGGTGAATGAATATGGGTGCACTAGGGCCTCTTGCTGCTGGAAAAGAATTTCAGATGCATGGGTCACTTTATTTTGTTTTACATGGGTACTGGGGAATAGAAACCAGGTCATTAGGTTTTATAGGAAAGTGCCTTGACAACTGAGCCATCTCTCAAATCCTAGAGACTTTAAAAAATATTTTAAAATAATTAAAAAAATATTTTTATTAATTTATATGATAGAAAAAAAGGGAGAGAGAAAGAGAGAGAGAGAGAAAGAAAGAGGGAATGAGAATGGGCACACCAGGGCCTCCAGCCACTGCAAATGAACTCAAGACGTGTGCGCCCCCTTGTGCATCTGGCTAACGTGGATCCTGGGGAATGGAACCTGGGTCCTTTGGCTTTGCAGGCAAATGCCTTAACTGCTAAGCCATCTCTCCAGCCCTTAAAATATATTTTTATCTATTTGTTTGAGGGACAGACAGTAAAAGAGGGAGACAGAAAGAGTGCAAGGGCTTCCTGCCACTGCAAAAGAACTCCAGATACATGTGCCACTTTGTACATCTGGCTTCACATGGGTACTGGGGAGTCAAACTCAGGCTTTCTGGCTTTGCATGCAAGTACCTTTTGCCACTGAGCCATCTCTGCAGTCCCTCCCCCACCCTTTTTTTAAAAAAAAATATTTATTTGAGGGACAGTCAGAAAGAAAAAAAAAATGGAGATTTCTTGAGGACAAAAGTCCTCTACCATATTTCTTTATAGTCTTCATTAAAAAAAAGAAAAAGCAGGGCTCTGGCAATGGCTCAGTTAGTAAAGCACATGTCATGCCACTGTGAGGAGCCGAGTTCAGACCCCAACTACCCACATGACTACCGAGTAACTGTGGTGTCTCATGTGTAATCCTGGCATTGGGAGGTGGGACAGGGGAACCTCGGGGCAAATTAGCCAGCTAGACGACCTGAATCAGCAGGCCCTGGGTTGCAGTGAGAGACCCTACCCGGATATGGGATGGAGGATGGTGGAAGACCCACGATGTCAATCTCTGGCTTCCACACACACGAATGCATACCTGCCTGCACAGACCTGCACCCACATGCATACAAATACATACAGAAAGTGAAGTTTCCTGAACAAAAAGCAAATAAGTATGTGTTGAGTGACAGAAGGTGGTAAAAAGTAAATCCTGTAATCCTGACAATTTTTTTTTAAGGCAAGCCCAACAGATTGACCTTTTTAAAATATATATATATATATATAATTTATTTGAAAGAGAGAGAGAAAGAGGGAGAGAGAGAGAATGGGTGCACCAGGGCCTCCAGCCACTGCAAATGAACTCCAGATGCGTGCGCCCCCTTGTGCATCTGGCTTATGTGGGTCCTGGAGAGTCAAACCGGGATCCTTTGGCTTTGTAGGAAAATGCCTTAACTGCTAAGCCATCTCTCCAGCCTTGGCCTTTTTTTTTTTTTTTTTTTTTTAAAGGAGAGCAAAAGTGTGAGTGATAGCAAGAGAAAGGGAGAGAGAGAGAGAGAATGAGCATTGGCACGCTAGGGCGTCCAGTCACTGTAATAGGACTCCAGATACGTGCTCCACCTTGTGAGCAGTTGCAACCTTGCACATGCATCACCTTGTGTGTCTGGCTTAGGTGGGTTCTGGGGAGTTGAACATGGGTCATTAGACTTCTTGGGCAAATGCCTTAACTGCTAAGCCATCTCTCCAGTCCATTCCTGAAAAATTTTTTAAATAGTATTTCTGACATTTCAAAAATATAAATATGGTTTTAACCATCATTGTTTGAGCTGGGATTACATTATCTTGGTGGGGCTATAGGTCTTTTGATTGTTATTCAGAGCTTCTGTCTGGCATGTAAAATGGATATATTGTTGCATTTTATGATTTAATTTGTCCAACAAAATATTACAAAATACATGGTTCACAGAGAGAGTGGTAAAGTGACTTTGGATGGTGGCTATGAGTCCTGTCATGTTTATATGATCGTGAAACAGAACTTCTGTGGTAGTTTGAATATAAGAGGTCCTCCATAGCCTTATGTGTTTGTAATTCAGGCTCATATTCAGTCCCAGCTGATGGAGCTTTTGGGTGGTGGAGTCATGCTGGAGGAGGTGTGTCACTGGGGTTTGGGCCTTGAGGCATGTTAGTCCAGCTCCAAGCCCATTATTCAGACTACCTCCACCCAGATGCGTGACTACATGAGAGCCCGTCTTATGTCCGCAATGCCACTGCGACACTTTCCCTCGAGACTGTGAGTCAAATGAACCCTTTCCTCCCATAAGCTGCCTTTAACCAGATGCTTTGTCTCAGCAATGAGAAGAGAGTAACTACCACCCCCTCCCCACAGTATCCTTTTTTTTTAAAAAAAGTATAATGATAGCATAAAGATCTCCACCACAGAGGAAAGTAGAAAAAAAGAACAAACTAAAATCTTATATTCTAAGATCCAGATGGGCTTGGGGAGTTCTCAGCTGGATCCCTGAGTCTAAATTTGAAGAATATGAGTCCTGGGAATGTTAAGGTGATGAACATAATATTTTCCCCATTGTCCAGTGGCACAAATTATGAGTTGTCTAGTGACGACTTAACAACAGCAGCAGAAAATGTAAGGAAGCACAAGGCTGTCTGCACGGTCCTCTGTACTCCTGGCAACAGGAGGCACCCGCACACCCCTCAGGCAGTCAGCCGCCTTTCAGGAGGAAACTGCTCAGAAGACTGAGCCTGCCTGCTTACTCTTCCCGCAGTTATGAGTCCCAACCACACCAACTTGGTCCGAGCAAGGGAAGCAGCAGGTGTCAGCAAGACCTACAATCTGAAGCGAAGGGCACACGTGTGGAAGCTGGAAATAAAGGAAATTTTGCCAAATAATGAAAAGATTTACAAATTGGGGAACAGTGACAAATGGGTTAAACTAAGCTGTGGACAGATTGACCCTGGGGAAATGACTTTGTCTTGTAGTATTTAGAACAGGGGCAGAGGGAGATCAATACTTGTACCTTTGAGTGACATCTGACAGGGCATAGGCAGGGACAGGGAAATGATTAGTTCCCAAAGCAGTCCTGACCTCTGAACTCTGCTAAGTCTTACCCTGCCTTGACAAAGGGGCTAAGGAAGGCACTGGCTAGCCAAGCCTGTTGGTGTAGGCCTGTAATTCCAGCTCCTGAGGGCGGCTAAGGTAGAAAGACCATGAGTTCAAGGCCTGCCTGGGCCACAAAGTGAGTTTAAGGCCAATCATTTGTGTGTGTGTGTGTGTGTGTGTGTGTGTGTGTGTGTGTGTATTTATTTGACAGAGAAAGAGGAAGAGAGAGAGAGAGAGAGGCAGGAGAGGGAGAGGGAGAGAGACTGGGTGCGCCAGGACCTCCAGCAAATGAACTCCAGACGCATGCGCCCCCTTGTGCATCTGGCTAACGTGGGTCCTGGGGAATCAAACTTGGGTCCTTTGGCTTTGCAGGCAAGCACCTTAATGGCTAAGCCATTCCTCCAGCCCAAGGCCAATTTTTTTAAACAGGGGAGGGGGAGGCAATAACTCTATGGTACAGACTTTAGGTTCAGTCATTCACATACACCAAGCAGCCAGCCCTGGACCACTTTCCTTCTCCTCCCCTCCCACACACCCATATCAGCAGATGAAACACCTATCCGTGGTCCTGAGGTTTCTATAACGTTGTATGTTTTCACGAAGAGCAGGATATATGGGTTTCTTTACTTCAGTCCTTACAGTCTTTGTAGCAGGAACCTGAAAGATAGTTCCGGGACGTCAGCACCCCCAGACCCTGGGTGAACCCTGGCAGGGGACAGGACAGGACAGTTCCTGGGATCAACTTGGTTTAAAGCAGCCAGACATTAGCCATGTTCCAACCGACGGATGTCACAGGTGGAGAGATTTTTTTTTTTTTTTTTGGTTCACCTTGAGTTGCAGCCTCCAAATTTGTTCTCCTTTCTCCAACTTAGGAGGAAGCCCTGAAAACCGGGGGGAGGGGGGAGAGGGACGAAGGGAGGGGCTGCTGAATGAATGATTTGGTGGTCCTGGCCCTGACTTTCAGTACTGGAGTGTTCCTGGCGGGCGTCTGGCTGCTGTTATTTAAGCATAATGATAATCATTTGCTTCCCAGTTCCATCAGCAGGGTCTCCAGGCACGTGATGCAACCTGACAGCTGCTGGTGTGTGTGTGTGTGTGGGGGGGGGCTGATGCATCCATCCATCCGTCCATCCATCCATCCATCCATCCATCCATCCATCCATCCATCCACCCACCCTCCCACCGCCAAGCCCTTCCTCCCTCTCTGGCTTACACGTTGCGCTGGGATCTCCAGGCCTACGGCGACGCGGGCGGGGAGTGCGGGAACGTGGGGCTGGCCTCGCCGAGCGTGAGGGGTGGGGTGGGGTGCTGCAGGGCCTGCGCTCACCCAGGGGGCTCGCAGGGTCTGGAGACCCCGGGGTGTGGCCGAGGACGAGCCGTGCCCATCCTCAGCCCGCACCTTCGGCCGTCCCTGTCCCACGTGACCGTCGCCTCCCTCCCTCCTCCCAAGTCGCGCGCGCACGGGCCGGGCGTCTCGGCTCCCGCGCGCGCTCGGCGGCGGGTCCCAGTGCCCGGGAGGAGCCGCGGACGAGCGGGCGAGCCAGCGAGGCGGCCCCGGGGAGCGGGCGCGAGCGGCGGCTGCCGGAGCCGCCTGTGCACGGGCGGGCGGCGGCCGGGGTGGCGGTCGGTCGGTCGGTCGGTCGGTCCGGTCGGTCGCCCGGAGGCGGCGCGGCATCCGCACCCGGCGAGTGGGATGCAGCTGCCCTGCTCGTGGGCTCCGCTCGCCGCCAGCTGACAGCGCGCGCCCTCAGCCCGCCCGGGAGGGGAGCCGCCGCGGGGCCGTGACCTTGGCCGAGGAGGTGAGTGGAAGAGGCGGGAGGAGAGGAGGCGGCGCCACCCCGAGTCTTCCTGACCCCCGCCCCCCCCCACCTCCGCGCCCCTCCCGACTCCCCAGCCCTCGCCCTGCGCCAGCGCCAGCCGCCGTGCGCCCGGCCGGGCTGGGGCGCCGCGCACGCCGCGCTCCGCGGGGCTGAAACTGGTACCCGGAGCCGGCCGGGGCATCGCGGCGCGGGGCAAGGCTTGCCTGCCATTTGCTACCGCCGCCGCCGCCTCCGGGGCCCGCCCGAGCCACCTGAGCTCCCCGGGAGGGGGCTCCTGCCTGGACCGATGGCTGGAGGCTTGTGCATTTAGGTGGTTCTCCATGGTGATCCAGGTAATTTGTCCAATGCCTGACCGCCCACCGGTTTCGGGTTGCCCCGGACCTATTCCGGATGCCTGCTTGCAAAGATGAGGCAGGAATAGGTCTCTCTGTAACCCAAGCAGAGTGAGGCGAGAGCCGCGGAGCCGGTGGCTAGGCAGGGAAGGCGGGTGAAAGTGGCGAAGCGGCTGCCCGAGGACCCCAGGGGGATGGAGAGGAACCATGTGCCCCGAGAAGGAGCCCTGGGGAACGGGCCTCTGACGCGCCTCCGGTGGGAAACTAGCGGACTGACCTGGGAGAAAGTGGGCTGCGCTGGGTGTAGCCCTTCCGCCCTGCTCCGAGAGGAGAGCCGCAGCAAGTGGAGAGGCAAGTGCTGAGGACCAGAGCCTTGGGTCCCAGGGAAGTGCTCACCGCGGGGGGGTTTAAGCCTGCGACTGACACTTTTTTTTTTTTTTTAAAGAAAGAGCATCCTGAACACGAAGTCTTTAACAAACACAGCCAGATGACTGTTTCTGACCCAAAGATTGTCATTTCTTAACCATTCCCTGGGGATATAGTACAGGTGTCAGACTTTTTTTTTTTCTGTTCCCTTTCCAAATGCACGTCCTGTGTCATTCCCTGCAGTCCCCCAACCGCTCAGCTTGTAAACATGCTCCCTGCATGTAGTGCAGTGGGTGCTGCGAACATGCCAAGCTGAAATCGGCGGAGTCTGCCGCTTGAGCGCTCGCTCTGCGGCCTCACCGAAGCCTCTCTCACCCATTGACAGGACACACTGGTAATCCTTGTATCTGAGACCCAACCAAGTTTGGAACGACATGGCCCAGGGGAATAATTACGGGCAGACAAGCAACGGGGTGGCCGACGAATCGCCCAACATGCTGGTGTACAGGAAGGTAAGAATTCTTCACTTTCTTGTGCAAACAAAAAAAGGAATCTTCTTGCTTTATTTTCTCATTTCACCCTTAGATCAACTTGGTGGTTTTGTGAATCCCCTAAAACATTGATTGCATATTATACCTGAAGAAGCTCAGACATCCTCAAATGACAAGTTATATGTGCAAAGACGAGCAGGCAGAGGAGGCCTGACACATCCCTTGCTGAGTTCACATAATAATAATAATAATTAGCAATTATAGCGACTTTTGGCATTCAGTTTATTTTGTTTGTTACACACTCTTTGATAGCATCCGCCACAATTTTAGAAGTCCCTTCTAATATTCCTTCCAAACATTTAGGTTATTGTAATTACATAAGTGTATCACATTTTAGAAGTAAAAGTAGACCACTTTGCTGTTTGGTGACAAGAGTGTCTGAGTCATCTGTGATGTGCATGGTGTAAGGATTTTACTCTGAACTAAGCATCTCTGTTTTTTTTTTTTTTTTTTGTGTGTGTGTGTCTTAACTGTATTTCTCACTCTGTATTATTTCTGTGATTTTGCTTATAATGTCTATACTCAAATACCGTATGTCCATTAGATAAACCTGTGTTTTAGAGGGTCCCCACCCTACAGGCAGATCTGACAATGTTCTGCAAAGCTATCAGCAGCAAACTCTCAGACATGGAGCCACCATAGTAAAGACACACACGGGTGTTGAATGTGTTTCTGTTTGCATAGGTAACTTCACTGTGGTTTTGATCAACACTCCTACTAAAATTCAAAATGCAGTATTCTTTATGGAACCTCTGTGCCAATTGCTTGTTTTGCCTTTTCTTTTCATTTTCTCGAGGTAGGGTCTTGCTCTAGCCCAGGCTGAGCTGGAATTTCTTATGTAGTGTCAGGGTGGCCTCAAACTCATGGTGATCCTCTTACCGCTGCCTCCCCAGTGCTGGGATTAAAGGCGTGCGCCACCACGCCTGGCATTTAGTAGAATTATTTTTTAGCATATTACCTGGAGTGCTTGTGGGCTCAGAGTTCTTAGTTAACACTGGCAGTGGGAAAAAAGGAAATCATACCTTGAAGTGAAATAAAATCATGAAAGGTTTTGACTAGCGTGAGCCTACCCACCAAAGGGCCCAGGATGAATGAGTTTTGTATTTGTCTTTTCTCTGATATGCTAGCTGATGGTGATCAGAGAATAAAGGCCATGCTACTTCCTCCCCCTGCACAGGATCAAAACTTTTAAAATATATTTCATTTATTTATTTGCATGGAGAGAGAGAGAGAGAGAGAGAGAGAGAGAGAGAGAGAGAGAGAGAGAGAGAAGAAAGACAGGGAGATATAATGGGCACACTAGAGCCTCTAGCCACTGCAAACAAACTCCAGATGTATGTGCCACTTTGTGCACCTGGCTTTATATAGGTACTGGGAAATTGAACTTGGGTCATTAGGTTTTGCAAGCAAGTGTCTTAAAGGCTGAGCCATCTTTCCAGCTCCCAAATCAAAACTTTTTGAATGTGTAACCACAGTTATTAAAAGATGGATCATGATAAATCTGTGTTTGAGAGAGTATCGTGATTGCTGTAATGAGAAGATGCATGGTACCCAGGGACAATGTTGGCTGTTTTATCCCCTGGCCTTGTGGATGGTATTATTTGTGTACCTTTGTATGCAGTTACATGTGAGCAAATAGAGAAATTAAGGACTAGGTGACTATTTCAGTCTTTTTATCCAAATGGATAAACCAAGAACATCACCCACTTGAGCCTATATTATTACTATGGTTTTCTTACATTTATTGAAATAACTGGGTATTTGTATATTCTATTTAGAGATGATTCTGAGGGAAAAAAGAACATTTTGGTGTTAGGTGCTTCAAAATAAGTGTTAATATTTCCTTTTTGGTGTAATTGAATATTGTAATAGATGAGATGTGTGATTTAGAAATCTCTTCTATGAGAGTATGCTATGTGGAGAGTTGGACTTTTGGTAGCAAGCTATTTTTGTAAAGTTGAACGACTGTATTCTTTCTCTCTTTGTTTATAAAGATAGAAGGATGAATCGATGACATACCTGGCAGTTACCTTGTTTAGAAGTTACATGATATCAACAAGTGTGTTTTATCTAACTAGTTATCATGAGAACAAATAAAATAAGAAGGCATGGGTTTCATAATTATTCTTTGATTATTTGGTGTACTTAAGTTTCATATTGCTAACTTTGCATTTTATTTTATAAATTGTTGTATAGTCTGAAATTGATATTAGTTTTAAAGTTAATTAAATATTTTTTTTATGTTTTTTTTTCTCTATTTTTATTAATATTTTCCATGATAAAGTTAAGTGTATAGGATTGCATAGTTTTAGAAATATAATTTAACATTTTTCCCCTTCAGACAGGATCTTACTCTAGCTGATTTCAGCCTTGTAGCTATCTTCCTGTCTGTTTTTTTTCCTTCCTTCTTTCCTTCCTTCCTTCCTTCCTTGCTTCCTTCCTTCCTTCCTTCCTTCCTTCCTTCTTTCCTTCCTTCCTTCCTTCCTCCCTCTCTCCCTCCCTCCCTTCCTTCTTTCTTTTTTGTTTTTCGAGGTTAGGGTCTTGCTCTAGCCCAGGCTGACCTGGAATTCACTATGTAGTCTCATGGTGGCCTTGAATTCATGGCAATCCTCCTACCTCTGCCTCCTGAGTCCTGGGATTAAAGGCGTGTGCCTCCACTGCAGGCTCCTGTCTGCTGATCACAGAATGACAAACACTTGGGTTGTTGAGGTTGGAGCTGCTTGTTATCTTCATGTGACCCTTCTTTTATTGTTTCTTTGTTTGTGGTTAATGATACATATCACTTACTTTTAGGGGAAAAAGTCCCAGGTAACATATTATTGGAAAAATAATTTAGTTTAGTGAATTTTACTCATAGTGCCTAACTATAGGTTACTTGTGGCCTATCCTTTAATTGTCTGACCGTATGGCTTTTTGAGATGTATGTAATGACTTATATATAAATTCCAGGCCAACAACTGAACTCTTCCCTTGTCACTAGTCATGTAGAACGGTGTGTGTCTTGGTGCATGCGTGCGACATGGTGCCATGAATATCATGCTTGCATTGTACCTATCTTCTTATCTCCTGTGTGGCCTTTTCGTTTGATAGCTTCTCAGTAGAGAACACATTTTAATGCAAAGAACAGTGAAGTAATTGGCTGAGGGTACAGGTTGACTCTATGCATTGGAATATTTCAAAAACTCCACCTTCATAAAAGAAGAGACATTGTATTACAATGCTTGCTAATCAGGAAACCAGTCAAAGGCTTTCCAAAGATCCTAAGTCCCAATGGAGAGTTGCCTGATGACAGCGGAGAAAACTTGTGGTTTTATCAACTCGCGTGGATTTTCCACTTGTCCTTCAGTGCTGAAGCCCAGTTCTTGAAAGCGTGTTCCGAGCCAGTGACACTCATGGCGTTCTTTCCTCTTCCCTTCCTCCACCTCCTTCCTTGACGCTCTGCTCACTTCCTGCCCAGAGTTCCCATGGCACTAGTGCTATGCGAGGGTGGTTATTGCTTCCTCTGCATAGGCCGTGGATGACTCTTCCACTCTGGGATCGAGGGGAGCCGGTGCATCGTTACCAAGGTAGAATTCTTCAGAAAGCTGGACCGCATGGATTTCTCCTGTTGTCTGATGCCGCTGTCCATTGTGACTCTCCCGCTACATGTTCTAGGAGTTCTTCCAGTAGTGGACAATTCCAGGGGTTTCTTTCCCATGGAGAAGTCCATAGTGGGTTTATGGAAGACTATCTGCAGTGGATTAAACTCTGAACACCAGGCAGAGTAAATGTTTTAGTGAAGGCTTTGGTCCCGACAGTGCCGCCCTGTGGTCAGGGCTGGTAGTTGCAAATCAGTCTTGGATGTCCACCTTAGCTTGGTTTAAAATAGGAAGTTTAAAATAGGAGGTTTAAAATAGGAGGGCTGGGGCTGGAGAGATGGCTTAGCAGTTAAGCACTTGCCTGTGAAGGCTAAGAACCCTGGTTCGAGGCTCAATTCCCCAGGACCCACGTTAGCCAGATGCACAAGGGGGCGCACGCAGTGCGTTTACAGAGGCTGGAAGCTCTGGCGCACCCATTCTCTCTCCTCTCTCTCTCTCTCTCTTCTCTCTCTCTCTGCCTCCTTCTCTGTGTTGCTCTCAAATAAATAAACAAACAAAAAATATTTAAAATAGGAGGGCTGGAGAAATGGCTCAGCTGTTAAGCACTTGCCTGTGAAGCTTAAGTACCCTGGTTCTAGGCTCGACTCCCCAGGACCCTCATAAGCCAGATGCGCAAGGTGGTGCATGCATCTGGAGTTCCTTTGTAGTAGCTGGAGGCCCTGGCACACCCATTCTCATTTTCTCGCCCCCCCCCGTCACTCCCAAATAAATAAATAAATAAAATAGGAGGGTCTCTGTAGAGCTCATTTGATGTGTGAGGTCTATCTAAAAAAACTGCTATTTATGGGCTGGAGGGATGGCTTGGCAGTTAAGCACTTGCCTGTGAAGCCTAAGGACCCCGGTTCAAGGCTTGACTCCCCAGGACCCACGTTAGCCACCTGCACAAGGGGGCGCATGCGTCTGGAGTTCGTTTGCAGTGGCTGGAGCCCCTGGTGCGCCCATTCTCTCTGTCTCTCTCTCTGCCTCTTTCTCCCTCGGTCTGTCACTCTCAAGTAAATAAAAATAAAAACAAAACAAAAAACTGCTATTTGTGAAGCATTTTGCCTTACAAATTCTTTGGTTTGTAATGCTACCATTTTATAGTCAGGTAATTACGTTAGAGCAATTATGCTGTTTTATATGTTTGAGGATATCTTCTTTAAAAAGCCAGATGCACAAAGTGGAACAGGCATCTGGATTCATTTGCAGCTGGAGGTCCTAGCATGCTCATTCTCTCTGTCTCTCTTCTATCTCTCTCCGCTTGCAAATAAGTAAATAACAAATTTTAAAAAGTGCATAAAATGGTGAGGCTTGAATACTATTATTCCTGAGGCACTCAAGGCTCCTTGTAGACAGCTCTAACAAGACTGGAATAATCAATTTCCTTGAGATTCAGCCAGCTGCAACTCACCTTGGATCCAAACCAGCTTCTTGACACATTTGTAGAGGTGACATGTTAGAAATGAGTTTTGTTTTGGGTTAATGCGTCTTAAGCTCCGGTCTCTGTTTTGGTCAGTTTTGGGAGAAACTCTTACTCATGGCCGCCACCAGCTATAAAGGGCAGCTGTGTGGGCTAGAACCGAGCGCACAGGGAGCCACAGTCCACACTTGGTGTCTGGCCAGCACACTGACCACTAGACAGCATCCATCACCTCTGTCCTGCAGCTGCCATTCTTGCATTGTGAAAAACAAAGCGTCCAGGGCACCTTGGGGCCAGTATTTCAAATTGGCTGTAATGCTTGTCTCACTAGCAAGAATGCTCAAAATGTCCAATAATTTCTGATATTATTGCAGCAACCACTTATGCTCCAGCTGTCAGAAAAGGACATGAAGTGTTTTCTCTCATTCATTACTTGCTGAACATGTTTTTGGAAATAGCAAACCTATCAGGATTACTATAGCTCTGCTTTTCCCCTCTCCTCGATTCCATTCTCTTGCTCTCCTTTTATCTCTCTCTTCTTTTTTGCATGTGTTTGTGCTATGCATGTGTGTGTTTGAGTGTGTGCATGTGTGCATACATGTGTGTGTGTGTGTGTGCACGTGCATACGTGCCCACGCACATGTATGTGCAGGCCGGAGTCAGGAGTCTTCCTTAATTGCTCTCTGCCTTATCCTCTGAGACAGGATTCTCATTTGAATCCAGGGCTCACCGCTTTGGTTAAGGTAACCACGCCTACTCAGCATGTGTGTGAATGTCAGGGATCTGAATTCTACACCTCATGCTTGCTTGGCAAGTGCTTGATCCTCTGAGAAATCTCCCCTATCCTTCCCCTCATCTCTCACTTTTCTGTATAGTAACTTTCCTTCCCAATGTTTCTTTTTGTTTTCTTCTCCATTTTTGCATAACAGACTTAAGGATCAAGATATACATTTCACTAAGATACCGTTCAGTTTAGTTGAAAGAGAAAACAATGCCTTTTATAACTTGCAGTTTCAGTTACTTTCAGGGAGGAGAACAGGTACCATCCTTGCTTGAGTGTCTACTGCCACAATATGATACTACATGGTTGTTGTGCCACCAGGCAGTCTTGAGGTCAGAGCCTTCCATTCTCGAAGGACAAGATGGGGAGCTGGCCTTTCCTACCTGAAGGCACAGTGGGAACCAGTATTTCATGGGAAGATTGTGTTTGCTGACTAGCTTTATCTTTGCTTCTTTGGACTCTGTTTCTTATGTCCCTCTGTCCTGTGAGAAGAGACACCCCTTTGAGAAAGGGGAGAGGCTCCCGTTCCAGAAGTCCCTGGCCACACTCCCGACCAGTCTCCCAGTGGTGAGCTGGTATCATTTTATCTTAACTCAGTGCTTGGTCTCTACAGGATTGCCAGTGTCATCGGACTCCAGGGTGCCAGTGTTTTCTAACTCAATTTCCATTGTAAAAACATAATCCTTACTGATTTTTTGTTATTTCTAAAATTTATTATTTGCAATCAGGGGAGGGAGGGAAGGAAGGAAAAAGTGGGAGAGGAGGGGGAGAGAGAAGGAGGGAGTGAGAATATAAATGGGGGCACAGGACCTCTTGCCACTGCACATGAAGTCCAGATGCACTCACCACCTTGTGCATCTGGCTTTACATGGGTACTGAGGATTTGAACCTGGGCTGTCAGGTTTGCAAGCAGGTGCCTTAACCACTAAGCCATCTCTCCAGCCTCCCTTGCTGGTTTTTAACCTTACTTTTGGTGATGTGTGTGGCTTTAAAAGACCATGAAACAAGGGCCCATTGGAAGAGCAAGTTGTGTGTCATAAATGGAGATACAGGCTTTGAAATGCTCAGGTTGCTAAGGAAAGGACTCAAGTGGGAGGCAGACACCATGAGAATTACCTTAACATTTCCCTTTGTTTTGCATGTGTGTGTATATGTGAATGCACATATGTGTACATACATATTTGTATATGTGTGGTGCATGTATGTGTGGGTGTACATGCAGGTGTTTGCATATATGTCAAAGCTACAGGTTGATAGTGGATGACTTTCTCAATTACTCTCTACTTTATTTATTTATTTATTTTGGTTTTCCAAGGTAGGGTCCTTCTCTAGCACAGGCTGACCTGGCACTCTCTATGTAGTCTCAGGGTGGCCTTGAACTCACAGCAATCCTCCTACCTCTGCTTCCCAAGTGCTGGAATTAAAGGCGCGCGCCACATGCCTGGCTCCACTTTATTTTTGAGGCAGGGTCTCCTGTTGAACCTAGAGCTTTGGCTAGGCTAGCCAGCCAGGGAAACCCCACCTGTCCTACTCCCCCAGAGTACTGGGATTTAGGGTGCTTCATATTCTGCCCAGCATGGTGCTACCACATGGGTACTTGAGATCCCAACTAGGGTCCTCACACTTGTGTGGTAAACACTTTACCCATTGAGCCATCTTCCCAGCCCTGTCTGAATGTTTTTGAAATATTTTGAAATGGAACATCTTCTCTAATCAGATATTGGAAGATCTTTTCTGAACCAGGGGAGGTTGTAAACCATAAATATAGCCAGACTGTTTTTCCCTGTCCCTCAGTGACACAAACACTGACATGTGCCCTAAAACAGGACAGGATCATCATCCCTGACGTTTCCTCGGAAGGAGAGGGAAGCAGTTTATGGGTGGCACGTTAATGATGAATTTCGTATAATAATTAACGAGTCCAGGGCAGGAAAGCCTTCCCTGGCTGATCTCTTTACTCACCAATTACTGCCTGTCAGCACTGTTTGTGGGATTGACACGAGGATTTGCGGCTCAAATTTTATTTCCTTCGTTTCCCATCTCTAATTTCTCTGAATCTAATTGATCAGAGGAAAGTGCAGATGCACAAAGAGAAGCTGCCCAGGGATGTTTATTGCCTTCTAATAGCCTTTGTGGTTACACTGAGTGACGGGAAGCCGGGTATTTTTAGGTGGTGTGGGTGACAATACAATCATTGCAGAGCATATGGAAATATTTCAGATCTGGACAGTTTAGTGACCTAATAAATGCTAAGTCTCATTGAAAACAGAATTGTGGAAAACAAGCAAATGTGTGCTCTCTTCATGCCAGTGATGAGGCATTTGAATGTCAGGGTTACAAGGACTCCTATCACATACAATATCAATCTAATTATAAGAAATGAATGCTACAGTGGGTCTTCAGTTGCTTAGGGAAAAAGGGACCCTGCTTCTTTCTGTCATTTGCCCAAGGCAACATAAAATTTTTACTTGTTTTCTTTTTAATTCCCTTTGTCTTGTGTCTAACTCAATTTCCAAAAGTCCAGGAACATCTGAACTCTAGTAGACAATCGTGAACTTGATTTCAGCTTCATTGAAATTGCTCATCTGCTCTAGAGTAGGGCACATTTTGGCTGATAGACAAATTGTTACTCTGTCCCCTGGAAGCATGTATAGGGAAATGACAGCTTTGTGACATTAGTTAGGTTGGTAGGGAGAAATGTAGGAAACTTTTGGTCTTTCCTGGTGAGTAATTGAGCTGGGAAGAGTTGTGATCTGGAATGGGGATGTCTTTGCCCCTGTTTAGTTGTGTGACTGTAGTTAGTTTTTTTGCTTTAATTTCCTAATCTATGAAATTTCCTAATCTTTTTGCTTTAATTTCCTAATCTATGAAATGATGGCAGGTAATAAGAGTCTCCTTCATAAGGTTGATAAACGAGATAGCTCAGGGAAAGTGTCTTGAGTAGGCCCTAGTATATATTGGGTCTTCCATAATAGACCCTAATATAGATCATGTCTTCAATAAATGTCTGTTATTATATTTAATGATAATATTGTCCTGGGCTGGGGAGATAGCTCAGTTGGAAAAGTGTTTGGCTTGCAAGCATGAGGACCTGCCTTTCATCATTAGGATTCCTATAAAATTCAAGCTGAAGGTGGTGGCACATGCTTGTAATCCTAGTGCTGGGGAGGTCGAGGCAGGCAGATCCCAGAGGTTCGCTGGCTAGTCAGTCTGGACTGCTTTGTCAGCTTCAGTCCAAAGAGAGACCCTATCTCAAAAAGGAAGGATGGTGTTTTTGAGAAATAACACCTGAACATTTCCCCTGACCTCCACATACATGTGCATACATGTGCATACAAGCATGTTTGCACATGCACACCATCACATGCATGCATCCACACATACATGGACATGCATTTACACATGCATGTTGCCCACACAAAAAGCAATGCTACTATTTATTTACTTGACCAAAACTATTAAACGTTTTATATGTACCGGGGGAAATATACTAGATTGCTATATTTTCACCACTTGTGACGTGATCATAATTTCAACAGGCAGATCCTGTAGGATACTTTGCTGACGACATTTTTATGTCACTTGTAAACATCTGGTAATATTGTATATATGGCTAAATTCTTTTTGTTAATAAGCTCTTTGAAATTGTATTTTATGTAGCTTTGAAATTGGCACAGTTCCTTGGATATGAAGTAAAACAAATAAGTCTATAATGTCTAGGGATTTCTTTTTTTTTTTAATTTTTTTGTTCAGTTTTATTTATTTATTTGAGAGTGACAGAGAGAGGAAGAGGCAGATAGAGAGAAAGAGAGAGAATGGGCGTGCCAGGGCTTTCAGCCACTGCAAATGAACTCCAGACGCGTGCGCCCCCTTGTGCATCTGGCTAACGTGGGTCCTGGAGAATCAAGCCTCGAACCGGGATCCTTAGGCTTCACAGGCAAGCGCTTAACCGCTAAGCCATCTCTCCAGCCCATGTCTAGGGATTTCATAGGTTATAGGGAAGTCAGAATTTATCTACTTTTTTATTTTGTGGAAGTTTAGAAGTGACATGGTTTGTTTAAAGTAACAAAGCTTGAATTTGGGTGTTTGTTAGTCTGACTGTTCTGTAAATGGATATCAAATGTTATGCCTGTGTGGCGTGGAGCCAGTGAGTAGACCCCCATCCTGGCTGCTCCATGGATGTCTACCAGTCATGGAAGAAAGTTTGTAAAGAGATTTCATGTTTTTTACCCTTTAACTGATAACTTAGCTCTTGAGATCTCAGCAGTAATCACAATGGGGACTTAGTCTTACCTGCCGAAGTAGTAGAACCTAACTTGGTCCAAAGCCTGCACTCTTGCTTCTTTGCTCTGAATGCTTTCTAGATGAAGTAGAGAAGGGAGGGGCTGGGGAGATGGCTCAGTGGTTAAGATGCTTGCCTGAAAAGCCTAATGACCTGGGTTCAATTCCCCAGTGCCCACATACAGTGAGGTGCACAAGGCGGCATATGCATCTGGAGTTTGTCTGCAGTGATTGGAGGCCCTGGCATCCTCATGCTGTTAGTCTCTCTCTGTCAATCCCCCACTGCAAATAAATAAAATACTAAAGGGAGAAGACATCACAATTCCCTTCTTCATTACACATCCATTCAGCCTCCATGAATATGAAGTAACCATTTGTGTGTGGTGAGTTGGTAGACAGTGTAGACGTCTTCTGAGCCACACTGAGCTGGAAAGTCAATCAGTTCACCAGAGGGTGATGAGTGGCACGGAAGGGGAAGTACTCGGAGGAGAAGCTCCTTATTTTTGGTCATCTGGTTTCTAGAGTAAATATTATGTCAGTCTCATCTTTTGTCTGTAATGCTGAGCGCCTAGCAGCATGCCCAAGCCTCACAGCTTCTGCCACGTAGTGAGGGCTTAGGAAAATGAGCTAAATTGAGCTGAGTGAGTGTTGAAAATCCCACCACTTCTGTGACACACATTGGGGTACACATGTTGGTCTTATCCCTTACAAAACCAGACATTGCTTTTCATAGGCTCACAATCAGGCCTCCCTAATCCTGACAGCTCAGGAGAGATGAGTCCTTTTAATTTAGCAACTCCACAGGCGAGGGTGGTGCTCTTCCAATTAGAGAAGCAAGCTTGGTAAGAGTCAGGGTTTGCAGGCAGGCTGCCTTTGATAGAATATACTTGCTGTGAATTAAATTTGTTTTACTTCTCTGAGTCACAATTTGCTCATCTGTAAAATGGGAATGAGAATGAGAATAAGGCAAGAGAGTTGTAAGCTTGAGGCTCATTTGGGCTACATAGTGAGATAAAGGTCAGCCTGGGTTACAGAGTGAGGCTCTCTCTCATAAAACAAACAGGAAATTTGAAGGAATTGGAATCCTTTGGTGTATGTTATGAATTATAGATGACTGAAAAACACACCTTGATGTCCCTTTCTGTGGAAGTGATGGTGTCCAAGCCTTTCCGTGGAAGTGATGGTGTCCAAGGACCCTTTCTTTCACATGTCTTAACATTTGCTCTCTCTCCCTCTCTCTCTCTCTCTGCCTCTTTCTCTCTGTCTGTTGCTCTCAAATAAATAAATAAAAATAAACATATGTTTAGAAACTGAAAACTATTTCTTTCTGTGTGGATTCCATATTTTTGTTTACCTCTTCATTCTTCCACGAGTACTTTGGGATCTTTCAACATTTGGTTTTGCAAAAGAAAAATAGAGCAGTAGGGCTGGAGAGTTGGCTTAGCAGTTCAGGTATTTGCCTGCAAAGCGCAGGACCCAGGTTCAGTTCCCCAGGACTCATGTAAGCCACATGCACAAAGTAGTATATGTGTCTGGAGTTCATCTGCAGTGGCTGGAGGCCCTGGTGTGCCTATTTCTCTCTATATGCCTCTCTCTCTCCCTCTCAAGAAAAACATCAGTAAACATGGGTTGATAGACACCTTTTTCCAGTCCCTGCTTTCAGTTCTTTTGGCATGCACCTGGAGTGGAATTGCTGGGCCCCATGGTAGAGCCCTTTTGAGGAATTACCATACGGTTTTCCCCAGGGATTGTACCATTTCACATTCCCACAAGCAGTCTACAGGGGTTCCATTTTCCTCACATTCACAACAACTCTTTTTATTTGTCATTTTTTAATATTTATTTTAATAGTCGTATAAATGGCTTTGATGAGGTAGATCTCCAGGGCTTTGGTTTGCATTCCCCTAAAGACGAGGCATCTTTCCTGTGCTCATTGGCCTTTCATTTATTCTTGGAGAATCTTGGAGCCTTAGCAGGCAGCTTAAATTGTCATTAGTAAGGAAGAGTTTTGGCCCAGTAGACTACATAATTAATTAGATTTCTTTCTAATTATGCTTCTGCTATTTTTGTTTAGATTTCGGAGCTAGTATTCTATTAGTGAGGAGGATCTTTCAAGTCTCCGTAAATTTTTTAAATTGCTTTACATTTACTTATTAACTTTTATCCACTGAGGCAAGGTAAGAACTCTCAGCTATAAGCTACTTTGTAATATTATTAACAAATGAAGTAAATTCTTGATGGTTTGGTCTCTTCCTGTAGCATACCAGGTTAACTCGTGTTAGAGAGATTCAAACATTCCCTGTATTCTACAGGGAAGAACAGACATGATTATAACCATTTATAAGTGCTTAGTCCTACATGAGACATATACATCTCCCCCTCCGAAGCTCAGGGAACATCCCAGAAGACTAGTGAAGGGGGATTTCAAATGAGTCACTTCTTTCCTCATAAATCTTGGTCTTTTGTAGTTGTATGTATTATTTTTTTCGAAAAAATGGGACCGGCTTCGCACTCTCTTTATCTCTTGGTCTGAATAAGCTCAGGTCCTTAGGTTCGCATTAAGCCATCTCTCCAGTCCCCTAAAAAATTTTTTTAAACAGCATTTCTTTGAGCTTGTTTAAAGTACTTGGCATTAATGTTTAGTGTAGGTCATTTGGGATGAGAATTGTGATGGCTTCAGTCAAAAGCAGCTCATCTGTTGGAAACAGCTTCTCACTGGCTAGCATTATCTATGGCTTTAAAGCTCATTGGTAGTCTTGCCATGAGCGTTTATTTGAAACTAATTAATTTACTTGATCTATATTGATTTGTTTGACTCAAAGCTCATTGTCAGTATATAAAACTATTGTAAATCTCTTTCTCCTTGATATTTCTTTTCCTCTCTTTCCGCAGCTTAACACACTTTACATTTTTATCTAAGCACATGGGCACCAGAATGAATATTACATTTCCCAGGCTCCCAAAAAGCCAGGCAGGACCATCTGTTACATTCTGGCCAATAGGATGGAAATAGACAGCATGTATCTGAGAAGTGCTCTTAAAGAAAAAGGGTGCTGAGCCCGCCATGGACATGGTGGCTGAATATTGACCACATAGTGGTACCTTTTCCCACAAAACAAGTAAAACAAAGAGAGAAAGAGGGAAAAGAGAAGAAAGAAAGGGGGTTTCCTTCCCTCTGCTCTGCTCCTGGGCTCTTTTCTTCCTTTCCCTTCTTCCTTTCTCCCCCCTGTTCTCTCCCTCCCTCCAATCCCCTTCTTCTCTCTTTCTCTGCCCCCTTCCTTCCCATAATTACTATTATTTGGAATGCAGTTACCTTTAAAAGAAGTTATTGTTTCACATTTTCACGCATGCACATTACGTTTTGATCATGTGTACTCCACATCAGCCTCCCTTGTTTCTCCTCAGTTCCACTGTACTAGTTCCTATCATCATTTACCACCAGTTACAACTTGGAAGAGAACGACTCCCCCGTCCCCTGCTGACCACTAACTATCCTTAGCTCATCAGGAAGAGGAGTGGCCTCCCAAGCCAGGGCCTTATCTTACCAGCCCCATTGTGTGCAAGTCTTGTGCAGGTGGGCACGGGTGCCGTGAGTTCGTGAGTGCAATGGCCCTGACATGTCCGGATGACAGAGTTCCATAGTGTTCATCCCCATCCCCGAGCTCTTTCACTCTTGCTCTCCCATCTTCTGGGATGTGCCCTGAGCTTCGGAGGGGGTGATGTGTATGTCTCATGTAGGACTGAACACTTACCAATCACTTGTTTTTAGCCTTTGGCCAGTTAGGATTCTCTGAATTACCTGTCTCCCACCGCCAACAAAAGAAAGGAGAAGAAGCTTTTTTTAATCAGAGGAGGGAGCAGAGGTGTGGGAATAAAGATGAATCTTCTGGGGACAGTTTAGCAGCTCATCCATTTAGCCATACACCAAGAGTGAGTTCTTCCTTAGGCCTGAGTATGCCCCAGGCATGGGCTTTTGACCTGGATTTCAATACTAGGCATGGATTTCCTCCTATGGAGCAGGACTGGAATCTAATCACAGAGCTGCTGGTAACCCCCATTACCTTCATGCTGCTATCATACCAGAGGGCATATCCTGCCTGGTGGGTCAGCATTGTGGAAGGCAGGATTCACCACTGGGTGATGATGTCCTTGGCGACTTTTTCTGCCTGCAGCCTGCATAGCATTTTTCGGCACCATGAAAACCAGCCAGCAGGCAGGAAGCTTCTGTCTCAGCTCCAACCTTGATTTCTCTATGTCCTACTGCTAGCGGGTGTGATGTCTTCAGCCATAAGGACTTGCCTTTCAGTTCTGGTGGGCAGCCAAGAGCCATGCCAATAGCCTGTATTGTTTCAGGGGCCTCAGGGGCTTCCCTGACCAACAACTCATTGGGAGCATTCCATGCTTGGCACTGAGGTTTGATGGCCTATGGCTACTAGGAGCAGTACTATCCATCAATGTTAGGTCCCCTCAATCATTCTATTATTAATTACTACTGTGTATGTATGCGTGTGTGTGTGTGTGTGTGTGTGTGTGTGTGTATGTATGTATGTATGTTTTTATATATTTGTCTTTCTTTTGAGGTTGGGTCTCACTCTAGCCCATGCTGACCTGGAATTCACTATGTAGTCTCAGAGTGGCTTCGAACTCACAGCAATCCTCCTACTTCTGCCTCCCGATTGCTGGGATTAAAGGCGTGCGCCACCACGCCTGGCTCAGTGTTTTCATATATTTTTAAGCTAAGTAGTATATTTTCTTATGGCTCTTTCATATCTCCGAGGTTTGGGTTAACCCCCCCATTCCCTCTTCTTGCCCATCTCCCAGCCATTATCATTGCTTAACCCTTTCCAACCCCAGAATTTTCCCCATTGATTTTTTATATCACTTGTATTCCACTATCTCCTCCCCTTAATTCCACCCTCCAGCCTTTTTCTAATTTTCTGCTCTCTGCAGACTCCACGTTGTTACTCACAGTTCTGGAGATACAGAGCTGGAATCTGCATGAGAGAGAACACGTGGCATTTGTCTTTTTGAGCCCATTACCTCACTCAATCTAATATTTTATATAGTTCCGCTCATTTTTTTTCCTGAAAATCTCACCATTTCTTTTCTCTTTACAGTTGACTAAAGTGTCATGGTGTACACTCACAATTTTATTATCCACTTACTAGTCAATGGGCATCTAAGGTGGCTTCATTTCCCAGCTACTATGAATAGAGCAGCAGTGGACATCGACTACAAGTATTTCTGTAGTAAGCTATAAAGTTCTTTGGGGATAAGGCCTGGAGTGGTATAACTGAATCATGGGATGATAATTCTGGTTCTAGTTTATTTATTTATTTGACAGAGAAAGAGGGAGAGAGAGAGTGAGAGAATGGGCACATCAGGGCCTCCAGACACTGCAAATGAACTCCAGACACGTGTGCCTGGGTCCTTTGGCTTTGCAGGCAAACACCTTAACCGCTAAACCATCCCTCTAGCCCTAGTTTTAGATTTTTTTTAAGGAACCTCCATACTGATTTCCACAGTAGTTGTACCAGTTTACACTCCCACATGCAGTGAGTAAGAGGTCCCTCTTCTCCCCATCCTCACCAGCATTTAATGTCATTTTTCTTAATTTTGATGATGATTACCATTCTGACTTGAGTGAGGTGGAATCTCAAAGTAGTTTTAATTACATTTCCCTTATGGCTAAGGATGTGACACACACTTTAAAATGCAGCAATGCAGTCATCTTGCTCAGGAGGAGGGGCTGAGCATTTACTCTACAGAACAACAGAGAGTTGACTCCTTCCCTGACTGTTCCAGTTACTTTACAGACCTGACTTGCCTGTGAACCTTTATGCTAGACAATGCTTAACTTGTGCTTTTAAGGTAATGTACTTCTTTTGGCACTTGCAACTGAGTTGAATTCTAATCAGTTCAAGAACTAACCCCACTGCCTTTATTTAAAAAATATTTTTATTTATTTATTTTTAAGGGGAGAGAGACAGAGAGAGAGACAGAGAGAGAGAGAGAGAGAGAGAGAGAGAGAGAGGAAGAAGAAGAAGAAGAAGAAGAAGAAGAAGAAGAAGAAGAAGAAGAAGAGAAGAAGAAGGAAGGAAGGAAGGAAGAAGGAAGGAAGGAAAGAAAGACCAATTGCAAATGAATTCCAAATGCATGAGCCACTTTCTGTGTGGGTCTTTATGTGGATGCTGGGAAATTGAATCTGGGCTGGCAGGCATTGCAAGCAAGCACCTTTAATCACTGAGTCATCTTCTACTCCCTTTTGTTTTTATTCTGTAAGATAGCAATATGGCTGAGGCTTTATTTAGAATACTATTCTATGCATATGTAGGATATATATTTATTTTAAAAGCAATCTCTAGGAATAAATGTAGTTGCATTTAAACAATTTAAATGAACGACTCTGACTTACACTGATTATGTATTTGATTCAATTTAATATAGCACAATTTGTTGGATAATTATCATATGCAAGGAAATTTCCAAAAAGTATCAGGAGATGAAGAGAGGCAGTGATGATGAAATCTTACTTTGTCAGAGCACTGTTCATACGGGAGACCAGGTGGAGAGCCAACAGTTACAAGAAATTTCTGGTGCATGCTCACATACACACACACATACATGGACATATGCATGCACACACATAAAACCTCATAAAATTGATGAGCAATCATTCAGTTTAAAAAATTTTCCCATTTTAATAAGCAACTAGATTATAACAAGGTTGTCACTTGTTTATGTCAGAAATGGAAATAAAATAGGAATAAAAACATTCTGTTTGACTTTACTTCCCATTTAGTGTGATAGGCATATGATGAGAACCTTTCAAACATCCTTGAACTGATTTCTTCCTAGTCCTTCTTGCCTTATTTTCTGCTTTCTGAGCTGGGTCACTCCCCAGCCCACCCATCCTGTCCTAGAACTTGTGGTACTGGTGCTTCTGCCTTCCTAATTCTGGGATCTTAGGGGCCTGGGGAGGTGGGGACGTCACCAGGCCTTCAACTGTTTCCTTAGTACTGTTATTAGGATGGGTGTATGTGTGTGTTATTAGGATGGGTGTATGTGTGTGTGTGCGCACATGGATATGTCTGTGTATAACCAAATAATTTTATTTTGGGCCAACATGGCAACTGTAAATTGTAGGGCAAACTCTGTGAAAGGCGAGAAATTGGAAGACATTTGCAAACCCAAGATTACATGTACTTTTTAAAAAGAGCCCAATCTTCTTCTTTTACCCTGGAAATTGTTTACGGATGCTGTTGGCTCCATGGCTGAAGGTGGTCTCCTTACAGTGTTTTTGCTCACTTAGAATTTCAGCTGATTTAAAAATGGGGGCATTTTGCATAATAAAATGAAAGCTGCTTAACGTTGTGGAGACAGGCCGGTGTTGCACTGGCCATACGAACGCTGCATTTGACTTCTGCTTCACACTTAGAAGCATTGTGCTGAATGTGCTTATTTAAAATAAAAGTACGCATTGTCTCCATTGCAAGTGTTTTTGGGAGAAATTATATCTTTTGTGACAAGATGGACTGTATCAAGGAGAGTCACATGAGTTTATTAATTCTTGATGCCTGAATATATTAAAAAAAAATCCACATAGCAAAGAAAAATAGAGGTATTTCTACAGCTGTGTGATACATAGGTTCCTTTTTAGGAAATCCTACATTTTGGCAAATCACCCACTAAAGATAACTAGCATTTTGAGAGAAATAGAGTTGGAATAGATCACTCAAAACACTTTAACTACTCAAAACATTAATGTTAATTATTTAAACATGAACAAAACAATAGTGATCTTATTAGAAATACTAACATATAACTATACAAACATATCAACTTTCTTACCAGTAAGGAAATAGTGCAGTAAATCGAAGGTTGTGTTTTGTATGTGTGTGTGTGGTGTGGTGTGTTTGTAGTGTATATACACGCATGTGCACGTGCAAAGCCCCATGCTCTAACCTGTGGTGCCCTAAGCAGAGCATCACTTGTTCTACTCCATTGCTGTTCTGCTTGTTTATGTGAACCTGAGTCTCTTGCTGATCTTGGAGCTTTACTGTTCTTTCAGTAGGTCTGTTGATTCTCAGGTCTCTGCTCCCCCGACGCACTGGGATTACAGTTGTGCATGATCACTCCCAGCTGTTTATATGGATCCTGGGGATGAAACTTGAGCTGCCTCTCGGGTCTCCTCAAGCCTTTGTGCTTGCACAGGAAGTGCTCCTAACCACTGAACTATCTCTCCAGCCCCAAGGCTTTACCTTTCAAAAGTATAGGAGATAGGGGCTGGAGAGATGGCTTAGCAGGTAAGGTGCTTGCCTGCAAAGCCTGAGGATCCAAGTTCGATTCCCCAGTACCCACGTAAGCCAGATGCACAAGGAGGAGCATGCGTCTGGAGTTTGTTTGCAGTGGCTGGAGGCCCTGGCATGCCCATTTTTCTTTCTCTGTCCATTGCTCTCTCCCTCAAATAAATAAATGAAATATAGGAGATGGCAATTATAGAAATGCAACCACAAGGACATTAGCACCTGCTGTGGTTTGGATAAATATCTCCCAAAGGCCCATATATTGTAAGTTTGGTTGCTAACCTGTGGTATTATTTGGAGGCATTGGACCCCTTAAGTGGGGAGGCTAGTGGGAGGAGGTCATGTTACTAGGTGTGTGTGGCTGAAGGGGCTACTTACATGGCTCTTTGCTTTCTGGATTCCATGAGATGAGCATCTCTCTCTGCCATATACCTTTGCCGTCATTTACTGCCTGGTCATGGGCTTTGAAGTAATGGGGTTCAACAACCACAGATACAAATCTCTGAAACCAAACCTGAGCAAACCTTTCCTCCTTATTAATTATTTATCTCAGGTATGTTTTTCATAGTCATGGGAAACTGACCAGAGGGTCAGGCACAAGCTTAGCAGGCAGTGATGCTGGCCCCTCGTGGAACATTTGGATATGAAGTTTGGATATGAGCATGCGTGTCTCATCCACTGGGCTTCCTTTGGGCATGGTCTCATAGTCAGCTGTTTCTATTGCCTGCTCTCAAGTTCAGTCAGAAAACACTGGCTCAGATGTGATCCATGGTTCGCTGAAGTACATGGACCTCCTTATGACATACCACCAGAGGACTGACAGAAGCCTAATTCTAGCTACTTCACAGATGCTAGCTGGATCACCTCCCTCCATCTCATTCCACAGACGTTGCATGATCTCATTGTCATCTCAGAAGCGAGGGAGTGTAGTAAGGTGTTTTGCCAGAGTGATAGCTCATTCACATAACCTTTATGATAGCATATTGTTATCATTATTTGGTTTCATTAATGGCAATGGTTGATAATATATTACCATGCTTAATTTATAAGTTAATTTTTAACATTACCATGTCTGCATAGAAAGACAATATACACGGAGTTCCATATCACCCTGGGTCAGGCATCCACTGGAGAGGTTGAGATGTCTCTGGTGGATAAAGGGAGCTAACTCTATAAATACTGGAGATAAATGTGCAATCAATACTTTTAAGTCTTTCCTGAAGCACTGGCCAGGTTGAGTGGAGAGAAGGAATGTGATGTACACTGTAGCCCCAGCAGGACTGGGTTCTAACGGGGCTTCCTCATCCTCCTGGGTTTGTGTCAGGCTGGTGTATGTTAGGGCCACAAAATATAATGTGCTAACAAAAAAAAAATGCATAAGGACCAGTGGGGTTTCTGTGTTGTACTGTTGTAATCTTATGGGCTACCGATTATGTGGGGATGAATTCTGGTTTTATCAGCTTAGCGAAACTCACGGCCCATCAAGTGACTTAAACGTCTCACTACGGAACTTGGGAGACCTACACACAGAGAGAAAGTGTGTGTGTTTGCAATAAGGATGTTACAAGGAAATGTGAACAGAGGAACAGACGAAGATAAACAAGGGGAGGTGAATGCTTTAAGAACCCATGATATGCCAGGTTTTGCTTTGCTGATTTTGATAGTAGTCCGGTGGCTTGAGTATTAATAACTCACTGTGCAAGTGAAGATAATTCCCAGAGATGATAAGGCCTATGTCTCAGATCAAACACACACTAAATAGTGAGGTCAGGATTTGAAGCCAAGTCGCTCCAACTTCATATCCAGTTTTTCTAAGACATGCCAGTCCCGTCTTCTGGGATTGGAACATGAACTCCGAGTCAGTGTCGTCAAGGCAGTGGGGTATGATCCTGGTTTTATGAACTCGAGTGAGCTTTCGAAACCTTCAGAGCTCTTTTTCCTGACATATGTAGATGTCAGGAGTAGCCTAGTTCAGAGTATTACTGTGACACTAACATGTGAGAGTTTACATGGAAGTGCTTTGCAAAAGCTAAGGCATTATGTAAGCGATACGTGTTCCACTTTCCTCCCACAAAGTTCTCAGCTCTGTGTATTGGGTAATTATAAATATAAATGATTTCAAGATCATAGGGCTGAGTTTATATAGTCATGAGATATAAAAAGAGAGAAGGCGGCTTTTGGGGGACAAAGCAAACACATCTGTATTATGAAGGTCGAACGATCAGTAATCAGAGCTGTAGACAGTGTGAAACTTGAATTATAGAACCTAACAGGTGGTATGTCATTTAATCCCATCTAGAAGTTTCTGAGAAGGTAATAGTGTCACCTAGATTCCCGTGTTTAAATGACCATCCTTCTCATTCCGAGTTTCCACCCCTTCTTTCTCTGGTAAAATATTTGTAGTGAGTGAGAATGTGTAGTAGGAACAGGCTCTTAACAATAATGTGTTGTAAGACAGAGAGACTCCTGTTGTCATTGAGGTAGGGCTCACAAAGGCTTAGAGCTAAGAGTACTTCAAATGTCTCTAAGAGGTCGCACACTCATGGAATTTTCTTTCTTAGTTTGACCAAATCATGTAGCTCTAAAGCTAACCTGAGATGCCTTCAGAACATTTCCGTCCCTCTGCTCCTCAGATAAGCCTGGCAAATGGCAGGGCTATCCAGATAAAGTAGTTTACGGCAAAGACCTTGCCAGTGATACTGATCTAAAATATGCTGTCAAAGATGTTGGATGCTAAAAGAAAAAGCATAAAAGAAAGGAAAACATAAATGACCCCACTACTAGAGATAACAGCTGTAAAATGATTGGCTACCGTATGCATACCAAGTTAACAGCTGTAAAATGATTGGCTACCGTATGCATACCAAGTTAACAGCTGTAAAATGATTGGGTACCGTATGCATACCAAGTTAACAGCTGTAAAATGATTGGCTACTGTATGCATACCAAGTTAACAGCTGTAAAATGATTGGCTGCTGTATGCATACCAAGTTAACAGCTGTAAAATGATTGGCTGCTGTGTGCATACCAAGTTAACAGCTGTAAAATGACTGGTTACTCTACGCACACTTGCACCAATGCCATGTGAACCTCAATCATGATGCACCAGAGCTGGTTGAGACATGCCTACTTGCACATCTTCCCCACACCACAACTCCATGGTCACACATGTGGAAGACAGAAGTTGGCTGTGGTGGTCCTGAAATCACATCAGGGTAACTGCTGATGCCCTAAATTGCAGTTCCCTTTCTGTTTCCTTCCCCATGAAAACAGCATAGTGAATATGCGCCAGCACACCCCTGTGTGTGAGAGTTCTATCTCTGTGATTTCCCTTCACAGCAGGTTTAGTGAGTACTCAGTAAACGACTGACATTAAAGAACCTGCACAAGTGTGCGTGTGTGTGCGCGCGCGTGTGCGCACACATGATTAAACAGTAGATATGATTTGGAATGCTGGGATAATTTTCTTCCGTAACCGAAGAGATGCCATCCACCTCCCAGTGTTACAGGGTGTAGTTTCTTGTTGTACAGTTTTAATGTATTTTTAGTGTGGAAATTAGAATAATCAATATTCAGGAAATTAATTGCCCCATAAATATTATTCGTGATTGTTTAGAACATTAAATTGGTAGAAACCTAGTGGCTCTGCCTGTAGATTGCTAATGACTACTAATATGTCATAATCCAACATTTTCTGTGGAAATGAATGTTTGCTTTGCTCTGTATTTGTGTACATCAAAAGGTCTATGGATAACTTGACTAATGACTCCTGAAGTTATTTTGTAACTAGGACTAGTGCTAGGGCTTTCTGCCAAGAAAGGTCCTTTTTATTATAATTTCTTCTTTAATAAAAATGTAGAATGGTCACAGTATTTTAAAGAAACAGAAAAATTCATGGATTTTTTTTTAGCATGCTGCTTTCAAAACCATAAGGCATATGAAAAGAAGTTTAAGAATTGGGTGTGTAAGACTGTTTCAGAGAGAAAACCACAGGATGCTGTATTTCCCGTATTTCCATGAAAAGTAAACAGTACCATTCAGAATGGCACCTCCACCAACCCTTCCTCTCCTGAGAGACGAACACTGACTCACAGCATTCGGGGTGGTGGAATGTCACTGAGAAGAGTGAAATTAGACTTGCGTCTTTTACTCTGTACAAACATTTCAAATTGGATCAAAGCCCGAACTGAAACCTGAAATGCTGAAAATGATAATTAAAAACATAGGGTTATACTTCAAGGTGTAGATGTGGGCAAAAATTTTCTGAACAGGACTCCAACAGCACAGGATATAACCCTAAGAATTAACAAGTGGGGTTACGTGGAATTAATGGCTCAGGGAAAATTTTCAGAAGAGGGGGTGGAAAGAATGTCAGAGCCACACGTTGGGTCATGATACACAGACATTTCTCCTACCCATAACTGTGGGCTAACTCCACAATGCATGACCCATATACCTCAACAAGGAGGGGCCATGGGGAGGGGCTAGGACATCGACAAGCCTAACAACGGTACCAACTTGACTGTATTCGCTGTGTACAAGACTGATTAATAAGAAAAAATTAAAAAGAGCTTTTACGCAGCAAAAGAAACCATAAACAAAGTGAACCTACAGCCTAGAGGACAGAGAAAATTATTTCCCCATTATACTTTGGACAGGGGGCTACTATCTAGAATTTCTTTAGAGCACTACAAAAATAAACAACAAAAATAAATAAAACAGGCAATCACCAAATGTGCTAATGAAATGAACAGTTCACAAAAGATGCCTGTGGCATAGCCAAGATATGAATCTAGAATGTTTTCTATCTGAAGCCTGCTCACTTAATCTTTGTATTGTCATGTTTTAATTGAATAGACTCTCAGTAAAATTTCAGTATCATTATTTCTCTCTCCAAACAAGCTAAAAGGCCTCAGTAATAATTATGTACTCTGTAACAGCAGCTCAAAGGGTGAGTGCATGTTTGACCTAAGAAAATACCCCTTTGCTTAAATTAGACTCTCTGGAGAGGATCTGTAGTTGGAAGTGTATTTGAAATGGCTCATTAGTTGATTTTTGGCAGTTTCTTTGCTTTTAAAAAACAAAGAAAAAATAACTATTGAAGATGTACACACAAGAAAAGCAGTAGTCATGGGAAAGCCAAATTAAATAGAGACAAACTGCTAGGCTGGTGAAAATGTGCATTGCACACAGGTAGAAACAGGATTATGTAAGTCAATGGCTTTAGAGTCTTGGGTGAAATACAGGTCCCAGAGGTTCATGAGACTTCTGAAGGGACTTGTTTGGCAGAATGTCCAGTGAAACTCCTACCACTGTTCCCAGCACAGTATCCTTTTCTTCATACACCGGGGTTTGCAAATACTTTTGGATTTGACCAGTCCCATTACGCTTTTAGGCGACGTGGGCTTCCAAAACAAGCAGAACTCCAGGTTCTTCTCACCTAGTGGACCCTCTTTAGGTTCTGTTGCAGTCAGGTCCGCATGGCTGGCAGAAGTCATCTAATCAGGAGCAGCTTGTGGGAAACAAGCTTATTTTGGCTTACAGACTTGAGGGAAAGCTCCATCATGTCAGGGGAAAGAAATGGCATGAGCAGAGGGTGGACATCACCCCCTGGCCAACATCAGTGGACAATAGCACCAGGAGAATGTGTCGAACACTGGAAAGGGGAAGCTGACTATAATGCCCATAAGTCCACCCCCAGCAATACACCGCCTCTAGGAGGCTTTAATTCCCAAATATCCATCAGCTGGAAACCTAGCACTCAGAACACCTAAGTTTATGTGGGACACCTGAATCAAACCATGACATTCCACCCTGGCTCCCATAAACTGATAACCATGCATGCTTTAAAATGCAATGCATTCATACAACTTTAAAAGTCCCCATAGTTTTTTTTTTATCAGTCCCAGTGATGTTCAAACATCCCTAGTCCAAGGTCTTTTATCTGGGTCATAATACCAAAATATCCCCCCACCCCAAACCCATAATAGCACAGAATAAACATTCACACTGCAAAAGATGGCATTGGGCATAGCAAAGAAATATTCAACCAATACAAGATTTAAACAGGGCAAACATCAAACTCTGTAGCTCCAAATCCAACAACTCTAGTCAGTGACAAGTCTCCAAGTCTGATAATTCTAACCAGCAACAAGTCTCTGGAGTTCCAATTCCACCCCTCCAGCTAGGCTACTCACAGTCCTAGAAAACTTCATTGGGGGCCGGCAGCTCTCCCTAGTATCCTCATGATCCCAGCATCTCCACTGAGTCTCCTCTGCAACCCACGGTTCATCCTCATGGCCCCATGGGGTCTCCACGCAGGCATCTAGAAAACCTGCTTCACACTGCCCATGGCCATTTCCAAAACACAAGACCATGTTGCAAACTCAACGACCCTCTCTTTCCTGCATTTCTTATACTCCACATTACCAGGTAGGGTGCCAATTTGTCAATCTAAGGGGGAATAAAGCAGACTTTGAAGAACAGGGCACTCCTTGAGCACTTGGGCTCCTTCAAAAGAGTCTGCATTCTTTCTGTTGCTGCAGGGCAGGTCAGCTGGCCCAGTCTCAAAGGTTGTAATTTCTCATATAATTGCAGCTTAATGGGCAGAAGTTTCACCCCAAAGATTTCATTTCTGTGCCATATCCTTTTCCTCACATCAGTCTATTTCTATGTAAAGCAACCCTGGGCAAGTTCTCAGGACATGGGCCTAACAGCAAGCCTCTCATACAAACTGCTTCTAGCCCAGTCTAGGCAAAGCTCTTTCTCACCATCATAAGCCACACCTCGTAGTCCATGGTTCTTACTGCATTCAGGTCTTTCAATTCTGACCAAAATAGCCCATCAAGCTGTACTTAAAGCACTGCAAGGAGTCTCTTAGGCCAAGGTTTCAAATCCTTCCACATTCCTCTTGAAAATCAGCTCCAAAAGGCCAAAGCCACACAGTCCGGTGTCTAGCTGCAACCCCACTCTTAGTACCAACATGACTGTTTTAGTCAGGTTTGTACTGCTGGCAGAAATCACCCAACCAACAGCAGCTTGTGGGGTTTATTTTGGCTTACAGAATTGAGGGGAAGCTCCATCATGGCAGGGGAAAATGGGTTCTGAGTTGTTGATGGATCACTTAAACTCAGATGCTGGCTTTATGCTCAGGTACGTTCAGCTGTGTGATAATCTGACAAAACAACTTAAAGGTGTGATTTATTTGGCTCATGATTTTAGAGATGTCAGACTGTCCTGATGGGAGGAGAGTGCTAGAACAGAGCAGTTCACCTTATGGTGGGCAGGAAGCAGAGAAAGGGTAGGAATACAGGAAAGGTATAGGGATCTGTTTCTATCCAACTCTGCCCCACCTCCTACCTTTCACCACTTCACAGTCATGCCATCATGGCATCCTGAAGGGATTAGACCATTGGTTAGTTCAGAGCCCTTGCTGCTCTAGTCAGCTTCAGAAAGCCTCATGGACATCCTCAGATGCTAATCTTCTAGGTGCTTTTCAATATAGTCAAGTTTACAGTCAAGATTAGCCACCACAAGTTGCATTTCATTGACTTCTACCTTCTCTAATGTTGGTTTCCTTGATGGAGGGTATGACATATTACTTTTCATCCTCAGATACATGACATCTGCCTCTTAAAGCAGGTCACATCATTTGAGAAGGCCATGAGGCCTCACTTGAGTTAGAACTTGCTATCTAGTTTTTATTTACCTATGGGTCAACACTTTCTGTGTTCTAACTGTAAAACCCAACCATCATCCATCATGGACTTTGTATGTCTACGTCTCACAGAAGAAATTTGCCACATGTCTTCAGGATTTCACCCAAGTTCCTAGAACTACAAGATACTTTTATTTCATCTAGTACCAAGTGAAGCACCACATTATTCAGCAACTAGTGACCCACAAGAACCTATTTGCTCAATATTATTGATTATTACTCGCCTTATTCTCATTGTGTGATACCATCTAAAGGACTGATGATATGTTGTCATCTCAAGACCCTCTGCAGAAGGTCAGATATGCACTGTATTGTCACAACTCAATCATCTGTGGCTTATTGTGGGGTTCCAATGCTGGAACGAGACGGGTTTCTCATGGTCAGTGATGGGCATCACAACTTGGAAGACTTCAAATATCTATAACTGGGTCCATAAAAATTTTAGAAGTTTGAACTCCTTCATTGACAGAATGCTTTCTTCCCTCTCAAACAAAATTTCTGCTTCTTCTTGATGGTGGTATATTTATGTCTGAGCAAGGAAAACTTGGAACAGATCTGTAATTCTATTGATTGTAGTCATAATTCATCGGTGTACCTCAGAAATGGAAGTGTTTGGTGTTAATACAGATCCTAGCCAAATTTCCAAAGATAAATGAGGATCTCAGCCACTGAAGAAGGATAGAATGACTGGTTGTTAGTGCCATTTTATAAACATTCAGACTTTTAATTAAATGGAAACATTAACAATGCAGAACATTGATGGATATCTTCATCTTTTTTTTGTTGTCTGTAAAGGAAATGAGGGAAAACATTGTCTATGAAAGTAAGTCTTTGGTTTTTCAATGTAGGGTTTCTCTGTAGCCCAGGCTGACCTAGAATTCACTCTCTCTTAGGCTGGTCTCAAATTCACAGTTATCCTCCTGTCTCTGCCTTCAAAGTGCTTGATTAAACGATGAACTAACACATTTGGGCTGGAGGGTGGCGTTATTATGCATGATTTTAAAACACAATGTGATGCCCATATCCTTTTACTACTAATTTCATCTCCTTGAACAATGCCAGATGAAAATAGCCTTACTAGGTAGATTAAGTCTTTCGAAGTTTATTTCTAAGAATGCATGTCCCACGGCCAGTTGCGTTTGCTTTCAAACACTAGGCTGTGATTTCTCCTGCCCCTCAGTCTGGGTTTCCAAAGCACATCAAACACAAGGACTGCTGGAGACACTCTGTGGGTACAGAGCCTAGGGGAAAACAGAGGCTCCCACTGTCTCGAGGAAGTTCATTGCTCTCCTGAGGAAGCTCACGGCCACTGGGGAAGCTGACCTAAAGTTTAGTTTATTTAACAGAGTAGACTCTCAAATAGAGTGTGCTTGGGGTGCTGGGAGAAAAAAAAAAGCAGTTATGGTTGTTCTGAGCCATTTGTTTGAAAGAGTGAAAAAAAAAAGGGTTCCCGAAGTTGACATACAGATGTTTTATTTGTTCCTCCGTCTGCTTCCCCTTCCTCATCTCTCTGTCTCTCTTTCTGCCCACCCCTCTCTTAGTACTAGATGGAGATTGTGAGTAGAATGTGTATGAAAACACAAGTACATGTCTACTTCAGAATGCATACGAGATGCTCTTCCAGGAATGACACTGTGGAGGGTACATATAGTCTCTCTGTGAAGGTCATCGGTGACTCAAATGGTATGCCCATTTCTAACAGCCATATACCCCTGCCTTCTACAGGGCCACACGTGCCTGCGTCTGGCAGTGGGTTACGAGAACATGAAACTGTTGGATCCTTTAATATTCTCTCACCTCGAGGTCTCTTGTTAATGACAGGAGCACTCCTTTTGTTGTTCCAGTCGTCCTGTCCTGTCCCTTTGTCTTTACAGCATCATGCGTGTTTGGAGGGCGTGCTCCGCATTCACTCAGTAAACCAGGACTGTGTGACTTCTGTGTGACCGAGTAGATGCAAGGATCCCCTCCTGCTCTAGCTTGGTGTGACCCCTGAATTAGAATTAACTGAAAAGGGCTGGGTTGCCCCTTCACAGCTTGTTTTACTCTGTTATGCTCAAAAACATTGTTATTTTTTTGGGAAAGTTGTCACACTGCAATAAAGAACATCTTTGATTTTTTTTTTCCCCCAGTGGAAAAAAAATGTTTGTCTTTCAGATATAGTTGTGAGTGGGGGACATGTAGAGATTAAAGTATAATGTACCCATATATAAGTAGTTGAAAATATGTTTACCAATATTTTCCCCCAGTATCAGGCTTACCTTGCTTATGAGATTAATGATTTTTTAAAACATTTCTTTCCTCATTTAAGAGGTAACAAGTCTGGGGCTGAAGAGATGGCTTAGCAGTTAAGGCATTTGCCTGCAAAGCCAAAGGACCCAGTTTCGATTCCCCAGGACCCATGTTAGCCAGATGCACAAGGGGGCACATGTGTCTGGAGTTTGTTTGCAGAGGCTGAAGGCCTTGATGCTCCCATTCTCTCTTTCTTTCTCTCTCTCTCTCCCCCTCTTTCTGTCAAATAAATAAAAATAAAATATAAAAAAATTAAAAAATGTAACAAGATTGGATATAGCCATAGTTTTAAGTAGAATGAGAGGTGTTGTAATAGAAATACAGAATACTCTGTGCCTACAGACATTTATTCATAATGTACAAATTGGAGTCACCTCATTAAAGAAAACAACATTTGAGCAATCCCTTAAAATATAGACTCAAAACAATATATATTACCCAGTACTAAAGTTGGAAGAGAGAAAAGGAAAAGCAGTAGACTAGGAATAAGAGAAAGGGTCTTGGGAAGCAGGTGGACAGCGTTTCAGGATGAAGCCAGGGGCCGGGATGCACTGGGGACGGGTGGTGGTGGCCACGGTCAGGGAATGGAGAGTGCTGAGCAGACAGTGGCATGCTGTAGAAGAGGGTCTTGTTGGAGGCGACGATGACGTGTTCCTACTAAGGCAGTGCACACTGTGCACATATAGGAGTGAAAGTTTCAGTGACCTGGTCCTCGGAAGCCCACCTTGAGGTGTTAATGGGTGCAGGAGCTCTGCTGTTTGCCGAGGTGTGTTATAGAAAGATCCGGAACCAAAGGCAATGGAAGAATGAGTGAAACACTCAGTTTTAAATTAAAAAATAAAAAGGTGTTTTGTGTTGCCTCTGTATTTATTCCTTTTCTAACCCAAGCTGTTTTCGACAATGCATGCTATGATTAACGTATTAACCAAAGCAGTCTACCTGTGTTTTAGGCCAACACATTGGTTAGAAGCAATTAGCGATTTAACTTCAATTTAAGGCTCCTGTGGAGACATTGTGCCAGTGTGGAAAAGCCATCCATCACCATTGTCCTTGACATGGTCGCAGCTATCATGTAGTGACACTGAAGGCACTCTGTGTCTCTCCAGCTCATTGTCACTTGCGGTGTAAGGATCAGAAAGAAGATAGGTAGGGTCACCACACATTATTAGACATCACTAGTTTTGGATTTCTTTGTGCAGCAGAGTAACAAATAGTTACAACAAACTATGATGCGTTTCAGAATAACTGGAAGGGTATCAAGGTCCCAGCACCCTACATGCATGATCGCACATACCCACTAGGTGGTGCAAATGTCTGGAGTTCGATTGCAATGGCTTGAGGTACTGATGCTCTAATTCTCTCTCTCTCTCTCTCTCTAAAAAAAAAAAAGGTAAGTGTTTGAGGAGATGGAATTGATTTTTTTTTTTTTTTACCTAATTTGATCATTATATACTTGCATCAAATGATCATACTGTCCCCCATGAGGACCAAAGGTGTACAAATACCATGCTAGAATTTGTTAGTGTTTGCCCATGCCTCTGCCGTGGGGATCTACTAGCAAACTACATGGGATGATAAGAGCTTCTGACATCTGTGCTAATGATTTGGGCACAGAGGAGCCACAAGGTGCTGTGGAACTGAGTGTGGGCTGTGTTCTAGACGATTATAAGCCCACAGGTCTACTGGAATGAGGGTGTTAGAGCAACAGGACTTTGAATAGCTGTGAGACGTCTCTGTTTCGCCCTCTGCCTTTATCTAGGAGTGGGTGTAACCCTCGGCTTTGTCCTTTTACTTCCCTTGAATGGTACCTGACACCAGTTCACACTTCTGATTTTAACCGAATGTTTTGAGATTGGATCCTGACTTTTCATCTCCTCTCTTAATATTTGGGCCTAGGTTCATGATTGTGTAGTCTATGGATTAGCTCTCTTGGGATACGGGTGGACTTTGGATGCATGAATCTAAGTCTAGGGGAAGGATAAGATGAATATTAAGCTTGTTCCTTCATCCCTACCCCATGGGCAGGGCAGTGAGCAGCCACACACTCGGTGGCAGCTCCTTAGAGAACGAGGATGGTGTGTCTTGCAGATGCGTTACTATTTAGATGAGAGACATTGTCACAATGTGTACCAGTGTTCAAAGTGCTCAATATTAGCTAGAATGTGGCATATTTATGGGCACTTCATAGTATCGAGAAATTTGTTCTTATCTCATAATCAGGTGTTTCTCATTTTCTTTCTTTTCTTATTTCCAAGCTATCAGAGTACCCTGTGGAGTTTATAGTGAACAAGAGTAAATAATATTCAAATGATTGAGTGTACATATCAGAATTCCTCATTTGTATTTCTAACTTGATAGATTTTACTCTTCTGTTGTTTTACTGTCAGAATTTAGCAATTATTTTATTTCCTGGCCCGGTCACGTTGACTTCTGCCCTTCAGAATGTCCCAAGATTGTAGCACTAAAATTCAAAGTCTGAGCAGCATTCATGGTTCTGTTTTTATTTGTTCCTCCTGAGGGAATGCATGAATGAAAATATCTTATTTTCCATATTATGGATTTTTTTTTTCTAGGAAAAACAAAGTCTACTGGTGACATGATCACATGGCATTGGTTCAGAGCGGTTGTGCCATGCAGTCTGATTTCCAAACTGGCATCTTGTTATTTATTAGCAGCCATGTTGTCACTCAGCATTCCATGCTATAAGAACCTTACTGCTTTCTAAGGTTAGAAATAAAGAGAATCTGAGAATTTACTTAACATAAAGGGTTAGTCACCCACAAAAATCAGCACGTGAAGATGATCTTCGAGTCAAGGCTGAGCTCCTGTTTAACTTAGATTTGTCAAAGGAGGCTAGGCAAGCATCAGAGTTGTTTTGATACTCTATATGAGAAACAACGAGCGGCAGGTAGGCAGCTCTCAGGTACTGATGGCCTAAAACAACTTCGGGCGGCAGACGTAAAGTGAATTTAGAGCCAGATAGTAGCTCACAGCATCTGAATCTAGAAAGATGGGCTTGTGGATATGTGCAGTTATGCACAGAAAAATAAGCCTGAAATAGACCTGAATCTTTTTTTTTTTTTTCTAATTTGTCACCCACTGCTTTGTTATTGGATTCTTACTATATGCTGACTGCTATGTGAGGTGGTTCCAAAGATGAGGAAGACATGTAGAGATGGCTACAGAGAAGGAAAGGAGAGAGAGAGAGAGAAAGAATGAGAATGGCCTGAGCTAGGATGGACTGGGCTGGCCACATGAGGAGGGCTTTGGATGAGTTTGGATCAAAAGAAGAGATGGGAAGAAAGTCTAATGGAAAAGCATTAAGCAGACACGATGTCAGGAGGGTGGTCTGACTGCTCCTGGAGAACTGGAGGTATATGGGGGGAAGGGTTTCTATTTTCCAAGGGACACGTGGCTGTAATCAGCAAAGGAGACATTTTGCCACTTGTGAGGAACGTGAATTTCACATGGCCGTTTTGGACTTTGTGCCACAAATAATGTACAAGAACACTGCCAATCAGGGAAACACTTTGAACCCTTTTAAGAAGTCCATCTGGCTCCTGTGTACTAGGTCTCTGAAGTTCAGTTAGTATTGTAGTTGTTGATTCTAGGTACAGTTTGTGCTTTACGGCTGAAGGTAAATACATGATATATGTGGTGACTCGCAGACGTGAACGAAACAATCAACACCTCCAGCCTTCATGTTGTTCTGTACTAACAGCAGTTTTCCGTGGCTTGAAGTGTTGATCTGAAAATAAGATGCTGAACGAGATGGAAGTTGGAGCAGTTAAAAATATCTGGCTTTTGGGACTGGGGAGATGGTTCAACTATGAGAGGTGCCTTGACTCACAAGACCGGTGACCCGAGTTTAATCCCTGACACCTGACATGCAGAGTGGCCCATAAATCTGTGATCCCGAGGAATGGCGATGGAGGCAGAGCCAGGAAAATCCCGAGGCCCCTGGGACAGCTACACTAGCCTTTCAAGTGGCAAAATAGTAAACGCCTATTTTCGGCAGAAAACAGAAAGAGATCTTGTCTCCGAGACAGTGGGAGGACATGACCAGTACTAGGAGGCTGTCCTCTGACTTCCACATGCATGCTGTGGCATGTGAGCGCTCCTCCAAACACTCCCCCCACATCCAGCTTGTGACCCTGCTGAAGGGTTTCCATCATGTCTTTAGAAAGTGACTCAAATGTGCTTGTCCGAAGCCCTATCTGTGGGACAGCAGGAGCCGGCAGGAGGGAGGTAGGCTAGCACTTCTGCTGCGGATAAGTGAATTGCTTGGAAACGGCTGTGAGGACAAGGAAAGTACATGAGCTTAATTCTTTTTTATTTGAGAGGTACAACTTTGTTTTTTTTTTTTTTTAGTTCATTTCTTTGGGAGATAGGTAGGACAACAGATTTGAAATGATGAAAAGGGACTGTTATTTAAGAACAATGGAATCCGCAAGGATATCGTTCAATGTCACTGCAAGATGAGGAGAATTTTTTTGTGGTGTCGGGGATGGAGCTCAGGCCTCACACAGGTAAGTCAAGTTATCTGTCTTGAACTTTATCCTCAGCTCCAAGGAGGAGTTTACACACTGCGTCTCCCTAACTCAACTTTGGACTCAAGGATAGAATATGAAGATAATATGATGGCACCATGTTTAATTATTTATAAAAAAAAATGTCTTGGTAACATTTTCTTTTCCAAATTTAGACTTTCTGCCATGAGTGTCAGCTGCAGTGTCCTCTACTCTTTCAGTGGGGAGTCACTTTTAATACCTGAATTTGCTGTTCCCTCTAGCCATTCAGATGGCCAATATTCATACTGGTTACTTACACTGGTTTTACTAGTCAGGTAGTAGTGCAGGCCAGTCTGGATTTTAATACAGCTATAGTGACTTTCACGTGTTGTTAGACCTGAGAAGGCCCGTCCTCCCACCCCAGGCTGCGTGAGAAAGGGCATGTTCCCCCCTGCCACCCTACTAAAATTGTGGGCTTCCCCATGTCTGTGTCTCTCCCAGTTGGCTGAGGAAAAGGACACCGTTTTCTATGTACCAGTGCTTTCCACACGCCCTGACACTTAGTATAAAAATCACTTAATGTTTGCTGATGAGTACTATTGATGAAATGAATGGATTGAGCTTATGTAAATAACTATAACCCCTCTTAAGGTTTGAGAATATCTACTTGGTTTAGCACCCTAGTCAAACAGCCAATCATTTCAGTGAAAGAAAAGGAAAAAAAAAAACAACATAAGGTCAGCCATTTGTTTAAATTATGGAAATGTCAAAGTTACTTATTTACTCATTCATCTCTGCATTCACAAAGCGGTGTGCTAAGTCTCTCGGGAATGTACACTTTCTGCAGTCATGACAGCGTGAGAGTGCTTGCTGTCGATGCAAACTAGAGGGCTCTTTCCAAAGAATGAGCATCTCCAATGTACTGAGGAGCTCAGGAAGGCTTTCTGCAGAGGGCCCTGAAGGAAAGACTCATAGTTATAAGGAGCATGGAGAAGGGTACTTAAGATAAAAGCAACATCATTCTAAGCGCCCAGAGTTTTGGGGGGGGCATGAAGACTGAGGGAACTTGGGCCTGTATAATGCATGGGTAGGGAAAAGTCTGGGAGAGTAGATAGCTACGTTTGGACACTGAAAAACTTTTTTAGCCAGGGCGTGATGGCACACATCTTTAATCCCAGCACTCGGGAGGCAGAGGTAGGAGGATCACTGTGAGTTCGAGGCCACCCTGAGGTGACATAGTGAATTCCAGGTCAGCCTGAGCTAGAGCGACGACCCTACCCTCAAAAAAACAAAAAAAAAAAACCCTTCTTTCAAAAGGTAAATAAAATTATGAAGCATTTTCTGATGCCTTAATATGAAATATGATATGCTTTTTCTCTTCATATGTAACCACTAGAAAGTTTTTTTTAAACCTGTGCAATTCACAATCACTATGGAAACTTGGGTAACATAAAAGCACAATTAAATGAAATACCATTTTCTTCTCAGGGACCTGCTACTGTTAGTATTTTGGTGTATTTTCTCACAGATTTCTTCATAACAATATTTAGCAGATAGCATTAACATTAATATTCTGGCATAGTCTTATATTTGTTCTGCAAATGTGTGCACACACACATGTATGTATGTTCTTGTGTGTGAGAGCACATGTGTGTGGGGTGCATGTGCATGCATGTGCACAGGGTGTATGGAGACCAGAGGTCGACATTAGGTGCTTTCCTCATTTGCTTTACGACTTGTTTTTTATTTTTGTTTATTTTTATTTATTTATTTGAGAGTGATAGACAGAGAGAGAAAGAGGCAGAGAGAGAGAGAGAGAGAGTGGGCACGCCAGGGCTTCTAGCCACTGCAAACGAACTCCAGACGCGTGCGCCCCCTTGTGCATCTGGCTAACGTGGGTCCTGGGGAATCGAGCCTCGAACCGGGATCCTTAGGCTTCACAGGCAAGCACTTAAATGCTAAGCCATCTCTCCAGCCCATCTACGACTTATTTTTTGAGACAAGGTTTCTCACTAGCCTGGAACTAATCCATTTGTCTAGACTAGTCAGCCAGTGAGCCCCAGGGAGCCTCCTGTCTCTGATTCCCCAGAACCAGGATGACAGGCATACCGTGTCACATCTGGGTTTTTATGTGGGTGCTGGGGAGATGAGCTTAGGTTTTTTTTTTTTTTTTGGTTTTTCGAGGTAGGGTGTCATTCTAGCCCAGGCTGACCTGGAATTCACTATGGAGTCTCAGGGTGGCCTCGAACTCACGGCGATCCTCCTACCTCTGCCTCCCGAGTGCTGGGATTAAAGGCGTGCACCACCACGCCCGGCGAGCTTAGGTTTTTAATGCTCGCACAGCAAGCAATTAGCCTGCTGAACTATCTCTCCAGGCCCCACCCCTGTATTTTTTGTCAATATTTCATATGTACAGTTCATGAATGTTCAACACAGGAAAAATGGTCATGTTTTTGTAATAGATCATCATTAAATAGCTTTTGTTTTAGAAAGGGAGAAGAGGACTAGTGTTTTAGTTAGTGCTGAGAGAGGCGTCTTGAGCTCTGTCTCAGAGGGCGAGAAGTGCCAGTTGGAACTACGGTTGCCTCAGTTTCCTGCTAAGGCTGTTCATTCATCATTTTCATGTTCTGACCGAGCCCCTGAAAAACCACAGATGACCCACATATTGTACTTGCAGAATAATTTATAGATCAACATCCTTTATTGGCTTTGTTGGATCGTTTTTTTTTTTTTTTTTTTTTTTTTTTTTTTACCTTCTCTTTTGTTGTTATTTTTTGGGCAGTGTGTCACTATGTAGCCCAGGCTGGCCTCAAACACTGGATCTGCTTGTCTTAGCTTCTTGAGAGCTAGGACAGGCGTGTGCCATCATACCCAGCATCTTTCTGCCTTCAGCAGCGAATAAAAGTCTTACTTATTTATCTTAGTTTTTAGAAACATAGTCTCACGCTGCCTGGGTCGACTTTAAACTTGCCAGCTCATTTCATCTTTAAACTTCTGATCCTCCTGTCTCTGCCTCCCAAGCACCACAGTGCCTGGCCTGCCATGTATACCAAGAGGGTTAAGCCCATGAAGCTATTTGTAAATGAGGCAATTGAATAAGTAATTGAATAATCGAATTGCTCTATTATTTATTAAATTCTTAATATTATTTATTCATTAAAAATTAAACAAGTTTTATCCTGTCTGCTTGTAAAACAGTGCTTTCATTGAATATCCTCAGGACAGCAGCACTTAGACCCTGGCAAGTGCACACCTGCATGGACAGCACTTTAAAGTGAAGCCAGATGTGGGAACTGAACTTTTAGTGTTCTTAATTTGTGTGTGTGTGTGTGTGTGTGCAGTGTCCATGCATGTGTGGAGGCCAGAGGACACACTTGGGTGCTATCTGTACATATGCATCTGCTTCTTTTTGAGATAACACAATTTGGGGCAAGCAGGTTGAGATCGGGTCTCATGGAGCTTAGGCTGGCTTTAAACTCACTATGTAGCCAAGGATGACCTTGAACTCCTGACTTTGAACTCGTCATCCTTCTGCATCTACTTCTCATGTATGTGCAGCGCCACGCTGGCTTCCATTTCTTACTGGGTTATTAATGTGACCCTAGAATATTTGATGTGGAGTTCCAAAACGGACATAAATTTGGTTTGTGGTGGTGTTGAGAATGAAACCCATGGCCTTGTGCATTGCTAGGAAAGCACTCTACCCCTGAGCCATATTCAGCCCTGGCAGTGTGTGTATGTGTGTGCATGTGTGTGCATATATGTGTATGAGTGCTTGTGCATGTGTGTGTATATATGTGTATGAGTGCTTGTGCATGTGTGTGCACGTGTGTATGTGCATGTGCATGCATGCATGTCTGTGTATATATGTGTATATGTGTATGTGTGTGTGTATGTGTGTGCATGTGTGTGCATATATGTGTATGAGTGCTTGTGCATGTGTGTGTATATATGTGTGCATGTGCATGTGTATGTGCATGTGCTTGTGTGTGTGTGGTGCTGATGCTGACTTAGTAATTTTTATTGTACATGTATGTATGCTTTTGCCTGTCCATTTAACAAGAATCATTACTCTTCAGCTATCAGTTCCTGAGAAGCAGGTGAAATGCCTCTGATTCATGCACAAATGTTTGTAACAAATGTGCCCCAATCCTCAGTTGAGAAGATAAAGTGAGATTGGGCATCAACGTATCAGGAGGGCTTTTTGTTGAGTATGTGCGTGTCGTGTGTATGCATGCTTACATGTGTACTCGTGTGTGTGGGTGCAGGTGTGTGTGTGTGTGTTTACATGAACATATGTGCTCATTCATGTTGAGGCCAGATGTCTAAGCTGGAGGTCTCCCTTACTTGCTCTCCACCTTATTATTATTATTATTGTGGTTATTTATTAAGTAGGCACTTTGTAGCAATGACACATCATGTGTAGGTGCCTTCATTTCCCTCCTCCCTGCCCCTACTCCACTGAGGGCCCTCCTCAGAGGGATTGCTGGTACTCACCATGGGGTTGTGGGTTATGAGATGTGAGAGCAGCAGTCAGTCATTGTAAGGGGGAGGGGCAATGCCTCTGGACATTTCCTTCCATTCTGGCTCTTACAGTCTTTCCGCTCCCTCTTCAGCAAAATGCCCTGTGCTGTGGTGGGTATGTTTTAAGTCTGCGTTAGTGTTGTGCTCCCAGCAGCTTCTGGATTTCTGCTTTGGCATGTTTTGAGTATCCTCAGTGTCTGTCTTTCTCCATCACCCTGGCATGGCTTGTTAGGCTTGCCACGGAAGCAGCATTTCTGCTCATCTCACCAAATCCTCTGTAGTTTCCCCTGGGCCCTGGCTGATGTTCGGTTCTCACTGCCTTCTGGAAAAGAAAAACAGATTCTCCGGTGGAGAGTGAGGACGGCATAGGTTAAATGGGATAAGAATTGTTAATTAAAAGAGATTTTGATGGATGTAGCCTCTCTTTTGGCCAAAGACTAATGAGAGCTTCTCATTGGGTCCATGATCTTAGTCTCCATCTGATTCTGACTCTATGTTCTGTGTCAGCAGCATGTGATGCCTTCAGCAACAGGGTCTTCTTACCTTTTACCTTCGGTGGGTAATCGAGTGCTTTAACAGAAGTGTGTCTTGTTTGGGGGACCTCGTAGATCTCACAGATCTCTCTGATTAACAGTTCAATGTGGGTTGTAATGGACTTCTGGTACTGGGAGTTACAAGCCAAAGCCAAATGTTTTAGGGTTAGACTTCATCTCACCCTCCCCAGTGTTCTTCATAGCAAACAATCCCTGAATACTCCTGTTGAGAATTATATCTTTTAGTTTGCTATCAGGAGAACGTTTTCTATGGTACCAGTTAATTTGGGGTTTAGTTCTGTGTGTATCTTCACCTTCCGTCCCATTCCCCTCCCCCAAACATGTCTGTCCCTCTTATCTGTCCCTCAAGTTGCCTGTCAAGTATGCCTGTGACTCAAGCTTTTCCAGGTTAGGAAACACTGATGAGGGAGAACATGAGACGTTTGTCTTTCTGTGCTTGTGTGAGTTCTCTTTATGATCTGTTCCAAGTCTGTCTTATTTTCCTACAAATTTCACTATATCATGCTTCCTTACTGTAGAATTCCACTGTGTATTTGTACCACATCTTCATTATCCAGTTGTCAAACGATGGGCATCTGGGTTGATTCTAGTTCTTAGTTATTATGAATTGAGCAGCGATAAACATGGCTGAGGAAATATCTCTGCAATGAAGAATGTACTCTTTAATTCTCAGTGGAAGAAATGCAAATGGCTAATACTCACTTCAAAAATGTTCAACATTTTTAACCAGTAGAGGAGTTCAAATTAAAACAACTATGGGATTCCACCTCCCTCTAGTCAGGATGGCAATAATTAAAAAAAAAATCAAACGACCATAAATGTTGGTGAGGATGTGGGGAAAGAAGAACCCTCATTCACTGCTGGTGAGAGTGCAAATGTACACAACTACTATGGAAATCAATATGGAGGCTCCTGAAATACATGAAAATAGAGCTGCCAACTGACCCAGCCATTCCTCTGTTGGGCATCTACCCTAAAGACTCCACTGTACTTTTGAGAGACAGTCTCCCACTGAACTTTGAGCTCACTACAGTAGCTAGCCAGCAATCCTCAGGGATTCCCTGCTTCTGCTTTCTCAGCACTAAGATTATGGGCGCGTACCCCCCTGTCTGGCATTTTATGTGGATTCGAACTCAGTTCCTCAAGCTTGCATAGTAAGCACTATCCACAGCCCCAGAGAAGGTATTTGTGTGTGTGTGTGTGTGTGTGTGTGTGTGTGTGTGTGTGTAATATACAAAGAAGAACTTTACATAGAAAAGTTAAGACCTTGAAGGTGAGGATCACACAACTTAAGATGGCTTATGACTCACTATTAATCCAAATGTTAATCTCTGCTCTAGCAGAGGACTGATGACACTATTGTCCTTGTAAGATGTATTTGGAACCTAAAACCATATTCAACAGCAGCAAGCAGTGAGAGTCAGAGGGCCAGGAGTCTAACGCCTCTGCGTTGTAAGAGACCCGTCGGTAGCGTCACCAGCAGAGCACACCCAGGGGCCGTACTGTGCTGCCCTCATGTGCACCGGTGCTCCTTCCTCCTCAGACCTTCATCATCGTCCTGCCTGTTGGGCAAGTGGTCTCTAATGTCATGGGTCCCTGGGCAATTCTAGAACGTCTGACTGAGACGTGAGGGTTGGAATCCAGCTAAGTGATTGGCAGCGGGTGCCTAGAGGCCCATGGGGAGATTCCCAGAGGGAACATGACAGCCAGTTAGAGGCAAGTTTCTACCCACTTGCCTTCAGATCATCCTAACAAGCCACTCATCAGAGACCACGGTGCAGCCGTGTCCTGAAGTGACACCTACTTAGAGCCTTTCGTTAAATTCCCCAGTAGTTCAACTGAGCTTGGTAAATATGGCCCTGATTGTGTGTTCAGCTATACAAACTTACAGTTGATTACAGTGTACTAAAAGGAAGTTCATATTCAAAATTCATCACTTCCTGCTTATTTTGCCATTATCTGTCTTTATCCTTCCTCTCCCTTCCTTTCCATTCTCTTCCCCTTCCTGTTCCTTCTTGTTACTCCTGTACCCTTCCTGTCGCTCTCTCTTCCTTTTGCCTTCCCTTCTTCCTTTTCCTTTCTCCTCCCTTCCCTTCTCCTCCTCTCTTCCTTTCCTCTCCTCTTTAGTTATTTTCCTTTTTGAAACAAGGTCTTATAAGTAGGTAATACTTGCTTTAAACTGACATTCCTGTTGCTTTCCCATTGTGAGTGATGGGATTATATGTTCAGCTTCTACTTAAAAAAAACTATTGAAAAATGATAATCTACCTGTTAGGGATCATAATGCCACAATCAATTGTCTTTTGGAAGGCTCCAAGATAACCACGTTCTGAGGAAGACCCAGGTGCAGTGAAGTTCATGTCTAAAATCTTCAGTTCCCCAAAGTGTCCAATGGTGGCCTCTTGTCTGATGAGAGGAGAGAACTCAGAGTAGCCAATGGTGACAAAGGTGTTCACCTTCCTTTTAAGTAGAAGGACAAAGAGAATCAGCTGATTCAGTTATTTTGGAATTCTATTTTCCATCTTGGGGACGCATTCATGATAGTCAGTTCTGCTCTAATGCTCATTTGCAAACACAAATTGGTTCCAATGCAGTTGACATATTAGGAAGCACTTTACACATAATGTGTGTTTCATATTCACACATTCATGATTTTCTTACAGTAGATAAGGACCGTTGCAGCCAGTTGAACCTAACTGGGGAGAAATACAGTGAGGGGCCATTTCTCAGTCATCTACTGGCTACCTCACAGTTGACCTTTCCATCTCGTCACAGAACTTCCAGCAGTAAGCTTGGTCATGATTTTACAAGTCAACTTTCAAGTCCTTTTCAGAACAGAATAGTTATTGTCTTCAGATATACAACTTTCATAATGTTGGTATTTCTTCACCAATTAACATAAGTTACTCTGTTGACATATTGATTACGCTTATACTTGGTTTTTATTTGTCATAGTCAAAGTCTCCCCAGGTCTGAGTCCTCCTTATAAGTGTCAAGTGTTTTCTTCCAGTTTTGCATAGTGTGTGATCTGAGGAATGCCCACACTGCATTACAGGTCTCCCGACTTGTTTAAAGGGGGTTAACAAAGTGAGTACTCACAAAAATACTGGATCATTTGTAATCTATGCTTCTAACTTTTGTTATCTTATGATTTTTGTTGTTGTTGTTCTTTGGGGGAAGACACTGGTACCTGAATCAAAACAGAGAGAGTAGAAATGTCTAGAATCAATAGTCAAACACTATCAGAACTGTGGTTCTACCTAAGTCTTCTGCTTCCCAGGGCAGCTCTCCCACCCACCAAAGGCTCATTTCTTTGACCACTGCCTTGGAAGTGTGCAATGCTTAGTCCTTTGTGGGAAGATATTTCCTATTGCAAAAGGAACACCTTTGAGTGAATAGTAAATTAACAACACAAATTTAAAGAATTTAGGATTTTTTTTGGCATATGTGGGTAGAGTATGTATAGCATGGTGTGTGTGGTATATGCACACATATGTACAGATGCATGCATCCCATGTGTGCACAGGTGGGAGCCAGAGGAGAATGCTGGGTGCCCTCCCCTGCCCTGCTCATTTCCTTGAGATGGCTTCTCCCTCAACCTGGAACTGCTGTTTGTGGTCAGGGAGCCCCAGGATTTCTCCAGTCTCTGCTCCCTACAGGACTGGCGTTACAGCTTTACTGATTACGTGGGTGTTCGGAAATTGGACTTGGTCTCAGAGCCCCACCGGCTTGAGCAGCCAGCATTCTTACACACTGAGCCATCTCCCTGGCCCCGAATTCAGAGCTTTAATTTTAAGATAGTGGCAGATTGACTAATAAACAGTCAAAGAAGTGAATTGGGTGAAAGAGATTCATTCTTTCTCTGTCTACTACCAAAAGTTTCCTTTCCTGGGAAGTCATTGATTGCTAGGGAATTGTGTTGTCTTGGAATCTGGTAACTTTCTTGACTGTGCTAGGTGATGGATAGATCCAAATGCAATATTTCTCACTTCTTCTCTAAATTTTTAATTTTTTTTATTAATTATGAACTTTACTGTAGGAACATATCACCAGGCTTTCTCACTTTTTATATGCATAATTTCTGCTCTTATTAACCTTCCCTTGACCTCATATCCCTTTACATATTCTAGGGTTTATTTTATATCACTTTCCCAAACAAATACATTTAGAAGGAAATGGTTGAGGTGAATAAATTAGAAGATGATACCACTAGTGAATTCTTCAACTTCTTGGTTTCTTCAGAGAGTGGGAGTGGGGGAGGGGGAACAGAGTCAAGTATTGATTTCTAGTTCTTTTTTTAAAAGGTATTTTATATACTTATTTAAGAGAGGGAGAGAGGGAGAGAGAGAGAGAGAGAGAGAGAGAGAGAGAGAGAGAGAGAGAGAGAGAAGAGAGAGAATGGGCTTGCCAGGGCCTCCAGCCACTACAAACGAACTCCAGATGCATGCACCACCTTGTGCATCTTGATTAAGTGGATACTGGGGAATTGAACCTGGGCCCTTAGGTTTTGCAGGCAAGTGCCTTAACCGCTAAGCCAGCTCTCCCACCTGATTTCTAGTTCTTGCAAGGAAAGTTAGTTCTCTGAATGAAAATAAAACACCTTTTAAAATATTAAGGAGAAGCAAACATGTTCTCTACTTGGGAAATGTATGTACTTATCTTGTAGTGGCCTTGCTCACAGGATTGCGTTGATGTTGTTTTTCTTTTTCTTTTGGCTGGCATGCCTTATCTTGCTCTGGAATGCTAATGTATTTTTGTGAGCAGCCTCAACCTTTGCTTTACAACCCTGCTCACTCCAGTTCTTAAACATACTTAATCCACGGTGGCAAATTGATTATTTTAAAGTACCCCGAAAAGAATCTGAGCCCTGTGTGGTAAGCTGTAACAAGGAGGCAGTGTGGTGAGTTATGAATCTCTGCTATGTTGATGTATCTGGGAAGTGCAGTCGTAATATGAGATTAATTCTAACGTTTGCATTTTGCCTTGCCTCTTATGCCAGAGAATCAAATGTCACAATCTGTATCACTTTGCTTAATTTTCAGCAAACCAGGACTTGTTTGTAGGAAATGGTGCTGTGCAATATAACTTCATAGTTCACTGTTCCTTAGACTTTCAGCATTCATCCTTGTGACATTCTAGAATTCTTGAAATGTTTTATCAGATAAACCTAGTGGCTAACCATCTTATCCAGTGCCTGTCATTTTAAAACCAGAAGTCACAGCATTTAAACAATTGGTTTTTGGAGCACTGAGGAGGTATAGTGCTTGTCTAGTATGCATGAGACCCTGGGCATAAATGATCCTTAGCATTTGAAAAAGTTCTTCCCAGCACCCTCAACAGGGCTATGGTGATTGGATCATTTCATTATGGACTCCTTGCATTGCTTATTCTCATCCTTTTCTATTGAGCATTTGCTTACCTTGACTATTACAGGAGAGATATTTTTTAATTATTTATTTATTTAAGAGAGAGAGAAAGAGACCAAGAAAGAGGGAGGGAGGGAGAGAGAGATAGAGATAGAGATAATAGATAGATAGATAGAGAGAGAGAGAGATGATGAGGATGGAGTGCCAGGGCCTCTAGCCACTGCAAGGAACGAACTTCAGATGCATGTGCCACCTTGTGCATCTGACTTTACGTGGGTCCTGGGGAATAGAACCCAGTCCATAGGCTCCTTAGGTCCTTGGGCTTTGCAGGCAAGTGCTGTGACTACTGATCTATGTCTCTAGCCCGACAGGAGAGGTTACTAAGTGCTAAAGCACTGAAATTAAGTGAGCAGTCTCTGTGCCTTGTTTGTTTGTATTTATTAATGTCTCTCAGAGGTGAATGCAGCCTTTTGGAGAAGATGGTAGAAAGTGAAAGGACTTAAGGGGACCTCCTAGTATATGTGCAGCATCAGAAATTCACTACATTGAATCTTATAATCCAAACATCTACATGAAAGGATATTGAAAGTTCTCATAAAAAGAAGTGATAAAGCCAGGTATGTGGCACATGCCTTTAATCCCAGCACTTGGGAGGCACAGATAGGAGTATCACCATGAGTTCAAGGTCACCCTGAGATTACATAGTGAATTCCAGGTCATCCTCAACCAGAGTGAGTACCTACCTTGAAAAAAGAAAGAGGTAATAAAGGATGAGGAGGTGTCTCAGTGGGTAAGGGGCTTGCTGCACAAGGACGAGGGTCTGTGTTTGGATCCACAGAACCCATGTAAAAAGCCGGACACAGTGGTGAGTACCTGCAGTCCCATCTCTCCTGTAGCAATTTGGGAGGAGAAGACAGAAGAATTCCCTAGAATTTCATAGGCCAGCTCGCCTGGCATATGCAATGATGAAGAATAGGAGAGCTTGCCTTCGAGGAGTTGGAAGGTGAAGGTGGACATCTCAGGTTGTCTGCCAACATCCACACATGCACCCACACTTACACTAGATCATACACACACACACACACACACACACACACACACACACACACACAAAGTGATAAGTAATTGAAATAATGGATAATCTGTGTATCTTATGTCAACCAAAATATGATATATAAATAAATTATCTGGCAGTAACTTAGAAAAATATTCCACATATTTTTGGGGAAAAAAAATCTGACATTGGAAATTTATTAGGGGAAAGCTTCCCTTAGTAAATACTTCTTCCTTTTTCCTTGTTGAGCTATCTTTTCTTTTTGTATTGAACTAAAGGGACTCAAAAGCATTGATTGGACAAGCCTGGAGAGTATGCTGTAAAGGCAGCTGGGGTCACAGTCCAGTCTACCAGCTGAAGGGTCTTTGTGTCTGGGCCGTGTAGAACTCTCAGAACACTTACGGCTGTCTAGCCCCAGGCCCTCTGAAACACTCAGAGCTGAGCACAGTCCTCCCTAGATCTCCCAGGAAACAAACTAGCTGATTAAAGGCAATTTGCTCATCCATCTCTTGGGCAGATACCTTGAGTGGGATGCTTCACTCGGGTATTCTGTCCTCATCAATATAAAAATGTAAAGCCACTGTCTTGGCCACCATGCGTCTTAGAATAAGATGAGTTAAATAAAACTGAAATATTTACAACTCATCTACTTTTAGCTGTAATTTTTATGGTTTTAAGCTGCAAATCCAAATAGAATCATGGCTACCTCTATCCGTGGACTGGAAGGGATTATATTTGAAGGCCAGGCTGGCCCTCTTCCATTCTGGTCACTGTGCCCTTGGTTGCAAGCTATAGAAAGCACTCAATGTCCCCTTACTACTCCTTGCACCATGCTCATCTCCCTAGCAACCACAATGATGCTATTTCTAAGTGGCATCATTTCTCCAAATGGTCCTTGTAAAAGAATAAAGACAGTTGCCTTCAAAGTTGTCTCTAATATGCCGGCAGTAATGAGGTGTGCGCACACATGCATATGCATAAGTATTTTAGGTATAAAGTTGTAAGAATGAAAAATAGGGTTGGAGTATAGTGGACAGCTGAGGTGTCACCACACAGTGAGGCAAAACACATTTTCTGCTTGCCTCCTGTGCCTCTATGCTGAAGGGAAGCAACTCTTGTTCCTACTGAAGACTGAGGAGCCGGGAGCTGGCCACTCCTCTGGAAGCTTCTTGTTCATTCTGTCATGTGTTTAGAATTATTGGCTGACAATCTATACTGTGTCATACACCAGACACAACAGAGAAACAAATGAATATGGTTATTAATCCTGTGGGATTTCTATTCTGTGGTAGGGCCTTCATGTCTTCATATAACTCATGAGAAAGGCTGAGCAAAAGGCCTGCTGTGTGATTGGCTGGTGGCCAGAATGTTCTTCAATCACTTCCTTGCTTGGATCGGAAGTTTTTGGTGGCAATTGTGTCTTGGTCTTACATGATACCCACAGCCCTTGTATCTGTGACAGTAGAAATATACTCAAAACACGTACGTACAGCCTTTCCTCAGTGAGAAGCATCAAGATCAAATTGATGCACCCCAAACAGCCGGATGCTTATTTTATATAACACTCACTTGCTGTTTATCTCCCATTTCATTTGGCCCTGCCAGATCTGCATTAGACTCTTCTTCCTTGTGACAGTAAAAATAGAGTAATGGGTTTAGCAAGTTCCCACTAACCACTGCTAAATTCATGAGGGTGAAGGCCAGAGAGTGTACTTGTAGGAATACATGTAGTATTCTTGGATGCTCATGGGGTGCTCTTTGAATAGCTCATTGAGCAGATTGCAAGTAGGTATTGCACAAGAACTAGGGTATTTTCCATTGTCACATTTATAACAGCTGGAAAAATAACAATGAAACCAGAGGAGTCTTTCAATAGAAATCTATTCAAGCAAAATACACTTAACAGATTAACAAATTCTGATTTGTCTGCTAAAGACTTTTACTTTATTTTTTCAAATAGCTTTTATCCCTTACAGACCATCTCATTGCCTTGTTGTTAGTGTTCCATGTAAGAAATTAGTGAGACGACTGTTTTCCCAATGTTCTAAAGTGTGTCTAATGTGTTTGTGTGTGTGTGTGTGTGAGAGAGAGAGACTGAGAAAAAGAGAGAGAGGAGAGGAGGTGTGAGGGAGAGGCATGTATGTGTGAGGGGGAGGGATAAAAAAGATGGGAGGAAGGGAAGGAGAGAAGGAGACAACATGGTTTCTTACAGTTACAGGAGAATGAATTAATCTGACTTTTCTTCCTTTCGGTCTGAATTCCATGTTTTAAGATACATAAACCATTTATAGTTGTTATGGCTACCATATAGCAGCCTGAAAGGAAGACACTTCATTGCTTTTTGTTTTTTGGAAGGTAGGAGAGTGAAGACGCTCAGGTCCCCTTTGCAACCCATCAAGCCATTGTATTTTTTTCCTCTTTTAATAAGCATCTCAGAGGAAAACGTGTGGTGTTCTCCTGCTGCGTTCTCCATGCTCAGCACTGTGAATGGCTATACACCTTGAGAGAGAACTTGATCTAGAAACACATGGGCAAGTGTGACAGGACTTCCAGATCCACTTTTTTTTTTTTTTTTTTTTTTTTGCCAATGCTGTTTCTCAAGTTATGGATTTTGTATGAATCAGTTATAGAAAGCTAGTTAGAAGTGCTGGGAAAAAATACACATTTGTAAAGCATTTTCATTAGCACATTAGCACAGGGAAAGTAGCAGGAAAAATATCTAAAAACTCTTTATGAGTCTATCTTGGAAAAAGTGAATTCTTCAGGCAATTGTACCACTGAGAAGGTGTGAATTGGAAAGCCTTTGAAAAAGTGTATCAGATGAGGATCAGTGTAAAATTTTGTTGTTAGCTAATAAAGCACTTTTTAATGGTAGGACTTTAAGAATTATAATTACTTAGCTATTGTGGTTTAATTTATGAAATAACTACGTCATAGTGCCTTATTCAGTGGATCTCTGACACTGCCTTCCCTACGTGTCTTCAGACCTCCCCACCTTTACAAGTGTGTAGCATTAATGGTTTGAATGTAAATTGTGCCCCACAGGCTCATGAGTTTGTGCGTTTGGTCCCCATATGGTGCTGCTTTGTGAGGTTGTGAGACCTTCAGGGCATGAGGTCTAGCAGGCAGTTATAAAGCCATGGGGCTGGAGCGTGAGGACTCAAAGCTAGCTCTGCTTCTAGCCTGAGCTCTCACTCCTGATCCACTGAGATGCAGCCAGCAATGTCACAAGCCACTTCCACTATACTCCAGACACCAGGTCTTCCTTTCCATGATGTCTGTATCCAAAACAGAACCCTACTCCCTTATAACACTTCTGTGAGGTACATGTTTTCAAGTAATCCAGATGGTTTGGAGAAGTGGGGTCATTTCTGTGATAACACTAATCAATTGGTCCCTAGGCCTTTGAGAATGGTTTGTGGGGAGAATTTAGAAGAGTTTGGAGCTGTAGGCCAGAGAATCCCCATAGTTCCATGAGCAGAGATTAGTGGGTAATTCTAATAAGAGATTCAAAAACCAGAATACAGAAAGTATTCGGAGCAGTGAAAGCCTGGCTCATGAAGTTTCAGAGGGGAATAAAGACTCTATCAGGAATTGTGTTAGAGTTCATTCATGTTACATTTGAGCAAGTGATCTGGCTATGTTCTGCCTATGTCCAGAAAAGTTTTTTTGTGGTGTAATTAAGGTTAATTTATTTGGTGGAGGAAATTTTATCATAGCATAGCAATCAGGCTGTGGCATGATTATTGTTTACCCCATTTAGTCATATTTACACTGAGAGAGCAGAAAGATGTGAAAAATGTGTAGTTTGTTGAGAAAGGGGGCTCCAGTGAATTTAAAGTTGCGGACAGGGTGGCTCTAGGCAAGGCGGACAAAGTGTCTGTAATTGTTAGAGGTCAGTGGTATTAAAGAGAAGCTTATCACTTTGCTATGGAATAGTACGAAAGGACCTTTGAGGACAGGACCCTACAAATCAAAGGGTCCAACGTATAAAAGTGTACATTTATTTGACAGGAGAGTGCCAGAGATTATAGAGCTTCTTACTAGAATAGGATTAGCTATATAAGCATTGTCCCTGGTTCATTCATGTAGGTTCTTAAGAGTCTCCTATAGCTATGGTCCATGGAGGTCTGACTACATCTCGAGCCAGCAGCAGAACTTGATGTCTTCCATGTGGTGCTAATGTTTCAGGCATGCAGAATGCATGCAGTTATAGGGCTGTGGAAACTGGCACCAAGGTTCCAGAGGGAAAAAAAAAATGGTGCTGAAGGCAGACATCATGTGGCAGGGTAGGGTTCCTTGAAGAATGCTCCGGACAGGCCCAGTTGCAGTAGAGACCCCACCATGTTTTAGATGCTATGAGTCTGGGTCCTGGACGTAGGATGTCCACAGAAAGCTGCAAATACAGGTGGAGTAGGCTCAAGAGAGAGGCCATGCATACCGCAGGAAGGACTATGGGAACGAGGCTCTCCAGGCCTGTTGGAGTCCCATGAGTCACAGTTGTCAGACATGGGGCTATGAGCTGTTACTCATCCTGCTGTGTTTTGCTCTGGCTTTTGCGCAGATTTTCTTTGATACCTTCCTCTTCCATCCATTTGCAATGGAAGTGTTTATTACTCTGTAGTACTGTATCTTAGAAGTATATAATTTGTTAGTGATATTATATGGCATATACTTACTTAAGAAATTGTGTCGCAGCTCAAAAAAGACTTCGTACTTTTGCACAGTATTGGAACTGTAAGACTATGGGGTCATCCATAGCCACACTGGAAACTGGACTGAATACATTTTGCATTTTGAGATGGTCATGAGACTTTTGGGGTCCGAGGTAGAATATTAAGGTTTTATTGTGAAATGTTCTTCACAGGCTCATGTGTTTGAGTAACTGAAGTGGTACTATTTTGAGAAATTATGAAGCCTTTAGGATGTCAGGGCTAGCTGGCAGACACAGGGCCATAGGAGAGGGCTTGGAGATGTTCTGGTTCTAGCTTGAACTGTCTGCTTCCTGACCTACTGAGATGTAACAAACTATTCTGGAAGCTTCCATTCTGGAGTCCCATCTACCATGCTTTTCTGCTAGATGGACTCTACTCTCTAAACTCTGAGCCAGATCGAACCTGTCACTACCTATGTTGTTTTTCCAGGCATTGTGTCACAACGTTGAGGAAAGTAACTAATTCACATGGTTTTACTTTGACTTCTTCATTATTCCTTCATTTTCAGTCCAGCCCACTTCCTTCCTATAATGTGTACTGCCATCTTTCAAAAGTAAATAACTATATTTTTAACTAATTGCATAATTCATGGTAAATATAGAAACCGAGCCTTTGTGAAGATAGGAAAAGTGATGGTCAGTTCTCTTCATAAACTCACTTTTCCTGGCCTTTAACTGATATTTTTATACAAATTACTTTTGTACCCAGCTTGACACACAGCTTTAATTCCTATGCCATCCATATTAAAATGATTAACTAACAGGGAAGTCCTGGACCAATTGTAGGTAGCAAAACCCAGAAGTCCACTCAGTTGGCTGTAGTGGATAGATGTGCTTCATGACAGACATGGGATTTGTTACTTTACCCTGGCTCTCTTACATAGCCCAGACTGCCTAAATCACTTCTCTAAGTTTACACCTGCATCCACATCCCTTTCTTCTGACAGTCAACAGAGTCTATGAAGATGTGAATTAGCCAAACAATTGATGAGTGTAATTTTTTTTCTTACAATATGTCCCATTATTTGACATGTGCAGGGAAAATCATAGAATGTAAAATATTACCCTGTAGAGATAATGATCAATAAACTGTTCCCACTAGAGTAAAACAACCTGAACCACTGTCCCCCCTAGATCAAGGTACAAAGCTCCAGCTATAAGATAATCTTGGTCAGGCATGGATCCTGCTTCTGAGAAAGCTCCTAGATTTAGTGACCAGTTGTAGGAGACAGAGGACATGTTAAGTGAAACCATGAACATACATTAGCAAAATTATGACAGGGAAGAACTCTACAGAACCAACGACCTAGTTTCTTTAATAAGAGCAAAAACAATGCAAGAAAAAAAAAAAAACATAGTGGTATTCTTGTTGCCGTTCCCCTTGTATTTCTGGGACAAATACCATATCAGAGGCAGCTTATGAGAGAGAAGGGTTTATTTTAGGCTTATAACTTCCAGGGGACGTTCCAACCTGGCAGAAGTATCTGGCTCGCTTTCAGATATCCTTAGCAGAAAGACAAAATCCATCACACAGAAGCACAAACACCCAGAGCTCAAGCTGGCTGTCTACATACCTACTAGGGCTGGATTCGAGATTCATCCCTCAGTGACATACTCCTTCATCAGGGCTCTGCCTGCTGGAGACTTAGTAGGAGAGTTAATCTTAATCAAAAATACCTCAGGCTATGTGGACATGCATTTACATTCAAATCACCACGTTCTTCCCCTGGCTCCATGGACTCATAATCATCTCACAGTGCACATAGTCCGACTTCAAAGGTCCCATAGTCTTTCCCAACTTTAATGCTGTTTAGAAGTCCAAAGTCTAATCTGAGATTCAAGACTGTGTCTTAACCGTGAGCCCTGTAAAATCAAAATACAAGTTACATATTCTCAATACATCATGACACAGAGTAAGCAGTCCCATTGCAAAAGTAAGGCATAACAAGGAAAGACTAGACCAATATAAAATCAACAGCCAGCATGTAAACATCAAATATCTACAGTTCCAAGTGTAACATCCATAACCAGAGAAGTCTCTGGATTTCTAATTCTGCCCTTCCTAGTGGGCTGATCTTCCCAGCCAGGGAAAACCTCCATCACCAGCTGGCAGCTCTCCTTGGCAGCTGTTCCACAGTCCTAGTATATGCAAAACATCCTTAGTCTACACAGCAAGCCATGGTTCATCTTCATAGCTCCATACAATAGCCTTACTTGTTCTCCATGCAGGAATTTCAACCCTGCTTCCTAGTGCTGCATCTCAGCAGCTCCTGGAGCTGTGTGTACTTCACGAACCACTTCCCAGCAGTACAGCCAAACTTATAAATCCAGGGGAGAATAAGACTTGACCTTAGAAGTCTTCCTTCAAACCTCTTCCTTGCACAAGAATTTGTAGTCCTAGTGGCTTTAGCTTTGCATGGGTGGGTCTCATCTTCATGGCAAATCTTTTCTATTGTCCCAATGCAAAACAATTGGCAAACCTTAATGGTGTCAATCTCAACAATCATAGCTTAAGTAACCTAAAATCGGTCTCTGTACCTGTAACTTGAAACGTGCTTGAATTTTTTTTTTTTTTTTGTGATAAACTATGTTTCTCATACCTTTCTGGTCTATAGTTCTGCCAAGTATGCTAATCCATCACTTTTAAATTCAACTTTGATCATATTCTCAGGGCACAGGTGGTATGCAACCAATCTTTCCACCCGTGGCCCAATTCCACTAAAGTCTTCTCCTTTCCCTTTGAAGATTCTTAAGTCAAGCTTTCATAATCTACAATTCTCTCTGCATTTAAAAACTTCAAACTCTCAGCAGAATAGCCCATCAAGCTCTGCTTATAACACTGCAAGGTTTCTCCAGCCCAAAATACCAAATCTGTCCACAGTTCTTCCACAAACACATTCCTAAAAACCAAAAATGACATGGTCAGATTCATTGTAGCAACAACCCCACTTCTGGTACCAATGTTCTGTTGCAACTACTTTTTTGTTGTTGGCACAAAGCACCTGACCAGAAACAGCTTATTGGGGAAAGGGGTTTATTTTGGCTTATAGACTCCAGGGGAAGCTCTATGATAGCTGAGAAATGGAAGGTATGGCAGAGGCTGAACATCACTTGGTGGCCAATATCAGGTGGATAACAGCAGCAGAAGGGTGTCCAAGTTGGTGAGGGGAAACTGGCTCAAACATCCCTAAGCCTACCCTCTATTATATACCACCTTTTGCAAGTCTCCAGCTTTCAAATTAACATCAGCTGGGGATCAGGTATTAAAAACACATGAGTTTATGGGGGACACCTTATTGTAGCCACCACAACTGTGAATCAAGAGACAGGAGATGTCAAACTATCATAAAGTGTGGGTCTCATTCTTATCCCTGTTCAAATGTACAGAGTAAAAATAACAAGTTTAGCATGGAAACATGTCCACTGACAAGACATGTGTTGGTATTAACTAAGCACCATCAATCATATAACTGAGAATCAGAGATGTGATGATTGAAAGTTTAGCAACTAGGTATCCAGAATTAGGAGCTCCAGGCTTAGTATTTGTTTAGTTCCACAGAGTATACACTCTCCCCATGGATTCACACACTGTCACACACTCCAACACACACATGCGTATGCCCCACATACACAAATATGCATTCATACACTTATTTACAGCACATACACACTAAAAAAGAAAAAGAAATGCGAGAGCTAAAAGAATTAAGTTAAAAATAGCACTGTCTTTTATAAATCTCTATTAAAATACTTAATGATGAAAGGTAATGATGTCTGAGAAGAACTGGGTGAGGGTCAGTACCTGTGTAAGTGGAATATCTGTGTGATTTTTGAGCATGAATCTAATATGCTGGAGTTCATGATACCTTTTGCTGCTTTGTATATGTTTATAATTGTATAAAATTAACAAAAAAATGTAGATTATAAAGTGAGAGGAGCACCTTGTGAGAGTTTTAGGAAGAGCAACATGTTGTGACTCTAAATGAACTCTCTGGTGAGATGGCACATGCCAAGTTCAGGAACTTGTTGCTTCTTTCTCACATATGCCCTGGGGTGCATCAGCTGAAATGCTGCATTAAATTGTCAGTCATCACACAGTTCTTCCTTTCCGTATCACTTTCCTTGTTCTAGCAAACACAATTGTTATTTCCGTGGCCCAGTAGTCTTACTTCTGCAGTGTAGCATGAGAGGGCTGTTACTGGTTCTTTGATTAAATCATGGCTAACTGATCACTGAAGAGCTTATTTCATTCTCCTGCACAGGATTCAGGGGGCCACTCAGGCCTTGGCACAGGTAGGACTAAAAGGAAAGGCCAAGCACACAAGCATATGAGAAGTGCAAGTACCATATGAAGCTAGGAATTACATATTTAAGCAACAGCAAGGTACAAGTTCAGTCTAAAACACCAAAAGTGGCAAACATTGGAGAGGACATGTGGCAGCAGGAACTTCTGCTCACGCTAGGTGTGGTCGTTTGAATGTATGCCCTCCGCCCACAGACTCGGGTGTTATTAAAATTCAGTTTGCAGCTTCTGCCCCCATCAGGACAGCAGTGTCCTGCTACAGCGCGACTGGGAGCAGATCTCAACTCCAGCCCAAGGTATGCAGACACGTGTGAGCTGGAGGTCTTGTTGTAGGTATGTCCTTGCTTTCTTGTGGTGCTGGCTGTTTGATTGTGACTCTCTGGATCCATGAAAGGGAACCAGCTTCGTCCACCATTATGGAACTTCCTCTTGGTCTTCCTCTGAACTGTGCCTGGTTGGGAAGTTCAGCCTAGCAACGTGGAGCTGTCACCAACACTGTGTCTGAGTGCAACTTTGTATGACCACTTTAAAAGACAGTTAGTTGTCAGCTGTATTTCTTTTTGTTGTGTGTGATTTCACTGTGTATTTGGTGTATGTGTGTATGAATGTTATGTGTGTGAGTGCACATATGTGCACAGGTGCATGTCCACATGTGTCCCTATGTGTCTGAAGAGGCCAGAGTCTGATGTCAGGTGTCTTCTACCATTACTGTCAGTTTTCCATCTGGTAAGAACTCACTGACATGGCTAGACAGTCTGACCAGAGAGCTCCAGAGACTTTATTATACCTGCCTTCCCAGTACTGTGATTTACAGATGTGCACCACCATGCCTGGCATTTTACATAAGTTCTGGGGATCTGAGTCAGGTTCATATGCTTGCGTAGCAAGCATTTTACCCTCTGAGCCATCTCCCTAGCTCAGTTGTCAGTTTTTGCACAAGCTGTACATACCATGAATATACGGTCCAGCCATTGCCCTTCTTGGTGTAACCTATCTGGCTTAGAAACCTATGTGTACACAAAACCTGTGCATAAATGTTTATAGCAATTTTATTCATAACTGCTCAAACTTGAAAGTACCCATGGTGTCTTTCAGTAGGTCAATGAATAAATAAAGTGTGAATAAATAAATGCTGTAGGTTTTCAACCTTATAATTCCTCAAAAGGCGAAACTATGGAGACAGTAGAAAGGTCAGAGTTGCCAAGGGCCAGGGCCGTTGGGAAGGATGATTAGGTGGAGCACAGAGGATGTTCAGAGTAGTCCTATGATTCCCCAGTGTTGGCTGCCTGCTACATCTGCCTCAACCCATTGAATATACAACACCAGAAACAAGCCATAATGTAAAATATAGACACTGGGTGGTTATGATGCCCTACTGTAGGGTCACCAGTTGTAATAAACATGCTTCTATAATTCAGGGTGCTGGTCATGGGGGAGGCTGTATTGTATGTGTGAAAATGGAAATGCAGTGCTTCCCATTGAGTTTTGCTATGAATTTAAACCTGCTCAAAGAGTAGTCCATGTTTCTAAAAGGCCCAGTAAAACTGGGCGGAGAGTTCCTAAGTGATGCTTTAATGTGAGTAGTTAAGGAATAAAATCAAAGGCTCTTCTATGGTGCTTCTGTGTAATTGTACCAGGTTGTTATCTATTGATTTGCAAATAGGAGCATAAATAGATTTCAGGAGTGAAAATTGATGCTGTGTTTTGAAATTTGCAGTGGATTAGATATCATAGTCTTTTTCTGTTTCCTGCAAAAAAAAAAAAAAAATGCAGCCTGTGTAGTGATACTCATTTCAGATCGCTTCCAAAATATGCCAGTTGCCATAGCAGCTGAAGCTGATGATGGAATTTATGTACAAAGCTTTCAGGAATGAGATCTGTCAGGGAAGTCTTTGGGATCCTTGGAGGTAGTTGGGAGTATGAAGTTCTTGGCATTGATTCAGACACAGGAATATTTTTTAGTTTAAAATATGTATGTGTCATCTAAGAGGCACACATTCTATGTTCAGTGTGTGGTCACAGGACAGAATGATGGGCACACGGACTTTCTTTGGGGACTGTTAACAAGCATGAAAATTTCAGTGGTTGGAAAGAGATACCTGAGTTCCCGGAGCTCTCCAGGTTTGGGTGAATCAGCCCACTTCTTTATAGCAATGCTTCTTTGGGTTTCATGCAGTGCTGAAGCTTACACACAGTAGAGTTGAAATACAAGTGGATGAGACACACGTCTTCATGGATCTCTACAGAGATCCTGGTGGCAGCTCAGGCCCTGCTCGGTGATGCCACTCTGCACCTTCTTCTTGAGGTGCTGAAGTTTGGGGTGCAGATATCCCCGAATGGAGCAGACATGGAGTGCTCACCTTCCAGATGACATGAAAGGAAGGAAAACACTGATGAGAAAGGTGTACTCCGTGACTGTGTGATCTCCTGGGAGAGTGGTGAGAACCCTGGACACTGGGAGAATCTTCACCTCCATTGGCACTGCCTGCTTGGCATCCTTGCGCCCCCTGTGGCTCAAGTGTTTGATAGATGCGGGGAGAAATGAGTTAATTAGTGACCATGCTTTGTGAGTTGTTTCTTTGGTCTACTGTTCAGGCTCAAGGGTGTTTTTCAACAGGTCTTGGTTCCTTCTCACACTGAGAATCTCTGTACTGAGGCACAAGGGACAGACATGTACAGGGTGCTATGAAGAGAAAGGAAAGTGAGGCGGGAAAGGCCTGTCTGGAGTAGTGCATGTAAGTGGGAACTTAGGAACAGGCATATATGGCAATCAAGATGCTCCTGACTTGAATGAACTGACTGCAGTTCTTCAAAGACAATGCCAACTACATCTGCAGTGTCTGTACCCAGACCGCTGCTTGTGCTTGGAGGACTGTTCTGCTAGTTTTAATAAATTCTTTTCATGTTTATCTAATATATATTTTTCTTTGGTAATATACTATCAAGGGACTCATTTTGTTTTCGTTTTATCATCCTGCTTGAGTAGTCTACCCTCACTGTAGACTCCTCTTTTATGTCCCATCCATCACTGTTCTACCGCCTTCTTCAAGAGGTTTAAGTGCTGGAAGCAGATCAAGGGAACAAAGCGAGACTCAGCCTTAGTGGTGCAGATCTGCTATCCAAGCCACTCATGAGACTGAGGCAGGAGGATCACAAGTTCAAGGCCTGCCTGTGGCAAATTAAAGGGACCCCGTCTCAAAATAAAAAGAAAAAATAGGGGAGGGGGGATAGAGTTCATTGTTAGACGTGTGAGTAGCCCTTGGTTCAATCCCAAGCACCACCAAAAAAATGTATTAATATATTGCTTTGCTCTTCGTAGTGATAGCACATCTGCGTTTCGGTTTTGGGTTTGAATATTGTAGTCATTAAGCTTTGCAACAAGCCACTCATTCCTTCACCACTGCATTAGACCCCTTCAGATTCAGGCTTGCAAACGGGACCTGTTGCCAACTCGAGCAGGTCATTTGGCTCAACATTGGGCAGGCCCATTGCTTGAATGCTTTTAGTAGATGTGTCAGATGACAATTTCTGGGAGCATATGGTGGCATAGAATTCCTTGAAGGGAAAGAAGGTAGGGACCTATTATGTCCTTCAAAGGCATACTCCCCAATGAACAGAAGAACTCCCACTGGGCCACACCTCTTAAAGGTTCCACCATCTCCCTATAGCACTTAGTTCCAGACTAAACGTTTTAATACATGGATGTTTGTGGGATATTCCACCTCCAAACTATGGCGGCAGAAGACAGAAATGTAAGATAGGACCACATTGTCCTTCTTTGATAATTGCTAAGGCTAGTCTCACTCATTCCTTAACATTTAATACACATATAATACACAGCGTGCGTGGGCACGCGCACACACACACACACACACACACACACACAAAACACAGAGTCACTCATTCATTCCACACTGAAGGCGAATGGAGGGTTCCCAATAGCTGGTCTCTTTTCATCCTGAGCAGATGCCTCTGCGGAGGAATGATATGGAGAGAGTTCCTTTTCTATCATTTGAATTTTGGACTGGGTCCTGGTGGGCCAGGCTCTCAAATTAAAATACAAATCATATCACAAGTCCTGCTCCACTTTAAAGTCATTTTCACAAGGAACGAATTGAGGGAGTTTGGTCTCATCTGTGCTGATGTGGTGGTATGTGTTTTCCCCTTTAACGTTACTGTTGCACTCTCAAGCCAGAAGTTATTCCTCGGGGATTTCATAGTCCCATTTCTGTATGCTATTCCCTATCTCCCAAGTCACTCCTGTCCTATTTTCTGTTTTGCTTCCAAGCCTGTAGGGTAGTGACCACATTTTCATATTCAGGGCTGCGCTGCCAGCACCAGGCAGAGGACCTGCTAAATTTGCTGCATGAATGGGGCCCAGATTCCACAAGGCCATCGCTCTCCAAAGCTTCCTGCTTGGGCCTGGGCAATGGCTCAGTAAGATTGCTTGCTGTGAAAGCACGAGGGTCTGAGAGGCCCGAATCGATCTCTAGCACCCATGTAACAAGCCAGGTATGGCCACGTGTGGCTGCAGCCTTGGTGCTGAGGGGAGAGCAGAGGTGGGAGAATCTCTGGGGCTTGCTGGCTAGCTAGCCAGTGTGACTGAAAAAGGCAGCTCAGGTTTAGCAGAGAGAAACAGACACAACATGGAACAGCAATGCAAAAGGACACCTGACGTTGTCCTCCGGTCGCCACATGCTTGTGCACAGAGCACACACATGTGCAATGCATGTGCTATACATATACACCCCACACCATACATACCAGACACACACACACACACACACACACACACACACACACACACACGAAACTCTCTGCTTATAACAGATTATCTTGTCGTTTTTAATTGTGTTTCCCTGGCTCCCGGTTCACACTGAGCTCAAGCTTTGTCAGGAAGAGGGTCATTGAGACATGGGTTCGTAAGCTATTTAAGTGACAGCAGAAAAATGTGCTGAAATATCTTTAGACTATAAGTGAAACACATTGTTAATATTCAGAATTCTCAAAGGTATTGGCAATGCCAGTGAAATGGTGAATATCATTGTATCTAGTTATATATACATGCTTCGTAGTCTAAGGTCAGCCGTGTGTTTGCTTTCAGAGAGGATCAGACAAAAATGTTGATTTAAGCAAAAATGTGGTAAATAAAAATACATGTGGGTAGCAAACTTGAGCAAAAAAGATTGTGAAGGTTGAAGGACTGGGGACGTGGCCCAGTTGGTAAAAAATGCTTGCTTTCCAGACATGGGGACCTGAGCTTAATCCCAAGTACCTATGTAAAATGCTGGGTGTGGTGGCATTTGCCATTGGGGGAGGAGACAGGAGCATCCCCGGAGCTTGCTGGCCAGCTAGTCTAGCCTAATTGGTGGGCTCCAGCTCCAGGCCTCTGAGAGGCCCTGTCTCAAAGGAGGTGGATCGTGTTCCCAAGAATGGTACTAGAGGTTGTCCTCTGGCCTCCACATTCATGCACACCTGTGCACATGTGCCTTACACACATGTGCACCCCCTGGATGAACATACACCCAAACCGATCCACACAGAACTGTGAAGCTCGGGGTACCAGTATGAGAGTGAGGCCGCTCTTCTAATCCAGACATCCAAATGATCCCTGGAAACGCTCTTCCACAGCTCAGCCCACTGGCTGCCCGGCCGCCTGTGGCTTGTTCTGCGGGCTAGAGACTGTGCATGAGGAAGGTCACAGCCAGCTAGCTGACTGGGCCTTACGATAGGTCTCCGGTGCACTGATGGTGCATTTCGATTGAATCTGTCTGATCTCTGAGCCGTCACCACAGATCTTAACTGGGCTGCCTGTCAGGCAGGCGTCGTTTGTTGTGCACATTAGTGCTAGACTTAGCTGAAATTAGGTGGGTAGTAGAGTCTCAATGCTAAACATGACATCAGCTCATGGCCATGCACAAAAAGAGGATAGGTTTACGTGAAGGAAGATAATAGAATGAGCAGGTGACTCCCGTCTTTCTCCCGAGCTGGCAAGGTAAGGCAGGAGGATGGACGGCAACTTTCTGCAGGGGTCAGTCAGGTGTGAAAGTGTCCTATCCAATACTAAGGAAGAGCGTCAGCTTGATAAAGGAGTTTCTAAAACCGTGACTTTAAAAAAAGCAACTAATTAACAAATCCAGTTGGACTTGATGAATATGTAGTATTTTGATTGAGGAAGCTAGGAATTAATTTGTCTCTCTTGTCTGGTACCTTCAGCATGATAGATTTTATCATTCCAGTAATTACACCCGGAATCAGGCTTCACTCAGACACCTGTACCCACCCCATCCCACCCAGCCGTGTCTGGAAGCACAGCCTCATTCCCATGCAGGCCACAGACAGGGCGAAGCTGTCAGTGATGGGCAGAGTTGTTCTGTTGGTTGCTGTGGTGATGGCTTCAAACTGTGAGCACTCAAGAGATGAACAGTCCATCTGGATGAGGAGAAACGGCACGATGATTAGGGGACCGGACTCCAGGTGGGTTTTGAAAATGGCGGTCACTGGAACAGAGAAGTGTGCATCCTGGCTGTATTAAGAGGTTTTTTTTTTTTTTTTTTTTTTTTTTCCTTTTTTCTTTTCGAGGCAGAGTTTCACTGTAGCTCAGGCTGACCTGTAATTCACTATGTAGTCTCAGGGTGGCCTCGAGCTCACGGTGATCCTCCTACCTCTGCCTCCCGAGTGCCGGGATTAAAGGCGTGCGCCACCACGCCCAGCCTGTATTAAGAGTTTCAACTGTCACATTTTTTTAATGTTGTTTGGCCTCCTAACCTGTATCTCCAGTAGCATGTCTCCTCTTCACCTCCGTGTGCAGCACTTTGCACAGTGAGCCGCTCACTCTTTCCCAGCTTCTCCCGCGTGATGCGGATGTGCATCTCGTCTTCTGCGAGCTTCTGGTTCTGGCCCGGCCACTGCTCCTGTTCCCTCCGGCAGCGTGGCTCAACTGCTGCTTCTCCCCTCCTCCCTTCCTGACTCCTCCGCGTCCCTTACCCCTCTTCTTTATCATGGACAGTGTCTCCTGCACAGATGATGGCCAAGTCCATGAGGCTCAGGTTTCTGCCCCTAGTAACAACTCTACATCCCAGTTAGAATCATCTCAAGATGTGCTGTGGACACTTTCAACCCAACATGGCCAGCATAAACCTCTCACACTCTTCCTGCAGTTTGCATGACTAAGACAGACCCCTGACCAGTGGCTCAGAACTCAGTGTTCAAGGCCTTCTTCAGTTCTCTCCTGTCTTAGGATCTTTACATTCAGCAATTCACCCAAATTCTACCAAGTGTTTTCCTTTGTCACCGAGACCACTGACCCAGGCTGGTACACCCTGACACTTGGATCATCAGGATACTTTTCTCCCTCAAAGCCAACACTTCTTGTTGGAATAACCTCCAAACACACATTTTCGTTACAACACTTGCTGATATTCAAAACACATACTCTAGTGAGAACAAAACCTATGATTCGCTGGGTGCACACTTTTAGTCCCAGCACTCGAGGCAGAAGTAGGAGGATTGCTGTGAGTTCGAGGCCACCCTGAGACTACACAGTGAATTCCAGGTCAGCCTGGGCTAGAGTGGGACTCCAACTCGACAAACAAAAAGCGAAAACCAAAAAACCCCTGATTCTCAATGGGCATCCAGGGTCTTTTTGGTTTGAGTCCTGCCTCAGTGTTATTCTTTCTTACACATCCGAGTGCTGTGGACATTCACTTTGCATAGCTTTTGTTTATTATTGACTTTTCTTTGCTAACATTTCCCTTTGCAATTTTTTTGACACGGGATTTTTCTATTTTTTTAAATTTATTTTTCTAAAATATTTTATTACTTACTTGTGTGAGAGAGAGAGAGACAGAGAGAGTGGATGGGTATGCCAGGGCTTGCAACTGCTGGAAATGAACTCAATATGCATGCACTACCTTGTGCATTTGGCTTACGTGGGTCCTGGGGAATTGAACCTGGGTACTTTAGTTTTGTAGGCAAGTGCCTTTATTTGTAAGCCATTTCTTCATCCCCCTATATATTTTTTTTTATTTGAGAGAGCAAGACACACACACATACACACACACACACACACACACACACACACAGAATGGGCACACCAGGGCCTTCAACCACTGTGAATGAACTCGGACATGTGTGTCCCCTTGTGGCACATGTGTGACATTGCATGCTGGTCTCACTGTGTGTCTAGTGACGTGGGACCTGGAGATTCAAACATGAGTTCTTAGTAAGCGCCTTAACCATGAAGCCATCTCTCCAGCCCTCCTCTATTATTTTTCAATACAAGTTCTGTCTGGCTTTGAACTTACAATCCGACTGCCTTAGCCTCTCCCAGGCTGGAGCTTCCATGATGTGTACCATGGTGACTGGCTCTGCAAAACTGCTTTTTCATTAACTGCTAGCACCACGCATGCCAATGTCTGTGCATGCACTGCAGTTAATTCTAAATCATGATTCTAGAGACGTGGGTGTGGGCACAGTGCTGGGGAGGGAAGCCAGGGCCTTGTGTGTGCTAGGCAGGCACTCCACCACTACTCCCAAGCTCCAGCCCTGGGCAGTAAATAACTTCAAGACCGCGCATTTCTTTACTTTTGAGGTGGGAAGTGTCTGAAATCAGTTAAATGTTTGTCCCTTGGAGGGTGACTTGTCCAGGATTCCACCCACTCTTGACTTGAGTGCTTATAACTTCTCCCAAGCTGAGGTGCTGTGAAAAGCTTTTAGTCCTGTAACCTCTGATCTCTACGTTAGTAGGTCTCTCTTCTTTCCCTACTGTTTTTGTCTTCGGTTGATAAAATGGAAAAGTAGATGAAATTCTACAGCCTGCAATACCCTCAGCTACCAGGGATATTTTCCAAAGCTTGGTTCACAAACCTCCCTATTTATTTTCGACAACATATCCACTCTCCAGGAAGTAACTTCTCTACTGTACATTTTGCCTTACCTTTTCACTTTTGGCTCTGTAGAAAGCTGTACAGTGGTAATGTCTGTGAAAGAAAGGTCAAGGCACAGTCACCATAGAACTGTGGTTGTGCTATGGGCAGAGAACACCAGTTCTGTGGTGGAGTGTTGTGAACGCTCCCAGTCAGAGCAAAGCCTACCTGTACTTTCCTCTAGGTTGCTATCGCAAGCCATGTTTTGATCCAGTGTTCATGCCCAGTTCAGCTACAAAAATTGGTGACTAATGGAAATTCCTCCAGGATTCTTCTATCTTTTCCTTTATTTTCATACATACTTTCAACTGAGAGGCTTAATTGAAAACTATGAGCTATCAAGATGGTCTTTGTCACCTCTCTGAGGTCTCTGCCCATGGTTTTTTTCCTGTAGCTGGTCCTGACGTCTCAAGGGAGCTTTGAAGGCTCATGGAATGGCCTTCCTCGCTTGTGTTATCACTTTGTGTGGAGTTACTCTGCTTTGATCTGTGGACATTCTATCTCTTTTACTAGTCTAAGTTCTTTAAGGACATGGAAGTGCCTTGTTCTCATTGTCTTTCTCGCTAGAAGTTCTTTAAATCTAGTAAGGAGATAGAGCAAGTAGAAATGAAGTATAAGTGATCACTCTGCACTAGGCCATATGCTTGGGATATTACCTCTACTGTTTAATGCTGCAATTATATTTTGACTAGTTGAATACATATACATACCCACCAATCCTTTCCCTTCCTGTGTCTTTTCTTTCCTCCCTTGCTCTTTTTCTTCTGTGTGATGTACATGTATGTATGTATGTAGGTAGGTAGGTAGGTACACGTGTGTATGCAAGTTTGTGCAAACATATGGATATGTACACTATAGAGGCCAGAGGTCAGTATCGATATCTCCCTCATTCACTGTCTATATAATTAATTAATTCTTTTTGAGTCTTAGAGGTAGGGTCTCACTTTAGCCCAGGCTGACCTGGAATTCACTGTGTAGTCTCAGGGTGGCCTCGAACTCACGGCGATCCTCCTACCTCTGCCTCCTGAGTGCTGGGATTAAAGGTGTGCGCCACCACGCCCGCCTTAATTAATTAATGTTTGAGACGGCATCTCTCAAAGACCAGGTTGTTCTCAAACTAGTTATGTAGCCAAAGATGACGTTGCACTTGCGATTCTCCTACCTCTATCTCTCTAGTACTGAGGATCAAGTCCAAGGCTTTGTGTAGCTAGACAAGCACTGCATGACCTGAGATACATCCTCAGCTCCACCTCATTTGTTGAGACAAGATCTTGCAACCCAGAACTCATCTATTTGGCTAGTCTGGCTAGCCATCTTGCTCTGGGGATCCAATATCTTCCTCTCTTGGGCGCTGAGATTACAGATATGCGCCACCGTGCCCCTCATTTGTATGGATATTGGGGATCCAAACTCAGGTCTTCACACTTGCATGGCAATACAAGATGACTGAGCCATCTCCCATGCCCCACTAACCTCTTTTATAAGTTCTAGTGGTGTATTAAATAGTAGAATATATATAGCTTGTAAGCCATCTAGCTAGCCCATGAAATGTTTACTATAATCCTTATTAACAGCTGAGGAAGCTGAGGATTAACAAGCTTATGTAATTTATCAGACTTGCACAAGGTGACAAAGCTACTATCCAAATTCCAGGTCAATTTCTAGTTTTGATTCCATAGCATCTTTGATTTCTGGTTGATTTCTAGCCCCTGTCTTTTAAGGATCTATCGCTAAGGTATTGGGTTACTATGCAATTGAGTAGATTATTATTCTCGGAGAGTATGCCTTCTTATTGAATCTACCAAGCAACCCAACTTGAGACAAGAACAGGTCAAATTTTCCTTTTAATTTGGCATAAATAGAAATTAAACAAATGATTCTTACTGTGCACTGTGAGATAGTGGGGCAATGAAGAGATACTTGGATCTCGCAGAACCCTGCTAATTTACAAGTTAATGCTCTATTTTGGAACACTTTTGTCAGAGAAATCATTTGCATATCTTAAACATTCAATCTGTTAGCCACTGGACCATGTCGGAGAGAAATTTGCACACATTGTGTGGAATGGAGTGCCAGTTAATTTTCACATCATCCGAATCACACATTTTGGCACCGACTGCTGCTGTTTCCCCTGGATCATCTTGTCTGTGGATGTTCTGAGTGAAACGTTATGCCCTATACACTGGCTAAATGATGACCTTCTTATTTACATACACCTGTACTTAAACCCCACTTTCTCATATGAGATTTCAATTAAAAGAAAAAAATATATGCATGGATGAAAGAAACCAAACTATAAGATTCTGAGGTAGAAAATGCAATGTTGCCTTGGCTTTTTCATCCGTTCTAATGATTTCTCTTCTGGCATAAAAAGAAGTTTCATAATAGAAGATTCACACAGAGCTAGAATCAATGATGAGTCTAGGGTGATGTGTTTGGATCCCTAAAATAGTTTGGGTTGAATGGATGCTCAAATCTAATGGTGGTTCGGGGTGGGGGGGGGAGCAGGAGCTACAACTGTGTTAGTCTTATGTTTCAGGCAACTTATGCATTGTCCCAGGTACAGAGGCAGCTCTGAGATCAGCATTCCTAATTGGCAAAAAAATTGGCATCATGACTCATTTTGCATATTAAGGCTTGAGCAAGCGAAAGATAATAACAACAGTAATAACAGCAGCAGTGATGGCCAGGACATTTGCAGAGGTGGAGTGGAATGACGGTCATAAATAAAATTTTGGTTTGGGCTGGTGTCTACTGTGAGAAGAATGTGGTCGTTTGGAGGCATTGTTTTGATAATTGCTCTAGAAAGGCTTCTTTTTCACTGAATAGCTAGAGGGAGGAGGTAGAGACATGCGTCGTGATAAGAATCTCTAATTTCCAGAGACCCTGGAGAATCTCTGTTGTGTGTGTATATGGTTGTGTGAGCACATGTGTGTGCATGCAGGTGCACATGCATGTGTGTGTATGCATACGTGGAAGCCAGAGGACAATTTTGGTTACCATTCCTCAGGTGCTGTCCATCTTTTTAAAAACTTGTTTCTAGACATATTTTGATTTATTTGCAAGGGGAGGGGGGGAATGAATGGGTGTACCAGGGTGTCTTGCTGCTGCAAACAAATGCAAGACACATACATCACTTTGTGCATCTGACTTTACATGGGCACTGGTGAATTGAAGTCAAGATGTCAGTCTTTGAAAGCAAGTGCCCTTAACTGCTGAGCCATCTCTTCAGCATGAAAAACTTTTTATTGATAGTTTTAATGCATATGCATATATTTCGATCATGTCTCCTCCCATTACTTGCTTTCCTCTTTCCCTTCTCTAGCCTCCCTCCACTAAATCCTTTTTTTTTCTTTCAATCTAGATCCTATTCTATTTTGATGTCATTTGTGTTTGCTCTTCTCCACCATCCAGGATGACATTGATGGGTCCAATATCGTGTAGGTTTTGCACAGATAATGACAGCTGCTGTGAGGTCATGAATGCTGTGGCCACCTGGTGTCCAGAAGACAGTATTCTAAAGCACTCCTCTCCAGCCTGTGGCTGTTACATTCTTTTGCTGCCTCATCCTGCTTCCTGAGCTTTGGCGGGTGTGATAGTGCTAAGCCCTCAGCTGTCACTTCTTCTCAGCACTTTGATGAACTTGAAATTTCCCAGGAGTCGCTACCATCTGCAGAAAGAAGCTTTTCTGGCCAAACGTGAGAGCAGAACTAATACATGGGCATAAACATCAGTATCTAGAGGACAATCTGATGGGCACAACATATCTATTTAGCCAAGCAAAAGAAGTAGCTCTGTGTGTGTGTGTGTGTGTGTGTCTACATATAAAATCATCCCCAGCCATAGACTTTTGACTATATGTTCAGTAACAAATGTGAATTCCAGATGTGGAGCAAGCCTCAACTCCAAAGAGTAGTTGGTTAGTTGGTTGCAGTCACAACAGACATGCCACTATTGCACCTGTTGTGTAGCTTGCAGAATCCACTGCTGGTTAAGACTGTTGATGAGTTTTCCCCCCTGCAGGCTGCAAAGCACTTTCTAGCACCATGATAGCTTGCTAGTAGGAAGGAGGCTTCCAGCTCAGTTTCAGCTTGATTTCTCAATGTCTTGTAACTGCAGCATTATCCATCTTTTTTTTTTTTTTTGTCACAAGATCTCTAATTAGCCTAGACGTCTCCAGTTAGGCTATTAGATGGGTGGCCAGTGAATTCCAGGGATTCTTCTGTCTCTGCCTCCCAGTGCTGAGATTTTAAGTACATGCTACCATGCCTGGATTTTTTTTAAAAATGTGAATTCTAGAAATCAAACTTAGGTCCACATACTTGCAAGACAAGCACTTTACTGACTGTTTTTTTCTCCCTAGCAAGATGGTTCCTGGGCTAGAGGGAAGACTTGATGGCTAAGGCACTTGCCTGCAAAGCCAAAGGACCCAGGTTCAATTCTCCAGGACCAACTTAAGCCAGATGCACAAGGTGGCACATGCACTTGGAGTTAATTTGCAGTGGCTGGAGGCCCTGGTGTGCCCATTCTCTCTCTCTCTCTCTCTCTCTCTCTCTCTAGGTTCCTATGTTACAATTCTTTAAGACAATAGGCACCTGATAGGAAGCAAATTTTCAGAAGTTATATAAATTGATTCTTTCATAAGATTTTGCAATTGTTGGTATTTTTCAGCTTAAGAAAAGCGGAATCAGACCTTGTGGCTTCCTTTTCTTTAGGATCTGAAGCAAAATACCTTCCTATATGTCTGGGAGAAGGTTCGCTTCCTGTACTTCCTGCCCCCGACTCTAACACATTTCTTTGTTTTTTATTTTTTTTAAAAATTTTGTTTCATTTATTAGAGAAAGAGAGAGACAGAGAGAATGGGCATGCCAGGGCCTCCAGCCACTGCAAATGAACTCCATACACATGTGCCCCCCTTGTGCATCTGGCTTACATGGGTCGTGGTGAATTGAACCGAGGTCCTTTGGCTTTGCAGGCAAGGGCCTTAACCGCTAAGCCCTCCCTCCAGCCCTCACACAACATTTCCGAGCTGGCTGGAGTTACAGGAGGGTCTGAACCGTTTGGAGAGTTCACATGCTCCAGAAAGGCTGGTGTCAGAAATGACAAGCGTGCCGGGCTTCCTGCCATCTCAGTGATGAAGGAGCCTGACCTGGATGTGCCACAGAGATCATGGAACAGTGGGAGAGAGAGAGATTGGATCAGGCTGCTTTTCTAAGTTAATTTTGTCAGCTTTGGCCAAGCCTGATGTCGAATCTCGAATCTTCTGTCACTGTCTGTGTGATCTTGAACAGTGTACTTTGCCTCTCTTAGCCCACTTTTCAGGTTCGCAAGGTGGATGTACTGCCTCTTTTCTGGGACATGAACTATCAACCACTTGGCCACGTACAATATTTGCTCTATCACTTACCAGTCTTTTATATGGCTAGGAAAAAAAAAAAACAAACTACCCAATTTTTGTTGTGGAAATTTTTATTATTTTACCTAAGTTTCTCCATCAGTACAATATAATTGATGTTTACCCAGTCACCTGCACGTAATTCATTGACATGCAATTTTCTAAGACAGCCTCATTTTTTGAATAATATGACTGGGGCCATATATCTTGATTTTTCTGTCATGAAATATGCCTACCACATAATTTCTGACCCTGTCAGGTCTTTGTTTTAGAAAAGACTGGGGCCTGATTCCTGGCAGTGTACATGACATTTGCATAGCGGAAGTCCAGCTGTCATATGCATGTATGTGCAGGACATGTGAATACAATTAAAGACAACCAGATTGACTATACTTTGACCAATGCACTAGTGAGGCAGAACATCTAGTTACAAGGTTACAAGACAATGAAGCTGACCAACCTAGAGTCAGAGACTTGGAGGTCATATGTTCAGCAGATGACCTCATTGCCACTTATCTTTTATGCCCTGAGAAAAGGGTTCTACCTTCCCAAAGATCCATTAGGTTAATGGGCAGAGCTTGTTCTCTCTGTGCCGAGACTCCTGGAAGCATCATGACTTTTCTCAGCATTAATCAGCTTAGAATAATTCTATGATGTCTCCATTTGTCAGTGTCCAGTACCCTTTATCCCTATTTTTTTTTTTAATACTGCTGTCAACTGGACTTTGAGCTTTTAGGACAGGTTATTTCATTATGGCACACAGACTTCCATATGGTGCGGGCTTTCCCAGTACGGTGTGCAGGCAGAGACTTTGCAGGGGTTCACGAAACCCAGCTCGCCCTGTGGATGGTGATGGGTAGTGTGGGTCACCAAATAGAACAGGAAGGCTGCAAGTGGCATGTTTATGAGACTATGGAGTCACTTCGACGATACTACTCTTTCTTGAGCAATGTGGCATAACCAGAGGCTTCCGGAAAATTACTGTAGTCATCCTGGCAGCAGCCAGCCACAGGGGGCCGGCTCATGCTCAGGAAACGGCAAACACCTGAGACAATGATCCCAGTTTGGGCCAGATGGAGAAGCAGGGAAGGAGTCCAGGGACTGAGTGGGGCTGTTTGCTGGTGAGAAGGGTTTGTTTTGATGGCTTCAGGACTGAGTGGTAAAGCTCCGTGAAGTGTGGCTTCTTGATATGATGATTCCACTGTGCCTCTGTTCTCCAGCCCTCCCACTTTTGGGTGTGTGTGTGTGAGCACATGCGTGTGTTCCTGCATGTTCATGTGGGTATGTGTACGGAAGTCAGAGGACAACTTTTGGATGTTGGGTATAGTTTTCTCCTCATTTGAGATAGGATATCTGTTTACCACTCGGGTCATCGAGCTAGCTGATCAGTGAGCTTCTGACAGATTCTCCTGTTTCTGCCTCCCTTTTTGCCATAAGAGTGATGGGGCCCACTAGAGCATCCAGTTTTTTTTGTATTGGTTATGGGGACCAGAACTCATGTCAAGGGCTTTATGTACTGAATCCTACCTCCTTTATTATTACTATTTACAAAAATTATAGTCATATATTATTCCCTAGTCCCACTTTTCCTGAGAGCTCTCCTCATTGGGGTTGTTGGTGTTCACTGTGGGGTAATTAGGGCCTCGGTTTTTTTTCTCTATTTTTATTAACATCTTCCATGATTATAAAAAATATCCCATGGTAATACCCTTCCTCCCCCCACTTTCCCCTTTGAAATTCCATTCTCCATCATATCCCCTCCCCATCTCAATCAGTCTCTATTTTATTTTGATGTCATGATCTTTTCCTCCTCTTATGATGGTCTTGTGTAGGTAGTGTCGGCCCTTGGTTTCCCACCAGGAATAGATGGTAAGAACCTATTGCTGAAGACTCCACATACTTGGGCTGCAAGGTCACTGAGAAATCCTGCCGGAACTGAGCTGATAACCTCCTCCATGTAGACCTGCTGACAGAAAGCTGGAAGAAACCATTCTACATGCAGTTCATCGGTTTCTAACAATGGGAATTCTTCTTAGTAGTGTTTTAGAATTAGACTCGAAAGGAAGGAATGGAGGGGACTTTAGTGTGAAACAAGAAGAGTTTTACATCCGTTTTAGATGAAGAAGGGAGTGAGTATGGAGTGTCCTATGTGGCTTGCTGAGTATAGTCTTTATCTTACCACTAAGTAGCAGTGCACCATTCTCCAGCATTTCATGATCTTGTCCCCTGGGAAATGATGCCAAGGATAGGTGTGCAAGAGTTGGTGATGCTGTTTGGGAAGGAATGGAGATGATGGGGTAAATGCTGAGAGAACGGACCTGGTGTCACCAAGAGCATTGTCAAGACTGAATCCCTTGAGAACGCAGCTTCAAGAAGTTGTCAGGAAATAAAGTGTGGAGTTCAGAAGGGTGTGGGCAACAAACCAGTGCACTCTGATCAGCTCTGTGGCTCTCATCTCGAGGTTCTCATTAGCTCTCATGATGGACTTCCAAAAATAAGGAATACAATTATAATTTTTATGCAGCCAGCCCTGCGTTTTTAAAATTCAGTATTGCACTTGTGGATGAGGATTGGGAAGCAGAGAGCATGTAATCTGAAATGGTGTTTCATGGAAGTTTCTCCCAATAATTGTACAGTACCCATGCTCCATCCCTGCAGGGGGAGGCTAGGCAAGACAAACAAGGGCTTCTTCATGATAATTTACTTCTGACGTGAGTTCGAGTACACTGTTTGGAAAGCTCTGCTCTGCAGCCAGTGTTGGTAGGTTTGAAACCCAGCTCTGCTGTGATTAGGTATGTGAAGTTAGGATGGCAGGCCAGCTAACTCTCTGCTGGGTCACCAAACTTCCCTGGATTTAAAGTGGAGATGCTGATAATTTCAGAGGGCCATTATGAAGATTCAGTTAGTAAAGGTGAAATACCTGAGACAGATTCCTGCTTCCCCAACGAGAGGCAGGCATAGTTCTCACTGTTGCATCCTCTGAGTACATTTAAAAGCCCTGAACTGTACATAAGGCGGATTCGAGGACTGCATGAGCAGAGTGGAAGAAGGCAGGCTGGGAACTCCAGAACGTGAGGAACGACCAGGAAATGAAATGAATTCTCAGTGTCTGGTCTGAGTTGCTCTCTTGTTGGTCTGTTTTTTTTTTTTTTTTTTTTTGCCTCATATCTCAGACTTGGTATAGGAGGTAACAACTCACAAATGGCAACAGGTGCAGACCACACAAATCTCCAGCAAAATTTGGATCTTCCTAGTCAACAGAGCATGAAAAGGATCCTAAGTAAGTATAAATACAGAAACCTTTAGGTCATAAGTGCTACATTCTAGTCAGACATCCCCAAGACTATTGTTAGCGTCCTTCCACCTATCCCGGGGAAGCTGGGCAGACAGGCTAGATGCCCACCTCCATGTGGCTGTAACCAGAGGGCAGCACTCTCACTAGGACGGTACCAGGGAGGCTACTCTTGGACTTTTATCCCAGCCTGTCACAGGATCAGGTGAGGGAATGTGGACAATGGACATGAACTTCCTGCAGGAAAGTGATGTCAGAGAAGAGTCAAAACCTCCGCCATTGCCTCGTGTCAGGAGGATGCTCCTGATGTCTGCCGTGGCAGTGGACGCAAGGACCTGGCACAACCATGCAGCCCAAACACAGATGGTGAGCCTCTTGCCCCCAGGTGTCAGTGGAGGCTGGCAGTAGAGAGGCATCCTGCCAGGGTATGTACGCACACAACAATCAAAACATGAGATTTCAGTGTGTTACAGGATTTCATATTGTGTTACAGAAATTGTTCATCATGCTGAGGAAGAGAAAGGCCTTCAAAGGGTAAGGGAAACAAGTATATGCCCACCTGCAACAGTAAAGCTATAGAGAACCATCACCAACAACAGAACAACCACATGTAGGGATGCTTCTTGATTTCCCACAACCCCATCATTAGTAGAAAATATTGTATGTTGAAAATGTACTTGATATACTTTACCCACCAAGCATCTTCACTCAGCGTCCTCTATCTGTTGTTATTTTGTTTATTTGTTTGCATGTGTGTTTGTTTGTTTTGAGACAGAGTCTCTCTCCATGTCGCCCGGGCTGGCTTGGAGCTCTCTTTCTATCATGGACTAGATTTTTAGTTTCAATTCTCCTACCACAGCTACTCAAGCCCTGGGATGACAGGCCTGAACCATACCAAGCCTGACTCATGTATATCACACATGCTATGAGCACTTCTATTAGTCCTAAAATAACCATTGAAAAATAAATTAGAAATCAGTAAAAGCAGAATATCACCAATTTGGCAACTGAACAACATATTACCAAATAGATAGGAAGTTAGAGGAATACAAACAGAAAACAAGTAAAAAAAATTCATTGAACTGAGTTGAATAAAATTGAGAATACGGTATGTTGTAATGGGTGGGACACAGTAAAAGCAGTGTGTGTAAGTAAATTTATAGCGTTAAACATGCACACACACACACACACACACACACACACAATTAGAAAGATATCAAGTCAATAATATAATCCTCAGTATCTAGAAAAAGAACAAAATAATCCCACAGCAATCAGAAGGGAAGATGTAATAAAGATAAAGACCTGTGTTAATGACAATGAAAGTAAAAATCCATGGAGCATAATCAACTAGAAAACACTATTTGGATTAGAGAGATGGCTTAGCAGTTAAGGTACTTGCCTGCAAAGCCAAAGGACCCAGGTTTGATTCCCCAGGACCCACGTTAGCCAGATGCACAAGGGGCAACATGCATCTGGAGTTCGTTTGCAGTGGCTGGAGGCCCTGGCGTGCCCATTCTGTCTCTCTCTCTCCCTTACTCTCTCTCTGTCTCCCTCTTTCTCTGTCAAATAAATAAAAGAAATTAAAAAAGAAAACAAACTATTTTTTGAAAAGGTCTATGCAATTGGCAAATTCTAGCAAAATTGACAAGGCAGAGAGAACATGTCTATATTACTAATGTCAAGAATATACCAGGAACTATCACTACAGTTAAGCTGATAAGGAAGTAGTCTACATTCAACTCCACATACAAAACAGACTATTTTCTTAAAAACAACATTGACTATTATTATTCAGTATAATGTAGATACTTTCAACAACTCTATAGTGGTAAAGAAAATTGTATGCATAAATTTAAAATTATGCCAAATAAACCTATAGGTAATTTCAGTGGGAGTTCTACCACAAACTTAAAGAACTGATAGAAATCTTCTTGAAAATTCAGAGACAATATTTCTTAATTTCTTTCATGAAGCTAATATTACCTGCATAGTGTAACCAAATGAAAACTGAGCAGAAAAAAATAGAACATCATTTCATTACCCTAAATGAATATAAATGCAAAAGTTCTCAACAAAATAGTCACAGATAGAATTAAGCAATTCAAAATAATTATACACTGTGACTCAATAGGGTTGATTTCAGGAGTACATGGCCATTTTTAAAATCAATCATTGTGAATTACCATATTAGAAAGCTAAGAGGAAAATTATTGTACTGTATTAATCTTTAAGCATTTGACAAACTTTAACATGTATTTATGATTGTATTTTTCTATTACCAGGGATTGAAGTCAGGGCCTATGAGAAAAGTGCTCTACCAATTGAGCTGTCTCCAGTACTTTTATCTATTATAAAAAACAGTTTTCAGGAGAATATCTTGAGGTAGAACCAGCTGGATGCCAGCCTAACTTACATAGTGAGTTCAAAGCTAGCTTGAACTGAGCTTACACAGTGAGCAGTTAACTTCCAGCGAAATTTAAATTGTGCATAGAAGAAACTATGGAAGATACAGTGAAGCACTAGAAGATAAAGCATGAGCTGGTTGAGCTTGGAAAATTGGTGACAGAAAATAATGAAATAACTAGAAAGTCCTTCTTGGACTCCAAGGGGAATTAGCGATGGTTGACACCGTGATTAAAAGGTATGTGTAGCCGGGCGTGGTGGCGCATGCCTTTAATCCTAGCACTTGGGAGGCAGAGGTAGGAGGATCGCCGTGAGTTCGAGGCCACCCTGAGACTCCATAGTGAATTCCAGGTCAGCCTGGGCTAGAGTGAGACCCCACCTCGAAAAACCAAAAAAAAAAAAAAAAGGTATGTGTGCTGACACTGAGAACAGCAAACAAAATGAAGACAATGTGAAGAAAGGAATAAAGTGATTGTTGTTTTTTAAATTCACTTATTTGAAAGCAAAGAGAGAGAGAGAGAGAAGAGAGACAGGCAGAGACAGAATGGGCACTCCAGGGCTTCCTGCCACTGCAAACCAACTCGAACTCCAGATGTGTGTGCCACTTTGTGCATCTGGCTTTATGTGGGTACTGGGGAATGGAACCTCCATTGTTAGGCCTTCTAGGCAAGCACCTTAACTGCTGAGCCATCTCTCCAGCCTCAAATTGGTTGTTTTAAGTGACAGATACGGAAGACAAAGCACATTATCTGCCTGTCATTTCTGGAGAAGGGGATGAAATAATGAAATACTGTATTTGTTACTTTGGTATTGTAGCAGAGTACCCCGCAGAAAAACCTTAGGAGAAGAACGATTTCCTGTATCTCATAGTTGCAGTCTAGAATGGCAGTGAAGTTCTAGTCAGATTCTTGCACCCGGAAGCAGAGAGAATGGCAGGAGCCAGGGCTACCATGACCCTCAAAGGCCCGCCCCCAGTCACCTACTTCCCTAGCCAAGCCCTGCCTATTAAAGGTTTCACAGCCTCCTAAAACAGCACTATCAGCAGGGAAAAATGACTTCAAAACATAATCTTATATGGGGAACATTTTAGATCACAGCACTAACAAATGGGGTAAAAACTGAAAGATAAAACTCAGTGAATCTTATTCATAACCCAAAAATGCCTCCACCCAATCTGAGTGCCAAGAAATATGGTCACATAATAATCAAAGTAGAACTGGTAGTAAAATTTGCTAGATTTAAAAATTGAGAAAACTATTTCTTTGGGATGTAATAAGACTAAAAAGATGAACTTACCCTTGGATCTTGCCACAGAGTAATCTGGAGCAGGCACAGGAGAAATCAGAGCCATCATAAAATGGCCTGTCATAAGCAAGTGCATAGCTATTGCGAGGCTAGCAACTCTACCACTAATGATAAAGAATGGTTCTGAGGTAACATTTTAAGTGAAAATATTGCAGTGCTATTTTGTGTGCGCGTCTAGGGATATATTTTAAAAACTGGTGATAGAAATTACATCTGAGGGAGGGTGCAAGAGATTCCTTAGTCAATCTCTCCCTCTCAGGCTTTTTATTTTATGCTTAATTGTTGCATGCACTGTTAACTGAAAAGAAATGAATTAGTCTTATTTATTGAAAATATCTGCTCTATATGTGCTTGAAAATTCACCCTTAGAGCTTGCTGTTCAGTTTTTTTTTAGTTTTGTTAAATATTTTCTTATTTTTTCTTTTATTTATTTACTTGAGAGATAGAGAGGCAGATACAGAGAGAATGGGCATGCCAGGGCCTCTAGCTATTGCAGACAAACTCCAGACACATGCACCACCTTGTGCATATGGCTTTATGTGGGTTCTGGGGAATTGAACCAGAATCCTTTGGCTTTGTAGGCAAGTGCCTTAACCACTAAGCCATCTCTGTAGCCCTGCTCTTTAGTTTCATTCAGTGCCTACAGTTGAATATGCAGACATCCACAGGCCAGGTAGCAAGTCCTTTGAGAGAGAGGAACTATGCTGGTTTTTTTTTTTTTTTCTTCTTCAAAATAGTTCCATCTGAGAGAAGATGCTCAGTTAACACTGATTGTCTGGACATTCACGAAGCCAAAATGAAGCCACAAAAGGAGGCACTGAGGATGATTCATGCAGTTGTTTAAGTATGCAGATCTTAGAGGATTGTCAGCACTGCTCCTTAAACCCATTTAGCAAAATGAAACAGGGAATTGAGAATTGGAAATAAAATTATCATTTCCAAACCATTTCGTTCTCTAAGAATTGCATTTTTCTTCTTTGGCCAGAAAGATCTATCTCTCTGTGTGAATGGAGGCATGGCATGATATTCCCTCGCAGGCTCCATAAAGAGCTAAATGTATTAATGGCAAGAGTCACCCATGTTAATTATGTCGAGGTTAAACCATTCATAGACTATTTTGATCATTGCTCTTTATTAGAGCAAACGGCAAATGAGGTCCCAGAGGTCTGCTGGGCTCTGATTCATTCTGAGCTGATCTCCAAGTCTGAGTCATACTTCAATCATTTCCGGGTTTTTTAGAACCAATCTCTCTTTAACCTTTATGTCTCCCCATCAACTCAAGAGTTAAGAACAGAATAAAGTTTCGAAAAGAGGAAGGTGATAAATATAATTGGATGTCCTCTGTGTCTCAGATACAATCACACACACTCTCCCTGCCTTGAGCACAGCCCCTTTCAGCTGATCTAACCCACACAAACCTGTAGGAGGCCACCTACTTATATTCATTAAAGCTTCCAATGGCCAAGTCTCTCTGAATGATAGCTAGGTTTAACCTTAGCTGCTATACGTCCACTGAGCAAGTACACTTTTTATTGGTTTGGTTTTGTTTCCTGCTGTCACTCTTAGAATAATGCATGCATGCACAAGAGATGGTTGGGACTGAGTGACAAGCTGCAGCTGGGGTGTGCTATAATGTCAGAAGTGCGTGCTTCATTCCCTTGTGGTCATTGTCTAAGTAAGGCTCTGTGACCTCACTGCGTAAAGGAGTTCCCTGGCAAGCTTCTACAGATAAATACCCTGCCTCCTCGTAATGTTTGTTTTCCCATCTGGGAGCCATTAGTAAAGGCCTGCTAGCTGATCTTAATTGCTATGGTGGAGAGCAAAAAGCTGTCAAGGGTCACCACTGTTTCCTACCTTGGAAGGTTTTAAAGGATCCAGTCAACATCTTAAACTACCACAGTATGCAAGCAGGAAGCCAACCTATTCCCAACACAACCAAGTATCCTGGTAAGGGTGTGTTATGTATTTTTACAAATGCAAATGACTCATTTGTACAATCTGTTCCTACCAAGTATTACCTTTCCTCAAACTGAAAAAAAAAAAAAAAAAAGCTTTCTTGGCTCATAATCTGAATTAATGGGTGTTGATCGATCAGTCTTTTATCAGCCCTGGCTCAAAGCATGATTGATGGACTGCGACTGTTAATGCTCAGTTGTATCCATGTCCAAAGGGTCTCCTTCATGACCCACTTTGTTCCTCCAGCAAGAACTGGGCAGAAGCCAGCTGTTTCCATTTTTATGATGAGGGAGGTCTGAAAACTGTTCTGCCCAGTCATGTTTTGGCTGGAGGTACCTGATGCCATCAGTAGACATACCGATGCAGACTGTTCTGACCCTTGCTTCTCATTTATGTCTATAAAATGAAGTTGCTATTCAAACAATGTAGCAGAATGTTTGCTTCTCCAAAACTAATTTGAATAAGGAATCCATCCTGTATAAGGAAAGGACTTCTCTGCGCTCTGGTTGTGACATTATCTGAAAGCATAGATTTAGAAGGGGAATGATCAGATCATTCAGTATAATTTCTCAGCGTAATATGATCAAGGGTAAACTGAAGCTTATAATTTTCCATAGTCAATCATGAGACTTGGAGGAAATGATGAATTTAGCTGCAAGCCACTTCCACGGGCAATGATGAGGTTTTGCTAGTCATATAATTGGATTCATTTTAAACCTGGAAAAGCTATAAGTCATAAACTAGTTCAACCTTTCCATTTAAAGTTCTTAACTTTTATATTTTCGATATAAATACATTAGGCTTTACTTTTTCATTTTCAGTTAATATCATAATTATATTTGTATAGATTACATTGATTTTTCTTTGTAAAACCCATACAGGCACCAGGGTTACTATTACAGCATTGCCTCAGAGTGACAGCATGACTAATAATGACTTAAGTCCTTCTGTTGTTTATTTATTTTGCCTCTTCCAAAAGAAAAAATCAGGGCAGATTTTTCTAAATCAGTCTGTGTCCCAGGAGATATCTGGTTAATAGAACTGACATGGTATCTAATTAATCCAATTTTTCTCAACATTTTTTTGAGTGGATATCAATGGCCAATACTAGTGCAGATGGTAAACATGTAGAGATGTGGCAGATGCTTCCATTTCTAGATAAATGTAGGAAGTTACAAGAGACTGACCGGCCGTATGACTTTTGACATTAGATACAAGTCAGATGCTATGTAGCTTTCTGCCTTTCAAACCCATTAGAGACAAATTACATGAATTCTAGAAGGTGAAAGCCATTCTGTAAGAGTCCCCAGCTGTGTTCACTCTTAGTGGACTGGAGAAGAAAGGTACGCTGTAGACAAAGGGGTAAGTGGAAACCAGTCCAGTGTTCGATGACACATACAAGCTGACTTGTAGCATGAGAAACTCAAGGGTCTCCAGACCCCAGATATCTGAATCTGCTAACCTGTTTTAAGGACTATCACCAAATGCATAGAAGTACAACAAATGATGGGTTCAGAAAGGGCCTACAGTGCTAAGGATCCCCTGAGATGTGAGGAACCACACTTGGCTATAATGTAGGAGAGTGGACAGAAGATATGATAAATCCTTCCAAAGCATTATATGCCTACCTCTAGTTTATTTCAGAAGCCCTAGGAGTGGGGCATGAAAGCTGACAGGAATTGTACCAAAGTCACAGGGGCCTTCACAAGACATCTTGTAGACCCTGGAGGCTGGGGATTAAGCAGTAATGTAAGAGCGAGCACTACTTCCTGAGAATCTGAAGGCCATCAAAGGGACATAAACCACCAGAGACCAGAAGAAGCTTCCAGCTGGGCTGTAAAGAAGAGAGAGACTTGCCAGAGCTTGAGACTATGGTGAGTGAGCTTTGGAGAGTTTCAGTGCTCAGATAGATATCCAATCTTGCTATAAAAAAAAAAAAAAGGTGAGAACATCCTAATTACAGTCTTTGGATGTTTATAGCCATTTATTAACTGAATCTAACTGAAGCTACTATATTCAGCTCACAAGCATCATAACTCCAGATCAGCCTCACTCAGCAGCAGCAGACACAAAGGAGATACCCTTTCCTGAGGCTGATGTTGATGTTCCATTGTTGTAATGCCTAATAACACATGAGTAATCAACTTACAAAGGCAGAGGGTTTACTTCACTTCACAGTTTCAGAGGTTCGTGATCAATTGGCACCATAGCTCATGGGAGGTAACAAGCTCTCTGCCTGCCAGAGAGTTTATGGTAGAGAAAATCTGTTTGGCTAATATTCAGGAGGCAAAAAGGAAAAGAGGGAGAGACATGATCCTATAATTTCCTTCAAGAGCATAGTCCTGTCCCCATTACCTAAACTCCTCCTGCTACAATCTGCCTCTTGAAGTTTCTACCAGTTTCTAACAGCCACCAACTGCAATCCAAGCCTCCAACACATGGCCCTTTCTATGTGTGTGTTTGGAGGGGGGGGGGGGAGGTGGTGGTGGTGAACATCTGTAGACAAACTGCTACACTATTATTTAGCCGAGTCTCTAATATATTTAACCTACAGTATATGTCCATAGTGAAACTTGATAAATTGTGCAAAGAAATAAGAAATGCAACTCAAAATCTAGGGATAAAATAGTCAATAGAAATAGACCAAAGGATGGATGAGCCAACTAGTAGAACTTCAATTCAGATTATATGTTCATATCAGCAAAAATATAGAAACCATAGACATGATTAGATAGCCATGCTAGGAATGAAAAGTACAGTATCAGAAATAAGGAATTTATTTCATAAGTTTCATAGACAACAGATGGTAGAGGAAAGGATCAATAAACTTGAATAAGAGAACAGAAATTACCCATTGTAAAGCACAGGGGTTGGAGGAATAGCTCAGTTGCAGAGCGCATGCTTAGCATGTATGAGGCATAGGGCTCTACATTCAGTCTTCATCATAACCATAAATAAATTAAGGAATACATAAATAGATGAAATTAAACAAAGAATATATGAGAAAAAATGGAAACTTGTTACTTGAAAACTGAGGACAACATCAAACAGCATAATCATAGGTGTTTAGAGTCTACAGGTGAGGATAGGTATAAATAGAAATATTTGAAGTGACAGTGGTGTATTTAAAGCTGTAGGAGATAAGCTGGAGAAAGACTAGTGTTGGCTGGGCTTGGTGGTTCGTTTATGAATTTCTAGTGCCTTGGAGACCAAGGTAGGAGAATTGCAAATTCCATGCCAGCTTGGGCTACACAGTGAGTTCAAAGTCAGTCAGCACTACATAGGAAAACCCTCCCTCAAAACAAACTCAGGTCTGGAGAGATGGCTCAGCGGTTAAGGCACTTGCATGCAATGCTTAACGACCTGGGTTAGATTCCCCACTATCCACGTAAAGCCAGATGCACAAAGTGATGCATGCATCTAGAGTCTGTTTACAGTGGTAGTGGCCCTCACACACCCATTTTTTTCTCTCCCTCCCTTCATCCTTCTTTCTCCTCCTCTCTCTTCTTGCAAATAAATAAGTAGAATATTTTAAAAAATAAAAAGCAAGCAAAGAAAAACAAACAAACAAGCAAACATGCCCCAGGAACACAGAAGAAAACAAAACATAAAAAGACTACCAATGGATGGAGTCAGGGACTTTTCAGAGTGGGTGTTCAAGAAAATCCCATGTGAGATAGTGGAACTTGAATAGAAATCATAAGTTAATGTAGAATATTACTGAGAGCATGTGAGAGGACAACATGAGCACAAGCCCTAAATTGCTAGTTGTATCAGACAGCTTCAGGTTCTCTGAGATGAACTTCCAGACCAGACACAGTTATGGAGGAAGGGATATTTATTGAAGCTTACAGATCCAAGGGAAGTTTCATAATGGCAGAAGAAGCTGGCCTGCCTTCACAGGACCAAGGAGAGAGAGAGAAGTACAAGCCTAAAGGTAAAAGCCACAGCACACTTCAGGAACTCCTGCTAGGCACACTTTGCATATCTTTAGATTGAAACCTGAAACCCACCACCACACCTTAAGATCCACCCAGTGACATTGCCTCCAGCCAGGTGGCTGTAGAATGCAAACTACAAACAATAAAGAACTGAATATATTGGGGGCCATCTATTCAAACTACCACACTAGTAATCCTGAAATATTTGAAGACAGCAAGAAATTGAGGAGAGGGAAGTTGCGGAAATAATCTGGAGAGGTCAGTAGGAATGAAATCTTGGCCTTCAGGAGACCATCACAAGAAAATGAGTTATCGAGGGCTTCCCAGAGAAACAGAACCAAGAGTGTCCACAGACATATTATACAAACATACATAGATGTATATATATGTATATATACGCATATACATATTTATGCATGAATATACATGAGTACACATATAGTTCCTCCTTATGCCCAGGAAATATATTTCAAGACACCCAATGAATGTTTAAAACTGCATACATTTTCAAACCCATGTATATTGTTTTTCCTATATGTACCTATAAAAAGCTTACTTTACAAATTAGACACAGTAAGAGATAAGCAATAGCTAATATTAGAATAGTTCTAACAATATATTGTAATAAAAGTATGATGAATATATTATCTACCACTTAAAAAAAATACCTTAGTGCACTGAAACTATTTCACTTAAAACCAGCATACCTTCTCTGGCATATCTGAATTGTCAGAAACTCTACTTTTGTGGTATGGGCATTATTAACTTATTATTAAATTGTTCAATATAAAGCAGGATGCTCAGACACCAGCACTGTGGTACCAAGACAGCCAGTGTGACACCTGTAATGGGAACTGAGAAACCGAGGGATGGTGTATACAGCAGGGCCACCCGGGACAAAGGCAATTCACGCCCACAATGGCCAGGACAAGATTGTGGGAGACTTTGTCCTGCCCCTGAAGGTAGAGTACACTGTAAAATGTCGACATTTGTATTTCTAGAGTTTACTATCGGACATTTTGGATTGCAGTTCGCTTGAGTTGCTGAAACAGTAGAAAGCAAAACCACAGGTGAGGGTGACTACTCTATGTACCCACGCAGCACATTTATTATGAAGTTAATGAAAGTGGAGGAATCCCATGGTCTGATGTCTGGAAGGTGGAGCTCAGACAAGCAAGGTATTCCCAGTCGGTTCAGTTCTAAGGGCCTGAGGGCCGGGCCCCGGGTGGTTGTGGTGTAAGTCCCAGTCTTGAGACATAGCTCAAGTGTCCATGCTCAAGCCCTCCCTCGGAGAAAGATTCCCCTACGTCTGCCTTTTTATTCCGTCCAGAACCTCAGTGGGCTGGGTGAGGCTCACCCATCTTGGGGAGGGGCACTGCTTTACCGAGCTTGCCATTCTCAGACCAATCTCTTGTGCAAACACACAGACACACCCAGAAATAATGTGTAGCCAAATTTTTGGGCACTGCTCTGCTTTGTCACATTGACACATAAAATTAACCTCACAATCATGTTGAACATGTCTTCCTGTAGGGAGCCATTAGAGAATTCAGTACATTCAATGGGTGGACATTTCTTAGACTATTGGAACACACCCAGGTGAACTCCTTTTTGTCCCTCTTAAAATATAAAAATTTACATCCAGCACATATTTTGTTGTTGCTGTTTTTCATGTGGTATGGGTCTTTCTAATAAAGTCAGGAAGCTGTGAGATCTCTTTAAGAAAGATTACTATGCTTTTAAAGGTTATAAAATCTGTTGATAATCTGGAACTTTGTAGTTCACATTATAAAAGAGGCGTTTTTAGCTGTTTAAGTCTCATCAACAGAAAATACACAGGTTGAGTTTCTACAGAGGTCACAAATGAGGTGAACAATATTTTAGCAGCCATAATGATATTTCAAACAGGAGCCATGAGAAGTTAAAAGGGAGATTGTTATGTCTGGTCAGGGAGTTTTATTTTCATGAATGTTACTTCAAGGTCATTATGAATGTCAAGTCCTCTGTGTTTCTTATGACACAAGGTGATGAGAGAGAGAGAGAGAGAGAGAGAGAGAGAGAGAGAGAGAGAGAAGCAGACCTACCAGAGCTCCAACTGGTGCTTGTTCTCTTTAAGCTAAGACACACACTTCATCACTGAGTTGTTAGTCTATTTTCCAAGGCCATGGGATTGAGAATTGCTTCAGTTTTCATGTAAGCCATGATAGAATATGGCTTGAATTTTGTCTGTTAAAAACAAGTTAAGGGGCTGGAGAGAAGATTCAGCTGTTGAGAGTGCATGTTGTGCAAGCATGCAGGCCAGTTTGCTCCCCACAACCCCTGGGAGAGACTGGGGATAGTCTCACATGCTTGTGACCCCGGTGCTGGGTATGTCCTTAATCCAAACATTTCTTACCAAATAAATGCGTTGGGTTTCTCAATGACTTTCTGTAGAAGACAAGTCAGGCACAACTGTGATATCAACTTTATGAGTAAATGTGAGAAAGTCACAGCAGTGCCCAGATAGGGCAGAGATAGGAGGATCGCTGGGCTCAGCCAGTGTATCTGGAAAACAGGGAGCTCCAGGTTCACGGAGAGACTCTGTGTCCAGGAAAAAAGGCAGAAGCTCAATAGAAGAGGACAATCAACATTTTTCTCTGGCCTTCACACATGTCTGCATGTGATTCATACACATTCTTACAGTACACATGCACACACACAGACACGCCATACATATTTCATACATAGCACACCATTTATCCTAATGGGCTTTACGATATGAAAATTAAAATGACTTCTGGAAAATTTAAATTTAGAAATTATTTCTGGGGCTGGAGAGATGACTCAGTTGTTAAAAGCACTTGCTTGCAAAGCCTGATTGTCTTTGGAGTTTGTTTGCAATGGTAAGAGGCCCTAGCATGCATTCATTCATTCTCTCTGTGTCTTTTTTTCTGTCTCTCTTTCTCCCTCCCTCTACTTGCAAATATAATATTTATTTTTTCAAAAGAAATTATTTCTGCATCCAAATGGGATGGAAAGAACATATTTCTGTTGTTAGCTGCTATCTTATATATTCATATACTAACCTCTACTGAAAACCCACAGACTCTTCCTGGCCCAGTGCAGTGGACATGTTCAGATGGAATGGGCTTGATGGGAAGAGGGAAGGAGGCAGAGCCAGTGGAGCCAGCAGGGCGTCAGGGCTGACACATCTACCCTCTAAGAGGAGCTGAGCCTTAAGCACAGTTCTGAAGAGAAGGTGGTGACTTAACCAATTTTGTAACACTCATGGTCTCAGTTATTTAAAATTAAACATTTATCTGCTCTACTCATTTCCCTTACCAGTAGTAGCTACAGTGACAGAGGCAGCGAAGCTTGGGAAGAATGAGCTATACTTAATTCAGCTTCATAAAGCCCTGAGTCTGCCAATCAGTTTTGAGTCCACACTCTTAAATGGCCAAGATGACACACGAGGCTAGGGGGGTCCACCCATTTATCACTCAGGCAGCAGTGCAAAAACCCATAGTTTTAAAAAGCCAGTGGATCTGAGGACACCACCCACAATGCCTTTAGCGAGGGGAAACTGCACCTATCATTTAAGAATAGCAGCCCTCCCACTCATCATAGGAGTCACCCTTCTTTTTCAATTTCCTTTTGTTTCATCTTTTGGTGTTTGGCATGTTTAATGACTTAATCTTTTTTTTCTCCTTCTCTTTTCCTTCCTCAGTCTTACTAGGCACTTGCAGACATGAAAGTGAGTGCGTACTTATTGGAAAATGCTTTGGCACATTGGGTGGTAGTTGTATCACCCCTCTTTCCACCCAGTACCATCTACCATGATTAAAAATATGCAACCGAGTGGCGTTTGTGGCTCAGTGGGATACTCTGTGCTTAGCATGCTTGAGGCTCTGGTTCAGTTACCAGAGAGGACAAGCCTTGTTTGAGGATCTCATGGGATGAAGGGAATAGCTGAACCCAGCCTTCTCTCAGATTCCTGGGTACTCACTGGCATCTTTTGGGCAATTGCTGTGAGTGTCCACCAGGAGGCGTCTGTTCAGATTTCCACAAAACAGGAGCTTTCAACTGGAGCCCATGCCACCTCCACAGTCTTGCTGTTGCATTTAGATAAGATGAAACTAGGCTTGTTTTAAAAGAGATTGTTTTCTTGATAGGGGATCTTACATAGCCAAGGCTGGCCTCAAGCTTACCATGTAGTCAAGGGTGACCCTGACTTCTAATCCTCTTGCCTCCACCTCTCAAGTACTGGGTTTACAGGAGTGCACCACTCTACCCGGTTTGTGGGGGTGCTGGGGATCAAACCCTGAGATTAGTGCATTATAGACAATCATTCTGCCAGTAGAGCTACATCCTAGCCTTACAAAAGAGATTCGAACCCAAAGGTCTGTCAGTTCTTCCACCTTCCTTTAACTATTAGTCTGTTGGGAACATGGACAAAGTTATCTAAGCTAGGGAAATGTAGTGTAGGCGACCAGTATCATGAGACTCTACAGGCAGCTTCTGAAGAGACTCTTTATATACGTATGTAAACAAATAAACCACACAACCAAGGAGTTGACCATATAAAGTCATGGCACAGGTCTCTAAGTAAGCACATGACTCATCTCCGCTGCTTTCTAGAGGGACATGGAAATGCCAGTTTAAGACAGAAAAGCTAGTCAGCGGTGAGGAGGAGTCAGGTGTGTGACTTCTTGATCAGGGAGGGAAAGTTTCCCCTGACCAGCTGCAGGCTGCCACTGACCAGTCTTCTGTTGACCCCCATGGTGGCCCATAGTTGATAAGTGGCTCCTGGCAGCACCTACAGCCAAGATAACACATGTAGGAAAATCTACAGCGAACACATGTCTCTCATTGTCTGCTGTACCCCTGAGTCCCTAAGGCTACCCACGTCTTACATCTGGAGTTGCCTAGGGCTTTATAACTACAGAAACAGAGTGGAACATCTCAGTCTGTAGGGAATCCAGGGCATTGTGGGGCAGAAACTCAGACCAGGGAACATTTGGCAGTGTATCCTCCAGTGTACAGAGTGGCCTCCTACGGTGAAGAATGATCTAGCCCAGTGTCAGCAGTGACAAGGCTGGGGTGCCCTGTTCTGGGGTAGGGAGTGGCACAGGGCAGGTGAGGGAATGAAGCAGGTGTTTATCTGCTGATGGAGTGGGCGGCTCCCTTCCCGGGTGACTCCTGTATGCTTTTCTGTAAGACAGAAGATCATTACACAGCGTACACACTGACTTTGCAGGTGGACCAGCAGAAAAGCTCCTGCCGCCCTGTCACCCAACATCCGGGCCACCGATATGCACACCGATCCAGCCAGCTTTGTAGCATCTTCATTTTAACCGTGAACGACACGGAGAGATGTCAGAACCACTTTTGAATGGCGTCTACCACGAAAAGCACAGGCTGCCGCTTTCCAGCATTTTGCCCAAGATCAGTGTAGGGAAGACACACACTAATATCAGTCAGTCAGAACTTCAAAAGTGTAAATAGAAGAAATAAAAAAGGTAGAGGAATAAGAAAGCTCCAGACAACTGCAAGACATAATAAGATTTAGTCTGTTCCGTGCTAACAGTTTGAGAAAGTGGGAGACCTGAAGGAGTGATCCGAATTTAAAATAATGTGCTAAAAGATAAGTAGAAGAATTTAAAAAAAATAAAGTTGAAGAAATCTTCTGGGAGTGAAATATGAGCAAAGAGTCAGGGAAGGCGAGATGAGAAACCTGGGGCTCCCCTGTGATTATTGGAAGCTCCATAGAGGTAGACCATGGTAATAAGAGCAAAGCAATGGGGAAATTTGGTAGTGCCAGAAATCTCCCCAAACTTAGAAATATGAATCTCTAGAGAGAAGAATCTGTCAAGAAGCCAGCACTGAAAACTGAAAGAAAAGAAAAAGTCTGAATTTTTAGAATGCCAAAGTGGAAAATATAAGTTCAAATAAAGGGCAGCTCAAGGACTGGGATCAGACTTCTGAGCAGCGCAGAGGTCTGCCAGGCAGCAGAGGAACAATCGTGTCAGTCCCAGGAACCGTGGCATGACCTGGAATTCTGAGACCTCCCTGTGATGCTAGCACTGCAATGCTGGAGGCAGCCTGGGCTACATAGCAAGTCTGAGTGTAGCCATGTGCTAGACCCTATGTCAAAAGCAAGCAAAAACATCAAACTTGAGTTCTGGATCTCATCAGAGCTTCCATTAAGAGCACCTAAACCTATCTTTAACTCATCCTCATGCAAAGACGACACTGGCCTTATGGTGGCTTCAGTGCCAGCAATCTAAGTGATCATCCCGCAGAAATGCCAACCCGCACACCACTGATCACTGCAGCATAATTCATAGAAGCCAAGACATGCAACCAGCCTAGACGCCCATGAATAAATGAACGGATACAGAAAATGAGACATATGCACATAATGGAGTTTTATTCAGATACTTATATGAAAATGGGTGAAGTGTCACGTGCTTTTCTCACGTGCAATACATATGACATGACCGTAGCAGGAAGACTACGTGGTAGAGGACGAGCACTAATGGGAAGGGCTGGAGGGGAATGGAGGACTAGAAGACACATTTTTAATCTTCAAATATGAAGAACCTAGATTGATATATACAGCAGGGCCAAATGTAGAGGAGGAAGACGTGAAGAGTAAAGGGGGGTGACTCTGAGCAAAGTACAGTGACGTACGCGTGTAAAAATGTCATAGCAAAACCCACTGCCAACCGGCAGGAAGTGAGAAAGAAACGAAGATATGAGAAAAGGTAGGACTGAGCGGGGGTGACCTGGGGCCTGGGAAGGGGTCCTCCAGCCCCAGGGTGTCTGAGGACAGGCGCAGGGCAGGTGATTTGGCCGGAACCCAGTCGAACCACGAGACAAAGGTAGAGGCTCCACGTGGGTTTCCAGGGAAAGAAGAGTGACACCTGTTGATATCCTGATTTATTGGACTAACGGGATGTAAATTTTAACTCATGCAGCTTCAGACTCTGTTTGCTTAGTCACCGCACTTTCACAGAGCAAGGGACTCTGCTCTCATAAAGATAATTTTGCAGCCCGGTGTGGTGGTGCACACCTTCCGTCCCAGCACTAGGGAGACAGAGGATCATCATGAGTCAGAGGCCAGCCTGGTCTACATATGAGTTCTGGGTAAGCTTAAACTAGTGTGAGATCTTGCCTTAAATTAATCCGTCCATCCATCATCCATTCATCCTAGATCCAAGATTTGAGGAGGATTATGGGTAAGTAAGAGAGAGAACTTGTCTTGGTTTTGTTATGGTGGGGCTCGTAAGTGTTCCCCAGGGGTACATGTGCTAAACACTTGCTTCCCCAGGGAGGTGCTATTGGGGAAAGGTGGAAGCTTTAAGAGGTAGAGCCTACTGGGGGGGGGGGTCTCCCGGTCATGGGCGGGCATGCCATTGAGGATGGTTGTGGCATAGTCTCTCTTTCTTTCTCTGTATTCCTTCCTCCCTGTCTCTTTTCTTCCCTCCATAAAGTGAGTGGCGTGCTTTGCCACACATCCCTGCTGTGGTGTGCTACCACAGTCCCGAATCCACATGGCTAACCAAGTGTAGTAGGCTGAAACCTACCTGTATAGTGACAGAAATCTGACTAACAGTTTCATTGACACATGTCATATCCAACAGGAGAATTTAGACTCCTTAAATGAAACTGTTTTTGACTACATTCCCAAAGCTTCTACCCTGACTGACAGAACGAATGGGCTGGTATTCCATGCATGGGTCTTAGTCCTGTGACGTGTACAGAATACAGAAGACCTCACAGAGGCTGTAGTATGGTCATCCCTTTGACCCCAATGGGCTGTGCATCCATGGATGGAACCAACTGCTGAGTGAAAGTGTCCAAAACAAAAATGACATCTATACTGGATATGGGCAGGTGACGCTTGTCATTCCCTAAACTCAATAACAACTATTTACATACTGATTACACTGTATTGAGTATTATAATTAATCCAGAGGTGATTAAAGGATACTGGAGGTTATGTGCGCCCTGTGACAGTTTATGTAAGGGACTTTAGCACATGGTTTTGGTATCCATGGAGGATCCTGGAACCAGTACCCTCTGGACACTGAAGGATATATTGAGCATATTGAGCAATGAAAATGCAAATAAAATGGCCTGGCTTCAGTGAGAAAGCCTGAGACATGAATGGAGATTCAATAGTGACTGAGCACTGGGCTGAGCTTTTCAATTAAAGGTGAAGGAAGAGAGTAATTTAATCAATCATGCCACCAAAATAATGATTGTAAAAGCCACTTTCTGAAATTAGAGGATGATGTCAATGTGTGATCTTGACAGTGATCAATCCTCCAGTCTTAGGGCTTTAGCCAGCTCATCTAATGAAGGACTTTGAATATCAAGAAGGTCTGGCTTGGCACCAGAGCTGTGCATGAAGGCTGCAGAATAGTTTTGCAGACAGTCCTGTCAATTTAGTGTTAATCCTGAGTAACAGCAGCATGATTAAGATGAGACAAAAGGCCGAAGCCTAGCAGGTGGTTCTTACACACACTAACCCCAGGGAGAGGATTCTCAGTTTTTCATGGCTGGCAATTCTTGAGCTCCCCTCAGGCTCCCTCTATCATTTAGTTTCCATCCCTGGTCCCTGGAAACAAGTCTGTCTTACTTTTTGAAAGGCTGCAAGGAGAAAGGAGGGGATGAATGCAAATGGAAACAGTCAACCACTCAGACAGCTTGGGATCAAGGTGACCTGCTAGCTATTATTTTTCCTTATGATTCAATCTTTGTAATCAGAGTTCTGCTTTTTTTTTTTTTTTCACCTTGAGGCTGAGTGTCCGTTGACTCATTTATATTTGCCTCAGTCCTTCTCTTGATAACTGGTCCAAGGTCTTTCTTAGACTGTGTGATCTATGCACATCTCAGGACCCTGTTCTCAGCGTAGCTCTTGGGCCTGAACTCTGCATCCAGTTTTCAGACTGTCTCTGACCAGTCTTTCTCTTACTTCAGTGCCAATAACTACATTAACATCTGTGCCCTCAGAATCAACTATGTGTCTTACCTTTGATGCACAAACCTTCTCTTTATCCCATTACTGAGGGAAGATTACCCTAAGGCTGCAATGGGGGCAGGGGTGGCCAAACACCCAGCACTGGACACATGACCTCATCAGCAGCTCATTGATCACATATCCCTTCACCCTAGGATATGAGAACTCTGCACCATACTGAGCCACATGGTGACTGAATGGCCACATAATGAGCAGTGGGAATGTGAGGAAAAGGTGGGTAGTTATAGGGGGCTGGAATGGCCTCTGAATGTGATTGGCTGTGATTGGCTTCTCAGAATAGCTCCATAGAGGTAAGGGACAGAAGGCCCTGCATTTGGAGACAAGCACCAACCATACTTTTGGCTTTTTTGTTTTGAGGAAATCCCAATAGACTGTCATTTTTTTATGAGGTCATGGGGAGGGAAAGAGAATTGGTGTGTCAGGACCTCCAGCCACTATAATCAAACTGATGCGTGTGGTATCTTGTGAGCATGAGCATCCTTGTGCATCTGGCTTACATGTGATCTGGGGAGTTGAACATGGATCCTCAGGCTTCACAACAAGTGCCTTAACAGCTGAGCCATCGATCCAGCCCGCTTTTAACTTTTTTGTTGCCGAGGCAAAACACCCAACCAAAATAGCTGATGGGAGGAAAGGGTTTATTTGGGCTTGCAGTTTTCCTCATGCTTCATCATGGCTATGAAAGCCTGGCAGAGCAGATGCTGGGCACCGCATCTTGTCGCATCAGCTGGGAGGTAGCAGTCAGACTGAGCAATCTAGTGAATACCAAATAGGACCGGACTAATAAAACTCAAGGTCCTCCCACAGTGACACACCTTTTCCAGCAAGACTCCACTTCCCAAAGGTTCCACCAGCTAGGGATTGAGAATCAGATATCATCACAAACATAGGAGGTTATGGGGGACATCTCACATTCAAGCAACCACTTAAGGATTTTGTTTGCTTCACGCGTTTTATCCATATGGAGGTAAACTTGCAGCCAGATCATGTGAGATCCTACTACTGTTACCAAATGTCCAGACACATGTGTTATTAAGACTTAATCTTAGGTCTTAATCCCATGAGGACCTTCCTCTGCCTCCTGCTCTACATGTGTGTTTATATGTCTGTGTCCTTTTTCTGCCTCCTCTTTGCATTTACCATCCAGTCCGTTCCAAGTCCAGGGAAATATAATCCACCACCACTGTACTGATTTACTTGCTATTATCTTGATAAAACAGCTGGGTGGGAATCTCAACATGCATTGCCCACCTGAGTGCTGAGGTGACAGAATAGCCCGAGTCCTGTGACTCTGCACTTGTTCCTGGCGTATTTTCTACGGATTCGAGAGCATCTAGCCTGCCTTCCTCTTTCTGGCCCTCGGAATTTGCAATGTGAACACCTTCAGGCGTTTGGGAAGTGGGGCTGCTGTTTGGGGCTGTTTCTCAGTAACTGGTCACATATCAGACACCTAGTAAGTATTTTCTGAATGAAGTGTGTGTTACACGCGCTTTCCACACACGTGCATCTGCTGCCAGAGCTTACCTCCTCAGCTCAGGCCTCTAGAGCCCCACCACACAGCCCGTTCTGGTTTCTTCTGTCTTTGGGCTTGACAGTCTTTGTCAGGTGCTCTTACTTTGCACTCTTTTTGGTCTTTTTAAACCTTTTGATCGACAGTTTATGTACGTGGATATAGTGAATTTTGATCATAATCCACTCCCATTGCCTTCTCCTGTGCGCTTCCCACTTTGCATTCTTACAGAAAAAGACAGGATAGCGCCAGCAACAGTCCTGATGGCCGTTATCTGCTGCCCCAGGCTATGCTGGCTTTTCTGGAGACATTCCAGTGATAAACACCATTTCCTGACTGGTTTCCTACTTTCCAGCTGGTTGAAGCAGGGAGGAGGCATTGCGGGGAATATTCCCATTTTAAGCTATTGATATCTTTCCTTTTTCTGTCCCTTTCCCCATTTCTCTTCTCTTTTCCATTTCCCTTCCTTCCCCTCTTCTCTTTTCCCTTCCCCTCCTCTCTCTGTCCCTCCCTTTTCTTTCTTCTTCTCTTTTCACTTTCTCTCATTTCCTTTCCTCTCTTTATTTTATTTTCTTCTCCTCTTCCTCTCTCCTTTCTTGCCAACCCCCCTTTTTTGGAGTGTCTTACTAGGCAGCCCAGGCTGACTTAGAAATTCGCAGTCCTCCTGCTCTAGCCTCCTGAGTGCTGGGATTTCAGGTGTTTACCACTACACATGGTTTATTGATGATTTTTTTTTTTTAAGTTGAGAACTTTATTGTATGAACAGATTGCATACTGGTCACATGTGCATGGGGTTGTACTCTTATGTCCCCTCTCCGCTGACCCCCTTCCACTGATGGCCCTCCTCAGTGGAGTTTATTAATGCTATATTTTTCTTTTCGAGTTTTTGTCCAGGCTGACCTGCAATTCACTATGTATTCTCAGGGTGGCCTTGAACTCACAGCGAACCCTCCGACCTCTGCCTCCTAAGTTCTGGGATTAAAGGTGTGTTCCCCCGTGCCTAGCCTGGTGCTATTTTTATCTTATTATTTTTAAATGGTGCTGAGTATTGAACCCAGCTAGGTTGACACTCTTTCTGCCACTGAGCTTTATCCTTTGCTAATTATTGATTTATTTTAAATAAATGAAAAAAAGTGGTTTATCCGCTTTTCTTAGTGAAATTCATATAGGAACACTAGAAGCAAAGGTTCCCATACCCAAGACTGTCTTGAAGAAAGGCAGTGTCTCGTTCAGGGATTCAAAAGGAAAGATGCAGGAGGTCTCTTTTGGGCATAACTGGCCCACGCATTTTGAACTCTGGTTTTCTAATGATGTGGCTACTGCTGATGTCGCCACTGTGGAACAGTTCTGAACTGTTAGTCGGGAGGTTAAGCTCATCTTCCATTTTGCTTCCAGCATCACCAACATATCTCTATTCCTATAGGGCTGTGCATTAGGGACAGGGAAAGCAACTTCTCTCATGAGGCTTTCTGGTGTTATTGATGGTGCACATGGAGTTCTGGCAGCCCGTTTGTTGAAACTTATTGCTGCCCTAGAAATGCTGCTATTAAGGTCAACTATTCATTTACTTGACTGACAGTAGGTACTTGGCAATTTTCATCCAAGAGTCATAGAATGCCTGGGTTCCCACCAGCTGAAAAGAGACCTTGAGTAAAACTAAGAACAACCGCAAGGCGATGAGCGTCATGAACACAGACGTCCCCCTGACAGACTTTGCAGTACTCAGAAACTATCCAAAGTGACCTCTTCCCATTTTCCTTGTCAGGCACGCTAGATTACCAAGACACTGTAAGTAGGTGAAGTATGTTTGTGTATGTGTAATTCAACTGTATGTGTTCAGAATTCCAGGACATATGAGAGGTGTCTGTCTGATACTAGTATATTTGCAATATATATTTATTTTAATTTCAATCAGAAAATTTCTTCATTTTTTTTCCACTTGCAAAATAATAATCAGGGAAAGGGCTATTTAAAAATATGTTGCTGGAGAGATGACCCAGTGGTTAAGGGCACTTGCTTACAAGGCCTGATGTCTTGGATTCAGTTCCCTAGTACCCACGTACAACCACATGCACAGGAGTCTGGAGTTTGTTTGCAGTTTTTTCTTATCTTTGCATATAAGCAATAATAAATAAAAATATAAAAAGTAATGTTGTTTTACTGAGCATCATGATTTTTTATACATCTTGAATCATTAAAGGGAGTTTAATGAACATCTGGCCCATATTCAACACCCCTCTTCTGGTTATAAGAGGGTACAGTAGAATAATGGGGCTATACTCTGGATTTTGGTGACCATCAAAATCACTGGTCTTGTTTGTTGAGAGGAGTTCTGAGCGCTCAGGATGAGCTGGGATTAGAACACTGTCCTAGTTATGCACTGTCCAAGGTCCTCCGAGGTGGCTGTGTGTGGCATGATCCCATAAGGTGACCCGAGGGTGCCCTTTCCAACTCCTCTGCCTGTCCTGATCCACAAAGACGCCAGCCATTGAGGGTTGAAAGATTCTGTCACAGGTCTCTCTTAAGGAGGCTTCTCGTGGCAAGCATGCAGTAGTTGACTCCCTGGTCATTTGACGGCCCCTGTACAGGAAGTAGCAGAGGAAGACAGCATAGCCTTGGAGAGGAGTTATCTTGGAGAATTGGTGTGGTTTGTCCTTGACATTCACGTTGGTCTTTAATCTTCATGAGTTCAGAGGAGGAATGCAGCGTTCAGAGAGGTTAATTGTGTTATAGGTCTGCACACTTGTTCAGCAAAACCCTCACACTGATATGCAAAAACAATCAATGATCTCAGAGTTCAGTCTCTTCCCATATCTACACCTGAGTTAATTCCCTTTGAATTTCCAACCACAATGTTTGATTGCCATGTAAAAAACAGGGTGCCACTTTGAAGACAGGCATAGCTTTTTTTAAGGGATGAATGGGTATTTGTTTCACCCAGCCTAAACAGAAAGAAATGGTGAGGTTACCTGAAATGATGATTTAGCCCCTCAGTGACTACTGATCCAACTTGCCTGTCCCCATCAGAAGCCCAGCTCAGAGGTGCAGCACTATGACTCAGTCTTCACTTTTGAGTGGCCCTTGCGAGGCTTTCCTGTGGAAAATAATTGAGTAATGCACAGGACAACTGTGGTAGCCTGTGAACATAGCAGGAACTTAGTGAAGAGTGATACCATAGCTAATTCCTTGGTGAGGCTTTTGTAGTGGAACAATAAGTGTGACTTAGGGTGAGTATGGGATGAATCCTATATGAATGAGAGTCAGTATGGTGTAGCCAAAACAGATAGGAATGGAAGAAGTTGACTCCCATTCATTCTGCTCTTGCTATTGAGCAAATTAATTGTGAAGTTACAAACCAATGTCTCAATCTCTTGGTAAAGTCTTCAGAGGTGGTAATAGGACTCAGTATAATCACCAGGGTCCCTTCTAGTGCTGAGATTTTACAGTGGTAAGATGGATACTACAGTTAAATTGTGTACTGTCAGTTGAGGCTGGGGCACGGGTCATAGAGACAAGTGGTCAAACAGGGGAAGATGGCAGAGACCTGTGGTCCTGCACGCTCTGTCCTGAATACTTTCACTCCTGGGCCTCAAAAAAGATTTCTGTTATGAGGTTTGTATTTCACTGGGGGTGTAATTTGTTTCTCAGTTTATTCTTTCTGATTTATTTTTGGTCCTTATAATTTTAAAGCATCACTCCTGATGGACCATTACTGCTGCGTGAAGACAGGGTAGTATCTAAGTGATACTATGCCCAGGACAGTGATATTGATATTGGCATTGTTATTGATATTGCTTGCACTTTTGGGAACATGAGGAAGTTTTCACAGCTCTTGGGATTCAAGCTACTCTGGGGGAGAAAATGCATTGGGCTAGGAAGGGGGGAAGGGCATGGTAATGGCAGGGTAAGGAACTGGAACTGTCTTCTTGTCTGTCCGTATTTTTCCTGCTGTATGAGCCTCCACTGAAGGTGATGTGACCTTATGGTCTGGAAGTATCAATACTCTTGTTTAATTGTGGAAAATAGGAAAGGACAGTGCAGAACTTTCTTTGAGCTCCTGTAGGACAGCACTCGAAATGTGAATATCCACATGGACAGGCAGGGTTCATTGGTACAGGAAATTTCCCTCGTCCTTTGCTCTCCGTAAAAGATCATTCGAGTAGCTCCCCCAACTTTATTTTTTTGGCTTGTTAAAACAGAAGGTGTGGACTGGAAAGATGGCCTAATGGTTAAGGCACTTGCCTGTGAAGCCAAAGGACCCAGGTTCATTTCCCCAGGACCCATGTAAGCCAGATGCACAAGGTGGTGCATGCATCTGGAGTTCGCTTGCAGTGGCTGAAGGCTCTGGCACACCCATTTTCTCTCTCTCTCTATCTGCCTGTTTCTCTCTGTGTGTTAAATAAAATAAAATAAAATAAAATAAAATAACATAACATAAAACTGAAGATTCAATGATGTTCATGGAATTTCTAGGCAAAGTCAGTTCAATTAAAACCTCCCAAGGGTGTCTATGCCTTGTTAAGACTGCAAGTGTTCTAACTTGTGTGTGACTTTGGTCTTTACTAACGGAAGCATCAAGAAAAAGTCATGGCTACCTGGGGAAGGGTGATGCACATTATGATTTCTTTACCCTATCCACTTAATTTCATTCTTTAAAATATGTGGCAATGGATGCCAAAGTATTAAAACTTCATGTAGGTCTCATGAAATATGTAAGGAAATTATTAATTTCCTTGGAAAATGTCATAGTTTTAAACGTTACAAATTATTAGATTCAAGTAAATGAAAATCTGCTTTTAAAATCCCTCTGTTGCTTCTCATGTCTGAGGAATAAGACCTTTAGTGGAGAATTGTTTTCTCATTTTTCTCTCACCCACATTAACTGCCAATTTGTTTTATCTACATTGCATCTTGGGGTTTTTCTTTATTTTCACAGGGGAAATGGGATTCCCTACACTTAAAGTAGTGTACAGCTAATTCCATTCATATGAGGAAAGGGAAGTCTTTCATCTTTCATAACGCTAAGTGAATGGAGTTAAGTACAAGAAAAGAAATCACTTGCCAACCTAGCATGTGGGAATTATCAGAGATAATCTAATTTAACAGTGCATAGATGCATCTTTAATTATATCTGAAGTTTTCAAGCGATCTAAAATTTCAGTATATTGGAACCCATGTTTTTATTTTTTATTTTGAAATATGTTAAATTTTATTTTTGACAATTTTATACACATGCACTATATTTTGATCCTATTTGTTCCCTCATTACCTTCTCTTGTGTGCTGAACCCCCTCTTCTCCTCAGCCAGTTCTGCTTCTTCTTTGGCATTGTGTGTCTCCCTCCCTCTGTTTAAATAAGGTTGCTGGATTTTAAGCATGGTCACGATGGTCTTTAGTGGAGCATGGGCAATTTACCAGTGGTTACATCAGCGAAGAAATCATCTCACCCTCCTCCAGCAACCATTGATTGTCAGTAGTTCCTCTGGGAGGGTTGGGGACTCGTGATACTCTCCGTCATTCATGACAGAATGTTGCTATGGATTAATATTTTGACTTTAATAAACTTTGATATATGAATATGTAGTGATCTGATTTGTTCCTATCCCTGTATCCCCTTTTGTTCTGTCTTCCCCGCCCCCTCATTTCCTGAGGACCTCTGCTTTCAAGGTCATTCTTCCTGTTTTGTTTCCTCCTTCCTTTTGTCCTCCTCCATCCTCCATGTCAAATGTTGATGGGCTCAGAGCTGGGGAGTATCAGTAACCACTGTGCCAGTTGGTTCATGTCAGAAAAACAGCACCCCACTGTGTGCCTACGTACCCTGTGTCTCTTACATTCTTTCCGCCTCCTCTTCCACAATTTTCCTGAGCCTTGGAGGGCAGGGTAGACATATCCTGTCATGCTGAGCTCTCCGCACCTTCTTATTTTCTACTTTGATGAGTTTTGAGTCTACTCAGTGTCTTTCACTATCTCCATAGAGATGCTCTTCTGGTAGCCAAGAGAGCAGCCTCATACTCTGTCCACAAACAACTACCTCTGCAGTACCATGAGTTTTTTTTTTTTTTTTTTTTGAGACAGAGTCTCACCACGTAGCCCAGACTGGCTTGCAACTTGCTGGTTATCCAAGGCTGGCCTGAAGTCGGTGGTCCTCTTGCTGTGATCTCCTGAGTGCTGGCAGTACATACAGGAGCCGCTGCACCTTGCAGCCATCGTTCTGCCTCCACTGTATTACAGCTGGGTGATTTTCAGTTACAATAAAGGAATTATGTTGTTTCTACTTAATTAGTGACAAGTGCAAGCATAAAAAGCTTATTCTAATTCCAGCCAACACTGCAGGAAATCTGGCAGGACGTTTCCGATCTTTGTGCTTCTGCTTCCCTCCCCCTTTACCAGGAGAACACAGATGCTTTTCTTTCTTTTGTCTGTGTGGGCAAGGGCTGGAGAACCAGGGATTGCTACAGGGAAGGTAGGGAGTTCTTAATGCCGGACTACTGAATTAAATACTGAGCATTTAGCCCCACTCTGGATAGAATTTAAATCCCTACAGGGAGATGGGTTGCTGTCCCTTAAATAATATGTATTTTGAAGGCAGAAAGTGTGCCTTTCTCATATGACCTAAGATTGCCCAGGCACAGCCTCAAAAAAATTATACAGTTTTATTTCATATACTACTTCATTCTGGTACAATCTCAGTTTGTTATTTTAACTTTTCTGGCTGGTGTTCCAAAGTGCCCATCTGGAATTTGGAATAATTACGTCCCTCTAAAATTCAAGTTGAAACTTAATCCCCAGTGCAGTATTACTTACAGGTGGGGATCTCATGAACAAGATTAGAGCTCTTATAAAGGGCTCTGAGGAAGTCACTTGTTTCTTTATTTCCCCCTCTGCCCGGGGGCTGGAAAAAGAAGTCCCTTGCAGGAAGCATAGAGCAAATCCTCAACAGACAGCATGAAGATACGTTGGTCTTGGACTCGCAGCCTCCAGAACTGGCAAAAATACATGTATATTTCTTATAACTTACTCAGTCCAAGGTATTTGGTGTAGAAAGACAAGTGGACTGAGACATAATATATAACAGGTTGTTTCAATATTAGTTTAATGATAGATGAGATATTGATTCACAGGAGAAATTGGAAAACGTCTTTGCTATGGGCTGGATAACTCTACCCCTGCCCATTATTCATATATATATATATTTTTTTTTTTCGATTTTTCGGGGTAGGGTCTCACTGTAGCCCAGGATGACCTGGAATTCACTATGGAGTCTCAGGGTGGCCTCGAACTCACGGCGATCCTCCTACCTCTGCCTCCGGAGTGCTGGGATTAAAGGCATGCACCACCACGCCCGGCTCTATTCTTATATTTTAATCTTAAAATTCTCATGGTGAACAATGATGTCAGGAAGTTGGGCCTTTCGGAGCTAACCCAGTCAAGGAGGGCTCAGCCCTCGTGTCTGAAGTTGGTGCACTGTAGTCAGCGACAGGAGAGCTGGTTCTCACGGTCTCTGCTCTCGGTCAGGTGACACCACAGTGATAAGGCAGCTGTCACAAGACCAGAAAGGGGGCCTCACAGGCCTGGTGGCACACTGAGGTTGGACTTCTCAGCCTTTGTATTTTCTAAACCAGCTTGTCTGTGGAATCTTTGTTAGAGCAGCTTGAAGTGACAAAGCCAGTACTTTGGAGAAATACACACATAATCAATAGGTCATCCGAGGCTACTCATCACAGCTACAGCGGATTTCTGCTGGTAATGATTGACTATTATGTGCTCGTTGATAATATTGTTTCATACTTTTTGTGCGGAAAGGATCTTTGAAATCATACGAAATGTTAGACAAACATGATGTTCAGAGCATGAAAGCATTGTAAATAATTTCTATCTCTTTGTAGGAAGAATAAGTTTTAGAATTTCCAGAGAACATCTAAAATATTGACACCCAAATTCCTTAACCATTATACACAAAGAGAAAATTAATTTTCTAGGCTTGCTGCAATGAAATTATTTGAGGAGAGTCATAGGAGTACAAAACAGTGGTTCCTTTTTGGTGAACTTGCATTTGCAAGGATCCTAGGGCTTTGCCTGACCTGAGTCAGTTGTATATTTTCTCTCAACTTCTCCTCTTCATTTCAGCCATTTTCAGGGAGTTCTAAGTGCATTTCTTTTTCTGTCTCTGATGTTTAAAATATTTTAGGATATAGTTTATTTTCACAAAAAATACATTCAGGAGTCCCAGTCTGCATTTCTGGTTTCTCTGGTTTTTCTTGCTGATGTAATTAGCCAAGCTCTGATAGGGCACGTTCACTCAGGGACCGCTCATTTAGGAGCCTTAAGAAAAAGTTCATAAAGGCAGCCCAGTACCATTTTTTTCTGGTCAAATCCAGATTCTGAGCTCTCTGGGCACCACAACTCTCATAAGGAAGCACTTTTCAGATTTCTCAGTGTGGAGTCTTGTCTGCTTAAATTTGGACAGTCGGCTCCCTAAGTGTACTTGGCATTCACTCTGCAGCTCCCTCCCCCAGCTTAAACAAAGCAATTGTTGTCATTGTCCCCTGTGGGTCAGGGCTTGCTCATTTTCCTGCCTGCCTCGAGAATGCCTTTGTTTGGCTCGTGCTTTGTGTCACGGACTGACCGCCTGTGCGGGGATTCGGTTTGCTTAGGCTTGAACAGCTGGTATAGTCATGGACATCATTAAGCACACCTGTCAGTGATATGGGGGAAGGATTTTAGGAGATGCGTAATGGCAGTCTCTCTGACAAAACTTGGTTTTCAGAGTGAAATATTATAGATGGGTTTTCCTTTTGGGGAGAAGCTTAAAATTCATTTATTTATTATCTCAATAAATGGGGCCAGCTGATTCCAACCTGACGCCACTCCGCTTGTACTCTTTCACATTTGTCACCCAGACAGATTGAAGAACCAGTAGCTGGTGACTAATAATTATGTAACTGGAACCGGGAAGGTGTCATTCATTTGAGAGTGAGAACGTAGCAAATGAATTCCTAAAATTATATACCCCTGGGTTGGAGTTGACTTCCCCAGTCATTCTCCGTTCTCCACAGGCTCTCCATCTCTTAAAGGAGCCGGTTGGCTGGGATGACTGTGTGGGTCTAAAATTCCATGATGCTATGGTGAAGTTGTATTCATCCCCAGGAGAAGTTTGAAATGTGTTTATTTACGTCTCACACAGTTGGACTCAGCTGATCAGAACTGGAAATCCTCTGCTTGATTCAGCATATGGATAGTGAACTTTAGCTCCAGCTTTGAGAATAAATTAAACATTACTTATGGAAATATCAGAAATGTTGTTTCCTACATCTTTCCAGATGGTAAAATGCCAAGCAATATAGATTTTACTGTATTACTGTAGATTTACAATTTACTCCGCTAAAATATTACTTGGAGAACAGTCAGCATCTTGCAGTTAACTAATAAGAAAATTATGCTAAAACCTCAAAAACTAGCTCCCTGTAAATTGAATGTGTGAGTTCCCCCCACAATTCATATGTCAAAGCCCTAATCTCTCCTGGGATGTCATGCAGAGGTGGCGTGTATGGACTTGATTCGGTTTGGATGACGGAATGAGACTGGTGGCATTGTCAGGAGATGAGGGCCAGCAGTTGTTCTCTTCATTGTGTGAAGACTTCTTGGGCTGGTACCACCTTTAGCTCTGGAAGAGTCCAACCAGGAAGAAGTCATTCCCTAGGGACTTACTGTGATGGCACCCTGTTCTTCATTTGTTCAGTCTCCAGAATTGTGATAAATAAGTTTTTTTTTTGTTGTTGTTGTTTATAGTCACCCAGAGTTTGGTGTTCTGTTATAGCAGCTCCAACTAAGCTACAGCTCAAGAAGTTTCTTGGGCTGGAGAGATGGCTTAGCGGTTAAGCACTTGCCTGTGAAGCCTAAGGACCCCAGTTCGAGGCTCAATTCCCCAGGATCCACGTTAGCCAGATGCACAAGGGGGCACACGCATCTGGAGTTTGTTTACAGAGGCTGGAAGCTCTGGCGTGCCCATTGTCTCTCTCTCTCTCTCTCTCTCTGCCTCCTTCTCTCTGTCGCTGTCAAATAAATAAATAAACAAACAAAAAAATTTAAAAAAAGAGGTTTCTTATACACTCTGATTCCATTGTCTATAAGCATGAGCACAACACCTTTCTCAGAGTATGCCCTTGTCCTTCTTACCCGTCTATCACATAGTTTCAATATTAATTTCTCAATAGGATACAACCACTGTCAAAACCAGTGGTTTCAGCTTAGCCTTATTCTCTTCAAGCTTTTAACCACAAGGGGCATGGCCATCGTTGCTCGTGGAATTATGGATTTCTGAGGTTTCTTTCTAACTCTTCCCTTTCTCACGAAACAAAAAAACATGATTTTTCTCTACTGTAGTACCAAGTCCTCAGTTGTAAATGGAGTTCAAAGGAGAAATCTAGAATCCCAGGCTGTGAGGATTTTCAAAATCGTAATGGCCCACATTGTCCTCAAGCTCACACACCATGAATCAGCACTGGAGGGAGAGACATGCATGCTGTGGGCTCTGGGTGCAAACAGTCGCCCAGGAGCCAAGGGCAATCTATCAAAAGGTCACACGGAGTAGCAGTTTCTCTACCTCTTGCACAGCTAGGGATCCATTTTCCACTGCAAACAGAAAGTGGCTCTTCCTGGTAAATGTAGTTTCCGTTCTCTCTCCTAGCATCAGAATATCTGGAAAGATGCTCATGTTATCTGTAGCCAACAAGGATCCTTCCAGAAGGAAGACCTGGGCATAAGTTCACACCCAAGCACACAGAACAAAAACACGCAACCCCAGAGGTCCCAGCCAGACCAAACTCTTCTAGATACTGTGTGTGTGTGTGTGTGTGTGTGTGTGTGTGTGTGTGTGTGATTTCTCACCTGTAAGTCATGCTTGACCATGGCCCAGGCTCCATAGATTTCCATATAGGAATCTCTGTGTGGCTACTGAGGTCTCTGACTCTTCAAAGATTTCCAATATATTTCACTTGTCCAGGTTGCCAGAGGTTTCCTTTCAGATGCTCTGAATGTGTGGAACATGACATGCATTCTTGAAAAAATCGGAGCGCCTTGACTGGTGAGAACTTTTTCACTACAGGGAACCTTCCTGTGCTTAAACCTTAGAATGTTTCCTTTCCTTTAAAAAGATCTATCTTATTTATTTATTTATTTATTTATTTATTTATTTATATGTGTATATGACACACAAAGGTCTCGTGCCCCTTGCAAACAACTGCCAGATGCATGTACCACACTGTTTTCATTGGGATTTACATGGGTGCTGTGGAACTGAACCCTGGCTGGCAGGTGTCACAAGTAAGTGACTTTAACAGGTGAGCCATTTCCCTAGCTCCAGTATGTCCTTTCTTTAATTTCCTCCTCACAGTTAATATTTTCTCCCCATCAGATGCATAACAACAAACATTTCGAAGTGTATGTTTGTTATGTCTCAAAAATTTTGGATTTCCAAAATTTTGGAAACATGTAGATATTTCCAGAGGATGCAAGTCTTTGTGTAAATATAGAAAAATATAAAACTGTGTATAGAGGATGGCTTTAAAGTATTATTTTCAATCAACTGGTACGTCCAAATGGTAGCCAAGGAGACATGGTGAGCACCAGTATTAAGTGTTGGGGATTCTAAGAGGAGAAGGCAGAGCTCTTGCTTGTCAGGTGAGTAGAGGGAACAGAGGTAAATAACAAGTGCAGCCAAGAGCCTTGCTGGACAGTCTTCTGGTGGCCGTGGGGCTCAGCTCACCACTAGTTCCAGAGGACCATGGATCTCAGCCTCTTTACTCATTGAACTTTATGCCACCAAGATTTCTTGGTTTATCTGGGTTATTTTTCTCTCTTTAGTTAATAGATTCTTTTAGTTATTTGGCAAGTAATGGGCCTCATCTGATAAGTGTGCCTGCGTTCCTCAGACAGCCATTTCTCAGGAGCATTGTTTAAGGGCAAAATGCTTACCATGTGTAGATAGTCTGGGCAAAAGAAATGTCTGAGAACATGATGAAGGGTTGGGGGGTGGGGAGACAGGCTGCTTCTATTACTTTCTGTGGTTTTCCTCAAACAACATTTATTCTCACATTTTTAAGTGCTTTAGCTATCTTTTAGAAGATAGGAGACAAAAACTTAATCTGAGCTGCTTTACATCGGTGACTGTGGCTATTATTCAGGACATTGTTTTGAAGTCCACTGGCTGAAAGTAGAATGACCTAGGGAAGAAATCCATTACACAATTGCGAAAGAAAAGGAAATATAAATGTCTTGGCCTCGTTTTACCACTATATAATCTTATTTATCTTGATTCTTCCTCGTCAGCACATTTGTTTTTCTTTTTTACAATGATCTTATTAAGCATTAATTAGAAAGTTATATTGTAAAGTACATGCATTCTATATAGAACAGTGTGTCAATATACTTCTATGTTCTTGCCATAAAGATTAAGAAATGCAACTTTAAGCCTGCCCCTCCAAAATTTATTATTTTCTCCCTCCACTAACAAATTTCACCCTTGAATTGGGGATTTATCATTCTGTAGCTCTTCTGTCTATTTTTATTACATTCTGAAACAATGTCATTGGTTTTGCATATTTCTCAGTGTAATACTGATAGGATAATATTACTTGCAATCCTTTAAAAATAACCGTCAAAGGGGCTGGAGAGATGGCTTAGTGGTTAAGGAGTTTACCAACAAAGCCTAAGGACACAAGTTTGATTCCCCAGTACCCACATAGATGCACAAGGTGACATATGTGTCTAGAGTTTGTTTGCAGTAGCTAGAGGCCCTGGTGCACCCATTCTCTCTTCTCTCTCTCTCTCTTTCTCTCTGCCTCTTTATCTCAATCAAATGAATAAAAATCTTTTAAAAAATTAACCATTATGTCTATGAACAAATTCATTGTTAATTTTCATAAGCCCCATCATTTATTTATGTGTAAATATGCCATGACATTTTTATCTTCTCAAATGAGAAAGAAAAATTTCCAGTGACTTTCTATTATAAGCACACATTTTAGAAGCATCCTTGTTTATGCCTCCTGGTGCACTTGTCCTGAAGTTCCTAAGATATATACCTAGGAAGAGAATGCTGAGTCACAATGCATAAATTTAGAATCCACAATGTTATAAGTAAATAATGTGTCCTCTAAAAGAGCTATATATTCTTAACAGTCTCATTTGGAATCTAAACAACCTCTTTGGGAAGAAACTGAAAAATTAATTCCAAAATTTATGTGGAAGTTTAAGAGGCTTAGAACTGACTCAAAAGTTTTGAAAATGAAAGCCAAAGATGAACAATTTATACAATCAATTTCAGGACTTACAAAATAAAAGAAACAGTGTGGCACTGGCTATTATCAATGGAATATAGTAGTCATATAGAAATATAACGTGCATATATGGTCATGGTTCTGGCAAAATACTAAGAAATTCAGTTGGAAGTGATGTTCTCAATAAATGGTTCTGTAACAGTTGAGTGATCATGTGCAAAATGAAAAAAAAATTTAAAAATTGAATCTTGGCTTTTACTATAGATCCTATGCAAAAATTAACTCAAAATGAATCAAATAATGAAAACGAAAACCTAGAGCTATAAAACTTCCAGAAAAATCTTAGTGTCCTTTGGTTTGGCTTTCTTAGTGTTGCAGCTACCTTTCTGTTTCTGGGAAAAACACCTGACCTAAAGCAGCTCATGGGAGGAAAGGTTTTATTGCAGGCTCCCAGACTCCAGGGTAAAACCCATCATGGCAGAAGCCAAGTCACTTCGTACAGTGACAGCAGAGCGGGAAAAGCCGACATCAGCAAGCATGGACAGCCAGAGCTGAAGCTGGCTCTGTACACGCGTGGCAGGTGGGGCTGGACTCAAGATCCGCCCCCAGCGACACACCTCCTCCAGCAGGGCTCCGTCTGCTGAAGACTAAGTAGGAAGTTTAGTCAAAAATGCCTAAGGTTGCCGGGGACATGCATTTACATTCAAACCACCACAGTTACAAACTATGAAAGTAAACATAATAAAAGTCCATAAGTTAAATGTTGTGAAAGTCACTGCCTTCCCTCACTGATGTCAGTCCCAGAGAGAAGGAGGTGGACAAGGAAGGGCAAGATTCAGATGCAAAGCGAAAACGTACCTTGAATATTAGGAGAATGCTGGTGCCATCTTACCCTCTTAAGCTTCCATTCTACAACGTGCCTTTATTCCAGTGTGCTTCGAGTATGGCCACTATGGCACCATGGAAGATATCCCTGTGTAGTGAGATTTCTAGTGAATTTCACTTTCCCTTAGTTTTTCTTTTCTTTTTTTTTAAGTGATGAGGATTGAACTCAGGACCTCAAGTATACTATGCAAGCACCCTACCTGTGAGCTACATTCCCAGGTCTTAGTGTTTTATGTTCTGAAAATTTCCCCCAACAATCAATTAGTTTTACAAAGTCTAAAGATTATTCTAATAAAATGCTCTACAGAGTATTACTTTACGAAGTTCAAAGATCCTTTGAATAAAATATATTTAACACATTTAAATAAAAAGACTACTCTTACATATTTAATTCATTTTTTAACATTGAAAGTAAATTCAAGTATCTGTGCATACTTTTCAGAGACTTCTGAGGCAATTTTCAAAAAATTGAACTCTGTAAAGAAAACTGTTTCTCTGACATAGAAATGTCATAATTTCAAAGGAATCCTGTAGATTTTCAATAATCTCTCTTTCTCAGATGTCTTTTCAAGTTAATTTTCATCTCCCTAAGAGTTGCCATAAATAACTTCAGTAAATCACTAGGATTCCTGAGAATGGGGTATGTTTTATAAAAGGTGCTCATGAGGCTGGAGAAATTGCTCAGCAGCTAAGGCGCTTGTCTGCAAAGCCTGCATGCCCAGGTTCAATTCCCCAGCCACCCACATAAACCAGATGATAACAGTGGAACAACCTATTGTGTTCATTTGCAGCAGTAAGAGGCCTTGGAGTACACACACACACACACACACACACACACACACACACACACACACGGGGTGGGGGGGAGAGAGAGAAAGAAAGAGATTTAAAACTGCTCTTGAGCTCAGAGATTAGAGCAGAGATAAGAGTTTCTAAGTCACTTAGAAATTGTCTTGAAATAACTTTGATAGTAGAAGGCATTAAATAACTTTGAGAATTTTCCAGGGCAACATTTTGCTTTGTTAAATCACTGTTTTAGACTAATATCCAGCACGGGAGTGTATGCTATGTGTGTTGAAACAATCAAAGGAGAGTTGGAGCTATTTCTTAGCCTCCACGAGTTTATTCTGTGGAAAGCTGTATTGAGGCCATCTTTGGAGGAACTTGATCTTGACATGGACTTGACCTACATTTTTCTAATACTGTTATAAATTAATGTGAAATATTCCTCTAAATGTTTGTCCACTGGCATAAAAGGCATTCCAGTGGGTTTCTCTGACATTATCACCTTAACCTACTCAAAGCAGTAACAAGCCGGGAAGGAGGTGAGCCTTTCTAAATCTTGCCTCCTAATTTCCTAATACTCACTGTGTCATCATCAGTCCATCATTCAGACTCCTCTTCTTCCACTTTCTTTTCTTTGCTGAAAATGTTTTATGCATTTATTTTAGAGAAAGGCAGAAAGTGAGTGAGACAAATAGAGAGTGAGTTTGTGTACGCCAGGGTCTCTTGCCTCTACAAATGAACTCCAGACACATGTGCCACCTTGTGCATCTGGCTTTACTACGTGAGTCCTGGGGAATCAAATTTAGGAAGGCTTTACAAAGAAGCTCCTTTAATTGCTGAGCTAGCTTCCCAGTCTCTCTCATTACATTTTCTTCATCTTTGAGCTGCAAGTACTAGGGTTAGCTTTGCATAAATTATAAATAATAGTCACACCGATGTTCTGAAAGTTACAAATATGCAATATTAGAAAAAAAAGGCTTGCTTAATCCAGACCTTACAGGGAATCCTAGGGAAATTGGATAGTTAGGGACTTGATAATAGAATCCAGCAGTTATTTCAGATTATAAATTAAATGTGACATGATATATGGGGCCTGGTTAGACTCATTCTTTAGCATCCCTTCTGCTACTGGAGTGAACGTAGGTAAACCACATCCTCTTTGAGCCATGAGGTTTCTGTTCATTAATTGGAGGTTAGAGTAGGACTTGCTCTATCTCATAGGGTTATTCAAAATGTCATATGAAATAATAGATGAGAAAGCTTTCTACATAGTAGTGGCCTGTGCATATAGATAGCTAATAGATTAGATGCTTCCATAACTTAAGTAGATCACAATAGATTGTAACCTCACTTTTAAAATATGTGCGCAGAGGGCTGAGAAGATGGCTCAGTGGGTAAAGTGCTTACCACACAATCGTGAAGACCTGAATGAGGATTCCCAGCACCCATGTGAAAGCCAGACAGCGTGGCACACACTTGTAACCCCAGCACTGGGACGGCTGAGACGAGGACACCCTTGGGCTCTCACTGGTTAGGTAGTTTAGCTGAATTTGTAACACCAGGTTCAGTGACAGATTCTGTCAAAAAAATAAATAATAATTAAGGTGGAAGGTTGGGGAGATGGCTCAGCAATTCAGCACTTGCCACTTAGTCATGAGGGCCTAGGAGAACCTGAGGCCACACAAGCTGGATTTCCCAGAACCCATGTTGAAGTCATATCTGCAAACCCAGTATGTGGGGAGGAGAGAGGCAGAATGCTGGGGCTTACTGGCCAAATGAGGTGGAGGGTGCAGTATAGTGGGAGTCTCAGCACTTGGGAGCCTGAGGCAGGAGGATCCAGAGTTTAAAGCTAGCCTTGGCTACATAACAAGGCACTGTCTTAGATTAAATTAGGAGGGTGGGAAGAGGACCTGGGAGATATACATAGGCATGCCCACAGAAGAAAATAAATAAATATTTTTTAAATATTTGTATTTATTTATTTGAGAAAGAGAGAGAGAAAGGCAGGGGAGAGAGACTGAAGAGGGAGGCAGAGAATATGGGCACATCAGGGCCTCCAGCCACTGCAAATGCATCTGCCATGTGCCACCATGTGCATCTGGCTTACGTGGGTTCTGGGGAATTGGACCTGGGTCCTTTGGCTTTGCAGGCAAATGCCTTAACAGCTAAGCCGTCCCTCCAGCCACAGCATTTTTTAAAAGATAAAATTTAGTGCTAGGGAGATGTCTCAGCAGTTAAAGGCGCTTGCTTACGAAGCCTGCTGACTCAGATTCACTTCCCCAGTACACACATAAAGCCTAATGCACAAAGTGATACATGTGTCTAGAGTGTGTCTGCACTGGGAAGAGGTCTTGCTCACCCATTTTATCTCATTCTTTCTCTCATAAATAAATAAAAAATATTTTTCAAAAGGAAAGATTAAACAAAATCAAAACCTCTAAAGAAAAGTACTTCAAAGCTTTATCCTCATTCTTGGGTTCTCCTTGGTTGGTAATTCCGTACATCATTGGCAAAGAAAAAGTAATAGCTTGGGGTCATCTCCTTTTCAAAACTTGTGTTTTAAAACAGGATTTTGCTGTATAGCCCAGGCTGGCCTTGTACTCCTAGCAGTCCTCCTCCCTCCACCTCTCTAGTGCTGGGAACACAGATGTTTGCCACGCTGCCTGGCAGGTAGACAATCCATGCCCACGGAATCCCCGCCTCTCTGTGATAGCTCCTGGCTCTCTTAAAAGTGGTCACCTGAATAGCACTGGAGCTTATGATATATGAAGTCAGGAAGTGAGATTTGGTGGTGTCTTAAAATAAATTGAGTCATTTGCAATGTTTGACTCAAGGATGTCTTTATCTCTTCATTCAGGGATAATGAAGCCCTTTTCATGAATGAGTTTACGGCCTAGAAAAGGAGAGAGGGCAGGGGCTCCAGGTGTGCTTCACACGCATTCTCTTTCACAGCAGGTGTGGGGCTGCTGCAGCCTCCCTCCCGCGTGGAAGCAGTCTCTCCATACACCCCCCCCCCCACACACACACACAGCGCCTGGGGGATGGGATCTGTGAAGAGAGTTTCTCTCCATTGCTGCTGTTTTGCCTTGGACCTCTCAGGCATGCTTGAGGGCTTTGCTGGCTGCTCTGATGCCCCTAATACCTCAGGAACTCCCTAGGCACCTGTTCTTCTCCTCTGTCTGCTTCATCCCAGCACAGGCCTCTCCTCCTGCATCCCACAGCGTGTATGCTCAGTGAAATAGAAGAAAAGAACAAACAAAAATTAAAATTAATTAATTCTGGTTGCAGAATGACTTTTTTCAATGTATTTTATTTTGATTTATTTGAGAGAGAGAGAGAGAGAGAGAGAGAGAGAGAGAAGGGGCATGCCAGGGCCTCTAGCTGCTGAGGGAGGGAGAGAGAGAGAAAGAGGTGGGGGGCGGGGGAAGGAGAGAATGGGTGCCTTAGGTCTTCCAGCTGCTTCAAATGAACTCCAGACCCATGTGCGCACCACCTTGTGTTGTGCTTCTGGCTTATGTGGGTCCTGGGGAATCAAACTTGGGTCCTCTGGCTTTGTAGGCAAGTACCATAACCACTAAGCCATCCGTCTAGCTCCAGAATCACTTTTTTATCATGGAGACAATTAAGTAACTTTACTAAATAGAAAATAAGCATACACCTTTAATCCCAGATCTTTTGAGGTAGCGGTGGTAGGATCGCTGTGAGTTTGAGGCCAGCCTGAGACTACGTACTGGATTCCTGGTCTGCCTGGGCTAGAGCAAGAATCTACCTCAATAAAACAAGACAAAACAAAGCAATAATAATAATAGTAATTAAGTAGTTGACTCATAAAGTCTTTAAATGTTTTCATTTCTAAATTTATTTAAAGTATTAACTGTTCACATTCAAAAACGTAATATTTGGGCTGGAGAAATGGCTTAGCGGTTAAGCGCTTTCCTATGAAGCCTAAGGACCCCAGTTCAAGGCTCGATTCCCCAGGACCCACATTAGCCAGATGCACAAGGGGGCGCACGCATCTGGAGTTTGTATGCAGTGGCTGGAGGCCCTGGCGCGCCCATTCTCTCCTTCTCTATCTGTCTCTTTCTCTCTCTGTCTGCTGCTCTCAAATAAATAAATAAAAATAAAAATAAACGAAAAAATAAACGTAATATTTTCTTATTCTTTATTTTTTAAATTAGCATACAAAGTAGTAGATTTCATTATAGCATTATTTTGATCCTCCTTCCCTAGTCCCCATCCTGTCTCCTACATGACCCTTTTCCCTTTCCCCTTTCCCCTAGTAGCCCTCATGCTAATTTTGTGGCACATACATTCTATTACCTTTTCTTCCCAATCCAAGATCACTGTCCCTATACTCATGGTTCTTTTTTTTTTTTTTTTGGTTTCATGATTCATACTACACACGACAGACATATATACTAATATATAAATATTAAAATCTAGAATCCAGGGCTGGAGAAATGGTTAAAGGCACTTGCTTGCAAAGCCTGGTGGCCCAGTTTCAATGCCTCATAAACCCAAAGGCACAAAGCAAAGCATGCATTTGGGGTTCATTCGCAAGTAGCAGAAGACCCTCACGTCCCCATACTTGGCCTTTCTCAATGTCTGACTTATTCTTTCTGTCTGTCTCTTATCTCTCAAATAAAAAATCTAGGCTCCACATAGAAGAGAAAACATGTGGTAACATATTGTTAGAGTTTGAATTACTAAGCTTAATAATTTTCAGTTTTATCCATTTTTCCTTCAAATGTAATAATTTCATTTTTCTTCTTAAAAATGTATTTATTTGTGAGCAGAGAGAGGGAGAGAAAGAAGCGGAGAAAGAGATAAAACATGGGCATGCCAGGGCAAACAAACTACAAAAGTATGTGCCATTTTGTGCATCTGGTGTTATGTGGGCACTGGGGAATCCAACCTGGGTCATTAGACTTTGCAAGTAAGCACCATTAATCACTCAGCCATCTCCCCAGTCCAATTTCATTTTTTAAAGAGCAGAATGAAGTTCCATTGTGTGGATGTAGCACATTTGCTTTATGCATTAATCTGGTGATGAGAATCTGGAGGGATTCCATTTCCTAGCTTTTGTGAACAGAGCAGAAATAAGGGTGAATGCAGGTATCTCTATGAAAGGACACAGTCATTAGAGCATATACCCAGGAGTGGTGTAGCTGGGTCTTACCGTAGTTGTATTTTTAGTTTCTGAGGAAGAACCATACTGATTGTCAGAGTAATGACCCCAGATTACACTCCTACCAGCCATGAATCAGTGTTCTCTACTCCCCACAGTCTCACCAGCATTTTTTTTTGGGGGGGGGGTCTTCATGTCAGCCATTCTGTTTGGGGTGAGGTGGAGTTTCAATGTGGTTGTGATTTGTATTTTCCTGATGGATATATTTGCCGGCCATTTGAGCCAAAGCATACTTTCAGTGAATTAATTAATTTCAATAAGAAGATGTTTGATGTTTACATGCAACATGCAGAGCCATCATTCTAAGACATAGTGTATCTAAAACTATTAGCAAGCTACAGCAGAAAGCCTGTATTTTAAATATTGGACAACTGTAGAAAGAATATAATGGGATGTAAAACAGGAAGTAGTTACTTGCTTTATAAAGGGTTCCTAAATATGCAGGATAATCAGTCCTCTAAGCATTCATGCATTAAAAATGAATTCATTAAAAATTTACTTGCACATAACTTTTAGAAAACTCACCAACTCATGAGAGGGAAGACTTTTAGCTACAAAAAACATTGTAATGTTTTTTAAAAATATTTCTAGGGGCCTGGAGAGATGGCTAAGCAGTTGAAGCCTAAGTTCCCTAGTTCCCATGTAAGTCAGATGTACTAGGTGGCACATGCTTCTGGAGTACAGTTGCAGTGGCTGAAAGCCCTGGTATGTCTGTTCTGTCTCTCTCCCTCTGTCTCTCTCTCTTTCTGCCTCTGTCTGTCAACTAAGTAAAATAAAAATGTTTATTTAAAAATATTTCCATCATTTATTTATGTATTTGATAGAGAGAGTGAAAATGAGAGAGAGAAAAGAGAGAGAGAGAGAGAGAGAGAGAACTGGCATGCCAGGGCCTCCAGCCACTGTAAAAGACTCCAGATGCATGTACCACCTGTGCATCTGGCTTTACATGGGTATTGGGGAAATGAGCCTGGGTCCTATGGCTTTGCTGGCAAGCGCCTTAACCACTAAACTATCTCTCTAGACCCCTATCATAATGTTTTAATAGTTCAGAAATAGAAGGGGACCAAAACAATTGATGGAGAGAAGAATTCATAATGACCTCTAAATACGGCGACTTTTAAATCCCATTGCTTCAGGGCCTGTTGTGATATTGCAGAGCCACTTTCTATCTCCTCAAAGGATGTTAACATGTAGCTATCACCACCTTGAATCCACAGACATGCCTCCTTAAAATCTCCGAGGAAGAGGAAGGTAGTTTTCTTATCTCCATTCCATCTAGCTTAAGATAGGGCCTAGAAGTTTGCATAAATACAAGAATGAATCTCTCTGTTGGAACATGTGCCGTGAAAAACAGATCTGTTATGAAGAAAATTCACCTTCTAGCCTCTGGTACATGGTCTTGTTCCATTATTTCAAGCACAGGACTATGTTAGATCATAATCATGAAACACCAGTATTTTGTGTCTTAGGACTTTGAATTATTTTCTAAAAACACATGGCTAGTGAGAAAAGGTAGGTAAACTTAATCTGACCAACTTCCATTCTTTTCTGTATCTATGTTGGTCTCACTTCCAAATGTTTTGTGCAGCTCACATATCCTTCATGCCTTCTTTCGGAGACGGGATCTTGGATGGGGGTTGTTGTATTGCCCAGGCTGGTGTCAAGCTCCTGGGCTCAAATGATTCTTCTGCCTCTACCTCCCAAGTAGCTGGGATGACAGACACATGACATTACGCTAAACTCTTGCTGTTTAGGGTAGGGGGTGCCAATTTCTGATCTCCTTTGTGACAGTGCACTGAATCCTAATCTACATCTCGTTACCACAGACACTCATATTTTCTAAGAAAGTCATAAATGCACCTGCATAGGGCAGCTTAGGTCCCTACTTGTAACAGGGAGTCCTGCTTGGAAAGAAGCAGTCTGCGGCATTCTACTCTACCACCAAAGTGATCTCTTTTACGTCATCATACTCATATTTTTAGACTCTTAACACCTCTGCACTCAGGAAAAAAAAATCTTTGCTGTACATTTGCATATTTCATAGTCTTCTGGAAAAATGTTCTCTCAATAATAAGATGGTCTGCACAGCAAATTCTCTATGGGAAGTTAAGATGATATGCAGTGACTGTGTTGGATTGTCAGGTCCTTACCTTCCCGTTGCATTGAACAGAGGTTATTGTCTCTGTTCATTTCTACTTACATGTTTACTAGGTATGTGGGACAGACTATGGTTCCAACAGAGATCTAGAAGTCCTTTATCCTCCCAGATTTCTCCTCACTGAAAAGTAGAAGGCTAAGTGTCTGCTTTGATTTTCCTCACCACTTTCTCCCTCCCATCAAGCTATTAGCCATTGCTTATTGTCTCTACCTCAAATGTATCCTGAATCGGTAGCCTTCCTTCCTGCTGACACAGTCACGTGACCCCCGTACTGGTCTCTTGCTTCCATTGTTTTCTCTAGGATCCTAAAGAATATATTTAAAGTGAACTTCAAATCATGTTATTTTTCTGCTAAAAACAAAATAGTGCTTTCCTGTGATGCTCAGATACATGAACGGCCTTTTGAAGGAGATGATAAGGTGGTGTTAATGACTAGAAAAAAATTCAAAGCATTGTGATGCCACATTTTCCTACATCCCAGGAAGCCAACATGAGTCCCCAAAAGATTAGTGGACATGAAAATGAGTGGCTCAGTCCCAAAGACATGAAAATTAGGGCACCCCAAGTTCTGAACGCACTCTTCACAAGGCAGGTTCGTCAGGTTGTCCTGCAGTGACTACCGAGTGGTGGCAGGGACCCAGCAGGCTCAAGAGGCAGCTGGCCAGTTCAAGCATGGCCAGGACAGAAGAGAGAGAGAGAGAGGAAGAGTGAGAGAGCATAGATCTGGTAAAGGCCTGGTAAAAATAAACACTGGGAATCTCTAGGTTCTGGTCACCAGAAGAGTACAGAGAGCTGTCATGTCTTTAGGGCCAGTGGTCTCGGACCCCAGGCTGAGAGATGTAACACTTGCTGAGGATCCCAGGAGACATGTGCAGTGTTGTGACACTTGTATGGCTAAAGGTCCTGAGAACTGAGGGTTTTCAGGACTGTGACATTAGAGATGTCTTAGTTCGGCTGCTGCTTCCCCCCTCCCCCCGCCTACTACTGCCAAGCACCGAGGGACATGGGGGCTGCTAGAGAGCCAGCAGTTCAAAAACTTTTCCCTGCCTAACCCCAACTTCTTCTTGTGTAGAGCAAAAGAATCTTCGGCCGGGTGATTGGTGACAATAGACACTGGGGCCATGCCTTTGACGTTTATCTTTTCTAGGACTCTTGTTCTCTTTCTTTTCTCTCCCGCCCCCCTCGCTTTCCTAGCTGACCATGAACTGAAACCCCTGGAAAGAGTGAACCAAAATAAATCTTTTCTCCTTTAAGTTGATAGCTTTTTTTTTTTTTCTGAGATAACTTCTCTTAGCCATTAAAAACTGACAAACATGTAGACACGTTAGAATATGGTGCGTTTGAGGCAGTGGGTGGTGCACTTGCATGCCTTGCAAAGTAAGCAAATAATAAGAAAGGAGTCTTTTAGATGCTAAAAGGCCTTAAGTGTGTGATTATGAAGGCTGGACTTTCTCCTGAAAGGCTGTTGGGAGAAGGTAGTGAAGGATTCTAAGTGATGGGGGGTCACAATTTGATTTGTCCTCTATACAGAACATGTGTTGAGCCAGGCGTGGTGGCACATGCCTTTAATCCCAGCGCTTGGGAGGCAGAGGTAGGAGGATCACCATGAGTTCGAGGCCACCCTGAGACTACATAGTGAATTCCAGGTCAGCCTGGGCTAGAGTGAGACCCTACCTCAAAAACAAAACAAAACAAAACAAAACAAAAATAACAACAACTAAAAAAAGAGAACATGTGTTGGGTGGAGGATATCCCTAACGTGGTTAACAGTGGGAGAAGAGGTCAGCCAGCAAATGCAGCTGTCTGGAGTAAAGACGGCATTGAACTAATGCAGTAGCAGCGAACATCAGGCGTTAGGGAGGTTCAGAGATGCAGGGAGCTCAGGGCAGAGTACCTCCTTAGCACATGTGAGATGCTGTATGCAAACCCCAAAAACCCCGATACAAAAAAAAAAAAAATAGAGATATTTAAAAGATACTTGGAGAAATTAGTGGCCAATTCAATTTTAAAGGAAGTTTAAAAGTGTTTTATACCAAATCTCAAGAAACTCGTCAGGGAGCTGGGAAAGTCAATCGGTGAGTGAGGTGCTTGTCTCCTTAAGCACGAGGTCCTGAGTTCTATCCACAGTACCCAGGTACAGATGCTAGGTTTGGTGGCATGCACCTGTGACCCCAGTGCCAGACAGATAGGGGCGGAAGGATACCAGGGTGCTTTTGGACAGCCTGTCTAGACTAACTGCTGAGCTCCAGGTAAAAGAGAGGCGTTGTCTCCAGAGAGTTCATACCCCTATGAACACTCACATAAAATGTTTGCCAGGCTCTTAGTGCATCATCTTTTTCTTTACTTTTAATATGTCTAGTCATATCTATATTTATTTTCTTTCTTATTTCTTTCAGAGAATGGGGCTGGAGCCCAGGTTCTTATACTTGCTAGGGAAGCGCTCTACCACTACCCTTTCTGCCCGACTTTGAGAAAGTTTTTAGTTTTATTTTACTTTTTTTCCTGCTGTCTTCTCCTGGATCATTCAGTAGACTTAGAGGACTAGATTGAAGAAGTGATTAGAAATGTTGCCATAAAGGAATTCTTGTACCATCTGCACATATAGTAAAGTTGTCACTGAGGTCTTTCTCAATGGCACGGTTACAGCTGGTCCCAGAGGAGATTGTCTTCAATTAACGGATCCCGATGAGTGGGTAACAAACAGCTCCACGTGATAGTCACAGATTCAAAAACCCAACTGTAGCCGTCATAGTATCTGTGAGCAGAAGATGCAGCCATTGTTTCTTCTTCTTCCCCCTAGACGTCTAAGTGCACGTAGGGACACAGCACACGCGCTGGCTAGACCTCTGGTGCTCTCTCTGTCTTGGCGCTGACAATGCCTGTACCATTCTTCTCACCTCACTGTTGCTGGCTTCAGGTGGTGTTGCCTCCCTTCTGCTGTGTGGCCCTCCAGGGAAGAAATGTGCTCTTATGAGAGAGGAACAGAGGAAGCAAATTACTTGTTAGCGTCTGGGTTTTGTCCCAGAGTCTGCCTTGGCAGATGGGGTTTTTAAATTCATGCAGAGGCAATGATTTGTTTCAGGATATCTGAAAAGTGCCTAGTAAATCTGGTCTTTCCCAAGCTAGTTGGAAGGCTCAAAGGAGCCCTCCCAAGAATCATCAGAGTTCTTTCCCAGAGGATACTGGGCCAAACTAGAAAAGCAGTTTTAGTATCTTTCCTGGCTCAAATTATAATTTCACAGTGATATATGGTCTATATCTTATACCAGCTGCTCCATAGAGAAACTGTTCAGGGATATAATGTGTAAACCAGGTTAACTGTTCATCCCCTGCCTTTCCTGGTAGAGACACCATCCAGCACCAAGGAGAGTGTTTCTAAGCATCTTTTAACTTCAAAGAATTAAATATGCTCACTAAAAAACTTAAATTTCTCATCAAAGCTTTTAACATTTATCTTCTCTTTCCCCCTACCAAGAAAAAATTTGATAGAATCTATATCTATGGCTTATATTAGAACAAATAAACATATGAAGCACACTTCTTAAATATACTTACCCTTACAGACATTCTGATGAGAAGGCCTGAGGAATTACCAGCTATGTGGGTGAAGTTTGAAGCTACTGATCCAAGGTCAAGTGCAGCGCACTCTCTCTGGGCATGTGTCTGCGTAGAGGCATTTTCATTATAGTTAATCTGAGCAATGATAAGCGTCAGATGAGATCCTAAATTTTACTAGGCTTTCTAAATTACACCCCCTGAGAATTTACTAGTTTTTAAATTAAATATTTTGATGTGGGAATAAGAAATCCATGGTCCAGAATTAATGTCTCATTCTAGACTGTTTTAGAAGCATGCTGAAATTCTTTTAATTTTCCTGTTTGAAGGCAACAGCTGTGACTGAGTTATTAGCTCGTGTTTTTTCCATATTGTCTTTTCTTTCCTTCTATGATTTGCACAATCACTTTTGACCCAGAGCTTACCTGTCTACTATATCTACCCTTTCCACAGGAATTAACAAGGCTATGTATCTTTCTCTTCTCTCCTTTCTTCTTCTTTTTGTCTGTCCTTTTCTCTTCTATTTTTTCTTCCATTTTCTTTCTTTATTATTTGAGACAAGGTTTCATGTAGTACAGGTTGTTCTTAAACTCACTGTGTGGCCAAGGCTGGCCTTGAACTCCTGACTTTCCTGCCTCGGCCTCCCAAGGACTGGGATTACAGGCCTGAGCGTCCATGGCTGGCTCACGTGCTCTAAGAGTCCCTTGTCCTGCTCTCCCTGGGAAATGCTGTACACTGAACTGAAATGGGCAAAGTAGAGATTTTGGGAAAAATGAATATAGGTTTTCTTTATAACATTAACAAGGAATAGATTTTGTTTCAAGTATTATTAAAAGTCAGATGGATTGTTTTTAGTTTCTAGAACTATACTGATCCTGACCCTCTAGGTTTCTTGGTCAACCCTATATTTGGATTTTAACCTGTATTCACTTCAAATTTAAACCAAGGTCATATTCATTAGTGATCCAGCTTGAGTGTGATGAGAATGCTGGACTGTTCTAGAATTTTCATTTTCTTTTCAGTCGGGCTATGCTCAGCACAAACGACTTAGTTTGTGGCTTGGTAGTAGATAATGTAGACTGAATGATTAATAAGATAGCCATATGTGGTGACACATACCTGTCTTATTATTCCTTTTCCATAACCAGTACGACTATAGGTTAGAAGTAAAAACTTATAGTTACCTGATATAAATAATTAAATAAACACCACCCTGTACATGGGATGGAAATACATAGCCCTTAATTAGGGCCAAGCAACATACAAGGTCCCAGCAAAGAGAGATTATCATTCATGGAAAATTTAACTAGGTTAATTTGGCCAACTCTATACGCTGAGAAAAATAAAACTATTGACTTGTGGAATTGAATGTAATGTACTATAGTCTTCTCGTGTGCCTTTAACATTTTATTAGTTTCCACATGAAAACACAAGGTAGCTTCTTGCTGTGGTTTAGAAGTGGGTTGTCTCTCAAGGGTTCACATGTTGGAAGTGTGGGCCCAGTGTGGAGATCTATGGAGGTGGTACAGATCTTGAAGGGGAGGGGGCTAGTGGGTTGTCCTTGGGCCTCTGGGGACACTGCCTTTGAAAGGAGTCAACGCAGCTCTCATGTGATCCTGAGTTTTACGAGAGCAGGTTTACCAGAGCAACCAGAGTCATCCAGTGGCTTCCTGTCTTGAGATGTGATCTTTCCCTCTTGTATGTGGTCCTCACATGCCATCTGCTGTAACCTTCCCCCTCACCCTCCCGCAGCTGAATCAGAGGCCAGAACCATGACCTTGAGCCACCAGAACCATGAACCAAATAAACCTCTTTCCTTCACGAAGCTGGCCAGTAGTACTTTCAGTTACAGTAATGAACAAGGAACTTGTTCACTGATTCCTTTCTAAATTGACAAGTATATGTTCGTGTACTGGCTATTTACCTCACAATAGTCATGCTTGCAGTTAATTAAGGATGGTGCTAAAATATCAGCGGTATGGAATAACTGCTATATGCATGAATGAAGGACATTTCTTATTTGCAGGTCTTATGTCTCTCTCCCTTTCCCAGTAGCACTTCAGTCGAAGGTTCTTCCGTGTGCCGGCCTGTCTCTCCTTTCCACCCTCAGCACCTCACGTTGAGAGCAAGCACAAAATCTAGGATTGTCCAGCCAGACCCTTTGTCTATGTTCTTACAATACCAAGCAGTGTGTCAGCTGTGGTGCTTTGTGACTGGAAGCAGGACGCATGACAATTTACTGTGACTACAAGCATATGTATGATGCCATGTAACAAGAGATCTGCAGGGAGAAAGCCAGGCTTTAAGCTGAGGGACCATGATCTGATTGTATCATAGAGGACTCAATTTACAATGTCCCTTCAACTATCCTGAAAGCATTGGCTTTCAGTTTTCTAGCTTGTCACTTCATGGTCCTCAACTGAAGACTTTAAAAACATGTAAACAAGGATGGAGAAGTGGCTCAGCAGTTAAGGTGTTTGTTTGCCTGCAAAGCCTAAGGACTGCAGTTCAGTTCATTTGCTCAGTACACACATAAAGCCAGATGCACAAGGTGGTGCGTTCATCTGAGTTCATTTGCAGTGGTTAGAGACCCTAGCACTCCCATTCTCTCTCTCTCTCTCTACCTGCTACTTTGTCTCTGTCTCTCAGAAATAAATAAATAAAAATATATAATATAAAAAAGCATATAAACAAATAAAAAGCACATAAAAATAGAAAGCGCAGCCAGGAAAGCCAGAGGGCTAATTCGTTCTGTCCCCTCTCTTCCTTCTCCTCTTTTCCTTTTCCTCCTTTCCTTCACACTTCTGTCTCCCTCCCTTTCTGTATACATCCCTTCCTCCCTTCCTCTTACTAAAGCATCCTCGGGAGACTTTCATTTCCCCACACTAGGTTAAAGGAAATAGGAAAAATGGATGCCTGGCATTTTCAGCTACAATCACAGGGAACTGATTTAGTCAGCAAGGCAGAATGAGGGAGAAGAATGGCCATTGAGTAAAAAATAAAAGAAAAAGAAAATCTTCCACAATGACAGTGAAAGAGCAGTAAACAACATCGCAGTCCATTCATTCATGCCTTTGGTCACATCGGCACAGTTCTGGGGCTGACATTGCCATGGAGACCAGGCAGGAACAGAGCTGCTGATGTCTGTCTGTTCTAAGCCTTGCATCCTACGAGTTCTCAGAGTGCAAAAAGGCTTTTGCTTACTGCTTAAGTTAATAGTTGGCTCCAGTCAGCAGTGCCCCAACTGCCTCCAGGAGTCCCCCATGGAAAGTCTCATTAAACAGATCCAGATATCACCCACCTCTGCTAGTCAGTGTCCCTGTGACCTGGAATTATCCATGTCACCTCTCTGAGACTCAGTGCTGTCATCTATGGAATCCAATTGTTTAGCTGCTGGAACCCTATTGTCACTGTCAGTTCTCTGAGTTTTGCAAGATCTGTTAATATCATGAATTACAGACCTTCTATCTCTTGAATATCCATAAAATAATTGAATAAATTTGCTTTTTTCTGTTTCATTAAAATTAAACACTTTATTAATCTCATGATAAATTAAGTAGAATAGAATATGATTAAAAAATCTGAGAGGTTTCTGAAGGCCAAATTGTATGCTAGTGATATCCTGATTTTAGTGCCCTGGAGTAGATTTGGTGACCATATGAAACATCACGAGGTCAGAAGTCATTATCTCATGGAGATTTTTGTGAGCTTTTGACTCCTTTGAAGGACATCAGCAAGTATCACTTAAAAATCTGAAAGGCATTTTATACCCAGCACAGTTATGAAGATGTGATCAGATGTGATGTGTAGATCTCATTGTATTAAGTTTGGCAACAGGGAATAGGCTCCCAAAGAAACAACTGAACTAAGGAAAGGAGAACTACATGAGTCTTTATTTTTGATGGATATTCTGGATGCTCGGGCTTTTCCCATATTTCTGCTTTGTCACCGAGTGTGAATCTCTGCTCCAAAGGTTACCTCATGGTCATACTCTCTGCTGAGACTTCAGCCACCAGTTTGGTCTGCAAGGAGAAAGGAGTATAGAGAGAAAGGAAAACTGGTACATTTCAGGTGCTCTTTAGATAAGGCTCTTGAACTCCTGCTCACTGACCACAAGATAGTTACACTTCTACATCCATCTGCAAGGAATGGAGGGAGATGCTGTCTTTATTTTACCATAAGCCAATCAAAAATTTTGGGGTTATAACTTTGGAACAAGAAGATGAGTACTGATGCACAGATGGCATGCTTTGTGTACACTGTGGCTTATTTTTCTTGATAAACATGTAAGTTAAAATGTACTATAGAAGCAACAGTGTCTACACATACATACATTTCACAATAGAAAATAAATGCTTGGGGAGGCAAAGAGAAACCTGGAAAAGCTTCTAGGATGAGCTAATGCATAAATCAAAACTTGAGATTCGAGTTGTGTTTAATCAAGAAATACAAGATGATGGGCTGGAGAGATAGCTTAGTGGTTAAGCGCTTGCCTGTGAAGCCTAAGGACCCCGGTTCGGGGCTCAGTTCCCCAGGACCCACGTTAGCCAGATGCACAAGGGGGCGCACGCATCTGGAGTTCGTTTACAGAGGCTGGAAGCTCTGGCGTGCCCATTTTCTCTCTCTCTCTCTCTCTCTCCCTCCTTCTCTCTGTTGCTCTCAAATAAATAAATAAACAAACAAAATTAAAAAAGAAAGAAATACAAGATGATTATAGGGTACTATTAAAAAAATTCAGTGTAAGATAGTATGCACTCTTAGAGACGCTAAGAAATGATGTTGGAATAGCAGGCAAAGATTGTGTCATATTGGGCTGGAGAGATGGCTTAGCGGTTAAGCGCTTGCCTGTGAAGCCTAAGGACCCCGGTTCAAGGCTTGATTACCCAGGACCCACGTTAGCCAGATGCATATGGGGGCACACACGTCTGGAGTTTGTTTGCAGTGGCTGGAGGCTCTTGCTTGCCCATTCTCTCTCTCTCTCTCTCTCTCTCTCTGTCCTCTCTCATTCTGCCTCTTTTTCTCTCTGTCTGTCGCTCTCAAATAAATAAAATAAACAAAAAAATTAAAAAAAAGATTGTGTCATATAATTTGTTTCATAACACCAAATGAATCCCATAAAAGATAATAAGATTTTAGTTTATATGCCACAGACCAGCAAAATTAATTGAAATTCTGTATACTTGTAATGGGATATTCAGCCATGGAAATAGTATTAAAATGCACAAAACACTTAGGTAAGCTTGAAAAGGGCAGGAAGGATACACTAAGGAGTGAAAAGTATGGACATGGGAAATTCATGATCTGAATAAGTGGAGAAACATCACATGCTCAGCTTGGGAGACAGCATAGTTGAAGTAGGAGCAAAGCTATTTATTTATAGATTCAATATAATCCCTATTTAAGTTTTCACAACTCCATCCCCCGAAGCTGATACTAAAATATGTATAGAAATATTAAAGATTTAGAATACCAAAGTAATTTTGATAAAGAAAAAGAGATAGAATTTATGGAATTCAGAACTTACCAAAAGCTTACATTTTTCAGGGAATGTGCTATTAACTTAATTAGCTTCAATCCATGAAACAAGAATTAAGAGATCCATAAATAAACCCTCATATTTATGTTGAACTGATTTTCCACAAGGGTGTCAAGGTAATTCAAAGGGGGTAAGGATAGGTCTATTTTTTTTTTTAGTAAATAGTAATGAGACAATTATATATCTACATATACAGCAGTAAATTCAAATTCATACCTTACACCATACACCAAATTACCTTAAAATGGTTCATGGGTCTCAATAACTAGATAAAATTATAAAACTCCTAAAATAATAAAAGAATGTTTGTGATTTTGGGTTAGACAATGAGCTCTTTGATATGATGATGAATCCACAGTCCATAAGAGAAAAAAATAACTTTGTGCCTTTAAAACTAACAACATGTTTTCTCTAAAAGACACCATTAATTAAATGAAAAGCCAAGCCACAGTATAAAAATATGTGTAAATAATTTATCTGAGAAAGGTATGCATTCAAAATTAGAGCTCCAGAAGACAATTCATTTTAAAAGCAGACAGAAGCTAGAATAAATAGTTCACCAAAGATTACATATGAGTAGTCACTAATACAATATCATTTATCATCAGGAAATTACACATGAAGACCACAGTGAGATGCCATCTCACACCCCATAAAATGGCCATCATCAGAAAGGCAGAAGAGTTGGTGAGGATGTGGAGACAAGAAGTCCTCATACATTATGGTAGTTGAAAGGTGTCTCTACACAAAAGTTCGTTCCACCTTATTCATAGCAGAATTAAGTCACAATAGCCAAAGGCCTGAACAGTCTAAATGCCCTTCAAATGGTGAATTTAGTAAGCAGAATGGGCTGAATGAATGCATATGCTGGAGCATTAGCCAGCAACTAAAGGAATACTGTTGACATGTCACAACATGAAGTCACATCAGAAACATTAGGGCAAGTAACAGATACCAGACTTAGCAGATATATTACCACATGAGTGTTTGTGTGAAAGGATCAGTGCAGGTAAACTTGCAGTGAGGGAGAGTGGATGGTAGTTTTCTGAGAGTGGACAAGCAGACTTCACTAATGGGCACAAAGAATCTCTGGGGATATAATAAAACTATTCTGTGATATATATATATATCTTTCCAACTCAATAATTTTTCTAAAAATCATCAACTTGTTACACTTAAAATGGGAGATTATTTTTTTCTATAAATCACTACTTCCAAAAGCTCTCAGCAAGGCAAAACAGAAAAAAGCATATTCCTAATTAGAGTGGTGAGTGATGTGAATTACTGATACTAGTTAGAAGCCCCACAAAGACTTCTGAATAGATACAAGTGCCAACTCCACTCTATCATCACTGATATGAAAGTGCTCCTAGGTAATTCTTACGTGTATCGTTAGATAATGATGTAGGGAAAGACTTAAGACTTGGAATTAGGTATGGGTTCCTATATAAATAATATTTAATATTTTCTAAAGTGTTGGGATTGGCAACATGTCTCAGAATTTAAAGGTGCTTGCTTTCAAAGCCTGTTGGCCTGAGTTCACTTCCTCAGCCACCCATGTTAGGCCAGATGGACATTCATTTGCAAGGGTAGGAGAATCTGGTACACACACACACACACACACACACACACACACGAAAATAAATACATTATATAAAAATGACTTGTTATGCAGATCAGGGTGGACTCCAACTTTCATCCTCCTGCCTCAGGCTCTAGAGCCCTTCTTTAAGGTTACCATGGTTGTCACACACGAATGGTAAAGCATGCTGCTAAGTGTGTTTGAGAGAAAATTTATAGAACTAAATGTCTTCATAACAAAGACAGAGAGATCTCAAATCAATACCCTAATCATCCACCTAACGGCACTGGAAAAGCAAGAAAAATCCAACCCAAAAATCTCCAGAAGGAAAGAAATAATTAAGATCAGAGCAGAAATTAATGAATTGGAAACTAAGATAACAATTAAGAAAATTGACAGAACAAAGAGCTGGTTCTTTGAAAAAATAAACAAGATTGACAAACCCCTGGCCAATTTGATCAAGCAAAAAAAAAAGGGGGGGGCTGGAGAGATGGCTTAGCAGTTAAGTGCTTGCCTGTGAAGCCTAAGGACCCCGGTTCAAGGCTCAATTTCCCAGGACCCACGTTAGCCAGATGCACAAGGGGGCGCACGCATCTGGAGTTCGTTTACAGAGGCTGGAAGCTTTGGCGCGCCCATTCTCTCTCTCGTTCTCCCTCTCTCTCTCTCTCTGCCTCCTTCTCTCTGTTGCTCTCAAGTAAATAAATAAACAAACAAACAAATTTAAATTAAAAAATAGAACGCTCCAAATTAACAAAATTCGAAATGAAAAAGGAGAGATCACAACAGAAATAAGTAAAGTTGGGAGGATCATCAGGACATATTTCAAAAACCTCTACTCCACAAAACTGGATAATGTGGAGGAGATGGATAAATTCCTGGACACATACCATCTATCAAAGCTAAACTCAGAGCAGAGTAATCTGCTAAACAAGCCTATCACACTCATTGAGATTGAAAATGTAATTAAAAAAAAAGAAAAAAAACCTTCCCAAAATGAAGAGTCCAGGACCAGATGGCTTCTCAGCTGAATTCTATCAAACCTTCATGGAAGAACTCAAACCAATCTTCCTCAAACTGTGCCACACAATTGGAGAACAGGGAAAGCTACCCAACTCCTTTTATGAAGTGAGCATCACCCTAATTCTAAAACCAGGCAGAGATGCCACAAGAAAAGAAAACTACCAGCCTGTTTCCCTGATGAACTTAGATGCAAAGATCCTGAACAAAATCCTCGCAAACCGAACCCAACCACACATCAAAAGCATTATCCACCTTGATCAAGTGGGATTCATCTGAGGAACACAGTGTTGGGTCAACATCCGGAAATCTGTCAATGTAATACACCACATAAACAAGGTTAAACACACAAAAAAACCCACATGATCATTTCGATAGATGCATAAACGGCCTTTGACAAAATCCAACATCACTTCGTGGTCAAGACATTGGAGAGAATTGGCATGGTTGGTTCATATCTTAACATAATAAAGGCAATATACAAAGCTCCTAAGGCCCAAATAATACTTAATGGAGTAAGACTGGAGGAATTCCCATTGAGATCAGGAACAAGAGAGGGTTGTCCACTCTCACCTCTGCTCTTCAATATAGTACTAGAGGAGTATCAAAAGAGGAAAGCACTCTCTGAGTGTGAGCAGTGGAGGCTCAGGTGAATAAATGGAGAACAAACAAAAGCTCACATGCACCGCCTTCCCCGATCTGCACCCTGTCTGTAATGAGGGGAAGAGGCTCTGTTGCCACATGGTCCCACTCCTGAGACACGGCCCAAGCACATGGGGCCAGGTGACTGTGGACTAAAGCTTCTGAAATCTGAGCTGTGAGCCAAATAAGCCCTTCCTCTTTCTAAGTTGTGCTGTCAGGTATTTTGCCACAGTGACAAAATATTTAAATCACAGTGACATTTATTGTTTAGCTTGGGAGCAATGGCAGTGGGTTGGGAGCATGGATCGATCCACTTAGCTATTTTGGGCTGGGGGTGAACATAGGCTCTTGTGCATGCTGGGCATACTCTACCACAAAGCTATACTCTTGACTCCGCCCACTACCATGTTAAAATTTTGAGACAAGGTCTTACTAAATTATAGAGGCTGGCTTTGAACTCACTCTGTAGCTCAGGCAGGGCTTGAATTTGTAATTCTTCTGCTTTAGCCTCCCAGGTAGCTGGGATTACAGACATGTACACACACACACACACACAGCCCAAGTATAGACAGAAGATGATTTATCTCTGGAACTAGAGACTGGCTCAGGGGACAATGGGGATGCCCCTATGAGGGAAGTGGAAGTGATTGCTCAACTGTGAAATGGGGATAACAAGCCCATTCTACTACCTGAGTTCACAAACTTGTGAGGATTCAATTAGTTTCTGATAGGTGAAGTAGCTCCTGGCCCACAGCAGGAGCCTTTGCAGCTAATGTTACTATGACTATCTGGATTCACAGCAGTCCTGCCTGGAGGTTCTCAGGTAGACGTGGATGATGAGGTGGATGTCACACCTGCTCTGGGAAGGAGAAGGAATAACTATAGGAAGCAGAATCAAGGGGAAAGAGTGGAAGTTAAGACTAGCTCCCTCCGCCTGTTCCCCCCCCCCCAAGTGTTCTTCACTGTGAGCACTAGGACAAATGCTGCGTCGGGAGGTATGTTTGTAGGCGGCCGTCTCAGGCACTTTGCTTATTCTACTTTGGGTTTGGTTCTCCTGCTTATGCTGAAGGAGGGGGAGAGCAGATTTGCAAAGAGGGACATAGTAGTAAAAGACATGGAGAAGGTACTTGGTTATTATATACACTGTTCCTTTGACTTTCAAGTTTTGCCTTTGTGAATTCATCTGCTTTTGGTGGATTCCTTTTACTGTCTTGCTCATAAACTAATCTAGATGGCACTTTCTTTTATCTTTTTCTTAGGACAGGAATCTCTCAAGTTGTCTTTGATGAAACTACATGTGAAATGGTATCCAGTTTATTAATGTCCATAAAGTATACTGCATGACAGGATGAAAAGATGATGCAAATGGCCCTTGAGGCCAGCCAAAGGAGACTGCCCATTTTATAAAGAGAAAGAATATCTATTCATCCATCCCTTTGTAGTACATAAAACGTAACAGTCAATTTGATCAAAACTAATTAAACTACCTTTAATTCTAATCAAAAATTCATTTATAATGATAATGTTTTTGTAAATGTGAAGTCTTCCACTTAGTGTTTTTCTAGAATTTCAGTGGCAAATTACATTTTGCTTCCTATCAACCTTTGGGAAATAGTTGTGGACAAAAGCAGTCTGACCAAGTGATTATAGATACAGATCACGAATCTAGATCTTTTAAGATTTATTTAATATCTTAGGGAGACAGTAACCTGTGATCTGCCTTCATCAATAATACAATGATTGAAGACAGAAAGATATTGAAAGGCAGAAAGAAAGAGAGAGGAGCATAACTTAGCCAGGATATATGATGGTGGATAACACACAGGCATGGTCTGCTAGAATCTACAGGGAATAAACTGGGAAGATGGCATAACGGCTATCAGAAGAAGTGCCCAATGGCTCAACTATCTCTGGTTTGATAGCAGTGTAAAACAGAGAGCTTTACAAAGCAGAACAAGGAAAAAATTGAGTCTGTGTTGGAGATGTTGGGGAGTGACAAGCCTCCCCAGCATGACCCTTGCCTGTGAAAGGAAGTAGTCCTGTTTGAGAGAGAGCATCAGAAGACTGTACTCTCAGTGACAGAAATTTTAAAGAGAAAGGGAGACAAAAGTTGTGTGTTTGGCAGTGACAGGGAGGAGGGACCTGGGGAAGATCCTCTTCTTTTGGCACTCAACTAGAGCAGCAGTGAGATACCATCTTAGAAAGACCATAGTAGAACTAGAGGGACAGCATTTTAAAAAGACCTCTGCTGAGTTGGTGGCTTGGTGGCCCCAGAGTCTCTGTGAACTGAGCTCTTGAAAAACTCAGAGTAAGTGGATTAGACTATGTGCCGAAACCCAGCAAGTGAAATGCCTCTATACTGAAGGGAAGAAACATTGACTCTGAACCTCCCAGTATGCAGTAAGTAGTAGTAACCTAGCTGGAGCCAGAGTCTGAAGAGGAACAGAAATAGGTTCCAAGCGATGAATCAAGGATCAGGAAGGACCTCCCAAGGTTGGATTGGCATCTGTGATTCACGCTCACAAAGGATCACACAAGGCTGGTCACAATTAGTTTCTTGAAAGACTAGCCAGAGGTAAACTGTGTGACCCTACTCCTGAAAGACTGCCCAGAGGTGTGACCTAAACATTGAAGAAATGCTCACTGTTGGATTTAGTGTCTGTGACTTAACATTGCAAAGGACTATTCAGGAGTGTGGTGGAATCTGGGAGCTCAGCAAGGAACATTAAGAGAGTTAAGTGGAATTAGCAAACTGGCCAGGTCACATACATATCTTATACCCATGCCTAGCTCTCTTTCCTCCACATTTATTCCTCATTTATTTAATATTCAATACCAGTTTATCAAGCCAGCTCTGATTTAGGTTATCTGATTACCATTTCTTTACCTCTGCATTTTTATTTGCCCTTTAACCCAAACTGTCTTATTCCCCTGCCTTGACAATACTGTAACCCACTTCTATTTTTTTCTTTTTCAATCCATTACTAATTGCTAGGCTTACTCTGTTTATTTTTTCCTTCCCCTCATGCCCATAGTAAGTAGCATCATAGTTCACAGCACTATCAGTGACTTCAAAAATTTTATTATTACTGTATTTTTCTATGGTTCTGTCTTTTGATAGTGATTGTTTATGAAAATAGTATTCCACTCTCTGGGAAGTACTTGAGATTGAGGTTTGTGCCCCAACCACTAGTTGTCTAGCAGAGGAAGCTAGTCCCTCTTGAACACTGCGAATGCTTCATTGAAAGAATAAGAGTGATTAAAAAATTCTAACCAATGACCTAACCTGAGATCTTCAAGTTTAACTCAAAAAGAAAGGGGCTAGAGAGATTGTTCCGTGGTTAAGGCACTTGTCTGCAAAACTTAATGACCTGGGTTTTAGTCCTCAATAGCCATGTAAAACTAGATGTACAGAGTGGTACATGCATCTGGAGTTTCATTGCAACAGGTGGAGACCCTCGGATGCCCCTTTCTCTCTCTGCCTGCGATTAAATAAATAAAATACTTAAAAACAAAAGAAGAAATATTCAGAACCAAAGCAGTATGAGTCCTCCAAAAAATCACTGAATCCATAATAATGGCCTCCAACAAAAGTGAATTAGGTTAAATCCTAGGCAAAGAATTAAAATAGTGGTTATAACTGATCAGAGACCTCAAGGAACACACAAACATGTGAATGAATTATAAGAGAGCACAAATATTAAATGAAGTAAGAAAACCAATATATCCTATGAAAGTGGAATTCAGTAAAGATATAAAAATACTAATAAAACAATCAAACAGAAATACTGGAAATGAAATATTCAATGCGTCAAATAAGAAGGTCCATGGAAAGTCTCACCGTTATACTGGGTCAGGGCAGTGAGATGTCAGGGCTTGGGGATGGGTAAATAAATTAGAATATTAATATATTAGTGATCTATAGGAGATTATGAAAGGACCAAGTCTTTAAATCATGGAAATAGAAGAAGGAATAGAATTTTGTGCTAAAGGCATTGAAACCATTTTTTCATAAATTAGCTGAATTTTTCTCCAGACCTAGGGACAGAGAAATCAATTCAGCTTCAGGAAATGTTTAAAACACCAAACAGATAAAACCTCCCCAGGTAATTTTCCAGTTGAAACACTAAATATGCAGAACAATGAAAGTATATAAGGGAGAAATAGTAAGATACATATAAAGATAAGTCCACAAGGATAATTACAGTTTTAAACAGAATTATTAAAAGTCCCAGGGCTTGGAATCATGTATTTCAAGTTCTTAAAGATGACACCTGAAAACCTAGATCACTATGTCCCCCAACTATTACCTGTAATAATTTAAGCACAAAGAAAAACTTCCCAGGATAAAATCAGGATGCAAGAACTCATGACAATTACTCAAGAAAATGCTTGAGGGAAGTTTTTGTACTGGAGGGAAAAATAAATTATGAGACTATAGAAAGAATAAACCAAAATACTGGGCATGGTGACACACAGCTTCAATCCCAGAGGTAGGAAGACTGTGGTGAGTTTGAGGCCAGCCTGGGATACAGGTGAGTTACAGGTCTGCCAGTGCTAGAGTGAGATCCTGCCTTAAAAAAAGTAAGAAAGAATAAATCATGCTAGAATAGTAGTTTATGCAAACGAGGAATATGAAAACACTAAAATACATTAAAGATCAACAAAATGACAGGGTCAATACATACCTTTGAATAGTAACTCTGAACATTATTGGTCTCAATTCCTCACTTTAAGACAAAAATGATCAGATTGGATTAAACAATTAAAAAAAAAACTTATCATCACAGTCAGAGGCAAAAAAGGCTGGAAAAAGGGAATTCCAAGGAATCAGATCTGGGAAAAAAGCAGATATCACTGTTATAATATTTGTAGAGTGGATTCAAGACAAAACCAGTCAGTAGAGATAAAGAAACTTGTTTCACACTGGTTAAGAGAACAATCAAGAGAGCATTACAATTTTGAATATGTATGCACCAAACCTAGGTGCACTGAATATTATAAACCTAATACTAATAGAGATTAACCCCAACACAGTAACACAGTAATACAATAATCAGACTATAATTATGTTATTCTCCTCATCCTAATACAAAATAATCATGAACATCTGAGTAAAATGATATCATAGATTAAATGAACCCAAGAGCCAGCAGCAGAGCATCCAAACACTGTAGAATACATATTAATCTTAGCAGCCCATGGAACAATCTGTAAAATAGTTCATATAATGAGACATAGTGCACACCTTAACAAAATAGGAAACTCAAAAGAATTTCTTTTTCTTCTTCTTCTTCTTTTTTTTTTTTTTTTTTTTTTGGTTTTTCAAGGTAGGGTCTCACTCTAGTCCAGGCTGACCTGGAATTCACTATGGAGTCTCAGGGTGGCTTCGAACTCATGGCAATCCTCCTATCTCTGCCTCTTGAGTGCTGTGATTAAAGGCGTGCGCCACCATGCCTGGCTCTGGAAAGAATTTCTTGTAAACTATCTGGTCACAAGGGAATATGTCTAGAAATCAACAGTGAAAAAAAAATTTGCAGGGAACACAAACTTATGGTGACTGAATAACAGACTATTAAATGATGACTGGATCATAAAAATGTTCAGGAATGAAATTAAAAAAAAAAACTGCTAGAATCAAATGAAAATGAAAACACAATGTACCAAGCCTATGAGATACAATTGAAAGCAGTCATAAAACTGCCCCACAATGCATGACCCACAATACCCATGTGGTTGACCTGCATCCCCAGTGAGGAAGGGCTCTTCAGAAAAGGGGAAGGGAGGAGGGAAAGGCAACATGTGATGTTTACATACAAAATATATCCATATCTAATAATAAAAAGGAAATTTTTGGTTATAAATACCTATATAGAAAACTAGAGAAATTTCAAATAAATAGTAATGTATCTTAGGGCCTAGGAAAAATAAGAACAAGCCAAATCCAAAATCAATAGAAAAAATAATATCAGGGAAGAAATTAGTGAGATGGAAATAAAAATAAAAGGAAAGGAATCAATAAAGCACAAGATTTCATTCATTGAAAAGATAGTATCTACAGACCCTTAGAGAACCTAACCAAAAGAGTCAGAAGACCCCAAGTAATGAAAGTAGACAAGAAAAGGGAGATATTGCAATAGTTACCAATGAAAGTCATTAGTGCTTGTCTTGAAAACTTGCATTCCAGTAAATTGGAAAATCTAAATGAAATGGGTCAATTTCTACATGCATATTGCATGTGATATGCATATCACAAACCAATAAGAGAAAAATTTAAAACAGTTATAACACATAATGCAATTGAAGCATTAATTTAAAAAGTCCCAACTATATAAAGTCCAGACCCTGAAGTATTCATGATTAAAGTCTGTCAGATCTTTCAAAATTACTTACACCAATACTTCTCATATTATTCCATAAGGTGAAAAAGAAAAGTATGTCACCAGTCCCTTCTTATTGTAGCCAGTGTTACTCTGATGTGAAAACCAGTTGAGAGTACAACAAACAAAACTATAAACCAGTCTTCCTGCTGAACACAGATTCCAAAATTCTCAGTACAGTCTTTGCAAATTGACTTCAAGAACACATCAAAAAGATCATTCACCATGATCAACTTAGGATCATTCCAGAGCTGGTTTAACACATGCAAATCAATAAGTGCAGTGCATCTTATGAATGACTCAAGGACTGAAATCTGATAATAATTTCAGTAGATGCAGAAAAGGCCTTTGACAATATCCAGCATCCCTCCATGATGAAAGCTCTGAAGAGGCTGTGAATGGGGTGAATATGTCTTATGATTCTAAAGGCTACATATGACAAACCTATACAGCAACATTCTGCTGAATGGAGAAAACAACTCAAAGCATTTCCACTAAGATCAGGAGTGAGAACCAAGAGAATACTGCTGGAGGTATCAGCATACATGACGTCAAGTTATACTACAAAGCCATAGAAACAGACTAGCATGGTAATTGCATAAAACAGACATGAAAATCAAAGGAATAGTATAGAAGACCCATATATAAACCCACAGGCTACAGCAATCTGATTTTTGACAAAGATGGCAAAAATACACACTTATGTAATGACAACCTCTTCAATAGTCATAAGGAAACTGGATATCCACATGCGGATGAATTAAACTAGATCTTATATCTCACTTTGTACAAAAATAAAACTCCAAATGGATCCAATACCTAATGTGAGATATGAGATTGTTAGATAAAGAAGTAAAGAGAACACTAGAAGACACAGGCATAGGCAAGGACATTCTGAATGGAACTGTACTTACAAAGGAAATGATGACAATAATCCACAAGTGGGTCCTCGTGCAACTAAAACAGCTTTACTACCATAAAGAAAAGTTAATCAAATGAAGGAACAGCTTAAAGAATGGGAGAAGAATCTTTGTTAGCTATACTTCTGACAGATGACTAATATCCAGAATACACAAACAAATCAAGCAACTGAGCAACAAGAAGATAAACAACCCAAATGGGAGAGATGGCTCAGTGATTAAAGTCACTTGCTTGCAAAGCCTCATGGCCTGAGTTCAATTCCCAAGAATCCATGTAAAGCAAGAGGCATAAATTGTCACATGTGTCTGGAGTTAGTTTTCAGTGGATGGAGGACCTAGTGTGCTCATATTCATTCACTCTCTGTCTCACTTTCCCTAAAATAAATAAGTAATAAATAAATACAATAATATTTAAAAGTATATAAACAACCCAATCAATAAAAGGACTCATGAAATGAACAGATATTCCTCCGAAGCTGAACACAAATGGACAATAAACATGAAAAAATGTTCAGCCCTAGTAGCCATCAGAAACGTAAATTAAAACTATATTGTGTTTCCATTTTACCCCAGTCAGAATGACAGTTATTAAGAAAACAAATAACAACAAATGCTGGCAAGGGTGTGGACAAAAAGAAACACTTATAATCTGCTTGTGGGAATGTAAACTAGTCTATCTTCTATGGAAATTCGTATGGCGTTCCCTCAAAGAACTAAAACTTGATCTACTATATGACCCAGCTAAACAACTTCTGAGCATTTGCCCAACAGAGTCCAGATCAGCATATCACAGGATACTTGCACATTGGTGTTTACTGCGGCACTATCCATAATATCTAAGTTAGGAAACCAACCTAGGTGTCCAACAATAGAGGGTTGGATAGAGAAAATGTGGCATCCATTCACAATAGATATGATTTTCAGCCATAAAGAACAAAGTTATGTCATCTGCAGGAAAAATGGGTGTGACTAAAATCAATAATAATGTTAATTAAACCAGTCTCAGAAAGAAAAATATTGAATGTTTCTCTTATTTGTGGCTCCTAGATTTTGTATGAATACGTAAAGTCATGTATGTGAATATGACATGAAAGTAGAAGTGAAATGACCTAGGGGAACATAGAGGACTAACAGAAGGGGAGAAGGGTGAAAAGCAGCGCAGAGAGGGCCGTAGGGAGAATACGCTTGGGTAGGATATATACTAGTATGGAAATCTACTTATGTAACACAGGACCATGTAAATTAATGTATACAAGGAAAATTAAAAAGCTAGAGCAATGATTTCTCCCAGAAACAGTGTGGAAGGATAGATGTTTGCATAACTAATTGCCTTACATTATCTGATATATCTTAAGAGTAGGAATAACTGATTAGGTGTGATAGTGACTGAGAGATTTCCCTGCAAACTGAAGGATATCAATTTTCAAAGAATCAGGATAAAACCTACCATTTTTGATAGTACACTATTAACCATAGTTTTACTCACTGATTCACAAAATGCTCAGGCAATTGAACAGACAGTTGTAGCTCAAATGTGAGATGTCCCCTGCAGTCTTATGTGGTGGAATACGTGGTCCTCAGCTGGTAGTGCTACTTTGGAAGGTTGTAGAATCTTTTTTTTTTAAACAAACAAACAAACAAACAAACAAATAAACAAATACCTATTTACTTATTTATTTGGGGAGGGGGATATAACGGGTATGCCAGGGCCTCAAGCTGCTGCAAATGAACTCCAGATGCATGTGCCACCTTGTGCATCTTGGCTTACATGAGTACTGGGGCATTGAACCCGGGTCCTTGTAGGCAAATGCCTCAACTGCTGAGCCATCTCTCCAGCCCAGTTGTGGAACCTTTAAGGAGATGTGGGTTGCTAGAGAGTGGGCCTCATGGGTGATAAAGCAGCCCAGTTTTGGGCCCACCTCTCTTTTCTTGATTGCCAATGTCATGTACCCAGCCACTTTACACGCCTGTTGCCCTGCCTGTGAGCCACCTTCCCCTCCACACCTCTCCTGCCATGACGGTTGGCTGGTACCCTCTCAAGCGATGAACCAAAGAAAACCCTTTCTCCTTGGAGCTGCTTCTTCCAGGTATTGTACCATGGCTTCAAGAAAAGGAATTAATATACAGCCTTGTGTTCAATGAGAGGACAGAGCTGAAAGGGTCAAAGATGATGACCGCGTGGTTTGTGTGTTCTGTGGTATAACCCAGCAGCTGCTTGCAGAAAAACTGGCTTTTTTGCCTCCAGATTAGTTGTGTTTAATGACTACCAGAACTTGCATTAATTAAGATTTCCGAAGAATGGCAAGACAGACTCTAGACAGAAAGTCAGCCTGTTGCTAGGAGAATGGAACTGTGTAGTAGAAAAACAAACCTGTGAGAGGTTATTGGTTTTATGAACCGATGGAGACTGGTCAGTGGTGAATAGAACCTGTCTGCAGAGTAGCAGTCCTCTACAGTGATCTGTTGATGTTATGTTTCCTGTTGTTGATCTTCAGCTATGTATTCTAATATGATCAGTCTCTGATTCTGAGGGAGGAAGCCAAGTCCATAGCTGTTCTCTGTGTGTTTAGTTTCTTTTTCTTCCCTGAGTACGATTTATAAATGTTTCCAGCTTTTCCTGACCTGTACTGAAAATTATTTTTAAAAGATCATGAGGAGTTCTGGGAAATTTCTCCTTCATTCTCCCTGGGATGGTATGGCAGGGTTCTCAGACCAGTCAAATTCAGTTATGATAGAACACTGGTAAGACACATATTTCCCCCAATGAAGGAAGAAGGAAGTAGTCTACAATACCTTTAGGGGAAAAAAGTTCTTTAAATATTTATTAAGCCTTCTCTGGTTCAAACCCATTTCTGGCTCTTCAAATATTTAGAGCAGGTCATTTAGCTTGGGAAGGCAGCTACAGAGACCTCTCAGCTAACTACTGGCCACAGACAGGTGGCATCAGTGACCACAGTGTGGAGGAGGGGTCTACCCTCCGAAGAACAAGCAGACAAAGAAGCCAGAGGTGAGGACTGTTGGCAGAAATGTAGCTGTGGCCAGCACGACTTTGAAGGTCAGAGGAGGCTTAGAGACCCCACTACTGTGGGTAGTTTCCCGATGTACACTTCCTGTGTTCTTTTTCTCAGAAATGTTCTGGTTCCAGTGTGCTCCCCTGTGACTCCTGTACATGAGGACTCTTCCTCGGAGAGAGACAGCCAGGCCCGAGCTAGAAGTCAGGGGACCGTCTGCTCTGGTTCGTCAGTGACTGAGAACGGGGGCGGGGGGAACGCTGCACTTGAAGGCTTTCTAAGCACTGCACCTGACATCACACTTTCCAAGCTGCCCCAATTACTACTGCATATTGTCTTTTCTGTTTTTTCCCTCTTTTCCTTTCTTGTTCCTCCTCCCTTCTTTTCATTTTCCTCTCTCTTTTCTTTCTAAAAAAAATTCTCTATTTTGATGTAATTTTAGAGCTTAAAAGTAGAAAAATAGACTGTTGATATTTACACATCATACAGCTTCCCCTGCTGTTAGCGTCTTATCCAGTTTTAATGTTAGGTCAAAACCACAAAATTTACATTAGAATGATTCTAATAAATTCCAGACATTATTCACTGTTTTGTTTCCCACTATTTTTCCTTTCTCAATAGTCCTAGTACTTGAAACAATTGGATCGTGAGATTAAGTAAACTTGCTGAATGATCTAATGAGCCTGCCTCTGACTTCGGAGTGTGTGGTTTCTTTTTAAAATATCACCCATGATCTAACGTTTCGGTGTCTTTAGAAAATCTAAATTCTTTTCCTTATCTACTGTGCGTCTGGGTCCCCATCAGTGTCTCCTGTGGGTGACTGTGCCCCCAGTTGTACGTTCACAGTCAGTTCGCTGCTGTGGCTGTAGAAGGTGCTTTGATGCTGTGATCTGCCTGGCAGACTTTCTCTGAGCCTTGCTGGGGGTTCTCATCTGTTCCGTGGACTCGACTGGCATAACCACCATGGCCGCAAGGATGATGCAGCTTTTGCCCTTCTGGTTTACTTCGGAGCGACAACACTGGCTGGCCTTACTGGTGGCTCTATTGCGTTTTGAGTCAGGAATTCCGATAGGGCTATTTCTGCTCCGTGGTGGGTGATAGTTCAGGTAGAAACAGTCCAGTGCCTGGAAGGTTTTTCCATTGGCATCTGGGCATGGGGCAAGGGTGAGAGGCTGTGTTCAGCTGGCATCACAGCCTGAAGTTAACATGTCGCCTTTGCAGTGGAGCACTGTGAAGGCCATGGGACCTCTTCCATGGTAGGTGGCTGATTCTGAGCAGGTGTTCCCGAGAACCACGCAGAAGTCTTGGAAGTCGTTCAGTGCCTTCTACTCACTTGCAATGCGTAAGGTAACCCTGGTTCAAGGGGGGGGGGGCACTTTAAACTTCACTTCACCTTGGGGAGTAGTAGTAAGATCACCTTGTAGAAGAGCACGCAGGAAGCGAGATAGCTCAGAGAACCAAAAACTCCATTTGCTACAACATACAATTACCTATTATTAACAAAGAGTCCTAAGCTGGGATGTCTGGTAGCCAAACTGCCTCGGCCTATTAAGCTCTGAGAGTTGGCTATAGTTCTGGCTTGACGTTGACCCATCTGACATTTGCATAATAAAGGTAAAAATAACACAATAGCACCTCTGTTCTGAGCTCCCAGGCTCCATACTAATGAGCATCAGCTCTCTACAATAGACCTTACCTCCGTCTCTAATGTTTTTAATTTTTATTTTTTTATGAGAGAGAGAGAAGAGAGAACGGGTGCAACAAGGTCCTCTAACCACTGCAATTGAACTCCAGACGTGTGCGTCCCCTTGCGTTCATGTGCATTCGTGCATTCTTGCGTCACTGTGTGTCTGTTTTACTTGGGACCTGGAGAGTCAAACATGAGTCCTTAGGCTTTGCAGGCAAGCGCCTTAACTGCTAAGCCATCTCTCCAGCCTCTGTCTGTAATTTTGTCATAGCTCTGTTGTACCTGAACATAGATTTTTCTCACATTCTGATGGGCAGTGCTCCAGCCTTGTCACTGTTCACCTAGGCCACATGACCAGTGTCCTTAATCTCTCTGAGTCACTGGCAGGAGGAGTTGGTTGGGTGGATGTACTGTGTACATGGTACATTCATACATGTGGGGTTGGCTGTAATGTGGCAGATCCTCGCAGCAAATGTTTCCCAAGCTTACCCACAGGTACCTTCACATCCTTGGAATTTCTCTCCAAAGCCAACTAAGCTTCTTATTGTCAGCTCATGGTATAACTAGTTTTGAAAGTCATTATTTTCTATTTCTATCGAGGGTGACAATATTCTCCTTAGGCCAAGCCATGTGCTCTTTTTCAGTGAGCATTCAGCTCCAATGTTACCTCTGCATGGAATTAACCAGGTCAGTTTTCACTGTTATATAAACACTCATTACCAATGTAATTGAGAAAGTTCACACTGGATTATCTAATACCTCTGTGTTTGTATGAGCTCTGTGAAAGAAAGCAGTTTTCTGTCTGCAGACTATTCCCCAGTAATAAGGCTTTGCCTGGCTGCTATTCAGTGTCGACCATGGAGGTGAAGAATACGTCATCTTCTCAGTCATCCAGATTGGCATAGAGTGACATGTCACCATATCTGCCAGGCCCTTTGTCCCTTGTCTTCTCTCCAGCATCGCAGGCACTAGTGTTGATAGACACAGACACAAGCCTTCCTCCTGCCTCTGTTCAAGGCTGGCATACTGTGACAATGAAATATTTATTGCCTTGCACATTTCTGAAAGGGCATTTAATATGCTCATAAAACATTGTGTTTTTCCACCTAGAGGACACGATGGCTTTCCTTATTCTGAGGCGAAATCTTCATTTAGCACATGCTGTTTTTGCAAATGAGCCCACTAGGCAATTGTAGAGGACATGGGGAGCGCTCACCTCCATCACCATTGGTTTGGTATCTAGTCACAGACCTGTCCTTGTGGGCATTCCAGCGTTCTCTAGACCACGTGCAAACTCTGCCGGCTCCTGGTCTCTGTTTGGAGTAGCACTGCAAATGCCAGCCCCCTCGGGGAAGCCTCGAGTGTTTAGTACCCATGCATCTGCTTTTCCTGCTCTCCTCACTGGTAAATGGCACTCTATTCAGTGGTAGGCAAATAGAGCCATCTTCACAAGGAAACTGCAATCTGAAAGTTGGCCCACAGCTCCTGTTGTTGTCAAGCGAGGGCTGGACTGTTACCACTGCGATCACTGCACCTCACAAGTCAGGAATAACCCACTCAAGAGAGTGTTCATACTTCACCCTCTCTGTCAACATGACCTTTAAGATACTATGTAAGTCATCTGCTCCGAAAGAAGCTTGGTGGAAACAGTCAGTGGAAGGCCTGCATTCTTGCTGAAAGGCACATCCAACATTCAGCTCTTCATCCACCCAGCCAGTAAGCATGGAGCTGATGCTTTTGGCCAGGCATTGAAGACACGGCAGTGATAGTGAGAGACTTCTCTGCCCCAGTAGTTTGTCTCATTTTATGAGAGAAGGTACTAAACATAATTTAAACAAATTCTTCAAAGTGCTCAGGACATCAGTAGCAAAAGCAAGTATGCTACACCTCCTCCCAAGAGGTATAGCTACCACTGGTGTCCTCTTGCAGAACTGAAGGTATTATTTACGTAACTTGAATGTAGTTCTTTCACAATGGAAACAAGATAAAGTTAATTGGTTTCTTTTTTATAGTATCTTTTCCTCAGTTCTCCTCTAGGTACTGAGTACAGGACTATTAACATATATTTTTTTGGTAATTTTCAAATCACCCTTTTGTTGGACATTTAATATATTGTAATCACCATGTTGCACTATGCAAGGAATCCCAAACTCTAATGTAGAAGGGGCTAAGGAGGCATGAGCCTCCATTTGACTTCAAAAGTACCCTATCTAATCCATGCATGTTTTGGTCTATGTATTCAAATAAGGAGAACATTTCCAAGTCTCTTTTATATGAAGTCTTCAGCAAACCACTCTTAGCCAAAGGATTTCTGTGCGTTTTCTCCAGCTTGGCGGTGGGGAGAGAGGAGCTCCATGTTCTACCAAATGGCTCTGAAGACCATTCGCTGTATAAAGCCATGTGTGTGCTCTGTTTGCCAGTCGTTAGATAAGGCATTTCACAAACTTCCTTTTTTTTGAGAACCCAGAATACCTTAGTATAGGAAGTGGCCTTGATGAATCTCTGTCTCATGGTAATTCACACTTTCAGAATGTACTTGAACTTTTCAATGGATGAGGGGACATTTACAAATGTGATAACAGAAACAGAAAACACCCAGGCTTTTCCATGCTTAAAAAAATACTTTCACATTATTTCTCCCAGCAATCCTGCCAGTTCGTTTTAGAAATGATTCTAAAGCCAAGCGTGGTGGCATACTCCTTTAATCCCAGCACTCAGGAAGCAGAGGTGGAAGGATCTCTGTGAGTTTGAGGCCACTCTGAGACTGCATACTGAATTCCAGGTTAGCCTGGGCTACAGTGAGACCCTACCTCAAAGAAAATGAAACAAACAAACAAACAAACAAACAAAGGCAGTTCTAATTATTGAAAGGTCTTTGTCATATTGTATCAGCCTGATTTTTTTTTTTTTTGAATTTTGCAGCATCTACTTGATAGTCCTGACTTAACCCTCTGAACAGAACCATAATAAGCTAGCCCCTGCTTTGGTGACTCTCATTTGAAGCCATCTTTATTTCTCTGATAAATCTCCCTTGTTGGCAACATAGCTGTGCTCTCTTCAGCCTTTCTGTTTTCTTCCTGTGTGTTCCTCACCTCACCTGCTTGCTAAAAGCACCAGCAGTCCGGTTTCTACTCTCTGAGCACTGTGTTTCCAGAATCTTCTCTAAACTTGGCCTCTGGGGATGCAGCACTGTGCATTAGGGATTTGTGAGTATTGCTCACTCATTGGTGGTGTATTTGCTTAGCACATGTTAAGACCTTGAACTCCCTCCTCAGCCTCTTAAAACAAAACAAAAAAAAAATTAGGTCATTAATTTGTGGAAGTTTTTTTTTTAATTTATAGTATTCTTTTCTTTTTATCTACAGTGCAGAAGGTAGACCTAATTTTGGATGGTAATATTATTTTTGTTTTGATTTATTTCCTATTTTTAAATGTTTTAAAATTTTATTTATTTATTTATTTGAGAGCAACAGACAGAGAGAAAGAGGCAGATAGAGAGAGAGATAGATAGAGAGAGAGAGAGAGAGAGACAGAGAATGGGCATTCCCGGGCCCCCAGCCACTGCAAATGAACTGCAGATGCTTGTGCCCCCTTGTGCATCTAGCTAACATGGGTTCTGGGGAATCGAGCCTCGAACCAGGGTCCTGAGGCTTCACAGGCAAGAACTTAACCACTGAGCCATCTCTCCAGCCCTTATTCCTATTTTATGGTGATTGGATCTCAATCCTGAATGTGCTTGTTAGGGGCATTGACAATGCTAATGATATTAATGCATGCAAGGTTCTTCCTGGAGGAGCCCCACAACACGTACACCACACTGTACCTGTTTTGCAACATTAGAATATAGTGTCTCGGCCTCAGTGATTCCTTTTCTAGTTGGGGGAGAGGAGAGAAGTCTGGTTTCTGTATGAGATGCTCTCTAATTTCAAAAGTTCCTCATCCTGGCTGAGCATTAGAAGCTCCTTGGGAGGGCTGGCAGTCAGGGCACTTGTAGAATAGTTGCCTGGTCTGAATGAGGCTCCAGACTCCAGGCACCCTCTCCCCTTGAGAGTAGCTACATGGGGAGCTGTAGGAAGAGTATTTGCCTGGATGCCATCCTGGGAATTCATATTTGCCGGTCCTGCAGTGAATTGGGCTTTTCCTTTCTTTCTTTTCCTTTTTTTTTTTCACTTCTTTTTATTGTGGTGGAAATAATCTTTAGGATAATGCAAATAGAGGTAACTATTGCATCTCTAATACCCTAAGGTGAATGCGGCAGGGGTAGAAATTGCCTCTTTTGGTCAAGAGTTGCTTCTCTTAAAAACATTTATTAGCAGAGTTAAAAATCTGAAGCTGCAAATTTTGTTGGCTATTCATAAAAATGCCATGTCTAAACATGGTTTTTAAGAGGGACATAACATAAGAGCAAAGTAACAGAATGAAACTGACCACATAGCATTTTAGTGATAAAATATAGATGCTGATGGTCTCAATGTGCCTTTTATTTACAATCAAGTTGGGGATGAACCAGCATTCTGGGAGTGGAATTTAAAGGCTTCCTGTGGTATCACATATCAGATACAGGGTGTATAGATTGTCATATAAATAGCAATTAGCCTGTAGGTGAATTTTATGAAGCCCAAAGCAAGCTTTCTTCTTCCTTCTTTGGAATCATGAATACTACTGGTGCCTTTGAGATTCAGCTAAATTAGGGTCTGTGGAATAGTTCAGTTGGTAAATAACTTGCCTTGGAAGCATAAAGTCCTGAGTTTTCCCCCAAAGCCCACATAAAATAATCCAGGCATGGTGACATGTGCTTGGAACCCCAGGATGTGGAGACAGGGTAGGTCCCTGGGGCTCACTGGCTTCTTAGTTGAGTCTAATTAATGAGATCCATGGCCAGGAGAAGTCCTGTATCAAATAAAAGGTGGACAGTGTCTGAAGAATGACAGCCAAGGTTGTCCTCCAGCCTCAATATGCATGTACACACTCAAGAATGTGCACCTCTGCTCATGACCATAGATGTGCACGTGCACACACATGCATGCATGCACACATGTGCTCACAATCACACACATGCCCACATGCCCACACATACACACACACACACACACACACACACACACACGAGATTCAGCTGAGTTAAGAATAAAAATTAGTAAAATATGTTTCAGTAATTTAATAAAGCTTAGTATTCATTGAAAGTTTAAAACATGGGGATAACATGAACAAAAATTTATACTGGAAAAAGCGTGAATTTGGGCTTCTATTCTCCTGTTACCTCTACTTTCCTGCAATCAGCTAATGATGGTGTGGGTTAATGTTTGCATGAGGCAACACGACACAATTTACTCCTAACTTATTCTGATAAACTTTGTCTCTGGACTTGATGTCATGTAAGAGTCTGATTAGAAGCTATGATCCTGGGCTCTCCCAGACTGTGACTCAGATTAGTGGCAGATCAGCTCTATCTATGGAGTTATAACAACTGTGGGAGGCTTGTAGCTCTTAAGCCAGCTACATGTATTTTGTAGCTGGTGACAAATGGGTCAGCTACTGCAAAGACCCCAAACTGGATGGGGATCATGCAGTTCTCTACCATGGCAAGTTATATCTTCTTTTCCTAAGCTTCTCAGTCAGGGGTCTCAAGTGTACTTCTCCAGTCCTGCAGCACCATTGTTCCCAGAAAACTGCAACAATTCAAATTCTGGAGCCTGACCTCTGGCTTGCAGAGTCAGAAACTCAGACAAACAGTGACAGGCCCAGAGCAACAGTGTGCATCATGATCTGCCCAGGGGATCCTGACGCTCATGTTTGAGAGCCATTGCCTCAGGGAAGCCTGGAGCTGAGGGGTCCAGCTTGAACCTTGAATGCATCCTGGACAACGACCATGTGTTGAAGCCTTGGTCCTCAGTCAGTCCACGGTGCTACTGGGAAGTGCTTCATGTTGGTAGCAGGTGGGGCTTGGTGGAAGGAGATTAGGTCATTAGTGTGTATCTTTGAAAGAGATCTGAGGGCACAGTCCATTCCAGTCTCTTTCTTTCCTTGCTTCTGTGAAATAAACAGACCTCATTCCTGCACTCCTGTCATGACATCCTGTGCTTCCGCAGGCCCAAGGCAACAGAGACAAGCCACCATGGACTTAAAACCTCTGAAGCCACAAGCAGGTTAAACATTTCCTCCTTTGAAGTGATTTAGCTTAGGTGTTTCCGCAAACGAAAGCTGGCTGTCGCAAGTGTGGTTGTTCTGTGGTAGCCAGGAGTCTCGAGAGTTTAGTGGAGTCCACAGAGATGGCCCTCCCAGTGGGCACTACCTGTCACCTGAGCTGTCAGGTGTGTCAGGGGGTGTATTCGTCTTCCCAAGAGCTTAGCAGTGGTTTAGCACTTGGTGGGAGCTCAGCTAGGCATGTATTTTTTTGGTTCCTAATAGAAAAGATACTGTTCCTATTTTGGTGAATCTTGCCGAAAACCTGACATATCGCAACCCATTTTCCTCAAAGCAAGAAAAGTTCTCAGGTGGGCAAAAGGTGAAGAGATATTTTCAAGAAATACATTTGTGGTGATGGCTCAGTTGTTAAAGGTACTTGCTTGTAAATCCTGCCAGCCTGGAAGGCTCAATTTCCCAACTGCCATCATATAGCCAGAAACAGCATACAATTATAACAGTAAGAGACCCTGGCATGTACACATGTGAATAACTAAGTAAGTAAGCAAGTAAATAAATAAATAAATACAAGAAGCACATTTACAGGGCTGAGGAAATAGCCCACCTGGTAGAGTGCTTGCTGTACAAGTGTGAAGACTTGAGTTCAGACATCCAGCACCCACAGAAAGGCTGGGTGGGTGTGGCAGTCTGCCTGTATTCCCAATGTCTGAGATGTAGAGACAGGGGAACTCCTGAGCTGGCTGGTTACTAGACTAGCCAAGCAGAGAGTTCTGGGCTCCAGTGAGAGACCTTGTCTCACTAAAGAGGAGAGCCACTGAGTAAGACGTACAAGGTCAGCTTCTGTCCTCCGCACACAAAAGCATGTGCATCTGCACACGCACGTGCCTGCACACATCAAAATGCATACACTCACCTCCACATACCACACATCTGTACATGCGATAAAAGAAAGCTTTGTGTTCTTCCTTTGTGAAATTCATTAGGCTTTAGGGATGAAGAAGAGAGTCGTGTACGCACACCTATGAGCACACACACGCCTCACACAAACACATCTGTACATACGTGCTATGTGAACATATATGCAATATGTATGTAGTTTTTCCAGGCATATGGTTCTTCTATAGCTCCTTCTCATGAAAGTCTAAAACCCTGGAGTGGAATCACAGCAGTGCAAAAGACTTGCTCTTTTGAGTTCTGGAACTTGCAGGGTTAAAAGCCTCCTGGAAGCACAGGTTGCAGCCGAGGATTCCTTCAGTACTGCTGGCCTTGCCGCCTTCTGGGGCCACACTGAAATGGTCTTACATGGCCTGGTCTGATATGGCTCTGGTTTGAGGGAAAGGCAGTGGTCTTAGGTTCTCCACATGCATAGTTCAGTAAATAATGGTTGTCCCTTCATATGACTGGATGGCCCTTCAGGTTTAATTGAAGCCTTAATTTCTGCCAGTGAACCACTTGAAAAGGTGAAAAGAAAACTTTCAATGTGCTCACAAGAGGCTTTCTTTTTCTTTTTCTTTTTGGCACCGGTATATTTTTCCTTTCAGTAACCTCTCTCTGTTGCTATTATGAGTCCTTTGGAATCACTCGGGATTTAATTGCAGGGAAGTGTGCTAATGGAATGAACTGGCCTGACAGGGTCAAATGGGAATCTGCCTTTGAACCCCTACTTCCTGGATTGCTCATGATTCATGGCTTAAAGCGACCCTAGTTCTACTTGCCTTCTGTGACTACTACAAAGAAAATTCCATTGCTCGAACAACAGACAGTTGTTGCCCCATATTTCCGTAGGCTGAAGTCCGTGATGAACGTGCCGGGATGTTCACTTTCTGGTGAGCTCTCCCTTCTGCCTGATGCCAGTGTCCTCACACAGCATCTCCTCAGTGCCCGCCTGTGGAAAACCAGAGAACACACTCCCTGGAGTCTCTCCTCATCAGGTCACTACTCCTGTGGGACCAGGCTCCCACCCTCGGGCCTCTTTTACCCTTAATTACTTCCTTAGAGCTTCACCTCCAACGATAGCTACACTGGGCCTTAGGATTCTAGCGCAGGGACTTGAGGGTCACACATGTTCACAGAATAATTCCAACTCAACTGAAAGGTCTCAAGGGCAATTCATAGTAATTAAAGTGTGCAGTTAATTGAAAGTTCAGGGGTGTGTTTCAGAATTGCTGGACTCAGGGCTAAATGAAATTGTCACTGCTTTGCCCTCTGTTCTCAGCACTGAGTTTCACAGCTTAAAAGGTGGACAAATGACCAGACCACTACCCGTTCATCATAGACCTTGGTGCAAACAGCGTCTTGCAGATTGTTTTACTTAGATTCTTAGAGTTTTGTCTCTTTCCATTAATTTGGGATATAAATTGTTCCTGAAATTGATTACAGTGACCAGGAGGCTAGCTGTGTGGATTTGGGTTCTGTGGCCACAGGAAGATTTGGGATGAACATGTCCAATCACAGGAATACAGAATAAAGAAGAAGTGCATGCCCTTAGCAGAGGGACCATCTCTAGAACACTGAATCCTCTGCCCCACAATACAAGGGTTGGGGTAGTAATGTTTCTAGAACTAAACTGGATTTCAAGTGATTCAGTGAACACTACTGAAGACCTTGTTATGGTGACACATTATCCAATCAGGTATATTTTGACCATGTGAGATTAAGCCAGATGTGTTGTCTTTTTTTATTTTTGTCCCCTTTTTCTTTCCTGTTTTCAAGTTTATTAAAGTTATAATTATTCATGTGACAGGGGCCATTACTGCCAAAGTCTAACTATTCAGTGAGAGGGGACATTAATACTAAAGTCTTCACTACTCATGTGAGAAGAGCCATTACTACTAAAGTCCTAACTATTCATGTGAGAGGGGACATTAGCAGTAAGGCCCTAACTATTCATTGAGAGGGGCCATTACTACTAAAGTCTTCAGTACTTATGTGAGAAGAGCCGTTACTACCAAAGTCTAACTATTCAGTGAGAGGGGCCATTGCTACTAGAGTCCTAACTGTTCATGTGGGAGGAGCCATTACCAGTTTTGATCTTCACAACTATGTAATAATGTATTCTAAATTTTTACATCTTCAAAATAAGTAAACATTGATGTTTTTACTTCCAAGTAATCCTGGCTGGAAGCAAAGGTCAGGTCTTTTCTATATTTTGCTATATTATCTTCATTAATTCATAAATAATGTAGCAATTCATCCTTATAAATGGATGAGCATGAAGTGGAAAGATTTTAGTGACTGTCAAATGTTGGGGCTTGCTTTTTCTTTTTCTTTTTAAAAAAAAATTGTTTAGAGAGTGAGAGTGAGAAAAAGAATGAGAATTAGCATGCCAGGGCCTCAGCCACTGCAATCGAACTCCAGATGCTTTTGCTACCTAGCGCACATGTGCGACCTTGCGCTTGCCCCGTCTTTGTGTGTCTGGCTTATGTGGGATCTGGAGAGAGATTGGATATGGGTCTTTAGGCTTCACAGGCAAGCGTCTTAATCACTAAGCCAGCTATCCAGCCTGGGGCTTACTTTTTTGTGTGGGAGATTTATTAACATGTTTTCTTGCTCACACATATGAGAGGTTAAACACTTGGCATTTGGATATCTACTAACCAGTGAAGGACATGGTGATGCCTTTGCCTATATCAAATTGCCTGACTTGCCTGAAAACTAAACTGATCACCCCAAAAGGCATACAAATCGGGACATAGTCGAGGTGGTTTGGCAATTACATAGTTGTCTACTAAAACAAAAATCAACAGTCTTCAAACGAAGATACCAGATTCTAAAACTTTACAGTGATGATGCTCCTCCTTGCCATTCTGTATTCTAGCATTACTTTGACCAGGTCAGGTCAAGAATTACTAGACATAATGATGAAATGTTGATGTAATCCAAATAGATTCACACATAATTGATATTAGAATTTAGGGGACATGTGATTTACTTCATTAATATATGAAGAGTTCACAAGAAAAGATAAATGTGATAGCTGAAGATAGTGCGAATTCCATGAGAAATAGGAAATTAAACAAAATCCTAAGAGCATATGAATCAAAGTAAATTAAAAATATAATATCTATTTTTTTAAGTTTGCTAGATAAGATGAGTCACATACTAAATATAACAGAAGAAAAAGTGCATTTGGTGACAAATCTAGAGTCCTCCAAAATGAGGCATAGAGAAGAAGACTAAAAAATAAAGAAATTATTTATTACTTCAGGGACATAATGAAATGACCTAGACTTATATACTTTTTAAAATAATCTTTATAAAGAGAGTAGAGAAGAAAAACAGAAAAGTATAGTTGAAAGAACTGGGAAAAAAATCAAGAATTAGTGTAAAATAGTTACCTACAAATCGATAATATTTAGTCAATGGATGAAAAATTTCTAGGCTTATTTTTCGAGTTCCAAAGGTTCAAAGGCAATCTCATTGTCAGTCAGAGGAAAAAAAGAGACACATTCTGGACAAGAAAAACAAATAATAAAATGATGATACCTTTCTAATGGTGGAAAATACTCTACCATTTTGAATTCAATATTAGAAAGTAATAATGATAGGGTTAAAAAAGAACACTTGCAGATCAGTGAAAATAGAATCTGCTTATAGTGCTGAAAATGATAATATGGGGTTCTGCCTGAAGGGACAGAGTACCAGATGGAATCAGATCTACTGGGAACAGACAAATGAAGGACATTGTTAGTATGTAAATAAGTACAAGAACTGTTAAAAATTTATTAGTCAAATGAATTTTTTTGAAAAATTAGTATATATTAATTTTACAAGTTAGTGGGTTTCATTGTGACATTCTTATGTGAATATGATTTCTTTGAAGGCATATTTATCCCCTATTATCCTCTTTTATGCCATATATGTTTAAAGTCTTCTTTAAAGACTGTTTATGTACTTTTAATTATTTAAATAAACTTAATGTTGATTGATAACTAATTAATGACAATACATTATATCATTTTACTAAATAGAAAATAACAAAAGAGGGTTGAGATGTCTACAAGTGGGACATAGTGTTTGGAGGCACTGAATATCAATAGAATATTATATAATCTTATCTATCACGTGATATAATATTATATGATAACTGAGAACATGACCATCAGTTAAGCACTTGTGAAAGAAGTATGATGAATCCCCAAAATATATGATCTTGCAGCCCTACTGCTGAGTTATGCACCTAGAAGAAATAAAATCAGGGCTGGAGATATGGCTCAGCGGTTAAGGCACTTGCCTGAAAAGCCTAAGGATCCATGTTCAATTCTCCAGATCCCACATTAGCCAGATGCACAAAGGTGAGGCAAGTGCAAGGTCACACATGACCACTAGGTGGCACAAGCATCTGGAGTTCAATTGCACTGGACTGAGGCCCTGGTGCACCAACTCTGTATCTTTCTCTTTTGGTCTCTGTCTCACTTGCTCTCTCTAAAATAAAATTGAATTAAAAAGTTTAAAAAAAATAGTAAAAAAGAAACCAAATTAGTGTGCTGAAAGGTCATCGGCTCTCCCTTGTTCACGCAGCACATTCCTTCCCCATGGCTAAGAAATTAGGATAACTTAAGTGCCCACCCCCGTGATGAGTAGGTAAAGAAGATGTCCTTGGTAGAATACTGTTCTGCCACAAAAAAGTAATGAAATGCTGTCATTCATGGACACTTGAATGGAGCTGGAGATCCTTATGTCAAATGAAATAATCAAGGTATAGGATAACAAGTACCATGTGATTTTATTTATAGAATCTGAAAAAACTGATCTCTTAGAAATTAAGATTAGAATGGTAATGATTGAAGTCTTTGGAAAGCAGGACTGGGGGAGGGATGAGGGAAGATTGCTCAAGGGGTACTAAGTTTTAGATAGAAGTAAGAAGTTCTGATATGCTGTTACACAGTTGGGTAAGTATGGATAATGATATATTGGGCATTGCAAAAAGACATACAGATTGCGTAAGTGTCTATCATAAAGAAATGCCAAGAGGTTAAGGAGATAATTACATTGGACCTGACTTAAACATTATGTAATATGGGCATATATCAAAACATTATATGGTACTGTACTCATCTGTACGATTTTTGTTTTTTGATATGAGTTAATAAATTACAAAAAAAACATATCACAGTGATTGTCACAGTTGAAAGACTAAAAGAAGAAAGAATAGCTGAAAATTCACTAATGATGTGGGGTGGGTATGAGTAGGGAGGTGGGGTACTGACAGGTCCTTACACACACATCAACACAGTTGACTTGTTTCCAAGCCTGTGGCTGACTCTCAGTTCCTGTTCAGTCTAGTTCATATGTATATGAGTTCTGACAGCCTGATTCAGCTGAGCTGAAAGATTATTTCCATTCAGAATTTGTTCTGATTTGTATGCAATGAGCATCAAGTGGTGATTGGAGCAGAAGGCCTTTTAAATGCTTTGCGACCGCAGAGTCTGGTACCCAAGGACATGCTTGTAAATAAGACATTATTTGCCAGTGAACCCTCATGCTCTGAAAACAGTTTAATAGATGAATGACACAACATCCCAACTGTGTTCTGAATCAGCACCATCAACGACAGCATTTGTTTCAAGGTTATTCTCAGGTACATTTGACCAGCAGGCTGGCAGTATTTGAAGATGCATGTGAAACAGCAGCAGCGACCAATGCAAAAGTGCAGCAGCACTTGAATCACCCCATTTTTCTTGGTGAGTGGTTTCCAGGGACTTTGGGGAAAAGTGAGGGTTATCATATAAATGAGGTCGTGGCCCGCAGAGCAGTAGAGGGAGGTGTTGATAATGAAAGGGACGTCTGTGCTGTGTGACACAAAACAGTTCTGTGGCAACAAGTGCTTACGTTCCAGGGCAGGTCATCTGTCAGACAAAATGTAATGAGCACGGTGCTGATGAGCTGGGGACCATGGGCAAATTGCAGAAACTCTGAGAGCCTCAGTTCCTTCCGTCGAAATATGGGGGTGAATCAGATTATCATCTGAATATATATATATATATATATATATATATAAATTGTATTATAACTTTTTCTTTAGCTGTCTCCCTGCTCAGGTAACCAGGATCTTCCTCCTCAAAACCCCGTTTTCCTCATCTACCCCCCCCCCCCCACAGTGACTTCAAACCACCAAGCTTTCCAACAAACTTCAAACTACTGGTCTGTCAACACCGGCAGGATGGCTGTATAATTCGTATATAGTCCAGTGCAAAGTAAAAGTGTGCACTCGTCCAAATGTCTGTGTGAGTTTTAAGAGGGAGGCAGTGGACATTGAACTAAGCACAAGGCTGGCCTGAATGCATAGCACCTACCAGCTGTCCAGCCTCAGCCCCCGCCTGCCCACTCCCAGCAAGGTGTCACTGCCATCTCTCATAGCAACCCCACCCTTGTCCTGGTTCTTGGTAACCTGGGGAGCCACATGAAGACTCATCCAGGTGTGCTTTCTGCTTCTGAGTGAGCTCTGAAGCAGGACCACACACTCCATCCTTCTTCCATCCTCATCCCGAGAGCCAGAACCCTGCCTCCTGCTGACGCTCCCTTTCTTCACTTCTTCCTCTTGTGTATCTAAACCCACTGTCTTTTCCATTTACTGATTCTCCTTAAACGAATCCATCTTCTCAGATTCCTTCCTCAAGGCTCCATTTCCCTCCCCAAAGAGAACACAATAATTTAAGCACCATCTGATGGGAACTTGTTCTTCACTCTCTTGTCTAGACCTATTCTCAAGCAGTAACTTTGTCAATCATATTACGGTGGTTCATTTGGTTATTTACATTTGCGTGCCACAGTGCCACGGTTGTTTTACTTACAGAGTGGGGATGATCACGTACTTCAAGAGTCATGGGTAAACTCAATGAGTTAATAACACATTTGAGTGGGTGTGGCTGTAAGTGCCTATAATCCCAGCTCATGGAAGGCAGAATTTTAGGCTAGGATGGGCTACATGATGAGACTATGTCAAACGAAACAAAACAAAAAAGCCAACTGAGCCTATTTGAAATGATTAAAACAGGGCCCTGCACATGGCAAATTTACTAAAAGTTAGCTCTCATCATGATCATTAGTGCTTTAATGGTCTCTTAATACTGTGTCTTCACTGGGCTGGTACTTAGTCACGCATTCCCATTCTCATTGAACTTCGTGTTTATCTTGAGGGAATGTTTGGCTTTACTGAATATCATCCTGTTAAATTTCCTTCACGTCACTTTATCTAGACCAAGGTCCTCATATCCCACGCATTCTATGTTACATGTTACTGCACATAGATAAGTGTGTCATCTGTGAACCGTAGCTATATGATCACTGTCAAGTGTAAGGGTGCACAGTGCCTAAAATCATGCCCGAAAGCAGACCATGAAAGACACCTGTCTATGTTGACCCTTTTGCCTGGAGGAGAGACTCTCCAGCAAGAAGACCCATCACTGCCCCCTTAAGAAGATATGTTTTGCATGGAAGGATACGCGGTTGTTGAGGCATGACCTCTGCCCGCCAAGGATCGTCTTCCCGCCTGAGCACTCCTGACTCACCTGCTACCCAGGGATCTCTTAGAGTCCCTCAGATAGAAGGTCAAAGTAAGAAAGAGCTCTCTCACCTCATGATCTTTCTGTTAGCTTTATTTTTTTTAAGTTTTCAATGTTTATTCCCTTTGTTTGTCAAGACATGGGCAGACTTAAGAGAACATGAAGAGAACATGAAAATGTTCTTGGTGGTACAGGCTTGACACAGGCAGATCTCAAGTTCAAGATCTGCTTGAGCTACACAGCAAGCTCAAAGCCAGCCTGGGTAAGCTCATGAAACACTGGCTCAATTTTAAAAGTAAACAATGGGTCTGGGAATAGAGCTCAGTGGTAGTGCACTTGCCTAGGATGTGCAAGACCCTAAATATAGCACACACACAAACAGATAACGGACGAACAAAATGCTTTGAAAGTTGACTTCAGAGCATCGTCAGAGTATCGGAGGGTGTGTGGGATTTTGTTCCCAATTTTGGCATGGGGGCTGGGGTAGGTGAAACAGGAGAAATAGTGATCCTACAATATGCTCTGCACCAGGGGTCCTCCTCTTACTTACTGTGGAGGGACGGAGATGAACAGAAAGGCTAACAAGTTACATTTGGTCAGCGTGGTAAGGAATTTACTGGCTCTGGAGACAAATGTGATGCAGGTCCTGGGATGAGACATCCTGCCGGGAAGAGCACACATATATTTTAGCAGGCCGACTTTGAGCCGTTTCCATTTTCCCTCCCAGCACAATCCTGGCATAGTTCCAAAACGCCTCCTGCCCCATGAGAATCTTGAAGCCTGGCCTGGCCATCCATCACTGTGATGGGGCTTGACTTGGACATGGACTTGAGATACACGATGTGGGGCAAAGGCCAAATCAGAAGGATATGTCAGTCTGCCCAATGCAAGAAAAACTGCTATTTTTATTTTAGAGAAAATAACGGAAAACAGAGAGATAAGTTCTACTCACTCCAAAATAAAGAAAGCAAAAAGAAAAAAAAAAAGTGAGTCTTCATTGTAACCTGAGCACTGACTGAGTTTTTGTTTTATTGTTTCTCCCCAGTGGCCATGGCTTGGTGACCCTTGCATTCATGGGTGGTCTACGGATGAATGTTTCTGAGTGGAGCTAAGGTCTTGGAGAACACAGAATAAAAAAGAGTGTAGCGTTTTCAACTGAAAATTTCAATTGATTATTTTGATGCTTTAGTCAACGAGCCTTTTTGAACAAGCTCGTCATAGCTGTCTTTGATATTACCTTCCTGATTTCATTCCCAGCAGTCACTGCAACTGAACTGCTCTTGCCTGCCATGGGCTTGTGGGTTCTGAATCTCCTGCGGCTATTTGTAGGCAGCATGTAGGCTGGGAGTGACCTTGTCTGTCTCATGTTCCAATGAGTAGGATATGTAGGTGCCTAGTAACTATTCATTACATGAATCATCGGACTTTATAGCCATCTCTCTATGACATCAACATGTAAGTTACATATATTCTTTTTCTGTTGTTTTTTGAGGTAGAATTTCACTGTACTCCAGGCTGACCTGGAATTCACTATGTAGTCTCAGGGTGGCCTTGAACTCACAATGATCCTCCTACCTCTGCCTCCCGAGTGCTGGGATTAATGGCGTGCGCCACCATGCCTGGCACATATACTCATTTTTAAGTGGCTAGTCTGATGTTTGGCAGGCTGGATTGAGGATTGTCATGTTCTGTGCATCCAGGTTGGAGTTATAAGGCTCTTTGCTCCTTGTGGTCATGATGTAAAGTCCTATCATAGTAGGAGACTGTACTAATTACTCATTGCTGTGACCAAATTTCTGACAAGAAGCAGCTGAAGGAAGTAAGAGTTCATGCTGCTTTAAGGGTCCCAGGGGAACCATGCCATCGTAGTGGGTAAGGCCTGGCAGCGGGCCTGGCAGAAGGGTGGCTGGCTGGCAACATTACAACCACAACTGGCACTCAGACAGCAGACAGGAAACTGGGGCCGGCCTCTGAAGCCTCACGGCCCATCCTCAGTGACCCACTTTTTCCTCAAGGAGCTACAACCTTCTCTCCATCAGCTCAGTAATTTAAAAATTAGGAAAGAAGTTAAAAAAAAATACTGGCCAAAATGGTTTTAGAGTCTTCTCTGTGGACTCTTGATTGATTCATATGTTTTGTGACCCAGAGAAATGGATGATGAATCTAGTCCCAAGTAATTTCAGTCTCATGCACCTCTGTGTGCACATCCTGTGTATGTATGTGCAGGCAGACGTGAGGGGATGTGATCCTAAATTCACAACAGTTCCGATAACAAGGCAGCTGAGGTAAGCGGCGTATAAAGGAGGTGTTTACCTAGGCTCACCCTTGCAGAGATTGCAGCCCTCCTCCGCTTGACTTTGTTGTATCTGGGCTGTGGCAAGGCAGAAATCGGTGGGAGGGCATGATGGAGTAAAGCTGGTGACCAGGAAGCAAAGCAAGAGGGGGGAAACAACTCCTAGCCTGCAGGAGCACACCCACATTGCCCTGCATCCCTCAATGAGACCCCACCTCTTAGAACGCCGCCGTCTTCCGGTAGTGCCAGCAGCTGAGCACCACGTTTTCCATACTTGTGCTTTGGGGGACACCTGAGAGTCAAGTCATAAAAATATTCAAATATGGTGTTTTAAGGGAAAAAATAGGGTGTTTTAGAGAAAGGGGCTTCCTCAGATGGAGCGTTCATTATTGATACTTTAAACTATATTATCTAGCTGGTGGAGCATATTTCTTTGCTATATATTTTGTTTGTTTATTTATTTGAGAGACAGAGATGGAGAGGTAGATAGAGAGAGAAAGAGAAAAAGGAGCAGGCAAGGACCTCTAACCACTGCAAAGGAACTCAGGATTCATGCGCCACCTTGTGCATCTGGCTTTACGTGAGTACTGAGGAATCAAAGCCGGGTCCTTAGGCTTTGCAGATAAGCTCCCTAACCTCTGAGAAATATCTCCAGCCCCATGGATCATGGATAAGTTCCAGGTTCAGTGAGAAATCTTATTTCATAATAATAGTAATAGTGATTTGGAGAGTGACTGAGGAAGATTGCAGACATCTACCTTTGGCCTCACACATTGCACACACATATGCACTCACACACACATATCATGCGTACACATGCACACACACATACACATGCAAAACAAAAGCCTATTTAAAGCATTAGTGAAAGTCTAAACGTTTACCATCATTAACACTGCTTTTAAGATGCCCTTTCTTTTCCTCTAGGGGATAGAAAGAGAATAAAACAACACGAAGACAGTGAAGACAATAGTCTTTTCTTCTGTTGATACATTTAGCTGACTTTTAAGGAGAGCACTCTAAATTAGATTCTTTTGTTTTTAAATATTTCTATTCTAAATTGGCAGACACCACAGTTACTAGCTTTTCAGAGAGAAGGTAAAACAATGCTACAATTAACTAGTTTTTTTTGAATCCTTTTGCTGAGTGAGTATCTTCTTTATTCACACAGAAAATTATGTAGTACCAACACAACATGTGTGATAGATGCGTGATGTGTTCTATGAACTTGTGGATACATTTCATCTGCCTCTGTCCTGTCTCCTTGGCCAGTAGGACAATATAGCACTCCATGGTGTGGGCAGCAAATACAACATGAGCATTACCATTCCTTCTCTACCTGGCTCTTCTGGAAACTTCTTAGTACCATTGTCTACCCCGTCTGTGTGCATATGAACCACCATTCTTCTGAGGCTTTTTTTTTTTTCTGGTGCTTTTTTTCTAAAAGTACTTTACCCTATCTATTTCCATCTTTCCTTTGTATGCATATCTAAGTTTCTCCCCTTGTGTGTGTTTCTTTCTAGAATTTTTCATAAGCTCTAATAAAACAAACATGAACGACTGCTAAAATCTTTACTTTTAGTAATATTTAGCATGTAACCTATACATTATTTATTGATCATTTGAAAGGGCAATGTCTCTTATTAGGTTTAACCCCCAGGAAATGCTTCAGGAAGATCTATTTTTAATTATTTCCAATTCACTTCCTAATCTAGGCCACATGTGTTGTACCCTTTAGTTTCCTAAAGCAACAGAAATCCCTAAGGATTTATAAATTCCGCCAGGGTTAGGGCTATTTTTATGCTGCCGCTACCGTACCTTCATTGCCTAGCAGTATGCCTGCCGGGAAGAGGTCTAATGAATACACAGGAACAAAAGGAATGTATTGTTTTGTCAAAGCAGCAATGTCAAACTGTGGAGGTTTGGCCACTAGTTAGGTGGGAAGGATATTGGTGGGTGTCTGGTTCTCACAGAATCCATGCAGGGGACCTAGACCTGTCTTGCAGGGAAGCAGGAGCCGAAGTGTGGCTAAGAACCAAGGCAGCCCAGAAGGACTGACGCCCTCTAGTGGGAAGAAGGCTGTTTGGGATGGAAGAGGGCCTGGATTTGGAGCAGCATCAACGGCAAAGGATAAATAATCAAGAGTGCTTCTCACTGCTGGCCTGACAACCAGCTCCAGGGAGATGGCGATAGGCGCTGAGGACACTCGAAACTCATCAAAGCAGAAATCCATTTGCTGCAGAGAGCTCAACGTTAAAGTAGAATTATAATACACCTGCCGAGGCTCAGGGAGCTTTTGGAAGAGGGGACAGAAAGATTGTAAGAGCCACAGGAAGAGGGAGGATCGTGAGGCAGTCTCTCTCCTTCCCCCACAGAGACTTGACTGACGCACTGATAACTTTATGGTGAATGCCAGCAACCCACCGAGGAGGGTCTTCAGTGGAATGGGGGCTGGAGAGAGTGGAATATGAGTACAACCCAATGAGAATATGACCAACACACAATTTGTTATAGTAAAGATCATAATTAATAATGAAAAAAGAATCTCCCAGGTGCCAGGTCACTTGTAAAATAATCTGAGCCAAGAAATTTAGGATGGACTTTGCCCCGACTAGATGCCTTCCAGTTTGGGTCCTGCAGCTCAAACTAACTAACTCATTTGTATCATTCTCATGGAGAGCCATATATTCTTAGTGTGGAAAGGTAAAAATATGCTAAATTTATCTTTGCCTTACCGGTGAGCTGATGCTAATGTCATTTTGTTGTTTCCTGTACTTTATTTTATTATTTTAAAACTCTTTTTATTTGAGAGAGAAAGAGGCAGAATGAGAGAGAAAGGGAGAGAGAGAGAGAAAAGGCATGCCAGGGCTTTAAAGCCACTGTAAACGAACTCGAGACACATGTGCCCCCTTGTGCGCATGTGTGACATTGTGTGCTTACATCACTGTGTTTCTGGCTTACATGGGATCTGGAGATTTGAACATAAGTTCTCAGGCTTTGCAGGCAAGCTCCTTAACCTCTAAGCCATCTCTCTGGCCTGTTTTCTGTATTTTAAAAGTTCTACAGGAACACAGTTGCTTATCTTGTATTAATATTTATTAAATGATCTTGGTAAGTCCCAGGATTTACCCATTTATTTCTCCATTTACTAACAAATTGTTGTGTAGGTAACACAACTAGGTGTGTGTATGTGTGTGTGTGTGCACGTGCGCGTTTGCAGGGTTAAGGTTGTTGACTCAAAAAGATTATTCACCTTAGAAGCTGACAGCATTCTGAGGAAGGAACACATATACAACTAACTGCATAAACTATCTTGCAAGTATGAGAAAAAGAAGAAGTTAGAATTGTAAAGTCCTGAATTCTGACCTTGGATCTTATGTTGTGGTAAGATGTAAAGAAATATGTATAGTCAATTGTTACTATCCCATGTTTCCCCAAAACATAACATTGCTATAGGAATTGAATTGACAAGGATTAAACGAATCATGGCGTGTAAAGTACCTATTAGAATATCTGGCACAAAGTAATTTTGTTTTTCAGCTCTTATTTGTGTGTTGTTCTTTAGAGTTGTTGGCTCTGAAATGAAGGAATAATTGTGCTCACTGTGAGGATCAGAGGGATTTAAACTTCCGAGAAGGATGCGTACTGTGTTAGTGAGTGGAGAAGAGACGGAAAGTTCTCTGGAAAGCATTGGATTTATGAGTGTTGTGAAGAGGTACCAGCATAACCGTGTGCACCTATGTCATGGCGGGAAGCTCTGGAAAAGGAGCCCAGTGGGCAGACTGAGGACTTTGTTCTTCCTTGTGCGTGTCATGGAGGACCACTGAAGCAGGCACTGTCACCATCTGGCATGCTTTTAGGAAGATTAGTGTTAGAGAACGGCTTCCAGCAATGAGGCTGATGGGTAGCGGACCGTTCAGGAAGCTCTTGAGACATGCAGGGAGGAAATGAAGAACAGAATTACATGAATGGAGAAGGACTGGAGGGAAGATGGGAAGGTGCACTTCAAAGGACATGGCAATAGGGGATTTTCACAAGACTTGGCGAGTAGGCTAGAGAAATCTGACCATGTCCAGATTGCGTACACGGGTGATTAGAAGAGATACTCAAAACACTAAGCTAACACCAGAAGGAGGCTTTGGGAGGAAAGACGACTGTATAGGTGGTTGAAACCGATTTATCAGGACATAGGCAGCAGGCAGTTGAAAATCTTGGGCTGCAGTGGGGAAAAGTCAGGGTTTGCATTTTATATCTGAGTGTCATGCTGTTGACATGGTCAGATGAAATGAACTAGGCGAGCACTGAGTGAGAGAGTGTGGGGTGAGAAGAGCTGAGGTCACAGTGGAGTCTCAGGAAATACCTGAATTCAGGGCTGGTCGAAACCAAGGAGAGAAGATAGGTGAAATATAGAAGATTCTAGAAGAAACAAAGGGGACTTTTAACAAAAGAATAGTTTGGTAGTTTGCAATACTGTCCCTGAACTCTGTAGTGAAACAAGTAGGGTGGTGTTATCTTGCTTAGTTTTCAGAAAAAGAAACTTGTAACAACCCAGAAAGATACAAAGAAGCCAACTAGAACATTGCTGTTAGAGCCAGAAGTAGAATCTGGGTCGTCTGGTTCCAACTGGGTTTGTTCAAAGGCTGCAAAGGAAGTTAAGTAGATCCAGTTAGAGCCCGAAGTAGAATCTGGGTTGTCTAACTCCAACTGGATTTGTCCATCGGGAAGATTTTTCAAGTAATTAAGTCTTAGGAGGAATATGGCATGGATGTTGATCATATGAATAGGTTCAGTTAGTGAAAACCCAGTGAAATATACATTGCAGATGGGAGTATTTTTTATGCCTGTGCACCAGTGAAAGCCTTTAAAAAATCATAGGTCAGGGCTTGAGAGATGGCTCATTGGTGAAGTGTGCTTCCCATGAAGGCATGAAGACCTGAGGGGACCTGAAGTTGACCAAGTGCCAGTCTTCAATTCCCACATAGACAGCTGGGCATGGCCATGTGTGCCTGTAATCCAAGTTCCTCAAAGGGGAGCAGAGACCTGAGAGTCACTCAGGCTTCCAAAAGAATGACAGGCTCTCTGTTATCAGTAAGGGACTCTGGCTCTGTGAGAATGGGCAGAACTATGGAGCAGGACACCTGACTTTCTCCTCTGGCCATCGAAGGTGAGTGACCCCTACGACACGCAAGTGCATGCGTTCCTGCAAGGGCATACGTAGGAATATACACCACACATCACACACACACACACACACACACACACACACACACACACGCATGCAAAATAAATAAAAAAATCAAAGTAAGCAAAGAATACCATGAGGAAGACGCAGTAACATACTATTGAAGCAACTCAGTTATGTGAGGCTAATAATTTAAAACAATGATTGCTAAGTCTCATCATAACCATGTTAGATTTGGGGTACAGCTTATATGCATCAGTTAGCTTTGATGGTGCCCTAACTGAACATCCAAGCCTTTGGAGTTGTTACTAATGACTTCAGTGAAATCCACATAACATTTGTTTGATATTTTCATGATAAATATTATGCTGTCACATTGTATTTAATCTTCACACAGACAGAGAAGGTCAATGCTGCTGCAGGTCTACATTTTGTAGATAAGAGATCCATAACCCAGACTCACAGTCTCACCACTAGGGGGAAGTAGTGCCTGGACTCCAGCCCCTTTTGTATGATGGGCATGCGTTTTCTTCTTTGAAGTTCTGGTCACTGTCATAGAAGAATGGGGAAGCTATATTCATTTATGCACAAGGACTGGTACTTGTCCAGAAAATATAGTAGAATCCACCTTGTACGTTCATTGTCATCAGCAGCTCTCTTTAATTTTGGAAACCCCCTACTTTCTTTTTGGGACCTGCATTCTGCCATTCAATTTGTTTCCCAAATTAGGGGTGGGAATTGTCACGCTCAGGTTCCCTACTCAAATTACAGAAATATTGTTGGCACTTATCCCACTTAGGGTTTTAGATTTTGGTATAAGGGAAAAGAATTTCTCGCATTTTAGGAAGGCAAGTGGGGAGTGGGTCCTCATTCTGTGGATATGTTTAAAACAGTAAACTTGTGTGCTCTGACTCACCTTAATTTTCATACCAAGTCTATAATGCTTCAATCTTTGAAGTCATACAAAGAAATCAATCCACTTAAGTGATTCACATGGATTTTTATTTATGTTTTTACCCCACTTAAAAAACAAACAAATCTTTGCTGTTATTGCAAATTAATATTTTATTAGGTATAAAAATGGAATATAGTTTTAAATAACCACAAAAGTATGAAATTTAAATGTCTATTCAAATAGTAATGCTCTATACTCTGTGAGAGTAACAAAAAAAATCTGCTCAATTTAATGACTACTCTAACTTACACTATTTTTAAACCAAAGTTGTTTGCAAAAGCACTCATGAGGGAAAATGTCTAGCTAGGTTACCTACCACCTGTCACGACTGTATGGCACTTGGATGTAACTCCATGGGCCAGATGCTTACAGTGCCTCTCAACAGTGAGCATTGCTCTCAATTCATTCCTTTCAGCTTCTAAGAGAAAATATTATGGATACCTGATTACTGAAATATTTCTTAAAATATCCAATTCAAGATACGCATGTTTGTGCATGCCTGTAATCCCAGTATTAGGAGGCTGAGGCGGGAAGGTTAGGAATTTGAGACCAGCCTGGGTTATAACATCATGAAAACTTGCCTCTAAAAAGTAAAATCAGAATTACTATTTAAAAGGTTAATCATTTATACAAAAAGGTATTAGATAACCTCTTCAAATATGATAGCTTTTTAAGCTTGGAAGAGTTGTAAGGATCACATGTTTGAATTTTATCTGCTCCATAAAATTGTCAGAGGCCAAAAGTGGGCAAAATTTGTTTCAAATAGGTTCATAAAAGATATTTTTACTATAAAGAGTTCAACTGTAGAAAATTGGCAAATCATAGCAGTAAAATTCCTAAAGACAGAAAAAATGTGATTCATAACATGTGAAAAAAATCAAAGAAATTTTGATTTTTACATAATGACAGATGGGAGACTTGTAACCTGATATTTGAGTCATAGACATGTAACTTTGTATCAACTCTTTCAAATATGGCATAAATAAATTGAGCTATATATCTGGAGTCTAAAGATGTCAGTGCTTCTTTTCAGTAGTTCTAGTTTTAGTGCTTATTCTCGAAGAAATCGTTCTAAATAGAAAACACACTTGGAGGGCTGGAGAGGTGGCTTAGTGGTTAAGCACTTGCCTGTGAAGCCTGAGGATCCCGGTTCGAGATCGATTACCCAGGACCCACGTTAGGCCAGATGCACAAGGGGGCGCATGCGTCTGGAGTTCGTTTGCAGGGCTGGAGGCTCTGGCGCGCCCATTCTCTCTCTCTCTATCTGCCTCTTTCTTTCTCTGTCTGTCGCTCTCAAATAACTAAATAAAAATGAACAAAAAAAAATTTATTTTTAGAAAACACACTTGGGGCACTGCATTGCTAATTGGGCCCGTGTTAATTCCTTTTCTTGCCACTATGACAAAACACCTAATAGAAGCACCTTAAGGAAGGATGGCTTCATTTTGGCTTACAGTTTTAGAGTCACAGTACATCTTGAAGTGGGGCAGCTCAGTCTGTTGTGGTGAAGCAAGAGATGCCTGCTTGCTGACATCAAGGCAACCAGGAAGTAGAACAGGCCAGAAACAGGTTTGCGTGTAACCCTCAATGTGTGCCTCGAGTGACCTGCCTCTGCCAGCTCGCCTCCACAGTGCTGCCAGCTTGAGCCCAAGGGCTTAAACACATGAGCCTGGAGGACACACTTCACATTAGATTGTGATGGGAACATTATTGTTGACTGAAAAACTTCAGAAATGCTCAATTACAAGAAAAACCCTTATGTAATCCTTAAATAACTTACAGTTCATCCAATATAGTAATTGTAAAGGTTCTGATATTAAAAAAAATAGACATATAGATCAATAAGACAATGAGTGGGTCAAACATTTCCTAATCATAGAGACACTTAATTTATTATTATAATGCTACAGAAAGGTGGGAAATGAATGAACATTTAAATTGTATGAAATAGAAGTTTCCAATTCCTTTGAATTTTCATTTATGTGCAAACATGTTTTCTATAAATTATGACAGTATTTCCTCTACTAAGATCTTTTTTTAAAGTTTTCACTTAATTAATTAATTTATTTATTTATGAGAGAGAGATAGAGAAGGAGAGAGGCAGAGAGAGAAAGAGAGGAGAAAGAGAGAGAGAATAGGTGCACCAGGGCTTCCAGCCACTGCAAAGGAATGCCAGGTGCATGTGCCACCTTGTGCATCTGGCTTACATGGGTACTGGGGAATTGAACCTGGGTCCTTAGGCTTCTCAGGCAACTGCCTTAACCACTGTGCAATCTCTCCAGCCATATCAAGATTTTAATACATTTAAATATCTTTTCTTGTCTCATTACATTGGCTAGGTCTTCTAGTACATCTCAAATATAAATGAAACTGGAATTTTTATTTTGCTGTTAATTTTAGAGGGAAAGTTTTCAACATTTCGCAATTTCAGTATGGTAGATGCTTGAAGATTTTTATGTCCTCTGTCAAATACAGAAATTTTCTTAGAATTTTTGGTTTGCTAAGAGTTTTTATCATCTGGGCTGGAGAGATGACTTAGCTGTTAAGGTGTTTGCCTGCGAAGCCAAAGGGTTTGATTCTCCGGGACCCACGTAAGCCAGATGCACAAGGGGGCTCATGCATCTGCAGTTTGTTTGCAGTGGCTGGAGGCCCTGACGTGCTCATTCTCTCTCTCTCCCTGCCTCTTTCACTTTGTTAATTAAATAAATAAACAAATAAATAAATGTTTTTTAAAAGACTTTTTATCATCCATTAATATTTAATTTAGCAGATGATTTTATTTTACATTTATGGAAATATTCTCCACATGTGTTGTCTTCATAAAGTGGGTCAAATTAATGGATTTTAAATGTTAAATCAATTATCTGTTCTTTGTTCCCAATTCTTGAAAATACTAATCCTAAGTACTTTATGATATGTCATGCTTTTTATGTATTAGTAAAATTGGTTAGCAAAAGAGTTTAGTGTTTTCCCATCTCTGTTTATGACAGCCATTGTCTTTAATTTCTAACGTCCTCAAGTTTAGTATGGAGGTAATGCTAACTTCATAAAAAGAGCTGTCTTGTTTATTATTGTTGGGTTTTATTTTGTCTTTTTTTTTTGGTGGGGGCCACTTTCTTATGTATCATTGATAGTATGTTTTAACAAATAAAACCAGTATGGTTTATGAATTCTCTATCAAAAGGTTTAAAATAAAAAGCAGCTTCTTTCATAAAGATAGGGTTGTTCACATTTTATGTATTCTTCAGCTTCTTGGGTTTGTATTTTGCTAGAAATGTTTCCATTTAATCTAAATTTTCAAGTGCACTGCTACACAGCTGTTCAAAATATCTTCCTGTTACCTTCTCAATGTTCCTAGAAATTGCAGAATGCCTATTTTTCATTATCTTTTTGGCTTTTGTTCATGATTAGTCATACCAAACACTTAAAATTATGTTAGTCTTTTCATAGGACCATCTTTTTTTTTCATTGTTACACCAGTTTTATTCATAACAGCCTAAGTTGAAAATTATTCAGATCGCCCTCAGTGAATGAAATATAAATATATATTTTATAATCATATATATTATACATAAATGTAATATATAATATAAATATATATTTATATGAAATATATATTTATATAATCATATATAAATGTTATATATAATATAATAACCTTTATATAATTATATAAAATATGTATTTATATAAATATATAAACCTGTAGTGCATCCCTAACTCAGAAGAATGAATGACTGATGCACAGTAATGTGGTAACTTCCAGAGAGCTAGGCTGAATAAAAACTGCCAATTCCCAAAGCCTACACCATATGATCCCACTTGAATAACATGCTTGAAGTTTCAGGTGACGTTACAGAAATTGGTCTGTGGTTGCCTGGAGTCAAGACAGGAGTGGTGCCATATGAGGGCTTTTTCTGTTGATGTACATGGTCTGTGGCTTTTCTGTATCAATGTCAATATCCTACTTGTGAGATTAGACTGTATTTTTGCAAGATGCTATTACTGGGCAAAAACCCATGAAAGCCACAAAATATCTTTCTGTAACATATATAATATTTTCAATTCCGTGTGAGTCAACAATTACCTTAAGCTAAACATCCTTGATGAAGTATAAACAGACATTTCATAGGGGAGGGAGATGAACCCATGGAAAAGCTGGGTGATGCAACCGTATGTTGACTACTTCCTTGTCTTTACAAGATCTCTCTGGGGGCCGGGGAGGTGGTTCTATGGGTATAGCTACTGCTATGCAAGGGTGAGCACCTGAGTTCAGAGTCCCAGAACCCGTGTAGAAGTTGGTCCTCGTAGCGCACATCCCTAATTCCACTGCTACTACCTACCTAGGGCAAGATGGGAGATTGGATCCCACAGGGAGGTGACTACGGGGGTTCAGGGTGATTGCACTGGGTCCGGCTCTGGACCTCCTAGACTAGCAGTTTTCTCTTGCGGAAGCCTTCTTGTTTTTGCACTCTTGTCTTTATTGTTGTTGTTGTTATTTTATTTATTTGAGAGCGACAGACAGAGAGAGAAAGAGGCAGATAGAGAGAGAGAGAATGGGGATGCCAGGGCCTCCAGCCACTGCAAAAGAACTCCAGACGCATGCGCCCCTTTGCGCATCTGGCTAACATGGGTCCTGGGGAATTGAGCCTCGAACCGGGATCCTTAGGCTTCACAGGCAAGCGCTTAACCGCTAAGCCATCTCTCCAGCCCTGTACTCCTGTCTTTGAGAATCGCCCAGGTTCACAGAATGCTGAGGACCCACAGTGGGCCTGCTGCGACACGGCTCATCCAGGTTTGTCCACTGTGTACATCCAGCGGTGGTCCACACTGCAGTGGGATTGGGCAGCAGCGGGAAGGGGAAGTGCAGTGCCCTTAGGCACAGAGTGGCTGGGACGGCCGTGTGCTGAGCGGGCGGTGGGGTAAGGAATGGGCTAGAGTTGCACCGAAGTTTGGGGATGCCCTGCAGGCAGGCTCAGGTATGTAGGGAAGTCAAGAGGCTGCTTTAAAGCACTGCTGGGGCCATGTGACTGCAAGAACGGGACCATGAGACAGTCCCTCAGAGGCAGACCGGCTGGGCAGTCGCTGATGGTCTAGAATGTGGGGCACATAGTGTGGGGCATGGGGCCAAGTCAGGAGTGCCGTTATATTGTCCCTTAGGCCTTCCTTTGAAACATCTGGTGTCTGTCAAGGGGGTGCCCTTAGAGTTGCCACATAAATTGCGGGGACCAAAAGAAGCCTGTAAAAATGGCTCAGATAGGGTGACCTTGGGGGTGACTGGAGTCAGCTGTGGGGCCACCAGAGGCCTTGGCCAGCAGTGTGGGTTAGACTGAAAACCGAGTTGTCGTGTGTTCTAGGGAAGATACAGGAAAGTGCAGTGGCGGATGGCAGACAGGAGGATCCCTGGAAGCCTGCAGGTCTGCTGGCTTGGTTGTACACAACAGCCAACACGAATAAGATGAAAAACAAGGAGTGACACCCGAGATTGTCCTCTGACCTCCTGGAGTGCACTGTGGTACATGTGTGCTTGCACACACACACACACACACACACACACACACGTACACACACAATATTAAAAAAATAGCGAAGTTCGGCAGAGGTAGGAGGATCACCATGAGTTCGAGGCCACCCTGAGACTACATAGTGAATTCTAGGTCAACCTGAGCTAGAGTGAGACCCTACCTCAAAAAAACAAAAACAAAAACAAACAACAACAACAAAGCAGTTAAAAACTAAACAAGATTACTTAACGATCTGTCAGTCAGGACCACCTCTAGTGCTTGCTATCCACGTGGGCTTCCTCAGGGAGACCATGGGCCTTGTGAAGAAGGGTAGTGTGACCTTTGCACACTCTTTTTCCATCTTCACACAATAGCACAATCGTGAGCTTGGAGGAGCAGGTCTTGCTTAAATGTTTTTGGCAGTTGCGTGTGTGACTGAAACGGAGGACACAGTTACAAGACCTGAATCAGAAGTACAAACAGAGGAATGACAGACTACTTCTGCGTGGAGTTTTCATTCTGGGTAAAACATCTTCATGAGGAACGCCTCACTGCGGGTTTGGTTGATAGTTTGAATTCCTGTCAAACTATAAACAATCAGATACTTTTGTGTGAATGCCTTTATAATTTTGCAATGTTTCCTCAAGGTGGCAATGTATGGGGGATCTCATTACTTCTCTTCCTAGATACATAATTATATTCACTGCGTGGATTACTTACTAATTAGGTCACACAGTAATGATAGAACCACAGATGTCAGTTCTCCTTTGTTCTCTGAGGCTTCCACCAGGTCACTGATGCGTAATCTTAAATGTATTTTCTTCATAATACCTTTGAGAAGAAGAAATAAGCTTGCTATCATGAAACTGTACAATTAAAATTGCCATGAACTAGAAGTAGAGAATGACATTATTCTTTAATACTGTGTGTTAATGCACCACTAAAGAGAGAAATATCATATAATTGAGGTTCTCTTTTGATTCGTGCATGTGTTTCATGTTTATTAAATAGAATATCATCAGGTATAGTGGCTCATGCTCATTCTAGCATTCAGAATGTTGTGGCAGGAGGATCCTAAGTTTGAGAACAGCCTAGGGTACAAGACAAGTTCATGGCCAGTGTAGGCTACACAGAAATTATGGAAAAAGCACCCAAAGATAAAAGATGGCCAGGGTAGAGGGCTGGCTTGGCATGTATAATACACTGAGTCCAGTTCTCAGAACTGTGACATGAATAATGATAATAAGTAAAAATGAAGGAGTTAAATACAATAAAATTAAAATATATTTAAAATGTATTCAATCAGCAGGCCAATCATAATTAACATATTCACTTATGAATAACTTTTATATACATGACTGAAGGACTACTGTTCCATTATTTAATGGAAGTTCGATAAAAATCTAACAGACCTTTCACCTTCACATACTGTAATGCAGTGGTACCGTAGTGCTCTCCTACATTATAGCTCGTGACCTAGCACTGGATTCTGTAATGGAATTCAACCTCAGTAATGCAAACAACCTCTGTGATAACATGCAAGGCAAACAAAATGCTTCCAAGTGAAGACAGCTCTAGAACATAAGTGCTCAACTCCAGTTTTGAAAAACAAGGCAAGAACAGCAAAAAGCAGTATGTACCTGGCTAAGAGGAGTTACATTGCAAATACATCGTCAATCTCTGACATGGGACAGCTGCTGTCAGCCTAAAAGGTTTGATCTGTGGTATTGTACCTTGACTGAGTTGTACCACATGTAGAACGACGACGGAAGAGAGATGCCGGATCTTAACTCCTTTACTGCAAATCCTGCCTTAGGTAACTCTTTCATAATTCTAAAGTTTCAATCTTCTTAAATGATGAGATCAGGAGTGTTCAGGGTAGTATGGCCATGGAGGATTCTTCTCAGCTGTAAAGGAACAATGATCAGCCTCATAAGAATGCATGCATGGCAATGCTTTGAGGTGACAGTACACTGTCTCACTTTCAATAGGATCTCAGCATATGTTGATTCCAAATCAAAATTTTATTCAACATTGCATGTTGGTAAGCTTATCCTTTGTTTCCCCCTTTCCCTTTCTATACAGCATCTACACTCTCCCTTTACCTCTGTACCTACAAACCATAATCATGTAAGTTAATACTTTTTGATATTTCTACGTTTCCCAACTTGCTTTGTCATAGTATTTTTGTTTTTTCTCATTTCAAACTAGACAATCTCTTTTCCCTCAGCAATCTGGACAAGTCTGTTGGATGTGAATATTAAAGGAGCTTAAGTTTTTATGTGGGCAATCTGGATAAATCAGGACACTTGGCAAGTAAGGATGATGTAAAGACCACAAAGCCATCACCGGCCGTCCTTCAGTCTCACCCCACATGGACGTCAACATTAGAACCACATACCAGTGCTACCTAAGAAGTGTGACTAGGACATAGAATTTGAGGGGGAAAGTACTTTAGGGTGATCCAAAGTAATCAGGAAAAAATAACTTAAGTGATGCATCTTGTAGTACGTGAACTTTATCTTAGTTGAGACATAGGACTTAATGAAAAATTTAAAGTTTCTATGTCCACAGAAACCATTAGGAAAATAAAAGAAAGAAAGCTTTACACTGGGAGAAAAGACACAAGTCATACATGCCTGATAAAGGGATTATATCTAGACTGTGTAAAAAAAAATCTACAACTTATAAAAGGGAAAAAAAATCAATAAAATTGGCAAAATGTTTGAACGGATGTTTTCATTGAAAACTATACAGATAGCAAATAAGCACATGAAAGATTCCTTACTAGGAAAATGCAATTAACACTGCAAAGAGGCACCACTACACATGAACTAACATGGTTAATAATAATAATAATAATAATAATAATAGTAATAACAAACTGACATCACCAAGCACTGGCTAGGATGGGGGGGGAAATTGTGACTTCATATATTGCTGGCAGGAATAATCAGTTTACATACTCTTTGGAAAATGATATGACCATCTCTTTTAAATATCAACACAGCCAACCATATAGTGATTAATTCTACTTCTAAGTATCTGCCCAGAAGAAATGAGGAACATCTCCACAGAAGTCTGAGCTTATTGTATTCTTCTTCTGATTTTTTTTTTTTGGATAATTAAGTTGTACACTTATGTGAGGTGAGTTTTAAACTATATCTCAATAAAACTTTATTTGAAAATATAGCCAGTTTCTAAATTTTTAAATTTTAATGGAGTCTACCTGAAATGTATGCATGGATATTTCTTAAATTTTTATTTATTTATTTTGGTTTTTCAAGGTTGGGTTTCACTCTTGCTCAGGTTGACCTAGAATTTACTATGTGATCTCAGGGTGGCCTTGAACTCACAGTGATCCTCATACCTCTGTCTCCCTAGTGCTGGGATTAAAGGCATGCGCCACCACACCCAGCTTTAAAATGTGCAAATCTATTTTTATTTATTTATTTATTTGAGAGTGACAGACAGAGAAAGAGGCAGAGAGATAGGGAATGAGCATGCCAGGGACTCCAGACACTACAAACGAACTCCAGATTCATGCACCACCTTATGCATCTGGCTTACGTGCGTCCTGAAGAATTGAGCTTCGAACCAAGGTCCTTAGGCTTCACAGGCAAGCACTTAACCGCTAAGCCATCTCTCCAGCCCCGCATTGATATTTCTAAATCAACTAAAACATTTGTCAGTGTATGTTCATTGTACAGTAACAGGACATTTTCATGTGACTATTTTTCGTACTTTGAGCACATTCTCTGTGATCTCTTACTCTTCCCCTTTTGCCTACCCTGGCTTCTTTCTGGGTGAGGGGTGCCGAGTCAGCGTGCAATCTCACCTGATTGCTGGTTATAGTATCCCAGATGCCTGAGCCCCAGTTAAATCACACATTCTGATCACATGAGTGATCAGATGCTGGCCACATCTGGGCAGTCCTTCAGACGTGTGATTATGAATGCTGCTCTTTCTCCCACTCCGTGATCCTTTCTTCATGGGGAGAGTTGGGAATGTCACCTCCACCCTTGGAACGTCCTTCTCAGTGTCCGGCACGCAGTGTGGAGCCCGAATCTGTGCTACTCTGCAGATTCTGACTGCAACCAGTTGTTTACCTTATCGAGTACTGCTCAGTTTTGACTGAGTTTCTTCCCTGAAGTCTAGAGGGTTCAACATCTAGTCCCTTGACACTTGATCTGACTTTCCTGGGTATAGTTCACAGAAAGTCTGGGTTCTCCAAGTGACTCACTCCTCAGGGGTCCTTGGGAAAAAACATTTTGTTTATTCATTTGTTTTCTACCCTTTCTTATGCTATGTTACTTACTTTTCTCATGGTTATGACAAAGTACCTGAACAGAAGTCACGTAATTGAGGAAGAGCTCATTGTGTCTCATGGCTGGATGGCATAGTCCATTGTGGTGGCGAAGGTATGGCAGTCATAATTCCTGTAACCGGCCTTTTTTTTAAATGCTATTGCAGTTCAGGAGAACACTGTGTATGGATTTTAATTTCTGTAATTTGTTAACGTTTGTTTTCATAGCTGGAAATACAACCTAGCATAAAGAATACTCCCAATGCACTTCCAAAGAAGTATTCTAATAGTATTGAATGAGAGCTCTATAATCACCAACTAACTCAAGTCGGTTGGCACCATTGTTCAGGTTTTTCATATCCCTACTTCTTTTCCATTTCTTTTTTTTTTAAATTTATTTTATTTTTATTTATTTGATGGAGAAAGAGGGAGAGAGAGGGAGAGAGAGAGAGAATGGGTGTGCCAGGGCCTCCAGCCATTGCAAACGAACTCCAGATGTGTGCGCCCCCTTGTGCATCTGGCTAACGTGGGTCCTGGGGAATCGAGCCTCGAACCGGGGTCCTTTGGCTTTTCAGGTAAACACATTAACTGCTAAGACATCCCCCCAGCCCTTCTTTTCCATTTCTATGAGTAGTAACAAAAAGAGGTATTGAAATTTCCAACTATCAGTTTGGAGTTTCCTGTTTCTGCATTCACTTGTATCAGATTTTGTCTGCAAAGTTTTGAAGCTCTGTTTTAGATGGTAATAAAGGCTTGTATGAAAACATTGTAGAATAAATGCTTCAGATGAGTAGAAACCAGATATATTTATCTTTAAGAAGTTATTTTAAAAGCAGAATGGTCATCATGTGCATCCTAGTCTTGATGCATTTTCTCCTTTTCCATCCTTTAGCTCAGGATACATTTATCTCTACACCACTGTTCTCAATTTTACTTACTTTTGAACACAACCTCTTAAAATATGTTACATCTATACTAGTTCTCCCTTTATTTTGCATAGCAATGTCCCACCCAGAGGTCATACTCTCAATCAACTGACTGCTCATGTCTATATCATGACATATGAATATAAATACACATACACACACACACACACACACACACACACACATTTATGAGAAAGAGAATGGGCATACCATGGCCTCCAGCCACTGCAGATGAACTCCAGATGCATGTGCCACCATGTGCATCTGGCTTACATGGGTACAGGGGAATTGAACACAGGTCTTTAGGCTTTTCAGGCAAGCACCTTAATCCCTTAACTATCTCTCCAGCCTGGCATATGAATTTCTGTTACAGTTGATATATTTGTGAGATGCCCTCAAAGAGTAACTCAATCATCTATTTTCACATTGCTTGCCGTAGCAGGCTCATAGGTGGTTAGGTCCTTAGGGTGTGTTTTCAATGAAGAGAAAAACAAATGAGTATAATTGGTTTGCTATCTTGAGTGATATGGATAGGTAATTTTTTTTTGTTTGTTTGGCTTGTGACCTCAGTAATTATGGAGTCATGATCCTTAGTAGAATAGTTCACTCGATACACTCTTTCATTGATGAATCAGCTAGATGCTTATCATCTTTGAGCACACGAATAATTTGTTTTGTTTCTAAGGGACACATTACTTTTTTGGTTTCTTTGCATGATTGTGCCTCACATCTGCCTTCATGATACACAGGTGAGCTGCAGTCCATGGCTCCCATGATTCTCTGTCCATCTGCTCCTGCAGGGTGCCCAGAAAATTCTGTTAGCTATTGATGTATATTTTCTGATTGCAATGACACTGAGCTGTTTCTTTCCAAAGGTGTCTAAGGGATGCAGGTTCTCTGTCACCTTTTGTTTGCCAAGGTCGTGCAGCCAAGTCAACAGAATTCCCTTCTCTCGTGAGTGTTTACTTTTCCACTTGCTTCCCATGGGAACTGGGTTCCAACATCTCCAGTGTCTGTCTACATCAAGCCTTTCTCTGCTAGAATTCTGATGACCGTATATGTGAGGGCTGGCTGGAGGATACCTTTGGACTCATGGAATCATTCCTCTTCCCTGTGGTTTAAGCTTCGTGCTCGACCCATGTTAACTCTCTTTCTTATTTGTGACGTTTTACTCTAGAAGTCTTTCTTTCTTTCTTCTTTATTTCATTCTTCCTCTTACTTACTTACTTTCTTTCTTTCCGCTTTGGTACTAGTCATGGTAGTCTTCCCACAAGGGGAAATCCCTCCTCTCCCCCTCTGGCCAAGAAGGAAATGGCTGCAGGGTTATCCAGTGTTCATCAAGAGTTGAAAGATCAAAAAGTCTGCTTTCGACTCTTTCAAGGAGGCGGACAATGAGCTGCAATCTTTTCATCATTTCCTCAAGGTATTCATGGAGTATTCTAGATGGCTGGTGGTATGATGGTGGTCCTTTTCTCCTAGCAAAGGAAAGTTTAATGGCCATTAATTATGGAGTCAAATTGTTCCTGAAGAGTGAAAATCAGAAACCATGCTTTTAATATAATCATAAAGAGCTTAACATCAACACCATGATTTTATCAATGCTTTACACTTGCCAGTTTTCCAGAGGGAGGTGGGGCCCCACATCTGTCTCAGTGTGAGTTATCGTTTAGACAGCATCCATTTCCACACTAGCATCACTGGGGCTGTGATTCTGAGCACTACACTGAATAGCTGACTTCATTCACTTCTCTTAGCTGCTGTGTGAGGTACATCTTGTCTCCATTTTTAGATTTGAAAGAGACTGATCATTATGGCTGTGAAAAATGTAATAGATATATTGTTCTTTGGATTTTGATAGCACCCACGTCATTACTGACAATAGGATGGGTTAGGCCAGAAAGACCTTAGTTTCTTCTGCTGAGATGAAACAGACAGCAGTTAGGTTGTGTAGCAGAAAGTACATCTGTCATAGTCCCCAAGTGATGGCAGGGATCAATTTAGGTTAGTGAAGTGACGTAGTTAATTGACTTGGTTAATCAGTGTGAATTCCAGGCCAGCTTCTGTTGGGTCTCTGCCTGCAGGTCGTACACTGTGATGCCTTTGGCTGTGATGTTGTGGTGTGCCCCTGCTTCCTGACCTGTTCAAATGCAGAGGATGATGTTCTTCCTCACCACATAGTCTCAGAACAAAACACTGTCTGAAATCTAGTACTTCAATAACATTTTGCCACCACCTGTGAGACTTATGGAAGCACTGACATTTCATTCTGACCAGCAGCAGCTTTTGAACCGTTAAAAGCTAGAAACAAACTCATAGTCGTTGTTGGTATTTACTGAGCATTGACTATATGGTAAGCCCTGTGATAGTTCTTTACGTGTTATATTTCATTTAGTTCCTACTGCTCCATGACAGATATGGCCTTTTCTTTTTAGCTTCTTATCTTGTTAAGACGTGTTTAAAGAAATCGTAGGTTTACTGCAACATTGGCAGAAGATACAGAGATCTCCCCACACCATCCTTCTCACACATGCATAACTTTCCCTGTTATTTCCTTTTTTTGGTTGGCTTGCTTAGGGACAAATCTAAGATGAGACATTATGATCATCCATGGCCCATAGTTTCCATTAGAGTTACTATTGGTGTTGTGAATTCCATGGGTTTAGATGAATTTACTAATAACATGCGCCCCCTATCATAGTATCAGATGTGCATGGCCCCAGAAACCTTCTGGGCTCTACCCATTCATCTTTCCCTCGTGTCTAACCTATCGCAGCCACTGACCTTTTTACTGTCTCCATAGATTTTTTTTCTCTTTTCAAAATGTCCTATAATTGAGCTCACATAGTATGGAACCTGATTGGCTCCTTTCACTTAGCAAGATGTAACCAAAAATTATTCTTTTAAAAAAATTTTACAGATATGAAAGAGAGTGCAAGCAAGCTGAAATTCCTTGCCCCGCAAGCACATAACTAGAGAATGGCAAGTGTGTCTGATTTCAGAGCTGGAGAGAGCTCATGACTTCCACCCCTTTTAGATTAACAACCTTGGGACGAAAACATATCAAATTTATTGCAGAGTCAAGAATCCCCAACACTTGAATACTGACAACTGCTTACTCTACAATTCCATTCAACTTGTCAAAGGGAATGATAATATAATAGAAGACATTTACACGGACAGAGATCTTATTTTTGGCTAGAAACATTGTCCCCCATGCAAGCTGTTTAGAGACATTTTAAACCCACATTTTACTTCTTCATTTTTGTCTTCTTGTGAGAAATGGATGCCATGGTGTCCTAGCTAATGCTCTAGAGCTGTTAATTATTATTTGAAGGGAGAATAACACATGAAAATTTTGTTACTGTTTACCTCCCTTTTCTGTATTTACCAAAGATTCCACTAAGGATTTTATTCACATCAAGTGTGAACAACACTGAAGGCTTTCAATGATGTAAGCCCCAATGACCTTGTTAATGTTTCCAGTTTTGAAAAGCATCTACCCAAGTATATTTGAGGATTCCGTAGGGGTAGGAAGTTATCTTATATTCCTCTGTGCTTATCAGACTACCTCATAAAGACAATGATGTTATAGATGTATTTTCAAGTACTTGATAACTAAAATGGAATGACACTAATTTCATAAAACACATCAGGTCGCTCCTACCATTACAGAGCTCACAGTTCAGTAGAAATGCAGACAGGGTGATGTAGTGAGGGACGGTAAGTGGCATGTGTCCTTGGACTGAGCTGCAAAGTCACTTTCATAATCCCATCCATACAGAGAACAAGGAAGATACTTTACACAGTGTGGTTTCATATAGTCCTTACAATCAGGGTCTGTAATGTATGCATAAACTACAAGTGAAATGGCAACTGATCTAATGTGATTAAACTTATTAAATTTAAGCGGTTCTATTATCATATGAGTGAAACCTGGAATGCAGTTGTTAGAGCCACATAAAAACTCAGTTTGGAGGAGTTCAAATCTGTCTTCATCTTGTACAGCTTGTACGTCATCCTTCCTCAGACATGTTATTTCCCTGGCTTGTATGCTCTTATGTTCTTTTGATTTCCTTCCTGCTTCTTTGGCCCTTTACTGACTATTTGCCCTCTACCAATATGCAAGTGCTGAACTCCCAGTCTGGTCTTGATTCCTCACCCTCTCTCTGAGCTGTCTCTCCTTAGTCATCACAGCTGCTCCCCTGGCTGAAAATGCATCCAATTCCGAGTCCCAAATTCATGCATATTACCCTCTGCTCACCCCTAGGCTCTTGACTTGAATATAGAACTACTAATTTCAATTTCCACCTTATTACCAGTAGGCACCTCAAACACATGCAAGTCAAGTGAGCTTCTCCCCCCTCTCCACATTTATCCTCCTTCCCTATTTTGTCTAGTTCAGCAAATGACAATTCCACCTGGTCAGTGGCTTATGAGCAAAATGAACTAATCCAAACCCAAATAACCAGATCCTCAGATCAATCAATTGAAATAAAAACTCTGGCAGTAAACTTCCTAAACCATGATATTCAATATTTATAACAAGTCCATGTATTCATAAGAAAACCCTCTTTGTTTGTTAAAAAATAGAGGAAAGGGAAAAGCAGCAATCAGATATTAATATTCATTGAAAGAAGGCAGACATTAAAGAGGCTAGGGGATGAAGTTATAGACTATGGCTTAAATCCAAAGCCTGTACTTTATAAATGAGTGGTGTTGGCAAGTGATTTACAATCTCTGGGCATCAATTTATGCATCTGAGAAACTGGAACAACAACAGTCAGCATGTATGATTGATTACAAGATTTAATAAGATAGCTGGAACTCAGATTCTAAGATTTGCTAATAATCTGCAAGTAAAAGAGATTGCCTGGGATGTGCCATGGTTTCATTTCTAGGACCAAATACTTATGCAAGTAAATTTTTTGCCTCACTCTTATTGCAGAAATTTCAGAAATGGAATACTTGATGGTTACAGGAATCTCTAAAATTGTTTTTTTTGTGTGTGTGTGTGTTCTTTAAAGGATGGCATTGCTTAGCTTTCTGATGCAGTAATGATGACCAAAGATAAATCCACTTATAAAAAAACAAAAGCATTCATTTTGAGTGATGGTTCTGTAGGCATCAGCCATAGTCAATTGGCTCCAGTGCTTTTGGGCCTAGGCAAGGATGTCAGGAAAAGGGTGAGTTCTCACCTCAAGATAACCAGGAAGCAATGGGACAAATAGAAAGGGACAGAGCCCTACAGTCCTTTTCAAGGGCACATATCCAAGGCCCTAACTTTCTGCCTCAAGGTTCCACTACCCAAGATTTCCCAATAGCACCACTAGTGGGAGACCAAGCTTTTAACACACAGACCACGGGGATGTTCCTGATGCAAACTATAGCAGGGAATATTGAAACATTTTAAAAAGCACAGTTACTGGTAATTTCCCTAATTACTGAATCTTGTCTGACTTTTAAAAAATATAATTTCCTTCCCTGCTGTTATTTCCCACTTGATAGAAGCAGATGACTCATTTCTCAAGGCTTGATAATGGCAATTTATGAAAGTTTTTAAAGCCATCAGCAAGTTGACTAACTAACCAAAACCACGGCTGAGTTGAGATGCCAAACTGGGTTTTTCGTCATTGGTTTCTCTCTTCAATACCTTGATGATTCTAATTTGAGTCCACCTTGCTGTCCATATACCCCTGCCCTATGGATTACACTTTGAATTTGGTCATAAAGGTGCAGATTCTAGTGTTCTCCTGTTCCTGTTAACATATTGGATTTTAAAATGCTATTCTTTTTCTGGGGGTGAATGTAATTATCTCATATTATGTTATTTTACCATTTTTATGTTTGTATTTCATTTTTTTTCGTCATCAGAGTCAGAGTGTTCATTCATTGAAATACATCAATAATGCCAAGAAAGACTGGAGTCTAGATTGCCTTGCATGCTTCTTTTAATAGCTTGGCAGTATTAAAAAGCAGTAGACAGAACCCACCAGTGTCTCATAGCATAGAAGTGACCATGTAATCCATAGGAACATTGGAAAGCAGAAGCTGTTCAGGACCAATTGCTAAGAGAGAAATATATGTTGCTAAGGGCTTATCTGAAGGTAATTAGCTCACCCAACCTTTCCATTCCACAACTTTATTAAACTGTCACAGCAATGCTTTTCTTTCTTGGTTATTAACTAGAAGAACTCAAAAAGGGAACCACCACTAATTATACACAATATCAAAACATCATAAAAAATGAGTCAACTCATTCACCTGTCTATAGGATTTATGTACTTGTCTGTGGGATTCCTACACTTGTCTATAGGATCTATTAATTTGTCTATAGGATTCGTTAGCTTTGACTGACATGGGTTTGAATTGTTTTCAACTACTGAACTGAAGGTTTAACTAAGCAGTCCCATGATTTTCAATTAACCAGTTATCTGAGGGACATGTAGAGAATGCAAGCATTCTTCCCATTCCACATGTCTGTCTCACTCTGTTAGGTACATTTTATTTTTCTATTTATTTGTTTGTTTATGAGAGAAAAAGTGAAAAAGAGAGCAGGGAGAGAGGGACAAAAAGTGCGTATGGGCACACCAGGGCCTCCTCCCACTGCAAACGACCTCTAGATGCACACACCATTTAGTGCATCTCTCTAAAGATCACTAAAGGCCATCAGGCTTTACAAGCAAGTGTCTTTAATTAATGAGCCATCTCTTCAGTCCAGGCACATTTTAATTCATTGTTCACAATGCCTGCGTATTGCATGACTTTTCCTGAGGTCCTGTGAAAATATATATATATATATATATATATATATATATATATACACACACACATACATACTTACCCCAGATAGGGCAGTGAAGACAGACCTAGATATTCTTCCACCCAGTTCCAGTTTGGTGAACTCATGACTTTTATTGGGGTCTTTGTAGTACTTTGGATGAGGAGCTGTTCATATAAGCATGGGTGACACAGAGGGAGCAGCATCATTGAAAAGATCACCTCAGCATGGGTGACTATTCACCAACGCTACATCACTGGAATTCCCTCCACAACTTTTAGGCAGCCCGACTGAGGAGACTCCTCTTCCACAGCATGGTTTGTTTGTTATATGACCCTGGGAAAGGGCCTTGTGAGTTGTGTGTCATGAGCTTCTTGAGTTTCTTAAGTTTGGAGAACTTCCTGATTTGTGGGAGCTTCCTTCTCTCTCCGGGGGGGGGGGGGATGTTTTAATTAATAGGAAGTGTTTCACAATACCAAGGTCATTCCATGTGTAATGGAATTCAGGAGTAGTATTTCAGTATAGAGTAACTAGAAGCCTGTTAAGAGTCACTAATTGGTATCAAGCCAGAAGGATTTTGAATCATGTTATACTATGATTAGACTTAAACTTCAGACATTTGATTCATACTTAAACTTCTGGCATTTTATTTCATGAAACTGTGAGTCATATTAACCCTCATGAATACATCTCATGAATAAAAACATGACTGCATTAGCTATTTCCCTTGTTGATGTGAAAAACCACCTGACAAAAGACAACTTAAGGGAGAGGGCTTCTTTGGGGCTGACGGTTCAAAGTTGTAGTCACCATGGAGCATGAAGCGGAGCTGATCACATAGCATTCCCACTCAGGAAGGAGACAGCAGTGAATGCTGCTGCCCAGCTAGCTTTCTCCTTTTTATCTAGTTCAGTGTGCCCAGTCCACGGAATGGCAGTGTTGCAGTTACGTATGTGTTGCTGGCTGGCACAAAGCACTAGACCAAAAGTAGCTTGCAGGGGGAAAGGGTTCATTTTGGCTTACAGGCTCAGAGGGAAGTTCCATGATGGCAGGGGAAAGGATGACATGAGCAGAGGCTGGACATCACCTTGCCACAGCAGGTGGAACACCACACACAGCATGAGAGTGGGCTGAGCGACACTGGCACACTGGAGGTTAATAAACCTCAGATTCCAGTGGCCTACCTCCTCCAACAAAGCTCCACCTCCAAAATCTTCATCAGCTGGAAACTAAGCATTCAAAGCACTTGGATTTATGGGGGACACCTAATTCTAACCACCACATACTTTCCCACAGTTAGGGTGGGTCTGACCCCCTTAGTTAAGCTAATTTAGAAACTCCCTCCCCAATATTCTCATTCTTAAATTGACAAAAGGAATTAACTATCACAATGGATTAATGAATACATTCACGACTAGGTTGTTGACAACATGAAGAATGAGTGTCTGTGCTTCAGTTGCTTTCTTGGCACAATAAGAACACTGTGTCTGCCTTATGAGTTGATTTCTTATGAGAAATAAGAAGGAAAAGTCCGGGTTGGAGAGATGGCTTAACAGTTAATGTTTGGCTCTCCAGATCCCACATAAGCCAGATGCATAAAGATGAGGCAAGCACAGGTTGCACATGCCCACTAGGTGGCACAAGTGTCTGGAGTTCAATTGCAGTGGCTGAGGCCCTGGTCAGTTCTCTCTCTCCTCTCACTCTCGCTCTCTTGCTGTGTGTGTGTTTATGTGTGTGTACCTCTCTCTTTCTAAAAAAAAACTTTCTGTAGGAAGGAAAAATCCTCTGAGTCCAACAATAATATCATTCAAATAGAATATGGTTATATTTTTTTAGTATTATGACTGGGAAAATAATATATTTGATGAATGAAATTCAGAACATTTATCTATTTAGGTATTGTAGCAGACAGCTTCAGGTTCGCTGAGATGAACTTCCAGACCAGGCACAGTTATGGAGGAAGGGATATTTATTGAAGCTTACAGATCCAGGGGAAGTTCCATAATGGCAGAAGAAACTGGCCTGCCTTCACAGGCCCAAGCAGAGAGAGAGAAGTACAAGCCTAAAGGTCAAAAGCCAGAGCACACTTCAGGAACTCCAGCTAGGCACAATTTGCATATCTTTAGATTGAAATCTCAAACCCACCACCACACCTTAAGATCCACACAATGGCATTGCCTCCAGCCAGATGGCTAGAGATACAAACTACAAACAAATAAACAACTGAATATATTGGGGGCCACCTATTCTATTCAAACCACCACAGGTATCATTGAAAATTAACAAATTGGGGCTGGAGAGATGGTTTAGCAGTTAAGGTGCTTGCCTGCGAAGCCTATGGACCCAAGTTCGATTCCCCAGGTCCCATATAAGCCAGATGCATATGGTGGCAAATGCATCTGGAGTACATTTGAAGTGGCTAGATGCTTTGGCACGCCCATTCATTCTCTCTCTCTCTCTCTCTCTCTCTCTTTCTATCTATCTATCTATATATATATATATTTCTTTCTCTCCCTTTCTCTTTTCTAATACAGAAATTAAAATAAAAACTTTAAAAAACAACAAATCTGACAAAATCCTTATAAAACATGGCATGTGCTCCTCTCCTCACAACGAATGCAGTTTAACCTTATTTAGTGGCTCAGGTTTTTATTGTGAAGTGTGAGAAAAAGCAGTATTTTTCTTAATGGTTACAATTTGTAGGACTGAGAGCTTCTACCCTAAGTCGTTAAGTAGCCCAGGAGAATGTTGCTTCTCACCCATCACTTCTTACCCTAATCTGAAAAGATGAACATATTGTCTCTCATATTGAGTTTTCTGTAGCTTGGATGAAATCAAACTTGAAGGAGAACATAAAAATGTGAGCCTGCTGAAAGTCATACTTGTTTATTGAGAATGTCAAGTAAGTAATTTTTATCCATCAGCCTGGATTGATTATCTCAGCTGCAAAGTAGAGTAAATCCCTAGGGCACAGCGAGTCCTGTTCTGCTCTCCCTCCGATGTTCAGTAGACTTTCCCACAACAGCCTCTCATGCATTGCTTAACTGCTTGGCATTCTGCCTCCTCTGTGACAGCAGGGTAAGCCCTCCAGTTCACAAGGTCAGCTCTTTGCCCCTCTGTGGTACCTCAGTGTGCTTGTAATGAATGTCTATGAAAGGAAATGCATATGAGATCTCTTGCTCTATCTCCAGATGGGGAAGATATGTATCTTTCCAGGATGACTATAAGGTTGTCTAGAATTAAAGCCTATGAAAGGATTATTGTGTCTTCTAATAAGATTCATGTTGATGAGTCCAATTTTCTCTCTTAAAATAGGGTTTGGGAAAGTTAATATCCACTTAGAAAATAAAAAGGAGGGAGGCAGGAGGGAAAATGAAGTTTGTTATTTCAAACCATTGGGTATTAATTGGAAGCAGAAGCCCGAGTGATGACTGGAGCACCTCAAACAGTAAAACTAAGTGGTGCACCTGAAATTTTTATAACAGTGATGGATGTAAGACGATTCCAGAAAGCCAGCACATGAACAGGCTGCTGTTTTCTGTATTATGTGGGATACCGTAGTGGTTTCCCACCATGCTGAGGGACGATGGCTTTTCTGAAAGGAGAGCCAACAGGTGGCTATCAGAATTACCGTAGGTTTTCATTAGTGATGTGACTAAGAACACACTGATGTCCAGGTATATTTTACTATTATCACTACCGTCACCTGTCCGCAGCTGAGGTAATGAGAGCCCTCTTGACCCTAGGGGATGCCATTTATAAACACACACACATGTACTAACATACACAGGAAGAAAACAAACCGGGTGTATACACATCACACACAAATTTACTTCTGTCTAATGTAAAAGGTCTTCATTAATAAGAATGGATCAAGTCACTTTAGTCATGAACATTAGTGTGTGTAGTGGGTTTCAAGTAACAATATTATGTTTTAAACTAATGCCTAATGGAGTGCACACCTATTATAACAACTACAAGTAAAATTGAAAAAAAAAATCTTAATTTTTTAAACAAAGGATAAACTTAAGGACTAATATACATATATGCAATTAAATATGCACATGTGACATTCGTAACAAATATTATATGGAGTTTCCTACTACTCCAAAACAAATGACCACAAACAGGCTACTGACAACACAGCATGCGTGTATTCACATATGATTTTACAGCTTTTGTGGGTCAGGAGCTTACGGCGGTTCGGTGCTGAGTCTTACAAGGCCGAATCCAGAAGAGTGCCCCACTGTGTTCTTGTCTGAAGGCTGCAGTAAGGAAGGATCCCCTTCCAAGTTCCCTCAGGTTATCAGCACACCCGGTCTCCTAGCGGCTACAAAACTCATGGCGGCCCCTTGTTTCACTAAACCAACCATGGAGAGAGAGACATTGTCCCCTCTAGATATGTTTTAAAAGGCCTGCTTAGGTCAGGCATCTGCAGAGTAACCCTTGTTGTCTGTGGGTTCATCTTCCGTGGCTTCAGTTACCTGTGGTCAGCCACAGCCCAGAAACAGAGAGTGAGCCAATTCCAAATGCATGACTGGGGTGGTAGCTGAGTTGCTAAAGTGCTTGTCTTGCAAGCATGAGGAGCAGAGTTAATAATTCCCCAAACCCACATTAAAAAAGAAAAAGTTGGTTGTGGTGGCACAAGCTTGTAATCCCAGTGCTGGGAAGCAGAGATAGGAGGATCTCTGGGGTTTGCTTGCCACCAGTCTAGCCTACGTGGTGACTTCAGTGCCAACACCTGTGCCCAAAAGGTGAATGGCATTCCTGAGGAACAATACCGGAAGTTGTCCTGTGCCTCCACAGGCATGTGCACATCAGTGTACATACACGAACATACACAAATGCCAAATGTAAACCACTGTGGTGAGTCCTTAGGATCCAACTTTGGATCCTCCCACTTGCATAGCAAGCACTTTGCCAACTCAGCCATTCCTCCTCCAGCCCCCACCAAGGAATGTTCATTATCTTCTAAGATAAGGAATCTGATTATCTATGCTAGTTACTGTAGTTACTGGTACATCGTGTGAAGCAACAGACTCCACATGAGCAGAGCAAAGGTGTTCAGTCTTCATGAAGTGTTTTGATGTTCAGTAAACCCGTGTTCCTATATGAAAATATCTTAGACCACTCAACAGAGGATTTTTCACCAACATGAAAGCAAAATAGTGGGTGTCATTAGGAAGATGCTCCCACTTCAAGGTGTTCTTATAGAAACTACGGGACCATTTGACCATGTCTGAGCCCTGTCTATCTCTTGACCACAAGTGCTCCATACCTGCTACACTAATGATTCTGTCTCCCTCTTTACTCTCTTGCACCCTTAACCACTGCTTATATGTTATGTTGTGTTTTGGGGGGAATAAATGTGTAAGCTAAATGTGTCTTCTGTCCCTTTTTACTCCATATAAATGAATGGTATTTTTCCCCCTCTTATGTAAGAAAACAGTAATAAGACCTAAGCTGATAAATCCCAGTAAATAATTAAATGCATATTTTTATGACTGTTGCAGTCAAATAGAACAGATCCTCAAAATTTCACATGAGTATAGCAAGCATTTCTTCAAACTTAAGCTCTCAAGAAAATGAAGGGTGTCAGGCATTATTTTGTACATACTGCATTTAGAGCAGTGTGAATTCATTTGGTATGAAATGTTTCTTTAAAACTTGGTGCTGTTTGATGTGTCTTCTGGTCTGTGAAGGAGATCCCACTGAGCCTGTTGTTAAAAGCCCTGCTGTGCTTTTCATTCTAGTTCCTCTCCTTGGTAAGGGCCTCTAGGCCCAGCCCACAGCAAGGATTGTGGTGACTGGCATTAGCTATCATGTTTCAGTTTCCAGCAGAGCCAGTCTTCTTTGATTTTCTTGCTGTCAAATCTATGTGTAACTTGTACCAAACCAAAACTACATTTCCTTTAAAGAGTGATAAGTCTCAAGCAGACCCTACAAATAGAAAAAGTCAGGAATAGTGGTACATACCTATAATCACAGCACTTGGGAGCCCATGACAGGAGGAGGGAAGCCTTGAATTTGAAGCTAGACTGGGCTACACAGTGAGACCTCATTTCTAAAATCCCAAAGAAAAAGAACAAAACAAACAAGAACAACAAAACCCACCCTAAACTGCAAAAGAAATGTTTAAAAGAAAGATAGTAGGAAAGTTATTGGGGGAAATTGCTAAACTTCAGGATGATGGTCTTGATATATTGGAATAGACATTTAAGTTAATTTATGTGGCTTTAGGAGTGTTTTTTTTTTATTATTTTCAACATTTTATTTACTTATTTGCAAGCAGAAATAGATAGGAGAGAGACAGAGGGGGAAGGAAGAAAGAGAGAGAGAAAGTTGGAGGGGGCGTACCAGGGCCTCTAGCCACTGCAAATGAACTCCAGATGCATGCATGGCTGTGCATCTGGCTTATATGGGTATTGGGAAATCAAACTCAGGTCATCAGGATTTGGAGGCAAGTGCCTTACCCACTGAGCACTACCTTCAGCCCGGCTTTAAGAGTTTTGAATGGAAGTTGGCAGAGGGAGAGCACTTGCAGTTGCCAGGGCCTTGAGAATGTTGTCCTACTGTGCGTATCATGTGTTGGCTTAGTCTTAAAGACCAAGACACCAGATCTGATCACCAAGGAGAATTTGGCCCACCCTTCAGCATGCAGACACATATACTGCTTGCTTGTCATACAGGCACATAAACCACTGCAGAATTTACTTGTAATGAGAAAAAAAGTAAAAGAAAGAAAACATAATTGTCAAGGGTCTGAGGAAAGCTTACCTTCTTGTCAATCTAAATTATCCAATCATCCTTATAAACACAATAAAAACCAGGTTGATGACCTTGATTTGAAAAAGGAGCACTATGCTGTCATCTCTGCCAAAAGTCACACATCTGGGAGGCTGGGAGTAGTGCATGTTGTGCTAAGGCCCCTTGTCTTCAGTGATTGGCATGTCCCTACCAGGTTTTCTTACAGGTCCCGGTGTTGGTGGCTTCCTGACACTCAACCCTTTTCTGACCTGTTGTCCATGTTAACCCTTAGTAATAATGCCTTCCTGGCCATAGAACATTTTTCCAAAGCCAATTTTGACATATGATTTTTGTAGTGGTAAATCCCAAAATAATCCAATGCACATCTTTTCTATGCTTGTAAACATAATACAGTAGGTCTGAATTTTAAATATGATACAAGCTTTAGAAGGGAAACAGTTAACAATGAGTTGGAAACTAGTTTACAAGTAGAGTCTGATTGCCTTAATAAAATTCTGCCCTGTATCTGCTATATGAATTTGAAACAGAATGTGTAATTTTAAGATTCAGTTTTCCCATCTGTAAAATGAAGATAACTTGTTGGAACAGTTATGATGAACTAAGATGTTGTACATACAATGTTCAGCAAGTTTCCTGGCATTTACTGAAATGAGATCATGAAATTGTTGACTTATAATTGATTAAATGGATTACTAGTTGGTAGTCTTTGTAGTATTATAGTCCATTTTGGTAGGCATTTTTAATCATGCCTTTAAAACACCAGTCAAATGACAATCGCTGATCATAGCTGAGGGGAGATTTTGCTTGTCAGTACAAACTGTCTTCTCTATGTCCGTTGAAGAAGCTCCAGGGTCCTTTGGCTGCTACTTATGGACATACTAACAACTGTGCTCCATTCTCATGACTAAATTTCATCAAAAGTTATATTTAAGTTCTTTTTACACGGCTGCAAATGCAGGCACAATTGTGGGATAATACAGTTTGCATTGCAACTCCTCTTGAAAGATGGTGTTTTATTCGATCAACACTCCTTAATTATTTCTACTGATTGTCATAAATATCATTATTTCACATCTTACATGAATTCAGAGTGAAACATTTGCCAAAACCTGGCCCAAGCCAGCAACATGTGACAAGCAAAACGAGTCTGCTTTGGAAAGTTGCATTATCATCACTGAGGTCAAATTTCAATGACAAGATTTAATAATCTGGAACTATGCACAAAACATAAATGTTACTCTGGGACAATTTGATATCAAACTGGCTAATCACCATCTTAATTCTAAATTGATTGGTTACCATGATGAAACTGTTCTAATATTAAGGTCCAATTGATATGTATAAAGAATTAATATGCAAAATAGCCCTTGAATTTCATGAGCATGAACTTTATGATAGTACTCTAAGTCTAATCACACATTTTGTGTCCCAGATTTTAGTTTATAATTATTTCGCCTGGTTCCACATACCAGTCAGGCAATGAGTCATCATCCACTTGCCCTCTCTTGGAAGAGAAACAGAACAATGTCTGTCACTCTGTACTTGACATAAATTTGACAAAGAGAGTGAACTCTGACCCAGACTCTTGACCTGCACAGAGGGAAGGGACTCTACTTAGAGTCCCTGATCCGAGTACCAATCTTCATCACAGAGTGATCAGACAAGGATGAGGGAGGATTGTTTTCCACAGTTCCTTCCTTGACAATCCCTACCACAACCACTTCTGGATTGACATTATGTGTCTGATTGAGAGGTTCTTACAAAAGGTCGAGGAACCTCAAGTCCATAAAAAGCTACTACAGGAACCTAAAATTCACATTACTTAAGGCCAATATGAAGCTCTAAGTGGTCTGTCAAAGTGATGATGATGAGGAGATGGTTCAGTTGGTAAAGCACTTGCTGCTCAAACTGAGTTAAGAGCCTCAGTACCCACACAAATGCCTGGGGCATGGTGGTGCATGCCTGTAATTCTAGTTATCAGGAGGCAACCTGTTTAGGTAGACTAACTGAATCATTGAGCTCTGGGTTCCTTGAGAGACCCTGTTTCGATATATATGGTAGAGAGAAAGAAATGGACACTGACCTTACGTTGACCTCTGGCCTGCACATGCATACATACACAGGTACCTGGGTACACATGTGAGCTCACCTGTATATGACACACACCTTCACATGTGTAGGCATACCACATTCAAATGTACTATCAAAGGAAAGTATCATAAGCTGATTTTCTTCTTGCCTTATTGACTTATCTTTTCTCATAGGGACCCGAGTTTCTCACATGCTCTGCCTTAGGGACACAACACCTTCTCTCCTCCTCCTTTTCCCATTCCACATGGACCTAATATCTACTTACTGCCTGCCATATGTGTAGTTAATGCTATGAATTTCTTAGTGTCAGTCACCTCTTCTTAGTAATGCTTTCCAAACTGGTCTCTTTCTGATTTGATAAACGTATCTTCCTTCTCTGTTCTTTCTCCAGGTCGAGAAACTTTTATTATACCCAGTGCTCTTAATATCCCAAGTAAAACAGCTCGTTTCTTATCCATGTTTCATATGTGTCCAGTATATTTGTTCATTAACGAATAAAAGAATGGAGGGGTGCTGGACAGATGGAGACATGGAAAGAATGATTATTTCTGCCTGGGGGAGTTGGAAAGTTTCTATATTTGGATTGTTCTAGAAAGATGTGAAAGTGTTTGTCAAAAGGGGAAAGAGAGGGATCTGGGTAGAAATAACAGGGCATGGAATTAAATGATGGATAAGAAGAGAAGTAATATTTTTAGTGTATAAGTGATAGAAGTTGGGGAGACAGGATGTAATCTAATGGGGAAAACAAAATACAATGTTGGCCAAATCAGATGAGATTAATTTATGAAAGGATTTAAAGCCAGAATAAGCAGAAATGGAAAGCATTATGATTTCTTAGGCAGACAACTGATGCAATAAAAATGGATTATGTGTTCACAAACAACATAGAAGATTTAAAAAATTGTCATTTCTTTTTGATTTCCATATGGTATTGTTGAGTTTGTAAACTCCATAAAGCTTAATGTATCTGGAAAAATAAGAATAGACATAAGCTCCTGGGTGCTATTATGAAAAGTATTGCATAAATAAATTGATGCATTCAGAGGCAGGTATATGGCTTCATGGATGGATTTCCAGTAAAATCGACTTTTTTTGGAATTGCAGTGCATTTAAATGACTTTTAATGTTGTCTTTGAGAATGAAAATTGCACTTCTAATATTCTGATATGTTTGACCCTGTATTTCAGGTATCTGAAGAGTTAAGTGTTATTGTGTCATTCAGGGATGAATTAAAATTCTGGTGTTCTTAGGAAAAAGGCCAGGGAAATACTTTGTCCCTGATTTCATGGGAGGGGAGAGAATTTGAAATACCCATTCCACATAGCAAGTATCATGATTAGTATATTTCCCTTGATTCTTGCCTTTTAAAAGATGCATCTAATCATCCATCCATTCAACATTAAAATAGATCTATCTATTTGACAATTAAATCCTCCTCCAGCTTCATACTATACTGATATATTTTTAATTAAACTGATGTGAAGAAAGATAGCCTTTGAGATTAAGTCTAAATCTCAGCCAATAAATCTCTGTGCTTCTGTGAGGGTGTTTGTGTTTTGTGATGCACAGGGTGGACCTGTGTGTATATAGCAAGTCTAGCTGTGTGAATCCCACCCAAATGGGGTGTTCACTGGAAGCAGATGTGTGATGCTTTGCCTGTAGAACTCTCAGTCACACAGGTCTAGATCTGTAAAGTTGTTCTACAAAAACTCAAAGAGTGAACACATTTGGCTTTGAAGTCCCGTAGGTCAAATTTTCAATCTGTTATTGTAGAGCAAATACATCCACAGGTGATATGCAAATCAATGGGTGTGGTTGTATACTAATAAAACCATATTTTGGGGCAATAAAATTTGATTTCACGTAGTCTTCATGAATATCACGCATTCTTTTCAACCATTGGGAAACCTAAAACCTGAAGGAGGTGACAGGCAAGACGGTCCACAGGCCAGTGTCTGCTGAGCACTAACAGAGGTTATTGTGTCTGCCTGTGGACTAGCTGTCTGAGTTTGCCTGATGGATCTGCCTCCAAGCTGAATGACTGGAACACACTCATTCCTTGGAAATAAGTTTTCACTTAAGTGTAGGTAAGAAAGAGTCTCACACTACGAATAGAGGACTTTTACCCCTGTGATTAACCACACAGAGCAAGCCAAAGGTTATGCTATAAGTCACAGAGGGAAGGCTATGTGGGAAGTCTCTTTGTCTACTTCTGAAGGCTTTACAGCCTCAACTCCTCTTTCCTTTACTGATGTGTCAATGAATCTACCATTTTTAAGAGCTGATGCTGGCCAGAGCACCTGGAGGTAAGTAAAAGCAATGGAGGGGAGCAAAGGGTCCTTATCTTCGAGCTCCATGCTAGCTGTCTTCACTTATTTCCAAAGAACTTCCAGTGTCACAGGGATGCAAATTGCACTGATGAAATCTGAATTGTAACATTTGACTGGGGCTGGAGAGATGGCTTAGTGGCTGAGGTGCTAGATTGCAAAGTCAAAGGAACCAGGGTTGATTCCCCAATACCCATGTAAAGTCAGAGGCACCAAAAGTTCATTTGCAGTGGCTAGAGGCCCTGGCATGCCCATTCTCTCTCTATTTACCTCATTCTCTCTCTCTCATAAATAAGTAAATAAACATTTGACTGGCAGATTGCATGCTTACCTTGGTAAGAAATTTATTAAATGTACATGCACACACACACACACGTGTGTGTGTGTGTGTGTGTGTGTGTGTGTGTTTGCATGCATGGAGAACAAATTGCCGTTAGCTTTGGCACATGGGATACTAAGAAAAAAAAGGTCCTTGGAAATAACATCTGGGAGGAAGAGGAGGAAAGGAAGCAGGAATAAAAAGATGGAGCCGGCGTGGTGGTGCACGCCTTTAATCCCAGCACTCGGGAGGCAGGTAGGAGGATCATCATGAGTCTGAGGCCACCCTGAGACTACATAGTGAATTCCAGGTCAGGCTGAGCTAGAGCAAGACCCTACCTCAAAAAACCCAAAATGAATAAATAAATAAATAAGGGCTTAGCCTGGTGTGCTGGCGCATACCTTTAATCCCAGCACTCAGGAGGCAGAGGTAGGAGGACCCTTGTGGGTTTGAGGCTGCCCTGCAACTGTGTAGTGAATTCCAGGTCAGCCTGAGCTAGAGTAAGACCCTAACTCAAAAAAAAAAAAAAAATAAAGAAAGAAAGAAAGTAAGATGGAGAAGTTAAGCTAAGATGCAGGCCCAATGATGAAGATTCCATGAGGAGCCAACACGGACAGGTCTTTGTATCCTCACATTCACATGCTCAGTAGGTTCTGAGACACCTAGGAAGTGGTGTGACCTTGCATGAAGCAGTTCTCTGCATCTATGATAATCCTGAACATTGATGATGGCTGTATGTCATTGACATTGTTGCCCACTGACTGCTTTCAGACTTGATTTAAAAGCCCTTCTCTAAACAGGCCTGTCATCTACTGTCTGTCTGTCTGTCTATCATCTATCTATATTTCTATCACTTATTTAACATCTGTCAATTGTCCATTTATCATGGATGTTCTGACCTCTGCACTGTTATTCACATTGCTGACTGTTGTCACACTTGATCTGCAAAGCCATCTGTGAATATCTGTCTGCATCATCTACCTCTGCCAATCATTGACTTATCATCAATCATTGACCTGTCATAAGTCTATGCCTCTATCTCTCTATCACTGTCTGTCAATAATTTGTCTATGGATCATATTTTTATCTAGTACGCATGTATATTTAAGAATTAGATATTTTAGAACAGTGCCTACCACTTAAAACTATGGTAAGGTTATCTATGACGAATGTCGGACTAGGAAACTGGAGTTCCTGTAATTTTAATTAGTACTGTAAGAAAGACACATTTTGTTTCCTGCAAACCAGTCAATGTCTAACTGTGGTAGCTGAAGAGTCACTCCGTTTGAAATTCAGTGTTCAGCTATAACATTCAGCTTTATCATGTGTGTTTGTTTTCCATACCTTTAAGAAATAAAGGCCACTGGAAATAAATTTACTTTAAGCATAATTATTTTGACAACCTTATTTTAAAGGAGCTTGGTTTGTGGTTTCTTGGTTGAGTGGACTATGGATCATTTGTGTTTTTCTTCAAGCAAGCATAAAGCCGGGGCTTTCTTACAGTTCTTGGCGCTCTTAGCTTTTTTTTGGTCCCTGAAAAAAGACAAAAGGTGCCAGATTTCTTTCCTTCCATCGAGCTAACCTTTGCTCATCTCTATTTTTATTTCTTGAAAGTACACAGTGAGAGCAATTACACCACACTCTCCCCTGGCTCACAGTGTTTGTCTGCATTCATTACTAAGCGAGGAACTCGCATCTCCTTTTGAAGTTTATCTTGAGAATAATGAGCTTCTGAAAAGTCCTTTTATATTGCATTTATTTTGAGATTCTTTTTCATATCTAGACTAGTCTTTCCTTTAAAAAGCATTGCTGTTTGGACTGTCTTAATGTATATCTGTACACTTGCCATCACGGTTAGCTACATCTCCTCATGGGGTGATGATTCATGAAGTAGCCTCCTCTCCCCCACTTCTGCTTTCCTGGGCAGTGTTTGCCAGCCAGTGACCCCATCCTCCCTTCCTCTGTGCACCTTGTCCACTGTGTCTCCCAGCTCTGCCCTCAGGGTAGATTTTAGCCCTGGGTATCAGCAGTAAAGGCCTGAGGTGAGGTTCTTATTATGTCTGGCCAGTTTTACTGACACACAAGGAAGTTACCTCACACTCAGCCCCAGATTCATATCCAGGATTATTCCATTTGCGTCGCCTTCCCTGGTCACTGACCTGACTCTCGCTGGCCATTTATTTCGTTTAACACTCCAAACTTTGGACTCCAGAGACTTCCTCCTGATGCAAGCTTGTTGTCATTTTACTCTGCTGGAATTACCTCTCTTTCCCCTGAACCATGTAGGCTTCCTGGAAGATTTTTTTTGTTGGCAATTGTGCAGATACCCTTCTCGCTACCCCAGAGTTGTCTCATCCTGTGTCTTCAGGGTCCCTTTGCTCCTTGTCCACAGGATTCCACTACAGACCATCCGCACAGACTAGACTTCCTAGTTGCCTGCCCTCAGCATTTGCACCCTCCTTTATTCATGTACAACAAATAAGATTATTTTCTGCATCTTATCCACCTTCCCCACTAGAATGGCACCCACAATACAGGATCTGGGTCTCTCCTTTAGAAGTCCAGCACTACCTGTGTCCACACATAAAACAAACCATAGGGTCCCACTGACCACCAGTATCATGGATGTGAAAGCACTCTCTGCAATAAAAATAGACACAGGTAGCAATATTAGTCCTTGATCTGGGGCAACACCACTGTACCCCTATATCCTCCTGTTGCTACTTTTCCTAGGGAACCTGTTTCTCTTTATCCCACACAGACAGGACAGTGGCAGACCAAAGTAACAACTCTGCCAGGTCCAACTTGGTGATATGATGAGTTTATTGGGGTTATTTGCCGGAGCCTGGGTGAGGGATTACCGTTAGAGTACGAACGACTCTGGCAGCTGGATCACTGAAAATCCAGCTTCAGCGGGTGATGACTCACAAAGCCTCATCCCCGGAGTCCCCTGTGCAACTTACAGGCATCTACACTACTGAAATGTGTCCTCTCCCCCAGCAGTTGTTCAATGCTTATATAACCCCAGGGAGGGGCCTCATGAGTCCTATAAATTTTGTGAGCCTTCAGAGTCTTGTAAGCTTCTTGTGAGTTTCATGTGCTTTTTGAGCCAAGGGAATGTTTCCATCTGGAGGAAATAGCTACACCCCCCACCCCACCCCCAGTGTCTTCCAAGCTCAGCTACAGACTTGGGCTTCTCTCTGAGGCACTTTTTGTTGATATTTTTGAGAGGGGAAACAGATAGCACCCACTTCCTTGCTCGAATTCTGGACAAATTAGATGAAAACAGCGAGGGCACAGGTTGTCATCATCATAACTGATAAAGGCTATCCTCTGATCTGCAGCGAACTGTGCCATTTCCACGGCTACACTCACAGCAGATGCCAGTCGGCTCACAGACAGCACTACGGTGGCCAGAGGGAAGGCCTGTCCTCAGGAGCAGCAGCATCCAATCCTTCCTCCATCGTGTTTCCCCCTTAAGCCCCTCTCACATGTAGGCACTGTCTCTCCGCAAGCCATTGGAGCTCACAGATACGCCTTGTATTACTGTGATGCCGTGGCTCTGTTATCGTGGCTAATTTTAATATGCCTGGGCTGGATCGCGCCTCGTGCGAGACAGCATCCTGGATCTCAGGGCAGCTGGTTTCTCCCTGCAGTCCTCAGCATTTGTGATGTGAGGCTCCGCGCTGCTCTCATTCAGCCACTGGCCTGAAAAGATGTCTTTCAAGATACTGAATTCCTTTCTTACGAAATGAACAAAATCATTCTGTGGGTTTATATGCAAATCCCTGATGCTTACTTATCACTAGTTGATGTTTATTCTGAATGGCGCTTAAATGGGAAATGTATTATCTGTATTTCTCTAAGTGCCAATTATATGACTCATGGACGTTTTATAAGTAGAGTGCATGCAGAGTTGCAGTCAAGTGTATTCAGTGAGTGGTCTGATCAGCAAACACTGAGGAAAAAGGAGTTAGGCAATTAGACATGTGTATCAGTCAGGATAGGTAGGATAGAGTAACAAATAACCCCCAAATCTCTTAAAAGTGACTTTTCTTCTTCACTCCCAGCACATCACATGGCTGACTCAGGAACCCCCTCTTTGGGGACTGTAGCATGGCTGTCCCCCGTGATAGGAACAAGATGTCCTCACACCAGTAAAGGTGTTTGGAGTGCTTGATGGAGTGACATATCCTGTGTCCAGCTCACTGTCCAGAATCACCCATGTAGCTCCAGTAAACACAGGGATGCACACGCATTCTCCTTCCCTTCCTCAAACAGCATGGAGACCGAAGTACTTGAGGAGAAGCATGACCAACCCTGTCAACCTTGCTGGCGACATGGTCCGAAAGACCAAAGCACACCGTAATGTGGTCAGAATCACCCACTGCATCCAACACACTCACAAAAAAAGTCGCGGTTAGTGGTGGAAAGGACCAAACATCACTATTGATGATACTCTTAATATTTTGTTTTCCCTCCCCGATCGTCCTCCTCAGCTTCCATTCACCTGGACACAGCCAAGCCGAGCAGAGCAGGGCTGGAGTTTCCTTTCCACAGTCTTTGTGCCCTGTTATACAAAGAGTTTATCTTGCGGGGTGTGGCCAGCTTGGGCTAGGAGAAACCATAATAATAATAATAATAATAATAATAATAATAATAATAAAAGAAAGCAGGCAAGCAAGCTTAATTTTTCCAAACTGAGATTGTGAGTTTCAGTTTTCCCTTCACAGGGTAATGTAAGTGAACAAGATCTTTTAACTTGGGTCTTCCTCAAAATAGAGCAGAAATCCTTGGAAATAGGCAAGGTAGGAAATAACACAGCTCATTCAACACCACGACTCATTCAATTAAATGAGATCATGGCATCACAGAATTTATGTCAGAGATCCGGGGAGGGTACCTAATTCCAGCTTGATCCAAAAGAAGAAATCTGTTGTCAGCAATCCTCCCTAAATACTTCCAGCGGGAAGAGGTCTGCTATCTCTCCTGTCACCTCACCCCCTCTCCATAGTGCACTGATTGGGTTAAGCCTCTGTCTTCAAACTCTGCCTGGAGAAAGGAAATATATAACACATTTTACAAATGGCAGTGAAGCCTTAGGTGGGAGAAGCAGGAACAAGAATAAGGCAAGAATGACACACACACACACACACCCATCCCTGCTCTACCTGATTCACTCCACTGGGCCCTTTGGGAGGTTCTGATTTCAAGGAAACAAGCAAAGGGGGAGCAGCTATTTGATCATTGGAGTCCCTGCAGACTTCCTGAGTTGGAGGTTCCTTGTCTAGCCAGCAGCTATCGGCTCTGCGCGGCAGGCCCCCTTGCTACCAATATGGACAGCAGATCTGAAACGCCAAGTTTAGCATCTTTGGTTGGGTATCTTGCACAGGCGGCTAGATAAACAGCACTTATCCAGGCAGGCCCCAGCCAGTACATCTGCTGAGATGATTAGGTCTCTGCTGAGGACGGCTGGGCCTGAAAGCAGTTGCCCAGTGTGTTAACACCCCGCCTCAGCTGCTCAGGGGAACATTGTGTTTATGGCTTCCCACGGAAGGGAGTGTTTCTATGGAGCACAAAGCAACCTCTGTGATGAAGCCACTGGGTCTTAGTAAATTATAGTAATGTCTACAGGTTCTTACAAGTCAGGCTTTTCGCCCAATGTAGCTGAGAGGTGTGAAATTGATAAGCATTGGGTGTTTCCTACTGTGTGTGTGTGTGTGTGTGTTTGCACGTGCACTGAGGAAAGGTTTTGTAAGAGCTCAGAGAGGCAGACAGGGGCGGGGGGGTTGTACCTCAGCGAGGCAGTACGCGCTTAGAGTGTGCTAAGTCTTGGGTTCCATCCCTAACATCACAGACACACATGGACAGACAGACACACACACACACACACACACACACACACACACACACACACAAGACATAACATACACACCCATGCATGGGGATAGTTTAGATCAAAGGACCTATAGGTTAAGCATCTGCTAAGGGATCTTTTGGGGGCTCATAGATTCTCCTCCAAACTCTATTACTCTCTACCTATTCCCCAGGCTTCAAACCATTTCTATTTCAGTGTCTACCTTAATAGCAACAGTTTGCTCCTTTCCATCAGTTTGTCTCAGTTTATTTTGTGTTACTGTAGCAGAATACCAGAAACTAGCTAATTCATAAGCAATAGATGTCTGATTTATGGATCTAAAGGCTGAGGGGCCTAAACTATTGGGAACCTATGATGGTGGAAACATCACGTGGCAAGAGGCTATGGAAGAGAGGGGTATGGGCACACCAGGGTCTCTTGACACTATAAAGAAACAAACTCCAAATGCACGTGCCACCTTGTGCATCTGCTTTTATGTGGGTACTGGGGATTTTAACCTGTGCCATCAGCCTTGCAAGCAAGGCTAAGCCATCTCTCCAGCCCCCCTTTAATAATAAACATGTATCTCCCACTGTGGTGAGGATATTAACCATTCTTAAGATCAGAGTCCTCATGCTCTAATAACTTTAAAAATATTTGTTTGTCTGTGTGCATGTATATGTGTGTGTGTATAGCTATATATGTATATATGGGCATGCCAGGGTCTCCTGCTGAAAATGAATACCAGGTGCATGTGCCACTTTTTTTTGTCCAACTTTATAGGGGTGCTGGGGAATTGAGCCCAGGCTAGTAAGCTTTGCAAACAATTGCTTGTAACCACTGAAAAATCTCGCCAACCTAATCACCTCTTAAGCATGACTTCAGTAGTGCTACAGTGGTAATCAAATATCAACATGAGTATTGTAAGGGACATTTAAATGAGAGAGAGAGAGAGAGAGAGAGAGAGAGAGAGAGAGAATATTTACTAAGGCATCTGCAGTGTGAATGAACCTGAAAATACATTATGCAAAGTAAAAGAATTTTTACACATATTGTATGGCTCCATTTAAATGAATAAATCCAGGAAAGAACAACTTATAGAGACAGGATTTTTAAGCACTTTTAATTTGTGATGATATCTTGCTACTGTTTGGTGCTGAGATGGATGTCATTGATGGATTCACATTGGGTATTACAGGAGAAATGATGGAGTTACTACTTTGCTTAATGCCAGGTGTATTTATTCAGCACTAATCTAGATTATGGAGATCTTTTAATTTTTAAAAAGCATATTATGGAGACTAAAACCTGCAAAGCTGTTTATAGAAGTAGAAATAGCCCCCAGAGCTTTTAAGGAAATACTTATGATGAGAACCTCAAGTGGTAAAGGGGGAAGGGGAGGTGGCTTTCTATTTTTATTTAATTTACTTATTTGAGAGAGGGAGAGAAAGAGAGAGAGAAGCGGATAGAGAGAGAGAATGGGCACGCCAGTGCCTCCATCTGCTGTAAATGAACTCCAAATACAGGTGCCACTTTGTGCATCTGGTTTACATAGGTCCTGGGGAATGGAACCTGGTTCCTTTGGCTTTGCAGACAAGCTCCTTAACAGTAAAGCTATCTCTCCAGCCCAGAGATGGCTTTTTAAAACAGAAAGTAGAGACAAAAGAAGGACAGATTAACCAAAGAGCAGACCAATCCTACATGGTTACAGTAATGGTCTCTGTGTAGCTGGATCAGGCCAGGAGATTTAGACTTCTTGAATGCAAGTTCCACAGAGTCCCAGAATTGTTTGACGTGAGGCACTTTCTGCCCTCCACACTAGGCTTCATTTGGGGTCAACTATTTGATCACTGTACCTGTGGGATATCTAGCACCAGCCCACCACTATGCCAAGTCATTTGAATTGTTTCTCACTTTGTGATTTCCCTATGATTCGGAGGTTTGGTCTAAAGCAGCTCTGGTCAGTAGAACTTGCTGTGAAGGCAAGGCTGATCTCTTTCTGCTGCAGCAATATGTGAACATTAAATTTAGTATATTTGACTCAAGTCATTCAAAACATTTATCTAAATTATCACATGTGGCTTGTGGCTATCATATTGAGAGCTCAAGATTAAATGGTTGGTTGTAGTAGGGTAAATATATTTTTTTGTCAAAAATAGTTGTTGATTTCCTACCCTTGCCTGTTTCTCATTTTCTCATTAATTTTCTCTCTTGTCTCCTCTCCTCTTTTCTCTCTTCTTCTCTTCCTCCTCCATCTTCTTCTTCTCCCCTCTCCCCCTCCCCCTTCTTCTCCCTCTCCCTCTTTTTCCTTATCTTCTCTTTCTGATGGCGAACTCTTGGAATTTGTTTTCATAGGCTCATTTTCTTAGACATGATCCCTAGGCATGGAATCACCTGGTTCTGTTCTAGTGGAGAATGGTAATTAGAAACCAGGATCAAGGAAGTTGTTTTGATCATAGTTTCTGTGATGCTGTGTTTTTTCTCTTTTTCCACACTCTCAACCCTTTCAATATAAACAATCACGGGGGTAGGTGAAAAGATACTCTTTAGTTCATACTATTTTTTTCCCAACTCAAATTTAATATTACAAAACAAGTTGAATGAGATAAAAATCAATATGATTATTACTTTTATATTTATATCTCCATTCACATAGCACCTTGATTTTTCAATGGTAGTAATAAGCACCAAAAGGTTCAAAATTAGGATAACAGTATCACTGCTAATATTGATAGGGTTTAGTAATAAACTCAGTAAAGTTTAGGATGTGTTTTCAGACATATATCCCATTAAACCAGTCAAAGTGGAACTGAGTCTTCTATAGAAGATCCATTCTGATGAGATGAAGTGTTGCCAGGCATCAACAATACAGTCTCTTTCTGGCTTTGATATTGCTTTCTGTGAAATTTTCATCCTCGTGACATATGGGTATTTCCTCTCCCAAATACATATCTTGGGCCCTCCTAGATTCTTGCACATGTGACAGTTGTATTCAATTATGCTGATGTATGATGAGTTTTCCTTTAATTCGGCAGACATTGGTGAAAGCATTACCCTTTGCCAAGGGTTATGGTTTTGTCCAAGGCTGGTAGGCTGGGAACTCCAGGAGGACAGGGGTCTTGTCTTTGGTGCCCATTCTTTCGTCCCTGTTCACAGCACTTTGCATGCAGGTGGACAGAAGTGACTTCTGATGAGACACACGGGGATACATGTCTGTGGGCTTCACTTTACATGGGAAAGTGCAGAAATAGTTCAATAAATCCATGTGACATTACAATTACAAAAGCCAAACTTTTCATGCATATCTACTTGAAAAGAAATGTTGGGTTTCCTTTTCCCATTCTTTTACATTTTCATAATGTCCTGCTAAGACACATAAGACCAAGTGACTATTGTCTGAAAGCTTTTAAAGTGACATCAGTTGTGTTGATGAGACCTTAGTGATGAAAAGGAGATGGACTACCTTAATCCATGAATCCTGGAGTCTTCAGAGAGATGTATACACTAATAGATGGTCACTGCTATTAAATCAAGTCCACCACTTTTGGAGTTAGATGGATGGTAATGGTGCTGCACACAGTTAACTGTGTTTTTAGCATCATCTATTCTTTTTTTTTAAAGAAAAATCTTATATTTTATTTTTATTTATTTGAGAGAAAGAGGCAGATAAATAGAGAGAAGGAGAGAAAATGGGCATGCCAGGGCCTCTAGCCACTGCAAATTAACTCCAGATGCATGTGCCATTTTGTGCATCTGGTTTACATGGGTCCTAGAGAATCAGAATTGAACCTGGGTCCTTTGGCTTTGCAGGCAAGCGCCTTAACAACTAAGCCTTCTCTCTAGGCCAGCGTGGTCTACTCTTAACAGGAAATATGATAAGACTCAGGCTAATATAATAAGGTGGGCCATTAGCAAAATGTCTATCCTCTGCTTGGTTGATAAATATTTCCTTTTCATTTCACTATGGGAAAGCTAGTAAAGGGAGCCAAAGTCTGTTTTTTTTTTTTTTTTTTTTTGTAAATCTATGAAAAAGCATTAAATACTCTAGCAGACAGCTTCCGGGTCACTGAGATGAACTTCCAGACCAGGCACAGTTATGGAGGAAGGGATGTATTGAAGCTTACAGATCCAGAGGAAGTCCCATAATGGCAGAAGAAGCTGAACTGCCTTCACAGGCCCAAGCAGAGAGAGAGAAGCACAAGGCAAAAGCCACACAGCACAGCACACTTCGGGAACTCCAGGCACTTTGCATATCTTTAGATTGGAACTCCATATCCACCACCACACCTTAGGGCTGGTCCTTAAGTTCTTCCCAGTGACACCTCTTCCACCCAATTACCAAGAAGTTTTTTTTTTTTTTTTTTTGGTTTTTCGAGGTAGGGTCTCACTCTAGTTCAGGCTGACCTGGAATTCACTATGTCGTCTCTCAGGGTAGCCTCGAACTCATGGCAATCCTCTTACCTCTGCCTCCCAAGTGCTGGGATTAAAGGCGTGCGCCACCACGCCCGGCTACCAAGAAGTTTTAAAAAAAACTCCTGAATCTATTGGGAGACATTTATTCAAACTACCAGAGATGTTATAAGTCAACTCTAAGTTGTACATTAATTTGTACTGCTTAAATTTGTGACAGCAAAAAGGAAAGTTTGGGCCATGACGTTGTGAGAGCAATTTTAGCAGTTTAAGTATCTTTTATATCCACTTCTTAAATATTTTCATAGCTTGCCCTAACTCCCAAACCTATATTAAAAACACAATCTCCTCCTTCTCCTGCCTGTCATCTTAAACCGTGGGCTGCCATGTAGGATCATAAAACTGATCATGAGGGGCCACTTGGCAACTGTTAACGGTTTCTGAGCACACAACAAGTAGACATTAATTCAGAGTTAAATGCATAATAAATTAGAGAGGTGTTTCTGATAGCACTTGCCCATGTTCCATGTGTGAGTTCACTGGCATAACGTTGCTTGGCCTGGACTTGGCTTGTGGAGAGCATCGCCTGAGATGTCCAGGTTCTAGTGTTCTAGAACAAAGATGAGAGTCGGGACACTTGGGTAATACTAGAAATAGAGACAGTTTATTAAGAAAGAAAAGGGGAAGGCACCCCGGAGCTGCCCTGGGCTGGCTGAGCTGGAGCCATGGCTTCTGATCTTTTCAGGTGACTTACCTATCCCACTCCTCCTGCCGCACTGGTGTGTGGGGAAGGGCTTCTTTCATGCATGCCTTGGTGTGTTGCATGCAGTCCTTGGTTGCATAGTCCTGTGCTGATTGGCTTCTTTGCAACAACGCTCATCTTGATGCCGTCCCTCACCCCCGTCTTGCTCTCTGTCCCACTCTCCTGCTGCCATAGTAACATGTGCTCCACTGACCAACAGAAACACTTGGCATGACTTGGAAAACTATTAACAGTGCAAAATTTCAGACCCTACACTAGACCTGCACACCGGGAAACTCTGAGCACGCTACCCAGCAGTGCGTTAGACGAGCCCGGCCTGTGTGAGAACTGCTGTCCACAGAATGTGAAATCAAGACTGTCTTTCAGTCACCAGACGCAAGTGATTGAGATTCAAATACCCTTACACTTCCAACTAATATTTGGATTCTCTCCTCACAAATAAGGCTGTTTCATTTAATTCGAGGATCAGTGCAGCAATGGGTGACTTCGGGAAGTGTTACTGTTGAAGAACGGAGAGTAAAATCTAAAAAGGGAAAATCATTTTATGCAATTAAAAAAAATGTAAACCATGCAGTTGGCAGGAAGACATCACTTCTGAAAACTGGCTAAGTAAATGTTTCTAATTCAGTTTCATTTGTTTTTAAAATGCTTGTTGATACTGTCATTTTACAATCAATCCTTATTTAGGAATAATGCTACCTGGCTGGGCTTAAAACTGACTTCATTTTTTAAAGATTTTATTTTTATTTATTTATTTACTACAGAGATGGAGAGAGAATAGGTACATAAGGGCCTCCAGTCACTGCAAATAAACTCCAGACACATACGCCACCATGGATTTTGTGGCTTCTCAGGAGTCAAACCTAGGTCCTTAGGCTTCACAGGCAAGCACCTTGACCACTTACACAGCTCTCCAGCCCTTAAAACTGACTCTAAATAAATATCTTTAATGAGTTTCACTTTTTAAAATATTTTGTTTATTTATTTGAGAGAGAGAATGAAGTTGAATTTGTATGGGCACATCAGAGCCTCCAGCCACAACTCCAGACTTATACATCACCTTGTGCATCTGGCTTTACATGGGTACTGGAGACTTCAATCGGGGATGTCAAGCTTTGACCCTTAACCATTGAGCAATCTCTCCAATGCCCCCTTCCCCCTGCACACCATTTGTTTTTAAAATAATTGCCATAACCATCATTTTTACAACCTATCCTTATTTAGGAGTAGGGCTCTGTGGCCTTCTGATTTCTTTCATTTTGTAATTAAGTTTTATTTTCCTAATTTTATTTAAATACTAGTAATGCTTATCCTCAAAAAATGGGTGGGACTGAGAGAGGAGCTGCACTTTTGGATGACTTCTGGAAGGAATGTTCAAGACAAACACACAAACTCACATCTTAGACTTTTCAACGGTTTAGGTAAAGAAAACAATTTCAGGAAGCAACTTGCAAAATTTAGATCTTGTGATTTTCATTGTTTGTAGCTAATAACTTGGTCCATAAGGAAGGGAAAAAAGAAAGTTATTGACTCATTTTTTAACATGAATTTCATCTTAACATTTTTCTTACTGTCTTTCCTCTCACCAGCAGACATAACAATTGGAAGCTGCCTGCAGTAATTACTTGCTCAAATGCTGTCAAGCAGACAAGTAGATTCATTCCAGGGCTTCCTTTCTTTTATTATTTTTTTTTTAAAGAAAAAGAAAATGTCAAAATGATTTTGCTTCTTCAAAGTAGAAATTAACAAGGGGATATCATACAATTAAAAGCATTGGTTCAGAACCCAGAGCTTTTGGCTGCTGTTAATCACTTAAAATGGATAATTAACTCTCCAATTAATCCCTGGAAAATTAAAGAAACATCTGGTAATGTGTTATTTGGGGACGCTTTATGTATAAATGTGATTATAAAGTAGGTTGTCGCTGGAAACATGTTAATCTCCACCTCCACTCGTTTTCTTCTCCGTTTGAAAATCTGTCAAACAACATGCAGAAATACAGCAAACGGACCAAGTAGCCATGTTTTGATGTTTGAAGAGTGCCACTGCTGACCACTTCCAGACTGTTAAACTTGCCTTCAGAATAGTGCCGGAGAGGTGTAGCAGAGTTCTGAAATAAGATAACCCAGGGCTCCAAAACACCCAGAAGGAACTAGGTTACACCTTTTCTTGGGTGTGCTGGTGTTAAAAAAAAATTATAACAAACTTAGTTACAAAACAATTAACCAGCTTAATTTGTGACCCTGGAACTGGCCAGCAGACGAGATTAAAATGATTGAGAAAATTCCCTCCCACCATATGGACAGCTTTCACTTATAGCGAGAAAAAGAAACAATGCATGGGACATGGACTGGATGTGAGCTACAGCGACAGCTTGTGTCTTGCTTATCTGTTTTCAACAGGGTTGAACAGTTGGTGGCTTGTGATTGGCTACAACTCAGCTCTTGTTCCAAGAGTAGGTTACAGTCTGCTTACGCGTTACACTAGGTTGTAGAAATCATTAGGCCAAACTTAAAACTATGTACAGGAGAAGCAGCTAGAGGCCAAATCAAATTCAGTTGGGCCATAAGTATTCTTGAAAAGCAATAAAAATAATGTCAAGAGATACAGGACGGACTTTGGCTGACTTCCTAAATTGCATGCCCCTTGCTGCTCTCCTAACGTATGCCCAATTTTATGTAGGTGTTTGAGCTTTCAGACAGTGTAAGATGTGTTCTGAAATGTAAATTCATGGCCTATTACCCTGTATCTTCTACTTCTGGGTAGAGCCCAGAAACCCCAATTTTTTATGAGACAAAGAGAGAGAGATAGAGATAGAGAGATGGCACTCCAGGGCCTCTAGTCTCTGCAATTGTACTTCAGATGCATGCAACACCTTGTGCACACTTGGGACCTTGTGATCATGTGTCACCTTGTGCATCTGGCTTATGTGGGTTCTGGGGAGCCAAACCTGGGTCCTTAGGCTTCACAGACAAGCACCTTAACCGCTAAGCCATCTCTGCTACCCCCAGAAACACTTTAAAAAATTGTTTTTTATTTTTATTTATTTATTTATTTTAATTAGAGACGAAGAGAAACATAGAGAGAGGGAGTGAATGGGTGCACCAGGACCTCTAGCTAGTGCAAAAGAACTCCAGATGCAAGTGCCACCACGTGCACCTGGCTTACATGGAATCTGGGGAGTCAAACCTAGGTCCTTAGGCTTCACAGGTAAGCACCTTAACCAATAAATCTCTCCAGCCCAGAAACACTTTACTTATTTATTTGACAGAGAGAGAGAGAGAGAGAGAGAGAGAGAGAGAGAGAGAGAGATGGGCACACCAGGGCCTCCAGCCACTGCAAACAAACTCCAGACACATGAGCCACCTTGTGCATCTGGCTAATGTGGGTCCTGGGGAATTGAACCTGGGTCCTTTGGCTTTGCAGGAAAGCACCTTAACTTCTAATCCATCCCTCCAGCCCCCAAAAACACTTTTTTAAAAAAATTATTTTAGAGAGTAAAAGAGAGAGACAGAGAGAGGGAGAGAGAGAGAGGGTATTGGTGCACCAGGCCCTCAGCCACTGAAATTGAACTCCAGACTCTTGTGCCACCTAGTGGGCATGGGTGACCTTGCATTTGCTTCACCTTTGTGCATGTGGCTTACGTGGGATCTGGAGAGTTGAGCATGAGTCATTAGGCTTTGCAGGCAAGCGCCTAAACTGCTAAGCCATCTCTCTAGCCTCAGAACCATGTTTTTAAGAAACTGTTACTCTAGAGTACACTATGGTTGAGAATGAGTGCTCTGCAGTGGTGGTGGGAGTGATTATACCTATTCTGTTTGATGCCAGTAATTGGCTTATGACATTCACTTAACTGATTGTACCAGAAGGGGCCTAAAGGGGCCTCTTCTGTGAAGAGACTGAAAAGCTTTTGTGCTATTAGAGGAAGAACACATAAGAAATAATGGGAAAAGGCCCTAGGAATTGGGATTCCTGCAAGAAATACTGTGCTGGGAGAGAGAGGCCTGCCCTGACTCCAAAAGAAGCATTCATTTCCCAAGACAGAGGTTCTCCTGTCTCGTAACTGGGACCCACAGCTTCACCTACCTAGGTGTACTTACTGGCTTTTGTTTCATACTGCCTATAAATTGTAACCCTTCAATTGGCAAGGTGGAGACAGACTAATAACTTGTCTGTGCCAAGTTTTGCTAAAGCCGGAAATAATTTCGTTTTTCTATCTTCATTTGTGTCTTTTGGTCTTAAATATAGGCAAGCATTAGGAGTCAAAGCCAAGCTTAATGGCTGGAAATTCCAGACGCAATAGACCCCATGCCACCTTTGGACAATGGTACATAAAAGTGATGCTGGGTACCCATATGTCATGCCTTGAATGTCACACATTATAACATAGTTTTCATGTGAGGAAGTATGGTTTATCTAAACCTGAAGTCACTCAACCTCAGGACATCAACCTACTATAAGATTGTTTAAGAATAAACAAAAAAAAAAAAATCCCTTTTTGTTTACAACATTTAGAGTTTAGTTTGGTCTTGTTTCTAGTGGCCAATGTTCTCCAAGTGGTATGCCTGAATATATAAGGCCATTTTTATGTGACTCTCATGGTACATTCAGTTGTTACTTATCAAAGATATGGAGGGCAAACAAACAAACAAACAAACAAAAAGCACTCCTCATTCCTTGTTACATCACTTCTGTTTTCAAAAAAAATTGTAAAAATGTTCAAAGAATCTCCAATGCTTCAATAAAAAATTCTATTTAATTCCGCCTTCTTCACAGTGCTGATTATCATAAAAACAATGGCTGTCCTGTTAATATTTATAAAAAGGAGCCTCATTGTCATTACTAGTTACTTGACTGGTACTTAATTTGCCTCAGCAAAGCCTATCAGTTTGGGGGAAGGATCTAGCTACCATGCCTTGAGAATCACCACAACTGTGACGAAATCCATGCCTTTGTATGGAATTTCCTACCTACCTCTCTGAAGAGCTACTCTATTCCTTGTTATTTACATGATCAGATAGCATCTCAATAACTACTTTCTGTGAATTTGATTTGCAAATAATTCTGAAATATTTCAGAGCAATGTAAAACACTTGTATATACCTACATATGTGCACATATTCATCATATACACAAACACACACACATACATACATACATACATACACTTTTGGAGTTTTTCAGGTATGATCTTGCCCTATCCTAGGCTGACCTGGAATTAGTCTCAGGCTGGTCTTGAACTCACAGTGATCCTCCTACCTCAGCCTCTCAAGTGCTGGGATTAGCAGCATGTGCCACCACACATGCCAGGCAGAGAGGAAGAAATAAAGAGAGAGAAGTAGAGAGGGAATGAATGGGTGCACCAAGCCTCCAGTCACTGCAAACAAACTCCAGACACATGTTCCACCACACCTCTGGCTTTATGTGAGTACTGGGGAATTGAACTCAGGTCATTAGGCATTATGGGCAAGTGCCTTAACTGCTGAGCCATCTCTCCAGCCCATTTTATTTTTGATGTTCTAAAATGATTTCTAGAGTTGTTATAACATGTTCTTATATAGTTTCCCTCCAAAACTACTTTACAAGATCCACTTTTGGTATTTTTAATTGAGGTTTAGCATTTTATATATTCATAACTTTAAATAATTTCCAGATAACAATTTATGAAAACTGAGAGAGACAGAGTACTATTTGTATGAAACCCGTGACATTCAACTTCTATTTCGATTTATTTGATAATATTGTTGACTTACTTAGTGATTCCTTTCCACCTAAATACAAATGTGTTTTCTGTATGGTTTTTCAGTTCTTGAAATGTACTGACACATCCATTATGACTACTATGGAGTTATAGTTGTGGCATGTAATGTAAAACAATATATGTATCTCCTCAGTAAGGATCCTGTGACAGTTTCAGTTAAAATTAGATTCTCCTTTGGACTTCTCCATAATATTACTTTGAGAGTGAATTGAAATAAAAAATGTTTATATACCTGCCCTCCTTAGACTACAAAATACTAAGATTTTCAATGATGTATACTGCTGTACCTAATCTAATACTGTACCTAATTACTTAGTAGACACTTCAAAAATATTTCAGGGAGGGAGTGAGTGAGTGAGTGCATGAGAGAGAGAGAGAGACAGAGAGAGAGAGAGAGAAAAGAAGAAGGAAGAGGAGAAATATGGAAGAAAGGGAGAAAGCTAATGAAGACAAGAATTTGAAAGGAGGAGGAAAGAGAGGAGGAAGGCAGAGGGCAGAAGGAAGAAGAAGGGAGGAGTGAGGGATGTGAGTAATACAATGGTGAAATATTGGATTCTGTCAAATGCTTGGGACTCTGTAATACTGGTTTTCATAGTTAAGCAATGCTGTCACCAGAACCTTAAAAAAAGTAACTTTGATTTGCTTAATAAAGAATGCAGAATTTGAGAAGAATAATTATAGCTAATGCTGATGTGGTTTTTCTCTGTGCCTGGCCGTTTCCTAGGTTCTCTGGTGGGTATATGGAGGTCTGTGTGTGGGAGGGTGTAAGTTCACCTGGAAGGTGGCTACTGTTATTTATCATCTGTATCTGCCAGATGCTGCGATGGAGGCAGTAAACTGTGCATCCTTCCCAAGGTCAGTGGGTAGAGTAGTGAAGCTACAATTTTGACATAAGGGGGTTTACTCAGTCACAGGTTGCTAGAGCCCACATACCTGCACCCAACCTGTTTAAAGCCATGAAATTTGAAAATCTCTTTTTGTGAATCAGCATAGTCAGCAAACTCTAGAAAGAGGTTCATCTTCCTATGTCCCCATCTCTGCCCAGTACTCCTTGTGGTAACCTTGTAGGGGACTGAAATTCTCTCTCTCTCTCTCTCTCTCTCTCTCTCTCTCTCTCTCTCTCTCCTCCATTTGTACTTTGGAGAGAAGGGCAGTGTTTCCTGTTCTAGAGAAAAGATGTGTGGATTAATGAGTAATACTGGAAAGCACTTTAGGTTCCTTAGAGAGAAGAATTTCTATCTAGCAGAACGGATTTAACCTATGTCTCCTCAAATCTGTATACATTAGACTGAAAATATACTCTCTCCCTTGCCCCAGACTGCTTCTGTGGAAAGTCACCATGAGGAAGACTTTACTTAGAGCAATAAAGGTTACACACATGTTATTTTCTATTCATTTACTATGTGACTAAATTGCCTTACTCTGAAAAAAATAGGGAGGTAGTTATATTCTTTTAATAACTGACAGAAGGTTTTTTTTTAAATAGAGAACTGCCTTTTTTGGGAAAAATAATTCTTTATTGAACATACTTGGGAATGAAGCTGAGAGATGAGTGTGAGGGAAGATGTTATGTAGGAGAACAGAGGGGGAAGCTTGCTTTTCTGTCTATGAAAGGGGAGATGAGATCACTCTGTGTGTGTGTGTGTGTGTGTGTAAAAATGCATGCATGGTGTGGTACCTGGACAGTTGTAGGAAACAGGGGCAAAGACCTTGAGAAACTGGAACAATGTGCAGGGGGACATAGCCTTCTTGTTGTTATTTTTCTAATATGAAATTAATTTTAGAAAACTTCTAAAAGAATTCAGAGTGAGTCATGTTTCTTATGGAGGCCTTGGCAAGGTGAGTCTGGATACAGCCAGGTCATGTAAAGAATACCTTCAGATATTTTGGAGGGATCAAACAACCCTCACAGGTCAGAAAGAGGCCAGTCCTCTGCTGACATCTGGGTTTATAAGGCAGAAGCAGGGCATAGTCCTGACCCGCTTATGATTGCCAGAAACACTTTCTGCTTACAATCCTGGGAGAGGCAAAGCTTTCATGTTTTCTTCCCTTTTCTTTCTTTTATTATTTTGCTTTGTTTTGTTGCTTTGTTTTTGTGAGATGGCGTCTCATTATGTAATCCAGTGTAACCTTGAACTCACTGTGTAGCCCAAAATGGCTTTAGACTTGAGCTCCTCCCAGCTCAGCCTCCTTAATGCTGGGACTGCAGGCACTTCTTTTTTAATTAATTTTTTTATTAAGAACATACTTTGGGGCTGGAGAGATGGCTTAGCGGTTAAGCGCTTGCCTGTGAAGCCTAAGGACCCCGGTTCGAGGCTCAATTCCCCAGGACCCACGTTAGCCAGATGCACAAGGGGGCACACGCATCTGGAGTTTGTTTGCAGTGGCTGGAGGCCCTGGTGTGCCCATTCTCTCTCTCTCTGTCTCTGTCTCTCTCTCTCTCTATCTGCCTTTGTCTCTGTGTCTGTTGCTCTCAAATAAATAAATTAAAAAAAAGAACAAACTTTGTATGGATACATGATATGTTGGTAATATCTTTTCCCTCCTTCCTGACCCCATTCTGCTGGTATTCCCCATGGGGCTATCGGTGAAGTCAGTTATTGCGGGGAGTCAATGCCTTTAGGTATGATGTCCCAACCTGTGGCTCTTACAGTCTTTCCTGCTCCGCTCCTTCTTCTGCAAAATTCCTGAGCCTTTGTGGGTGTGTTTTAAGCCTCCTTTAGTGATGAGCTCTTAGGAGCCTCTGGATTTCTGCTTTGGTAGGTGTTGTGTACCCTCAATGTCTGTCTCCTTCACCCTGGCACTGATTGTCAGGCTCACCATGGAAGCAGCACTCTTTCTCCTCTCCCCAGTTCTCTGTGCTCTCACCTGGGCCTCGACTGGAATGTGAGGGATGATTTCTTCCACAAGCCGTTCATTGTTTAAAAGTGTGTCGTTCAGTCTCCAGGAGCTGGTGGAATTCCTGATGTTTCTCTTGTTGTTAATTTCTAGCTTTAATGCGTTGTGATCTGATATGATGAAGGAAGTTACATCAATTTTCTTGAATTTATGGAGGCATGATTATAGCCATATATATGATCTATTTTGGAGAAAGTTCTGTGGGATGCTGAGAAGAATATGTATTCTGTAGATTTGGGGTGGAAAATTCTGTAGATGTCTGTTAGCTCTTGTTGATCTATGGTGTTGTTGAGCTCTATTATTTATTTCCATGATTTTTTTTTTTTGCTTGGATGATCTATCTATTAATGATAATGGAGTGTTGAAGACCCAAAACTATGATGTTGTTGGTATCTACTTCTGTTTTGTTGTGAAGTAGGTTTTGTTTTATAAACTATGGTGCACCTGTGTTTGGTGCATATAGATTTATGATTGTGACATCATCAAGTTGAATCATTCCCTTGATGAGTAAGAAGTGGCCTCCTTTGTCCTTTTTGATTACTTTTGGTTTGAAGTCTATTTTATCAGATATTAATATAGCATCTGATTGTTTCTTATTTCCATTTGCTTAGAATATAATTTTCCATTCTTTTACCCTGAGGAGGTGTCTGTCTTTAGTGGTGAGGTGGGTTTCTTGAAGACAGCAGATAGCAGGGTCCATTTTTCTAATCCACCCTGTTAACTTGTGTCTTTTGATGGGTGAGTCAAGACCATTAATATATTTTTAGGCAAACCCAAGTGACTGGCCTATTTTTTATGAGAGAGAGAGAAAGAGAGAGAATTGGCATGCCAGAGCCTCCAGGCACTGTACTCAAACTCTAGATGTGTGTGCCACCTTGTGTGCATATGTCACCTTGCTGGCTTGCGTGACCTTGTGCTCTGGTTTATGTGGGACCTAGAAAGTCGAGCATGGGTTCCTTAGGCTTTGCAGGCAAGTGCCTTAACTGCCAAGCCATGTCTGTAGCCCAAGATCATTAGTATTTAAGGTTATAACTGTGACATTTGATTTAACCCCTGGCATGATGGGGTGCTTTATGGGGTTTGGTGCTTTCTTGGGCTTTGAACTTGCTTGAGCCTGCTCTAGTTTTGATGATTGTGATCATCTTCTTGTAGTCTCTTGAGATCGGTTGGTTGACTCTTCTGTGTGAATTCCCTGAAGTATTCTCTGTAGGTTTGGCTTTGTGTTCATATAATTATAGAGCTGGTTTTTATCATGGAAAGTTTTCCTTTCACCATCTGTTATGAGGGACACATTCACTGGGTACAGTCGTGTGGGTTGGAAGCCATAGTTTTATAGGCTTTGAAATGGTTTATTCCAGGTCCTTCTGGCTTTCAGGGTTTCCATTGAAGAATCTGAGGTAATTCTTTAAATAACAACTTATTCAGGCCTTGTCCTCTATTGGTATGGAAAGGATCAATGATTAATAATATCTTAGTTTCTCTGGTCATGGGAAGTACATTTCATAGAACTGTGTGCTTATCTCCCTTCTTCCTCTTGTGTCAGACTTCTCCCAAGTACTCCTGCTTTTCTAGGGGAGGCCCTCTACAAGGCTGACACAGTAGATGCCCAGTGTTGCTGGGATGAGAGGGGGCAGAAGTCAGCATCACTCTTGGCTTAAGTATGATCACACTCTTTTGTTGCTAAAATTAAAGCCATGCTCTCTTATCTGGACTCAGGGTTTTGATATATTATTTTGTGGGGGACTGGAGGATAACTTGCCAGGCTTTGGGGAATGATCATAGTGGAGGGAAGAGCAGCATTTCTTCTAAATAACTCAAATCACAGCTGTGTGATATGAGGCAGCTGCTTTGTTTTGTTGAAAATATGTTTCCGTGTTTTGAGAACAGATTCCATTCTGTAGCACCAAATGGCCTTAAACCCATGGTGATTCTCCTGACTCACCCTCTCAAGGGCTGGAATTACAGTATGAACCATCATGCCTCATTTACAACACCTTTTATTTATTCATTTATGAGGATGGGAGGGAGGGAGATACGGCAGGAGGGAGGAAGGGAGCTAGGGAGAATGAGAACGAATGAGTTCCCAGGGCTTCTAGCTACTGCAAACAAACTCCAGATGCAAGCACCGCTTTGTGCATCTGGTTTTACATGGGTTCTGGGGAATTGAACCCTGGTTGCCAGACTTTGCAAGCAAGTACCTTTAGATGCTAGGCGATCTCCCCAGCCCTAAGGCACCTATTTTGTAGACAGAAAGGAATGTCTGATTTTGAGAAGCATAGCTGAGGTGAAATAGGCAGAATGTGGAGGCTGGTTAGATAACAGGAGTGACAAGGAAGGGAGAACTTGATCCTCCTAGACTTGAGCTTCCCAACCAAGACTGTCTGATCTAAGGAAGCAGAATAGAGCAGGACAAGCCACTGCACAAGTCATCAGAGAGCCTGCATGGGACAGCCATTTATTTATTTATTTATTGTTTTATCTTTTGCCATATATGTGTCTGTGGTATACATATGTGTGTGTATGTGTGTGTGTGTGTGTGTGTGTGCGTGCACGTGCAGGTGTATGTGCACATGTGTATGCATACATGTTGAGAGCAGTAGTCAATTTCATGTGTCTTCCTCAGTTACTCTGCCCTATTTTTTAAAAGGTTTATTTTTACTTGTTTATTAGGGACAGAGCGAGAGGGAGAGAGAGGCAGAGGGAGAATGGGCACGCCAGGGCCTCCAGCCACTGCAAACAAACTCTAGACGCATGTGCCACCATGTGCAACTGGCTTACGTGGGACCTGGAGAATTGAACCTGGGTCCTTAGGCTGCACAGGCATGCATCTTAACTGCTAAGCCATCTCTCCAGCCCTACTCTACCCTTTTTATGGTAACAAGTTCTCTCACTGAACCTAGAGCTCACTGATTTGGGTACAGTACCTAGCCTTGAAGGCCTAAGGATCTGCCAGTCTCTACTTCCTCAGCACTGGGATTACAGGTGCACACCACCATGCCCAATCTTTTGCCCCAGATACAGGGATCTAAACTCAGGTCCTTGGGCTTTCATGGCAAGCACTTTACCCACTGAGCCATGTCCCCTGCTTCCTGGACCTGCTTTTTTAGTGGCCTCCAAGGTCACATATCATGGCCTATGATTGGAATAAAACAGGGGCTTTTTTTTTCTCATTTCTTCATCCTTTTGACACAGTCACTTACTTAGGATCTCATATGTTCTACACTCCAGACATTTGGATGGTTGACTGCTGGGCAAATGCTGAATAATAGGTACAAATACTAATGAGATATCCGTTTATGCAGTTTCTTTTACTCTTTACGCCTTTAACTCACCAGCAGATTGAACAAAGCCAGTGGTTGAATTCTTGGGCATCTCACAAAGGTCACAACTATGTCTGTGTGATGAAGGATTTGCTAAAAGCAGTGTTATCCATAAGATAACAATGCTTGAATCTATATTCATGATTATGTGTAGAAAGAGAACTGACAATTACAATACAGGGGGACCAGCATATATAATCTTTCTTATCTTAACCTCAAAGTTAATTGTGACTAGAGATTTAGAGTAGTGTGGTATTTTATAAGCTTTCAAATTACCTCCCATGAGTAGTGTATTGTACTACAAACCCTAACCATAGCATCTCATATTTTATATGTGATTGTGTCAACTATTGGATATCTACTTTGTTGTTACAGTTCTCCGGGAGGGGGGGCTTATTTGAAGCTCCGTTGTTTCTTTGAATATTCTTTCATTTCTCTAAGCTAGATCCCAGAGCTCTGAAATCCTGTTTATTCTACTGAGGTATGTCCCTTGAAATTGTTCTACAAAACAGGGTTCTGTAATTACACTATTTTGGATACAGTGGAAACTCTGATTCCCTTTTTCAGATTGGTGCAACTGCTTTCCTCATGGCTATGACAAAATAACTGACAAAAGCAACTTAAAGAAGGAAGGGTTTATTTTGGCTCACTGTTTGAAAGTGTAACTCCTCATGTCAGGGAAGGCATGGCAGCAGGAATGTGAGGTCGCTCGTCACATTACATCCATAGTCAGGAAGTAGAGAGATAAATGCTGGCGTTCAGCTCACTTTCTCCTTTTGTTACAGTCCCAGATAGCTGCCCACAGAATTATGCCACCCACATGAAGTGTAAGTCTTCACATATCAATTAATCCAGACTAGAAACACCTTCACCAACATGCCCAGAGGTTTATCCCCTCAGCAATTCCAGGTCCTGTCAAGTCAACAATCAATATTTTAAAAATACATTTACTTCTTTGAGACACTCAGGCAGAGAGAGAGAGAGAGAGAGAGAGGGAGAGAGAGAGAATGAGCATGCCAGGGCCTCCAGCCACTGTAAACATTTTCCATGTGCATGCCCCCCCACCTTGTGCATCTGGCTTACCTCAGTCCTGGAGAGTCAAACCGGGATCCTCTGACTTTGCAGGCAAATGTCTTAACTGCTAAGCCATCTCTGCAGCCCTGACAATCAATATTAACCATCACACAGATCTTTGGTATGAGTTAGAAAGGTAATATACCTGAAAGGCTGGTACTAGAAATATATGCAAAAACTCGTTTTCTCTATTTCATGGCCATTTTGACCGCTGAATCTGTTCTGATATCAGCTATGAACTCTCCTAATATGCTTTCTAGGCATCTTTGGCAGTCAGGAGAGGATATTTTATAGAGGAAGGAGTACAACCCATACATAAAAGTTAACACAGCAGTTTGGGACAAAAGCTTTCTACTGAGATCTAAGTATATCCACTGGTCTTTACTTCTAGACATTCCCAGAAGTTCAACTTGTTGTGGAAGCAAGCTTAATTAACCGACTTACAGTTGTGCTTACCTTACACACGTCCACTGTGAATCTTCCACACTTCACCTCCTAAACCATGCACACCAGCATTACCTGCTCTCAGAAGCACGCTGTTCTCACTCATGCATCTACCCCTTGTAGTCAGTAGCCATAGCATTTGGCCTCTGTAGGCCTGAGGCTAGTTCTGTCCATGGGCAGGAAGGGGGGAGGAATATCATGGCTTCTCCCTCACTCATCACTCTCCCAAGTGCATTGTGGTGGTAAATTTATTACATAAAAAAGATTACAAAACAAAATTCCCTCCTTTAAGGAACTGAGTTTAGTGGGAGAGACAGATAAATGAACTAGAAACATAGCATCAAGTCATCAGCACTGCAGTTCAGCTGCTCAGGGCGGAAGGTGTGAGAGAAGCTTCTCAGAGGCCCTGGACAGAATCTTGCAGGTAATGCCAATGTGGACTAGGTAGGCAGGTCATACCAAGGCTTGGGATCGTGAGGATGGCTCACATGTGGTAATGGCCGTAGGCTCCAGTGTGGGAAAGACATCAGAGATGGAGATTGCACTAGAAATGGGGAATGACCTTCATGCTGCACAAAGCACTTTGAGCCTCACCTTGAGAACAGAAAAACCAAGGCACTTTCAACAAGAAAGCAGTATGGTTAGATTTGCAGGACCTGTAGCACCTAACTCTAGCCACTGTGGAAAATGGCTTCGAAAAGAATAAGACTGTCGACTAACATGTGATGGCTGTCTCTAAAAATAAAAAGCACTGTGCCATCCTGTGATGGAAGCTGTGCCAATCCTCTGTGCTCTATGACCAAATACCTGAAAGAACTTACTGGAAGAAAGGTTTATTTTGGCTCATGGTTTTAGAGGGATCAGCTCGCGGTTGCTTGGCCCCCCCGGACTTGACCTCGATGCTCTGGCAGTAGCAGCATGTGGAGGAAAGGCTTCGCCTCAGGTTTTATAGTAAGCATAGGCAGCAAGGGACCACAGAGCAAGTATTTCAAGGCATACAACCACTGACACACCAGCTAAGCTCCACCTCCAAAGATAGCACCACTAGCTGAGCTCAATGGTTGGTTCAACACATGAGTCTCTGGGGGAAAGTTCCTATTTGGGACATAACATCCTGCATTTCCACTGGTTGGCATTATTGACTGAGGAGATAAGGAAAAGGACAAGCTCACTGTTTCATATACTATATTTGGAAAATGTTTTGCTTAAACAAAACAATCGATCCTGTCATTTCAAGGAAACAAATAACAGTATCATTGCCAGTAACAAAGTGCAGACATGAGGGAAAGTTAGGAATTTGAAACCCGGGCTTGGTGGCGCACGCCTTTAATCCCAGCACTCGGGAGGCAGAGGTACTGGGATCACAGAGAGTTCAAGGCCATCCTGAGACTACATAGTGAATTCCAGGTCAGCCTGGGCCAGACAGAGTGAGACCCTACCTTGAAAAACCAAAAAAAAAAAAAAAAAAAAAGAATTTAGGAATTTGAAGAACTTGTTGTCATGGTGAGCCAGGGGTCAACCTCCAGAGTAAAATGTATTTCTCATGACATCAGTGGTGATATTAACAGATGTCATTTCAGTACTGTACAATGACGTGAGTCAACGTTGGAATGATCTGGATCACTCAGTCTTTCTTTTCTTTTTTGTTTTTTCAAATTGCCAACAGATGCTACTTTTGGGTCCATTCAAGTGAAAAAGAGACCAATGGGTTTGAAAGTGTTTTAAAAGTTCACTGGTGAAAGATTCCTATCTTACATCTTAGCAAACTATGGTGTATTTGCTACCTGTGGAGCTTTGGTATAATGGCAGTTGAAGATACCTTCAAGGGACTATAAATAACAGTAAAATGCCCCTTTGTCTTTAATATTCATCAATATTCCATCTGAGACTGGATCTTTGCACCTAAAACAAAATATTGCAACTGAATGTAAGCTGAGATAGTTAAGGAAATCCAGCTACTCAGCCAGCCTTACAAAAATGTCCTTTGCTCTCACAAAATATTTTTGAGAAATAGTTATTTGTGACAAATATTTAAATTATCACAGAGCAAACTTAATATAACTTTAATGAAATAATATATTTATGTTACTCAGTTTTAAATTGAAAAATGGTAAATATTATTAAATATATTTTACTTGATTAAAAAAGAACCTTTAGAGTTATCAGGATTTTTATTTATTTCTTTGAGAGAAAGAGGGGGGGAGGGAGCATGTGTGTATCACTACAAACAACCTTCAGATGCATGTGCCACTTTGTGCATCTGACTTTACATGGGATCTGGGAAAATGAACCCAGACCTGTAGGCTTTGAAAGCCAGCACCTTTAACCATTGAGCCATCTCCCCAAGCCCAGTGTTTTTAATATTTTATTTTTATTTATTTGAAAGACAGAGAAAGAGACAGGGAGAGAGAGAGAGAAAATGGGCATGCCCAGGCCTCTACCTGCTGCAAATGAACTTCAGATGCATGTGCCACCTTGTGCATCTGGCTTACGTGGGTCCTGGGGAATAAAACCTGGGTACTTTGGCTTTGCAGGCAAGCGCCTTAACCACTAAGCCATGTCTCCATCTCTTTTTAAAATATCTTATTTTTTTTATTTATCAAGCCAGTATTTTTTTTTTTTTTAGGTTAGACAGGAGTCCTGAGACTGAAAGTTGGGGAGCCATTTGGTCGGGCAGCTCTTATCTGTTGTTCCATTTTGGTTTCCTGATGCAGTCTCTTACTAGTTCCCAGGCTAGTCTTGACCTTTAGATTCTTTTTTTTTTTTTTTTTTTTTTTTTTTTGGTTTTTCGAGGTAGGTCTACTTCTAGCTCAGGCTGACATGGTGAATTCACTCTGTAGTCTCAGGGTGGCCTCGAACTCATTTGATCTCCTGCTCTGCCTCCCGAGTGCTGGGATTAAAGGCGTGCGCCACCACGCCCGGCTTACCTTTAGATTCTTCTACCTCAGTCTCTGAGTGTTGGGATGACAGATATGGGCCACATCTCCAGCTTTAGACAGCTCTTTCTATAATTGTGTGTAGAAGACAAGAATTAGCTTTGAATGAAATGAGAAAGGATGACAGGTAACAGTTGTCTGTCTGTTCAATGGCTTGATGACCCTACTCCACACACGCACTTAGGAGGACTGAGACCAGGGCCTTGTGCATTCTAGACCAAGGCTTTTATTTAGACCCCCGCCCCCCTTTTTTTGACAAGATCTTGCTATGTGGTTCATGCTGGCCTTAAACAACAGATCTTCTTTTCTCAGCCTCCCTAGTGCTGGGATAACAAGCATACGCCACCACACCTGCCTGCTGGGTTGAATGAACTTTAGGAATGAATACTACTTGTATAGATAGGATTATGTATCTCTCCTTGTGATTTATACCCAATCCTTTAGAAACCACCAGCTGAATCACATTCTACTTGTGGTCTGTGAAGGAGGCTGAGAAGGTAGTAACTAGAACTATTATTTTAATATATTAGAATGGGATGGAAAAATGTCATCTGTAATTACAATAAGTGCATTTTTTACAATTCTATTTTTTTTTCAATTAAATCTGCATAGAGTACCCTATGAGTGCTCTGAGCCATCATGCAAACTATTTCTCTCACTGTCAGACACTTTGAAAAGTTTGAAATATTTTGTAGGAAGGGACCACGCTGCTGCAGACTGTCTGGCTTCTGCTCATGTATCTTCATTCCAGGCAGGATGGCTCTCCTTCCCAGTACTGTTCGCCAGTCTCTGGCTCAAGAGCCTCTTCATCTTTGCTCGTTTCTCCATACTGATTTTAGGCTGATCTGACTTAAACTATGTTGCAGCTTTCCTGTCTCCTAGAGTTGTTTCTTCTTCTTTACCCTGTTCCATTTCCATTCATCTGCGCATCACGCTCTTTCACTCTGTCCTGCAGACATCTCTCCAGGTGTGAGCTGTTCTGGTCTAATGACTCGTTGTTTATATCCCTCATCTCTGTTGATCTGATTTTTCACTCTGTGAACTGAAAGAGCCTTCCACTGGGAGCTTATGCCTCCCATCTTTCCTCAGACCACCAGAGACATTCTATATTGGTACCTGGTAGAATCACAGAAAACACTTGCTAGTTTAAAAAAATATATTTCTTTATTTGTAGGCAGAGAGAGAGAGAAGAGAGACAGGCAGAGAGAATGGGCATGTCAGGGCAAACAAACTCCAGATACATATGCCTCTCTCCATCTATCTTTGCGTGGGTGCTGGGGAATCAAACCTGGGTTGCTGGGTTTTACAGGCAAGTGCCTTAACCTCTGAACCATCTCTCCATCCCAGTACTAGCTATTTTAGCAAGGTCCATAAAATCAGTAAGCAATTTCCTTATGCAATGAGTGCTATAGGTTTTTCTAAAGCAAAAAAAAAAAAAAAATCTGTAAAACCCTCCTTTGATTCCATAAACTAAAAGAAAAAACATATGTAAATCTAAACAGCAAGTCCCAATGAATTCATGAATACAAACAACTTGAGGTGAGAGCATTTTAGTCTTCATTGAAATGCAATGAATTATTGCTATTGTGTGCAACCAAATGGAATGTTTTCAGCATGATACAAGTCCCTTTCTGAATCTCCCCTGAGAGTAGAATGTATTCAGGAATATTTAAATTTAATTTATAGACACAAAAGAACATTCTTTTGTTCCATATATGTTTGTAATATATACAAATTACATGATATAAATATGTATATATGTATGTATATACATATATATGTGTGTGTATATATATATATAGCCATTCTAAGGAATTAACAGTAATTATGCTTGTTAGGGACAAATCTAGAAGTTATATAAAAGGAAAAGATCAATCTCCTTTCATTAATAGATGGAATACTAGTTCTCATTTTCTTTTCCTCAGAAGTTTGGAGTCTTGTGAGAAAATTTTTTAAAAATCAGAAAGTCATTCAACAATCAGGTGTGTTGTCAAAGGAATCCATTGCATGAGGAGAGGAGAGGAGAAGAAGAGAGGCCAAGAGGCCAGCAGCCAGAGCCTGGTGCTTTGAGATCAGCTACTCATTGAAAAATAAGTATTAATTTTCGTAAATGATATTTTATAGAAGGATTTTATATTCCTTTTAGAAAATAAGATGGCATAATGAATTGATGATTTCTATAAACTGGTGTTATAAGCACAGAGAGGCCCAATTTATTGTACTTCCGTGTCTATTTAAAGTTTCTATTGCATTTGCCTTCTCATTGCTGGTTCAAAGCACTCAACCAAAAGCAGCTTGTGGGATAAAAGGGTTTATTTTGGTTCACAGACTCGAGGGGAAGCTCCGTGAAGGCAGGGGAAATGTGGCATGAGCAGAGGGTGGACATCACCTCCTGGCCAACATGAGGTGGAAAACAGCAGCAGGAGAGTGTGCCAAACACTGGCAAGGGGAACTGGCTTCAACACCAATAAACACACTCCCAACAACATGCTGTCTTCAGTTAGGACCCAACTCTTGAATTGCCATCAGCTAGGGATCACGCATTCAGAACACATAAGTTCATGGGGAATACCTAATTCAAACCATCACGGTTTCCTACCATAAAAATTTTTAAAAGTTACATATATAAGGCAAAGATTTGGTTTCATGTGTCGCCTTTCTAACTGCATAGATTTCCCAGATAGAACATATTGATTGCTTTCTACTATAGTCAATGCCTAGCACCAACTAGAAAAATCTAAAGCACGCTATTAAGAAGGCAGAGTAAAACTGCATGTGGTGATTCATGCCAGCACTCCTAGCACTGGGGAGGATGGGGCAGGAGGATGGCAAGTTCAAGGCCAGCATGAGCAACATAGCAAGACCATGACTAAAACAAAAAAATGAAATGAACACACAAAAAAAGAGGCTCCACTTGCTAAGCTGCAGGGGACTCAGCAGCACCCACTCAAGTCAAGCTTCTCTGTGCCCAGTTCTTTTTTGCTGAGGCAGTTAAGGTTGATGCTCTGCCTCCTATTGACACTGAAGGCTGTGTCCACAGGAGAATCCAACAGAGAACAGGAAGACCCTGACTATTGTCCAAGGGAGTCTCTGGTGACCATCACAGAAGAAACCAGAGAAGACATCTGGGAAGAAGTGAGGCCTGATGGCACAGCTATTGAGCACTCAGAATTCGAGACTCATTTTAGCTTCAGGGTGAGCTGTGCAACGACACAAGCCAGCTCCTGGTTAGAGGCTGGGCTTGCTGAGGGCTGCGGCCCAAGGTTCCCAGGGCTTAAGTGTATGTGGCTCACTGGAGCTTACTGCAGTATTTCCTAGCAATGAGCAGATCTTCCCTTTTGTCTCTTGTCACACGTGCAAAAAGAACCCACAGCTTATGTAATCTAACTCCTTCCTGCAATAAGTTAAATAGCAACCCCCCCCACACACAAATAGAATAAAGAATGTTTGCATTGCCCAAGGGAAGCTGACTCAAAACAAATGTCCACCGTTGCTAAAAGAGGAGGAGAAGACAGATCCAAGCCACCCATCCCAATGTATTGCTTATTAATATATATACACATGGTGAAAGGGCAATCACCTTTCTTCCACTGATATTTTCTTAGTTTTCAGGACCCAAAAGAAGTCACATGCAGTTTTGAAAAAGTGACTTCGTTGCAGGGGGAGGATAGACATCTCCCTGAAGGAGAATCCTATAGCCATACTTGTGGCTCCAAGTGAAGTAGAGTACGACTGAGTATAAAGAGGTTTGGATTTAATTTAGCCTTTTAGAGCTTCTAGAACATAAAAATTTAAAGTAATAAATTTATCTAGATGTTCCAAGGCAACAATTTTTTTTTAACATGGGAATAATGTATTTATGATCAGTTGTCCAACTGGTTTGGGAGACAGAGTCTGATTAGACCTTAGCATCTATTACTCACAGAAATTTACAACCTGAAAGAAAAGTTGCTTCTATAAAAGATACCGTTGTCAGAATTTGACCCCTAAACCTTCTTAGGAATTGTAGTCAGTTGTTTTGTGTGTGTGTGTGTGTGTTTACTTAGATTTCCTTACTGTTTTTCGAAATAGGATCTTAGTCTGTGAGTACCCAGGTGATGGGTACACCATTATTGTGTTATCAACGATTCAAAGGCAGGCAGGAGAAAAGGAAAACTTCAACACAGAAGGAAGGAGAAAGAGAGAGAAAGAGAGAATGGATGTTCCAGGGCCTTCAGCTACTGCAAATGAACTCCAGATGCTTATGTCACCTTGTGCATCTGGCTTAACATGGGTACTGGATAATCATACCTGAGTTGTTAGGCTTTGCAGGCAAGTTCCTTAACCACTGAGCCATTTCTCCAGCCCCTGATTTTTTTTTTTTTTTGAGGTAGGGTTTCACTTGAACCTAGGCTGACCTGGAATTCACTATGTAGTCTCAGGATGACCTTGAACTTACGGTGATCCTCCTACCTCTGCCTCCCAAGTTCTGAGATTAAAAGTGTGCGCCACCACGTCCAGTACGTTAAATATTTTTGGCAAAGCTTAGTCTTCAGCAGGTGGAGTCCTGCTCAAACAGGTGTGTCAGCGGAGGCAGATCCTGCGTCCAGCCCAGTGTGTTCAGAGTCAGCTTGTGCTCGCTGCTGCTTGGTGCTGTCTGTGTGATAAAGTGAGCCAGCTCCCCCGCCCGCATAGAGAAGCTTCCCCTGGAATCTGTAAGGCTGAAATAAACCCTTTCCTCCCATAGCTGCTTCTGGTTGGGTGTTTGTCTCAGTAACAAGAAGGTAAGTGTAACAGATATCTATAATGTAATTCAGGGTGACTCATAGGAAAACATAAAGAAAGCCACAATAGCCACTCAGAACACAGGGCAGTTGTGGGAAATGCTGTCATCTCAGTGCCTGTAGCACAAGAGGGAAGGGAAGGAATGCTGTCAGCAAACACTCCTGGAAGGGCGTCACGTTCTCTTTAGTTAGAAAATGATTACAGACACTCAGAAAAGCTTAATTACTCTCGTAAAAGTCACCTATCAAGTGACAAATTGATATTTGCACACAGTTCTAAGAGATGCTGTCTTTCCACTATTAGTTCTTCAAGTTTGATCCGCTAGAGTTTCAGAATGTTAATGACACAGGTGCAGTGTTAAGAATATAGTCATCATTTCAATTCCTTCAAGACAATAAACATAGTTGTTTTTCATCATCCCCATATTAAATCCATGGAAACAGTTTGCTTCACTGTTGGAGACATGTAGAAATGGTTGACTCAGTGGAGCTACCCGGTAGCCACTTATCAAAAAGGGAAGTACTCAATAACTCAACATTGCTACCTTGACCTTCTGATAGCCATGTTCAGCTGTGAGATACAAGTTACCTAGAAACCGGTAATTCAGATCCCTTTAGAGAACCGTTTTCCTATGACTCAGTGTGCACGTCAGGAGGCAGGGAGCGAGGCGTCCTTCATCTGCATGACATCCATAGAGAAAAAAAAAAAAATGCCAGAATATAGAAGAGCCATTTATTGGATCGGAATCTGTATATTTATTTGTGTGTTAAGCTTGGGCTTAATTTACTCTGAGTTTTATGCTCATGAGCCCAAATCTAGTCCTCATTTCCCTCTTACCAGTGGAGCAGCATGAATGAAAGCTGTGCAGGGAGCTTTCTCTCATAGACAGAGCAGCCAGAGGAAGGGATTTGCCAAATCCCCATGTCCATCTTTACAGATGCACAGGGTGAGGCAGAAAAGTCACATTGCATTTTCTCTTCTTGTTCAGTGGGACGGAACGATCAATATGACTGTTCAAGTGATTCCGAAAGACACAATCCATTTTGACTGCAAAGTGCTGTGAAATTGACATCACTAGCAAAGGCACAATTAAAGTGGGAATTCTTCCTGTTCCGCCTTTCTGCTGCTTACCCATCGATCTCTGAGGAATTCTAGGAATTGGAAATTTAGAAGAAAAATCAATGCATGAAATAAGTAAAGCAGGAGTGCCACGCAGAGAGAAAGGTCAGACTCCGCGTCAGCAGAAACCAATTTACAATGCTGGAAGGATGTAAGAAACGTAAGGCAAACTAGCAAACATCCGAGTTTGTGCTGCACGGCCCCGAGGAGCACCGGGCATGTTTTGAGCGCTGCCATGTGTCTCCGGCAGTCCATTGTTGTGAGGAACCTGGAGGGTGACATTGGCCACTCACTTCAGCTGTGTAGAGTAAGTGCCTGTGAGCTAAGTGAGAGAAGACCTCCCTGGGGGTGAGCCTCGCCATTCTTAGGCTGGAAGCCCAGGTGGAATGGAGGAGGGGCAGAGGGAAGGCTGGGAGGAGCACAGTCTTGTTCTTTCCTGCTGTGAGAACCCAACCCGAAGAGCTTCCTTCCGCACACGCTCCTGCCTCTGTGACGTGCCGCCCAAGTACGTGTAGCTGAGTCACCACGGGCTAAGCCCTCCGAAACTGTCAGCCAAAACGAGGGAGCCTTCCCTTCACGTTGTTTTGTCATTCGCTTTGTCATAGCAACAAAACTCTCACACACCCTGTCTTCTCTCTGTAACCAGTTGTATCTTTGTCACAAATCAATCCAAAACTTTAGAAGCCATTTATATCTCTTGTGTGTGTGTATGTGTGTGTGTAAGTGTGCATGTGTGTATACTTGTTCATATGTGGGTATGAGCATGTGTGTACATGATCCTGGGGGCCAGAGGTTGTGAACGTTGGAGTCTCCCTCAGTCATTCTCCTCTTTACTCTTTGAGACAGGGTTGCTTGCTGAATAGAGAGATCACTGATTCAGCTAAAACAGCTAGCCAGCAAGCACCAGGTTCTGCTTATCTCCGCCTGCCCACTGCCGGGATTTAAGGTGTGTGCCACCATACCCAACATTGCACATGGGTGTTGGGATCTGCACTCAGGTTCTGATCTTGTATAGCAAGAACTTTACCAACTGGGCTTTCTCGCTAGCCCCAGCCACTTAGATTTCTATAGTCTAGTTTGAAAACTCCATATCCTAAGAACTCAAGTATCTCTCAGGTAACACTGCCCAGTTTTTTAGCACCATATGTGAATATTTTTATCTTACAACGGAAGACATTTAAAAATATAATTGTGCGGGCTGGAGAGATGGCTTAGCGGTTTAAGTGCTTGCTTGTGAAGCCTAGGGATCCCGGTTCAAGGCTCGATTCCCCAGGACCCACATTAGCCAGATGCACAAGGGGGCACACACGTCTGGAGTTTGTTTGCAGTGGCTGGAAGCCTTGGTGCGCCCATTCTCTCTGTGTCTCTCTCTCTGCCTCTTTCTCGCTCTGTCTGCCGCCCTCAAATAAATAAATAAAAATGAACAAAAAATTAAAAATAAATAAAAATATAATTGCGCTAGAGGGCATGGAGACTCAGCAAATGATGGTAAACCACTCTCTGAAGAATTCTGAGGAAAAAGTACAGATTTCTTAACTGATGAGGAAAGGATGGGGAGAACAAAGTTTCAGGAAAATGGGAGCACAAATCTGTCCCTCTGTCTCGGTCTGTCTGTCTGCCTCTTCCTCCTCTCCCCACCAAAGTTGAACCCAGGGTCTTGCACACTCCCAGGAATTAACTTTTCGTTCTTGGCTTGTGTTTGCTGAATCTCACGAGTCTTCTAGGATTTCAATGAAGGTGGCATCAAGTCAAAAAAACCCTGCTGCTACAGCTTTCCTTTTGCCACTGGTTACATTTCTTGTTCTCAGTTTGTGAAGATAAAGAAAGTGCTTGTACTTAGTGGCACATGCTAGTCTCATCCTCTGGGTTTCGCTGTGGGAATATAGGTATTGGGGGGAGGGAGAACATTCACTGCACAGGGATCTGAGCATAGATCTGTTTCCCAGTAGCCAACAATGGACCAGGTTTTATCACTAGGATCAAGTCGGGCGTTCAGCCACAGAAGGATGTGTTCTAGTCTACTGACCATAGAAAGGAGGATGTGATGGAATCAGACCTTACATGCTGATGAATGCTATGTATATAACAAACAAGATGCTGCCAACTGACTTCTGAAACCCTTAGATGATGATGCTTTTTTTAAAAGAAGCTTGAATATGATTAACACTAAAAAATAAATAATAGAACCTATGCATCAATTCAGGTCCTGAGTAATTTACATACAGAATGTTATTACCTGAGAAGCAAGGAAACATAAACGACCTCAGAAAGACTACTAATTTATGCTTAGCAAAGACAAATGACTGTAAGAAGAAACTAGGATTTAATCAAACAGCTGACACCTGAGAATATGCTGTCATAAATTCACTCAGCTCTGAGGAGGTATCATGAAGCACTTTTCCTTTGGTGATCATGTTATAAAATGACACACTAAGTCAGGAACCCTTTAGTATCTGTTATTAATCTTCCTGACAAAACCTCAGGGTATGTTCTGTGTTCTCATTCATCTAAATTAATGGCTGTTTTTTATTTGATATTTTTTTTCTAAACATTTATTGGTAGAATTATTTTTAAGGAATGTTTGGTCTGTATTTGCTAAACTCTGTAGGCTGGATGACTGTGAAGTTGATTCTAGATGCTAAAATAAGAGAGAAGGGTGCTCCTCTGAAATTAAGCTTTTGCATTAATAAGAAATTTACATGGGAGACCTTTCAGCATCAGGATGTCTGCTCTCTCCTTCCAAGTGGAAAGTGATTTGCTAAGACTATTGATTTTTGTCTTCTAGGGTTATGAGAGAGATGACTAATAAAAAATGAATACAAACAATTTAGTCCATTAACTGAATTTAAACAATTTTTAAAACAGGAATTTCTGGGTTAACTGGTTGGATTATTGAAGGTCATTGGCAGTTGTGTAATATGTTTGCAAACAGGACAGCAGGCATTGGGGATATTTGACCCTGAAGCATATGACAACAGATGTTTGCATAAAAGAATTAAAGCATAAAATTTTAATCATATTGTTGAAAATTTTTCAATAATACAAATAGGAAAATCACCCCCAATTATCTAGGCAATACTGCATATACACATGGTAAAACAAAGCAAAGGGCTTGGGTAGTCAGACACATGTATCATTTGGCACTTGGGAAGTGGAGACAGGAGGATTACACATTTAACAGCAGACTCTGCTACACATTTCTCAGAAAGAAACAAACATCATAAAGTAACTCAGAACAAACACAATCAAGAAAATAAAAATAAAATGTCCAAAAAAACCATGTAAGATGTGTATTAAGTGAAAATTAGACACCTTCTGAAATTCTTTAGGTCCTAGGATACAGGCAGCAAAATTGTTGTAAATCATCAAAAAAAGTGTGTTTAAGTAGGTGTTGAAAAAGACTTTAATAAAGATCTTTTTTTTTTTTAAATAGGTTATTGCTCTAGCCCAGGCTGACCTAGAACTCACTATGTAGTCTCAGAGTGGCCTTAAATTCGTGGCAATCCTTCTACCTCTGCCTCCTGAATGCTGCAATTAAAGACATATGCCACCATACCCGGCAAGATCGTAAGGCATTCAGAAAGGGCTACAATTATATTCAGCACGGATGAAAGAATCCAAGGAAGGAATAAGGAAGAGCTTAGTAAGACACTAAACTTTCACTGAAATCCCCGAACTATAACTGGATTTCCACAGACACTGAAGGCAAGGGGAAGACCCTGCAGAGGGTACTGGTTGGGAGAAGGTAACTGGGTGCAATGGGTTTGCATCTCAGTGAATGCAAAGCCAAGAATAAGCCCAGCCAAGACATAAAAGAGCATGGAGGGGATTCATTGCCTGAGGCAGGCAAGGAAAACGGTGGGAGTTATTTCCAAAGCACTGGTCTCAATTGGATAAAGGAAGTATGTGGATTATATTTAGAAGACCTACATATACGTACTGTTGCTTGAGCCCATTCCCATGCTCGGTAATGGTTTTCATTTTAAAATAAGATAATAGATAAATTTTATATATGCTTAGCTGAAGGTCATGGAATGGGGATATAAAAGATGAAAGAGATAGGCAGCTATGATGTTCAACTTGTTCTATAAAGTTTTAGCTGAAAGGAAAGGAAAAGATATTTTGAAGTTGCGTTAGCCCAGGGTCTACCCCTGAAGGTACCTCCCTTGCTTAACTGCTCACCTGAAGTTAGGTGTGAGTAACTGCCTGGTGTTTGGTACATAAGGTGCAGGAAGAACTAGAAAACTCTAAGACTGGAATGACAATTTTGGGTTGAAATGTGAAGAAATGTGAGTGGCCGATTAAACTGTGGAGTTCACAGCATTGTTAGTTCAATGAAACTTTTCAACAAGAAGTGAAATGTTTATACAAGATTCTTTTTTTATTTTTTAATTAATTAATTAATTAATTAATTAATTTATTTGAGAGGAGAAAGAGGCAGAGACAGAGAGGGAGAGAATGGGCACGGCAGGGCCTCCAGCCATTGCAAATGAACTCCAGACGCATGTGCCCCTTTGTACATCTGGCTTACGTTGTGTCCTGGGTAATCGAACGAGGTCTTTTGGCTTTACAGGCAAACACCTTAACTGCTAAGCCATCCCTCCAGCCCTAAAATGTTCATTTTTATTTATTTCAGAGAGGGAGAGAGAATGGGCACACCAAGGCATCCTTCCAGTGCAAACAAACTCCATATGTGTGTGCCACCATGTGCATTTGGCTTATGTTGGTTCTGAGTAATTGAATCTGGCTGACCTTAGGCTTCACAGGAAATAATAGCCATGCCATCTCTCCAGCCCTATATCAGTAATTATTATTATTAATTATTATTATTATTATTTATTAATTATTATTTGAGGTAGGGTCTCACTGTAGCCCAGGCTGTCCTGGAATTCACTAGGTAGTCTCAGGGTGGCCTTGAATTCATGGCAGTCCTCCTACCTCTGCATCCCAAGTGCTGGGATTAAAAGTGTGTACCATCACACCCAACTATACTAGTACATTTTTTTCAATTTTTTTATTGACAACTTCCAAGATTATAAAAAATATCCTATGGTAATACCCTCCCTCCCCCACCCCCACTTTCCCTTTGAAACTCCATTCTCCATCATATCTCCTCCCCCTCTCAATCAGTCTCTCTTATTTTGATGTCATGATCTTTTCCTCCTCTTATGATGGTCTTGTGTAGGTAGTGTCAGGCACTGGGAGGTCATGGATATCCAGGCCATTTTGTGTCTGGGGGAGCACATTATAAGGAGCCCTGCCCTTCCTTGGGCTCTTACATTCTTTCCACCACCTCTTCCACAATGGACCATGAGCCTTGGAAGGTGTGATAGAGATATTGCAGTACTGAGCACTCCAGTCACTTCTTTCTAGCACCATGATACCTTCTGAGTCATCCCAAGGTCACTCCCATCTGAAAAGAGAAGATTCTCTACCAAAAGTGAGAGTAGCATTAATATAAGAGTACAAACATTAAGAGAAGTGCTTACTGGGCAGTTTGATAAACATAGTATATACATTTAGCCAGACAGCAGCAGATGTTACACCCCTAGGGCTCATGTCTACCCCTGTTTTAAGTTTTCAGTATCAGGGATGTATTCCTTCCTATGGAGCGGGCCTCCAGTCCAATTAGAGGGCAGTTGGTTTCCACCATGACAGACGTGCCACTATTGCACCCGTTGGCTCATTTGGCCTGGCGGGTCAAATATAAGGCTTGCAATGTCCACTATTGAGTATCTTCATTGGTGTTTTCTCTTTCTCCCATTGAGCTGCATGCAGAATGGCTTCTTCCAGCTTTCTGTCAGCTGGTCTACATGGAGGAGGTTATCAGCTCAGTTCCAGCAGCATTTCTCAGTGGCCTTGCAGCCCAAGTATGTGAAGTCTTCAGCAATAGGGTCTTACCATCTATTCCTGGTGGGAAACCAAGGGCCTCAGCAATGGCCTATAATGTTTTGGGGGCATCAGAGACCTCTCTGGCCAACAACTCACTGGAAATTATCCCATCCCTGGCACTGAAAATTTTCTAGCAACAATCTACGGCTCCTGAGTGTTTTTAATTCTGAGGTCCATTGAACAAACCAATGAGGGTACAAACAGGCTAAGGAATACATTTAAAAGACAATTTCAAACAAGCAACGTGTGAACAGAGTTGATGGTGTCAAAACTCATTGTTACTACCAATTTTGTTTAAAGCTATTAATTGGCTGTGTGTGTGTGTGTGTGTGTGTGTGTGTGTGTGTGTGTATGAGATTGAGAGAGAGAGAGAGAGGGAGATGTAATTCTCCAACTGAGCAACACACCTTTCTGTAAAGCCAGCTGAGCGGCCGGAGCTCAATAGAGAAGGCTCGCTTTACAGGCAGAAAAGGGCTGCTACTTCTAGCAGAGGAGTAAAAAGGCAGATCGATCATTTCAAAGTTAATTTCCTTGTAAAGGTGAAAGCAGAGAGCCTTTCTTGTCATGCTAGATAAAAGGGGACTGTTTGGGGATTTGGCCATTCTCTCTGTCTCCTCAGTGTCTGCCTCTCTCCTGATGTTTTGAAAGGTCAGATAGCCACATAGTGGTTGTTTGGTGCTCTAGAAGTTCAGCAAGAGAAGTTACATTTTCCTTTGATCTCTGGGATCTACCGGAGAAGCTGAGGCCAAACCAGTATCCTCCTGGACATTCTAACAATGTAAAGACAGGCATACATTTGAGAACCACTACAGTGACACTTTCCAGTGAGGTTAAATTCCTGACAGTGGGGACAGATAGAGAAGATGGGTTCCTCCAGGGTTAATTCATTGCCTTCCCTGGGACTCTCATTCATTTCTACCTGGAAGCCAAAGAGGGAGCTGCCTCCTCTTCCCTTCCCTTCCCTTCCCTTTTCTAAAAGTATTTTTAAATTGTGTTTTAACTATTTATTTATTTAAGAGTGAGAGAGAAGGAGAGAGAGAGAATGAGCACACCAAAGCCTCTAGCTACTGCAAATGAACTCCAGATCCTGTGCCACTTTGTGTATCTGGTTTATGTGGATACTGGGAAATTGAACCTCAGTACTTAGGTTTTCCAGGCAAAAGTGCCTTAATCACTGAGCCATCTCTCCAGGCCTTCCCTTACTTTTGGTCCTGCCCTCTGGCTTCATTGGATTAATCCTCTATTTTTTTTAAAGGTTAAATTATTTTTATTCAGTTTTCTTTTTCTTTCTTTTTTCTGTAGAAAGAGTGATTCGGAAATACTACAAAGAGCAAAAAAGCAATGAAAAACAAATTGCTGTGCATGGAGCTTCATTGTGGAGCAGCAAGGGAGGCTAATTCACTTGACTGTGACTGGTTCATAACTATCCCAGCTACCCTAAAATGAAATATCTCATATGGTACCATCTTTGCCACATAGGTCATAATCTTATAGTGATCACAGCAGGGCTAGGCTCCATTATGGAAAATGAGACCCCAGCTAATGCTCTCAAACAATCCCTGCCTGCCAAGCAGCTATATGGGTGCTGTAGTTGTGTTTACCTATTACCATGCTTTTATTTTTTTTTCTTTATTAGTTAGTTTTGTATTCAGCAAATAGAGTCAGTTTGGTACCATTATTAGGCTCATCCATGACCTACCCCTCCCCTTGGGCCCTCCTTGTTGAGGTATATGGATCATGCATTGTGGAGTTAGCCCACAGTTATGGGTAAGATAAATGACCCTGCATATCATGACCCAACATGTGGCTCTGACATTCTTTCCGCCCCCTCTTCCGCAAAATTTCCCTGAGCCATGTTGGGTTCATTTCTGGTCTGCTTCAGTGATGAGGTGTTGGGGGCCTCTGAGGCTCTGGCTCTCTGATTTGGTAGGAGTTGATTTTTCTCTGTGTTGATCTCCTTCCCCCTTGTGCTGGTATCCAGTTCATCAGGAAAACAGCACCCTTGCTTGTTTTGCCAATTTTTCTTAGTTTCAGCCGGGGCCCTTTTGAGGTATGATGGGGTGGCTCTCTCCTTAGGATCTACATCTATCTGAAAAAGAGAAGCAGATTCTCCAACGGAGAGTAAGTTAGCACCAGGACAAATGAGATAACCCTTACTTTTTTTTTTATAGAGAATTTAATAGGTGTAGGCCCTCTTGTAGCCCATGATTGATGGCAGCTTGATATTGGCGAGTGGGCTTATGTTTGGATATGGTTCTGACTTGTTTCCCAGCTCCAGCTATTGGTCCCGTACCACTGAGGATATCAGTAAGCCAAATTAAGAGCAGTTGGTTCCCCACCATGGCTGTGTGCCACTATTGCACTTGTGTGGGCATCACAACAAGTTATTTGCTGCTAAGTATGTTAGACCATGAGTTGCTTGGACAGATATTGGTCATTTTCCCCCAGTCGCCCATGTAGCACCTTCTGGCACTAGACGCACTGACTGTCTGGGGACTGACTGTCTTCCAACTTCCAGCCATGCCATTCTATTTTGCATGTTAACCACATAAGGTGTCTTCAGCAGTAGGGTCTTACCACTAACCTTTGGTGGGTCATCAAGTACTCTGACAGAAATCGGTCTGTCTTTTAGGTTTAATCCTCTTTTTCCAAGGAAGTGTCCCTAGTATTTTAGGGGACGTTGATGACCCTCTGAGTTAAACCCTTACTACAATAGACTTGTCATCAAGTTATTTTGAACTTGTGATGGCTCATAGAATCCAGAGAACTCTGATGACTCAAGTTACTCTGCCTCAAGAACTGAATACTCTTGACTTGGAAATGCCATCTTGGCCAAAGACTTCATTTAATTAATCAAGTAGTCTGTCTCTGTCTGTCTGTCTCTCTCTCTCTTTCTCAGTCTCTCTCTAACCCAGGCTAACTTGGAACTCACTTTATAGCTCAGAGTACCCTTGAACTCACAATGACCTTCCTACCTCAGTCTCTGAAGTGCTGGGATTAAAGGCATGAGCCACCAGGCCCGACTTGTTTTTCTCTTAAAGCTGTGAAAAGGCAATAATGAACAACAGTCTTTGGTCTGCCCAGCATCCTTTCCAACCCCACCCTTCTCCAGCATTATGAGTCATAGTTTTGGCCTTAAAACTGAGGTATGGAGATGATGGAGAGAAGCACTTTCTCCCTGGGTCCCTGGACTACCCACTGAGGACAGGTTGTGCAGACCCTGCCGGCTGTCCCATGTGCTACAGTGCACTAAGAGAAGACTCAGGGCAGAGAGAGGGAAAGTGCATCTCAGGAGGGGGCCATAAGATGTCCTGAGGCTGCTCTGTCTGAGGCCAGTTTATACTCTCACCTTTCAGTTCATAAAATGGCCTACGAACTTACATTTCTTTGTCTATGCCAAATTAAATTGGTATTTTGACCTGGTCTGATGGCATAGGCTGAGGATGTCAGCTTCCTACCTTGGGAAGATGTGTCAAGAGGATCATAAGACAGCCTGGGCAACTTAGCAAGACTATGTCTCAAAAATAAATAAATAAAACATAAATAAATAAAAGAAAAGCTCAGAATGTGCTTTAGTGTTAGAATACTTGCCTATAATATTCAAGACTCTAAGTCCAATCATAAATACTACACGCATAAGTAAATTAATTAAATAATAAGTTTAGATTTTGCCATTTAGAACCTGAGTAATCCTAGCAAATATATCAGGCATAGTTTTAACTATTTATGTGAATTGAGTAGAGACTATATTTCTTGAAGTGGATGAGAGAATTTTTTTAAAAACAACAAAATGGCATGTACAGTATTCAACCATGTCTATTTCTAAGCTCAAAATAATTAATTAATTACTAGTTAATTATTAAAAAATAATTAATTAGTTAGTTACCTTGTCATCATTGTGTCAAAATGTACATTTATTTATCGGAGGAAGGGTTTACTTCAGGTTACAGTGCTGGGCTATGGGTCATCACGTGGGGAAGGCGTGGTGTGGAAGCAGACAGTGATACATTCTGATGCTCAGCCAACTCTCCACTGTTTACATGCCTCAGGGCCTTGTTCTGCAAAATGGCGCTGCCCAGTTAAGGTGGATCTTCCTACCTCACTTCACCTAATCTAGATAATCCCTCACAGGTGGTTCTAGGCACTGTAAAGTTCACAATCAAAACAAACCATCACAGTTATTGGTTTAAAAAAAATAAATCTAGGGCTGGAGAGATGGCTTAGTGGTTAAGCGCTTGCCTGTGAAGCCTAAGGACCCCGGTTCAAGGCTCAATTCCCCAGGATCCACGTTAGCCAAATGCACAAGGGGGCGCACACATCTGGAGTTCATTTGCAGTGGCTGGAGGCCCTAGCGCACCCATTCTCTCTCTCTCTCTCTCTCTCTCCATATATATATATGTCTGCCTCTTTCTCTCTCTGTCTGTCCCTCTCAAATAAATAAATAAAAATAAATAAATCTATTTTCAAGATGACTAGGACAGATTTACACAATCAGACTCTACAGGTTTATAATTTTAGTCAATTTTTAGTTAATTACTCATGAAAATGGCATCTTTCCTACATATGAAAACAATGATTAATTCTGAGTTAAGATACTGCCATCAACTGCAATGTGGGGGAAAATGATCAATTAGAAACAGCCTTAATTGAATTATTGCAGCAGAAAACAGTTTGTGTTGCAAATTTTAATCTCATTATTCTTATTTAACTTTCATTAGAAAGTAACCCTGTTTTCTCTGCTTTCCCTTCTCAATTCAAAAGTGCAAACCATTTTCTTTCTCTGAAAAGCTTTTTGAAAGAAAAAGAATTGCAGGCAGATTTAAATTATGTAATACCTGCCACCACCTAATTGCCTAAGAAATCCAATAAGCACTTGGATAATCATTTTCCCCATTTTCATAGCTCACACTTAAAATGATGGCACACACAATAAATGGAAAATGTGTGCACATAGGAAAAAGCCTATTCAAGATGCCCATTTAGTCTCTTATTTATGCCTCCAAATGCCTCTGCTTAATGGCAGGTTGCAACTTCCTTGGAAAACTTCCTTTGAAACGTTGATTGATTCATTTCTCTTTCAGAACATCAGCAGTACAAGATGTTTTAGCTTTCCTTCAGCATCTTACCTACAGTCAGGGTGTCTCAGGAAAGTGACTGTGTTAATAATGTACGTGGGAATAACACTGTGCAAGCCTTTCATGCAAGCATTGCAACACATTTGTGTAATTAAATCCCCGTCGTTGTTTTGAACATTGAAAAACTACAAAGATTCTGTCAGTATGTGAAGGCCTGTGTATGTGGAGGGGGGGGAGGGAGTCCTACTGGAATAATAGGAACTCTTCAAAGATGGGGGTATTCTATATGCTTCCTCTTTCATTCCCCAAAGTGTGTGGGCAGGGACTGTTTAACTTGATCAATGTTTGAAAGACATCCTAAACACTGAGCTGATGCCTAAGCTATTCCAGAAGAAAAGTCAATTATGAATTCCTGGGAAAGGAATTCTGTGTTGGAGTTCAATAGAACCTTACATTTTGAGAGCTTGTATGTGACTGTAAACTTGAGTTGCATTTATAAGCAAGAAGTCAGTTGATAACTAGTCACTGAGGTGACACACTGAGAGAAGGAATTCCTCCTGTGAGTCAGCTGAGGAGACCCTCCAGTCAGTGACACAGAAAGAGGGTTTTCATCTACTGTACACTGAGCTGTTTCTGCCTCTAGTCTGTTTTTCTACCAAATATTAGACAAAAAGAACATTTCAAATATATCAAGACTAAAGTTTTAATTAACTGAACATTCACTTTTGCTTTGAGTGTCCTAGAAAAACCAAACAATAAAAAATTGCTTAGTGTTTTTTTATTGAACCTCCATGATAGGCAGAGACTTTATAAATTAATATTATAAAGATGAATAAAATTCATTTTCTCAGTCATTTCTTATCTATGTGAAAGCTATTTTTTCCTAAATTTTACTCATGGCTCAAGTGTGAAGGTCTCCGCAGTACAAGCCTAAATAGTGCTTTGAATGTATTCAGCCATAGGTATTCTCAAAGCTACTTGCAAATGATGGTTACTTAACTTTTCTTACACATGGTATTGATTCATTTTTTTTAAATGATAGGTTTGCCAAGAGTACTCTATTCAATTCATTTTTCTGTTCTCTAAGAAACATCAGGAGGCAATTTCATCGAGAAAATATGAGCATATAGACATTTTCCTTGTGTCATATATGGATGCAATCTTGATTTTCATCTATACTAGCATTCCTCCTGATATACCTCTGTTGCAGTCAGGTTCACATTGTGGGCAGAAAACACTTGACCAAGAGCATCTTGTGGAAGGAAAGGGTTTATTCTAGCTTACAAACTCAAGGGGAAGCTCCATAATGGTAGGGAAAAACAATGGCATGAGCAAAGGGTAGATACCACCTCCTGGCTAACATCAGGCAGAAACAGCAGTAGGAGAGTGTGCCAAACACTGGCAAGGGGATGCTGGCTGTACACCCATAAACCCACTCCCAACAGTACACTGTCTCTAGGAGGATCAGTTCCCAAATTGCTACAGTTGGGGACTCAAGCACTCAGAATGCATGTTTACTGGGGATACCTGAATCAAACTACCACATTCACCCCTGGCTCCCATACACATTCACCCCTGGCTCCCATAAACTGATAACCATATATGATGTAAAATACAATGCAATCTGCATAAATTTAAAAGTCCCCATAGATTTTATAAATCCCAATGACGTTCAAGCATCCCTATAATCCAAGGTCTTTTAACTGAGCCAAAAAAAAAAAAAAAACAGCCATAGTGGCACAGAATAAACATTCAACTGCAAGAGATGGCATTGGACATTCCAAAGAAATAGTCCACCAGTACAGGATGAAAAACAGAGTAAACACTGTAGCTCCAAGTTTGACAATTCTAACCAGTAACAAGTCTCCATGTCTGATATTTCTAACCAGTGACAACTCTCCATATCTGATATTTCTAACCAGTGACAAGTCTCCATGTCTGATAATTCTAACCAGTGACAAGTCTCCATGTCTGATAATTCTAACCAGTGACAAGTCTCCATGTCTGATAATTCTTACTAGTGACAAGTCTCCATATCTGGTATTTCTAACCAATGAAAAGTCTCCATGTCTGATAATTCTAACCAGTAATGAGTCTCTGGAGTTCTAGTTCCACCCCTCCAGATAGGCTACTCACAGTCCTGGGAAATGTCATCTAGTGCTGGCAGCTCTCCAAGGCAGCCATCCCATAGTCCCAGCATCTCCAATGGGTCTCTGCTGGAACTTATGGTTCATCCTCATGGCTCCATTGGGCATCTACACAGGTAATCCAATAAACCTGCTTCACACTGCCCATGGCCATTTCGAAAATACAAAACCACGTTTCAAATTCAATGACCCTCTCTTTCCTGCATGTGTTAGACTACATAGTACCAGGTAGACAGCCTATTTGTTAATCCAAGAGGGAATAAAGCCAACTTTGAAGAATAGGGCACTCCTTCAGGATTGAGACCCCTTTAAAAGAGTCTGCATTATTCTTCTTGTCCCAGTGCAGATCAGATGGCCCAATCTCAAGGGTTGTAATCGCTCAGACAACTGCAGCTGAATGTGCAGCAATTTTAGTCCAAAGATTTCCTATTTTTCTGTGCCATATCCCTCTGCTTACACCAGTCCACCTCTATACAACACAACCCTACACAAGTTCTCAGGGCATAGGCAAGCAGAATTCAGTAAGCCTCTCACATAAACTGCTTCTAGCCAAATCCAGGCAAATTTCTTCCTCATAGTCCATAGTTCTTACTGCATTCAGTTCTTTCAACTCTGACCATAATAGTCCATCAAGCTGTACTTACAGCACTGCAGGGCATTTCTTAGGCCAAGGTTTCAAACCCTTCCACATTCCTCTCAAAAATCAGTCCCAAAGGCCAAAAGCCACACAGGTTTCTAACAGCAATGAGCCCACATCTGGTACCAGTTTTACTGTTGCAGTCAGGTTCACATTGTTGGCAGAACACACCCGACCAAGAGCAGCTTGTGGGAGGAAAGGATTTATTTTGGTTTGCAGACTCAAGGGGAGGCTCCATGGTGGCAGGGAAAATGATGGCATGGCATGGACATCACCTACTGGCCAACATCAGGTGGACAACAGCAACAGGAGAGTGTGCCAAACACTGGCAAGGTGAAGCTGGCTATAACACCCATAAACCTGCCCCCAACAATACACTGCCTCCAGAAGGATTCAATTCCCAAATTGCCACCAGCTGGGGACTCAAGCCCTCAGAACACACAAGTTTATAGGGGACACCTGAATCAAACCGCCATACCTTCCAATCAAATTCTCCATCTTTCAAGGGCCGACATAAACAGTCTTCTACAGAGCGTCTATGTTAGAACTTACACATTGGCATCATTGAGTGTGACAAATTATTGCTGGTAAGAAATACTTAGCACGTGGTTACAGTTTGATTTTAAAAAAGAAAATGATCCTGTGGCTTCATAGTAGGGAAAGGGAGACAGAAAGAGTGTGAGAGTGGCTTTATACTAAACATTTAATTAGCATGATTTCTTTTTTAATCTTTACCTCTAATAAAACGTGTGTATATGTTTAATAATATATATATATATAATATAATAATGATACATATATATTTGTAGACACACATATATGTGCATACATGTGTGTACACTCATACACATGCATATGTACATGTGTATATCTTCTCATGATTCTCTTTTTAAGAACAAACTTTTTTCTTTATTTACTTATGTACCTGGTGCTTTACATCGGTATAGGAGAATTAAACTCTGGTCTTTAGACTTTACAGGCAAGCACCTTAACTGAAGAGCCATCTCTCTAGCCACCAGCCCTCTTAAAAGTACTTGGTTATTTTGGTTTCAGACTTAATTATCCCTGACACCTCTAATACTTACAGGTTGTTTTTACAGCTCACCATTTCTCTTGCTTTTCCAGCATGCTCTGTTTGTTTTTCTGTTTTGAGCATGTAGTCTCCTTATACAATTGCAGTGGCTAACGGTGGGAATCAGACGGTCAGCCACATTGAAGCCATGACTGACTTGCAAATGCCAGTGTTGGATCCTCAAGAGATTAGGCAGATGTCCTCTGTGGATAATTTTAGCTTTTAGAAAACAGAATTTTTTTTCTTTGTCTTTGGTTTTTTTTGTTGTTTATTTTTCTCATTGTAGGTCATGGCTAGGCTTGTGAATAAATGACATCTGAGTTAACATAAAAACAGCTAAATACTTTTCCATGGTTGCATTTTAATTTAGTTTAGAAGACAAATTCCATTTGTTACATTCCATTTTGAAATTTTTTCCATTGTAGAATTTAGGGTTTAGATCCCTGTGCTCAGAAGTGGGGGCAAGAGAATCTCAAATTGAAAATCAGCCTTGACTTTGAGACCTATCACAAGAAAAAGAGAGAGGGATAGAAAGACAGAGGGAGAGGAAGGAAGGGAGGGGAAGAGAGAGAAATTAAGAAAGAGACAGAGATGACAGGGGCAAAGAGAGAGGAGGTATCACTAAGGAAAAATGGAGGTTTTGAAGAACTGTAGAACTATTTTAAAGTCTCAGCCTAGCCCTGCTCCACTGAGTGGCCCTAGATGGAAAGGTGGCTTTATGGAGAAAGTGTGTCTGCTCATTGCTCTACACTTGAACTTAGTTCCAAGCCAGAGGGATTGGTACCAAGCTCCTGGGTGCTGAAGTGATCACAGGAGGACTTCTAAAGTGCTCCAGGACTGTCTAATCCAGCCTGATTTAAGCCATTAAGCAGATAATACAAGGGCTTAAGGGCTGATCCAGGGTCTCGGAAGGAGCTTATTCCTCCTTTCTGAACATTGTGTCAGGTGAAACAAGGGCAAATAATAACAAAATGAAGTCAGATGGAATATCTGTTTTCATGTTTCTATACTTAAATATCTTTATTACAAAAGTGGAGCATTTGATTACTCTGTGGGTCTGAGAATAAAAGTACCTTCCATTTCCCTTAGAATTCTGAACTGAGAACACCTACCAAAGAGAAAGCCACTGAGTATGTGTGGGCCACAAGGTCACCTTGATGGCTTTTACTATGCACCAGCACTGCTTGTCTGAGCACCCCTGGCACCCAGGGCAGCAGGCTCTCCACAGCAGGGCTGCATGTGGGCCTGTAGCCAAGAGAAGAGCCATGGGCCCTGGTAGCTGACCTCTCATTCCACACTCATCCTTATCTCCTATGTTGGTGAGCCCAGTACTTCTTGAGTAAGAATGGTGCAGAGGACTCAGTTAATGGTGATCTCTCCATGTGAAAAGACACATGAAGATGGAGAAGAAACACTCCCATGTGTCAGGGGTTATGTGGACCTCTCAAGCCTGGTATTTATTACTCTTATTTATTCACCAGGGTTTATGTAAAGATATCATTTAACCTGAAAATATTTTACCACATCTAGGTCCACAGAGAACACTGTAAAAGATTAATTATGAGTATTATTTTCAATATTTTATAGGTGAGGAAATAGAACCTGAGATAAATTACTTGACTTGCTTAAAATATAACAATTAGAAGAGCCAAGAGTCAAATATAGGACTGTCTTACTTGAAAACCCATTTCTTCCACATACCCAGTTACTTCTCATATTAATAAATATGATAATACTTTCTTCAGGAAAATTAGATTTCTTATTTGAAAATCATTATGGAGCTGTGTTGGAGGAATTGATGATTCACTGATATAAAGTGTGGACTGATTTTTTAAAGCCTTGTTCTGTGAAATAGTTTTATACTTACAGAATAGATGTAAAAATATCCCAGAGAATTCCCATTGGCACTTTACTTGGCTGGCTCTTCTTAATGGCAACATCTTACATAACCATGGTATAATTATCACGCAGAAAACTGTTATTGGTACAATGCTATTAACTAAACTGCAAGCCTTACTCAAATTTCACCTTAGTGTTCACTGCTGGCTGTGAATTTTGGGCGGGGGGCAGGAACGGTATTATATTATTTCTTATTCCAGTGCACATCTGATCTAGAGTTAGTGATCACTGGCTGACTGTGGGATGAGTACATGGATCGGATGGATTAAAAGTCCCACTGCATCTTGGGGTGGGTTTGTGTGTATTTGTGTGCCACAGGTGTGAAGTACATGAGGAACGCCTGAGGCTTCGACTTGAGTGAATGTTACTTTAGAAGTAAATTTCACCTAACACTCTGTGGTCCACAGCCCTTTAGAACTGTGAAAAAGCTTGAAAACACTGGAGAGTATATTAACAGAACTGAGAACAAGATATGGTAGAGTCCAGTCACCAAGCAGAAAGCTGTGATGCAGCATTCATTTTATTGTATGTGTGCGCATGTGTGCGTATGTGGTTCATCGGACTTTGGTAAGCAAAGGAGAAAGTGCTGGCAGTCTTCCCTGAGTTTCTAGGCTGGTCATAGGATTTGAATGTTAAATAAAACCAAACATTTTGCTTGCTTGAAGAGAAATCTGAGTAAATACTTCAAAGACTTCTGTTTTCTTTCACACTGAGTTCAGTGGAGAAAACATTAATGTTGTGACAATTTCAAAACTAAATTCTATCCTATCCGATCAGCCCTTATAACCAAAGAATGCCAACCCAGGACAATGCCAGCATGAAAAATCCAGAATTCGTATTAGATTAAAATGCCCCAAATTGGGCTGGAGAGATGGCTTAGCGGTTAAATGCTTGCCTGTGAAGCCTAAGGACCCCGGTTCAAGGCTTGATTCCCCAGGACCCACGTTAGCCAGATGCACAAGGGGGCACACGTGTCTGGAGTTTGTTTGCAGTGGCTGGATGCCCTGGTGCGCCCATTCTCTCTCTCTCTAACTGCCTCTCTCTCTCTCTCTCTCTGTCTGTCACTCGCAAATAAATAAATAAATAAATAATTTAAAAAATATATTAAAAAAATAAAATGCCCCAAATTGTTTTTTTTTCCTTGCTATTTTTTCTATTTCTTGTTAATCAAGCTTAAAAATCTTATTGTAAACAAATCTAAAAAGACCAGAATGAGGAACAATTCTTGACTGGGTAAAACTAGAATTGCAAATTATAAAAACTGATTTTTTTTTCTCTAAAAGTTAAATTTTCTAAAGAATTTCATTGTTTTATTGCATTTAGATGGAAGACGTCATAGCTCGCATGCAAGATGAAAAGAATGGAATTCCTATCCGCACTGTCAAAAGCTTCCTTTCAAAGATACCTAGCGTCTTCTCTGGTAAGTTTGCATTCAGCATAGTTTTATTTTCTTCAGTACTTTTTATATACACAGTTTAAAAACTTTGCCTCATTGTCAAATTACAACTTACAATGTGCCATGACATGTTCATCATCATGGTGGATGTTGGAAATGAGCATAAGACAAGACAAGAATCCCTAAATCATAACCCAGCAGCAAGCCAGTTTGGAAAGATGGACTGAATAAACGTGAAATAATAGAAAACAATATGAAAACAAAAAATGCTATATGAAGCAATGTTGGAATCAGAGAAGTGACTAAGTTTTGAGGACAGCCGCTGCCCACTGAAGTTTCCAGGTTCTTGTGTCCCAGGACAAGGAATTGTACCTGAGACCTAGTAAGGTAAACAGAAATAGAGACACTTTATTCGGAAAGAGCATGGATGAGGGCGTGTGTATTAGTCAAGGTTCTCTAGAGGAACATAACCAATAGAGTGAATGTATATCATAGGAAGGGATTTATTGGTTAGGTTGCAGGATACAAGCCAGGCAGTCCATAGTTACGTGTAGGCTTGAGCATCGAGGAACCCAGTAGCTACTCAGTTCACAAGGCTGGATGCTTCAGCAGTCCCAGTCTGATGTCAAAAGCCTGGTGAATTCCTGGAGATCCACTGGTCTTCAGTCCACATTGGAAGACTGATGAAGTTTGGTTCCAATGCCCATGAAGGATAGCTGAATCATAGCAGATGCTTGCACGAGTGAATATCAAGGGAATCAGGTAAAAAGTATGCACTATTGAGCAACATAGGTAGCCAGGAAAGGGCACTGTGTTCTCTCAGAGCTTCTTTTATGTAGTCGATCATTGGGAGGCCTCCCATTCTGGAGAAATGACTTTCTTCCTCAAATAAACCTTTTAGAAAATTCTCTCACAGATCTGTTCAAGAGACATATCTCTTACTTCACCCTTATTCAGACCAAATTGACAACAGTAATGAAGCATCACAGCTAGTGAGGTGGAAAAGATATAGACTCAAAAATCACCAGGCCATAAGCTTCTTGGCCCTATGTAGGTCATTTACATATAGCACCTTCTCCTCTCACATTTGCATATCACGTACTTTTATTGGTGCTGTGTTGTTACATGGACCCAGCATTGAAGGTTTCTAGTTTTCTGGTTGACATCACCTCCTTTTATATGTTGACCTTGATATACCTTCTTCAAGGCAATAATTTCCAGACACAATGTCACACAAATTATATATGGAAGTTAAAAGAGTAAACCAAAAGAAAAAAAATGAGGAATCAAGAAAGGGTTCTGAAGTGCAGAAACGTTCTGAATTGAAAAGATGAGGAAAAGGCTACCACCAGCATGGCTGAATCTTAGGCAGTGTCCGTGTTACAGAGAGCAGAAGAGATAGGGGTGACTGGAAGTGTGTCTGATTGTGAGGGTCTCTGATTGTACAGCATCTTATTCTAATAAGTATCAGTATCTGGTAAGTATATGATAAGAGGGTGTTTTGGGGGGTGTTTACATTTTGCATAGAATGAGATGATAAGTGCCCAGGGTTCATTGGTACTGTAGTTACTATGGTAGGCAAAGGTTCCTGTAAGAATATTTTGAAGAGCCAGGCGTGGTGGCGCACGCCTTTAATCCCAGCACTCGGGAGGCAGAGGTAGGAGGATCGCCGTGAGTTTGAGGCCACCCTGAGACTCCATAGTGAATTCCAGGTCAGCCTGAGCTAGAGTGAGACCCTACCTCGAAAAACCAAAAAAAAAAAAAAAAAGAATATTTTGGAGTTTACAAGCCTCTGGCATTCAGGAACTAAAGGAAGAGGGAAATGTAGGAGAATTTGTTAAATAACTAGGCATATAGGATAAAAGAGGACATGGACCAATGTTTTTGCTTTCATCTGGTGACAGAGAAGTAGAAAATCCTTTTTAGAAGGATTTTAGAAGGAAATTCTCAAGTTTCATGGGAAGTAATGAGCAACAAAGAAAAAAATGAATTTGACCAAAATGTGTTCTCTGACTCATGCAACATTGACAGGTCCTGTGTGGACACAGGGTAGTGTTGATTATGACCTTGTCAGTTAAGAAAGAATCAAGGCCAGATTCACTAAAGCCTGAAGGTCCATGATGGTGAAGTGAGATTCACAAGACAGAGGTCAGAATGAGAAGAAAGACTATGTGACAGAATCCTTTTGGAAAGGTTGGTTTGCTTCCTCATGAAGCAGAGTCAAGGGAAACCTGAGATCAGGAAACTTCAACCTTGGGAAGAGGATATGACTCAGAACTGGAGGAAGATGCACGCAGACCCAAATGTTGGGGTGTGATAGCTGTGTTGACTTCAGAGATAAAAGAGAGCACTCAGAGTGGGGAAAGCTTATTGTTAATAACAGAATGTGTCTTCTTGCTTATTTCTCATTCCCTTTTGTGCTCACCTCATTCCAGTTTTTGTTCTTTCTTGACAATGCCTTATGTTTTCTATACCTGGGAATTGACCCTAAATCTTCTATCTTTGGCACCCTATTTTCAGGCCATTATGACTGTTAAAATGAATCCATTCCTCCATAATACAGAGAACTCTTCAATGAAAATTATCCTCACATTTATTCTTCTTTTTCCTCCTCCTTTTCTTTCTCCCCTTCTTCTCCCTTGCCCCTTTGTCCTTTATCACCTCCCTTCTATCTAAACAGCAATAAGATAATAAAAAATTCACAAAGTTAAACTTGTTGAGAAAAAAAATCACAATTTTATACACTAGCTTTGTCCAACTAACAAAGGCACATATTTTGGCTTTTCTAGACTTTGTTATATTAATATTTTTAGGTGTGGTTAACAGGATGTGGAAAATACAACAAGAAAAAGATGTGTCCATTCAAGGGTGCATTAAGCCACTAATAGGAGTTTTGTGCTTTGAATATAGCTCTTCACCCAGTTTTGCAGTCTGTGGTTATAGAAGTTATATGTTCTCCTTGAGTCTGGAATTTTAAATTTCTTCAGATAAGAATACCTCAGCAGCAACTTGTAGAATTATTGAGGATATTAAGATCTTAAAGGAAAAGTAGGATTAGACATACACTAAGAAAAAACCCTGAACATCCTTCTTCATTGTTCAAATGTATTAGACACAAAGTCCTTATGGTTGCAAAATAATAGAAATGATAATAAGGATGCATATGCAATTTTTATGCAATAGGAATGCACAACTTAGGCTGGACCAAATGTTGATCTGGAGTGTTGGTACCACAGATTTGCTGGAGTGAGGAGGAATTTTTAGGAATTTCCAAGTTTCCAGGTACAACCTAATTAATTAGGACTGAGATGAAATCCGAGGATCAGAATTTGTAAACTGATAAGATCTTCATGGATCTCATCTGTCAGTCTTAGATCCGTGCTAATAGTATTTTCCAGGGGAGATTTTATTCAAATCAATAGTCATTGATCGAATACATACTATGTTCCATTCAGTTTTGAGGGATAATATTTTAATTGAAAGAGATTACACAGATTTTTTTCAAGTGGTGTCATACAAAAAGTGAGATCTTTTAGCAGTTGTTCAAATAATCATTTGTCCAGTGAAACTCATTACTTTGAATGCTAACAAAAATATAATAAAAATATAATATTCAAAGTCAGTTGCTGAAAAAGAACTGTCCAGACGCTAGTACTGTAGCATTTCAGTCAACTAAAATCCTGATCTTTATTACCTTAACTTCTTTTAAAAAATCATGATATTTGGCTATCACGGTTACAATGTTGTTAAGGCAGATGCTTGTGTAATTATTTGCTTGCTGTTTTGTTACTTTTGTAAGGTTATAATCAATACATCACTTCACAATCTCTGTTTCCCAGAAGATCAATGAAATAAATGCCATTCTTAATAAAGTACCATGAGTCTTTGAAGACAAAAGTGGCCTTTTCTGTATTTTAAAAAATGATAAATATATGTACATAATATATATATATATATATTCGCTATATGTCTTTATTCCATTTAGTTGCCAGAAAATTCATTGACAAATTTAATTATTTATTCATACTTTTTTCAACTGATTTGTGACTGTCAAATATGTCATCCTTTTTCATTTTTAAAAAATTTTTCTTTAGTATATTCAGACAAGGTCTCACTCAGTAGTCCGGGTTGAGCTGAACCTTATGTTGATCCTCCTGCCTCAGCCTCTGTAATTTATAAGGGTGAGCCACTATGACCTGCAAATTATTAGTATGATGGTATTTTTTGTAATTTTGGGATTTTAAAACAGGCCTGGAACATACTAGGTAAAGTGTTTTATCATTTAGCTCTACCATTATTCTCCTTTTATGTTAAGTTTTCTGTATCTTTAATTGTTGTTTTAGTTTAGTGTATGAAACTTCTGGAGGATGTTAACGTTGTAAATTGCTTCAAGTTGTATTTAGGAGGTGAAAATATCTAAGAATTTTCTATTATATGATATGGAGTTATTTTTCCCAGCATCCTCCTAGTTCACATATGGCTGTGTCTTGTCTTTGGAGAGAAGTGGTCCATTGCAATATAAAATGGAATATCCACTTCAAATATTGCTACACAAGAGTTTGATAAGACTGCTTATGCAACCATTGTGCTTTTGTACAACTGTATCATCAAATTAGAAAAAAATAGCTATAGAGCTAAAGATATATTGTAGAGTTTGTTGAGCCTTTTCTGTAAATGAATTTAATAAGTTTTATTTTTACATAAAAATTATTTCCCTAGAATTCATATCCTGCATTTTACAGACTTTTTCATCTTCTCATCTGAAAATCTTTGGTAAAGCAAGCTATGACACTCTTATCAGCTGAAGATGCTTTTTATTTAAACCATGAATGTAAGCAGAACAAAGACCCAGATCCTCATGGAAGACACAAGTATGAATAATAAAGGAAATGATTAATTTAAAATATAAGGACATTTGTTCATTTTCACAGTATTTTGTAACTATGCTACTTATCATGGCTATAAGCATACTTGAGTAAATCAAAACCAGTGACAAAGGCATTGCTTTTTATAACAAGATGTTGAAATGATGTACTGTTGTGCCTTATTTCTAGAACATGTTACAAAACAAGAAGATTACATATTATTTGGATATGTATTTTTGATACATAATTATGGATACTTTAAACAGCTTAGGGATATGATAAGAATATAATATAAAATAAAAATAAGTTGGAATAATTATTTTTTTGTTTTTGTCTGAGACTTGGTCTTTTAAAACATTTTATTATTTAAATTTTTAATTATTTCACAGAGAGAGAGAGAGGCAGATAGGGAGAGAGAGAATGCATGTACCAGGGCCTCTAACCACTGCAAATTCCAGATGCATGTGCCACCATGTACATCTGGCTTACATGGGACCTGGGGAATTGAACCTGGGTCCTTAGGTTTTGCAGGCAAGTGCCTTAACCACTAAGCCATCTCTCCAGCCCAAGTCTTAGTCTTTTAATCTGTCCAGGATTGTCTCATATTTCTGATCTTCCTGCCTTAGCCTTCTGATTATAGGTATCATTGGGGCCCTCAGTCATGTCTGGCTGTGATATTTTTAATTTAAATAATAGATATATGTGATTTTCATAATGTTTATGGGCAAAATATTAATTATTAGTTTAAGAACATGGCATGTGATTATCCTATTTAAGTATATTAGTTTTATTTGTATAATATTTCAAAGTAAGTATTTATGCATAGAAAAGGAAATAGAGTATCAAACATTCTAATTTTTTGGCCCAATCATGTACAGTGTACTAATGGTATTTAATCTACTGTGGGGTCAATTTAAAAGTGTTACTTCTGTCCTCACTATTGCCTTTGGTTCCCTTGTAAAAGCCTGTATTGTTTCATGGTGTTGCATAATTTGTAGTACATCTTTCAATGTACTTATGGGAAACAATGTCAGAAGGAAACCCTTTAGAGTATTTGTCCAAATATCCGAATTTTTGTGCCTTCTAAGGGTTACCATGATCTTGAATAAAACTCTCCAGTTTCATTGCCTCTAAAAGTTGAAGATAACGCCTAATAACATCCAAGTTTCCTTTCTACATAAATTCATAATTCAGAAAACCCAGTGGAAGGGAAAGATTAGAAGATACCATGGAGACCGGGTTCTCACAAGGACAACTGTTCTTGTGGACCTTGTCATAAGGTCACTGAAGCAAGGACACATCGGAGAAATTCTCATTCTATTTCTCTTCCCAAGGCAGTACATTTATACACATGACTTTCCTTATGCATTTTATGCACTCTTCCAAAATATCTATATTCTAGCTCAAATTTCTCATACTTGTCCTCAGAATTCTATAAATTTTCAATACAGCCTTTCTACTTGAATAACTCAGAGAAACCTCGAATTTAGTATGTCCCAAATGAGATTATGCATGTCATATACTCTTCCAAAATATGTATATTCTAGTTCAAACTTCTCATACTTGTCCTCAGAATTCTATAAATTTCCTTTTTTTTTTTTTTTTTTTTTTTTGGTTTTTCGCCATAGGGTCTCACTGTAGCCCAGACTGACCTGGGATTCACTATGGAGTCTCAGGGTGCCCTCGAACTCATGGCAATCCTCCTACCTCTGCCTCCCAAGTGCTGGGATTAAAGGCATGTGCCACTACACCCGGCAAAATTCTATAAATTTTCAATACAGCCTTTCTACTTGAATATCCCAGAGAAACCTTAAACTCATCTTCCCATTCTACTTTTTGTTTGTTTTCTTGAGGTGGGGTCTCACTCTAGCCCAGGCTGACCTGTAATTCACTATGTAGTCTCAAGATGGCCTCAAACTCATGACGATCCTCATACAACTGCCTCCAAAGTAGTAGGATTAAAGGCATGTGCTACCACGCCCGGCCCTCAGCCCATTCTTACTTCCATTCCAGTCTCATAAAAACTGTGCATGCTGGAAAGGTTAGAGGCACCCTGATTCTTTCCACATCCTTCTCTTCTTGAAGCTACTCCATCAACAGCTACTATAAATGTTTTGTTCAGAGAAGCCATCACATAGTTTGACTTTTTGCCATCTACTCTAATATTACTCTAGGTTGGAATCTTCTTCACTCCCCAAGATGGTGGGGTCTACTCTGACCCATCTCTACTTCCACTCTGTCCATCATCCTTGCTTTCTCCACAGGGCAGCAACAATGGTATTTTCAAATTGCAAATATAACAAGTTGGAAGTCCTTCTTTCATTTAATGACTAAAACCAAAATCCTTAACCAAAACGTCCATAAGAAGGAGAAGCTTCTCCTTTACCTGTGTACTTGTTTGTGGGGTATAAAAATTGAGACCGCAAGAGACAGAGTAATAGGAGAAAAGCATATGAGTTTAGTTTTGTTCTAATATTTTTATTTGTCATAGGGGCTTCATAGAAATGAGGGGGAAACACCACAGAGATGGTTACACCTTGGGATTTATAAATCACTTTAACAAAAGATGATGAATTGCGAAGTAACTAGAATCCTTGGTCCAAATTTATAAAGTTTTGGATTTCAGGGGTAATAAATTGTGGGGAAATGAGTAGAAGTGACACGGGGATAATTAGTGGGAGGTGGGGTGGTTTCATGAGATTTCTTTATGCAGTTTCATTTGATAGTGACTTCATCTTGGGTGAAAGAACACTCTCTTCTTCTGGTAAAAGGAAGTCTCTTTCTTAAGTGAAATGTGTGTTCCGTTTCTATGCTCCAAGTGGGAGAGCATAGCGTCCTCTTGTGTCTTCTGCTTCCCAGTGACTTTCAGCTCAAAGAATCAATGTGCTCATGCAGCATCATTTGAGGTGTTTTGTTTTCCTTAACTCCTGGGCAGCAACATGTTTCTGTGCCTAACTTGGACCTCATCTCACAGCACACTCTGTTCTAGACAAAGAAGTTACTTTCCAGTTATTTCTTTCTACTGCTGCCATTTTCCATGGAGGCTTCCTATAGCCATAATTTACTTTTCTCCATCTGATTTAGAAATGGATAAGTAGATAAGATCTGTCTTGGAGCTGTCCCCGATGGGAAATCAAAAGACCGAAGATGATGCACTCTTGTGGAGCAGGAGCACTTCGTGGAGAGCAGAAGATGGGTTACTCTGGGCTTGCTCTTGTGTTCTGGCCAGAAGAATTGTTTGACTGAGCTCATCTGGAGCAACAAGTGGCCAAGGCAGACGATCTGGGGAATGATAAAGACCTTGCCATGTAAAGACCTTGTAGTGTGACTCCTGGTCACACTGTGATGTCAGGGGAAAATGACTCCAGTGATTTTGAGTTTTAACAAAGAGAACTAGTCCACAAATGAATTTCCAACTGTCCACTATTCACTTTTCTTCAAAGTAAGTCATAACTTATGCTCTGTCATATCATAAGGGAGAAGTTATCAACATGTTTGTAATGTATAAGCTTAAATCCAGGGCTTGGGCAGACCTCGGGTGATAGCCCTAGAAACACTCACTACCATTATCTCATCTCTCCAGATTTACCAGCTGAAAATGAAACATTTTTACTAATCTGATACCCCACAGGACTCTCATGTTCCTTATTTTTAGTAGTAAAATATAGATTTATTAAACGTGAGACCAAAAGCATAGAATACAATCCAAAGGATAAGAGTGAACTTTGAGCAAACATGCAGCTCAAAAACTCATGTTCTTGAAATTCAAAATTTCATTACTGTATTGCTTAGTGATAGCAGGCTTCACTACTGGACAAATGCATTTTCTTCAATGGGTTGGCTGGGGAATGATACTGTTTCCAATATAAGCCATAGTGAGAAATAAACCAGAATTCTCTTCTCCATTCTTTTGCAAATATTACAAGTCTTCATTAAACTTGAATTTGATCATGACTATGAAATAGTCCCATTGCATCTTACAGTTTAGTGTGACTGCTGGTTGCAAGCAACTGAATAAAAATTGTCTTGTTAAGCCAGGTCTCTGAACATGCTTGAAGACTTAATGAATGTTCAGGAGCCATAAAAGCCAGATGCTTGCTCCAGATCACCAGACACTGGTAAGATGGAAGAACTGGGACAAGTTGATTTAGGAGCTCCTGCCAGCCTTTCCCAGGTTTCATGTCCTCCATCTTTGGCTGCCTCGAGGAGCCTTACCACACTGGTGTGATCAGGAAGTAGTGGTCTTTGTCACTCTTCTGTTGCTACTTGGTGTCACGTCTGAATTGTTCATGGTTAATATATTGTCTTACATCAGTTGAAAAGAGCAATGTTAGTGGACAACAGACTTGGACAATGATCCTTATGCCAATTTATTTATTTATTTATTTATTTATTTATTTATTTATTTATGAGAAAAAGAGAGAAGAATGGGTACGTCAGGGCCTCCTACCACTATAAATGAACTCCAGATCCAGGTGCCACTTTTTGCATCTGGCTTTACATAGGTACTCGGTAATCAAACCCAGGCCATCAGGCTTTGCAAGCAAGTGCCTTGAACTTCTGAGCCATCTCTTCAGGCCTCACATTACTTTTTATTCCTGGAGATGAGACCCAGATCCTTGAACATGCCAAGCTTATGTTGTTATACTTCTGAGCTATGCCTCTAGGCTCCAGTAAGTTTTAAGTTTTAGAAAAGCATCTTTATCTGTCTACAGCCTACTCCAATCAACTTCTTCTTCACAGTTCTTTTTTTTTTTTTCTTTTAGCAAGGGTGACACCTAAGGAAGCCCTAATTAGTGACACATTGGTTTACGATGCTGGCACGAAAGACGCATTGCTTTATTTCATATTGTATGATGTTGTGTCATCCTTTGTATTTACTTCCATCCTGTAGCAATGTACCCAATTTTCTGTGATGACTTGTTTTTAGCTATATGGATGAAGCATAAGCTTAAAATAAAACAGCTTAGTTTTATGTATAACCATATGAATATGTAGTATGTCTTGTACCTTGGCTTTTTAAGGATTTCATGTATAATTATTAACGTCATAGAGGGATGATAAGTAGAGAATTAAACTTGTCATATAGGTAGCTGCATAGATTAGTAGTAAAAGGAGCAAGTTTATGGATTGGGACAATGATAATTCTATGAAGAGCATCATTTGCATGTGCATGGATGAGCTGGAGGGATGGCTTCGCGGTTAAGGCATCTGAATGGTTTGGGTAACATTTTTTAAGGTGCCTGAAATGATGTAAAGTCAGATTTGACTTGGAATTAATTTGAAAGGGTAAGGACAGTTTATCACGGTGGCAAAAACCTGCAATCCTGGCATTCGGCAAGTTGAGACAAGACACTACCAATTCAAGTCCAGCTTGGCACACATGATTAAAAATAAAACCTAAGGGTGCCGTTCAGGGGCAGAGCACTTGCTTGGCATGCACAAGCTCTGAATTTGATTTCAACCACCAAGAAAAGAAGGAAAAGATAATAAAGTATTGTGAGGACATAATACTGGCCAGGCAATCCTAAGACCATTCTAAGAGTCTACAATGGTCCTTTCTGCAACTGATGCCTTACTATGAGATTTTCCCCCCATCCATCATAATAATAACTGTCAAGGTTCTACATAAAGTCAGAAATAAATAGATTGATATTGCAAACAACTGCAGAATATTTTGTCAGAAATTATGCTGGTAATGATTTTTCTTTATTTCATTCCAAATAAAGTTCAAAGGTACAAACAGAAAATTTATGAGAAATTAATAAGAAAGTTTAAAAATACACTAAGAACACTGACAGTTCTTAAAGTTCAGTTCTGACAAAAAAAACACAATTCTTTAGAGAAAATGTGAAACACTGGTTAACTAGATTTTCAATACATAATATAAAAACCTGTCCCTTTTTTGTTATGTTGACTTATTCTGTGTGAAGGCACTCTGTGAGAAAGCATCTTGTAAGGAGTTAGGGACATACCCAGAGAAGCCGAGGAGAGGGAGGAGAAACTGAGTTATCATAGATGCAAGTAGATCCTTGCTTTTTTTGGGGGGGGGAGGGGGGCTGTGGAAGGTCCTTTCCATTGGTTGTCTGCTTGACTGACTGTGCACAAGGTCTCAGCTTGGTCCCCGGCACACTTGGCACAGGCAAGTCTGAAATCCCATCAATCCCTGTCCAAGACCAGTGTGGGATGGACACACGAGACCCTGTGTCAATAAATAAATATCAGGAAATGGTTAAAAATGATACATTTTATTCCCGATCACTGGGGCTTTCTTTCACATGTTGTAGATCATTCTTTAGTAGCTAAATTGTGTGGTACAGGTGTATTTATTGGGTTCTCACTGCGTTGGTAGAAAAGTGATTTATTCTGAAATATGACTGGGTAAACTTGATCAGACAAGGGAAAGAGAAAGCGCCAACCTCCGTCCTCAGCAGGATGTGGAGATCATCCAGGTGCTTCGGTTTTAGCTTAATTTTCTTTGTGACTTGTACAACAGACTCAGAAACTAGATCTTTTGGGATAATGGCCCATAGTGGTATTGCTTCCCTGCTGTGCTTTTCTGAACAATTTTTGATTTTTATAGTTTAAGTGATTGTTGGGACTGGAGATGAGTTTGGAATGGTAACATAAAACATTAGTCACTTTGATGTCTCCATTGAGTTATCGTGTAAACTACCTACCATTTTGCCCCTAGATTCTAAGTCGGATATGCAGGATCATTCCCAAGTTTAGCTGGCCTCTTTGTCCTCCAAAGAGCCTCATTCCAAGGAGCAAAAATTCTGCACAGATGCATGGATAGGCCTGTGGAAGTTTTCAAGTAACACTCTTCTCTGACCGCCAAAGGGGCTGAGTTTCTCGTACTGCTTTGCACTGCACTTCACGACATGACTTCTTCCTGTGATGGCCACAGGGGAGCAGAGACCCTTTACACCACAGCCAAGTCACTGATGCTGTGTGAACAAGTCACCGGAGGTAGATTGTTCCACTTCAGTTTACATGCAGAATTTAAGAGTCAATCACTAGTAGGTGACCACTGTGTAAGAAACCACTGTGCCTACAGGATTCTGTACTCTTACAGTTCTCTCGTACCGAGGTGGGCACCCGAGGGCATCCACACAGTGGGCAAGTGCATGGCTGTGATGCAGCGAAGACATATGGGGAAACTGATGGATGTTAGGTAGCATTTCCCAGCACCAGGCACACATGGCAACAACCAAGGACTCTCCACGGCAGCGTGTGAATGCAGCAAAGACGGAAAGTACAGCGCACGTGATAGACAATGTTCTCAAAGTCGGGGGAACCCCAGCTGGTGTGGAATTTCATCGTAGCATTTCAGAGCTCACTGAATGTGGGACCTTTATGTTTATAGGTGATGTCATATTATATTAAAAGTACCATCCAAGCCAAGAGAGAGCAACGCACTACCATAAGAGCCCTGGGAGAGGTGAAGATGCAGGAGGGTGTCGGGACGGACTGGCTGAGGCTCGCAAAGTGAGGCATGAGCTGAGAACTAATGCAGAGTTCAACTTTGGGGTTTTAACTAACGAGTGAGGCCCAGAAAAGGGTTCCCTATAAGGGCATCCTTTGAGAAAAAGCGACTTTGGGACATAAAAGATATATTATTCATTTGTATAGACTAAATTATTCAAAAGTAGAGTATGTTACCAGTCTTGTTAAGACACAAACAGTTTTTAAAAAAAGCCATTAAGAATTATAGGTAATACACAAGATGAACGAGGGAAAGTGGAATATTTGAAATTTTTGTTTATTTTTGTTAGATGATGTCATGGGGAAATTCATTATTTCTAAGTGGTATATGGAAAACATGAAAATGAGTAATAAATGGTGATATATATAGCTGCCATTACTAACCTGCTGACTTGATTTCCACCACCAGGGCATGGGTTAGGCTGGATGATTGGCTATTGTTATTCCTTCTAGACAGTTAATCTACTGCCAAGCCAATAAATTTCCTACAGTGGATGGACACTGGCAGCTGCCGCAGTGTTTTCTAGTACACACAGAGAAGGTATTTGTTAAATTCTTTTTTTTTTTTTTTTTAAAAAAAAAAGAGGTATCAAGTTTTAGGAAAGGATTTTTTTCCCAGTTTGTTTTTCAGCAGCCTGTTCTTGGCACACCTTTAATCTTGTCAGAGTCACCAGCATTAGTAGTAGCCAGTGTGCCCAGATTCTAGTATTGCCCACATGCTTTGCCCAATTCTCTATTATTGCCACTGGGCCAACATACGATAGCATTTGATTTCAGATTTCCTCAAAGCTAGGCAGTTGTTGGCGAGGCTGGCCAGTTCCACTTGTTCCTGTGTGACCATCTTCAGAGTCAGCTTGGACCCCAGCATGTACTTTCCACTTTTCCTAGAAAGTTGGGGCTTAGTGCTGGTCAATTTCCGAGGTATCTTTGTCTTCTTTGAGGGCACCACTTGCTGTATTACATGCAGGATGTCCCCCAAGAGCAGCTGCCAAGATCGGATGGTTACAGAGTGAGAAAGGCGATTTGGTAAATTCTTGACTTCATTAAGTAATCATTAAATCTTCATATTCTCCAGGTGCCTCATGGCCTTTAACACTCCTTAACATGTCTTACCTTCTTCAAAACAGAGCACTCTACATATCACACTTCAATCTAGTGAGATAAAAGCCTTGCCAGTTGTTCTCTTCATACATCATTTGAATTTAATATCACTTCAAATTGATATTGCTTTTTTTCCCCTTAAATATAATTATGCCTTTGTTAGCTAATTTTTTTATTGTGATGTCAATGCTCAGTGGATTGTGCCATCTGGACCCTTACTGACAATAAAACAGAGAAAGTCACAGGAAATCTTTCAAATTTGTTTTGGGAGTTTTCACACTGGAAATGGTTTCTCATAAACACTGCCTTTTCTTTAAACAAGAGACACAAAAAGCTTGCTTCTGCTCATTGCTATTTCTTTAAATCCTAGAAATGATGGGCTGCTACTACAAAGCCTAGGGAGGGTGGCTGGGGCAGGGTCTTCACGACTTTGTTTTGAGAAGAGATCAAGACAGACAAGGTGGCACTAATGTCCCCATTGTCCTCAAGAGTGAATTAGTGTTCATCTTAGGTCTGCTTCAGTGATGAGGTCTTGGGAGCCTCTGTGTTTCTGGATATCTGGTTTGGTAGGAGTTGATGGCTCTCTGTGTTGATCTCCTTCACCCTTGTGCTGGTATCAGGTTCGCCATGAAAACGATACACTTACTTGTTTTGCTAATTATTCTTAGTTTCAGCTGGGGCCCTTTTGAGGTATGATAGGATCTGCGTCTGTCTGAAAAAGAGAAGCAGATTCTCCAAAGGAGGGTAAAGTTAGCACCAGATAAATGGGATAACCATTATTATTTTTTTTTTTTAGAGAGAATTTAATAGGTGTAGGCTCTCTTGTAGCCCACTATTGGTATTAGCTTGATAATGGAGAGTGGACTCATGTTTGGATATGGTTCTGACTTGTTTCCCAGCTCCAGCTATGGGTTCCATTTCATTGAGCAGATCAGTTAGCCAAGACCTCATCACTGAAGCAGACCTAAAATGAACCCGACAAGGCTCAGGGAAATTTGTGGAAGAGGGGGCAGAAAGAATGTCAGAGTCACACGTTGGGTCATGAAACACAGACATTTCCTCCTAGCCATAACTGAGGGCTAACCCCACAATGCACGACCCATATACCCCAACAAGGAGGGGCCAGGGGGAGGACAGGGAGGAGGCTAACAATGGTACCAACTTGACTGCATTCACTGAGTACAAAACTAATTAATTTTTTAAAAAAGTGAATAAGTGCTTGAATGAGTTGCTCATCTGGATGTGTTTATGTGAAATCATGAGTTAATACACAACACAGCCAAAGAACTTGAGCTATCTACTATGCCATCCTGTCTTTTATCCTCATGATAGCTTTTGGCTTCTTCCTAGCCTGTGTCTCCTCCTCCTCCTTCTCCTCTTCCTTCTTCTCCCCCCCCTCTGTCTGTCTGTCTATCTTTGCATCTAGAAGGGCTTCAAATGTAAACTTCCTAATAATTCTAAGAGAAAAACAAACTATGCCCCCATCCCCAGGTCAGCTACTTGATCTTCTTTTTCAGATTTTCCTACTGCTATGTTGTTCTTCACTGAACTCCTTCCGCTGGCTGTTTGTCCGCTGTGGATGAGTGATATGATTGCAAGCACGCGGGGAGCAGCAGAATTCACTCAATTTGCACATGTGTAGTACTTGGTGCCTGGGACACAGTAACCAAGCAGCCAGTGCTAAAGACTTAAAAGACAGGGAGGTCCCCAGCGCTGAGGAACATCCTCAACAAAGGTCACTCTCCGTGGGCTGGCAGGAGAGACAGCACCTCTCCTAATCATTTGCTTCAGTGGCCTCCAGTTCTGCCCAGTGGGACACTTTGTTCTCAGTGGGGGACGCTGTACAGAGGCAACTCTGCATTGCTCTTCATTGCTGCCCCATGTGAGGGTCAGGACATTAACATACGTTTCCTGTTCCCTTGGAGCCCCCAAACACTCCCATTTTTCAAGTTTATTGTTTGCTTTAGAGTTCACCTTCAGAACACTGGATATTCCTGTATGCAGACCTAAATATTCTTCAAAGCCTGTTTGTGAGAGTAAAGAGTGCTTGGTGGGGAAAGGCCTGCGTTGCAGTCTGTCCCACCGTGTTATGTTATGTGTCTGTAGACTTAATACAGAGAAGTGAAGTAACATGTCCAACATGCTACTCTTAACACAGATGACATTTTAATCTTGGTTAGTGCAATATATGTTGAATAAGAAAGGATAAAGAATATGTAGTATTCTGTGATACCAAATTAGACTGGGTATTGACATCCTTGGTCACGTGTGGCACAGAGAGCCCCTGTCACTGCCCCAGGTGTGCCGAACCATGATTCCTTCAGCCTTCCCTTCCTCTGGCCCTGAGCAGCAATAGAAGAAATCAAAAGGCAAATTCTCCAGAAGTCAGGCCAAGGTTGGACATGCTCATCCCTTTCCTTCAAATGCCACATTTTGGGAGCCGTTTTCTCCTTTCCATTTGCTTCCTATTCTTCAGATGAAAGGTCTGTGTTCCTTACCCATTTGTTCCCTGCCCAGCTTGTTTCCAGGGAAACAGCTGGACTTTGTGTAAATACAAGATTTTGTTTTAACCCTCTTTGTCTCCATTTTTATGGAAGCAATATTATGGGCAGCTATTTGTTTCTACATTTGCTGTCTTGTCATATTTAATGGAAATCATGAGATGAATCATGGTTCTGTACTGGTTCTGTTTATTTTCCAGAGATAGAACTCCGTCAGGAAGTGGAACAGTTGATTCAAGCAGGTTCACTTGGATCAGAGCATGGCAGACAAGGGAAGTTAAGGCAGGACTATATGCTTTGTCCTAGCTTGTTTTGTAGAATGAATTCAGAGGGCGAACTTCCTTCTTACTTTCAGATTTGGGAATTATTGACACTTCGATTTTACTGTGTGAACAAAAGTGACAATTTTAGTTCAGGCTTGTAATCCTTGATACTTAGAAGGCTAAGGAGGAAGGCCACAAGTTTAAGGCCTTCTTGGGCTATGGGGTAAGTTGTAGACCATGTTGGTCAACTTGGTGAGACCATGAAAAGGTCAAAAGTGGACAGGGAGATGCAGCCACGTGGTTGGGCACTTGCTTAGCATGCTTGAGATTCTGGAGGCCCTAGGTTCAATTCTCAGCACTGAAAAACAAAACTACAGAAAGACTGACTTTGAAGGTTCCACCCTTTCTTTGAGGCATTCGACTTCCTCACTGAATAGTACTTGCCCTTGCAGATTTCATAGGAAAGAACTTAATATGCAAAGAAATAACCAGATTTATGCAGAAATGGTTGACCACTAGGATAGCAAAGATTAAGGGCAAAATGTTCTTCTTTTAATTTAAATACATTATACATTGAGACTATATCTAAATATATGAACACTAAATTAAGTCCAGGGATTACTTTTATGTGCGATGTTAAGTCTACACGTTGTTGGTTCAAGCATTAAGATCTCACTTCACATTCATATCAGTGGTAATATAAACTTTCATAATCATTACAGCCCCAACTATATTGGGTGAATGCCTGTATATCTGGCTTCAGATTGTCTATCAGGAAGTTGTTCAAAGTATGGCTTTCAACCGATAACTGTTTATTTATCCAAGCCCTTTTAAAATTTCAAAAGCAAGATAAAAATATCCAACTGGAGGGCTGGAGAGATGGCTTAGTGGTAAAGGCATTTGCCTGCAAAGCCAAAGAACCCAGGTTCGATTCCCCAGAACCCACATAAGCCAGATGCACAAGGTGGCACATACATCTGGAGTTCATTTACAGGGGCCCTGGCAAGCCCATTCTCTCTCTCTCTCTCTCTCTCTCTCTCTCTCTCTCTCTCTCTTTCTCTCTTTCTCTCTGTCTGCCTCTTTCCCTCTCTTACTCTCTCAAATAAATAAATAATAAAATAATAAAATTTTTAAAATCAAACTGGAAATGCTTATGGAGGAATATAAAATAGTATGTCTTTCCATACTGACTTGTGTCCATTTGTAATGGTTCAAAGAGAGTGGGGAGCCATGGGAAAACCTGCGGCTATCAGAGAAGAACTTCTCAGGAGAAAAAAAATGTATCCCAGGAGCCTCCTAGCAGAGGCTCCATTTCAGAATCTTCAGGCTGAATGAAACAGATAATCTAGGTTGCATACCCATGGCAGAGGAGGGTCCTCCAGGTGGACCACCTCACGTCAATGAACCGTAGAATGACCTTGCATGTCAGTAAGCCACTGCAATTTGGAATAGCCAACTTCAAAGGCATCTGCATTTGGATTTGGTGATGAGGATGCCATTCCTAGGGTCAGTCAGACTAGAGGACGCATTCAAAAAGAGTTGTGTAGATCATACACAATGTTTGGGAAGCACAAATTGAAGTAGTTTGGTAAGTAATATCACTGACCACCATCTTTTGTCACTCCACACTTCAACATCTTAAGACACATGATATTTTGGTGGCTTTTTAATAAAAGAGTAATTATTCTTCATGAGATGTGTGTGTGTGTGTGTGTGTGTGTGTGTGAGAGAGAGAGAGAGAGAGAGAGAGAAATATCAAATTCACAGCCTTACACATGCTAAATAAGTGTATAACCAATGTGCAACATTCTCAACCTGAGATTCTGTGTTTTACTGACCTTTTCCCTTCAGATTCAGAAATGCTCTTTCGAAGTCTCCTCAGGACTGTGCGCAGGAAATTCTGAGATTACCAAGACCTAAATTACCGCAGATGGAATGCTTACGTTCTCTGTGTCCTTCTTTCATCAAAACTTGCTAATGAACAGTTAAAGTGATTCCCTTTTGCTTTTGAAGCCTTTCGCTACCTGACCTAGTTCTCAGTATCTCAGCCTAAGACTGAGAAAACCCAAAAGGGACTTAAAAATAGAATTAACATTTTCTTTAAAAAATGTAAAGAATCCTCCAGTTTTGAATAAGAGTTAGAAGGTTTTTGTTTATATTTGACTTGTTCCCCTTTCTCTTTACAGCAGCCTTCAAATGTACAAATCTCACCGAAGTCATTCCAGGCTGAAAGCAATTAAGATCAAATACCAGAAAGCTAAAAATAACTATTGTTCCTTTCCAGTAGAGGTGATTGGGTATCACTCTCCACCTTTATGGTCAGGTGGCCTTTTAGCAAGAGATGGATACTAACAGTTTCTGGGGGCTAATGTTGTAGGAGAACAATAAATAATTCAAAAATAGCTACTCTTAAGTGCTAAGCAGTTTCTGTCTGAGATTTGAAGATTTAAAAAAAAACAAAACTCTCTGATGCAGCCAAATCTATCTGAAACCCAGTACGATTATGGAATTTACTGTCTAAGAATTCCTCTCCACTACCATGGCACCATTTCCTTGGCATTCCTTTGCGTAACAATCTCACCCACCCTCATCTGTGCAAGTAGAGTGGAATACTCCAATTCTTTGGATTAAGTGTGAGGCTAGGAAACGAGGCAGGCAGTCACTGACCTGGCAAATCGGACTCATGGATTTTGTTGTTGTTGTTGTTGTTGTTAGACCACCAAAGAATCTTTCTGCATGGGTTGATTTATTGGTTTGTGGAAGTTTGAGCATGACATCTTTCTGAAAATGAAGCCAATGCCGAAGGGTTGAGAACTGTTGATTGAGGTGAAATTCAGTACCAGCTTTTGAGCACCTGTGTCCATCCATGCCTGAAGGTTTTAGCTACTGGGACAGAGAATCCTCAAATACGAACAGTAGCTTAGTGTGGGTGCCCGAGTTCTGCCTATTGCATCACTCCATTCATCCTTTCACGAATCCTTCTGTTTCCCTTTAAAGTTGCATATCTTGCCCTGGAGATATGGCTTAGCAATTAAAGTGCTTGCCAGCAAAGCCAAATGACCCAGGCCTGATTAGCCAGTACCCACGTAAAGCCAGATGCACAAGGTGGCACATGCATGTGGAGTTAGTTTGCAGTGGCCGGAGGTCCTGGAGTGCCTCTTCTTACCTGAAGTCTGTCCCCCACTGCCCTTTTACATTCACCCCTTACTAAGCCAAGGAAGTTTCAGCACATCACTGCATTCCAAGTCCTAAGAAGAGTGTTTTGTCTTACCTTGTAACACATGTAAGAATCCTGTGGTGTAGATTCTGTCCTCAGAAAGTATTTGCTGAAGCAACCTAGTCTGGTCACTTTTATACTGAGAATATACATTAGTCATCTGTAGCCAAATCCTCAGTCATAATTTGTGGCTCCATTTTCCTCCAGGTTCTGTGAACCATTTGGTGATATAAAAATGAGGAGCCTGATCCTATCCAATTGTGCTGGGAATTTCTTGTCACAGCTTGATGAACATATAGTAGCATCTGTCTCTTGTCTTTTCCCAAATGCACGGAAGTGACGGTTCAGAGGCTAGAACCATACGGTGGTAGAGAACTTGCCCGGTATGGTAAATAAAAAAGGACAGTTGGCAAATATTTTAAAAGCCTGTTAGCGACCAGGACAAGCAGAATGGGAGAGATGAAAGCCATGAATGGGGGGTGGGAAGAATTATTTTCAGAATAAGGGAAATGATGGAAGAACAGTAATTGTCTTAGCACAGGCAGAGCTGCAAGCCAGCTCCCAGTGGGGAGAGAGCAGCGAGAAGCAGACAGCCCCTTAGAGATGAGCACCTTGAGAAACCTGGCTGAAGGATGGGGTGGAAGATGGATTTATTGACAGAGTGGCTGTGCATCCAGAAGATCCCAGGGTCCTTCCTCCTCTGCAGATTCCCAGGGAGGTCACAGAGTTTCTTTGTGAAACACTGAGAAGCTCTAGACAGAAAAACCACCTAGCTACACATCCGTATTACTGGCTCCAGGGTGTGTTCACTTCCACACTTAGGTGTGATCGTGGGGGGTTCTCCTCCAGAAAAAGTCACTGGCTTCAGGAAAATGGCTCCTATGTCCTCACATGTATGTACATCCTAGTGGGATTTGGAAGTATAAAGGAGCAACATCGTCCTGGATGACAGGTACACACACACACACACACACACACACACAGAGAGAGAGAGAGAGAGAGAGAGAGAGATTGAGCACATCACTGGTCAAGCTTGAGTGATCAGCACGTACTTCTTCAGGGGCTGCAGAATTGAAGGTGCCTTGCAGAAAAGAGAGGTTCATATACTGAGTAGTGTCAGCGCTTTCCTTCCTTTCTGAATGTAGAGAAAATGACAGAGCCTTGCGTGTTTATTTAAAAAAAAAAAACTTTTTATTTCATTTGTTATGGGGGGGCGGGGGAGAGAGGCAGATAGAGAGAATAGGTGTGCCAGGGCCTTCGGCTGCTGCAAATGAACTCCAGACTCATGTGCTACCTTGTGCCTCTGGCTTATGTGGATCCTGGGGAATCAAACCTAGGCCCTTGGGCTTTGCAGGCAAGCGCCTTAACCAGTAAGCCATCTCTCCAGCCTAAGCCTTGGGGTTTTAAACATATGTATAGTAGTTTTAATTGACAAGTAGGTCCTGTGCTTACATAATTCAAGGGTAACTTGTGAGTCATGCATCTTTCCTTGCGTCTAAACACATCATGCATTTCATTTTTCTCACTGTTTTCATAAACCACTGTGAGCTTATAACCATCCCCTCTTGAGATTTTTGTCTTCTCTTCTAGAAGAAACAATTTCTATTTTATTACTTGTGCTCAGGTTAGGTCTCATCTACACCTGTGTCCTTCCTTGAGGCAGTGAGATGGCTAGGTCAGTAAAGACTGCCTCCCAAACATGAGGACCTGGGTTTGACCCCTAGAGCCCGCCGAACTGGCTGGGGTCCTGGGGGAACATGGATGTGCGGATGGGTGTGGAGGAACTCACCTGTAATCCAAGTGTTGGAGAGGTGGAGACAGCTGAATCCCTGGAGCTCACTGGTCAGCCAGCGTAGCCTAATTAGTGATCTCCAGGTCAGTGAGAGGCCTTCTCTCAAAATGAGGAGGACAAAACCCAAGTTTGTCCTGTGACATACATACACACACACCTCCTACATATATGCAGTCACACATATTTAGGATATATACACATGACATATGTACACACATGCCTCCCCCCCACAGAGAGAGAGAGAGAGATAATGTATTGCTCCTTATGGAGACGCTAACTCCCTGACTATCTGATCTTTTAATGTATCTGTCACACAAAACCAAGCACACAGACCCTAAACAACAGGGCGATACAACCTTCTGCCCGGCTTGCCCCACGCCCCTCATCTGCCTGGGAAGGAAACAACAAACCCAAGAGTATCTAGACAGCTTCACCCAGTGAGAGAGGGAAGGCAGGCTCAATGTGGTCTCAGCTCTGCACATCCCTGTTCCCACAGGACCACAGCAGACTGCAGCTGCCAGATGACACACAGCACTCCAGGTGGGTTCGCTCTAGTTCAGAAGTCAAGTCCACACTGCAGCTACTTGGTTTTGTAGCATGCAACAGTGACCCCCCCCCCCCCGAAAAAAAATGTGAGATGGAAAATCTCCTGCCTCATCTGCTCAGGTAGGGGGATGGGAAAAGCCTCTTGTCAACCGGTTGCAGGTTGCAGAGCCTCCTGTGAACGTTCTATGGCCTGTGAACAGATACTGCTCTTGTCATCGTCTAGACAGCAGCACCGAGCGTCCAGACCAGACACAGGTCAGACACTATTCGACTAGTGTAACATGGCCTATTTAAAGCATTCAAGGGCTGGAGAGATGGTGGTTGAAGGAGCTTGCTTGCAAAGCTTGGCTGTATGGATTCGATTCCCCAAGACCCACATAAAGTCAGATGCATAAAGTGATGCATGCATCTGGAGGGTTTTTTTTTTTTTTTTGTAGTGGCAAGAAGCCCTAGAACACTCACTCCTGTCTCTCATTCTCTCTCTCTGCTTGCCAATAAATAAAAAATATTTTAGGGCTGGAGAGATGGCTCATTGGTTAAGGTGCTTGCTTGCAAAGCCAAAGGACCCAGGTTTGATTCCCCAGGACCCCACATAAGCCAAATACACAACATGGCACATGCATCTGGAGTTCATTTGCAGTGGCTGGAAGCCCTGGCATGCCCATTCTCTCTCTCTCTCTCTCTCTCTTTCTCTCTCTCTGTCTCTCCCTCTCTTAAATAAATAAATAAAAATAAAATATTTAAAAAATATATATTTTTAAAAAGTAAAGCATTCAAGGCCACAGGGCATTTACTCTGAGCTGACTCATTCACTAATCACATCTCAAGATCTTCTGGAAATATCTAGCACTGTGATAATCCAAGGAAAGTTTCAATTTTTCATGTACCTAGCTTTTTTCTTCAGATATGCCAAGTCATTATCAAATGTCTTTCAAAACATTTATCAGTTAGATTATTGGATTGTAGATCTGTAATGAGAGATTTCATAAATGCTGATTTCTAGTTCTATGCATTTGTTATAGTAATGATTCCAACTTTTACACTAGTACATTTGATAATTTTTTTTTCTTGAATCAAAAGAAAACAGTAAGAAGTGTCACATAATCATGTCTTCAAAATAAAGGTGTTTCCTCTTTCCCTCCTTCCTTTATTTCCTGCCCTCTGTCTCCATTCTATCCCCTTTATTCTCTCCTTTGCTTCCTTTCCTGTTGTCTTCAGTGGGGAGGATCGTGAAGTCATCAGTGAATGGCGTGATTTGCAGTGTGACCAGCCACATTAGAAGGTGAGAATTAGGATTCAGCCTTGAATATTTATCCTAGGCTTCTTGGTTTGAATTTTTAAAATTTATTTTATTTACTTGAGAGAGAAAGAGAGAGGTGAGAATGGGTGCACCAGGGCCTTCAGCCACTGCTAACATACTCCAGATGCATGTGCCACCTTGTGCATCTGGCTTACATGGGTCCTGGGGAATCAAACCTAGGTCCTTTGGCTTTGCAGGCAAGTGCCTTAACCACAAGCCATCTCTCTAGCCTGGTTTGATTTTTTAATAATTGCTTTTTGCATCTTTCTGGTAGTGAATTTCATCCTAAGAAAATTAAGCAGGCATAGAAATTTGAATAACAGCATGATTTGCTACGTATTTGAAATTCAATACTCATAGGAAAATTATGCCTTAAAATTAACTTGACACCTTAGAATTAACAAAGGTTTTACAGTGTTGTATTTAAGGCTTTGAAAAGTAGAGCTGATTGTGTCCCGGTTTTATAGCAAATCAACTAAAGATCACAGGATAAAAATTTCCTGACAAAATTTACTGCTGATAAATATGTAAATAAAATGTGAACACAGATGAGACACATTTTTACTTAGTTGTGATTATCTTTAGCCTCACACATGTTCTTTAGGGCAGAAAACAGATACTTAAAGACTTGGAAATTAAATTGGATTCTGTATTTTTCTTAAGAAATTCAGACAACTCATGATGACTTTCTAAAAGAAATGCCAAAATGTTTACTAAATTAATGCTATGAAAGGGTAAGTGGACATTTTTTTTTTTTTTTTTTTTTTTTTTGCGTGTTGGCCCTGGGAAATACCATGTTTTCCAAGATGTCACTGGTGTGACTTAGGAAGGGAGAGGAAGCCTTAAATGCAAAGTATGTTCCCCAGCTGTAGAGGAAGGTGAAACTCCAATGGAAATGGGATAAAAATCGAGAGTGGTCATGCATGGTAGGTTTTTATAGCAAATATCACCTGCCACCCAGATAGAGAATGCATGCTTACTAATATCAGAAGGACTATCCAGCTCATTCAATTCAGATCCATAATATCTGTTTTGAGAAGCCAGTCCTCTTGGAAGACTCTGAGAATGTCACTGTCACTTCTGAGTGACTTGCTTTGGGTGATTTCCCTCGTATCTTCTCTCCCAAACAGGGATGCCCCTTTGATAGAGAACAGTCCAGACATGGCCTTTTTAGTGGCTGTCATGATATTTTCATGCAGCTTGTCGAACTTCATGCCTCATGGGAACCCTGCCATCCACAGCCCAGCCCTGCTGCCCTCTGGGTTTGCTTTTCTGCCCACAGGCGGGGTAACACATTCCCCACAGGGCAACCACTCACCCTCATTCAGCTCAGACCAGCCCTAACCAAAGCCCTCGATGACCATGTGGGAAATGAAATTTTTTCCCAGCTCTGTGAAGCATCTGGTGAGGTCACTTTAAGTCATCTGAACACAGAAAGCAGTTTTGTGGTAAGTCCAGAAAACAACTGCTTGACTGGCCTTAGAAAATCTCTGATTCCCTGTCTCAAAGTGACAAGTCAAAAATGACTTTATTTTGTCTGGTCTACTCTAACGATTTCTTGGCTGAATTTTTTTTTGTCGTTTTGTTTTGTTTTTGTTATTTTAATATTTCTCCCTAGGTGTGGAGAGTTCCACAGGTTTATTTGGATTGCTGGCTGTCAACAACCAACTGATCAATTTGTCTTTGATAAAATTGGCCAGCTCAGCTGCCCCATGTGAACCTTCTAGTCATGTTTACTGTTAGTATCATCTCCCCTCACGCACCCTCCCCAGATCTCTGCCACCTGTTCACCTCACTTTGGTAGAATCAGGTGTGAACATAATCTCTCTGTTCATAGAATGACCACAGTCTTGTGAATGGCTCTGCGTCAAACCTAGGCACAGGCTTGGTCATCTGAGCCTCTGAAATATAACTGATTTGGGTGCCCTTGGGCAAAGTTCTCAATGTTCTCACCTGCAGCTTGTGGGAAATACAGTCTCATAACACTGCAAGCAATGGCTGACCAAAGTATAATGCATTACGCATAATGCAGATTCCAATTTCCCCATCACTGAGTTCTGTTTTAATGAAATAGTCTGGAATCCTTTTTCTAACCACAGTTCTGTTGGTGCATATGTGTTTATGTGTATATTTGTGTGTGTATGCATGCATGAATGTCCGTGGGGGCTGTAAGCATGTGTGAGTGTGCATGCAAGTGTTTGCTTTTGCAGGCTAGAGGATTACCTATTAGATATTGTTCCGCTCGGGCACTATCCACCTTTCTTTGAGAGAGGGTCTCTAATTAGCCTGAAACTCACCAAGTAGTCTATATTGGCTATATTGGCTGGCCAGTGAGCCCCAAGGATATCCCTGTGTCTACCTTCACAGCACGGGGCTAACACCGGTTCACCACCATGCCCAACTTTTGTACATGGGTTCTGGGAATTGTGCTTGGAATGTTATGTTTGAACAGCAAGCACTTCACCAACTGAGCTATCTCCCTAGATCTAACCAGCACTTTTGAATAGTATGCTTTTCTGATATTTTAATAAACATTTTAGCGACAATCTATACATACATATACACAGTGTGCCCTGATCATAGTCCCTCCAATCTTCCCTCCACTGAATCTCTTCTTTCCAACTAGCTCCTTTTTTATTTTGATGTCATCATTTTTTTTTCCTTTTATTTGTTTATTTTTATTTATTTGAGAGGGACAGACAGAGAGAAAAAGAGGGAGAGAGAGAGAGAGAATGGGCATGCCAGGGCCTTCAGCCACTGCAAATGAACTCCATACGTATATGCCCCCTTGTGCATCTGGCTATCTGGGTCCTGGGGAATCGAGCCTTGAACCGGGGTCCTTAGGCTTCGCAGGCAAGTGCTTATCTGCTAAGCCATCTCTCCAGCCTGTCATCATTTTTTGCCCTCATGTAATGCAGGTATTGTAGGTGACACCAGCCACTGTGAGGTCATGAATGCAAAAGCCTCTTTGTGTCTAGAAGACAATCCTCCCCTTCCTTTGCTTTCTAATATTTTGAAATGAAGTCTCTGTTTTCCTACATTTTAATACATCCCCCAACACCATTTTCAAGTATGCCTTCATGGATGCTTTACAATTTTAGTAGCACAGAAACTTATATAAGAACAATTGCAAGAATACGTGGGAAGGTGATACTCAGTTTCTTCTCCCAAGAGTTGAACCATTGTATGGCTTACTGCCTTCCTTAGGATCATCATTCATGGGATGCTTTAAATTTCCTCTTATGTACTGATAGGGAAGATTTACCAAGATATGTTTGCAAATTTTATCTTGTTACCCTTCACTGATCTGAGGTATCAAAGTATCTCTGTAATGTCAAGGCATCTACACTAGATGGTAATCCTCCCCCATCCCTGGGATTGAACCCAGCCCCAGCACATCATAGAGACTAGGCAAGCACATTAATACTGAGCTACAACCCCAGCATGGCAATGCTTTTAAATTGGGCAGGATCATCACTACACCACTGCAGAAATTGAATATCAGAATTCTTTTTTTTGTTGTTGTTGTTGTTGTTTGAGATAGGGTCTCACTCTAATCCAGGCTGACCTGGAATTCACTGTGTAGTCTCAGGGTGGCCTCAAAATCACTGTGATGCAAGGGGGAAGGAGATCAGCACAGAGAAAAATCAACTCCTACCAAATCAGAGAGCCAGAGCCTCAGAGCCCCCCAATACCTCATCACTGAAGCAGACCAAAAATGAACCCAACATGGCTCAGGGAAATTTTGCGGAAGAGGGGGTGGAAAGAATGTCAGAGCCACATGTTGGGTCATGATATGCAGAGACATTTAGCTTACCCATAACTGTGGGCTAACTCCACAATGCATGACCCATATACCTCAACAAGGAGGGGGTAAGGGGAGGGGTAGGTCATGAATGAGCCTAATAATGGTACCAAACTGACTGTAAAAAAAATAAAATAAAATAAAAAATAAAAATGAAAAAAAAATCACTGTGATGCACCAACCTCTGCCTCCTGAGTGCTGGGATTAAAGGCGTGTGACACCATGGCCAGCAGAATCAGAATTCTTATCTATATACACAAGAGTAGAGGACTAGTTGGAAAAATGCAATGAATGGGAAATTAACCAAGTTTGGGGGTGGGGATCATCTGCTTTAGAATGTGATTTCTGTATTACAAATATCTTTCCCCAGTTCCCATGACTTTAAAGTTCTCCATGTTCCATTTCTAACAGCCCCGGAGGAGAAATAATACCGGGAGTGATTGCAAGTGCAGATCAGTGGGCACATTTCCTGGAGGGGACTCATCTCTTCCACGTGGGGACAAAGTTTGCCCAGTTCTATTATCCTCCTCTGTAAAAGTGAAAATAGTAGTGGCTAATTTAAATATTACGTAAGTTTATATGGAAAAGCATATTGTTCTAGTTGCTGGCCATCAGTAACTGCTCAAGTCTGTGCTCTGGTCACTAACTACCATAGGACAGAAACGCAGAAAACCAATCGACAATGTGGAGATTTCCTCAGCTTTGTTTATTTCTTCCAATGTAAATCTTAGATAATTGATTATTTTATTTGCAAAGAGTGTTTAATTAGTACCTATAATTGGTGAATAGACCCAAAATGAAGGATACACTTTACTTTCTGTGGCAAAAATGTTGCTCCACCCGGTTAAGGCAGCTCAGTCCACTGCTGGCTGCTGGGGTTCTGTGGTCAGTCACAAAAGACTCAGGACTGGCCTGTCCTCTCCATTCTCTATCTTTGCTTTTGTTTGTTTGAAGCAGAGTTGGAGTTTAACATAGATTTTAAGCATGGGCATTTGGGAAGAGAGAGACACTGAGAAAAAAGGTTGTTCTTACACAAGCGCGGACATGGGCCTCTCAAGAGACAGTTTCTGACTCATAATTATAATTATAATTATAATTTAAATGTAGAGCTTTGTGTTCATGACTGTATTCTCTTAGACTCAGCTCATGAGTCCTGCTCTTGGCCACTGTTGATGGGATTGGCTCCCTAAGTATTCACACTTAGGTCAGAAACTAGTTAGAAACATACATTCTTATTTTCTGGTTATAATTAGCCCTGCATTAATCTATCCTAATTAGAAAAGACCTCATGTATAAATTGGTGCTGTTTTTTTTTTTTTTTTTCAGTTTTCCAAGGTAGGGTCTCACTCTAGCTCAGACTGACCTGGAATTCACTATGGAGTCTCAGGGTGGCCTCGAACTCACAGTGATCCTCCAACCTCTGCCTCCCGAGTGCTGGGATTAAAGGCGTGCGCCACCACGCCTGGCTTTTTGGTGCTGGGGTTTTGTATTGCTTCATTTTTGTGATGCAGAGAGGGAACCCAGGGCTTTGTGCATGCCAGATTAAAGGACTCTTCAGTGAATGTCATTCTCACCCTGAAATGGTGATAGGGGTTCAGGAAAGTTCTTGAACCCCAAAGCCTGGCTTCACATTTGCAGTTAAGCAAAGAATTATGCAAACCGAACTGAGACGCATAATAATTAAATTCTTTAAAAAAAAAGAGAGACATTCTTCCCAGGGAAAGATCTAGGGCTCAGATCTAGGGAACTCTCCTAGGCAAGAGATAAGAAGTCAGATCATCCATTGATGTCTATCAAGTGCAAATTGGGAGGGCAAACATTTCTGCCTTTACTTTCAGGTACTCAGTTACTCTACTTGTCTAACAAGTCTACCTGAATCCCTCTCGACCTCAAATTCTGTTTTTTCAGGAATTTTCTCTAAGAAGGTGTACAGAAATTCAAACCATAGGAGTGGCAGTTCTCAGTGGTCTTCACACTGTCCTCACTGTCTGGCAAACATTAACTCAGTACTTTCTAATTGTCAAGCTAGGACGGTAGAACACAGCATTCAGCCAGGCACTATCCTTAACTTCAAGGGTTTGCAGGCTGGTAGGCAGAGGGACGATGCTCTGTTCTTCATGCCATACTGCCCGCATTACAGCACATGGAAAGGAGGGCATAGAAAAGTGAAGTCCCAACACCCAGCCGAGACAGTTCTTTAGGCTTCACCCAATCCTTGTGGCTTTTCATCAGAAATGGGAGCATTAAGGTTTAATCACACACAACTGGCAACTTCACACAGCTAATTAGCAGTTAGACCCTTTAGAAAGTTTCAAACTTCCTGATGCTAAGCTATGCAAAGTAGGACACTCTGTATTCCAGCCCAGGAAGGAAACATTTCCTTTCTCCCTCCACAACAAAATAGTTCATTATTGGTTTCACTGGCCCTGCTGGCTCCCGAAAAACCAAACTTGTCCAAAGATTTCATCCTTTTTCCTCCCACATCAAACCAAGGAGGTGGCAGGTTATTCTCTCCGTATCTCTCTGTAAACTTCTCCATAATACATTTGCATAGACTTTAGTTTTGTAGTTTTTGTACCTAAATCAGTTGAGTGCCTTAACTTAAAAGTTCTGATGAGTGCCTTTACATGAGCCTTAGATATGGTGGTAACCTTGGTTTGTGAAGCAAGTGAAGAACAAGCAGACAGTTGTGTTGTGTTGGTCTAATGAAATCTAATGAAGATCCCTAGGAAAAAGACAGATACCTAAGAGTGAATCATGGAGAGGACAGTGCTGCTTGGTGTTCGCTGTCAAATCAGGATTCTATTGTTTATACTGAATATGTCAACCTAGAATATGTATAGCGAGAAGGAAACAGAGATGGGTTTTTCAGCTGACCACTGCAGAGTCCTGCTTGTGTTTTCCTTCAGTGTGGAGCAGAGATCCAGCCAAAGGAGCTAGAAGCGTCTCCTGGCCCTCAGCATGCTGCCCTTGAGTAGTGACCACAGTAGGAAGAACTGCATGCCCCAGGGGCCTGCAGCCAGCGCCTGACAATGCATGTGCGTTCCTCCAGCCATAGAATGCAGTCTGGGGGAGATTCCATTCCTGACCAATGGAAAAGAAGACTTAAGGGATGCAAAGCAAAAATCACAGAAAGGTGGAAGTTGAGTTTTCTTGCAAGTGATGAGTAAATGGGAATTTCTCAACTTTCCTATTCATTTATAAGCTACGTTTCACAGTGCTAGTGCACTTTGCTACTTAGGTTGCTCGCATGCCATGCTCACTCCTTTAGAGATTCTTTTTACTATATAACTGAAGTAATGATTCTCTCTGGTAAACATTGACTAACGTTGTTGAAGTCATGCCAAATGCCAGCTATTGTTCTAAATGCAATGTATGATTTTTTTTTAAATTTAATCCCAGCAATTCTATAAGATACTATTATGAGCTTAATTTGATATTTCATAGGTTTGAAGCTAATAAGTAGGTAATTCAGTGTCACTCAGCTAGTAAACGAAGTTTATTTACCTCAACCTAGCTTGTCTCTTGATAGTGTACCCTCACAATAAATTCACTGAATGGCCAAAAACGATTCATTAAATAAATAAATAAATAAATAAATAAATAAATAAGACGATTTAAAAACTATAATCTAGAGTAAATGATAGTTGCTTTTGGTTGCTGAGAATTATATTTTTCAAACTTGCAGCAAGGTAAAAAGAGATAAATAGATTAATAAAATCTCATTGTTATAAAACCAAAACATAGTGTTTTCACCCAACAATTAAACTTGATCCAAACACCATATCTGAATAAAAATTCAGTATTTTGTGGCATATAACAAGAGGAGCATTTTAGAAACATGAACAAATAGGGCTGGAGGGATGGCACAGTAGTTAAGGTGCTTGCTTGCAAAGCCAAAGGACCCAGGATCGATTCCCCAGGATTCACATAAGCCAGATGCACAAGGTGGCACACACATCTGGAGTTCATTTGCAGTGGCCCTGGGACACCCATTCTGTCAATTTCCCTCTTTTTCTCTATCAAAGCAAATAATATACATACATACATATATATATATATATATATATATATATATATATATATATATATATAGATTTTTTTGTTACTTTTTATGTATTTACTTGAGAGTGACAGAGAGAGAAAGAAGCAGATAGAGAGAGAGAGAATGGGCGCACCAGGGCCTCTAGCCACTGCAAACGAACTCCAGACACGAGCGCCCCCTTGTGCATGTGACTAACGTGGGTCCTGGGGAATCGAGCCTCGAACTGGGACCCTTAGGCTTCACAGGCAAGCGCTTAACCACTAAGCCATCTCTCCAGCCCAATAAAATATATTTTTAAAAAAGAAAAAGAAATATGAATAGTTCCTATATCATTCCCCTCAGAAAGTTGGCAAAGTTTGAGAGGGTGAGGACTAAGAGCTGGGTAGTGCCCACACTGAGCTAGCTCCTCTGCCGGGTGTTTATCTGTAAGTGTTTTGGTCTGAACAACTCGTCGTCATTGGTTGCTACTGTTGTCCCCACCACGTGGAAGAGAACACGGGACCCCGGAGATTAGCGACTCACATACACAACTGTACCTGGCAATCACATGGCTTTCCTGTGGATTCTTTAGCCCCATATGACGACAAAGCAGCACCTTGGAAGTAGAAGAGAGATGGAAGGAAAAAGATACAGATGAAAGGAGAAAGGTTCAAATGGGTCTGAGAGAAATACGCACTGCACCTTTAAAGAGAACAGTTCTGTGTTTAAAATAGCAGCTTTGAGGCCTGCTCGCTTTCTCACCTGCCTTCTGGGACTTGCATGCTGAGAGACTGGAATTCTGTCTGACTCTCCGTGTGAAGACCTGCATTTCTCCTGCCAGTTGGTTGACTTTAATCCAAGCCAAATACTAGACTTATACCGCCATGTGCAGGGGAGAAATCAGAGGACGTGTGTGGTAAGGGACTCTCCACCTTGTAGTCACCGTCAGTCCTGTAGAGGAAGGTATGCGGCATTACAGTTTGGGGCCAATGGTCTCATTTCTTAGAGTTCAGATTTTTATTTTTGCTTCCTATGCATCCCTGCAGTAGGTAATACAGTGATAACAGCTGGGATAACCCACATTAGATTCATGCAGAGAAAGGGATAGTGTTGATGGATTGTCTATCCTGGACAACCAAAGTCAGCAAACATCAAGGAAATGTTCACAATTTCAATTACCTGTAAGATGGAAACAAATACCCCAGACCAAAGGACACTCCTGTGTGAACTCGGAGAAGGGGATGGAATAGCCTTTTCCAATCCAGCGCTGTGTCCGAGTGGTGTTTATATTGTAGGGGAACCACTTCCATACTGAAATCCACTTGCCAACTGAAGCTTCACCAGGAGAAACTCGACTGCTCAGCAAAATATTTTATAACTTTTTAATATTTTTATATCCTGTTATCTTTCTCTGTCTCCATACCTGGACTGCATTATACAGTATTCGCCAAAGTTATTTCAGCAGAGAATCATGTGAGTGTGTGAGTGTGTGTGTGTGTGTGTGTGTGTGTGTGTGTGGTATGCCTTTACATCTGTGTTTGTATGTGTGGGAGTCTGCAGGCGCATTTTACACATGTTGATGACAGGTGTCTTGCTTAAGTTCTTCTCGTCTTATCCTTTGAGACAGGGTCTCATGCTGAAGTCTGGAGCTCACTGTTTTGGTTGTATTAACCAGCCATTGAGCCCTAAGTGTCCTGCTGGCTCTGCCTGTCCAGCACTGGGATTGCATGGTGCCCACCACTGTGCCCTGCACTTCATGTCGGTGCTGCGGTTCTGAACTTAGGTCCTGATCACTGTAGGACAAGGTGCTTTAACCCACTGAGCCAGGTCCTCACCCTTCAAAGAAGCTTTTGGAGAGTGTTTGTACCAGAAACTATGTAATGCAATGGAAACCCTCATAGGAAAATAGCATTTAAAGGGGAGCAGAGAGCTCTGAGGAAAATGTGGGTTGTATTTATTGATTTTTTCTCTTCAGAAAGCTGATGATACTAGCACCCCCAAGAGACAATTCAGAAAGTGCCGATTCTGGGGAAACAACTTTAGTTTTAGGTCATCTATTTTGATATTGCTCCCACATGAAATGCTCTGGTTCTTCTCAACTATTAAATTCCATTAGGAAATTTAAGTAATTTGTAGCTTTCTTACCATACTCGCTCTGGTCAAAGTTTCACGTGCTGGCGATGCGGAGTCGCGAGGAAACTAGGCTAAGTGAGAGCTGCCTTGAAGACCCGGTGACATTTTGAAACTTGTGCATGGTGTCTGTTTGTCAAGAATTTGAGGTGCTAAGGCAATGGTAAACAAAGAGAGATTGCATGCAGTTTGCCATCATTGTTAAATGACCTTGGTTATGATTTTCCAGATATCTACTTTCACCGGGTCTACGTCTAAACATTCCCCTTAAGAATGTTCATTGTTCACTGCGCATGAAGGGGAAGCTCTTTATGTGTGCACTGCTACCCATTAGGAAAGACTTCCCATAGCAGATGCCTTTTCTCTTTCTTTCCTTCCTTTCTCTCTGTCTCTCTCTCTCTCTCTCTCTCTATTTGGTAGTGTAGTGTAGATGATGGTAGGGTGTGTGTGTGTGTGTGTGTACAAGGTGTAGGCACATGTCTCTACAGACGCACATACGTGTGTAAGCATGTGTGGAGGCAGAGGTCGAATATCCTTCCTGTATCACTCATCTTTGTGTTTCCTTGAGATAGTCTCTCTCTAAATGCAGAGCTATGGTTTTTGCAAGCCCCGCTGATTCTCTGATCTCGGCTCCCCTCAGGACTTGAGTATGTGTGGTCATGCCCAGCTTTCTACATGGGTCCTGGAGAATTGAACTCCGGTAGTCATGGGCCCTCTTAGGGCTTCATGTTTGCAGTAATTACTCTTACCTGCTGAGCCATCTCCCTAGCACCTTTTTTTGCCTTTTCTTGAGACAGGATCTCAAATTGTGGCACATGCTAGTATAGAATTTGCTGTATAGCCCAGACTGCCTTTGAACTCATGACAATCCTTCTTCCTCAACCTCCATACCTGGCCAGAAGGTGACTTTGAAATAAAGTTCGTAATGATGATGATTATTTAGTGATGCTTATTTAGTGACCAACAGAAGCACAGGGGATCATTGACAGAGCAAAATAAGATCTGTCAACAAACTAGCCTTCCAGGGATGGAGCCTGTGGGCTGCGGACGCTGCATGCTGAGACATAAGCAGTCCTGGGACTTGGGGGCTGATATACCTCAAGATGCTATGGTGATTCACACTCAGCATCATGCACAGAAGATTCAACATGGCAACCTTGGATGATAATGGGGAGATAATTCTAGGTCATCACGAAAGTACCATCTGATCTCAGCCAAGAGTGCGAATGGATTCTCCCAAAAGGATGGTTTACCTACTACAGCTCCCCAAACCTCTACCTATTGGCTTAGCTCAGGCATAGTTCCTCTGGAATGCCTTCCCGCTAAGTCTCCTAAATAGCCTGCTAAGTTAATTGTCCTCCCAGAGCATCTGATCCATGGCACTATCTTAGCACTTACTGGGAACAGGTTAAGACTCCAGAGATCCCTTTTATTGAGGGCACAAAACAATTGTGTAACCCATCTATCAGAACAAAATAAAATAGAGTAACAGTACAAGGTTAAAGAAGTCCATAAAACATTGAACTTGTTCAGTGGTGTTTGTTTGCTTTCATTTATCAACTATATCAGTATCGTGTTTTTTCCTTTAGGTCCTTACTGCCCTGCTGTGTGGTGTAGGCCTCCTGTTGGCTAACACAAAGCTTCAAAACCCATTTATGTAAATGACTCATTCGAATGTTTGTTTTTCACTCATGTAAAGTGAGCTTTTAAAGAGAAAGAGAGTGTGACTCCTCATTCACTATTCTATTCTAAGAGTTTGTCAATAAGTATTTGTTGAATTAGATTTCAGTAAATGTTGGTAGGAAATTAAGATGTCAGTTGCACTAGGCTCCAGTTATCAGTCCATAGGAATAATTGATGTTTTTCACTGTATGTTGTTTGAAATTTGTTTGGAAAAGTTGGTGCCTAAACTCTTACCAGTTGTTATATAGTTTGTACACCACTCTTATTTTACCATAATTACACTGTAATTAAAATACCAATTTCCATTTCATAAGAGGCACTCTGATGAGGTGTAGAGAATGGAAGAGAAAGGACAAGACTGAGGATAGCTCAGTGTAGTAACCTTGCAGAGAGAGGAGTGGGAGGCCAAGATTTGGGGAGCGTTAATGAAGATGGCGAGAAATAGGTGCATTTGAGAATTATTTAGGTGATGATATTGATAGAGCTTTGTAATTGATTACATATGAGAGTTGATGAGAATGGGGGAGAAGAGTTAAAACTATTGTCAGACTTCTGGCTGGGGTCATTGAGTGAATGTGGTGGATCCATTCACTGAGAAAAAGAATTGGAAGAAGCAGCAATGTGGGGTCCAGCAGGACCAGTTAGCTGTAAGATTGAGACAGGTGAGCAAAGTACTTTGTGAAGCAGGAGACATGGTCCACTGAGGCTGGCCTGCAAGGGAAGCATCAAAGTATGGGTTAATGGGCTGACTGCATCTTTACATATTCTTCATATAAACAGACATGTCGTCCATGCATCACTCATTTTATAAAGAATAATATACTTCTAGCTTTGTTGTCTAATTAAGCCTGTGAGAGAGCCTGTGACAAGAGAGTGTGGAGCCGTCAGGAAGCCACTTGTGGGATAGGGAGCCCAGATTAGGTACCTCAGATATTAGCTCCACCCTCGACGTACACATTCCTCGTTTGGATACTTCAAATCCAACGGATCCACTTTTCACATGCATAGCATCCATATTGAAATGCTGTCAAAGTGAAGTATCACTTTGTGTTACGATCCAAGTTCTTGAGAAAGATCTCTACTAAAAGTATGGATTTGGAAATGCCTATTATATTGGTGGTAGAGCAAATCCTGGGAGGGACACAAGGTCTTTAGAGTATAGTGAAAGGGGAGGAGGTGTGGTCCTTGGCAGACTCTTGGACATATGAATGGTAGAGATATGAACAGGGACCAGGCATCTAAAATGCACAGAAAGTATTACATCCTGAGTGGCAGGAAAGAAATTGGGAAACTGTGTAATACAGGTCAAGGGAGACAGGGAGTAGTCAATTATGACACATGTTCCTGGAGGTATGATAAACTGGCCTGATAAGTGTCATTTAGAGTTCATGGCTGGCTTTGGCAAGAACAATTTGGTGTTAGTGGAGGTGGAAGTCAGATTGCAGTGAGATATGGAGTGAATCAAGGGGGAATTTATACAGACATAGCTGACACTATTTTTGCATGTGTTTGTGTGCATGTGTGTATGCATGTTAGTATTGTGTAGGCACATGTGTGTGTATGCACATATGTGCATGTGTCTGTGGAGGGCAGAGGTCAAGGCCAGATGTCTTCCTCAATAGCTCTTTACCTTACTCTGTGAGACAGGGTCACTCACTGAACCTAGAGACTGTTAGACTAGCTAATCAGAAAGCCTCAGGGGTGCTCCTGTGTCTGCCTCCCCAGCTCTGGAACTCACGTGTGTCTCTGACTTTCAGTGCTGAAGATGCAATCTCAGGTCCTCAAGCTTGCACAGGAAACACTTTACCATTAATCCTTCTCACTAGCCCCTCTGGAAAAATATTTAATACATGAATCAGAGACATTTATCTATTTAAAAAGTGTTGCAATAATCCATTTCATCTCTTGACCATTTTAAAATAGGTATTCAATATCTATTATAGGCAGGGCACCGAGCTAATATCCAGATTGTTCAGGGGAACATAGTCTCCATGGGTAAATATTTTCCAATGTGCTGTAAGAGTGGGATGTGTAGGTTATCATAAGATACAAGGATTTACAGCATGCCAGTTGACTTCTTAGAAATGAACATGGCATAGATCCAGCAGGAAGGCCAAATAGTAAGAACAGAGATTCTGGAATCAGACCAGTCCTAAGTTTTAAGTCATTTCCACCACTTATAATCTCTTTTGTCTCTGCTCTTTGTCCTCAGTATGGAAGATAGGAGGAAGAATATTACCTATTTCATAAGATTTTTATGAGGATGAGGCAAGGTTTAATTTTAAATGTATTTATATTATAATAAATTCTAATGAAAAGTAGAAAATTTTAGCTAAACTGGCCCTATTATTATATAAATGAGAAACCAGAGACTCCAGGGATTTAAATAACTGTAACTGTAGCAAATAGCTTAGCTAGTTAAGGTGAGAGCTAATCCCCACAGCAAATAACAGTTTTCTAATACTGTGTTTCTATTTTAAAGGAGCTGTGTTTCATTAATTTTTATAAAACCTTAGAGCATGATGGAGATGGTGTAGCAGTTACTGTGCTTGCCTGCGAAGCTTAAGGATCCACGTTCGACACTCCAGATCCCACATAAGCCAGGTGCACAGAATTGAGGCAAGCACAACATTGTACATGCCTACTAGGTGACACAAGTATCTGGAATTTGATTTCAGTGGCTGAGGCTCTGGTGTACCAATTATCTCCCTTGCTCTCTCTCTCTTGCTCTCTCTCTCTCTTTCTCTCAAAATAAAATAAAAACATAGAGCAAGTAAGACTCAAACAGTACGCACAATAAAAAAAAATGAACATTGCCTGTTCTATATATATAGTTAAAAATTATCATGACTGGGGAGTTGAGGAGATAGCTTGTTGAATAAAGCACTTGCCATGCAGGCCTGATCCATCTGGGTTCTGATCCCCAGACCTCATGTGGAAAAGCTGGGAGCCATGGTGGACTTCTGTAATCCCAGCATGCAGACATCAAGTTGGAAGATGGAGAGAAAGAGAATTCTCCAGAAGCTTGTGGACTAGCGACCTACCTTGGCAAACAGCGGGACACAAGGAACAGTGAAAGAATCTGCCTCAAATGAAGTAGAATATAATAGCTGACCCCAGAAGGCTGTCCACAAGGGTGCTGTGTCATGTGCCTGCTAATGGTCACACAAGTGAACACACAGACAAATACACACAGACACCAAAACAATAAGGATGTCTACCACAATGCTAGTGGTTTCAGCAATGTCAGAAGAAAAAAAAAAAAAAAGATGGCTCTCTTGGGATTGAATTGCTATGAAGAGTTATCTTAATTGAAGCTATTATGTGCATGTTGCGTGGGCTGGAAAATGGTGAAGAGAAGGCAGAGACAGTGTCTGTAATCTAAACAGGAAGCAAATATGGTGGTGAGAAGAGAAATGGAATCCATTAAGTTATTCTGTCCTCAATTTAAGTTGTACATACACATTTGTGACCTGAGAAAAACCGCTGTTTATTAATGACTATTTCATAATAGCTATTTATTCTTTATGCATAAAGAAAGATGAATTAGAACCCATAATTAGCAGTTTAATGTGATGGAATGAATGTCCCCTTGAACTGGAAATAAAACCAAAGCGAGCGACTTTTGATGTTGATTCTACTGTTTTGATTTTTCTAAACGGGACTTTGAAAAGCCAGGAGAGTCTCAACTATATTTCCACATGTTATTTGTTCAATGCGAACTTCCTGGGCACCTACTCATGAGAAATTTTGCATTGAAGATGAAGAAGTAAAATGAGGCAGATGTGGCCCATGAACTCATATGAGGCTTATATTCTAGCTGGGAGAAACAAAACAAAAACTAACAAGTCAATACATTAACAAATATGAATGAGAGGAAGTGGATGGAGTGCTGGGAGGAAGCTTAAAAACATAATGGGATATGCAAGGTGAGAGACATAGGATGCAAGGTACCGACTGGGAGGTAATGCATGAATTGAGATGCAAATATAAAGAACCATGCTAGGAAAAATCTCATAATAATTAATGCCACACAGTAGAAATAGTGTGGGTAAATGTGCTTTGACAGGAGTGAGGTTGCTTGCTTGAAGATTGGAATGAACATTTGTAAAACACAGCTTGGTGAGCAAGGCAAGGGCTGGAATGAGATAAGGAAGATTGGAGTGGTCATGGCTAGATTATGTTCTCTGGAGTTTGCAAACATTTTTTTAACCATAACTCATGTTAGGTAATATAATTTGTGTTACAGAGAAATTACAGCCTAATGTGATATGATTTATATGCACATTTTAGAATATTTTATTTATTTGAGAGAGAGAAAGAGACAGATAAATAGATAGATGATAGATTAGATAGATAGAAAGATAGATAGATAGATAGATAGATAGATAGATAGATAGATAGATAATAGGTAGAAAGAGAGAGAGAGAGAGAATAGGCATGCCAGGGTCTCTAAGACACTATAAAGGAACTCCAGACACATGCACCACCTTGTGCATCTGGCTTTACGTGGATATTGGCAAATCAAATCTGGGGCCTTAGGCTGTGCAGGCAAGTGCCTTAACTGTTGAGCCATCTTTCCAGCCCCGGAAGATATTATTCTAAGGTACTCCCCTCAATCCTCTGGCTCTTATACCTTTTCGGCCTCCCCTCCCACAATCTTCATTGAGCCTTGGAGGCCATGATAGTAACATTTTTGATGCTGGCCTGGGGGGATCATAGATCCAAAGCTCATGGATATGGAGGGCTGGAAGTATATTCACAATCTAGAATTAATAAGTGAGCAGAGGGTATCATATAATACCATTGAGATTCACCCTATTCTTGGTTGACAGTAGTGATGAAAATTTTATTTTTAAGTGTTGAATTACCTTGGTAGCCCTGGGAATAGACTACAACTTCTATGTTTCATACGGGCAGTATTCACTAAAGTAAAGAAAGCCTGAACCCACAAGCCACAACACAGAGCCCCCCATAGGCCCACAAGCACAGGCTTAGTTATCCTATAGGGTGTCTGCCCAGAATAACTTCACTATAAATGTTTGAGATAACATTTGAGATTTTTTTTTTTTTTTTTTTTTTTGGTGTGGTCAACTAATAAGGAGAGAGATCCAAAAACCAGAAGGGCTGGTTAAAGCCCAGACTTGTGGAGCCTGCCAGAAACTCCAGCCCTCAGGAGGCTGAGACATGAGGATTATAAATTACATGCCAATCTGGGCTACACAAACTCTGTTTCCGAGAAACAAATAACTCAAAAAAACTAAGCAGACCTTGTAGGGGGGATTGTTTGTATCCTTGCTTGCATGTTCTTCTGAAGTAGGTTCTTCTTTTGCTATAGCCCAGGCTGGCTTGGAACTCACTATTTAGTTCAGAGTGACCTTGAACTCACATCAGTCCTCCTGCCTCAGCCTCCCATGTGCTGGAATTATAATTATGACTCATCCTCTTCCTCCCCTTTCTACTTCCCCCCCCTCACAGCCTTTCTCCTTTTTTGGGGGGTGGGGGTTAGAACAGTCAGGTAGCCACCAAGTTTTACTGTATCTTGAATACTTTTTATTATTCCTTTTCAGTGTTACTGCTTAGGAGGAAGCAGTATACATTTTTTGAGACCCATGGAATTTAGTCAAACCTATGTAGGTGTCTATCAAATCAAGCAGAGGGCCGTAAGAATCGGGCTGAAAACATGATCTTGCTCTGACAAACAGCTGTGACATGACCGGGCTGAGTCTGAGCTCAGCTGCTCTGCCACTTTCTGCTCCGTTTCAGACGTCAGTGTTCTGTAAAGAAAACAGAGGAGGAACCAGGAGCTTGGGGTGTGCTCAGTGGTGCAGTATGTGTGAAGCCTTGGTTTCCATCTGCAGCACCAAATACAAACAAACTGACAAAAACCACACCATGTAGTAAAATTCAAGTTTCAAACTTCAAGCCTTTCAGGATCATTTCCCTTCAGAAAATTGCTTTCCATTAGGGAGCAGCTATTCGTCGAATAGTTTTTCTTGGAAATGGCTAAGAATTAGATTAGGTTTATTGGAGAATCCCTAAGGCAAAATCAACTCAGCAAATTTTTAACTAGACGGCTTTTCAACCTTGACAAGGAGCATCCATTCCAATTCGTAGGCAAGTGCCTTAACCACTGAGCCATCTCTCCATCCCGGCCCCGCCCCGCCCCGCTACCGTTTGTGTAGAGAGCAGGTGGCTCTAGTTGAGATGTGGCAGCCTCAGTAGAGCAGGGGCAAGGGCACCGAATGGACAAGATGCATAGCACAGGCATGGCTTGATGGATGGACCACACTGCTGTGCTTGGTGTTGCTATTAACTCTGACTGGAAACAGCGTCCCAGCCCTCTTCATCAGGCCAATTTGTATTCATGTATTCAGATCTACCTCAAGAATTTCCTTAGGGGCAACTTTGATCCTTTCTTCCCACCCCGTTTTTTTTTTTTTTTTTTTGTTTGTTTCTTTGTGTTTTTTTTGTTTTGTTTTTTCCTTAACAACATTGCATGGGCTTATTTTTTGTTTGTTTTGTTTTAAAGTTGCTGAAGCCTTTTTTATTTATTTTTTAACTTTTTATTGACAACCTCCATACATACACACAACATCCGTGATCATAATCCCTTCCTCCCGCCCTCTTATGTCCCTGCTTCTTTTTCTCCTCTACTGAATACTGAATCCCTTCTTATTTCCAACTAGCCCCTGTTCTGTTTTGATGTCATCATTTCCCCCTCCAGTTATGCAGGTCTTATGCAGGTAACATGAGGAGGTCATGAATACCATGGCCACGTTGTGTCTGGAAGACAGTATTACAAAACATTCTTCCCCTTCCTTTGGCTCTTACATTCTTTCTGCCACCTCTTCCACAATGACTCCTGAGCTTTGGAGGATGTGATAGAATTGTCTCTTTGTGCTGAACACTCTACTGTCACTTCTTCCCAGCACTTTGATGAGGATTGAATCTCATCTCCCCAGTGGTCACCACCATCTGAAAAGAGAAGCTTCTCTGACTAGAAGTGAGAGTAGTATTAATATATGCGCATAAATGTAAGTATTTAGAGGGCAGATTGGTGGGCATAATATATCAATTTAGCTAGTAACTGTTATAGTTTCCCCCACAGAGCTTGTTATGTCCCCATTTAGACTTTTTAACCTGTATAAAAAGAGTACCATGCTATATTAAATGTTTTGCAGCTAGTTTTCCCATTCACCATATTTTTATTGCTATTATTTTCATTTTATTTTATTTTATTATTGAGTTAGTGCCTTGCTGTGTAGCCCTGCTGGCCTGAAACTTGCTGTGTAGACGAGGCTGCCATTTTATCTCAGGACCACAACTCTTCATGTCCTCCATTATAATGTATGTTTCCTCTCTCCCAGAAAACCATGATTTTTCCAGAACACGGACACTTGTGTATCATATCTGTCTCTCTAACATCTAATACAGGTTCTAGTGTATATTGGGCTCTGGGGAAATGTGCAGCTTCTTTGAGCAAGCTTTGGTCTTGCCTTTATAGTAAGTTTATGAGCAGTGTTTTCATGTCAGGTGAAGCTGAGTGAAGGTTCCAGAAGGTCGTGTTGGTGTAGGGCTTAGTGTGGGATTCTATTGGCTGGGTTGGAGGGCTGAGTCCTTCACTTATATATGCATGGTTATAATCATGTAGCCTTTCCAGCTAGTGATGACAACAGTGCCTACCTAATAAGGCAATCATGAGCATCAAATAATTTAGCATGTAGAAAATGCTTAGCATGGTATCTGCCACCAAGGTGATACAAATGCATGTTTGCCTCTGTGATCCAGCAGGCAAAGGCACATATCACGGTTCTCCCTCCTCCCTTCCCCCTTCTCCTCTCACATGTGTGATTTACAAAGTCTATTCTTTTTTGTATTTTAAATACTTTCTACTCAAAACAATGATTTAAACAGTATGAATTGATTGTCCATTTAGAGAAGGAGGCAAAGGGAGGGAACAAGGAGAGATGGGATGGTGTGAGAGAGAGACACAGAGAGATCAACTGGCCAAGCAGTGAGGCTAGGGGCAAAAGTGCAAAAGATTGATGTCTTTTCTTCACTTTTGTCTTGTTGGTCCTTTGATACTTTTACCCCACGGGGGCAGGGGGTCTTTCAGTGCAAGCCTGGGTGTAATTCATTCCACAGCTACCCGAGGAGACATATGCATGAACACACACAACCAAATCGCAGGTGATTCCGGCTAGAGCAAGCAGAAAAAAAAAATGGAACCCAAATTATCTATCTCTCAACCCCAGGGATCTGTGAATATGCCAGCTTACATGGCAAGGGAGAATTACCTCATTGATTTGAGATTCCATTTTCTCCTCACACTGTTTCGTTCCCATTCTCTCTTCTACCTTCTTTGACTGCTTCTTTGGATCGTCAAATGCTGCCACCCTTCTCTTGGTTTCTAGGAGTAAATTCTGATGGGGGGACACCTAAACATACCCATAACATTTTCAGGGTAAGATTATAAATAACCTCCTAGGCTGGTATTAAATACTTTAAAGTTATAATCAAACTCAGAAAATATAAAGTGATGCTCATTCTATCCTCAACTCTTGACCGACCTACCTTCATAACTAGGGAGGCCAGGTTCACAATTGGCATTTCCTGATGGAATATGGCCCTGGGAGATTTAACCCGTGACCTTCCCTCTTAGCCCGCAGTCCATCCCAGCATGTCTTCCATGGCTTTATCCTGCATCCCAAGTAAGGGAATGAATGAAGGTGTGAATGTTTTAGCCTGTATGTCCAAGGTCTACCTATAGAACCCCCATTAATATCTTCCTCTTAACCACCTCTCAAAACTGACATATAAGTGCCAGGTGAGTCTTCCATTTTTGAGAATAAAGGCTTAGTGCCCTTAAAACTTCTCTTTCTCTGGGGAGATGGATTTGTGGGGCAAGAGCACTTGTCAGATGCATGAGGGTATAAAGAGGCCTGAGACTGCCTGAGTTTGAATAGTTCGGACCCACAGCTGGGCATAGATATACACATCTGTAACCCCAGTCATATGGGGGCCAGAGATTGGAGATTTTCTGGGGTAGGGGAAAAATAGGAGTTCCTCACAGCTACATATTCAGAGAGATACCACCTCAAGGAAATACATGAATGAATGATACATGAAGGACACACAGTTCTCCTCTAGCCTCTACCACATGTATGCACATAGAGACAAACAACTGCACATACATGTGCAAACACTCTCACACCACCTATACTATACATGCAAAAAAAAAAAAAAAACAGCCAAAAACTAAAAAACAAATTATCTGTCTGTAGATGAGGTAAAGAGGCAAGCATAAACAACTTCTGTCTATAGATGAGGTGTAGACCACTCAGTTTACCTGGAGGGGGAATTCATCTGGGCACATAGCATCTGCGTTCTAAGAGTACGAAGGTATGAAAGTGCAGCCCTATCTATGAGGAAGTGACGTGTACACAGGTAATTTCAAATGCTGTGGTCAGAACTATGCATAGAATTAGATGGAACTCAAAGGGGTTGGCATAGTTCAAGCAACCAGCACAGCTTAGATGAAATGACTTCTCAGTCTTCAAGGAGTTAATATTTTTTAATTTTTATTCAGGATTTTGCTGTGTCATTATTACTATTTTCAGTCAGTAATTACTGTTTCTGGAAAAACCTTTTTTTTCCTTTCCCCCCCCTTTAAAGCACCAAGCTCCTGAGACATCTCCCTGTGGTGAATTTTAAATAGTCACTAACATGGGTCTCGGAAGTTTGCGCGTAGCCACGCCTTTCCTGTAATGGAAGAACTACTGTGAACTGAACAAACTGAGAATGGTGCCTGGCCAAAACAACAAAGCCTTATTAAAAACGCAGCATTTCCAAAGGTAGCCGCAGCTCTTTATCAAAATGACATCTGTGAGATCCGTGTGGATAATAAAACAAGATAAGTAAGATATCTCCTCCTCCCACTGGCTTACCATTTGTAACAGCGAATGAAATGAGCAGGAGACTCTAACACCATGCAGAGAAGTGCCCAGTGATGAACGCACTGCATCTCAAAAGCCATCATGTCAGGGTGTTGGATGTCACGCATTTTTTCATAATGACAGTATTATTAGTAGCATTAGATTTTTTTTCTAGGCCAATCCACAAAATGATGTAAGGCATCTTAAAATACTCCACTAAAAAAAGGCTGGGGGATGTATCCCAGGGACACATCCCAAGCTATAAGCATTCCAGAGTCCTAGTTTGGACAGTGCTAACGCTAAACCTGTGAATTTTGGTACTTGGCAGCTGCATGGTGGTCAAGGAAGAAATATTCAGAGAAACTGAACTCTGGGTTTAAAGCTATAAAGAAACTGAACTCTAGGTTTAAAGCTATATACCTGTAAGGATGACACCAAATTCACTTTTAAAGAAATGTCTCTTAGCATGGGTAGTAGAAGTTAGGTGAAAAGATTCAGGAGAGAGCCGGGCGTGGTGGCGCACGCCTTTAATCCCAGCACTCGGGAGGCAGAGGTAGGAGGATCACTGTGAGTTCGAGGCCACCCTGAGACTCCATAGTGAATTCCAGGTCAGCCTGGGCTAGAGTGAGACCCTACCTCGAAAAATCAAAAAAAAAAAAAAAAAAAAAAAAAAGATTCAGGAGAGGAAAAATTGGTGAAAAAAAAAAGCTTTGAAGATTTAAATATGCAAGCTAAAGTATGATATCTTGTCATGGTTACCATCTGTGAAATGTAGCCAGAGAGCCAAAGAAGTGAGCCTCAAATGAGAAAGGTTGGTTTCAGAGCATATTTTGGAAGATATCACTCCTTCTATATGGAAGAAAGTATTAGAGAAGTGTTTAACACCATGAAGAAAGTGCATAAAATCTAATACTCTGAATGTGGAGATGGAAGATGAGACGATGATGCAGGTGAATTGGATGTAAAGGGAGCTAGTCATGGCATGAGGTCTAAAGGATGAGAAAGTAAATGCTGGTGGAGAAACGAAGGACTCTTAAGAAACTCCCAGGAAAGAATCAGTGCTACCAAGCTGTCAGTGACAGGGAGCAGGAGATTGGAGAAAATTAGTGAGAACTTTAGGGGAAAAGGAGAGGTTAAAGTGACAGATTTTAATACTTAACATTTGAGCATTTAGTCCATCTATGAAAATGCTATAGAGATGTTAACTATTAGAGAGAGTGTTTTAGTCTTGGAGGTAAGCATGATTGTTAAGCCTATAGTTTATGCCTGAAGGTACTATCAGAACAAAGAAGCAAAAGTCACTTTGTAAAATGAATTGGAATTCAAATCTGCAGATCAACATGTGTCCACACGTTCCAGGCATGTATCTTACAAACAAATGCCACAAAGGCAAATGTGGTGGCAGTAGATATAGAAAGATCTGTAATTATGATTACAGTCATACATGTGAAAGAGTATATTATGAAGGAGAAACGTCTAGACTGGGTTCAGACATTTTCCCTGATGGCGCTTTATCCTGTCATAAGAAATGCAACCACATTTATAGCTAGAGGCACTCTGGGTCTCGTGGAACAGGCCTGTAACCCCAGCTACTAGGGAGTCTGAGACATGAGGATTGTAAATTCATGACTTATGACCAGCTGGGTAAGTTCATGAGCTCTTAACGGACTGGAGGTGTAGCTCAGTAGTAAAATGCTTGCCTAGCATGCATGAGACCCTAAGTTCAATCTCCATTACAGACATAGAGAGGAGAGAGAGAGAATGACTTACATTTATGCACAGTGCAGTTGTTGCTCGTATAAAAATAAACTAGATGCACATGAATACATATTCAAAGATTCAAAACATTTCAAAGACACTGGAAATATATTGAAGACACAATTGACCAAACTGAAAATTGATGGTGATTATTAAAACCTCATTGATAGAATGGATGGACTAGTAACAACATGAAAATCATTTGAATATGATTGTTCATGATATTAGCTATGCAAAAGAAAACAAATGTTACATAATATAAAGTGAAGTCAGTTTTCCACCTAAAGGGATCAAAATCCTGACACATGCTGCAATAACATGGAGATGAGGAAAACTAAGCTATTCTTGACTTTCTGGGTGGCTTTTGTCAATGTCTATAGTTTCATTGCTAAATAATACATTAAGAGCTTTGTTAAAATTTGCTAATAAAATTAAAAGTAACATATCTACCTCTTATTATAAGAAGAAAAAAATCAAAATGAAAATAACCGCCAGGCATGGTGGTGCATGCCTTTAATCCCAGCACTCAGGAGGCAGAGGTAGGAGGATCACCATGAGTTCGAGGCCACCCTGAGACTACACAGTGAATTCCAGGTCAGCCTGAGCTAGAGTGAGACCCTACTTCGAAAAACCAAAAAAAAAAAAAAAAAAAAAAAAGAAAATAACCTATGAGAAGAAGGGCTTATTTGGGATATTGTTTACAGAAATGTTGGTGGGGGCTCCCTTTGAGTGGTGAACTTTTAGGGAAACTGTTTCTTTAATAGCTCTTTTAAATATATTTATTTATGTATTTGAGAGAGAAAGAGTCAGGGAGAGAGAATGGGCACATTGAAATAAACTCGAAACACATGTGCCACTTTGTACAGCTGTTGCTGGGGTATTGAATCTGGATAGGTAGGCTTTGCAAGCAAACACTTTTAACTGCTGAGCAACCTCCCCCGCCCAACATCCTTTTTTTGTTTGTTTTTTGAGGTAAAGTCTCCCTCTAGCCCAGGCTGAACTAAAACTCACTCTGTAGGCCCAGATTAGACGTGAACTCACAGTGATCCTCCTGCTTCTACCTCCCAAGTGCTGGAATTAAGAGTGTACACTTCCAACATCTCTGTTTATATCACTGGAGAAGTAGTAGTTTGTTAGCTGGAGGAATGAGGAAATATTTGCAGGGAGAAACTGACGCAAGAAAATGACAACATTGGAGGCTTCCCTTCAAGGGAGAGGATAGGCTCATAACATTTCTTTGGGTTATTCTTGTTTAAGTATTCAAAAGAAATTTTGCTTGGACACTTCCCCAAAGACATAAAGCAAGATAAGCTTCACCTTATGAAGCTAATAATATAAAAATTAATCAATAAGAAAAATACATAACATTAGATTCTGAAATTTAAAATTATTGCTATTAAATTGACCTTAGTGAATGAGCATTATAAAAATATCGACATCCCAGTAATATTCTATTGCTCAAAGGAGTTCGTAAAACTAAAAAATTAAAACAATAAAAATGCTACAGCACTTTGTTAATGCTACAAGAATATATTTTCTAAGTATTTTTTTTTCTTTCTGCTCATTTCAAAAGATAACAGTCATAGTAAAAATGTGCTTGTAAAATTTAATTGCATGTACATGTACTTTTTAGATGTGACTAAATTTACTTTAAAAAGAATAACAGGTACATAGCCCTGTGGAAAATATTATATTCTTTTAGCTAAAAGAACAAGGAAAATGTGCAGTAAGAAAAGAAAACTTCTGAAAATAAGTAAACTTTCTTTTGTTAAGATGTATTTTTAAGGGGCTAGAAAGATGGCTCAGCAGCTAAGGCACTTGCCTACAAAGCGTAACTACCTAGGTGCCATTCTCCAGTACCCACATAAAACCCGATGCACAAAGTGGCACGTATGTCTGGAATCCATTTGAAACAGCTAGAGGCCCTGTGTGCCCATTCTCTCTGTCTGTCTCCCTTCTTTCTATATCTCTGCTTTCAAATAAATAAATAAATTTTTAAAATATTTATTTCTTATTTATTTATTTGGGAAGGAGAGAAAGAATAGGTACACCAGGTTCTCCTGCCACTGCAAATGAACTCCAGATGCATGTGCCACTTTGTGTATCTGGCTTTTCCTGGGTACTGGGGAATCGAACTCAGGCTGTCAGGCTTTCCAAGCAAGTACCTTTAACTGCTGAGCCACCTCTCCAGCACTGGGTAAAGTTTATTTTAAGAAAAAGTAAAAATGAGAGTGTGCATAGTTTTGCATAATCATCGGGACATGACAAGCTACTGAAGAAAGGATGGTGATGGTCTTGATGAGGATAAGGTGGTGAGAGTGAAACTGTAGGTGTTGTGAGAAGGTTACAGAGGGTGACGCTGGTGGTGGTGAAAGTTAATTAGGGGTGGTAATGACGAAGGTGCAGGTGCTGATAATGGTCACTGTGGTGGTGATACGGGTAGAGGTGGGGATGTAGTGGAGGTGGTAGCTATGGTAATGGTGGAGATGGCTATAGGAGTATTGCTGACTTTATGAGTTGATCTGGGACTTAAATACTTTAGTACACCCTTTGAATTCTTAGTCACTCTAAGAAACACCATGAACTAAGCAGAATACACAATCATTTTGAGTGTTCTTTTGATGTGTGCCCCTTGTTCTGAAATTTTTCATAAGTATCCATGTCAGAAATCTCACTTTTGATTCCTCTGGCCCCTTCTTGACTTCCTTTCAGAGTCCTTCTTCCTTTACAAGTTACAAGTTCTATCAGGCCACTGTCCATGAGTGCTAAAGATATTCTGTTTACATACCCAGTGTGGTGGTTTGATTCAGGTGTCCCCCATAAACTTAGGTATTCTGAATGCTAGGTTCCCAGATGATGGAGATTTGGGAATTAACACCTCCAGGAGGCCATGTATTGTTGGGGGCGGCAGGCTTATGGGTGTTATAGCCAGTTTCCCCATGCCAGTTGCTATGGTCCACCTTATGTTGGCCAGGGGGTGATGTCCACCCTCTGCTCATGCCATCGTTTTCCCTGCCCTCCTGGAGCTTCCCCTCGAGCCTGTAAGCCAAAATAAACGTCTTTTTCCACAAGTTGCTCTTAGTTGGGTGATTTCTACCAGCAATGTGAACCGGACTGCAACACCCAAAAAATGTCTACATCCTTGCTTTCTTTTACCCAGCCTTGGGATTCTAGGAGTGAACTTGGACACTCTCTTTGTGTTGTTTACCTTGATTTTGAGCAAGTGGTGAGTTTTGCTGGATCTCTGTATTCTGTAGCCTAACTCTACTAATCTTGCTCCCTGATACCAATTATTTCCTCCCCAAAAAGACATTCTGAAACATACAGCTACCTCATATTATCCTTCCACAGGGTACGCAACTTATACAATACCTCCTGATCAGTACTTTCTCTCTTAAAAGAAATTTCATTGGCCATAAGTATCAATCATGAGAAATGCTGGTGGACTAGAAGAAAGAAATAGGATAGATGCCCTTAAACTTATGAATGTTTTTGCAACTATTTTTCAAAATCAGCAATATGCTCATGAACTGAGCCATCATTGTGCTGGCTTGAATTATTGGCTTCTTGTTCTTTCTATTTAACATTTGTATATTGATTGCCTCATCTTTCCATATAGCTTCATTAAATTCCATTTTATGACTACATCAGAACCTCTTTTGGCCTTCCATGTATGACACAGTATAAGACATTTGTAAACAAGTGCTAATTATAAAATGACTTGTCTTCTGTTATGTAACTACCGTGGTTTTACAACAAGAGGCATAGCCTTATCCAGCATTTACAAAGTTCTTTTTTCTTTTGGAAGAGAAGCTGTGAAACTATCTCATGACTGTCATCGAATGGGCCTGTCACCTCTAGTTTATAGGTGCGCAACAATGGCTTTGCAGCATCCTGCTCCACTGCGTCAAGCCTCTGCTGTATTTAATATTGGATACCTGAGGAGACAGATTCCTGCTTCCTCAGCTCTGTGATGCTTGATAGTTACTTCGACAACACTAACACAACTTCAGAAAAGGCCTGAAGATGTCATTTCCTCCTTTGTACAACAGCCTGACATTTCAAAGTCATTGGGGAAAGTATAAGTGTGCAGATGGAAATTATTTTTCACAAATGTAGAAGAAAATTTTGAAAATACTAAGGTTGTACTTCAGGGTGACAAGACACCAGTACCTGAATTGACATCTTATGCATTCCTTTGCTTTTCTTTCTCTCACAAAATGGAATGATACATTTTTGCCTGTGCACAAGCAGCTGTGAGGTGAGCTGTTTCATAAGGGCTAGGGTTATGAGCATGCCCAGAATAGGTCTCTGAGATGCTTCATTGTGAAGAGACTTCTCTGATTAAATAAATGTGGGGAATACTATCTGCTGTATCTTCTGTTTGAAGATTCACAACATGAATTTTAAAACCTCTGATAAGACTTATCAGTAAGGGTAATTTAAAAAGATTTTTGAACAGGGTGTGTTATTGTGCACACCTGTTAACACAGTAACTGGAGGCAGAGGTAGGAGGATTGGAAAACTGCACTACATAGTGAGACTGTCTCAAGATCAAAAATAAATAAATAAGAACATGAAAGAGCTAGTTAACCCAGAAATGCGATCCGAAGGAGAAAAAGGTTTTGAGACTCTTTAAAGAGGAAAGACAGATCAAGTCAGGGCACTGTAGGCTTGAGTCTGAGACATCAGGTGGGAGGTGACATTGTCTAAATAAATGAGCATGTGAGAGTTGGTGTGCTTATATATTTATGTACAAACACATGCACATATGTGTGTATAAATCCCTTCATATCCACGGAACATTGATTCCACAGGCCCCCGTGAATAAGTCTGGTATAAAATGGTGGGAGCATTTGCATATAACCTATACTCATCCCCTTTTGTACAGTGAATTATCTCTAAATTACTTATAATACTTCGGGTGATGCAAGTGCTATGTGAATTGCAATACACTCTACTTGTACAATAATGACAAGAAAGAAAATGTATGCATGTTCAGTACAGATGCCATTTTTTTCTAAATACTTTCTATCTTCAGTTTGCCATATTCAGATGTAGAAGTCATGGGTATATAATTCTCAATCCATATACGTGTCTGTCTGTCTATCTTTCTATTTACCAATCTATGTACATTTGCAAATCAGTACTAGATCCAATCAATAATATATCTCAGCAGACCATGGCTGACAGAAATGAAACTAAGAACGATTGGTCATTTTTGCCATTATCTTAAAAAGCGATCTTTACAACAGGATTATGCATGAAAATAAATTACCAAACATCAGTGAGAAAGTGGTTGCCTAAGGATCGGACATTTCAAGTCTCAGTGGAATTGTTTAATCACATAATCTCGGGCAAGCGCAGAAGCTGTAATGTTGCATTGTGCATCACTGGAGGAAACTGCCAAACCGTCACTGATGTAATGAAGTGTGTCACGTTTGTGTCTGTCTACTTCACTTATTGCCACCACTGATCGTATTTAAAAGGGGGTGGGGGGTATCACTAAAGAGAAATATCGTAAGAGGAGTAGTAAGTTAAGGCTAATACACTCTTTTTTGGCAGCTGTTGTTTATATCAGCTCTGATGCACACGAACTATTTCTACAAAGTATGTCATGTCTCTGTAATGGTGCTATGAAATTGAAGAGTTTAGGAACAAGCTGTCAGTAAGACTATATTATCCCCTTCAAAGGGAATTATTCAATTTACCAACAAATGAATGAGCACGCTGGGAAAGCTGATGGTCGATGAGACTCTGGAATGCATGGTAATTGACTAATCATGGCATTGATTCTCACTGAAATGTTATAGCATGTATCTTGAAGACTTAAGCTGTTCTACTTCTTATGTACTGGTGCATTGTGTGCAGGACACTTTGCTCAAATGTCACCAGAAGGTTTTCCAGCAGATGTGTGTTCACTCCTTTCTGGCATGTTTGGTTTTCCACCATAGGCATCTTTACGTACCCAACATCCATATCAGAGTTCTTAAATTAAGAAAGCTAGAATTCTTTGGCTATGTCTTAAATGAATGAATATCATTTCATGAGTTTTAAAAAAAAAACATCCTAAAAAAGCAAGGAAGATATATATCAATGTGTGAAAATGGAACTGAAAGAAAATTGGGTGTGGTAGATTTTGCTGGGTTGTTACTTTTTCCCCATGGTATTCTTGTGTTTGGAAATAGTTTGATTTGTACCATGATATAAAATGTCATCCTCATTTTTGATTGTTTTATGTTTTAATTTTAACATCCTCATCATATCAACCTCAGAGAACTAATCTCTAGAACTCTCTTTTCCTTTAATCTCTATCTTTTCAATCTTATTTCCATGTCTCCCAGGAGAAATCCCTTACTGTTGACAGATCAGATGATTTCTCTGTTCTGTCACATATCTAAATTGTCTCAGATTTAAGTTAGGAAAGCCCACAAGCTTATTCCCACCCCTCTTCTCATTTCTCCCCATCCCACTGCATCTTAGTAGATGGCTCCATCTCTCTTTTATTGTGCTATTATTTATTTGAAAGCAGAGAGATATAGAAAGACAGAGACAGAGAATGGAAGAGATGAGGGGGAGGCCAGGAACTTCAACTACTGCAAATAAATCCCAGATGCATGTATCACTGTGCTTCTTGCTTTATGTTGGTACTGGGGACTTGAAGCTGGGTTGTTAGACTATCCAGGAAAGATTTTAACCACTGAGACATCTTTCTAGCCCTTATCTGCCATTTCTTAAACCCACAAACCCTTTCCCTAGAACCATTGAGGAATATTCTCTGGTCATACAATGATAGATCTTTCCAAATTCACTCAGTAGTCTTTCATGTCTCCATCTGTTGCAGACAGCTTCATGTTGCTAGGATGAACCAGATACAGACCATCCAAAGCAGATACTGATTATGGGAGGAAAGGATTTATTTCAAGCTTACGGATCCTGGGAAGATCCAAGAAGAAAGAGAAAAACCAGCAGCAGCCAGAAACATCACAAAGCAACAAATACAAACCATCAGCAGAGCTGAAATGTCTGTCTTACACCTTTGGGCTAGAATTCAGATACACCCCCAGTGACACCTTAGGGCTTAACCTAGAAAGTCTTTCACAGATACGACAAAATATTTGTTTTCATACTGATTTTAAGTCCTGACAAGTTGAAACCCAAGACTGAGCATCACAATAAGCTTGTAGAAACCCCTGGTTTTGTACACATTTCTTCTCTCTGGACCTCTAACCACAAACAGAGAAAAAAAGGCAATCCTCCCTTCCCAGGTTCAGTTTTACTGACTTTCAGCATTGTGAAGATGGTTAGCTCACCAGGAGTAGTGACATAGCCCTATATTTCCCGCACTAGGGAGGCTGAGGCAGAAGGATTGCAAGTTCAAAGCCAGCTTGGGCTACAAAGCATGACCACCGTGAACCCAGGACAGGTTGTGGTTTCATATCTCAGCCTTCTGCCTGTGTGACTGTGGACAAGTGCTGAACTTCTCTCTGTCTTCTTTTCCTTGGTTATAGATGGGGGATAATGATAGCTCCTACGGGACTGTTGGGACAATTAACATGCTGAATACATGTTCAGGTCCTTGAATTAGTCCTCAGCACTTGGCGTACAGTGGCGTGTACATAGCACCGTCTTATCGCTGCCCCCTGCCCCTTCATGCTTGCTTCTGCTGCGGCTGCTCCTGCTGCTGCTAAGAACCACTACCCTGTCCTCTTCAACATCACGGTGTATTTGTACTTTCTTAAAATAAATGCTATGATTTGTATGAATTTCCTCCAAAGGTCTATTTGACAAAGGCTTAACTTCTCATTTCATGGTGTTGTTGGAAGGTAGTGGAACCTTTATGACGTGGTGGCTGGGGGAGGAAGTCTGGCCACTGGGGTTGTATCCCTGAAGGGCCTAATGTTCCCCCAGTTCCTTCCTAAGTCTCTGGTTGCCATAGAGTTAATAATTTCCTCCGCCATGTGCTCCACTGTGATATGCTACCTAACCATAGGCCCCTCAACCATGGGATCAATTGACTATGGATTTAAACCTCCCAAACTGTGAGCCCAAATAAGCTGTTCCTGTTTTGTAAATTGATGATCTCTGGTTTGTTGTTAGTCACTGAAAGTTGACTAACACAACATTGTTTTCAATTCTTTGTTTGAATCTGATTGACTATTATAAGGTTTATAACCTAAAATGCTTCATCTTCTCTAAATTTAAATTTGCTTTCTCTACTGGGGGTGCCAATTACTCTTCCTGATGGCCTCTTAGATTTTCTTATAAGAGAGGCTAAAACCAATTTGCTCCAGGGTAGGCTTCCAGGAACCCAAGAGTATGGAAGCTACTGTAGCACTTGAAAGTTCCTAAAATCAGTAGCTCTCACTAGGAATTAACCAAGAATTAAAATGAATAGAAATTAGCATTTTAATTTGCAATCAGCAGTTTCTTTGACTTTCTGTAGTACTTGATAAAGGGGAGAGAGCATCACATTTGCCTTTCTAATATGATCACAATACAAAACAGGACTAAATTATCCCCCTGCAGCCAATACACAAGTATCTCAAATCAGTGAGCCTCAGAATCTTTCAGAGCAAGTACGCATCTCTTTAAAGTTTCTTTTCTTCTCTGTGTGCATATGCTAGTTCCTAGGATTGACCTTTGTTCTCTGCCCTAAGATTTCAGCTTCTATATGACAACTTTAAGCCCATTTAATAACATTCAGATTTGACTGTCTAGAAATGGCGAGCTCACATATATTTTTTGCCCTTAATAATAACAGAATAAGAATTAAACTCTTCTGCCGGGTGTGGTGGCGCACGCCTTTAATCCCAGCACTTGGGAGGCAGAGGTAGGAGGATTTCCATGAGTTCAAGGCCTCCCTGAGACTACATAGTGAATACCAGGTTAGCCTGGGCTAGAGCGTGACCCTACCTTGAAAAATCAAACAAAACAAAAAACCAACAACAACAAAAAAGAATTATACCCTTCCCAAATGTCACTGGCACACAAAACCGTCATCTGTCAAAGACGTTCATGCTTTCTGTTATTCAGGCAAGAGTAGATGCAAAACCTTCTACTTCTATTCAGCCACAGGGAAGCAGAGTGAGTATAAATCTCGTATGCTAGTGCTGTGATCTCTAAACTCGCTGAGATTACTAAGAGGTGTTGCCTAGCTCCAGCCAGATGTGCTTGACACTAGCCATATTTTTCTTCCTCTCCATTGTCACAGCTTTCAAGCTTTACAGCATCTGTTCTCATTATGTGAACATGCTGGTTTCACACGCTGCCCCACAGGCTTCTGAACATATGATTACATATGATTTCCTTTGCGGCATAAAAATGTAAACAGGACCTTTAAAAAATCAAACTACATAGGTTCTAGTCCTGGCTCTATCAGTTGTGTGATCTGAGACAAATTCATTCAGTCTTCTGGTGCTTTATGTTTTCTCATGTGTAAATAGTTATTTTGTAAAAGCAATGTTAAAGCAAGTAGTGTGTCAGACAATGTAAACGGTTAAGGGAGATGTTATTCAAGGCTGTTGCCACACAGTGATTAGGAAACAGATGTGATCAGATCTCAGTCCTACTGAAGCAGGAGGAAGAGCTCTTCTAAGCTAAGGCGGTAATATCACGGGCCAGCCGTCTTTGCCTATTGGCTTTAAGTGAAAAGAGGGAGATTTTTTTTAATACAGTTGTGATGAGAGGTGGTTGTGTAACTCGAAGCTTGACAGCCATGTGTGTGCCTTGTCATGGAAAGAGACCATGAGGCATTGTGTTCATTGGTGGTTGTTCTCACAGTGATGTCTCTCAGTCCTAGAGAATGACAGCTGTGACTTGCAAAATTGGCAGGAGGGTTTTGAAAAGTTATAGCTCAGCTCCAAGGAGCAGAGACAGAATTTGTAATGATGAGGTTTCTAAAGCACTCCTCTAAGACAAGGAACATCAGGGAGCTAAGCCTAGAATTTTCTTGCTTAAAGTTTAATCAAACTTGGGAAAATATTAAGGCTACCTTGGTATACACTGTCACGTTAGTTACGTTGTCTACATTGGCACAGCTGTACAAGTTGCTAAAAGCAATCTGTAGTTCAAAAAGTACTAGTTATCATTAAGGATGGATAACATATGCATGTGTTAGAGGTTTAAATTGAAACTCATCAGACCAAACTTTTCTGACCTAAAAGGGTTTGTTGAGCCATTATAGATGCTAGACAGCAAATCATCAGGTCTTAGGACAGATTCAAAAATTAATAGCAACAAGGCTGGACAGCAGTGGGCAATATGTCCAGTGGAGACAAGAACATTTTCTAAACAAAAATTTGGGTGATGACAGTGTCAATTCTTTGCATTGAACCTACATTGCTTTTAGATACAAGAGGAATGATGATGTGAAGTAGGGAATATTTTAGAATAGGAGGGTAATCTGTATAGAGAGGCACTTGTTACCTCTTAATGTGTTAGGCATAGTAGTATGGAAAGTCTTGGCACAAACAGGAAATGGTGACACTTGACATGGTAGCAGTCTTAAGGCAAGGTTTTCAAGTGTCTTCAGGAATGTGGAAGTCTTTTGTTGGTTCCAGACAGTAGCTGTAAACTGGTTAACTTCTACCTTTTCTTTCCACAGTTTCTCTTATGTAAATTTGAGCCCTTTCAGAATTTTACTTTCATAAGGAATAGAGGGTTTGAGTCAAATAGGCCTCCTCACAAATGCCTGCGTGGTGAGACCAGTAAATTGTTCACCCTTTTAAACTTCACCTTGAACATGCGTGATAAGATATCAAAAGCACCTCCTTGGTAGGGCTAAGATTTGGATTAGTGAAGTCTTGAGTATTAAAAGTCTTTGATATTAGCCGTTCTCAGTCATTGGTAATGAATCTTGTCACCTTGGTCCTTGTTTTGTGTGCTGTGCTAACTTCCCCACCAGCAGGACACAAAGCAGCTGGACAGGGGACCCACAAAACAAATGGCCCCACCCTTCTCACAGACACTCCCTACTCCACCTGAGGGGGCAGCTGCTCACTACCGATCCCTCCCACCATTTTTCTCAGGGTGAAAAGGAACACGTGTACATGCATGGAAAAGTAAACTCAGGCTCTCAAGTGGGCATTGAATCTAGTTAAATAGGTTTTGTAAGGAATAGAAATGGAATATTACCATACCCATTAGAAAGCTTCCCACACAGATATTCAATAGCAAATAGAAATTCTAATAACATTTTTGACCCTTATGTCTTTAAAGGGTGTAAGGCCAGAGAAGTGTCCATTTATCTGGGCCGTAAGTACCTGGTTTTTACCCTGAAATTCAACAATCCCTTTTGTGACTCCATTCTTTTGGCATGCCGTGCAGTATGTCATAGCTGTGAGTTGGTCAGCAGTGTGCTTACTGACTAAATGCTATACACGGTGTCAGAAGCAAGGCCAAGGCATTATGTCCAGGAAAGTCTCCAAACATTTTAAAAATGAATTACAGACCTTGGAAAGGAAAACTGTAAATGAATTTTTGGAACCTTTTTTTTTTGGTTTATTTAGAAATGGAACAGCATTGTCTCTTTGCTCCCCTCTGTATCTGACCCTCTCACCATACTACCACGGACCCCCCCCCCCAGAATGTGTACTGACCCAGTGATAAGAATATAGCAGACCTGCATAACACCATGGAATGAGGACTCCAAAGCAGCTGCTGTCCTGTTATACAGAATAGCTAAGTACAAATTCTCATTGTTACTGACCTATGCAAACAGAACTTTCTGGGCTCTGAATATTGTAATATGAGAAAGAAAATAAGGTGAGGCTGTACTGCTGGGTTGATCGCACTAATGAGGAACTATACCAAGTCTGTCTTTCAGTCAGCATGTCTTAATTAAACCATAAATATTAGTTGGATTATCCTTCTGCCTTAATCTCCCATTGCAACATAACAACCACATTGCTTGCTTCCTCTCTGCCGGAAGGAGTGATCCAGTGTTGCCTCTGTAGATAAAGTGGTGTGATCTATGTGAAGGGAAACAGCAAGTGGGTGCAGTTGACCACATTTTCTCATGACCACATTTTCTCATACATTTTCAGGACCACATCTGGAGCTTACTGTATTGTACAGAGGAGCAAAGACATTTCTCTCCGTCCTTCTGCGGTAATTTAGAATTAGAAGTGTGGTCCTTCCCTTTAGAAGTCTGGCCTTCAGAATGACTGCAGAGTGTATCTAGTGATTCATAACATCAAGCATGGCCCAAGAAACTAGTATAGGTATATGATGTTGATTATATAGAGTACATCACTGGAAGGAGCAATTCACTGGATTATTCTGGTTTGTTTACATTATAACCTGTGAACTAGCAAATTGATCCACTCACCGGAAAATAAAATTCATTTAAGTATAAGAGATTTTATATTTTTCTAAATCAAGTGCACAGATCAATACTTTCCCTGTTGAGTCATAACTGATTACTTGTGGCATTATAGGGCATAGAGGTAGTGTTGATCAAGTTCCTAGTTAGTGGGCTTTGTTATGAATGACTTTGATTTTAAGGTCATCCCCTCAAAGCTTTATAAAGCAAGTCATTTCATATTCATGTCTTCAGATGAAACAAACTGATACCAACAGAGATTCAAGACTTGCTGCGATTCTTAGACAAGGAAAAATGAGGCTTCCACCGACTCCAGCTTGTAAAGAGCTTGAGGTCATTGCTCCTTTTTTTTTTTTCCTCATTCTTGAAACAACACCAACTCAGGCAAAAGGAACCAGCCTGCACACAGGTTGCTGTGTGCTTCCTGAGAAAACACGCATGTGCTTCTATTGACTCCAGATAGGGCACTAATGCCAAACCAAAGAAACAATTCCACTCAATCTAGCTTAATGAACCAGTGAGTTTATTTGAGTTACTTACAGGGGTTAGTACCATTCCCAGAGTGAAAGTCTCAACAGGAGGAAATGTGACAGAAGGGCTCATACAGATAGCTAGAGCACAGGAAGAATTTCCTATGTACCGCATAAGATATTAGAAACCATTAATGGGTGGGAACATTTACAGAGTAACACTGGAGGGAGGGTCGAGCATAGGCAGGAAATGTTGCTGTGGGCCCTGATTAAGGGTGCCCCATGTGCCACATAGTCAGGCTCTGAGAAAATCCTTATGGTATTGGCAAGGGGACAGGAAAAATAATTACCCTCAACTTGTTTCATTAAGATAAGCTGTCCCTCCAATAGGAGAGGACTTTTGCAGAGTAGAGTATGAAATATTATTCTAATATAGATAGGGGAGTTCTGTTTTAGTCTATTATCTTACCTGAGGACAAAAAAACAGCTATACTCATCAGGATATAGCATTTCAGATTTTCCCACCATCGAGTTCTTTGTTTCTTGACCACAAAAAAATAAAATAAAATAAAATAAAAATCCAGAGGTAGTGACATGCACCTTTAACCCAGCACTGGGGAGAGGGAGAGGCAGAGATAGGAGGACCATGATCATAAGTTCAAGACCACCATGAAACTACATAGTGAATTCCAGGTCAGCCTGGGCTACATCAAGACCCTACCTTGAAAAACCAAGAAAAAAAAAAAAAACCACCACTGATGATGAGGCATGTGTAAAAGAGATTAATTAAGATAAAGGTGGGAAACCTCTAAAATATCAGAGCAAGCATGCTTTGGATTTTCACTAGCATCCAAAGAGGAAAAGAATAGTCAAAAGAGGAGAGGTTATGCTTTATGAGTTAGCACTCAGCAAAGAAAGCAAGCTCCTTAGGGCAAGTCTAAGAACAACTGAGCCGATGGGGTTATGGGGTGGTTCTGGGAACATAGAATATGGTCTCACTAAGGCAATAGCTATTCCTCCCACCCTTTAGCACGTCTGTAGGTGAGGGGTGGTCTTTTGACCAGGTGAGTGATTGACAGGCTCTACCCAGGAGCAGAAGACTTTATTTCTCTAGTCAGGAAAACGTGGCTCTTCTCTGTGGAAGGGCCATTGAGGTGCTTCACTTTCGGATGGTATCAGGGAAAAAGGTGAGGCCCATCCTTGTCCTTCAATAATCTCTAAGCCTAATATCCACCTACCTACAAGAGTAGGGCCACAAGGAAATAACTGAAAACAGAGAAGTCAGGTGAAAACATAGGGGCAGCAGGGGGTAGTATATATTCCCCTGAGGAAAAGGAGGGCAGAAATAACTAAAAAGGTTCCATCCAAAGAATGAATCCCATAAAATCGTAAATCATAAAATTGTGGAATGTTTCCCCTCCACTCCACTAGCCGTCATACCCATAAAACTAACAGTGTTATAAAGCTGGAAGACCTGAGCAACACTGAAGTTTCTGAAGAGCAGGACCAAAAGACTTCAGGTTTGAAGAAAGCAGACTAACAGAACAGCTTCTTTCCTGAGAAATAAAAAGTAAATGCTAGAGAAATGTGAAGTCGCAGTTATGTCATATGTATGTATATATGTATGTGTGTATTAGTTATTATACTGTACAATACACGACAATACAGTATGTATCAGTTACTTTTCTATTGCTGTGTGAAATACTTGACAAAGCCATTTAAACAAAGGTTTCTTTTCCCTCATGATTGGAGGGGATACAGTCTGTCCTGGTGAGTCAAGCGTGGTAGCAGGAGTATAAGGTAACTGGTCACGTTGCAGCCATATTCAGGAAGCAGAGCATGCACTCAACTGACTTCCTCCCTCTTATTCTGTCTGAGCTGGTGCTCACACTTTCAGTGTGGGCCTTACCTTCTCATTTAGTCTTCTACTCAGGTAACATCTGCCATGGGGAAATGCAGCATAATTCTTTGTCAGAATATAATATGAATGTCCTGTATCCTGTATCCTGAATGTACAGTCTTGTTCCCCACTGAAATCTCACGATCTGGGCCTCCACAGTCTGTGTTTCTCTCACATTATGTCGTCAATGTCTCACTAAGGCCTGTTTATGTGCTTCTCAGGATTGAATTATTTTATATTCCTGAACTTCCTGAGGCCTGTGAACCACATGGTCAGGTGTACCATAGCAATAGCTCTACTCTGTGGTTCCAGTTTTATGTTCTATTACTGTTTCTTTGCTGTCACAAAAGCAACTTAAGGAAGGAAGGATTTATTTTGGCTCACAGTTTGAAAGGATACAGGCAGTTCATCATGGTGTGGAAGGCATGTGGCGGAAGCATGATGTGGCTGGTCATATTGAATCCTCAGTAAGGAAGCAGACAGATGAATTCTGGTGCTCAACTACTTTTTTCTTTTTTTCCCTTTTTATTCAGTCTGGGACAAAAGTCCATGGGATGGTGCTACCCACATTCAGACGCTTCCTCAGTTAAACTTCTCAGATGAGTCCCTCTCATAAGGCATTCCAAATCCAATGAAATTGTCTAGATTAATGTTGGATCACAGACCAGCTAACTAAAAATAAATGCTAAAGGAATGTGAAATCTTGGGTATATCTATCTATAACAAACGTTAAATGTATTTCAACTTCCAGCCCCCCAAAAAATAAATAAATAAACCTCATAACAACAGTCCAAATACTTTAGTTCCTGTTACCTATACAACACAGTGAGCTTTCACCAAAAATTACGAGGCATTTAAAGACATGAGGGATAGAAAGTATTATATATAAAGACAAAGGTGTGTATGTGTGTGGTATTTATGTGTGGGCATGCATGAGCCACAGTGTCTTTGTGGAGGTCAAAGGACAACTTCAGGGTGGTGGCCGTCAACTTCCGCCTTGCTTTGTTGTTCACTGTTCCATTCACCGGGCTAGGGGCCCTATGTGTGTCTGACAAATTCTCCTGTCTCTGTCGCCCTGCTTAGCCAGAGGCATGCTAGAATCACAAATTCATGCTATTATATCTGGCTTTATATGAGCATCTGAATTCTTGTACTCACACATGAATGGCAAGCACTTTATCCATTGAGTGATCGTCCCAGCCTCATGGTTAACCTCTTAAAGGCTCCACTGGAAAGAATAGATTGACAAAAGCCCAGAAGGATAGGTAGAATTTAAAACAAATGCAAACAAAAACCAAAACGACAAAACCCAGATTTATCACATTCAATCTGCAGGAAGCAAAGAGAATCAAGCCTCCCACCCCCCACCCCCCGCTCCCCCGTGTAAAACCACTGCATGAGCGGTTCTCAGACACCATCAGAGCTGAGGGTGACTGAAAAGTCCGTCAGCCATGCATCCTGTCCAGCCAATTCAGGCTTCAAAGGTGATCCAGTGCAGACTTTCTCAAACAAATGAAACCAGCTCTCATGTAGCCCATGACCTTGCTGTAGAGCTGAGGGTGGCCTTGAGCTTCTGATGCTCCTCCCTCTGCTGGCCAAGTGCTGGGATTACAGGCAAGTGTTATACACAGCCACTTTACGTTTGGTCAGGATTGAACCCAGAGTTTAGTGTATGCTAGCCAGGCACTGTGCTAACTTAACTGTGTTTCCAGCCTCTCATTTTTATTCTTCTTAATCGACCTAAAATGCAGTTGTGTAAAGGACTAGAACTAAAAATGCATCCAGTGACAATAGTAATTGGAAAGTGAACTAAATGATATCAGTGATACAAGGAAGGTTAAAAATTAATTCAGAATTTTCCATTATGAGGTACTTGTGCTTCTGACTAACGAAGTGGCATGGTACTATTTGAAGATAGATTTATATTGCTTAACATATACATTACTGAAGCAGGTGTAGACTTGTAGTTGCACTCAGTCACAGGATCAGAGTTCAAGGTCATCCATGGCTACATACCATCTTCCATTTCTTTTGGAGACTCTGTCTCAAAAATATATATTATTAATCCTAGGACAAACATTAAAAGATTTCTAAAAACCAAAATAAGTTATAAAGTTATATACCCAGAGGAGAAATAACTGGATCAAATAAAATACTTGATCTATTTATATATATTTTAATTGACTTTAAAATTTATTTATTTATTTGAGAGTGAGACAGAGAAGAGAGAGATAAAGAGGCAGACAGAGAGATAGATAGAGAAGAGAAAGAGACAGAGAAAGGGAGAGAGAAAGAGACTGAGTATGGTCATGCCAGGGTCTCTTGCCACTGCAAATGAACTCCAGATGCATGCACCACTTTGTGCATCTGGCTTTACATGGGTATTGGAGAATTGAACCCTGGCAGTCAGACTTCTCAAGCATGCACCTTTAACTGAGCCATCTCTCCATACTTAAAATGCTCAATTTGTAAAAGAGAAGATAACCAAAGAGGGAGAAATAAATAACACAGCAGTGGAATACAAGTGCACTGGAGTTATATTTTGATGTGCATACAGGTATTGTCAAATTGAAACAAAAAATTAGGCCATAGTATACTCTATAAAAAGAAAACAATACCCAGACAAATGTAACCTGTCAGAAAAAGATATTCTAGTCCCAATTAGCTTCCTAACACGATATTATTACAATAACATTAAACCTTCAGGTGCTCATTTCCTCATTCCTTTTCTTGTTGTTATGAGTTTTCTTGCCAAAATTTTGCTAAGAATTTAAACCTTACTTGATATGTAAGCTCTAACTTATCATCATTTTTCATTCTCCATGTTACCCCACCCTACTTCATTCCTTCAGGTGCTTTCCACAATAGGTCTGAGGTGTGTCTGCCAAATTCTAGGTTAACAGTTTGTAGGTGAGCATCTTTCTTTTAACCGATATAAAAACATTAAATTAAGGCATAGCTGTGGACCAAACAAATGGTTTGATCTGTTATATACTAGATCTTTAAATGCTATATATATATATAGTCTTCCAGAAGTTATCTAAGTATGGTATAATCTACTAAAGTCTGTAATTATTCAGCATGAAGGGACAACTATAAGATGAGAAGTAAGGAAAAAGTATCTTACTGATCTGTCATGATTATTTTTGTTGATATTTTAACATTGACTACTGGAAAGATTAAAAAAAAACAACCTAATTTTTTTAAGGTTAAGTTGTCCAAGTGAAATTATTCCATGCATATAATTCCCATTTCTTTAACAAATTCACTTGATGGTAATGACAAAAGTAAGGAAACAAAATATTGAGGAAATTAACATAAACATGAAAAGTTATGTTAAGTAATATCAATCAGTACAAAACAATCATTGAACCCAAGATTTACAGCATTATAAACCTGAGAAGCAAATTAAGTCCAAAGTGTGTTCTGTGGTCATAAATACTTATGAAAACAGGCTACAGTGGTCAATAAACGTTAAGGGTTTATTATATTTGATTTTAAAATTATGTAACTTATCATTATATAAATTGAATACACTTTACTTTAGCAGTTAAGAAAAATATTGATTTTTTTGTATTATTTGTTGTCTTCTCAGACATAACAAAATATTGATGACTGAAAATTTGTTGGCACATAGATGTTGTAGTAGTCTGAATGCATAGACCCATAGAGTCAGGCATTTTTTTTAAATTAAGCTTCCTACTTGAGCCCCTACAGGGGGCATGTTCCTTGGGGTGGATCTTGGTGTCCAGCTCTAAGATGTGTTTGGAGGCAGATCTTGAGTCCTGCCCAGGGTATCTGCTTGGTGTAGGTGGTGGTGTCTCTCTGCTTGGATCTGTGATCTTCCATCATTGATGGTGTTCCCATGGACTCTGCAAACCTGAGATAAGTCCCTGCCTCCCATAAGCTGTGTCTGGTTGGTTGTTTGTCCCAGCAATGAGTTGCTGACTGCAACAACGTTAATGAAACTTAAACTTTGTTATACAATGAAAATAAGCCAGGAAAATCACAGCTTTTGCCTCCATCTTCCAAAGGATTTGTTTAGGTGAACTTAGTGTTCTTTGTGTGTATGCAAGGCTAAAGAATACATACTTAAAACTTACTGAAACTGGTACTTTTGATTTAGAGATTCTGGATTCTATAATCCTGAGCTAGGCATGTGGGAGAACACTCAATACATAGTTTGATGCTCATGAACACAGTAGAGAATGAATGGCTCTTCTAAAAATCTAGTGATTTTTAAATTTATGTCTCATTCTAATGTCCAGTTTCTAAGCTGGGCTATACTTATTCACTTATTTGTCAATTTCATTAAAAAAAAATCTTGCTTCTTTTCTCCATCAACCAAAGAACTGAGAACTTACCCATTCTTCAAGGCCAGCTAAAAGGACTTTTGTCATGAGAGGCAGAAATTATGTATGTCTTATCAAGATCTCAGCTGTTTCTGCCATTCATAAGGAAATTTTTATTATTATTCATAGAAATGTTTACCTCCCTCGTGTTATAGGTATCTGAGTGTCATAATGCTTCCTTGGACAGAATAAATATTCAAAGGATATTAATGAATATTAATGAATGTATGAGTTGAGCTGTTTTCATGTTTAGGAAGTCTCTTTCTTGATTTTGTGGCTCACCCCGGTAATTCTTTCTGTTTAAAAAATATTTTTCTATATATTTTCAAGCAGAGAAAGAGTGCACATGAGGAAGAAAATGGTGGGGGGGGGCATGGGCATGCCAGGGCCTCTAGACACTCCAAATGAACTCCACATGCATGAGCCACTTTGTGCATCTGTCTTTACATGGGCACTGGGGAATTGAACCTGGGTCATTAGGCTTTTGCAGGCAAGGACCTTAATGGCTGAGCCATCTCTCTAGCCCTAAGACCCAATAATTCTTGTTATCTTGTCCATGCTGTGATGCTGTGACATCACTGGGCCATTACCAACATGAGTGGAGAAGGCTTTCCAGAGTTTAATTCTGAAGACACTTGTAGACAAGGCCCTCAGTACCTATTGCCCATGGACTTAAAATTTATGAAGCAGTGTGTGAACTATTCCTATTGCCCTTTGGACAACATTGTATAAAAGGTTACGATACACCATTTAGACAGTGCATTCTGATTGGTAATGAAGTCACCATTTCTTGTACAAAGAGGAGCCAGGTAAAGAGAGAGCACTCTGGGGGAGGTGGATTTGGTTTTATAGGGTAGGGACTGTTCAGCTATGTTCTGTATTCATTCTGAAATGAAAGTTGAGAAATACAGGAAATGAGAATGTGAAAGAATAACACCATTTTCACGGAGAGAGGTAGGTGAATATATAGGGTTGGTGATGTGAATCTGATTATTTGAAAGCTCAGGCCATTTAAGAAATAGCTTCTTAAAGTTTATTATGTGGAACAGACTGCTGCTGTCATTTTTCAGGTGGATTCCCAGTGGTGATGAGGCTATCTGAGGAAGGGCGTTATCATCCTTGTGGCTTCTGCACATGGAAACTTACCTGAGAGGAGGGCTTAGGAAAGTTAATTACGCTATCAGACTGGGAGGTCCTGGTAACATGCTAATTCTGAGGACTGCCTTTACCTTGCTTCCCTTCTCCTGTCATTATGTCTCTTATGAATGTGGTGCAGGAGTCATTTTAATTATGCAATGTGACTCTGAGGGACTGGATGCATGTAGGTAATGTCACTTTCATTCTACTTTTCAGTAACAGCTTCCTCAGTCTCATGATGGGTCCTTTTCTCTTGCTCTTCGTGGGTGGGGGAAAGCCTATTTATCAATCAGCAATTCCCAGCAGCAGAGCAGAGGCAACAGTTAAGCCATCAGAGCTAGGGCATGTGGCGCAATGTCCCTGTTAGGCCTTCTGGCAGCTTGTTTGAAAATGACCACATCAACATGATAAAGGCAGCGTGCTCAGCAACATGATTTTTTTCTCAATCATATCACTGATCTGAATGTACTTGTGAGCCCTATTTCCTTTTGTACTTGAAGGTACAGAAAAAAAAAATGGAAATCTCACTTAACCTCTCATGTTATGTGTAACTGAACCCTTCTTTCTTAGTCTATAAATTTCTGGTGATTTACATGGAATGGAAAAAGTAGGTCTCAGGTCTACTCTGTTTCCTTGTTCATTTTGCTGTTTCGTTTTTGGTTTTTACAATATTTGAATTGTGGTTTTCTTGGCATGTATGTGTATATGGGCAGTATATGTGCATCTGTGTGTGGTGTGTGTGTACCCCATGTGCACACATGTGGAGGGCAGAGTAGAATCTTGTAGCTTCTCTTATATTGCTCTTCCAACTTGTTTTCTTAACATGAGAGTCTCTTACTGGACCTAGAGCTGCCGTTTTCAGTCAGTATGGCTGACTTGTGAGCCCCAGTGATCCTCCTGTCCCTGGTCCTTACAGAACCCCTTACTGGGGTTACAGATGTGCATGGCCATGCCCAGCTTTGTACATGCATGCTGAGGATTGAACTCGGGTCCTCTCTGGTCTTCTCAGGCCCTCAAACTTGCATGACAAGTACTCTTATCTGTTGAGCCATCACTCAGCCCCTGAATTTGGGCCTTTGGAGAACTGCAACTTCAAGTCCATGCTGGCTTTGAATTTGCAGTTCTCCTCCTTCAGTCTTTCAGTCTGTGAGTAGCCTTCTGGTGAAGGGGAGATAGGTTACATGACATCACAATGTTATAGGAAGACCTTTGTGTCTTCAGCTGGCTTCTTGTCCATGCTCAGCTGTTACATCCTGCAGTGTCTTTGGGCCTTAGCCAGTCTCATAGCTGCATGATGTTCAATTCCTCAGCATTAGTTATAGCTCATGGTTGTTCTTCTGGGTATGGTCAATGTAAAGTTTGCTGTCCCCTGCATTTACCCACTGTTGCCCATGACTAGCTACTCTCATCCACACATTCCCCAGTCCCTGGGAGACAGGTTGATTGATTGAGTGTGTGTGTTTGTGTGTGTGTGTGGTCTTGTTTTATTTTTCAAGAGATAGGGTCTTGCAATATATCTCAAGTGGGCTTGGAACTCATGATACTCCTACCTCAGCCTCCTGAGTCCTGAGATTACAGACCTGTGCTGTCATGTGCAGTTTACCCGGCTTCTACACTCATCATTCAAGGGGTCTTGGGAATTTTTCAGATCAGACCCAATTCTCCCAGTTCCCCTGGAATATTCTGCCCCAGATATTCTTATAGTTTATCCAGTTGATTTTTTAAATATTATTTCTCAAATTTACTCTACAACGGATGCCTTATTTTCCTCCAAAGCAATTAGGACTCCTTGTCATTCTGGGTATTGACATGCTGATTATTGTTTGCTTATCAGACAACAGAGCCAGAGGAGTGCTTACTCAGGTATTCTCAGGTGGTAGGATAGGTCCTATCATACAAATCCAATGCAAAGCTGAATAGATTTTTTAATTTAATACAAAGTTCACCTTTTATTGATGAAAGATATAAATAAGGGCCGTGAGGACTGCTCAGAGGAAAAAGTGCTTGCCATACAAGTATGAGGACCTGAGTTTGGTCCCACAGCACCCATGTAAAAGCTGATAATTATAGCCCACATCTCTAATTCTAGTACTGGGGGTTCAGAGACATCGCTAGAGCTTGCTTGCATAGCTGAATTGACATGCTCTGGGTTCATTGAGAGCCTCTGTTTCAAAAAAATCAAGTGGAGTGTGATTAAGGATACACTAAACATCAAATTCTGGCCTCATACCAAAGCATATGGCTCCTCGCATATAAGCACCCATGCCTACATACATGCACACCATATACATACACACATGCAAAAAGCATAAATAATAAAATGGATCAGTCAATAATAACAAATTGTTAATTCCTGCAAGAGGAGATAACAAAATTACATATAAATGTGCCTAACAAGACAGCATTAAAGTACAGAAGGTAAAAATGAATAAAATGGAAAGAAGAAATACATCACCCTATTATTATTTCAGGGTGCTTCAATATTCCTCTACCAGTAGTTGACAGAACAAGGATGTAGATCAATGAGAATGTAAATGATCTGAATAATTATCAATCAACTAATCTAATTTGTATTTCAAGAATATTCCAATCAATAACAGAAAAAGACATGCTTATCTCAAGCTCATATATGGCATCCACTAAGACAGACTACATTCTGAGTTGTCAGGCACACCTTAACAAATGTAAAATGGTGTAAATCATTCAAAATATGTTCTCTGACCACAATTGGGTCAAGTTAGAAATCAACAATATTGTATATTGGTGGCCCATGCATCAGGAGTTTGTTTGCAATGGCAAGAGGCTCTGGTGTAATCATTTCCTCTCTCTCATTTCTTTCTCTTCCTCTGTCTTTGAAAATAAATAAATAATTGGAAAAAAAAACAAAATCTGCAAACTCTTGGAAATTAATCAGCATACTAAACTAATGCTACTGAAAGTCCTCTGGAAGGAAACATTGATTAAAATTAAAGGAAAACATGTGACAAAATTTGTGAAACATGTCTAAAATGATAATCAAAATTTATAACATGAAATATATACATGTGAAAAGATAAAATTTTCCAGGTCATAGGCTGGAGAGGTGGCTTAGCGGTTAAGCACTTGCCTGTGAACCCTAAGGACCCTGGTTCGAAGCTCGATTCTCCAGGACCCACATTAGCCAGTTGCACAAGGGGTGCACGTGTCTGGAGTTTGTGTCTGGAGTTCGTTTGCAGTGGCCAGAGGCCCTGGGGTGCCTATTCTCTCTCTCCCTATCTGCCTCTTTCTCTCTGTGTGTCCATTGCTTTCAAATAAATAAAATAAACAAAAAAAAATCCAGATCAGTAATCTAAACTCTCAACCTAAGACACTAGACAAAGAAGAACAAAATAAACCCAAAGCACCCAACTATAAGCAAGGAAATATTAAAAGAATTAAACTGAAATAATAAAATTTTAAAAAGTAAGAGCTGGTTCTTTAAAAAAAAAAATCAGTGAAGAGTGTGGTAGTACGTACCTCTAGTGCTAGTACTTCAGTGACTGATGTGAGAGAATTTCCATGACTTGGAGACCAGCTAGGGTTCATAGCAAGGCCCAGTCTCAAAACAATAACAGCAGTAGCAACAACAAAAAAGGAAAGAAAGAAAGAAAGAAAGAAAGAAAGAAAGAAAGAAAGAAAGAAAGAAAGAAAGAGAAAAAAAAAGAAAAAAATCAATGACACTGACACATCAGTAGCAAGAGTGAACAAGAAAAAAAAGGAATAAAAGTAATAAGTTGCCTATTTCATGAATGGGCAAAGGAAATTAAAGGGCAAAAGAAACTTACAAGTAATCTATATACATTATTTGATAATCTAGACAAGCTAGGCCAATTCTTCAAAAAATACAAACTGTTAGAACTCCCTCCATAGGAGATATCTAATTTGATTAGCTCTATACCTCTTAAATTAAACTCATAATTTTAAAATTCATTTAAACGTCTCCAGATCTAGATCAATTCACTTGAAGATTCTTTGAAATATTTTTTAAAAACACATGAATATAAGTTATGCATGATATTTTCCAGAAAAGAGAAGACAAAGAATCATCTACTGACTTATTTTCATTTAATTTTTATGTATCTATTTGCAAGCAGAGAGAGGTAGAGAAAAGAGAGGCAAGTGAGAGAATGGGCATAGCAGAGCCTCTAGCCACTACAAAGGAACTCCAGATGCAGATGTCCCTTTGTGCACTTGACTTTACTTGAATAATGGGGAATTTAACCCAGGTTGTTAGGCTTCGCACGCAAGTGCTTTAATTTCTGAACCATCTCCCCAGCCCCTAGTGACTCATTTTTGAAGGTCATATTATTTTGCTATCAAAACCATAAAAACAAAGTACAAAACAGTATAACCAATATGCCCTTTGAATATAAGGTGTAAAAATGCTTAGCAAAATATTAGCAAATAAAATTACTGATATATATTTTTAAAAATATACACATTGACTAAGTGGGTTTATTTCAAGGATGCTAGCCAGTTGGGTATTCAAAAAGTAATCAGTTAATAATATACAATATTGGAAGAATTTAAAAAAATCTAGCTCACAAGATCATGTCTATCAATACATGGAAACCGGTAGACAAAATTCAAAACCAATTCAAGTTAAAAAAACTCTCAAAAATATGAATAAGAGAGAACTTATTCAATCTGACAAGAAACAATTGCAGAAACTGACACTGTATGAAATGGTGAACAGGTGAATGTTTGCTCCTAAAACAACAAGGCAAAGATAATACTAAAAGTCTTGTATACAGAAACCATGCAAAGCAAAGACATAAAAGAAATATAAACCAGAAAGGAAGAACTTTAAATTTTCTCCTATTTGCAGAAGATATGGTACCTACGGAGAAAATAAATCTGTAAAAGTTTTAGTACTGAGAATTGAATCAACAAAGGCTATGAGATACACAATGTATTTACAAATATAAATTACCTTTCCCTGTGCCACCAATTAGCCTGTGCATGCTAAAACTAAAAATGTCACACATTTAAGAATTACTTAAAGCCAGGCGTGGTGGCGCATGCCTTTAATCCCTGCACTCTGGAGGCAGAGTTAGGAGGATCACATTGAGTTTGAGGCCACCCTGAGGCTACATTGTGAATTCCAGGTCAACCTCAGCTAGAGTGAGGCCCCACCTTGAAAAGAACTACAATGGACAACAGTAAGGGTCTTGGTGGGGATGGATGCAATTTCCCATCTTCATGTTCTGGTTGGTCAGGCCCCATCTTGAGCTCTGAAAAAAAATGAATAGAAAAATCCTTAGAGTCATTTCCTTTGCCACCTTCTCCTCATTATTGTATTTGCTGCTGTGTATAAAATTCCTTAGACTTTGGAAACTTAAAATATCTGATGTGGGTCTAAATTGACTTTTTTTTTTAATGTTTTCTGTTAAGCCAGATGTGGTAAGATTCACCTATGAATCTCAGAATTTTAGGGAGACAAAAGAAGGGGGATTACAAGCTCAAGGTCTGCCTGGACACCTTAGCAAGATTATGTCTCAAAATTAAAAAGTAAAGTAAAACAACCAAGTTTAAGATCCAGTTAACCTCCTCAGGTCTTGATTACATATCAGCTGATGCCTCTATCAACATGGTCATAGCACTATGATCCCAACACTCTCTCCTCTTTCTCCCAGTGTCTACTCACCCCACTGACAAGCAGAAACCACAACAGCACGGTTTCAGCCTCAGGCTTGCTTGCTCGCTTCAGTGGCAGAGATGTAAACCCGCGAGTAGAGCTCCTCAGGATCCACTTTGTGAGTGAGGAAGTGCAAAGGCAGTAGCCATGTGTAAGCAGGAAGCTGCACACAAAAGAAATAAGATGAAGGCAGAAGAGAGTCTTCTAAGAGCAGCGTACACGTCTCCATTTGTCCTAGAGGCCCAAATGTGCCCTTCCCTTTGGTGCCAGGCACCTTTTACAAACTCCTTCACTCATTGGGTTATGTTTTTCACACCTCCTTCAATGACTGTTCTTTATAATCAAAAGTTAACCTCACTGAAGAGACACAAATGTTGTTGTTGTGTTAAGCCTGGATATTGGCCATTTTCCCTCTGGTTAGAGGCCAGGAATAGATCTAAAGGGGTAAAGTGTGGTTTAACTTAGTTGTGATGGGCTGGAGGGATGGTTTGGTGACTAAAGGCACTTGCTGGCTTGGGTTTGATTCCTCAGTAATCACATAAAACCAGATGCATAAAAGTGGTGTATGCATCTGGAGTTCAGTTGCATGGGCAAGAGGCCCTGATATCCCCATATCATATTCATACTCTCTCTCTCCTTGCAAATAAATAATAAATAAAAGATTTTAAACTAGTTGTGATGGTAGAGAATGGCACCATGGGCATCACCATATGTCTGAGTACCAGGGTGTCAGGAAGCATCTGTAAAGGGAGGTGGATTGTGCTACTTTTGACAATTTGATCCAGCAGAGCTTTTCCCAAGAATCTCTCAAGAAAACTCTCAAAAGCAATGCTGTGATGGGGTGTTTTGCTGCATCTCACCAACATGAGGAGCACGTGAGACCAGGTGTGATTCAGGATTGCCAGAGTGGCAGTCACTTTTAATTAGTCAGGAAGTGGTGGGTACACTTGTTATTTTATGGCATGGGCAAATTCATGTTTGATCTCTGTTTAGGTTAGATCTGGGAGTGATTCTGGCTTTTCATCTTGAGAGATCATGGCTGCAGAATGGCCTTGTCTGCTGCTCATTCTCCATGAAGTTGTTCACGCGTAGCCACAGGGGCCTCATTGTGAACACCCAGCCAGCTCCTGGAATCAGGGGCAGCTTTGTGTTTTTCTCCGTCTCCACTTTTGGCCACAGCCAAGCAGACCTGGCACGGACACTATTCATTAGTGATTTCTACCAGGGTTGAGATCTGTTGGGTTGATGGATTGACTAGAGGACACGAACCACAGTTGGCCCAAGTTAGTCGGTTAGTCTCCTCTGGCGCGTCACGTGGAACTTACCTTCTTGTACCCTCAGATGCCATGATGGCCATGCAGTCACAAGGGAAACTCACAACATGACAGAACACAAAATAACCCTCAGAAACAAGTTTGTTCTTAGATCTTAGCAACTATATATCTGAAAGATGGAGGATAAATTTTGTTCACCGTTTTAGATTTATAAAAGAACTACAGGAAATTTCTTTTTTATTGATATTTTAGAACATTATATAATGGGTTTCATTGTGGCATTTTCATGCCTATATATTATTGTTACTTTGCTCAGATTCACCCTCTCATTGCTTTCCTTTCTTCCGACATCCTCTCCTGAGGGTGATCTATCCAAAGTAGTCTTCAGTTTCCCATAATCTGTATATATATGCATATTTCTTGATCCCTCCTCACTTCTTCCTCCCACGTAGTCCTCATTCTTCCTCCATGCCACGTATGTGCATGTTAATCTGGATAACATATATGAGACAGAACCTGTGGTAAGTCAGTTGTCTCCTGAGTCTAATTTATTTCACTTAACGTGATCTCCAGTTCTATCCATTTTCCGGCTAGTAACATCAGTTTATTCTTCTTGATGGCCAAATAAAACTCCAGTGTGTATATACACCACCTATTTTTTTTAATCCATTCATCTGGTGGACATTTAAAGTTGTTTTCATGTTTTGGCTGTGGTGAATATTGCAGTAATATGTGGATGGGCAAGTGTCTCTGATGTGCTGGCCTGGAATAGCTGAATCGTATGGGAACTTCTATCTTTAGGGTTTTTTTTTTTTGAAGATTTTATTTCTATTTATTTATTAGAGACAGAGAAGGGGAGAGAGAGAGAGAGAACGGGTGTACCAGGGCCTCTAGCCACTGCAAACAAACTCCAGACACATGCACCACCACGTGCATCTGTCTTACATGGGACCTGGAGAATCAAACGGGGGTCCTTAGGCTTCACAGGCATGTGCCTTAACCACTAGGCCATCTCTCCAGCCCTATCTTTAGTTTTTTTGAGGAATTTCCATACAGATTTCCACAGAGGCTTCACCAGTTTGTTGCTTTTAGGATTCTTGTCAGCTGTGTGTAAGGAGTCCTCATTTTCACATCTTTAGCCTTTTGTCATTTATTTTCTTACTTGTTGTCATTCTGTCAGAGGTGAGAAAGAATCTCAATTCCCAGATGGCTGAGGATGTTAAAAATTGTTTCTCATGTATCTCTTGGTCATTTCGATGTCTTTGAGATCTGTCTGTTCAATTCAGTTGCCGTTTATTGACTGGATGATTTTGTTTATTTTTTGAGTTCTTTGCCTATTCTGGAGATTGATCCCTTGTCAGATGGATAGTTGGAAAAGATTTTCTCTCATTTCGGAGAATCTCTTGAACTCTATGAAATGTTTCTTTTGCTGTGCAGTAGCTTTTGAATTTCATGCAGTTCCATTTGTACATCATTGTTGGTTCTAGGGTATCAGGGAGCTTTTCAGAAAATCCTTATTGGCACCTAGATTTTCAAATGTTTCACCTAGGAGTTTCAAAATTTTATGTTTTTCCACAAGGGTTTTTTTTTTAATCAAGCTTTAATTACTTTTATGTGCAGGGTGAAAAGATAGTTTATTCTGGAGCCAAATATGAGTGACCGTGGCCCAGGAATACATACTTAAGTTACTCCACATTCTATGTTCCTGTGTGATGATAGTCTCAAGAAGTGTTTTAGTTATAGAACAAATGAAAGTTATAAATCAGGCACTTTTAAAATTCATTGGTGGAAACATCAGGTAGAGAGGCTACATACAGCCAAGCAGGGTAATCTCATGTAGGCTTCAGATGCTCTCTGATAACACTCTTAGCTTTTAGATTGGTTGAGGATAGGGGGTCTGCATTCCAAAAGGATTTATCATATAGATACAGGATATTGGATCACACACAGAGGTGGGTATTAAATAATCATTAAAAAGACTAAGACACCCAAGATAATTTGGCTGTGGACATGCACACATTCTAACCTCTCCATAATCATTAAAATTCTGATCAATGTTCAGGTTAGATGTGGCTGCCTTCTAGAAACTTCAGTTCAAAGGACTAGAAAGAGGCTAAAGAGGCTTCTAGAATATTTTGGTCATTGTATTGTAAGAATTGAGCTTAAAACATGGCATTCAATAAAGTTAATTAATGAGCACTTCACTATGAGTATTTTAATGCACAGTTTATATACATTTATTAAATATGCCTGTCCTATTTACTCATTTACTTACTGGTTCCTGGATCATTGAAGAAATGTAGGCATACTTTTTAATTTTCAGAACTTCATCTGTGGAGAACTTTTCATCTGTTATTATAAGAATAGAAAAATTTTTGCTAAAATGAGAACCAAAAGTGGAGAGTTAAAGTTAATGTGTATAAATGAAAGGTTCACATCTATTTGTGTTTTTCTTTTTCTAGGATCAGACATTGTTCAGTGGTTAATAAAGAACTTAACTATAGAAGATCCAGGTAAATAAATCATTTTCCCATTGCTAGAATCTTTTTCTTTGTGTTTTTTAATAAATACATATTCTCAATGATATTTAATATAGTAATCAACCCTCTTGTAAAAAGTTATATTTGAGCTATTCTATTTGTATTTACACAAAGTCAACATATGTTCGATAAAAATGTCATATATTTTAATAATTTCTCACAGGCATAATGCTCCATTTTATATTACCTGATTCATGTTATTGATTATTTTTAGAATAGATGAGCTATAGATGTATCCACAGATAATTGTACATGTGATTGTGGGAAATGATTTTGAAATCATGAAATTTATACAGCACTTAAAAACTCATTAACTGATTATTTTGACTTAACTCTATTTTGAATGGGTTTTGCAAACAATATGTCATCTATAACTTTGACTTTTTTGTCATGTCTACATGGACTGTGTGTGTGTGTGTGTATGTGTGTGTGTGTGTGTGGAGTGCATGTGTGGGAGGCAAGTTCAGTGCTCACGTTTAAATCAAGCACTATTCACTCAAGTGGCCTTGATTTTAGTTCTTCATCACAGCACTGGTTTCCAGAGTTTGGGAGCAATTTCTACCATCTTGCATTTTGCATTCTGGTACACATGTGACATTTGATAAGTTTTTTTTTTTTTTTTTACAAAAACCGTGATATTGGGCTGGAAAGATGGCTTAGCAGTTAAGCGCTTGCCTGTGAAGCCTAAGGACCCTGGTTCGAGGCTCAATTCCCCAGGACCCACGTTAGCCAGATGCACAAGGGGGCGCATGCGTCTGGAGCTCGTTTGCAGTGGCTGGAGGCCCTGGCGCGCCCATACTCTCTCTTTCTCTATCTGCCTCTTTCTCTTTTTGTCTGTCCCTCTCAAATAAATAAATAAAAATTTAAAAAATATATTTAAAAAATGTGATGTAAAAGTGTTTATGTGTGACAAACTGTTTGCATTATTGAACTGCACATAAAATATATTGCTTAGAGAATACACTGAAAAACAGAAATGAATAGTTTTTGAAACTCTGGGATTGTAGTGACTGGGATCACAGTAGTTTAGGACAGAAAGTGTCTAATTTTCATAGCATTGTACCACTGTTGGGGAGGACATGCCTTATCTTTTGTTTTTTCCTCTGGTGATAACCACTAGGATTATTATTTTTTTAATTTTTTTGTTTGTTTAATTATTTATTTGAGAGCGACAGAGAGAAGGAGGCAGAGAGAGAAAGAGAGAGAATGGGCATGCCAGAGCTTCCAGCCTCTGTAAACGTACTCCAGATGCATGCACCCCCTTGTGCATCTGGCTAACGTGGGTCCTGGGGAATTGAGCCTCGAACCGGGGTCCTTAGGCTTCACAGGCAAGTGCTTAACCGCTAAGCTATCTCTCCAGCCCATTAGGATTATTTTTAATTAACTGGACAGACATGGAGAAGCTAAAGTTTTTTTTTTTTCCTGTCTTTGAGATAAGCTATGCATCAGAAAATATAACTTGAATTCTGTACATAAAGACCTACATTCCCCACCCCAGCAGCTCACTGTGTATACTTTTCAAATATTTATTTAGTAGGTTCAGTTGGGTTAGAGCAATTAATTAAAGATGATGCAGTTATTGCTCACATTGCGTTATTACTAAGTGAAAAGTGAGAATTATAAGAAAAAAAAGCCACATAAAATCTTACTTTAGCCTCACCTCAGTGGTATCCCTGATTTTCATAAAACACAGCATTCCAAGAAATTACATTCCTAAAAACAGATTTTTCTTTCTCATTTACTGAAAAGCAAGGAACTATTGATTTACAAAGAAATAAAAAAGAAAAATTAATACAGTATAAACATAAACTGAATTAAAAACCATGTTTAAGTTAAAAACTTAAACTCTTCTTCAGAAATAGTTTGATATGTGTTTTGTTGGGTTTGCTTTTTGTTGTGAGACAGGATCTCTCATATACTACAGCTCATGCTATCTTCAAACCAAAAAATCCGCCTGCCTCAGCCTCCCTAGTGCTGGGATTAGAGTTATGATCCACCATTCCTAGTTTTCAGTAATAGTTTGAGAAGGGTTAAAGGTATTTATGGATATAATTAGTTGTCAGGAAATGATCATTGTTTTACAATTTACATGTGGGGTCTCGTTTTATTTTTATTTTTATTTTTTTTATTTATTTTATTTTATTTATTTATTTTTTTTAGGTAGGGTCTCACTCTAGCTCAGGCTGACCTGGATTTCACTATGTAGTATCAAGATGGCCTTGAACTCATGGTGATCCTCCTACTTCTGCCTCCCGAGTGCTAGGATTAAAGGCGTGCACCACCACTCCCGGCTAGGGTCTCATTTTAGCTATAATGTATATGGCACATGATTTGCTTGCTCAACATTTAAGAAAGTTGCTAAATGACATTTGATGATATATGAAGAGAAATCCAATCATGTCCAGTAAGGAACATATTTACCTTTTAGTCATATTTGTGAAAGGCTAAAATATATTTTGTAATTTGTTGGTTTGTTGCTTTGAATTAATAACCCATCATCTACAGAATACAAGGCTCTGAGCTAGATGTGTGTGCGTGTGTGTGTGTAGTTGTGTCATAGTGCACATGTGTGGTAGCGTGCATATCTGTGTTTGTGCATGTGTGTAGTATGTGTGGCATATTCTGTGTGTGTTAGTATGCATGTGATGTAAACATGTGTGTGTGTGCATGCACATGGGTGCATGCAGACATATATGCCCATTGCCCATTGCACCTGTGTGCGGAGGCCAGAGGTAGACGTCAGATGTTGCTCCTCCACTGCTCATGCACTTGTTACCTTGAGACAGAATAGCTTACCGATTCTAGAGCTTATCGTTTGCACAAGCCCCAGCCATTCTCCAGTCTCTGCTTCTTACATGACAGGGGTTACAGGTACATATGACCATGCTCAGCTGTTTATGTGAGTGCTAAGGAATCTAATTCAGATGGTTTCAGGTCCCCTTGCTTAGGTCCTCATGATTACACAACAAGTGTTCTTAACTTTGGGGCTATCTCTCTAGCCTTTGTTCTAGGTTTACAGGAAAGCAAGAAGTATCTATCTGATTGGCCATGTAACCAATTGTACAAGAGACATTAAATTAGTCTGCTAACCATTTTCATCCCAGTTAAACATTTCTACTTTAATGGCTACATATATGAAATTGATCGCACAGTTTTGGAGCTACTCTAGAAAAGAGACTAAGTCATTTAATGCTATCCTTTAAAAAAATTATTTTGAGGAGATAGAGAGAGAGAGAGAGAAAGAGGCACAGAGAGACACAGAGACACACACACAGAGAGAGAGAAAATGGGTGCACCAGGGATGCCAGCCGCCGCAAATGAACTCAAGATACATGCACCATCTTGTGCATCTGGCTTACTTGGGCCCTGGAGAATCAAACCTGGGTCCTTTGGCTTTGCAGGCAAGTGCCTTAACCACTAAGCGATGTCTCCAGCCCCTCATTATTATAATTCTAATTTGAACCTCACCTTTGCCCAATGGATGTTGCAAAATGAAAGAGAGCTCCATGACTAATTGTAGGCAGGGAAGCAGCCATGGATAACCTCCATGGAGGAGGTAGGAGAGAGTTGCCTTATCTTTATGAATTTCTCCAAGGCACCTATTATCATGACAATCCCCAAGTCTTCACCATGGGAGAGAGAGCGGCTCTCCATATCTGACAGTGTTCGTTGCTGGTACAGTGCCCTGTGGCTGCTCTCGACCTAATGCAATGAACTGGATCTAGTTAGTGTGCATCATTCCCTTCTGGCTGCACCCTGCAGTCAAGGTTTTATTAGTTATCTCCTAGAGACTTCTTTGCCCAGTCCTGTAATGTTTCCTCAGAAGGGTGTATAACAAATCGGTCCCTTCTGTAGTATACTACTTAGACATTGGGAACCTGTGTTCACATCCCAAATTTTTAATATCAACATATTTCTATTTGTGTGAGTTTTGTTGCATTGATAGGTCTTAGTACCTTTCCACCCCTTCACTACAATGTAAAAGGTATATATGTGCATTAATATTTTGAATATATAATTCATTTATGTAAATATACCTCACTAACCAAATTCTATTAAAGTTAGACTACAGATGAGAAATTAAATGAAATCGCAACTTTGATTTTATATAGGGAGAAATGTGTGCATAGGGGAGGAGTTTGTGAAGAAGAATGAGCCCTTGTTGGAACATATGTCTGTATTCTTCAATCTGGACTTACTAGCGTTATCCAGAGAAACCAAACCAAGCAATGTGTACATGTGTGTGTGAGGGAAAGAGAGAGGAGAGAGAAAGATAGATTAAGGACCTGGCTTACATGATTGTGTGACTAGCATGTCCTAAATCTGTACAGAGCTGGCAGCCAGGAGACCTAGACAAGAGCTAATGTGAACACTGGAGTAGCGGCAGGCTTCTTTGCTCCTTGGAGAAAGTCATTTTTCTCTAAGGCCTTTGTTAATTAGATGATGATATCTGCTCACATTATGTTGGCTTTACTGAGAGTCTGTTGACTTAAGTATTAGTTTTATCTAAAAACACTCTCGAGCAGCATCTATGTGGGTGTTTCACCAGATACACCAATAAAGAGGCCATAGTCAATTATCTACTACTGCAGATGGGCTTGAAATCCCTGCTACTTGAGAGCCTGAGGCAATAGCATGACAAATTCAAGGCCATCTTGGGCAATTGGCTGAGACCCTTTCTCAACAATACAAGAGAGCCGGGTGTGGTGGCACATGCCTTTAATCCCAGCACTCCGGAGGCAGAGTAGGAAGATTGCCATGAGCTGGAGGCTACCTTGAGACTGAACTCCAGGTCAGCCTGGGCTAGAGTGAGACCCTACCGCAAAAAAAAATAAATAAAAATAAAAAACAGGGTGGCTACTAGGACAATAGTTCAGTAATGTGCACTTGCCCAGCTTGTGCGAGGTTCTAGGATCAATCCCTAATACTGGGGAAAAAATAGGTGAAAAACCCATCACAGAGTCCATTGTAAGTCATGTCTGTCACTCATGTGTTTAGTTGGTGGCCCACTCAGTATTTCCATGTTGTTACTTGTCGCCATCAACCAAGCCTCTTGCTGTGGATGACAACACTGCTTTGACCAAACATCTCAGTGGGAAAAGTGTGCCTTGCTCCCTAAAATCCCTCAACAGACGTTCAAAGAAAGTTAATTCTCCCAATTTTTTACTTTCCTAAGGTATAAGATTCTGTGAAGTTATTTATTCAAGGATCTTTTTGTCTGGATACCTTTCACAGTCTGTCATCATGATTCTTCTGGGCCCTCAGGTGTCTATGTGGGAAACAGAGCACAGATAGCCCTCTTCTCTCACGTGTAGTCGTTTTCACTTATTTTCCTAGTCGCCTGGAATATTACTCCATAATCACATTTGCTATATGATCTTTGAAGCTTAAGAGTGAACAGACCTTCCAGATGGCTTGTGCTTCTTTGAATCCACTTGTCATCTCCTGCAGCCTGCGTCAGCTTGGCTGTTTTCTACATTTCTGTCTCATACACACTAGCCAGCTGGTGGAGACATGACCTCAGATTTTTGGCATGTCTGTATTTGCCAAGCTGCTAGATATATAGAGATCTCTTTGTGTCATCCTGTAGCCTACCAGCTCTGGCTTCTTACTACATCCTCGGGGCTCTGAGCATGCTGAGGGTTCTTACACCTGCCACGTTCACTGTTACCCCATTGTCAGAGGCAATTTCCATGTAGTTCAAAGGTAATGTAGGGGAGGATTACAAAAGGTTGGGGATATAGGTGTATGAGAAAAATTAGGGCCATTAGTATAAAAATCTTGTACACTTGTCCCTCCTCTGCCTTTTACATCTGCCCTTACATGTATGTCCTACTGTGTGTGTGTATGTTATATGTGTGATATGTGGTTGTGTGGTTGGGTACATCTATATGTGTGGGTATACACGTGCATGTGGAGGCCAAAGCCAACTTTGGGTGTATTCCTCAGTTGTTCTCCATCATATTTTGTGAGACTAACACTTTACCGATTGAGCTATTTCCCCAGCCCCTACTATGTTTTTGTCCAATCTTGCAAAATCTACCTTCCACAATCTGCCACAAACTTACTGGGAAGTGCCACTAGTTCACCCTGCTCAGGTGCGGTACTGGCCTCCTCTCACTGAGAGGACCATCCTTATGAAACTCATGACATGGAGCTGATCAAAATGAGGAACGTGAGTGTATAGTATTTGGAGTGAGCCTCACTGTGCCTTGGATGTCAGGACACGTATAGGTCTGTACTCCTTGGGGGACACCTACTTGCTCCACACCCCTCGTTTTCCCCCTAACCTATAGATTCTTCTGTGCCTCGCTAGGGTTCCGACACTGAAGATGTCCATGGGCTTGGAACATTGGGTTGAGTGTAAGTTAATGACTCTACTTTCTGTACACTTTAAAGATGTTTCAACGGGTATGTTTTGTGGAGATTAACTTAGTCAACATGGCATTGGGCCACCATCTTGATTTTATTTTTATTTTTTACTTTTAAATTGGCCAGATTCTTTTACAAAGATATTTCATTGAATTGAATTCATTTTTGAAACTCATGCATGCCTTCAAGCACAATCTACTACATGGAGTTTTATTTATTTACTTATTTATTTATTTATTATTTTTTGAGGTAGGGTCACACTCTAGCACAGGCTGATGACCTGGAATTCACTATGCAGTCACAGGGTAGCCTCAAACTCATGGCAGCCCTCCTACCTCTGCCTCCCTAGTGCTGGGATTAAAGGCGTGCACCACCATGCCTGGCTTCCATGGAGTTTTAAATGTCTGTTGGCTTTGCTTTACCATGAGCTACAAGAACTCGATACTTGATAATACTCAGTTACTTACTTTGGTTAATTTATTTATTTATTTTTTGCATGTGAGTTGCTCTCATCACTTCAGTTGAATCTCACAAACATCACGATGGAAGATACACATTTTCTCTAGCTGCTGGACAAGGGGACAGCATTTTAATCATCACTAGGTTCTTTCCAACTGTGGTAATTTGCTTGAGTAATATACCAAGTGTACAGCTCCCATGGTGTCAAATCATACTCTCAGTAAAATTGGAAAAACAGAGATAAAGAAATTTTAAATCCATTCTTTAATTCAACCTAGTATTTTTTTTAAATAAAGTGCAGATTGAAAAATAAAGTTAAGTATAAATGTGAATTTATCCAGAATAAAAACTCAATTTTATATAGCTGTAACACATGTTCTTCTAGAGGCAGTATCTGTTGTATCGGGAACAGTAAGACTTAAGCAAATCACCAGATGTTCAGCTCTTTAACTTTTACATTAACAACCGGATTCATAACTTAATCAAGTCTACCCATTCCATCTCTCATCTGCCGTCCAAAGCTGGCCATGGTCCTCTGAAGAAAGCACTCTAAACTCTGTTAGTTCACTGTGAAAAAAAAAAAATTGCAATTGACCACTGTTTGCCATGGATTTGGTTAAATGCTGGTGCTGTCATCTGCTGTCACCTATGGACTTATCAGAACTAAGAAAGAAAACAATGTCTCTGTTTTCTTAGATAATATTTTGAACTTGCTGAGCAGTTAATGCTTTTCAAAACTGTTTTAAACAGATTATTTTAATATTATCACATCATCAATACCATGAAGTTGCCAGACACATACTTCATGACTTTTACATTAAAAAAAACCAATGGAGAGAAACTTGTAAAGTCCAAATTATAATAGAAAAACCAGAAGTAGAATTTTGCTCTTCCGTCTCCCAATCCCTGCATGTCTGTTTCTCTTTTAAAAATTGCTTTCTGATCTGGATTTTGCCCTTTCATAAATGTTTCTCTGCCATGATAGGGACTGGAGCTATCTGACCAGCTGACATTACAGAGTCCTTTGGAGTAGTGTAATTGATAGTAGTGAATTTGACATTGTGTTTACCACTGCATTCTAGACATATCCTGTCATTAAAGCCATTTTTGTTTGTTTGCCTGCTTGTTTTTGTTTAATTTTTGCTGGCCTTGAACTCACTCTGTAGCTAAGAATGGCCTTGAGCTCTTGATTCTTCCTCTTCCACCTCCTAAGTGCTGAGATTACAGATGTGTGCTCCTATACATGGCTATTGCAGTCAGGTTTGCATCACTGGTAGAAATCGCCCAACCAAGAGCCACTGTGGGAAAAAGAGGTTTATTTTGGCTTACACATTCAAGGGGAAGCTCCATGATGGCAGGGGAAAATGATGGCATGAACAGAGGGTGGACATCACCCTCTGACTCACATAAGGTGGACAACAGGAACAAGAGAGTGTGCCAAACACTGGCAAGGGGAAGCCCCCAACAATACACTTCCTCCAGGAGGCATTAATTCCCAAATCTCCATCAGCTGGGAACCTAGCATTCAGAACACCTAAGTTTATGGGGGACACCTGAATCAGACCACCACACTAGCATTAAAGCTTATTTCCATACACTGTAAACCATGTGGATCCCAGAGCAATAAAAAGAAATCTTTTCTGCATGTTCTTCAAATTGTTTCAAATAATAATTTTGCTAGGTAGAAGTATTTAAAACACCCTTGTAAATAATGACAAGAACACTTATGATTCCATAAAATATGCTTTATTGTCCCTTCAGTAAGTTATATCAATATTTAATAAATAAAAGTGATCTCTTTCATTGTTCTACTATATAAAAACATCCTGGGCTTTAAGGCATCATTTAACACTGACGATGATGGCCAAGGTGTTATGGATGAAGCCTTCAAGTATACTTCTAGCCAGGTTGGTTTGGAAGAAGTTTCAAGATAGTATATATTACCTAGTCATCCATTTTCCAAATGTGTATTTTATGTTATAAGTGATGATTGGAGGATTAATGTTCTTCTATCTTCAGGTATCTTCTCTTAATACATGCTCTTGCTACTACAGCCAGATAACTTAATGTACTCAGGAACTCCAATATGTTGTTCTAATTGTCTCAGGTAAGATGTGCAAGGAACAAGCGTTCTTTTGTGTGTTTATTTCAGTGCATTCTGTAAATTCATTCACTTCCCATCTGAGAAGCTATTCATTTTCCCATAGTTTCTGTTGGGAGCCATCTTTGCCTAACCTGCCTGCAATAACAAAATAGATGATCTGGCCAGTCAGCCAAAGCCCATGTGTCTCAGTGTTCTGGAAACTGAAAGTCTGAGGTCAAGACATTGATACTCTTTTTTTTTGGGGGGGGGGTTTCGAGGTAGGGTCTCACTCACTCTAGCCCAGGCTGACCTGGAATTCACTATGGAGTCTCAGGGTGGCCTCAAACTCACGGCGATCCTCCTACCTCTGCCTCCCGAGTGCTGGGATTAAAGGCGTGCGCCACCACGCCTGGCTAAGACATTGGTACTCTTGATGTCATCTTCCTTCCAAATCTGGCCAGGTTTCTCTGTTTGTTCATGATAAAATATCTCTTACTCCACAAATTTGGTTAGATATGAATAATATTATAGACCAGAACCTTTGGAGTCATTACAGTTGAGTAAGTGGAAAATGTCTTCCTGATTCACAGATGGCTTCTTCTCACCATGGCCATGGCAGAGGGAGAGAGGCAGGGCTCAATAGGTCTCTTTGGTAAATGCACTAATCCAATTCATGAGGTGCTATCACATTATCTCATTATCTCCCGAAGGTTCCACCTTTAGAAACTGTCACATTGTAGGTTAGATTTCAAAGTCTGAAGTAGGGAGGCACTCATATTTAGTCCATAACATATCCCAAATTTTAAAATATCATGGTATCTTCTATATTTAATACCACCAGGAACCCTTTTTGGTGGTCCATGCTTCTCGGGAATGTTCTACTTAGATAGAAAGCAGAGAGTCTGTCCATGTTGGTCTGTGTATGGTGTCTACCATTCTACCTAGAAAGATCTAATATATCCAGTCTGTAGGATACAATTGCCTTATTAGATTTAACAATCCATACTAGATTCTGTTTTACCCTTTTCCATTTATATATTTACTAAATATATATTAAATATATATTATATATAAAATATTGTATATTATGTTATATGCTTTTATTTATATGTGAGTGTGTGTGTGTCTGTCTGTCTGTCTACAGGTACTATGGTCTCTTGATGCTGCAAATGAATACTCATCCAGTTTTACATGGGTGGCAGGGTCTTGAGCCTGGGTTGGCAGGCTTTCCACCAAGTACTCTTAACCACTGAGCCAGTGCCCCAGCACTATATCTATGGTTTTGCATTTTCATTGAAATACTATCCTTGTTAATGGAACAAGTGACCTCAATTTTCATGGATTGGCCTAAGTATCCAATTGCTGTACACAACTAAAAATCTAAACCCAGAATGTGCTGATAGATTTCCCAAAGTCCATAAAGCAAGGTTTTTGTTACTAAATAGGGTATATCCCCCTCAGCATGTCTGTCATTGGGTCAGGCCATCTTAGTGCTCATGGGGTTTTCTGATTGGGACTTTTGATGCCTTTTGCTTTCTATTCTTCTACTGTGACAATGTAGCTTCACTGAAAACAGGACTATCAAACATGATTGTTCATCAAAGGAGTGCCTTCAGGGACCATGCTGATGTTTTTCTCCTACCTAATTGTCTTTTTTTAAATTTTTATTAATATTTTCCATGATTATAAAAAATATCCCATGGTAGTACCCTCCCCCCCACTTTCCCCTTTGAAATTCCATTCTCCATCATATCCCCTCTCCATCTCAATCTTTCTAATTACATATATACAATACCAACCTAATAAATGCCCTCCTCCCTTTCTTTCTCTTCCCTTTCTATCTCCTTTTTAACTTACTGGCCTCTGCTACTGAGTTTTTTTCCTTTTCACACAGAAGCCCAATCATCTGTAGCTAAGATCCACATATGAGGGAGAACATGTGGCACTTGGCTTTCTGGGCCTGGGTTACCTCACTTAGTATAATCCTTTCCAGATCCATCCACTTTTCTGCAAATTTCATAACTTCATTTTCCTTTACCGCTGAGTAAAACTCCATTGTATAAATGTGCCACATCTTCATTATCCACTCATCAGTTGAGAGACATCTAGGCTGGTTCCATTTCCCAGCTATTATAAATTGAACAGCAATAAACATGGCTGAGCATGTACTTCTAAGGAAATGAGATGAGTCCTTAGGATATATGCCTAGGAGTGCTATAGCTGGGTTGTATGGTAGATCAATCTTTAGGTGCTTTAGGAACCTCCACACTGATTTCCACAATGGCTGGACCAGATTGCATTCCCACCAACAGTGTAGAAGGGTTCCTCTTTTTCCACATCCCCACCAACATTTATGATCATTTTTAAAATTAATTTATTTTTTATTAATAACTACCATGATTATAAACAATATCCCATGGTAATGCCCTCCCTCCCCCCACTCCACTCTCCATCATATCCCCTCCCACTCTCAATCAGTATCTCTTTTATATTGATGTCATCATCTAGTCCTCCTATTATGACCTCCTACCTAATTCTTGTAAGTAAAAAGGGTGCAAGAAAACCCACATTTACTGGGCATCAACAATATTGCAAATATATATTATATATAAAATATTGTATATTATGTTATATATATATATGTCATTAAATTTCCAAAAGAAAAAAAAGTAAATGGTAGATTACAAAATTAAGTCTTAGATTCTAAAGATCAAAGAGAAGGAATTAATATGCAAACCCATAAATGTTTGATTTCAAAATAGGAACCTTTACCACACCAGACAAGGAGTAGCAGCTTCACTTGACAATGAAGACAGCAAAGTGAGGCTCTGAGCAGAGAGTGGAGCAGATCTTGAAGTCATACAGAGAACACAGGGTGGATGTGACACCAACATAGTGCACCTGTTTGTGTCCCAGAGGGAGGCCCAGCTTTTTTACCTGATTGGCTTATTTATGTATTGCTTATTGAACTTGTCAGCAGCAATTAGGGAAAATGCCAAGGCTATTGGAAGCCTAATTAGAATTTCTGCCTTTCTCTTGCAGAACTTGAAGAGTTGTAATGAGGCCAGGGTTCAGTGGACTTTTGAAGAGCTGTCTAACTCCACTTAGAAATATTTTCTAATAGAGTTTAGTAGTTCTTCACTGTCCACTAGAAAAGGTGACAATTCAGAGAACTTAGTGTGCTATGGGACTATCTAATTCTCATAGTAGCTGGTTGGCTCACTTGCTTCCTTCTTCCTTTCACATGTTCATTTTCTCTCTAGTAACATTTTTCATGCTGTTCTCTTTATAAACAAACTTGAAGATTTAATCTAGAAAAATAAATGAGGCACATTTTTTAAAAGGGGAAAAGGAGAAGGAAAAATGGAAAGAGACTAAAGGCAGGAGGAGCAAGCGGGGTTTGGTAGTAAGACCTAGAGTGGAGTATACCATCTGGAGACATGATTCTTCATCAGCCACCAGAAATTTGTAGGGAAACTAAGTGATTATATCTGTTATCGAGCAGGATCCAGGAACGGTTGTATAAGAGAGCCATCTGAAGCCAGACCCTTTCATCTTTTATTAAAGATAACACAGTCTGCTTTCTTTTCTTTTCTTTTCTTTTTTTTTCTATTTTTTTTCTTTATTAGTCAGTTCTGTATTCAGCAAATACAATCAGTTTGGTACCATTATTAGGCTCATCCGTGACCTACCCCCTCCACTTGGCCCCTCCTTGTTGAGGTATACGGGTCATGCATTGTGGAGTTAGCCCACAGTTATGGGTAAGCTTAATGTCTCTGCATATCATGACCCAACATGTGGCTCTGACATTCTTTCCGCCCCCTCTTCCGCAAAATTTCCCTGAGCCATGTTGGGTTCATTTTTGATCTGCTTCAGTGATGAGGTGTTGGGGCCTCTGTGGCTCTGGCTCTCTGATTTGGAAACTAAGAAAAATTGGAGAAACAAGCAAGGGGGCTATTTTCCTGATGAACCGGATACCAGCACAAGGGGGAAGGAGATCAGCACAGAGAGAAATCAACTCTTTTCTTTTTTTTTTTTAAGGCATGCACCACCAGGCCTGGCTTTTTTAGTTTTTTTTTTGTTTTTGTTTTTTTGAGGTAGGGTTTCACTCTAGCCCAGGATGACCTGGAATTCACTATGGAGTCTCAGGGTGGCCTAGAACTCACGGCAGTCCTCCTACCTCTGCCTCCCGAGTGCTGGGATTAAAGGCGTGCGCCACCACGTCCGGCTAGTATGCTTTATTTTCCAGTTGAGAGATGAGTTGAGATTTTTTTTCTGCTTAGTGTTTGAATTGAGAACAATGGTATTTGCTCTATTTCTTTGCTATTTCATGAAGCTTTGAATGAATAAGAATGATAGGGAATGCTAGATTCATCAGGACAGGAAATGTGGGGAGCAGGCTGGTAGATGTCTTGTCCTGTAAGCATGGTTCCTGTGGTGGCATCAACATCTCCATCCAGTCATTAACACCTGGTCACAAAACACATACGCAGATTACTTTTATGACAGCAAAATAACAACCCTTTGTAAGACAATGAGTCTGTGAAATTCAGCTGCAATATATAAAATGGTTTTTAAGTCTGCCAATTCCCCTTCAAGTGATAGAATTTTAAAGTCTAATAAAACTAAAATGGCCTTTAATTTTACAGGTGTGTTACAATTCTAGTGGCAGAGGTGCCTTAAATTACTCGGAATATTTGCTTTCTGTGTCTAGTACTTGGGCTGGGATCCCCATCAGAGCCCACTAAACATGTCATGCAGCATTATGATTAACTCCACAGGAGGCCCATGATCAGATTGGTGTATATCATGTTTCTATCAATAACTGCTGTTTTTGACTTAAGACAAAATTTTGGAACAGGGTCTGCTGGGTATCAAGTCCAAAAAGAGGCTTTTGACACTGCCAGAGTTCTCTGGTCAGTCTCAGCAAGCTTGGTGTCTGATTCTTCTTTGGCTGTGGGTCATCCATGCAAACCCGTGCTTTCCTGGCCTGTGGGAGGAGTGATAGACATACCAGCTCTTCACTCCGCTTCTGGTAGCTTTGCCAGTGAATCACTGGTGTTCACGGAAAGACCTATCAGGTCTTTCTAGGACATTTTCTCTGTTTGATAGGTGGTTCAGTAGCCCTGGCTTATGGACACAGCCACATTTAGTTCCTTATAAAGCACATTTTTAAATAAAATAGTTTAATGTCTTAAAAAGCTATAAAAGTCAACACCACATCATTTAGGAAACATACTAAAATTTTAAAAAGTAAAGGAATAGAAAATATCCATTGTAATCTTCCTGAGATGGCATTGTTGGAATTCCATCTTCTTTGATGATCTCATCACCCTGCCTTTATTATTAGAACTCTCTGTGCTCAAAGTTTTGCCACTTCCAAGTGTCTGGTAATTGTCCTGGACTACCCATGAACCAGCATCTCATGTTCCTTTATCCCCACATTACTGTGGTAACCACACCCTTGCCATGCACCTGCCATTGACTTTTTCCATTGACATTTCCAATCAAGATCACAGCTTTTTGTCACAATGACCATCTCCTACCACCACTGTGATCCCAACCCTGGAGTCCACTCCTGCCCGGAGGATAAGAAGTGCAGATCACTTCCCAGCCTTTTTCTGCGGTCTCTTAGCCTCAAACTTTGCACAGTATTTCTTGAGTTTCAGTGCCAATAGGAGAAAAATAAAATACAATGGGTAACTATGGCTCCTTGTGGTTATTATGTCTGCAACCTGTGTCTGATATCCCCAGCACTAAAAATCTGTTCATGTGTAGGCTAAAAACCAATGGGAAAGTGATAGTGAGTCCTAGTCAAAGGAAAAAGAGTACAATTTTCCTTCATTTTACTCTTAGCCACAGTTTTTGAATTCACATACATACTCTTGGATTTATCTCCAAGAATTTCTTTAAATTTTATTTATTTGAGAGAGAGAGAGAGAGAGAGAGAAAGACGGAGAGAGAGAGGGAGGGGGGTATGGGAATGCCAGGGCCTTTAGCCTCTGCAAACGAACTCCAGGAGCATGTGCCACTGTGTGCATCTGGTTTAAGTGGGTCCTAGGGAATTGAACCTGGGTCCTTTGACTTTGCAGGTGAGCACCTTAACCTTTAAGCCATCCCTCCAACCCTTCCTCCAAGAATATTTTAAGAATTACTTTCTATGTTTTGAGAAGGTTGTTGCTTTGTATGCCTGTCTTGCCTTGGACTCAGGATCCTCTTGCAACAGCATCCCAAGGATATATTTAAATTGAAAACAACATCCTTATTTATAGAGAGATTGAAGTCACCTGATTGTCTGATTTTAGGGCATTTGCTAAAGTCTGAGGCACATTCACTAGAATATATACTCTGTAAGTAAAAGGTCTTTTATTTTCTTCTTTGTTCCATATCTGTCTCCTGTATAGTGTAACACACATTGCATGTATAATAAATATTGTTTAATTCAAGATACTTAAAAAAGAGACCATTGACATTAAAAACAGGTTGTTTTACTCTTCAGTATTTCACTGAACAATATCAGTGGCACATTTCCACATGCACAGTACAAGTTTTCTGGAGACTTTCCTCTGAGTGAAAAGGCCTTGATTCCCATGGGTCTCCATGACACAGAAATTGTTTCATTATAGAACGGAAACAGGGTTATCACCCATAGGTTTCAAATAATCTACTTCTCTGTAAGTAAAAGCAAAGAGACATGGTATCCTGCTGTAGGAAAATATTCTACCTACTCCAAGACAGCCTGAGAAGGTTTCACTTACCCATGAAAAAAATGGGTTTCCAAGCAAACAGCTCCTAATACACAAACAAAACGGATGCACTGTGTGAAGCAGTCCAATGTTCTAGAAGCCCAAAGACCAGGCTTTTGAAAAATCTCACTTATAAAAAAATAAAAAATAAATAAAAACCCAAATTCTTCAGTTAAAAATTTATATCTAGATCTAAAATTGTATCATATCAACTGAAATGACTATTGGTTCCTACTTTGATTTTTTTAATCCTGAGAGATTTTTTAAAATGTCCTTGGAAAATAGCCTGATCTCCTGGAGATATGTCTTTTTAAACATGATTCAAGGTAAGATTACTTATTTCCATCATTAAAAAAAAATCATAATTCTAGATGTCCATTTTTCTACAGTTCAGGAGGAGGGTCTAGGTCAGCTTCTCTGCAATGACAGACTTGTGCTGGAGAGGGCGGGAGATGAGGACATTGGGCAGTCAGCTCACGGAAAGCCCAGCATTGCTCCTCTGAGAAGCTCCGCTCAGTCTGGTGGGCAGTAAGCAGGACAAAGAAAAGAACATCCCGTCCCTCTGCATTTGGTAAATCTCCATTGCCTTATCTTTTTTATGAACATTAACTCTAAGTGGTGTTGGGAACTTTCCTGCTTCCAACTGGTCCCCAAATTTGATAAATGTTCCTGATTTGCTAACCGATATCAACTGGCAGCCTAATAAATTTCTGGTCGTGGAAGTACTGCTGTAAAGAAGAACAAATTGCTGAAAAGAAGAAGAAGAAGAAGGAAGAAAGAAAGAAGAAAAAGTGGAGCAGTAAATGCTGGGCAGCCCCCACCCACGCCCACCCGCTCTGCTGGGAAGGAGCCGAGCTGAGATAGCCACTTATAATGCCACTGTTTCTTCTCTACCTGAGCTCCCTGCTTGTTTTATCAGACGTTCACTTGGCACGCTCACTCACTCTAAAAAGGTCCATTGAAAGTTAAATAAATGCTTTCTAGTTGGAAATAACCTATATAAACAGAACTGAAATATTTTATCAAATTATTTGTTTCATGTAGGTGAACTTGGAGAAAAAAGATAAATTGTCAGCAAGGTACAATGGTTCAAAGGATTCAACAATTTCAGAATATATTCACGAGACACATAGCTATAGCTTTGATTACATTATGCAAATTATGTAAAAAATATCTCCTAGAATCTTGAAGATGGACTTTGTGGAATGTCATTTTGTGTCAAAAATAAAGATATTAACAGCTTGGGAAAGGGCTGGTTAAGAGACAGAGATGTCGCTAAAGAGTTAAGAAGCAAACATAATAAAATAGAGGCAAAAACAATTTTTAGGAGTCTCAGCTCTGAAGAACACAGTGAAGTGCAATTATCTTTTCAGCTTTGAAGAGCTTTACCTGATGGGACTGGCTAGATAGTCTTTGTAGAAAATGGAGCCCACTGTTCAGCCCACACATGAGGGATTCAGTCAACACAGCAGAGCAACTGCGTTGGAAATCAAACTAGTGTGGGATATTAGGAGGGAGCTCTTTCAAATTTGATCTCTCTTTAACTTCGATATTCATAGTATTTCATCTAACATTAGTATAAAAAATGTTTTGGGTAGTCACAAGGTAAATGGTCTAAATTATCTCCCTGCAACGTATGATGATAGAAGAGTGACAAGAAAAACTGCTTACAGCTGAGAAAAGTCATGCACTTAACAAGTTACTAATTACAAACGTAATGTGCCAATGTCTCGTCTCCCTGCATCACTCACAGTGGCAACTAACCCTCGTGTTGGCTGTGCTCATGGGCAAGAGAGCCACTTGAGAAATCATCACACCAATAACAAAACATCCAGATGCTTCAACTTATAAAATTCCTTAATGTCCTCTAACTTGCAATTCCAATGCATTTGGAGTGTCTACTCTTAAGATTTACTCTCATTACATTCCCATGTCTATCTGAAGTTATTGACACTGTATTTAAATATAACTCAATCCTATGGGTTATTGCTACCAAGAAACCATGGTTCCCTGTCCCAGGGTGGCTTTCAAGACTTCTTGGCTTTTATGTTTTCTTAGATTAATATCTTGTCCAGTGGGATTATTATTCAAAGTATTTCCTCTTCCCTTAATTGTACTATCATGCTATACTGGTTTATCTTCCCCAACACAGGATCATATCCATTCAGAGGAATAGAAGGTGAGAAAATGTCTCTCGGCTGTTGTACCTCCCTCTGCATCACAACGACACATTGGCACTTCAGACATCCATCTTGCCTTCTTTCCCATCTATGCTGAACTTCCCTGTGCTCAACCTAACCTCTCATACCTCCACTAAGTTCAGATTCCATTGCTTACATTTCACTTAAAAATGCAATATCTTTATTGACTTGCTCACTATAATCTTTCCCACTGTAAAACATTCCTACATTGAGCCATGGTCCACTCTTGCTATTCTGTGTCTCTCCCATTTTCACAAACTCCATCGCATGTACTGTGTATCATCCCTTATTAATTTATTTTCAGGTTATTGTCCTCTTCCTTGTACTACTCACTTACACAATGAAACTTTCTTTGCTGTGGTCACTAATATTTTAGTTGCTACTCAATTCAATCATCACCTCTTGATTCTTAATATGATTTCATTGTCCCACTGGCAATCTATTAGAGATTTCTCTCCCCTAAAAGACCCAGTGAACCCTTAATGCTGTGCCTTTCTTTCCTGGGGATGTGTGGCACAGTTAGACGGTCGCCATCTTGGCTGCAAGTCTCTTTTTAAAATATTTTAATTTATTTATTTGCAAGGAGAAAGAGAATAAGTGCTCCAGGGTCTCTAGCCACTGCAAACAGACTCCAGATGCAAGTGTCACTATGTGCATTTGGCTTTATGTGGGTGCTGGGAAATCAAACCCAGACCATGAGGCTTTGTAGGCAAGCACTTTAACCACTGAGCATCTCTCCAGCCCCATTGCTGCATTCTTTACTCCTCCCTGTCCGGCATTGTTCCATTCCCTGTTTAACCATAATTTCATCTTCTGCCATACTAATAGCATTCAAAGATTCCTTCTCCTATTACATGTCAGGGCTTTGGGGCAGGGACCTGAGAGTTCTTACGCATTTCTGTGTGCTCTCCACACATTCCTATTTTTCTCATGATGGGTATAACAACTGCAAGAGGCTTACATTCACACTTCCTTCTGAGGGTCTGATTTATAGTCCAACAGTCAACTACAGATCCCCACTTGGATATTTAGTAGGCATCTCTCATATGCAACCATTCTAAAATTGATCTAGTCAATTTATTCCCAAATTTGTGTAGATATTGCCATACAACTGTCTCCCCGACTTTCCTACTGACTCTGTAGCTTCTTCTCAAGTCTCACTGAGAACTGCCACAATTTTCTACGTACATTCAACCATTCATAGACATGGGTTCTGCCATCATGAATGGATTTTAAACATCCATGGCCAGCCAATATGAAAGGAAAACTGAACTTGTACTGAACATTTACAGATTTTTTTTTTTTTTTTTTTTTGCTGATCATTGTTCCTTAAAGCAATACATTGATTAAATAGAGTTTATATTCTGTTAGGTATTTGTTGTGGTCAGCTTCATGTTACTGGGATGAACATCCTAAACAGACACAGCTTAGGGGAGGAAGGCATTTATTTCAAGCTTACAGAGCCAGGGGGAAATTAAATGGAGGGAGGAGAAGCCTCTGCCCTATACCAAAGCACAGAGAAACAACCAAACAGCCAGTAAAAACCAAAAGCAACAGGCACAGAACCCAGCAGCAACAGCAGGGAACCCAGCAGAGCTCAGACTAGAGATAAGTGAAAGTACCTGGAAGGATATTCATAAGACATATGAAAATTCTGTGCCATTGTTTATGAGATATAAACATCCTCATATCTATATCTTCTAGGGTTCTTCAAACCAACCTCCCATATACACTCAAGGACAATGGTACCTTCTGCTTTTGTCCCATGAAACTCATTTTTCTGCCTCAAAAAAAAAGAAAAATGATCTTTCCAAAACTGAGATTGAAGCATGTCTCTTTTAGGGTTCAATAGCTCTAATTCATCCTCAACTGCTTTGGGGAATTCAATAGGAAAAAAAAAAACATCAAATACACGGGCATTTAACCACAAAGTCTAAGAATTTAAACAGGGCAAGCCTAGTGTGTTCTGGGAACACATTGCTGAAATTTTTAACTTGTATATAAAATCTTTTATAATGTAGCCATATTTATCTCTGCATCTGCTGAGATCACAGTTTTCCCAACCCACACTGTGCCTTTTAACCAACAACCTTCTGGGCTGCTTCTCCAAAGGTTTCACTTCAGTTACAGGTGACTGACGCTTCCTTTGCTTGGAAGCTCCTCTTATTTCATGACTCCTGTTTTCATTTAGGACTTGAATTAAATATCAACCCCTCCAGGAAACTGCTCCAAACTCCCAAGATTAGATTAGACAGTTTTATTTACTGTGTTTCCAGAACACACTGTTGACAGTCTTTTCTTGTTTAACTGTGCTGCTAATTATCCACTTACTTGTTGTCACCTAGTGAATAAATCCAAAACTTCCTAATCATGTGCTAGCACTTTGCTCCCTCTCCCTATAATTGGAATACATGATAACTGAGCTGTGTATTTGATAATCAAAGCTTTGAAAGTTAGGCAAACATGTCAACGAAGACCAAATCGTCAAAGAAGGAGGCCATTGTAGGACTCCACATAGAACAGAAAGAGAATGTAAGAAAGGTCAGGACAGCAGCCAGCAGGAAAGACATCAGAGTAGACAGAATGGTGGAGTCTGAGCATCCAGGAAGAGGGGCTTCTTGGTAGCTTAAGCGAGCGGATTGTGGGAGAACATGTCTAAGACTTTTCTTCTGAGAAGTCCTTGGGGATCTAGAAGACTCAGTAGACTTTTGGTGACAGTAGGCAGACTGTAATGAGCTAAGGAAAGTATTGGGAATTGGAAATGCTGGAAACAGATGCATGCAAACACTCAATGAGCTAAAAAGAGTGAGGGGAACAATTGCATTGGTGATAAAAGCTTGTGATGGTGATGGTAGCAAAATCAAGAGTAAGCATGCTCTCTTCTTCCTTCCCCTTCTCTCACCCTCAATCTTTTCTTAGTAAGAAAGCTTTGATTAAATGTCTAGGGATGTCAAGAAAAGATGGTTTAATGGAGCCAAAGAAGGTGATGATTCTCTTTTTTTTTTATTTTTATTTTTTTTAAATTTTTTTATTTTTTTATTTTTCGAGGTAGGGTTTCACTCTATCCCAGGCTGACCTGGAATTCACTCTGCATTCTCAGGGTGGCCTCGAACTCACGGCGATCCTCCTACCTCTGCCTCCCGAGTGCTGGGATTAAAGGCGTGCGCCACCACACCCGGCTGAAGGTGATGATTCTCAAGAAAGAATGCTTACTCTTTGAAGCACAGCCCCTGAAACTGTCAAATGAGCAAAATCCTCATGTGAGAAAGAAAAATGGACTAAAAACCCACTTAGGGGCCAGAGAGATGGCTTAGCACTTAAGGCACTTGCATGTTAAGCCCACGGACCCAGTTTCAATTCCTCAGGACCTACATAAGCCAGATGCTTATGGTGGTGCATGAGTCTGGAGTTCATTTGCCGGTAGGCCCTGGAATGCCCATTATATTTCTCTCTTTATTTGCCTCTCTCTCTCTCTTAAATAAAGAAATTTAGAAGCATATTCTAGCCAGGTATGGTGATTCAAGACTAGATTCCTAGCACCTGGGAGGCTGAGGCAGTAGGATTGCTATGAGTTTCCAAGACAGCTGGACAGAGAGAGCAAAATCCTAACTCAACAAACAAAATCTAGGATTCCTGTAGGAATAAAGACAAGTGTCTCTAGTTGTGAAATGAAAAAAAATCAGAGATATTAAGGGCAAGGTTTTAGGTGAGGAAACAAAATGATAAAGTGCTGACTAAAGGTTTCATCTTTGCAATTATTAGATGGAGACATGGCAAGGTTTATATCTGCATTAATTACTTACACATTACTGTGAACAAATACCTGACCAGAAGCAACTTATGGATGGAAGAAATTTATTCTGGCATAAAGTCCCATTATGACATGAAAGGCATGGTGGCAAGAGTAGGAAGCTGGCTGGATGCAGCATCAGACAGGAAGCAGAGAGAAAACAGGACAAAAGACCTAGGCGTAAGACCTAAAATTCTGACCCTCTCCCCACCCCTTCTCCTCCATCTTACCCAGTGACCCACTTCCTCCAACAAGCTCCCGCCTACTAAAGTTTCCCGCCATCAAGTAAACTATGGTAAACATTTTACATTCAAGTTACAATAATGCCTGAGCTTGAATAAACAATGTTGTGTCATTCTGGATAGTGTGTTAATCACTTAGAGTATAGGAACTCAGGCTATTTGAAGGCATTTGAATTTGTGTTACCAGAGTTGTTACGATACAATCCTGGGAAACAAGCCAAGCTCCTCTACCATCCTGAATAAGATAGTAAAAAAGACAAGTAATGGTTTAAAAGCAGAGAAAGGAGCTTTATTCAATGTGGTCAGATTGAGGAAATGAACAAATAAATAAGCCCAGTGGCTCCTAAGTCCATCGAGAGGAGCCAAAGGCTTATACCTTAAAACCAGACAGTCCTGGTTAAGGTGTGATCCCACACATCACTGACACAACATTGCTTCAGATGGGGTCCTACAAGATGTCTGATACATTGATAGAACTATTTGAGATCTCTTCCTGGGAGAAAAGTTTCTCCTCTGCTTGGCATCAGGGCTTCAGCCATTTCTATCCCCAGCATGAGATTCCCAGGACATTCCAATTCTGTAGGGTTTGATACTCTGAAAGCTGAAGGGAGCAACGTAAGTGTCTTCCTTACCTTTTAATGTACTTGCAGATGTTCTTCCTCCTTAAACTGTCATCCTCAGAGAGATGCCAAGTTAGTGCTAAATGCCTTCCGAACTACTAGTTTTATCTCATTATTATCATTGTGTACTTTACAAGGGACATTAAAAATTAGAGTAAAGAACAGTATGCCCATGAGTAGCATATTATCCAACGAACTCCTGGTCTCTTCCTTGTCCATGAGAGAACCTCCATCGTGAGATAGTTTTCAGTTGCAGTACGTGAAAGTGAACACGAGCATATTAATAAAATTTTCTGAAGACCACACATAAAGACTAAGTGAGCTCCTATAATAGGCTATTGTTACTGTGAGGCAAATAAAATGATGTCCTTAGTGTATATGGAAAGCCTGACATTATTTCACTGATATCACCATTGCATTATGAGAGGGGATTTAAAAAGAAGCAATATACTGGGAAGAAACTTCCAGTTCCCTATTACAATCCGGTTTCCTATCATTGCATACTCTACCAGAAATGGCACTATTTCAATTTACAGTGATTTTTTTTCCCCTGCAACTTCCATTCTTTATGTATTTTTTATGCATTCATGGTCTTTGGCCTACTAAAACAGAATCTCACTGTGCAGCACATTCTGGCCTGGAACTTTCAATCCTCCTGCCTCTGCCTCTGGATGCATTACCATGCCTGGGAGTCTACTGAAGCGATTTTATTTTTTAACTTGATCTTAAAGTTGGGTTGAAAAACTTCAGGGCAAAAAATAAATTGGTATTTCAGCCATGTTCCATTTTCAGTGCATTTAAGTATGTACTTGCATTTTTAAATGTGACAGGTTGAAATAATTTTGTGCTCATGTTAGATGCTAATAAAAAACAGATGATGTAACTTAGTATAGCCATTATGGAAAACAGTTCCACAAAAAATTAAAAATAGAACTACCATATGATTATGTGATTCACATCCCATTACTGGGTACACATTCAAAGGGTAAGAAATCAGTATGTCGGTGTGGTAACTGTACTCTCATGTTCATTACAGCACTATAACTGAAAAATGAAACCAATAAAAAAGATATGAAATTTGTGTTCACCAACAGATAAATAAAATGAAAAATACGTACCATATACACATGCACACACACACCACACATTGGAATTCTACCTCGCTTCCCAGAAGAAGGGAGGGAGGAATGTAAAGGAGGGAAGGGAGGGAGGAAAGGAAGGAGAGGAAGGTGAATGAGTGAATGAATGAATAGGAAAGAAGAAAAGGAGGATAAAGAAGGAAGAGAGAGAGGGAAAGGGGAAGGAGAAGGGAAGAGAAAGAATGAAGAAAAGAAAAAAGGAAGCAAGATGAGGAGGGAGAAAAATAAAGGAGGGAGGAAGGAAGGAACTGAGGAGAAAGGAAGGAAGCAAGGGAGAGGAGAGGGATGGAGGAGAATAAAGGAAGGGAGGAAGAGAGGGAAGAAGAAAAGTAAATGAATAAATGTGTGGGAGAGAAAAAATACGGAGATGAAGAAAGAAAGAAAATGGAAGGAAGGAAAGAAGGGAGGGAAGAAAGCAGGGGTTAGAGAGATGGCTCAGCAGTTAAAGGCATTGGCTTACCAACTCTGATGGCACTGGTCAGTTTCCTAGCACCCACATAAAGCCAGATACAGAAAGTGGTGCATGCATTCTGGAGTTCATCTGCAGTGGCAGGAGATCCTGGAGAGCTCATGTTCACTCTGTGTATATCTGCTTCTTTCTCTCTTTCCCAAATAACAAAGCAACAACATATTTTAAATAGAGAGCAAACCTATCATTTATATGGATGAATCTATAGAACAGTGTGATCTATGCACAAAGTAGGGAAATTATTTATTTATTTATCTGAGAGAGAAAGAGAATTGGCCAGGCAGGACTTCTAGCCACTGCAAAGGAACTCCAGACACATGTGCCACCTTGTGTATCTGGCTTACGTGGGTCCTGGGCAGTTGATTCTGGGTCCTTACTTAGGCTTCACAGCCAAGCGCCTTAACCACTAAACCATCCCTGCAGCCCAGAATTTGTATTTCTGTGAAATTATGAAACAGTGATCTGGCATGTTTCTTTTTATTAATTCCTTAATCTAGTTTTGTTATTAAAATGATGCTGGTTTCATAGAGAGATAGGAAGTATTCCATATATTTTGGGGGAAAAATAGATTGTAGAAAAATGGTGTTTGTTCTCTTACACTTGATATGATTTAGCCAAAAAGCCATGTGGGCTTGTTAATTTTTGTTCAGAAGGCACTTAGTTGTTGATTCTGCCCCTTATTCATTTTTCATTGGGTGATTTTTTATATTTTTTTATTTTTATTTTTTTTTTTGGTTTTTCAAAGTAGAGTTTCACTCTAGCCCAGGCTTACCTGGAATTCACTACAGAGTCTCAGTCAGGGTGGCCTTGAACTCACAGCGATCCTCCTACCTCTGCGTCCCTCCTGAGTGCTGGGATTAAAGGCGTATGCCACCACACCTGGCTGCACTGGGTGATTTTTGATAATGTCCTCCAAGTGAGTGATCCCTTCTTCATCTACATTACCAAATTTGTGACTGTAATGTTCTTACAGTGGTACTTTGTCATTACTTCAGTGTCCATGTGGTATTAATGATGACCTCTCTCTATATGGCTAAGGGAATTCATATTTTGTGACATTTATCACAGGTGGTGTGGTTAGACATTTGTAAATGTTATTGATATTCTCCAAGAACTATGTTGGCTTCATTGTTTTTTATTTGTTTGTTTCATTTGTGTCATTGTTGGTTTGTTGCTGGCTTGTTTCAGAATTAAGTTTTTCTTCTCTCTGTACATCCTCATGCTGATATAATTCATATCTTCCACTTTTCTGATATATGTGTTTACTGCCATGAATCTCCCTCTGTGTACTGCCCTTTACACACCCTTCATATTTCCACAAACCATATTTGCACATTTTATTGATTACAAATAATTGTTAACTTGTCTTCAGCTTATTTCCTTGGGTTGTAGGTCTTTAGGAAGTGTATCATATAACTTACAGACACTGGGGAAATTCCCAGGCATCTTTTCAATATTGAATCCTACTTTAATTTCATTGTACCCAAGAATAGAATTTGTATGGTTTCTATTTTCCTAGAATCATTAAGGAATGTTTTATGACACCAATTGTAGTGTAACAATGAATTTTCCATTAAGATAATGCTTAGTCTTCTATTTTGAAAAATATTACATGAAAGCCAGTTTAAATCAAGCATTGGTAATGGTCTTTGGAGCAACATATTCTTATTGCTGTTTGTACCATTTTGCTGTCAGTTGTGGAGTGTAGCAGAATTTTCATACTGGAATACTTTCGGTTTGTCTAGTTCTCCTTTTAGTTCTGCCATACTTGTCCCTCTATATTTTCACCTCAGTTAGTGAGTGAACTAAATCCATAGTTGTACATGTGGGATCATTATATCAGGGGTGGCTTCACCTCCTCTTCATAATCCTAGTTCTCAAACCCCTCTTTCTCAATCACTGTTTTTTTGCACTTTATTCATGGGTCAGTGAGGCACCACAAGCATAGAAGATGCAAGCCTATTAGAACTCTAGGAAGTAACTTTCTGTTTCTTATAAATTTTCTAGTCTGTGGCATTCTGTTATAGCAGCAGAAAGTGAACTAAGGCAGCCTACCTTTCCAGAAACGTGCAAAGCAGTTGCTCAGGGAGAAAGAAAAATTAAAACCCAGAAGCTTGAATATACATAGAAACAGTATAAAACATCAGGGAAACAAAAAAAATGAAGGTAAAATAACATAATTTAATTTTTATTCTTAATAAAAATATAACCATCAAAAAGAAAAAAATGTAGCCATGAAAAGAAATAACAATAAATATGTATCAGATGCTATAAAATATGCATAGTGAAATAAATAACAGCAATATCATAAGAAAAGGAGACATGAAGTAGTAATATTCTGTCATAATGTACCTGTAAGACATGTGAAATAATGTTATTAGATAATATTATTTGGAGATGGAATTAAATTAATTCAAGTGTATACTATAAACTCTAGAACAACCAATTAATATTTTTGAAAAGTCAAATAAGCATGGGCTGGAGAGATGTCTCAGCAGTTAAGGTGCTTGCTTGCCTGCAAAGCCTAACAACATGGATTTGATTCCCCAGTACCCATGTAAAGCCAGAAGCACAAAGTGACACATGCATCTGGAGTTCATTCTCTCCTCTCCTCTCCTCTTCTGTCTCTCCTTTTCCCCTTGCAAATAAATAAATAAAATATTTTTATACCAAGCATAAATGATAGGGAGGAGATAAAATGTAGTCATCTAATTACTCAGTCAAAACTCCAGATGGGAAGGGGAAAAGATACAGTGAACAGATGAAAAGACATGAAACAGGTGTAACTACTGCAGATGTTAGTCTGGGTATATCAGTAACGTCCTTGCATCCGAATGCTTTAAGGTCTAAACACAGTTCCTTCAGGAAACGCTATCAGCAAGAACCCAAAATAATTAGACATACCTGTACTTTGGATATAAGGAACTTAATCTGAGGGGGGTGGGGATTTTTTTGTTTTGTCTGTTTTTTTTTTATTTTTTATATTTTAACTGTGATACAAGGTTCTACTCTGGAACCCCGGGCTGACTTGAAACTCACTGTGTATCCCAGGCTGGTTTCTCATGTACTCATCCTACCAAGTGCAGTAATTACAGGCACAAACCGGTGTGCATGAATAAGATACTTGGAATACAAAAACTCAAATACATTGAAAACAGAAAGAGGGGGGAAGCCATGCCGCATTCACCCAGTGTAAAATGCTGCTATATGAACAACACCTACATTAATTTTGTACAGACCAGACTTCATAAAAGTTAGTGGTAGCAGGGGTAATGGAAAGCATTGTATCATTATAAAGAAGTTAATTCAGCAAGAACAAAACGATCCGAATTGTGTGTGCACTTAATGCTGTCAAAATAGCAGGAGGGCAAGTTGGGAAGAATGAGAGGAGAAAGCTTTGAGACCTACGTGTCTCACAGAGGGCCCACCGGTCAACATTTCCAGTTTTGGTTTTGCAAGGACAGACATTCAGACCCTAACACAGGCCCACAGTGAGGTATTCCCTGAGGTTTTTCTTGTCAAAGAAAGTATTGACTCCTCCTCCTTTGAAGGATAATTTCATTAAGCATAGAGTTCTAGGTTGCAGGTTGGTTTTTTCTTTTCTCCACAGTGGATATTTCACAGCATTGCTCTTTTTTTTTTTTTTTTTTTTTTTTGCCTTCATGATTTTTGAAGCTGGCTATTCTCATTTCCTTTGGTAAGAATTTTGCTTATTTATCTGGTTATATCCTGCATTTTTTTTTTTTTACTTTTAATTCCCTGAAGCCAGAATATGACACATGTAAGCAGGTGCTCTGTTATTTGGGGAGCTTCCAAATTTCTCATATATTTGGAAAGTTCTTATCTATTTTTAATATTTTATTTATTTGCAAGGAGAGAGAGAGAGAGAATGGTGCACCAGGGCCTCTAGCCACTGCAAATGCACCATTTTGTGCATCTGGCTTTACGTGGGAACTGGAGAATTGAACCTGGGTCATTAAGCATGCAGGCAAGTGCCTTAACCACTAAGCCATGTCTTGGCTATTTTTATTTCAGTATTTCTTCTCTTATGCTCTTTTTATTTCTGTTCTTTTTTTTTTTTCAGTTTGTTAGGCTACAGCCTTTGATATTGTCTCAAAGTTCTTGGGTGCTCCATTTTATTCATTTTCTCTCTCATTATTATTTTTTTCTCCAAGCCTGCTGATTTTCCTCAACTTGAACAATCTCCTAATGATCTCAATAAGGCATTCCTTATGTCTGTTGCCATGGTTTTTTTTTTTTTTTTCTATTTCTAAATTTCCTTTTGATTCTTTCCTATCATATCTTTGGAAGAGCCTGCTTCTCATATTATTCATCTAGTATTGCAAATTAGTTTTCATTAGAGGCCTAAACCAAAAATTATAAGCCTTGTAATGTTGTACTGGAAGCTGGAGATATATCTGGGATTAGGATCCAAGGTTTTTAGGGTAATCAGGTTCATGGTTGGGCTGTTTAATGCTTCTTTCAAATAAATATGGCAGTGTCTTCTAGATCCTCTGGGTGTCTGTTTGCACGCTTCTCTTTGACTTTGGACTTCTTCCAACTCTTCCAGCAGTAGATCATTATTTCCCGGGAGCCTGCAGGCTAGTGATGAGTCCTTGGGGAGAGGAGCTGTCCATAATCTTCCAGTTAAATCTCCTTGTGGTCGTGGCTCCTATCTCTTAGAGCTGTGGCCTTCACAAGTGTTCCCCAGAGTATAGATCTGTTATCTCTGTCTTCTTTCCCTGGGCATAGCTTTCCCAAACTGCTGGCAACACTGTTTTTGTTTGCCTCACTCACGTGAGATGAGAGGCCCATAAAGCGTTGTAGCTGGACATGCGCTTCTTCTGTTTGGTGGGCAAAGTCAATCAGTCTTTCCCCCTGCAGTGCAGGCTTTGACGTTAGAGACTGCTAAGTACATTTCACAATGATTGTTCTTTCAAAAAATATTTTCCCTCCTTCTAAAAGCTTTAAAGCATTTTTTGGGACTTTTGCCATGAAGATCTGGTAAGATTCCTGAAGGTACACCCTGTGAAAGCGTGTGCTCTCCTCCCCTCTGTGACCATGACCTTGACCATGACCTCTTGGAGCTCTTCACTACCACACTAGGTCACACGCAGCCTCAGACTCTGGCAAATGGTTCTGTTAGTGTTCCTGCCAGTTCCTGGGTCCAACAGATCCTGTTCCAGCAAGCAGAGCTGGGTTATGTCTCTGGAAAACTCTGTGTCTGTAACTTTATGGGAGTTGGCTCTACAACCTTAGTTCTCTGGCCCAGAAAATACAATTGTTTTTCAGCTTGGGCAGTTTTCTCCGGTTGTGTGGATGAGATTGGAAATTTCAAAAAAAAAAAAAAATGTCTCAGGTGAAATCAGAAGTCACCATTTGCTTTTTGAAGCAAAGTCTATTTCTCTGCAATCTAAATCTCAAAGGTAAAGGCTGACAGCATTGTATTCACTTTCATCTTGATGGCATGGTTTGGTGCCTACACCAAGCAGACTGTGAATAGTTATTTGATACATGGATAACAGATGGATGAGTGGAGCCTTACAGAATAAATTAACAAAACCTGACATGAATTAGGGCTGTAGCAGATAAGAGAAGTGGCTGTGGTATATGGTAAAGTGCTTGACCAGCTTGGACAAGGACTTGCATTCCATTGCCAGCACTACCAAAACCAAAAACTAAAAAAAAAAACAAACAAAATAATGCTTAGAAGAAACGATAAGGGAATATGATTATTTATTTATTTATTTATTGAGGCAAGCCCAACTGACTGGCCTTTTTTGAGAGAGCAAGAGAGAGAGAAAGAGTTTGCATGCCAAGGCCTCCAGCCACTGTAATTGATCCAGACACGTGCGCCACCTTGTGCACATGTGGGGTCTTGCGCTTGTGTTACCTTGTGCATCTGGCTTATGTGGGACCTGGAGAGTCAAATAGGGGTCCTTAGGCTTTGCAGGCAAGTGCATTAACTGCTAAACCATCTCTCCAGACAGGAATATGTTTTTTTTTATTGAGTAATTATGTAAGATATGCCTAGGAAACAAATTAAGAAGAAAGAGTGAGAATGAGAAGGGAGACTAGATTTTTAGGCCATGTCTTCTTAAAGTGTGAGTCACAATCCCACAAAGAGTCCTGTAAATGAATGTGGGGGAGGGAGGGTCACAAACAATGTACACACAATGACCGAAAAATTAATTCAAAATCAATTACATAGTGAGTCTAAGGTGTTTGTGCCACTAAGCATCCATGTCACATCTCACTGCCAACTTCATGTTTTCTTTCTTTGACAGGCTTTTGCTATGTAGCCCAGAATGGCCTTGACCTTAAGAACCTCCTCTGCTTCAGTTTCCTCAGTACTTTTTCATACTTTCTTTCCTTCCTGTGGAATGTATTAAGCTACCTAACAGGGGAGGAACTACATCCTTATAATCCCAGTGGTTGGGAGGCCATAGCAAGGGAACCACATGTTCCGGTCCAGCCTGACTTACACAGAAAGACCCTGTAACAAGCAAACATTAGCAACAACAGTGACAAGCACACTCAAGTACACGTCACGCTTGCTAAGAATCCATCTCCATCGTGACTCCTGCTCCTGGGCTTTCACTGTCCCTGTCACTGCTTAACACAGTCGCTTACAGCATGCACTCAATCAGCCTTTCATTCCCACCAGCTCCTGAAGAGAGGAGGAAAGGGACTTTCTTGTTGCCAGTTGCCATTCATGTGTTTGTTTGTTCATTTGTATAAATTTGTGTGTGCACCCTGCGTGGATGCATGGGCATGTGCGTGCAACAGTGTGCATGTGGAAGTCAGAGGCCAATTTTACATGTTAGTCCTCTCCTTCTGATAATAATTAGGAGCAAGGTAGCCATTTTTTTGTGGTAGATACTTAGCTAGAGACTGGCCCATGGAAACACAGGTGCTAACTTGCCTGCTCTGGAAAGACTAGAATCCGCATCTGATCCAGTTTCATCCGAGATGGCTGAAGGCAACAGCATCTTCCTGTTTCTTTCCCAATTTTTCATGCTTGACCCCCTGTGGGTGGGCCTTTCCTAAACGAATGTTCCTCTTGGGACCAACAACCACTCCTGTATATGCACCCTTATGCCCCTGAGTCTGGTGATGAGGCTCCTTCAAATTGGGTGACAGATTCATATAGTTGGATCTGGGCCATGTGTGTGAGCTCTCTGACTTCTGTGATGCTCTTCCTTCCTCATCCCTCTCCTTCTGCTCTCTCATCCCTTATGTGGGGGGATCCTCATTGCTCCCTACCCCTTGTAGGGAATTCCTTTGCTTGGGTGTCTTTCTGCTTTGACTCCCTTCCCCACAGGCATTCTTTCCTACACAGATACTTTTCCTGTGCTCCAGGTGGTTTTTGTTCTCCTCTCCCTCTTCCCAGACATCCCAGGCAGGCTGGGAGAGGGAATAACTTATCTTGGCTTGGCCTTTCCTGCTTGCCTTCCCTCTTAATCCTAACTTTCTCTAAAATAAAACCCATAATTCAAAATTTACCCTCCTCTGAGTTTGCATTCTCAATTCTTTGTGAACTTGGATAAGAACCCAAGACTTCAGGGCTGGAGAGATGGCTTAGTGGTTAAGCACTTGCCTATGCAGTCTAAGGACCCTGGTTCGAGGCTCGATTCCCCAGGACCCACTTTAGTCAGATGCACAAGGGGGCACACTTATCTGGAGTTCGTTTGCAGTGGCTGGAGGCCCTGGCGCACCCATTCTCTCTCTCTCTCTCTCTCTCTCTCTCCCTCTTTCTCTCTATCTGTTGCTCTCAAATAAATAAAATAAAAATAAACATTTTTTTTAAAAAAAAGAGAACCCAAGACTTGAGAGCTATTGGTGTTGGATTTCAAATCCCACAGAGCTCTCAATTCTACACCACTATCACCTCATTTGGGACAGATTCTCCCTTTTTGTTTTTGGCCACTGACACGATTAGATTAGCTGGCCCATGAGCTTCAGGATTCTTCTGACTCTGCCTCCGGTTGCCCCAGGTTTCTTTGGATGACAGATAATATACAGGGTTTCCACTTTATATCTGTGCTTTCTGGAGATCTGAACTCCAGGTGTAGAGCAAAAGAAAGAAAGAAAGAAAAGAAAGACGCAAAGAAAAAAAAAAAAAAAAAAGACCAGTACCAGCAACCTATTTCCCACCTGCCTTTCCAACTAGATAAATTGATAAGAAATGTGTCACTTTTGATCAACAAGACCACACCTGTGGAACCTTCAACACGGAGCCTTGCATTACTCTCACGTACTGGCATAGGTGTTCTTCACAGCAGACTTGGCAGGAATATTTTATTAACTTCTTCTCAGAGAGGAGAACACCTAGACCCGGCGACTGGTAGTCTCTTGCTGGAAATGCACACCTAGTAAATAAAACTGAGGATTTATCCAGGCAATGCTCAGACACAACTTCCACACTCTGCCTTTTTGCTTGAAAGAGATATTCACATGTATTGACTCCTTGGTGCACTATTCAATATTGATTTAAACTATGATTCTTTATTTGTTACTCCCAAGCAGAATCTATTTAGACACCTATTTTCTCTATTCCTTATTTTATTCACTATTTATTTTTATACTCTAATGCATTCAAAACAAGTAGTACTTGATTTTCCAGTGAGGAAATTATGTTTTAAAAAAGATAAAAACCAAGTTTTCTACTTACTCTACTAACTCCTACAATTGAGAAGAGGTTTCCTTCAAAAATTCCTGAATATGGGGGCTGGAGAGATGGCTTAGCAGGTAAGCGCTTGCCTGTGAAGCCTGAGGAACCCAGTTCAAGGCTCGATTCCCCAGGACCCACGTTAGCCAGATGCACCAGGGGCACATGCATTTGGAGTTCGTTTGCAGTGGCGGGAAGCCCTGGCATGCCCATGCTCTCTCTCTCTTTCTCTCTCTCTTTCTCTCCCTCTCCCTCTTTCTGTCTCTGTCACTCTCAAATAAATAAATAAACAAAAGAAATTTTTTTAAAAAATTCCTAAATATGATACCAGTCCATTTTTATTTGGGCTTATTGGAGAATAAAATATTCTGCGTATGTAATTTTCCACATGACTAATCTTTCTTTTCAAATGCCAATTCTAATAAAGCGGATGATGTTTTGAAGGACTTCTGAAATGACTACTTCCATGGCTTCTTAACTAAAGAACAAACCCAACGTAATATTCTTTCACAACTCAGGTTCATCCTGCTAATGCCTATTTCACTATTAACTTATCTTTGCCCACTTTCCAATGTCTCCATTTCCTTGATATCACTTCATCTGCCGTCATTGTTTTCTCTCTATCCTTTCTTCTAAAATATACGTCCCTATATGCTAAATACATTTAGACTGCAGGTTGGATGTGATACAGTTGTATTCTTAAGATACACGCACATAAAACAAGGTAAAAAGGTATCTGTGAGATGGGGAAGGAGGAAATGGAATAGCGAGGAAAGTGCTTGATGTTCAAGTTTGAGGACCTGAGTTTGAGTCCCCATCACTCACATGAAACGCTGGGTGCTGGTGGTACATGTTTGTGATCCCAGTGCCGGGAAAGTAGGGATAACCAGACCCCTAGGTCCCAAGGGCTAGCCCGGCTAGCCTAATTGCATTTTAATGCTTACATATAAGAACTCAAACTCGTTTTGTAATGTACTGTTCATCCTCACAACATTTTGAAGTAGTAGTTAAAAGTAAACTATTCTACACTGAATTCTCTTTGCTTTCCAAAATGTTGAGAGCCCTATAACCTCACGGTTTAAGGTAATGTAGTGCATGACTCTGTGTAGCAGACCTGCTGCTGGCTGTTCATGTGGTAACTGTTGTTTGAAGTTGGAATTTTATTCCTTTATTTGGATACCCAGATGACAAATAAACTAGAAATTTGGGGTCAGATCATTTGTGAACTTTAGCTATGTGGGTGAGGCAAGTAACACTCACACAAGAAGATTAATTCATGATGATTTAACCCAGAAGCTCAATGTTGCGGAGCCATCTGCTATGCCATTGTTGAAGGGCGATCTTGATGGATTAATCACTAAACTGTTCCAACATGAGCTTGCCAGTGTCATTGCAAGTTGTTATTAAGTTAAGATGAGGCTGGCATCAGGGGGCCGTGTTATGGTAGCAGACTGTGGCTCAATGCTTATCATTAATAATAAATCAACTGTGAGAACCTGACCCCAAACACTAAGTTCTCTTTACTGGTGTTTATATCATGACTATCATTTTGGGACCAAAAGATAGCCACAGCAACCCTACTCTAAAACCTTCTGAAATGTATTTTGAAACCACAGAATGATCCTTGACATTGTCTTAGAAAAGCTGAGCAAACGGCTCATAATCTCCATGCAGTATAGTCTAGTCTTTTTTTTTTTTTTTTGGTTTTTTTTTTTTTTTTTGAGGTAGGGTCTCACTCTAGCCCAGGCTGACCTAGAATTCACTATGGAGTCTCAGGGTGGCCTCGAACTCACGGTGATCCTCCTACCTCTGCCTCCCGAGTGCTGGGATTAAAGGCGTGCGCCACCACGCCCGGCTAGTCTAGTCTTTGTTAGGGGCAGTGCTGACTGTTCATGTCCTGGTTTGTCCATTTGTTCATGAATTTATTCAGCATCCAACAATATCAACTCAGTAGCTGATTTTTTCTATCAACACCCTAAGTGTCAAGGGTAAGTCTTGAGTAAAGCACAAAATTCACCACAACTTCCTGTTTTCTTTTTCACCTGACCTGACTTACTCTGGACATTCATTACGTAAGCCATGTTTATAATCTCAATCTTTTATAGTACCATTTGGCAGAGACCTAAATATCATTTTATAAGGCTTATTAGAAGGTCAGTCTCCTTAAACATTAAGCCAAATGGTTTGACATTACCTTGACATAAAAAAGTTATGTGTGACTCATGAAGAAATTAAATTACAGCCTTATGAAACTAGATCCGTCCAACATAATTCTGCCCAACTCAAGACATAATGTAAAATTATCAAAGTAAATTTTCCTTAATCACATAATCACAGAGCATGTGTACCTCTAAGAAGGACAGTGAAATAAGACTACAGTCAAATCAAACCAAAATAGTGCGTTATACCTCAGGAAAAGAGGTAGAGATTACAAATTATTGTTTTGTACTTCGTTCAAGTCCTCCAGAAAAAAAAAAAAAAAAAAACATGTATCAAGATCTCGTCACGACTGGGCTACGTGAGGAGGAGCCTGTAAAGCCAGCTTGTGGCCTGCAGCGGGGCTGATGTCTGCTTAGATGCAGGGAGCTGAGGCTCACGCTCTCTCGCCTCTGGTTTGCTCTCCTTGTATTGACTTACACTACATGTTTCTAAGCTTCCTCAGCACTTCAGCTCCTCTCTCTCTCTCTCTGTCTCTCTCTCTCTCTCTGTCTCTCTCTGTGTGTGTGTGTGTGTGTGTGTGTGTTTGTATGTGTGTGTTTCTCTTTTTTTTTTTTTTTTTTGAGTCAAACTCTTTCCTAAGGCTTCAAGTTCAGAAGCTATCAACTCCCCTTCTGGACCACTGGGTTTTCCTTTCTTGAGTCTGTTCTGGGATTCTCCCCATATGCCATCACTTAACTTCTTTTGCTGGAAAGTTGCTAGGATTATTCTCCCAGGCCATAGACTTTGGGGGCCAAAATAAACAGAGATGACTGTGAGAGGATAAGGGAGCTTGGATCCTGCAGCGGGGCGCATGCTTCCCTACCCAGAGCTCCTTGCCAGGGCTAAGCAGGCCCTCAGAGCCTGACCAGAGCTGGAGGCGCCTGCTCATGGTAACGGCCCAGCTGTCCCACATTTTAGTTTTATGGATCATCCAAAAATGACTCGGAGAATATGGAAATGGCTGGTACTGTTTAGAACTCTCAGCTTCTCTTAGCTAGCCATGCTAAAGGCACATGTAAGGAAATGGATTGCTAGGAAGCATCTTGGAGGAATGTAAAATGTAGTCAGTGTGTATGTAACGAAGCGTGATTGTTTCATACAGCTAGTTACTACAAAAAAAAAAGAACAACAAAAATGATTAACAGATAAATATAGCTTTTCATGCATTTTTCTATTATGTGTATTTGATATTGGACTCTATAGAAAACTGTTGTGCAGAATTCCAGTCATCAAATATAATTTTATCTCTACTCAAACACAGTGATAACTTACTGACCGTAACATTATGTTCCAACTGAAATTGTCGGGTAAACTGTGTCTCGGACCAAATCTAGGCTACAGCCTAGAATAGTAGGAACCACCCTGGACTGTCACAGGACTAGAGGATCAGTAGTGCTGAAGGAGTGACCTTGGATGCCTTAATGTTCCCTGTAGCATCACAAAATAATGGTCATGTCATTAGAGAAACTCTTATACTTAGAGTGTGAGACACGCTTGATAAGGGCTTACACTAACAGTGTGAGACATGCATGCTTTTAGGAGCAAGCCGTGGCATAGATGAGAGCTTAAAGTACTATGTAAGTGCCAAATAGACTTTGCTGGAGAAGGTTACCACATAGTAAATGCGTGTGCAAACACAGGCGTGTCGTCCAAACATCGAGAAGAGACCTCTCGTGTCAGTGTTTCATAATGTTATCTTCTTCTTCTGGGCTGGTGGATGGTCATGGGATGAGGCAGTCACTGACCAGTCACTATAGGAAGCAGGTACATGTCAGTACTGTGGCAACGAGCTGAGAAAGAAATTGGTTGTGGTTCAAGATGTCTAGCATTTGGTTGTAAGAACATGCTCAGAAACAACCAGACAAAATGTTACTCTCCTGTAAATTAAAAAAAAAAAACAAAAAACAAATCTGGGCTGGGGGAGATTGTTTACTCATTAAGGCACTTGTCTGCGGAGCTTAGGGACCAAGGGTCGATTCCCCAGAACCCGTGTAAGCCAGAGGCACGTGGTGATGCAGGCATCTGGAGTTCATTTGCGGTGGGTAGAGGCCCTGTACCACCCATTCTCTCTTTCTCATAAATACATAAGTAGATATAAAATCCAGTAAATTTAGAGAACTTTCATATCTTCTTTTTGTTTCCCTCGCTTGCGTGGGACAGTGGAGGCACTGCACCTCGGGACCCTCATGGCTGCCCACGGCTATTTCTTTCCCATCTCGGATCACGTCCTCACACTCAAGGATGATGGCACCTTCTACAGGTTTCAAGTAAGTAGAAGTTAAAATGCTCTTTCACAGGAAACAGGAAGCCCGAACTTCATTCGTTGCTCTTCTTTTTACAGAACTTTTGGGGATAACTTTGTTTACTTAGGGTAGTTAGAAACTAATTGATGTTAAGGCACAGGAACAAAAATCAGAGTTTGATCAAGGCAGGTCCAGTGAAGTTGGGTTTTGCATGAAAAGCTTAAGGAAAATTCCAAAAGTAATTGAGTGAAACTGAGGAAAGTGGCAGTATTTTCATCTGCAAGTTAACTCTAGCAAACAAGAAGTTGAGAGATCTAACTATATTGCCCTCTGGTCTGCCATCCAGAACCAGCGTCAGTGCTACTAAACCTTTTTAATACAGCAGATGTATTGCGGATTAGCAAATAAATTGTTTATATATGACTAGCACATCTTAATTTTTAAGGAAGTGTCTTTGCTACTGCAGGATTACATTTTCCACATAGTACTAACTTTTAGAAAAAAATATTCATATGGGAATGAGAATTATACTTTAGGCTTAATAATTTTTCATAAAAATTCTGAAGAAAAATATGCTTTATTCTTATAAAAATAAAATTGCAACCATCTTCATAATCAATCAGTAAAATCACATGTATATAAAGCAATATATCTGCAAAGGAAATGATGAATATGATCTCTCTCTTAAGGATTATCTAACTTAAATTTTTTTCCATGAAATGGACTAGCTCAGATACAGCTAAAATTGTTGATAATGGATGAAATTAGAAATAATATCAAATATTTTCTCCTGACTGTCCCAGATGGAATTTAATGGGCAGAAATTCTGAATGTCTCAGTCATACTTACAAGTGAAAGATAAGTGAAGCTAAGGCGCCACTGTACATTCCAGAAAAATAAAGAAGAAATTTTAAAGACATTTTAGGATGCAGCAAGGAAATAGGAACAAATTGTACATTAATTATATAACAACAAATTTAAGTAAAGTTATTAAGTTTAATGTGCTAGCATATATATATATATATATATATATATATATATATATACACATATATGCATATACATACATATAAGTATATATAGCATGTAAACCTTAAAATTGCATTAATATAAAATTATCAGTGTTCTATATATTAACAATTCATCAACAGTTGTGGTAGCATCTAAATGTGACGTACTGGCAAGTGTATCAGTCATAGAATCTTAGAAACAAAACTAAAGACATTGAATACAGAAAACTTAGAGTGAACTTGAATTCTTAGTATAGTGACCATCAACTCATTAATCAGCTGATATTTAACAGCTCTAATAATAGAAACATATTACTAGCCATGATGTTTACTTCCATTTTTATGCTGGTTTCAAGCAGCAGAAAGGCCTTGAATTGAATTAAAATTCACCTCCTTGGAAGGATTTGAAAAATCACTAGTTGAAATAAGCAACAGGATGCCTGTTTTCTATTCTTCTGGTGAATCATGGTGATTCCAACCATCATTAAGAAGCTAAAGAGGTTTTAGGAAGTGGGTTTGAGACACACAGAAATGTAACTTAATTTCAGCAGTGTGACACAATAATTATGTCTTAAATTTTTAGTACATGTTTTTTGCACATGACTTTTGTATTTACCTTTGATTTACAATTGTCTAATCATTCCCTGTTTGCTAGTTGGAATTGAGATTTGATGTGATTCTCCAGTCAGGTCTGTCTCACATCTCCTGTCACATTGGTATACATGCTATAAAGCTTACTGAGTAAGGGCTGGAGAATTTGGGATTCTGTGGAAATTTATGGTTAGGGTGGCCAACACTGAAAGACAAGGACACTCATATATTGAAATGTTCAAATGTCTAGAAGAACTAACAAAAAAAAAAAAGGTTTTATATCTGAAGGAACTATAAGGATTTGTCGTTCTTTTATATTATCTATATTGTAAGTAATTTTTTTCCTAAGAAAATTTTCCAATATTGGTTAAAAAAAGAAACATATAATAGTTTTATGGCATTTCCACATAATATCCGAAAACATTTTTTAATTTTACCATCATAAAATCCTCACTAAAGCTTATGATAAAGAAGAGCAAATGAGGACATTTCTTGAGATTGTGAGGGGAAAAAAAAGTGTATGTCCCACACACATACCCAAGTAATGCCGAGATATCAGTGCACTCTTTAGGGGTGTCCTGGGGACCAAAGTACCACATGAAATCAGGCTTCAGCTATTTCATTCTCTCATGGATCTCCTAGAATCCCCATCCAGTTTTATTTCTACGAAATCACATCTTCAAAGTTCCATCTCCCACAGAGTTGAGTGTGGTTGGGGTGATGAGAATGTTCTGCGTAAGTCTTCCTAGTCTCCTTTATGTAGAGTCTCATCGTTTGCTCTTCTCAATCCCTGCTGTGATTTTGATTATAGGTGCCCAGATCTGCTTATTAGTAGCTGTCATTGTTACACTGGAACAATTCTGAAGGAGTATATACGACTCAAGGTCCCCTAGTGGTGGTGTCCATGTTGAAAAGCTCCCTCTCAGAATTTCAAGCAGTTCTCCTCAACTCTTCTTTCCCTGTCTTTGACAATCACTTTCCTAGAGAGTAAAATTATAAGATAATCGGAGATACCTCAAATATGATCAATGCACATGAATAATTAGTATAATTAGTTAACGAATATAATCAATCCATAACATTGATGTTTGCAGTCACTGTTGCTCTGTTATCTGGAGTCATCCTCATTCCAGGAAATAAAGTTGGATAAAAGGGATCACTATTTGTCCTCAAGCCATGTTCAGAGCTAAAAAAAAAAATCCTTAAAATATAAAATGTTAATGATAGTAAAAACATTTTTTCTTACGAGACACCTTTTTGTAACTTAAATCAATGAATTTCTAGCATTTTTATAGAATCAGAATTCTATTCTCAATCCAATCAATCCATGATTATATTATTAGTTTAAAAAGTCATTTTTCTGGGTTCTACTCTTTAAAATTTTCAAGCAATAAATATCTTCATGAAGAAATTCTTATAAAGAGGATGGTCAAAGATAATTTTAATCAGGTTGGATAATTTTGAAAGCTGTATGATGCCATTAAGGGAGCTAGGTAAATGATCCTCAAAGCTCAAGGAAAGATTCTGTCAGCTGAACCTTCTGGCTCTATCAAAAACAGTGTTGAGAGAGGCAGAAAACAAGTGGCCATCTCGTCCTGAGTCCTACTGAAGACCATCTTCTGCTAGCAGTGCCTTCTCTGGCTGGCAGTGTTTTGTGTGAATAACGTAGTCACAGCCTTTAGCTTTATGTGCATTGGTGTTTAATGACAGGAGAGTAGAATTTAAATCCCTGCTGGTGCTCTGTGTATTTAGAGACTGAGCAATTGGTCAGAAAAGTAAATGTAGATGACAGTTCTTACAATGTCTTTCTGATACTTGCTCTGGCCTTTGAAATGTGCATTATCCGGGAACTATTCTAGAATACTGCTGAAGATAAACACAGGCCATAAACCAGGTAGTACCCCATGTGCATGTGTCTAACCTTCTTTTTGTTCTACAGACACCCTACTTTTGGCCATCAAATTGTTGGGAGCCAGAAAACACAGACTATGGTCAGTGAAATGTCTCATAACTTTGCTTTTAATCACTAGTGTTGTTGCATGAAAATGTACATGCATGTTGTTTTTTATGTTAAGAGAGGAAGGCACAGTTCTAGGTATGGATCGATATTTGTGACTCTGAATTTATGTTTTTTTTTAAATCACCAAACCAGATGAAAGCTTTTTCTTCAGTATAATTCTCCCTGTAACTAATTTTTAAAAATTTCTAAATACACTAATGTGCTATGAACAAGCCTTAAAAGGTAGTTATTGGATTGTAATAGCATCCTAGTTGACAAGAAAGGTTAACATATGGTCCAAGAGAGCCAAGCTCTAGTTCATTTCTCCCAGTTAGCTATGGGGCTTGGCAAGTCCTTTGATTTCACAAAGCTCCACTTTTCTCAATGCTCTGTGAGGCTTTCTATGATTCTATGATTCTGTAAATGGAAGGTTGTAGAAATGAGGGATTGACCAATTATAAGTAAAAGAAAAGGTACAATTGCAAAGTTAATCTTAATGAATCAAGTTCAGTAAACTCAAATCTAGTTCAAGAACCAGGATTTCAATGAAGCTTTTTTTTTTTTTTTTTTCATTTTTCAAGGTAGCATTTAGCATTTCTCTCTAGCCCGGGCTGACCTGGAATTCACTATGCAGTCTCAGGGTGGCCTTGAACTCTTGGCCATCCTCTTACCTCTGCCTCTAGAGTGCTGGGATTAAAGGGGTCCACCACTATGCCTGGCTTTCAATGAAGCTCTTTAAGGACAAACAATTTTTGGCCCTACTGAGTGCTTGTAGTACCCAACTGAAAGCACCTGATGGTAGGAAAGGGTTTCCTTTGATTTATAGTCTGGGGGGGAAGTTTCATGATGGCAAGAGAAATCATGACATGAGAAGAGGCTGGGCATCACTTCTACCACAGCAGGTGGAAGACAGCGGCACAAATCAGCTAAGCTCTGGCAAGGAAGAGCTGGCCACCAACCGCACACCTCCTCAAGCAAGGCTGTACTGCCCGATTTCCCACCAGTTGGGCACCAAGAATTAGAACCACATGAGTGTATGGAGGACATCTGATTCAAACACCACAGTGTTCATCTTCAAGCGGCTGCCAGAAAGTGAGAGGTTTTAAATGCCATTTTTATGCAAATATATTAAGAACTCTTCTTGAGCCAGTAAATTTACAAGATGCTGGGATAACAGAGGTGACTTCATTTACAGTTTTAGGTTGCTCATAGGCTAGATAAGGCAATAGAATCACTCAGAAGGCATTGCTATATATTGTCCTATAGGTGTACCAGTGGGATGTGCAAAATGATATGGAAATCGAAAAGAATGAAAGGTTGGCTTTAGTTAGGGAGGAATGAAGAGGCCCCAGAATGATTTCACAAAATAACTGGTAACAACTGACCTGAACTTTAAAGTAAGAAGGAACTTATCAGGTGATAAGATAAGGTAAGTATTTGAGAAAAAGGGAAATACAATATACAGAGGCAGTGAAAAGCATTACAGTAGCATGGCCTTTCTCCAAACCACTCCTAGAGAGAGCTTTAGAGAAAAAGCCTAGCAAAATCCCCCAGCAAACCAATGGACCTTTCTTTCCAACTGGCCATTACACAAAATTCAATTTACTAAGTCATTCAAGACTAGTTAGTTGCTAGTGTAGGATTCAAACATTTTTTTTAAGAAAATAATACTTTATAGAAAGAATTCTGAGAATTAATCTAGAAACTAGATGACCTGGTTCCAGGAGTAGGTATGCCAATTTCCTCATCCAAGTTCATAGTCCTCAAGACTAATGCTCTTGGAGAAAAACTGAAACACCACTGCTAATATGAAGGTCTCAGCTGGAACTTTCTGGAACATTTTTTCAAGTCTGGCATGGTGTCTGGGGACTGATCCCTAGGGAGTATCATTCTAGTGGAGGGAACACTTCCCAGCAATGGTCACAACATTAGGCCAGTGGTGTGACATATTTCTGAGATGCACTTTGCTCACTTTTCAAACAAGAATAGCAACACTGACCTTCTAAAGTGGCTGTGGTAATTCCTGCTACTACATTCAGGAGACTGGTATGGTAAGCAGATGGAATCATGTGCTGTGCCCGGCATTGTTGTTGGGTGGACAGACGCGCTGCCTCTGTTTCCTTTTGAAAAGATAAGTCTCGCCAGTTCCTCAGGTCCACCTGGGCCCTGGCTGCTGTGTGAGGGGTGGTTTGTCTCCTGCCAGGGAGTCAGCTCTCTGTCTTGACTTGTTGATGGATTATGGTTGTCCTCAGTTCTTGCTGCTTCTTGAAAAACAACAACAGATTCGATTCTCCAAGGCAGATTGAGATCAGGATAGGTTAAAAGCAATAAGCATTGTTAATTTATAGAGATTTTGATGAGTGTAGCCTTACTTTTGGACAAAGGCTATAAAGAACTCATTGGAGTCTCCATTCTTTTTTTCAATAATTATTTGATTTATTTGAAAGCAAAAAGAGAGAAAGAGGAGGGGGAAGAGAGAAGGAAAGAGAGAGGGAGGGGAGAAGAGAGAGAGGGCATACCAGGGCCTCTTGTAGTTGGAAATGAGCTTCAGATCATGTGCCTCTGGCTTTATGTGAATAATGGGGAATAAAACCCAAGCTGGAAGCTTTGCAAGCTGGCGCCTTTAACCACTGAACAATCTCCTAGCCCGATAAACTCCATTCTTCACATCATGATGTTAAGATATTTCTGATATTTTTTTTTGTAGAAATACAAAAATCATTGCATCCAAGACAGGTACATTAGAGTCAGGAATGGGCACATACACCCAGTAAATTAATAACAATAATATGCTGTTCAGAACTTTGCATCATAATATAGGAGAATAATTTTGGGCCCCAGTAAATAGCCACCAAAGGCCTGGGTTTGATTCCCCAGTACCCACATAAGGCCAAGTGCACAAAGTACCACATCTTTGTACACTTCGAAGTTTCCTTGTTCTGTGGCTTTCTGTGTTAGTTTGCTAAGATTTCCATAACCAAATGCCAAAGGTTGTGTGGCTTGAACAATAGAAACTGATTCTCATAACTACAAGCCAGGCCTCCTTTGGAGAGCAGAAGCTGAGGAACAAGGTCTTGGTAGTGCTGATTTCTTGTAAGTTTCTCTCTTTGGGTTTCAAAGAGCTGTCTACTTGCAATGTTCTCATATGACCATTCCCTGGTCGGGGCCATCCCTGGTATTTCTTCCCATAATGACACCAGTCATTTTTGATTAGGGCCTCACCCTTAATACCTCATTTGACCTTAATTGCCTCTTTGATGGTCTTATCTCCAAATTAAGACAAATTCTATTTAAATTTATTTTCATTTATTTATTTATTTGAGAGAGAGAGAGAATGGGTATATCAGGGCCTCTAGCCACTGCAAAAGAATTCTAGACATATGTGCATCTGGCTTATGTGGGTTCTGAGGAGTCAAACCTGGGTCTTTAGGCTTCGCAGGCAAGTGCCTTAACCACTAAGCAATCTCTCCAGGTCCAAATAAAAAATAAAATAAAATAAAATAAAATAAAATTTAAAAAAAGTTACTGGAATTAAGTCTTCAAAATATAGATTTGGGAAGGGAGGCCTGTAATTTTCTGTGGAAAGCAGGACATGCAATATTAATTAGGAAAAAATTGAAATGTACAGCTCTTTGGTGTGGAATTTTTTTGTTTCCTCAGTAAGGCTTAGATTAATTTTACTATTTTCCACAGCTAACTTTTGGAGGCTAGCATTTCCCTTGGTTCTTGTTTTATCCCTCTTTCTCTGTGCTTTTGTGGCTTTCCCAAGATGTTTCTTCTCCATCAAGGTCTGACATCCGCAGGCCTTTCCATTGTCCTCCCCTCTGTTATGCGTGGGATCTCCTGCCAGGCTGGTAAGGCATCAGGAAAGCCCCAAGGTTAGGACTCAATGCTAGAGAGAGAATCTGACTCTGGGTAGTGACCTTCAAAAGTGTCCCTTGGGCCTTGCAGGTTGTTTGCACTCTTAGATGTGCTAAGAAGACTCAAGGGGGGCTGGAATTAGTCATTTACCTCCACCCTGAGTTAGATTAGGCTCTAGTATAATGGCAGGTCCTGAGGCTCTGATACTACAGTGTCCCTGGAAGAAAGCCCTGCTAAGAGCAGAATGCCCTGGATAGGATGCAGAATGATTCTCCCCTGTTTGAATGCTTGAAGGAATTTTATCAGATCCTCCCTGTGAGAACCTGTAGGGCTTCTGGTTTCAAAGTCTCAAAGATGTACTAGCTCCCTGATACCCAAAGGAAGTTTAATCTGAGATTTCTCCTCACTGGGCCTCAGTACTCAGTCAGTTGGAGCTGAGTGTTCTCATCCTGGAATGAGCATCCCAGGCTACGTTGCACGGTCATGACTCTGCATGTCCCTGTTGCTCCCCTACCTCAGGGACGGTCTGAACAGAACAGCAGTTTTCACCTTGCTCATCCTTTTTTGCTGTGAGGGTGGCTGGGAGTGAGGACTTCCAAGCTTCCTACATTCCACATTAGACTCTAAAGAGCAGATCCTAATAAGGGAAAGACAGATAAAGTGTGACTAAGTATGTCGCATTTATATGTTTATCTTGTTCCTGTTTCTCTTTATTTTCTTCTTTTCATAAGAATTGCATTATAAGGTATTCTCTGAGTGTATGAGTGTTATTGGACACTGAGAGTTGGTCATCTCCCTGGATTTTTCCGTCTGTTGAGCTTTGGAAATGTCTGAAATGCAACCATTATTGCCAAGGAAAATATCTTTGATACTGAATCCATGTCCAGAGGTTTATCTATGGGGGAAAAAAGCAATGCTTGAATGATAAATGTTAAGAAGCAAATATGTTTTATTCTGTGGCCAAAGAATGAGAAAGATGGTTCATGAGTCAGCTTCTCCACTCCTGGGAGCTGGAGGATTAGTTATAACAAAGAAATAAAGAGTAAGGGATCAGTTAATATAGGTGAGAGGTATTCATGTCTTTGCTGGGAAAAGGCAGTAATCTTCTAGGGACTCTGGTATCACTTCTTTTTGCTCTTTTCATAGTTTGGTGTTTCTAGTCATGATAACTGGTGTCACTAGCTTAAGAGAGACATCAGGCAAGTATAGGTCAAGTAACTCTATGACAATTTGGGCCAGAAAAATTCTCAGAGATAACACATCCATATACATAGCTGAGTAGAATCTGACTCAATGATGAAGATAGAAAAACACAGATACAATATAAAGACAGAGAAGCCAAGCAGTCTCATTAGATTCTAGTCTTTTCCGTCAGACACCAGACATTGTAGGCTCAAGTGAAGAGTCAGAGTTGTCGGCAAAAATGGCTTTCAAGTCCCCTGAATAGTGTCAGATGCAACTTACCATTTAACCCACCCATTGGGAGTCTTTTTTTTTTTTTTTTTTTTTTTTTTTTTTTTTGGTTTTTCGAGGTAGGGTTTCACTGTAGCCCAGGCTGACCTGGAATTCACTATGGAGTCTCAGGGTGGCCTCGAACTCACGGCGATCCTCCTACCTCTGCCTCCCGAGTGCTGGGATTAAAGGCATGCGCCACCACGCCCGGCTTTTTTTTTTGTTTTGTTTTGTTTTTTTTTGAGGTAGGGTCTCACTCTAGCCCAGGCTGACCTGGAATTCACTATGTAGTCTCAGGGTGGCCTTGAACTCACGGCGATCCTCCTACCTCTGCCTCCCGAGTGCTGGGATTAAAGGCATGCGCCACCACGCCTGGCTGGGAGTCTTAACTACAATAGAGTGAGTGGGAGACTGGGGAGGTTTGAGGATAGACTCAGATTTAGCTCAGTTACCTCCTGGCAGGTTAATATTTCTTCCACTGCTTGCCTGTAGCATCGGAGCTGCCCCAAAGTAGGAAGGGAAAGAGTCTTGGCACAGCCAGTTGAGGGCATAGTCAGTTGAGGGCACGGCAGAAGGGCGGATGGGTAGAGGTGTGCCTACCTAAGCATAACTCCAGCAATTCTTACATGACTTTAAACATTACATGCTGTCTACTATCAACCTGGAAATGGCACAATTAGCATATTAATGTTCCAACATCACTGGGTGTTTCTAAGTTGCGGTGCCCTAGAATAAGATAAGTTGTAAAACCAGGGGGAAAAAAATCAGGCACTGTAACTTTAGGAATATCTCACCATTACTAAATTTATACATGATCTAGGTCAACTAAAACTTTAAAATAAAAAAGTATATAAAAATCACCAGGGTTTCTGACTTGCATTTTATGCTATCCTCATTTGGTCAGTCTTGCATTTTACTTGTGATCCACTGGACATAACTGTGTCTCAGTTATATTGCACACCATGGTAGGTGTATCGAACTTATACCTAACTGCTGCGTTCAGCTGTTATGCCCAATGTACAGCTGACTACAGTACCCTGGTGTAGAAGAGAGATGTGGTTATTGCATAAGAGGATCCTTGAGCCATTACTGTGAGATCAGAGGCAAAGCCAAGGTCAGAGATGACATCATTCAGGAAGACATGTTATAGCGTGACAAAGATATGGTCAAGGTTGTAAGATAGATAGCACTTTCAGAGATATTATCAGAAGAAATATGTGAAGGGAATAAGAACTATGAGGAAATGGGACTTTCAGAGGACAGGTGAAAAAGGAAGAGTCAAAGATATAAATAAGAGAGAACTATTTCCCAGTGTTTGACAATGTAATGAAAAGTAAAGTATGGATGGTTGATGGTCAGATGCAGGAGAGAGCTCAAATGATGTAAATTCTCCAAAGATTAAATTGAGCTCAATATGGAAGAGAGTTGTATGACTTGGAAAGAATGGGTGATACATTCAAGGGAGACACATTTAGAGAGAGCAAGATAACAAATGTACCTGGCACATGTGGTTAGCTTTTTGTCCAGGATCAGGAGTATGAGCAAAAGATTACTAACAGGCAATATCATTCAGATGTAATTTTTCTATCTGTGCCATAACTTAATTATATCTGAGTTTCATATATTTCTGAATATGATACCTTTAGGTAAGTCAAAAGACTCTATTCCATTGTCTTACCCTGGTTTGGTGTTGAAAATGAAATAACGATTGCAGTGAGATAACAATATATAGTTAAAATTGTGGCATGGGGATGGAAATACATTAAAAAAGGGATGTGTCTGTCTCACAAAAGGGAGTGTGGATCACTTACATTTGAACTATAATATGACTTTGTTTATTTGTGAAAGTTGTGGAAGTCTATTAAAATACCATTTATCTAAATATACTTCATCATACTCTATGGGATTAACCAAACAATTTATTACAAGTTAATCTTACATGGAATAACCTTTAATTTTAAATTGAATGTCATGAGCATCAATCTCTGCAAATCATGACCAACTCACAACCACACCAAGGAGGAGAGGTGGGATCTGGGATTCTAGAGTCCTGCCTCAGCTTTGTGACTTTGCCAAGTATTATGGATTTCTGGCCTCAGTAAATTCTATTAAAAAGCCACCCTTGCTTCCACTATTGCAAATCATGGTATGACCTTGTGTTTGCCATATCTCCATGTAAAATGAAGTAAACCACTGTGCTTAGGGACATTTTGTCATCCCGGGCAGCGCACTGTTTTGCAGACCTGGCTTTGTTAATCATAGATTAGTGGTTTGTAGGAGTCAGCAAACATTCACAGGCCCAGTTACTGGGGAAGCCAAGTATACCTAGTTTTCTTGTAAATGCTTGTAGAAGACACTGAGAGGAACTTCTATTGTGTTTTTTTTTTGCTGATTTTTGTGTGTATGGATGTGTGTATGATGTGTGTACATAGATGCACACATGCTGTGGTGCAAGTGTGGAGGCCAAAGGACAATTCTGAGTGTTGTTCCTCATGTTCCACATGGTTCAAAGCAGGGGTCTCCTGCTCACTGCTCATTCACCAGGCTATGTGGCGCATGTCCTCTCATCTTGCCTCCCATGTCACCATAGGCATGCTGGGATTGCACATGCTCATGGTACTGCACCTGGATCTATGTGGGTTCCAGTTATCCCAGCTCAGGGACTCACACCTGTGTGGTACTTTTCCCACTGAACCAGAGCCTCTACCTCCTGAAAGGCCATTTTAAGGAACAGCACATGGAGGTAGTTCTGGGAATTCATGGTGAGAGGCCTGGGTTAGGATGGGAATATTCTGGTAGGGATGGAGCACTTACCTAACAGGAAGGGAGTAGAAAGGACACAGGAGACTTAGAAAGTATCAATGTACAAGGGAAGCCACATTCATTTGCCCATTTATTTACTTCTGTAGGATAATAACTACAGTAAAGGAAAATTGCTAGACAACAGTGACCATGACACAAGTGAATATAAAACTATTCTGCCTTATTAGGGAGATTTTTTTTTGAACACTAAAGTGAAGCTCAAATAATGTGTTAAAAAAAAAAAGATTGGCTTTGATTAAAATCTACTTAGAGGGTGGTTCACATGTCCAAGTTCATCTTTCACTTGAGAAAAGAGATAGTGGAGAGAGCTTAGCGTTTTGTTACCACCCTACCTTGGCAGATATGAAACATGTACTATTTTATTTCACGCTAAACAAGGGAGACTCATCCTGAGGCCTCCAGCCAAAGTTTGAATATTTCTGTACACATGACAATTACATGCATTCAGTCTCTCCCCAGATGTCACTGTCTATTTTAGAATCTGAATGTCTCAAGCCATGGAATATGGAGTTAGAAGACAGCTGAGAAGTCATACCATTTGGCCACATTAGTGAGGCACCTGGGTTTCAGAGAGCGACGGTCGTACCTCTCAGGATTGGCCATATTAAGAAGAACTGAAAAGTTAGATAATTAGGAAGATGGCCTGAATCCATTCTGAGTGGGTTATGCAGCAGAGATACCTATAACTTATTCTAAAATGGTTGCAATTTTTCTCAGGTTATTAAGTGTACAAAGCATGTCGCACTATTATATTTCTAGCATTGTTACAGAAGGAGTTGCTTTTCATGTGATTGGCTCAGGCCATGCTTTGTTGCTCAACTGAACGTGTCAGATGCTTATTAAAGATGTTTCTCATTAAGCCAAGAAATATTCTTCTAAGCCAGCCCAATGTCCTGCTGCTGTTGCTTCCCGCTTTCTTTGTGAAGCTTTGGCCACTTCTTAGGTGTTGTAATAAAAGAAACAGTGATAGCACATTCTACTGTGAGGCCACTGTGTTCAAATCCTCAAGCTGAACTCACTGGACAACAAAGCAGAGGGCAAGGCCAGCGAGACTTATTCCAACATATCCAGGCTCACAACATATTTCTGAGATAGACATATTTTAGTTAGATATATTTTAATTAAGCTTAGTTTATAGGAGAAGTTAAGATTCCTATGTCCAGGTGTTGCTTCCAACGCTGGGTTCAAACTAGCCAATGAAATATATTAATGTGTGCCAAGAGGGCTGGTGGGAATGCAATTACAATGGCATTACTTTGTCACTGCTAACATGGAGAGAGTAAACCCAGCTCAAAGGCTGGTATGGCTTGATACCCATGGGCCTTTAATGGGTGGCCGGGGAAGGCTGTCCCCAGCATGAACACACATAGGAGGGATTACAAAAGCCAGTATTCCACAGCTTCTTTCCAAAGTGATCCACTCACACACAGGGCGATTTGCAGATTTGCAGATCCTAGCCTCCTCGTCCTGCTGGAGCAATCTCATACACAGAGGACGTCCTTGACACCAGAGAGGCAGCGTGGGCAACGGAGCGGAAACGCGCCAGCTGTCACACAGAGGTTGGGAGATCAGGACTCTGAGACCCAGAGCCTCAGCTGACATGTTGACTTCACACCACTGCGTGACGTGAACAATCCTGCCCAGGCACATCTGCAAACACCTGTCAAGTGTCCAGTGGCACAAGGCATTTTGATCTGCAATGGGATGGAGCAATGTTGAGAGAGATATGATCCTGGTCTGTGTCAGCATATATTCAAGGACACAGAGCAGGCAGGACCCACACATGAACTTTGCACTTCAACATGTATCTAGCTTGACCTCTCCCTGACCTCTAATTCCTCACCTAGCACATCCATCAATTGAGGACTTCAAGTCCACACTCAACACTCGATTAGGTACTCTGAATGCATTGAGTTCTGATTCATTGTAGACAGTATACTAGGAAGAGTGTGAATTTTGGAATTAGAAAATGTGTTTCATATGCTGGTTTAATGTTGTTGAGCCTCAGTTTCCACATATGTAAAACTAGATCTCCAAAAATAGATTGAGTTTTCTACCCAACAGAGCATCCATAATGAGTGGCCACTCAATCAGTCCTGCCCTTCCTTCTTCCTTCCTTCCCTCCCTCCCTTCTTCCTTTCCTCCCTCTCCTTCTCCCTCTCAACCCTATCCTTCCTTCTTTACTTTTTTCCCCTTTTGGCCACTCTCACACATTGCTATTCCTTTCTGCCCCTCCCATTCTCTTTACTTAAGGTATTATACAATCTTCCTTTGTAATAAAGGGCTCTTTTACACAGTCTTCATTATAGATGACATGAATCATGTCAGTAGAGCAAACAGATGAGAAAATGGTGGTGACTCTTTCAGTTACTGATGAATTCATGAATGGAAGATTTTATATCTGCCTCTCTAAAAGCTTGGCAAGCACCAAGAGGCATACAGAGCTGTGGCAACAGTCTAATAGACTGCCATTTCCAAATCATATTATTCTTGTCTTAAAATGTCCTCGTTGATTTCCTTGGAAACTTTAAATATGAGTAAGATATGCATTCTACACTTCAAGGTTTATAACCATAGTGATGTGAGTTGTTTTAGTACCTCAGGGGATTTCATTATTTTCTTTTAGAGAGGGAGAGAGAGAGAGAGAAAGACAGAGAGAGAGAGAGAGAATGAGAATTGATGTGCCAGGGCCTCAACCACTGCAATACAACTCCAGACACGTCTGCCACCTAGTGGGCATGTGTGACCTTGCGCTTGCCTCACCTTTGTACGTTTGGGATCTGGAGAATCAAACATGGGTCCCTAGGCTTCGCAGGCAAGCGCCTTTACTGCCAAGCCAACTCTCCAGCCCGGATTTCATTCTTTTTCATTCTAAAATAACAACAATATTAGCTGCTAACAGTCTTTAAGGTTGACAGAAATGCAGTGTTTATTTAGAATTATGATTGTTATATAATTAGGAATGTTTGAAACAGAATATGCTTTAAAGAAGAAAGTCTTTAAATTACTTTTTTATAATTCTTTAAATTTGCTTAAGGGCCACTGAGATGGCTCAATGGATGAAACACTTTTCATGCAAGTGTGAGGAGCTGAGTTCAGATCCCAGCACCCATGTCAATGCCAGACATGGGGCGCTCTGCCTGTAGTCACAGGAGGCAGAGTCAGGGGATTCCTGGAGCAAGATGACTAACGTGAGCCCTGGCTTCAAGTGAAAGGCCTTGCCTCAGTAATTAAAAGGGAGAACAATTGAAGAAGACATCACACCCCCCCCCCATGCACACCACACACATATGCACGCAAAATTCAGTCACACACAAGCATACCACAGATGCATATGTATGTAAAAAAAAAACTGTTCATATTATCTGAGTGTGATGGCCCATCCCATAATCCTCACACGGGAAAGATTGAAGCAGAAGAGTCATGAATTCAAAGGCAATCCATTAAAAATAGATATAACATTATCTATGACTCGTGAGGGGAGATCTGCATTTTGGTGAGAAAATAACTAGAGCAGTTCTAAACACTAGAAGTATTTTTTTTAATATGTTATTAACATATCATTTCCATAAACATCTTTTCTGTAGTAGCGAATGGTTGACAACCTATAAGCGATTAAGTAAATCCTTGCTGTACAAAGGGAAGCTTTTTCCCATGTTAAATCATACTTAAAATTGAGTTTCTTGGTCTCTTAGTCACATTTCTAGTGCTGAGAACTTTAGACAGAGGCTTTTCATTTTGTCTCTGAGCTTTTTGTTTTGTTTTCTTATTTTGTTTTTTATCTGGATCTCAACATATAGCACAGACTTGCCTGGAAATAATAAGGTAGTACAAGATAGATACAAACTCATGTTCCTTCTGCCCCAGCCTCCCAGGATATGGGATTCTAGCTTACCAAAACATTAAAAATAATAACTGTTAAACCACTTATGTTGTCTTTTCCCAGCTTAACATAAGAAACTACCTGACCAATATTATCAATCTCATTTTTATGTGTATCCAAACCTCTGTAATCTTACTTAGCACATTGAATGAATGAACAAAATTTTTGTTGAGAATTTTAATGTATGTCTAGTACCTTGACCAAGTTCCCCTTTCTTTGCCCCTTCTCTCTTAACCCATCTTCTGAGGACTCCCCTATTTCAAGGTAGTCCTTCTGTTTGGTTGTCCTGTTCTTTCTGCCCCTTCTTCTATAATGTATCTGAGCCTTGGAGGGTATGTTAAAAATCTTCTTTACTGTTGAGTTCTCAATAGCTTCTTATTTTCCACTGTGATGATTACCGAGTCTCCTCGGTGCCTGTCACAATCTCCAAAGAGACAGTTCTTTGGCTAGCAGTGAGAGATCACTCATGTTCTTTCTATAACTGCATCTACAATGTTCCCCGAGCCATGGCAGATGCGATCCAGTGCTTTATAAACAAATTGTATGTTGGTCCACTCCCCTTGTGTTATCCTCTTATACCCCCCTCGCCGTCCCCATCCTGGTACTGGCAGTGGGGTTAGTATTCACCGTGGGGTTATGAGTTTCAAGTCTCCCTGTTATTTGCTGCCTTCCTTGTCTGGGGCCTGGGCCAGCTCCAACGAGCTGCCTGATGCTTTCTGCATGGTTCCCTGACTGGCAACCTACCTGAGTCTCCAGTTATTTGACATATATATGTGTGTGTGTGTGTGTGTGTGTGTGTGTGTGTGTTTTCTTTTTTTTTACTTTATTAATTTTTATTGACAACTTCCATTATTGTAAACAAAATCTCCATGGTAATCCCCTCCCTCCCCCCACTTTCCGCTTTGAAACTCCACTCTCTATCATATCCCCTCCCCCTTTCAATCAGTCTCTCTTTTACTTTGATGTCATGATCTTTTCCTCCTATTATGATGGTCTTGTGTAGGTGGTGTCAGGCACTGTGAGGTCATGGATATCCAGGCCATTTTGTGTCTGGAGGAGCACGTTGTAAGGAGTCCTACCCTTCCTTTGGCTCTTACATTCTTTCTGCCTCCCCTACACAATGGACCCCTGAGTCTTGGAAGGTGTGATAGAGATGTTTCAGTGCTGAACACTCTGTTACTTCTTCTCAGCACCATGGTGCCTTCTGAGTTACCTCAAGGTCACTACTATCTGAAAAGAGAAAGTTCTCTATCCAAAAGTCAGAGTAGCATTAATATATGGGTATGAACATTAAGAGAAGTGCTTACTGGGCAATTTGGTGAGGATTTAGGACATTTAGCCAGACAGCAAGAGACATTATACCCCTAGGGCTCATATGACTACCCCTCTTGTAGGTTTTCAGTATCAAGGACATATTCCCTCCCATGGAGTGGGCCTCCAGTCAAATTAGAGGGTGGTTGGTTTCTCCCATAACAGATGTGCCACTATTGCACCCATTGGCTCATTTGGCCTGGCCTGCTGGCCAAATCTAAGGCTTTCAGTGTCCACTGTTGAGTATCTTCACTTGTGATTTCTCTCTCTCCCATTGAACTGCGTGTAGCATGGCTTTTTCCAGCTTTCTGTCAGCTGGTCTGCACGGAGGAGGTTTTCAGCTCAACTCCAACAGGATTTCTCAGTGACCTTGCAGCCCAAGTATGTGGAGTCTTCAGCAATAGGGTCTTATCATCTATCCTGGTGGAAAACCAAGGGCCTCGGCAATGGCCTGTAATGTTTTAGGGGCATCAGGGACCTCCCTGGCCAACAACTTACTAGAAAGTATCCATACCCTGGCACTGAAAATTTTCTAGTAAAAATCTATATCTCCTGAGGGTTCCATTGTCCAAAAAGGTAGGTTAGAATATGACTTATTTATATCCTCTTAGATTTTGATTAGCCCTCCCTCCACCTTTCCTTTACTCAATCTCTTCCTCTGACCTCACTTAGGCCTTTTCACCCCCATTAATCTGTTCTTCTACTTACATATATACAATACCATCCTACTAAGTCCCCCCTCCCTCACTTTATATTCCCTTTATATCTCCTTTCTAGCTTACTGGCCTCTGCTACTGAGTTTTCTTCACATTATAGATTAAATCAATGTATGCATGATGTAATAACCTCATGAAAGGGAAGAATCCTATGCATGCTTATGATAGAGTCCTAAAGTGGCATTTCCTGTATCCAAGAAAGAAAATAATGCACTGTCTGCACTACTTGTAGTCCTGCCTACTATTCCAGAGCTAATCTGAAGCCTTCCAGAGAAAGTCTGCAGATTTTCAGAGCCTGAGAGCTCAGTTCCATAGTGGAGCTTACTTATCTTCACACATTTCATCAAGATTTAGGATGCTGTGTAATAATCCTATCCTGACGTTTTAGTAACAGCTTTCATTTCATTTTCATTTTTGCTGTTGAATCAGATGTTAAAACATTGAAGTCCTCTAAGTTACTTTTATTCCTTACCTTCTCATTCCTACAAATGTACCACTGATTTCTGTCTTCAGATGATTTTAAACTTTAAAGTATGTTATTAACATAAATTTAAAACACTGTCCTTTGAGCAATTATTTTGAAATTTCTGTTTTTTAAAAGGTAGTTATGTCCTGAATTACAGTGAAATTAAGTATAATTTTCTCTGTATATATATTTTCCAGCCCTCATTGATGTTTCAAATATTTATCCATTCAGTATAGGTCTGATTATAGTTGAGTCATAAGGCAGATGTAAGAAGTAACAACTGACTAACACACTGTACTTCCTAGAAGTTTGCCAAAATGGCTCCCTTCTCTTTCTGCTCAGAATGAAATGAGCAAAAGAAAGGCAAAGCTGGAGTGCATAGAGGAAAAGCTATTTAGAAAGCGAAAAATTCTGGAATCCATAGAACTACGATTTGTGGGATGAACCTGGTAATAGGATTAAAGTTTCCTTTCTTAAGAAATCTGCCAGCTTCACAGAACTGGATCTAATCCTCAACAACCCGCCAAGTATCCCCAGTGTGCATGCATGAGGGTTGGTCAGAGTGTGTGCAGGGAGAGCAAAGAAAGCCATGCTGGAGTTTGTAACACTTAGATGTGAACATGGCACCAAAGCAGAAGGCTTTGTTCCTGATAGACAGAACTTATTCTTTTTGTTGTTGTTTTATTTTCTTTGTTGTTTGTTTGTTTGTTTTTGGTTTTTCGAGGTAGGGTCTCACTCTAGCCCAGGCTGACCTGGAAATCACTATGTAGTCTCAGGGTGGTCTTGAACTCATAATAATCCTCCTACCTCTGACTCTTGAGTGCTGGGATTAAAGGCGTATGCCACCATACCTCGCAGAAAGAGAGATAGAATGGGCATGGCAGGGCCTCTAGCCACTGCAAATGAACTCCAGACGCATGCACCACTTTATACATCTGGCTTTACATGGGTACTCAGGAATTGAATTCAGTTTATTAGGCTTTGCAGGCAAGTGCCTTAGCCACTGAGCAGTCTCTCTAGCCTGAGGCTTTGATTCTTAAGGCAGCACAGGCCCTCAGACATTTTCAGTGAGTTTAAGAGCAGTGGGAAGAAACTGGGAAGTTAGCGAAGCTCTAAACCTGTGAAGGGTTACTGCCAATACAGGTCAGCAGCAATACCCAAAGGCCTGGGATGACATCTCAGGCTCTCCCATTTCCACATCACCAGCATGGCCACCATGTGAGAAAACCACACAAGGAACCTCAGACAAGAAGGGAATCCAAAAGAGGAATAGACATCATTTTTCAAGGATTTTGACTTAATTAATTTCAACAAATTTATACATAAAAAGAAATTTTGGTGCTGAGGAAATAGTTTAACAATAAAAATGAGACTTGCTTGCAAAGACTGCTGGCCAAAGTTCAATTCCCTAGTACCCATATAAAGCCATATAAAAAAGCAGCACATGTGTCTGACATTTGTTTGCAGTCACAAGAGTCTTGGGTGAGTTCCCCTTTCAACCTCTCCACACAAATATACAAATAAATAAACAATATTTTTAAAATAATAAAATAAATTCTGGGGCTGGAGGGATAGCTTAGCAGTTAAGGCCTTTGCCTACAAAGCCAAAGGACCCAGGGTCAATTCCCCAGGACCCACATTAGCCAGATGCACAAGGGGGCATGTGTGTCTGGAATTCGTTTGCAGTGGCTGGAGGCCCTGGTGCACCCATTCTCTCTTTCTCTGTCTCTCTCCCTTTTTCTCTGTCAAATAAATAAATAAATAAAATAAAGTCTGGGTAAGACAGTTTTTTAAAAATTTTCCCAAGGTACCAGCTTCCTTGGCATGCCCTCCAGTATTCAAATACTGTGATTGAAATGATTTCCAAGTGAAATATATGTACTACATTTCATTTTACATAATAAAATAATAATGGTATAGAATAAATTCTAGTCATTAAAATATTAGTAAACCTGGAGAGAGTGAACATATGCTAATGTTTCAATATTTATGGAAAGATGCATTCATCAGTTTTAAGTCCTAAGGTTACAAATCAAGAGACAAGTATGTGCATATTTGAGCATTTATTTGAAGAGAAAACACTGGCCACTGATGAGATGATAATAAGTTTTGTTACTTCTGAATTATTAAAGTAGGAGTTACAGAAAACTCACTCCATGTAACAAATGACCAAAATAAAATGAAAAAGAGAGAGAAAGGAAGACAGGAAGATTTTAGGAAAGGAATTCCAAACATAATTGTTCCAAGAATGAATGGAAATATTAAAATTTGTCTATTAAAGAAAACAAGGATCTTTTAGGTTGAATTTTAAGCAAAACAAAGTGACTCAGCCAAAATCAATGGTGAGACAAAGATATATCAGTCAAATACAAGTAGAATATGGAAATAGTAATTGTAATATTGATCAGATGAAATTGAAAGTTAGTAGTAAAGTGAAAATTCATAGGAAAGAAGAAAATTAATGATAGGAAAACCACTGGAAATACAGTAAAATAAAAACAGAAAGATGGGCTGGAGAGATGGCTTAGAAGTTAAGGCATTTTCCTGCAAAGCCAATGGACCTCAGGTCAATTCCCCAGGACATACGTAAGCCATATGCACAAGGTGGCACATGCATCTGGAGTTCGTTTGCAGTGGCTGGAGGCCCTGGCATGCCCATTCTCTCTCTCTCTCTCTCTCTCTCTCTCTCTCTCTCTCTGGCTCTTTCTCTGTATCAAATAAATAAATAAATAAATAAATAAATAAATAAATATTCTTTAAAAAAGATATAATGAGGCTATTGGACTTTAACATTCCTTTCTCAAGCCAAATTGTCAAAGTATCAAGTGTGGAAAGCTCAGCTGAGTATATCTGTACTTTATTGGCCAGGTCTCATATATAAAAATATGGCAATGTCATTAAATTCTCCTGTGCTATTTATAAGAAACCTCCAATACAATTTATGGCACTATATGCTAAGAGAAATGCTTATTGAATCCTTATTTCTAACAGCAAAAACAAATGAGTTTAATAATAGGGATATATATGCAGTGAATCTGAAAAAAAACCAAATCCTCTAGTAGAAATATCAGCAATATCATGAATAGCTAATTCATCAAATAAAACTAATAATTTGTTTCAATGGTCAATAAACCTTGAGATTTTCTTTCAGCAGGTATGTTTTAGCCTATCTGTGGTGTCAGGTAAGTGTGAGGTCCCATCAGTGGACACCACAAAGATGGGCAGAGAAACCTTCTCCAAAATCCACAAAAGCACCCTGAAAAATAATAACAAGCTTCACCCCCCTGTCAGGTACAGAAAGTATCAGTATTATATCAGTCCAGCTTTATCAGTCAATCAATTAATGGGTAAGGACCTGAATACCTATTTCTCAAAAGAAAACCAAATGCCCAAAAGATATATGGAAAAGTGATTAGCATAGTTAATAATTGACCAATGTAAATTAAAGCCACAGTGTGATAATACCTCATACCTTTGAGAAAGGATTTCATCAAAAAGGTGAAAGACAGTGTTGACAAGGATATAGAGAGGAGGACTCATACTGTTAGTGGTGGTGCAAATTAGTACAACCATTATGGAAAACAGTAGAGGACTCCTCAGATGGTTAAAAGCAGGATTTCTGTATGGTCCTGCAACTCCACTACTGGGTGCATGAATACCCCCCAGAAAATGACCAATATGCTAGAGACTTTTCCATGTTCACTGCAGCACTAAAGGAATGAAATCATTTTACCCATCGGTCAAAGGATGGATAGATAAAGAAGATGTGGTATATATACAAAATGAAATAGCATTCAACATTTTAAAAATAAACAAAAGGAAACTATATTATTTGTAATAACATGGGTGAACATAGTGACATGTCAAGTGAATTAAGATAGGCCACAAAGGGCAGATTCCACATGATATCACTTGTATGTAGAATCTAAAATGTGTTGATCTCATCGATGCACACTGAAGTGAAGGGTTTTGGGCTGGATCAGGGAATAGTGAGATGTTGGATAGAGGGTGGGGTGTAGATTGCTTGTTATAAACAATGAGATCTGGGCTGGAGAGATGACTTAGCAGTTAAGGCGCTTGCCTGTGAAGCCTAAAGACCCATGTTCAGTCTCTCTCCAGATTCGACATAAGCCAGGCACACTAAGGTAAGGCAAGCACAAGGTCACACATGCCCACTGGGTCGCACAAATGTCTAGAGTTCAATTTCAGTGGTTGATGCGTTGGCACACCAATTCTCTCTCTCTCTCTCTCTCTCTCTCTCTCTCTCTCTAAAAAGAAAGAATTAGATCTACCAGATGGGCAGATGGCTCAGGGATTAAGGCACTTGCCTACAAAGCCTAACAACCTTGGTTCAATTCCCAAGTACCCACTTAAAGTCAGATGCACAGTGGTGCATGCATCTGGAGTCCATTTGCAGTGGCTGGAGGCCTTGGTGTACCCATTCTTTCTCTCTCTCTCTATCTCTCCCTGCTTGCAAATAAATAAATGAAAATTTGTTTAAAGAAAGAACAAGATCTAGAGTTCTATTACAGAGCACAGTGGCAGCTTGAAGGCTACCATGAGGGTGAATTCCTAAGTTCTCATCACCAGCAATGACAGGGAGGCAGGGGGTGGTGAGCACGAGCAGGCAGTGAGTATGGCTGAGCACGTCCACACTGTGCACACATGTCAGGGCATCGTACATCACAGCACAAACACATGGGCTTCGAAAAAAGATGACAAATAATGAAAATGGAATTAAAGTTCTGGTGACATACATACCCTCTTGTAGTTACCTACCAGATTTTATGGGTTATTTAGGCAGTAAATTCAAACTATGCATCAGAAAATATAAAGATCAATTCAAATGAAGAATTGTGCTACACGTCCTTCTCTCCTTCCTTTCTGTCTCTAGCCCCAAAGTTACTAGGAGCCACCATTAGTCATTCTCTTTTTAACCATTAGTAATTCTTGATGGGGATAGGAAGGCCAGGTGAAGAAAGTCCCATATGCTTCTTTCACGTAAAATCTGGGGTAAAGGAAAAGAACTCAACTTTCAGCCAACCTTGGAGATTTACTTGGAGTTTGTTGTTTGAGATTGATGTTCCCAGTAAACTGGTTGTAGCAGTGACCTTCTCATTGCTGGGACAAAACACCCCACCAGAAGCAGCTTATGAAAGGAAAGGACTTATTTCTGACTTACAGTGTGGAGGGGAAGTGTCATCATGAAAGCATGGCAGGAGCAGACAGCCAGGCATCGTATCTCCTCCACATGAGCATGGGGGAGCTAGAGAGAGTGCACTGAGTGTGGAGGGCAGGGCTGGACTACCACACTCCAAGGCCCACTGCCAGCAGCATACTTCTTTTCGTAAGGCTTCCAAGAGGCTCCACCATCTGGGGATTATGTATGAGGTTTAATTACAAGCACCTGAGGTACGAGGGATATTTTTACATTCAAACCACCACATTAGTGCAGTTTGAATTATCTAAGCATGAGAAGCAAGATTATAGGAACCCTCAAGTTTTAAGATTTAAGGATGGGGTAGACTAGCATAACTAGTGAGCTCCAGGCCAAGGAGAAGCTCTGTCTCAATAAAAGGTGGACAATATTCCTTATAACTGACTCCTAGAGGGCAGGAGAGATGGCTTAGTAGTTAAGGCATTTGCCTGCAAAACCAAAGGACTCAGGTTTGATTCTCCAGGACCCTTGTAAGCCAAATGCACAAGGAGGAGACTGATGGCCCTGGCACACTCATATTCATCCCCCCATTTCCCTCACTTGCAAATAAATAAAAATAAAACATTTTAGAAAAAGAATTGGCATCTAGAGTTGTCATCTAGAATCTTCATGGACACAATCCCTCTCACACAAACATGCATGCACATGCACACACACATTGCACACGTGTGAAGAAAGCAGAATCAGTCCTCAGAGTAAACACTAAAAGATTATTTCAGAAACAAATGGAGCTTCCTCATACCAACACACTTCATGTGCTTCATGTAGGCTGTAAAACTGAGTGTCTCCCAAGTACATATGTGGTGTTTTTATTTATAGTCTTCATGACTAAAGATTCTGGTCCTTTCCATCCTTAGCTGAGGACTATAGCGATTTTCTTGCTAATTGGTTTGGTAGAATGCTTCTGAAGATGTTTGTCATAGACATCAGTGTTTTCACAAAAGACTACTCTACCAAGTAGATTACAGAATTAAAGGATTAACTTCATGCTGGTAGTCATATCCTCTTGTCTCACTAAAGCAGAGACATGATCTAGAAAATCTGACTTTACATCTGAACTGTAATTTGCATTTGGACCAGATTCTGAGCCTCTATCACAACACTACCACATGAGTGAGGAGCCTCTTGTGAAGGCACTTGTTTGTTTAATGCCAGTAAGTCATTAAAACTGTCCCACATGGTTTTCCAGAAAGTTACTTCAAGGAAAATGTATGTAAACTTGGAATTGAAATAAAGTCCTCAATAATAGAACCCATTTTAAGTAGAAGACCAGAAATGGATTTTAAAATTGATAATTTCAATGTTTTGGTAGAGTATATAATAGTCAAGGGTTATGTTTTTAAAAAAGCAATACAAGATTCATTCTTCATATCTAGGCATGTGTATCAGCATATCAGCCCTTTCATCAGCTAAGTATATCAGGGTGCTGCACAAAACCCTCAGGTTGAGCCTCAGTTCTGACTAAGCATAAGTACTCTCTGTTTTCTGTTCATTGATAAACTGGGAAGTTTCCTATCACATGTGCTCAGACTCCTACCTTGTCCACATATTGCTCAATCCCTGCTCTGCTGCTGAAGAATAAAATATTATCTGTGTCTGCCAATGTACTTCAACTCTTTCTAAATTCAACTGTTGAAAATCAGAATTTTCCAGCCATGACCGTGTTTGCTTTCAGTCAGCAACATCCAGAGTATTCTCTGCTCTGCTAAGCCAGACTCTTATTTCTCCCTTTCTCTGTATGAAAATCTGGCAGACAGACACCTAGGAAGATTTTATTTCTTGACTTCCAAATCACTCTATCTTAAAATGTACTATTCATTCATTTATTTATTCACTAATTATATGTATATTCCTATATACATACACATATTCTCTCTCTCTCCATATATATATATTTATCTATGTGTGTGTGTGTGTGTGTGTGTGTGTTATTCTATGTTTTTCTTTATGCCTTTTACTGTCTGTTCACATATTGCTTTATTCCTAGAAAACTGTTAAAATTTCATTTTAGGACTCCTATGTTAATGTCTTTATAAGCCATCATCTATAAAACTCACCCTTTCCTGGTGTAATTTATTAGTTAATGCAGTGAGGTTAGGAATATGCTTTCACAATTGGGAATGATTTTGAAAAGTATGAGAACTAGATGACAAAATGGATAAAACACAATGAAGTTGAGATAAGAGGAAGCTTAGAGAAGGTTGATGAAGGGCTTAGCTGTGCTTAGAATTTGATCAAAGGCAATTGTTCAGGAAATTTGAAATGTTTTAATTAGATATTATTTAAGAAAATTTAGTCATTCTATTATGGACATGACTTCTTTTACCCAATACTTAGAATACTCATTGTGTTAAAGTCACATAGTATCTATAAATCTGCCAGGAACAAGCATAGGGTTTGAGCCATAGAAATCACACTGTATCACTTTTCTCAACTTTGATTTGTGAAAACTGCTAGTAGCAGAAAAACAAAATTACAATGGTCAATTATAGAATGATATGTTCCAAAGGCTCATGGTGGGTTCTTAGCATGTGCAATGATGCTAGCATCATTCTGTGGTTGCCTTGACCTTGAACTTATGAAGCTAGCATCCGTGTTTGCAGCGCTCTCAGATTTTCTGCAGCATCTTCCTCCATTATAGCAGCTGGACATCCTCATCCAAATTAAGACCAATCAGCTCAGAAGGAAGTCTTTGTTTTTAAGACATCCCCACACATCTAGCTTTACAGAAAGGGCTGTTTTATGGAACTCAACTACATGATTCAGGATTGACAATAGATATAATTTATCTTGGGCTTCATGAGACTCAATAATAATATTTAATGGAAAAGTGACAGAAATTGTTTGGAAATTGGGACTGTGCCTGAGACTTGCATGTCTTCATGTTACCGTGAGATTCTCCAAGGTGCCCTCAAACATCTGAAGAATTTCACTGGTTATCTGCTGCTACTCCCCCCCCCACCCTGTATACACCTGCTGCCATCATAGCCTTACATGGTGGACAAAGAGATTGAGATCCCAGGAACGTAGCACAAGGAGGTAATGCATTCTAGGGAGATAAGAGGTTCTGCTTCTTGTACACGACACCTGACCAGTGAGCGACTCTTGTAAAGTAAAGCAATGAAGGTGCTCAGAACCCAGAGCTCACATGGACAGACCCCAACATTGCCTGCAGAACCAGGAAATAACTGGAAGTGCCATGAGTGAATCCCTCCCTCGTCATTCAATTCCTTCCCACACAATGGTTCTGTCTCTAATGAAATTTTTCTTCATTTGGTATCTCTTTCAAAAGATTTTAATCCCCCCTTATTTGTTGAAGACTATAAAATTATGATGACCACTTAATAAAACTAAAGAAATTGGAGTGGGAAACATGGCCCAGTGGCTACAAAGCCTTACTTTCAAAGCCTGCCAGCACAGGTTCAAATCCTAAGCCACCTGTGTAAGCCAGATGCAAAAGGGTCATAAGCATTTAATGTTTGTTTGCAATGGCAAGAGGTCCTGGTACACCCATAAATACATACACAATACACACACACACACATAAAATAATATATATATATATATATATATATATATATATATATATATATTTTAGTTTTTCAAGGTAGGGTCTCACTCTGTTCCAGGCTTACCTGGAATTCACTATGAGTCTCAGGATGGCCTCAAATTCACAGCAATCCTCCTACCTCTGCCTCCCATGTGCAGGGATTAAAGGTGTGTGCCATCACACCCAGCAAATAATAAACTTCTTAAAAGAAATTGTTATAAAGTTTCTTAAAATTTCTACATGATTATAACATCACAAATACCATGTTTGAATTTGAATTCTAATTTTTGTAGCTATGTATGCACTTCTGTCTAAAAAAGATAAGAATAGAAAGTGAAATCTTGGGAAAAGAGTGACAAGTATCTTGAATTATAGTACTGCACTTCTAAATACAATGCCTGGGTGTTAATAAACAAGCAAGGCATAATTGATTTCTCCTTCCTTTCAGCCGTTTACCTCTGCAAGAGAACAATGCAAAACAAGGCAAGACTGGAGCTGGCAGACTATGAAGCTGTAAGTATGAAGGACTTTTGGGAAAAGAAAGGCATAAATGAACAAAATTCAGGCCCATGACCACACCTGGGTGCACCATAACTTCCTGCAGCCATGGATCTTGAGGGTCAGCTTTTCTTTGATCAGGTAGCACGATGGTTCAGTAAGCCCCTCTTCCCTCGGTTCTTCTTTTTCTATGCCTTGAGCATGGCGAGATTCTAAATGCTCACGGTCGGTCTAGGGAAGTGTATCTTGTTCTTTAAAATCAGCTTCATTGTAAAGATTTCAGATGACTACCCTAGCGATGAAGCTCAAACTGAAAACCGATTGGGGAAAGGATGCTTCCGAAACCATGGGATAAGCAGCAGATAAGGTTAATCCGGTGTGATTTTTCCAAGTCGTGGCTATGGGGTCTTGTACTAAACTCTGAGTACTGTGTAGACGTGGAACCTGGGATATGTTTATAACATTTACACATGTTGTCAGGGCGTGTCCAGGCTGCTTAAATGGGTGGTAGAAACGTATTGCTTTCTTGTCACTTCCTAAAGTTCCAGTGGTCATCTTGACCACTTTTCTCAAACAAATATTTTGTAGCCACTTATTGGATTTTATTAGTGTTCTCTAAAGTTATTCACAAAAAAAATTAACCAAGAGGACACGGAGTGCCGCCTTTGGTTTCTTCACCAGTGGCACTGATGCTCGGAGGGCACAGCTAAGCTGAGCAAGGGAATGTCTTCACCTGTGATGTTTTCCAGGAGAGCCTGGCCAGGCTGCAGAGAGCGTTCGCCCGGAAGTGGGAGTTCATTTTTATGCAAGCAGAAGCACAGGCCAAGTGAGTCCTTGTGAGTCTTTTGGGAGGTTTGTTCAAGGGCCGAGGCACTGTCCGTAGCGCTGCTCACTCCTCACTGTTGCACCGTTGACAGAGTGGACAAGAAGAGAGACAAGATTGAAAGGAAGATCCTTGATAGCCAAGAGAGAGCATTCTGGGATGTGCACAGGCCCGTGGTGAGTAAGCCCACACAACGGCGCCCACAGACTCAGGAGAGCTGAGGGGTGCCCTAGGAAGACCACTGACGCTCTCACTGCCTGTGCAGGATGGTCGCAACCTCTGTGTAAGATGACCAGACTGAGAGAAATATTTCTTTAGTAAACTGGCGCACCTTCCCATGCCATCCCCAATCCTGGAAAAGACCAGGGTGCCCTCGTTTTATGTCCCTCAGTATCTGGGTGAATTAGTGAAGGAAGGTTGACCCCTCTGTGTAAGACAACAAGACTGAGGTAGATGTTTAATTAATACAGTGGTGTGTTTTCCCATGCCATCACCATCCCACTAGTGCTTGGTGCTGCCAGAAATATTTGAAGGAGAAAATGAAACAACACTGCAAATTCAGCAGCATTTTTATGGATTACTATTTACATTTTGTTTTTATGGTGAGCATTTAAATCATAATGTTTTTTACTTTTATTTTCTTTTCTAGAATTTATTAACACCTACTATGACTTTCACAGACTAATAGTTTATATGATTTCAAGTTCAAATCAGTTCATACTGTCAATGATGCAACACTGACTCTGTATATAACTTAGCACTTTATCTCTAATTGTGTCAAACTGTGGGCGTCTGTGTAGTAAATACTGAGTGTTCTTAATTCCTGAAAACTTTGTGGAAGGTACTAAGCCATGGTTATCAGCATCTATAAGATAGCATGTCTGTTCAGATGTGGCAGTATAAACCTATAATCATAACACTCAGGGAATTGAAGCAGGAGGATTGCAAATTCTTGGCCAGGCTGAGGTACATAGCAAGATCCTGTCTCAAAAGAAAAAAAAAAAAAGATAGTATGTCTAGCTTCATATTTCTTTTCTATCTGACAAGCTGTCCTTTTTCTGTGGATTTCTTTTTTTGTTCTTATTTTTTATTTTTTCTCAATTTTTTAAACATTTTCCATGATTATAAAAAATATGCCATGGTAATACCCTCCCTCCTCCCCCCACTTTCCCCTTTGAAACTCCATTCTCCATAATATCCCCTCCCCATCTCAATCAGTCTCTCTTTTATTTTGATGTCATGATCTTTTCCTCCTCTTATGATGGTCTTGTGTAGGTAGTGTCAGGCACTATGAGGTCATGGATATCCAGGCCATTTTATGTCTGGAGGGAGCACGTTGTAAGGAGCCCTACCTTTCCTTTGGTTCTTACATTCTTTCTGCCACCTCTTCCGCATTAGACCCTGAGCCTTGGAAGGTGTGATCGAGATGTTACTCAGTACTCCAGTCACTTCTTTCCAGCACTATGATACCTTCTGGGTCATCCCAAGGTCACTGCCATCTGAAAAGAGAAGATTCTCTACCCAAAGTGAGAGTAGCGTTAACATAAGGGTATAAATATTAAGAGAAGTTCTTACTGGGCAGTTTGATAATCATAGTATATTCATTTATCCAGACATCAGCAGATGTTACACCCCTAGGGCTCATGACTACCCCTGTTTTATGTTTTTAGTATCAGGGATGTATTCCCTTCCCATGGAGTGGGCCTGCAGTCCAATTGGAGGGCAGTTGGTTTCCACCGTGACAGACGTGCCACTATTGCACCTGTTGGCTCATTTGGCCTGGCTGGCCAATTATAAGGCTTGCAGTGTCCACTGTTGAGTGTCTTCACTGGTGGTATCTCTTTCTCCCATTGAACTACATGCAGAATGGCTTCTTCCAGCTTTCTGTCAGCTGGTCTACATGGGGGAGGTTATCAGCTCAGTTCCATCATGATTTCTCAGTGGCCTTGCAGCCCAAGTATGTGGAGTCTTCAGCAATAAGGTCTTTCCATCTATTCCTGGTGGGAAACCAAGGGCCTCGGCAATGGCCTATAATGTTTTGGGGGCATCAGGGACCTCCCTAGCCAACAACTCACTGGAGGTATCCCATCCCTGGCACTGAAAATTTTCTAACAATGATCTATGGTTCCTGAGTGTTCCATTGTCTGAATCCGGAGGATTCCATATGATTTATTTTCATCCTCTTAGATTTTGATTAGCCCTCCTTCTACCTTTCCTTTACTCAATCTCTTCCCCTCACCTCACTTTGGGCATTTTCACCCCCATTAATCTATTCTTCTACTTACATCTATACAATACTCCTTTTTAACTAACTGGCCTCTGCTACTGAGGAGATATAAAGGGAAGAGAAAGGAAAGGAGGAGGGTACTTAATGTGTGGATTTCTTTAAATAATACAAGGCACTAGATAATAACATTTGTATTGGTATTTAGTAGAACTAATAGGTTCATGGCATGAGAGTCAAGCCAAGAGAATTTTTTGAGTTCTTTTTGAAAAACATTATTTATTTATTTATTTATTCATTCATTTATTTGAGAGAGAGAGAGAAAGAGGCAGATAGAGAAAGAGAGTGAATGGGTGTGCTGGGGCCTCTAGCCACTGCAAACAAACTTCAGACACACCTGACCCCTTGTGCAGCTGGCTTATGTGGGTTCTGTAGAATCAAACCTAGGTCCTTAGGCTTTGCAGGCAAGTGCCTTAACTGCTAAGCAAGCTCTCTAGCTCTATAAAAATTTCCCCTCAACTATCTTCAGAGTTGGACCAAAACAGAAATATTAGAATTTTTATTAGCATATTTATGTATTTCATTTCAGTTAGCAATGAAGTTAAGTTATATTTTGACTTTGTTCTCTTTTGAATTCTCAAGAGATTAGAATTGAAAGTTATCTATTTGGTTTTTCTATTGAAAAATACAGTATGAGATGTATTACCCCTGGCAAACAAAAAATCATTATGAGGTTATATGCATAACTATTGTGAGGGTATGAAGTAAGACCTGTTCATTTACAGCGATCTCTAGAAACCAGTCAATACATTACTGTATTGGTTACTTTTCTGACATTGCTACCTCACTTAGACCATTTAAGAGAGGAAGGGTTTATATTGGCCCATGGATTCAAAGAGTTAAGCCCATCAAGACAAGGATGGCATCAAAGAGCAGCTCAGTTCTCATTACAATAGGAATGAAATTCACAAAGACACATGATGTGACTGAGATAACTTACCTGCAAAGACCTTCCTTCCATGACCTTTTCCCTCCAGCTAGGCTCCACCTCCAAAGCTTTCCCAAAATAGCCCACCAATTGCGTACCAATCATTCAAAAAAAGATCATGTAGGGATTATATATATTCAAACCACACAAATATCTCCCCTTGCTTTTAATCTTTACGCTACCCAGAAGCTATTAGCTCCACTTACCAGCTTGAAGATTACGAGGGGTGTTATGACACCTACATAGTTGACAGGCAAATCCTCATCACTTACATTCTAGAGGGAAATGAACAGACCTTTGGGTTGTCCAGGTACCTTGGAGAATGCCATTCACCAAAACTGATTCTACCTTTGAACTTTACCTGTAGTGCAGCTTTGCACATTACTTTAAAGATAACGACCATTAACTTTTAAAAAATTTAAATATATTGAGTGGCGCTAAACTTATGGAATGCTGACACTTGCCTGAAGGCCATACCATCCACTGAGGAGGAACCACTCATTGTATATATCAAGGCTTCTGGGTTCTTGCAGAGACCAGGGCCATTAACATCAAGGTACTCCTGAGAGGGCTTCGAAGGTCTGTCCCCTCAGCCGAGTCCTGACTCTAGTGCTAACCAAGCAATTACAAGAGCTTTCTAAGATGACTATCTTCAGAATAAAAGTGTTACTGGGGAAAACAGCAGTGATGTGATAATTTCCAAGAATGGACACTTCTCTGTTTATCTCTGCCAGTGTGTACTGTGTTGTGGTTACTTTCTCATTGCTAGACAAACACCCAAACAGGAGCTGCTAATGGGGGGGAAGGGGTGTATTTCAGGCATATTGATCTCAGGGGGAAGCATCGTAGAGGAAGCAGCTCACTCACTTCTGCAGATCCATGGCAGGGAGACACCATCAACAGGCAACAAACACAAAGACCAGAGCTCCAGCTGGCTCTGAACACACCTTATGGCTGGACTAAAGCCCCCACTGACACATTCCTATAGCAGGGATCTGCCTACTGGAGATCGAAGTAGGAAGTTTACTCTTAATCCAATTTCCCGAGTCCATGAGGCTATACACGTAAACCACTACATACTGCAACTGTTGCAATGAACTAAAGTCAGTACGCTTAGCTTAAAACCTCGTATTGTGGAAGTAGGGTATGTAGACATTCCTACAGCTGTATTTATTCTTCACAGCCTTTTTGGCTTGCAGCAATGAAAGACTTTCTGCTTTGCTAGTGACCTAGTAAAAGTTAGATTATTTTTTTTCTACATAAGGTCAGTGAAGTAGGTTCTGCATACTAGCACAAAATTATTTTGACTTTAGAAACCTTAAAACCAACACAAATGAAACAAACATATTTTCTATTAAAAAAAATACAAGGCAAGATCTCTGATTATCTAGAGTTTGAATCTGGTATCCCTGGGCTGGCTATTGCCAGGAGGTGTCTGGGTATCTGAACTATGTCCTCTTCCAGTTTTTAATTTTTTGTTTTATTTTTATTTATTTGAGAGTGACAGACAGAGACAGAAAGAGAGAGAGAGAGAGAGAGAGAGAGAGAGAATGGGCGCGCCAGGCCTCCAGCCACTGCAAACGAACTCCAGACGTGTGCGCCCCCTTGTGCATCTGGCTAATGTGGGTCCTGGGGAATCGAGCCTCGAACCTGGGTCCTTAGGCTACACAGGCAAGCACTTCACCGTTAAGCCATCTCTCCAGCCCCTCTTCCAGTTTTTAATATGTCAGCCAAAGACTGGTGGGAAGCAGTGATGCTGGAGCCAGCCAGGCTAGTTACTAGGCCAACTTTTTATTTCTGCCTTTTAAGATGCAGATGCTTTAGTATAAAATGGAAATTACTTGCACTGATATGTTTGTCTGAATATTAAATGAGACTGGATGTGTAAAGGCAGGTAGCATATCATTTGGCATATGGACAGTAAAAAATGCCATGTTTCCTTTGTGAGGAGGCAGAGAGGGTAATGCAGGGAAATGGCAACAAGAGATTAATGGGATATAGTAAAATCCCATGATACTTATGCAAATGTGAGACCTAAGCATCAATAGTTTTTTTTTATATCTGTCTATATAATAGAATAGAATAAAATTTGTGTTCATTCTTCATAGAAATCACATACTCATAAAGTTTCCAGAGCCATGCAAGGTGTTCTCTTATCCTCAGCTTTCCCACAAAATTCCATCACCCTTGGATGCACTGACGAATTCCATAACATTCAAAGGCTGAATCGGGAACTCATGGAGCAGAGCATGCTCAGTATGTTGCCCTTTCCAGAACTTTCAGCCTCATGTAGAGATGCTGTCCATTCTGTGTCAATAGGTACCTGAAACAACTCGTCTACATAATTATTTCAAGAAGCACCGACATTTTTAGTGTGTGTGTGTGTGTTCACGTAGGTGTGAACATGATACAGTGCCCATGTGGATGTCAGAGGACAACTTCACGTTTGTCCTTGCCTTCCACGTCATTTGAAGCAGCGTTTCTCATTGTTCACTACCGTGTTCAGTAGGCCAGCCGGTCTGAGAGCTCTGGGGGAATTATCCTGCCTCCACCTCCCTTCTCTCTGTAGGCACACTGGAGTTACTGAAGTTTGCCACAGCATCTGTCTTTTCATGGGCTCTGAGCATCTGAGGTCAGATACTCATGCTTGTGTGGCAAATGCTTGATTTTCCAAGCCTTCTCTCTGGCTCTTAAAAAAATTCATTGTGGGCTGAAGGGATGGCTTAGCAGTTAAGGTGTTTGCCTGCAAAGCCAGAGGACCCAGGTTCGATTCCCCAGGACCCACGTTAGCCAGATGAACAAGGGAGCTCAGGTGTCTGGAGTTCATTTGCAGTGGCTGGAGGCCCTAGCGTGCCCATTCTCTCACTCTCCCTCTTTCTCTGTCAAATAAATAAATAAATAAAATAGATTTTAAAAATTCAATGTATGAAGTATATGTATTCTGTAGAATTTATTAATGCATGAAAGAGATAACAAAAGGCTATATTCTTTTAGAGTAAATGAAAAGATATGACATACTCACTGTCAGTCTTCCTTGAGTTGAGTATTCACATTATAATAAATTGCTTTATATTCCTAGTTCACAAGTTGTAAGTTATGTAATTATGTTTTCCTGGATTGATTTATCTTTATAAATACATAAAGTATCATTATTATCATTAGTTTTGAAAACCAGAAATAGAAATATCATAACAGCACTGTTTGTTGGATGTGTTTTATTTCCTCTCCACATTTGTGCTGCTAAATCTTTCAATAAAAACTATAACACCTAGCATTTAATCCTCATAAGGCTGCTTAATGCCAGCAGATGGGAGCTGCTGCTTTGCATTCTGTTTGCCTTGTCTTGATTTGATTTGGCTTGATACTGGCATTTATTTAATCAAGAATGTGTTGGAAACCTTCAGCCAGCAATACAGTGAGGAAGCAGAAATCTCAAATAGAAAGTAGCTCAGCATCTCCACAATAAGCTTAAAGTCAGCTTTATGCATCATTACGTCATGTTACATGAAGTATGTATAATATGACTTTAATATTGAGGTCAATTTTAATTGATTAATTTAACATAATTATTATGAGGTCAATTTTAAGTCAGATTAACAAAAAGTAATTCTCTTCTTTTTAATACCTTCGTGAAGCAAAGTTAGCTTCTCTAAGTGTATTGGTCTTTACTCTGTAAAGAATAAATTAAGGTCTAATCACTGAGAAGATCTTTTCACTTACCAAGGACTCCAGACAGAATTGCCAGAGGCATGGACACAAGGGGGTAAATAGGCAAATTTCATTATGTTCATGTTAATGTGGGACTTGGTTTGAGATATATAGTTAACCTGTCAAAATATGTACTTATGATTATTATTTTTTATCATTTATTTTATTATTACTACTATTTATTATTATCATGTTAAGTAAGTGTCCTGCCATTGAAGCTTGTCCATAGTCCAATGTTTCAATATTTTTATGAAGCCAACACCCAACCAAGAGATAATATCTTAGAAATTAATATTAATAGGAATTTTAGTATATAGTTAAATAAAAATAAAAATTTGGTTAACTGAAAGAAATATATTTTGGAGTTTTCTACTCAGTTCTGCACACTATGTTGTGAAAAGAATGTGCTTGAATTAGATTTAAGAGGTAAATGGATGAATGCTAAGGAAACAAATTGAACAAAAAGCACACACACACACACACGACACACTTACTCCCAAGCTTAAGCTTGGCTAGTGTCTCAATGTCTTGAAACACTAACAGTCAGATAGAATTAGTCAGAACCGTAGTTAATTCCTTTTCACTGTATGCTGGCTTCCGTGTGGACAATGTGCAGAAGCAGTATAAAAACTTCCTAATACTTATATAACTAGCTAAACTGGAAAGTATGTATTCAAGTATGGATTTGAAATAATGGGCCAGAAATACAGTGGAGAAAAGACAGTCATTGAGTAAGTAATGAGATTAGTCATCTCTGGAGTTCCTTTCAATGCTGAAGTAGCATGTAAAACTTCGGTGACCTTTTTGCTCCAAGTTGTGTGTTCAGAGGTGAATGCATGCCAGTTATTCAACAAAAACTTCATGAGTAAAAGCACTTAAGAAGTAGAAGTATACTTTAATAGAATATTCAAGTAATTAACAATACTCACTGAATACTTCTCGAATTCTAGATGAGCACACCCTAATTACAAAGTGGTGAACACAGTTGATTCATGTGCATCTTTAACAGCTCATGCTTATTAAGTCATGCATATTTACTTTTTGTGGTAGCTTCACTGACATTCTGCATTGCACTTATTTTAAAATTTGCTGAGTCGAATCCTACCATTTGAAGTGTACAAATTAATGAAAGTGTTTGAATATGAATTATTAAGAAAATAGTAAAAATATAGTCAAAGGGAATTTATTTGGGTGATCTCTTATCTTTCTCTCTTCTTTCTTACAACCCCAGAATCCAGAAAAAGAATTTAAATTCCATCACTATTTTTACATAAACCAATTCAGAATGTTCTAGTAAAATAAACGTGTGTGCAAGGGTAATGTGTACAGCAAAGGGAAATATCTTGGGGGATATTAACTTGGTAATGCTATTTTAGGTAGAGCACAGGTCACAATTTACAAAGTAAGTGCTAATTTAAACATCATGAAAATGTGTGTGTGTGTGCTATGAGACTGGGCATCACATTGGCCTCAAACTCATTACTCTCATGCCTCAGTCAGCCTCGCCAGTGGTGGAATTATAAGCATGTGCCTCACTCCGTGCACACATGCACGGCAGCCAGAGGAAGACATCACGTATCCTTCTCTATTGCTCCTCTGCCTTATTTCCCTGAGGCAATATCGTACACACATAGCTCATAGTTTTCATTTAGACTAGTTGACCAGATGGCCACAGAGAGCGTCCTGTCTCCACCCCTTTTGGTGCTGGAGTTACAAGCATGTTTGGTCATGTCTGGTTTTGTGCATGAATGCTGGAAATCGAACCCCAGTCCTCATGCTTGGGCAGCAAGTGCCGTTATTTGGTAAGCCATCTCCCAAGCTCCAGTGGTGAATCATTTTATAGGCCTTCGCCATGGTGAATGCATAACTATCACTATTACATTTGTCAAACACAAAAGGCGCAACAGCACTGAGTGAGCCCTAAGGTAATGTAAGCTAAGGATTTAATGATAATGGATCATGTAAGCAGCAATATGAGATATTAATGTGTAATTTGTTACTGGTGGGGAAACTGGGGGGGGGCATATGAGAGTCATCTGTACTCTCTGAGCACACTTTCTATAAGCCTAAAATTGCTCAAAAATAAAATCTGTGAGCTTTATTAAAAAAAGGTAGGGCTGGAGAGGTGGCTTAGCACTTAAAGCACTTGCCTGCCTAATGACCCAGGTTGGACCCCCAAGTACCCATGTAAGCCAGATGCACAAGGTGATGCATGAATCTGGAGTTTATTTGTAGTGACTAGGGGACCTGGCATGCCCATATTCATGCATTCATTCTCATCTATCTATCTATCTATCTATCTATCTATCTAGCTACCTATCTACCTGCCCATCTATCTGTCATCTATCAATAAATAAAATATTTTTAGGTAAAACTTTCTAACAAAATGAAACAGGCTGCACGTCACTGGAAGATCAATGAAGACAAGAGAATCTCTGACTATAAGGACAAAAGGGCAATATGATGTGACCAGATTCAGATGCATTTGTTTATTTCCTGACAGGAGCATCCACTGGAAGAGCTGGTGGTTATCTATTGTGTGTTTTTATAGAACTTGAAATGGGAGGTAGCATACTTACTGCTTTCTGTTTTATTCCATATGCTCTTATGTGGAGAATACATTGTTGTCACCACTGGTATGAAAACCAATTTTGTTTTTTTTTTTTTTTTGGTTTTTTCGAGATAGGGTCTCACTCTAGCCCAGGCTGACCTAGAATTCACTATGGAGTCTCGGGGTGGCCTCGAACTCACGGCAATCCTCCTACCTCTGCCTCCCAAGTGCTGGGATTAAAGGCGTGCGCCACCACGCCCGGCGAAAAACAATTTTTTTAAAAAGTCACAAGAAAGTAGAGCTCTACAAAAAAAAATGTGGACAATTTCTTTCAAGAATCTGGCATTACCACTCCATGGGAGAAATATATATATATTTTCCCCTGCAAGTTGAGAAGGGAGATTCTGCCCCAAAATTTTACTCCTAAGTGAGAATAACTATAGCAAAACTATTTACTTCAGATAGTAAAAAAATTCAAAATTATCTTTCTTTTGAAAAAATATTTCATTTATTTTAAAAGAGAAAGAGAGAAAAAGAATGGGCATGCAGGGCTTCTAGCTGCCGTAAAATGAACTTCAGATGCATTTCCCACTTTGTGCATCTGCCTTTATGTGGGTACTGGGGAACCAAACCCTGGTCATTAGGCTTTGCAGGCAAGCACCTTAACCACTGAGTAAGCCTCCAGCCCTCAAGGGGGCACATGCATCTGGAGTTCGTTTGCAGTAGCTAGAGACTCTGGCGTGCCCATTCTCTGTTTATCTGCCTCTTTCTCTGTCTGTCTGTCTGTCGCTCTCAAATAAATAAAAACAAACAAAAAAAGTTAAAAAAAAAGAAATATACTACTAACATAAAAGTTTGGCAAGAAGCAATGTCATAAAATGAGGTAAAATAGTTAATTTCTTTGAGTAGCATTTAAAAATTCTTTGCATAGGGCTGGAGAGATGGCTTACAGTTAAGTGCTTGCCTGTGAAGCCTAAGGACCCCGGTTCAAGGCTCAATTCCCAGGACCCACGTTAGCCAGATGCACAAGGGGGCGCACACGCCTGGAGTTCGTTTGCAGTGGCTGGAGGCCCTGGTGCGCCCATTCTCTCTCTCTCTCCCTCTTTCTCTGTCACTTTCAAATAAATAAATAAAAATAAACAAAAAAATTAAAAAAATTCTTTGTGTAGAATGTAGGAAGAATCATTCATTCATTTAAGATAAATTTCAACCAGCAATTAGAGAAGTCTTTTGCACTGGAGGTAAAGAAACAGATGAATAAAATATTGTCCCTGTGATTGACATTCCCAGAACCCTGGAAAATACAGGGGGAGATTTGAATGGGTACTTATCATGCAAACGTTGTGATATCTATTAGAGCTGTGAACACAGCTATAGAGATTTACACTTAGCTAATGATAGGATAGGGGAAACTTCATGCATAACAACCGCAAAAAGAAAATCACAAAAATAAGAGGCAAATAAACTTCATGGAGTTTTATGCTTAAAAATACAATTTAAAGGAAAGTTAATCTTAGAAACATATTTATAGTGAGTATAAAAGCCTTCATAATGTTTTCTTGAAACAATGTTGCTTTGTAGCCCACACTGATCAAGATCTCAAGATCTTCATGTCTGACCCAGCAATGCCCACATTAAAAATGTGTCACAGCCACACTAAAAATAATATACTTTAGAATGAAAGTGTGATTGTACATAAAAGAGTTTTATGTTTAAAAATACAATTTAAAGGAAAGTTAATCTTAGAAACATATTTATAGTGAGTATAAAGACCTTCATAATGTTTTCTTGAAACAATGTTGCTTTGTAGCCCACACTGATCAAGGTCTCAAGATCTTCATGTCTGACCCAGCAATGCCCACATTAAAAATGTGTCACAGCCATACTAAAAATGATACACTTTGGAATGAAAGTGTGATTGTACATAAAAGGGATGAACTGAAAATCTATCAAAAAATATAAATTGCTATTCAAGTTTAAAAATGGATTTAACCTTTCAAGTTATAAAAAACATATTATAACAGAGTGGCCAATTTTCTTAAACATATATTTTTTTTTCTCTCTCTCTCTCTCTGTGTGTGTGTTGTATGTGTAGTGTGATGTGTACGGTGTGTGTGGTGTGTGTATGTGTGTGTGTACTGATGAAGTGTCCCATGCACTCACCCATGGCACATGGTGGGCTAGGGAATATAGGCTGCCCATTCCGTTACTCACTGCCATGTTTTCCTTGCAGCAGAGTCTCTTACTGAACCCAGAGTTATTGTTATAGAGGGCCATTCTCCTGATTCTGCTCCACTCAGGCCTGGTGTTAACAGGAGTGGCCATGCCCAACTGTTTACCTGTATTCTGGAGATCAAATCCAGGAGGTCTCAGGCCCTTGTCCTTCCACAGGAAGCACTTAGTGGCTGGACTATCTCTCCAGCCCAATATATTTTATTTTTCAAAAATTAAATTTAGGGCTGGAAAGATGATTCAACAATGAAAAGCAGTTCCTATGTAAGCATGAGGTTCCTGAGGAGGCTTGAGAGACTGCTTGAGCTTAGTTCCCAGGACCACATAAATAGCTGGGTATGACGGCATATATCCATAACCCCAGACCAGTCCCATAGGGGAACAGAGACCTAGAAACCACCAGAGGTAAGGATAAAATGACAAGCTCTGGGATCAGTAGGAGACTCTGGCTCAAATAAGAAGGAACAAAAGTGATGAGTAGAACCCCTGACATTCTTGCCACCACCAATGAGTGCACCCTGTGGCAGGGAGCTTCCTGTTCACCCCTCCCCCATGCCCCATGAACACACACACACACACACGCACGCACGCACTAATATTTTACAAATTAAATTTACTAGCCAGACGTGATGGCACAGGCCTGTAATCCCTGTACTCAGAAGGCTGAGCAAACAAACAAATTTCAGGCCATCCTCTGCTATACAGTAAGATCCTATCTCAAATAGTGATATTAATAATTATTATTATTTAATCATTTGCTACCTTGGTAAGAACAAAAATGAGATGTGTTCCTAAACATTATGCAATGTTTTCACATTAGTGTTATATTTTGAAAAGGAATTACACTGATATAAATTAAGAGTCAATTTTTTTCATGCAAAGTAGATTAATTTTTGCTTAGCTATGCAAAGAAATTAGAGTAGTTAGACTTAAGACAATGTAAAATGTGAAACAACACAACTGTTGAACATAAGGAATTGTAGAATAAGATCACTCCAACTGTAGCTCAGTGGTAGAATGTGTTCTCAGCATGCATGAAAACCTGAGTTGCAACAGAGAGAGAAAGGATATATTATTATATTACTCAAAACGAGGGCCTGGGCTAGAGTGAGAACCTACCTCCAACCCTATCCCCCCCCCAAAACAGAGAAAAACTATAATGAAATGCAAAATGAAATTCTCTTAACTCCAAAGCTAAAATTACAATCTTTTGATGCATAGGGAAACAGGAGAGAATATATCAAATGTTCATTGCATTTGATATCATAGACAACTGGAATTTTCTAGGAGAAACTTGTGTCACATTTGTGCTCTGAATACTTGTACATGATAAATGATCCTTGGACCCGAAATGTGTTTAGATGTCTCAAATTGTTTAGATGTCTCAAATTTAAGAGAAACTGAAGTGAAAATTGATTCAGACACCAAGAGTTAGTTGAATTTAGGATGATAAAGACAGAATAGCAAGCTGACTTGAAAAACAGGGTAGACTGGTTAATTTGAAGGCTGCACGCAACCAGGCATCCATCATGGTACGTGCCCGTAGTCTCAGCAGTAGGGCAGCTGAGATGGGAGGATCATGGGTTCAAGTCTAGACTGAGGCTCTGTTTCAAAACAAATGAAGAACAGACATGAAGTAGTTCTCCTAAAAGGATGTGAGGCGACAAGGACAAAGAATCTGGGGGAACGGAGGAGAACTAGGTGTGAGGTGACTTTCAAGAAGAGTAGGGTGTTCCTGCTGCAGTGAAAACCGTGGTTTGTGGCACATAAATGAGGATATAGCATTTCTTTGGCCTGCTTGGCATTGAGTATCTGCTAGGGAAACGTTATACTGGGTACACGAGGTCTAAGTGCACCTGTAGGTAAACGTCTCTGAGGCCTGTTCTCTCAGGCCCCCTCCACCTACTATTTCTGGGTACTTAAATCTGCCTTGGTCTCCAAATATGTATGTGGTATGGGGGGGTTCAGGAAAAATTCCTTACGCTCCAAACCCCAAGCTTGTGTCTGTTTTTAATGGAATCAGAAACTTTTACAATTTTATTCAGGGATGTCGGGGGAACAAGGAAGAGTCTGAGAACCAAGGAAAGGGGAATGGACACAGCCATATGGTCTGAGAGCCCATGTGGGAGTTGAGCATGAGCCTAGAAAAAAATGTGGAATGGGATGTTATTAGATTTAGAGTTGAAACTCTGCAAAGATTACCTTTTGTTTGCTGCTTTAAGAGGGCTCCTGCCATGTGGAAGGCAGGAAGGGGGCGGCAGTGGACCCAGCATCTCAGGCTGAGATGAGATGGGCCTTACCAGAGCAGGGACCTGGAAGTTTAGGAGATGTAAAAAATCAATAGGAGACCACCATGCCGACCTGGTAAGGATGGATTTATAATCCTATTGTGGTGGGCTCTACCCTCAGGCTTAAGTGAGTCAGTCTGAAAAAGAACTGATTGGTCTGGGCTCATGGACTCTCAGGGCAAGATTGGATGGCTGAGTGAGACACTGAAGTCTAGTTCTGCTGAAGCAGGCAGACGCAGTGTTCCTTCTTTGGACTCTCCTCACTGTCTACCGAATTCTCCCTCAATGTCCCCTCACCCCAGTATTTATGGACACTTCAGTATGCCTTTATCTGTTGGGTTACATTTTACCACAGTAATCGACATGAATTTTCAAATATTTGCCATCTCTAACGTGGATGGTATGCTTTGAAATCTAGTATCAATTCACTGAATGAGCCCTCCCTTTTCTTGTCAAGGTAACAAATTCACCCAGTTCCTTCGCTAAGTGAGAATATCTGCTTCTCTGGCTATTGTTACTGTGAGGAAAGGGAGAATTGCTGGATTTCCACATAATCCCCACTTCTGACTTCATGTCTCCAATGTTAGAAACTTAGGTTGTATCTTATGTTACATTTGAAGAAAGGATATCAAAAATGCTATAATTTTTTTACTATAGTTATGTTGGTAACATATTTGATCATCTTGAGGAAGAAATTCATTTTAAATGTCCCTCTATCTCACAATAATAATTTCTGAAAAGATGATCTTATATTCACTGCTTTAAGGGAAATGATAGCAACTTGGATACATTCTCTAAAACAGACAATGTTTTTTCTTCAGGAAAGAATATGTAATGCATTTTTTCTCCTGATGAAGTCAGATCTAGAAATTGTTTCAAAACAGATGTGGATTCATAGTTTTGATGGATTCCTATGATGTCCTAATATTTATCCTTTCATTTTAAAGTGCTCAGAAATACACTAGCAAAAACATGTCCATTGAGTGGCTGCCCTTAGCAACTTTCATTGATCACTGATGTCTCATCCCCAGCTCTCGGCACACTGAGCAACAGGCATCCCAGCCAATGTTTTCTATAACCCTGATGACCAACAGGACCCACCCTGGGGAAGCAGAGCCTCTGGCTGCAGTGTTGAGGAAGAATATGGAGGAGATAATAGAAGCTGGTTTGTTAGCCACTAGGGAACATTCACCAGGCTTAGACACTGTTCTAACATGACATAAATTAACTTCTGGGTTCACTAGAGCCATGAGAAGAAAACATGACCTTCGTTATCCCTTTATAGATAAGGAGTCCAGACAGAGGGCATGCTAATTGCACCTGTTCCCCAGTGCTAAGTGTTGAAAGCAGGTGTTCTGGCTCCAGAACTCTGGGTAAGAACCCAGGACACCTGCCCATGTTGTGGTGGTGTCAGAATTGGTATGGAGCATGGAGTATGGAGCATATAAATGTCCTACTGTTAGGTTGATCTTGAAATTTGTTTAGTTCTCTGAGTGGTATGTTCCCGGTCTACAGGAGCTGGGTGTGAATCCCCGTGCCCTTACTTACAGCTCTTTGTACTGCCTACCTACTGTACTGGACTACTGCCAAGGCCAGGTCTGGAGGTTCATGTGGCATGTTATGAAGAAAAGCCATTAGACAACTGATTTCAGTGTTCATATGCACAACTAAGTGGGAGAAGCCTGAGATGACAAGACAATGAGTGAGAAGTGGAGTGAGGCTGGAAGGGGTGGCCTTACCAGTCATTGTAATCTACCACAACAGGTCTTCAATGACAATGGCCCAGTCCCAGTTTGACCTCTGTGTTGGGGGCTCATTTTCTGTTTCCTAGCACAGGACCCAATAGTCCATTCAAATGGTGAGATTCCATGTTTTCTCTGTTCTTCACACTAAAGTTCCTACTAGTGTAATTGTACCACATGGTGTGAGAATTTCATACTTGTCCATTGCTTAGAAAACCCGTTCTCACTTTGTCTTTGTTTGCATTTGTTTCATAGGACAATTATTTCTATGAATGGATTTCTGAATTCTGAACATACCTTGAAATACCAGAATAAATAAACCTTACTTGGTCATGAAATATCATCATAACATTAGATTGTGTTTTTTTTATATTGATTTAGGATTCAGATACATTTATTTGAAAGTAAAATTGGCTTGTGTTAGATTTCTTGTCAGTTTCTATAACACAAAGCTTGCTATAAAATATGATAATGGTGATTTTGGTATGCTTGTACATGACTTAGAAAAGCTTTGGGCAATCAACCAGGTATGGTGGCATATGCCTGTCATTCTAGCACTTAGGAGATTGAGGAAGGAAGATCATAAGTTTGAGGCCAGTCTGTGCTACCTAATGAGGCTGGGACTCAAACTCCCTACTAAGAGGAAAAAAGAGGAGAAGGAATAGAGTGAGAGAAGGAGGAAGGGAAAAGGGAAGTCCCATGCAGAATTTGTCTTTAACCCAGAGACACTGAATTAGAAAGAGGGTGGAATTAGACGGGTAACATTTTTACCATGCGCTATAAATGTTCAAATGATGGATTACATAAAACATTCTCACTTCTACTCCCACTCCTCCCCCTGCATATGCCTTACGCATGCAGGTTCTCTCCATTTATATTCTCCCTGTCTCAAACACTGAAACTTGGGGAGAACGAGAACAGCCGTGACAGTTTTATGTAGGATACTGTTCAATAGATGCCACTGTGGCCAAAAATATCTGGCGTAATTCCTAACTCCCTTCCTGGGTGAGATTTTATGAAATGCATCCAGTTCTCAAACTCATCATTTGAAATGTGGATAATAATCAATCCTCCTGGGGCACTGAGGACACACAGCAGTGACTGCTTAGGGCATTGCCTGGTACATAATGATTGCTTGGTGGTAGCTGAAGTTATCTTAGCAGTAATGGTTCTTGGAAAAAAAAAAAAAGACAGGAAGGCCAGTGGAAAAAGGAGTGTGGAAAATGCCCGGGTGGATAAGACATGTTATGTTCAGAGAGGAATTTTAGGATGTTTGAAGTTTGAGTAAGAATACCTGTTATCCTCTGCTACATAACAAGTTTTCCCAAAATTCAGCAGCATAGAATCACAAGCAGGATTTAGCTATTGTTATTTTATGTTGCTTCTGAGAGCCAGGAATCCAAGAGTGGCTTTCCTGGATGGTTCTGGCATCAAGACTTCCTGTGCTCCATCAACCAACTGCTGGCAGAGTCACCATCATTTAAAGGCACTCAGTCATCTGAGGGCATGATGACAGTGAAAGTGAAGTTGGCTTCACTCCATGCTGACTGGCAGGAAGATGACATAGAGACCTCCCCATGACGGAATCCCAGACACTTCAACCACATTACCCCATAGTAAAGATACAGCCCCTTGTATGAAACCTTGGTTGTTGTTGTTTTTTTTTAATATTTATGTCTTTAAGAGAGAGGGGGGGGGAAGAAAAATGGGTCCATCAGGGCCTTCTGTCACTGTAAACAAATTCCAGACACATGTGCCACTTTGTGTCTCTGGCTGTATGTAGGTATTGGGGAAACCTGGGTCATCAGGCTTTGCAAGTAAGCTCTTTCAACTGCTGAGCATCTCTCCGGCCCTGAAACCTCACTTACTGTCGTCTAATTTCAGAGGTGACATGCTAGAACTTCTGCCATGTTCTATTTGTGACACAAACCAACACAGTATGTATGATATGACAGGTAACTACACAAAAGTGTTGGTACCAGTAGTAGGAGGTCGTTCATGACCCTAACTTTCTCTAGGAGAAATTTGGGTAAGTGGACTTAATTTGTAAAACAAAATAAAATTATTTCTTTATTTGAAGTATTAGGGATGAATCAATGGCCTTCCACATGCTAGGCAAATGCTCCACCACTAAGCTTCACCCTTGCTCAAGAATTTGAAAATTCAGTGGGAAAAAAAGTTCTAGCTAAAGCATGGGAAATTTTGCCATTGTGAGTGCCCACACACATGCTGGTAAAAGAATCCCATTGCTCAGCAGGAGGGGAGGTCAGTGGGAAGGAGGCAGACCCCGTCCCCCGTGCCCTTCCCTCAGCTGTGTCAGTCCCTAAAGGAAGAATGCAGAGGAATGCTTCCTAAAATAAAGAATGCCTCTCACTACCCACAGTAACTTTTTTTGATGAGTTATTTAAGTTTGCTTGATGTTAACTCGTACAACTTTTAAGCAGAGCTAATAATTCCTTTCATAATATTGAGAAAAGCAAAAATCTCAAAAGGAACGTGAAGCCACATTGACATATATGACTTTTATTGGGAACAATGAGATGATAAGTATGAGGTAACGGTTGTCCCCTAAAGTAAGACAGCCTTCCTCACAGGTCCCTGGGAGTGTGTTCAGATCTCACATCCAGTGTCAGGCGCAGAGTGGACATTCTCTGGAAATATTTTGGTTAGTAAATGAATTAATGATACTTGTTCTCCTTTGTCCTTGGTAGTATCTTTGTGGATGACAGTAAACACACTGGCTCCATTTATAAAACACAACAGGCTACAAAGATGACTCACTAGATAAGGTCCTTGTCATGCAAGGCAGAGTTCAGATCCCCAGCACTCATGTAAATGCCATGGTGGCCCGCCTGTAATCCCAGGGCTCAAGAGACAAACATAGGGGATCCCCAGGGCAGCCTCACTAGCTAGACTAGCTGAAGTGGCAAGCTCTCCGTTCAAGTGTAAGACTGTCTTGGTAAGTGTTTTGGAGATTGAGGAAGATACACAGCATCAAACCTGTGACCTCCATGTACATATACACTTACACACACATGAACATGAATACACAAATGGATATACAACACACGTGCAATAAATAAACAAACAAACAGTAAAATAAAATAAGGGCTAGGAAGATGCCTCAATGAGGAGGGACACGTGCTTATAAAGCCCGATGGCCTGGGTTCAATTCCCAAGCCACCTAAGTAAACTGCACACAAAAAGTGTTATGTCTTATGTTTGTTTGCAGCAGTGAGAAGCCGTGGCATGCCCATACACCCCCCCCACATCTACAAATAAATAGTTTGATTTTTTTAATAGCACACAGTTTTTTTTTTTCTGTCACAAGTCTCTAATATTTGAATGGACTTTAGTGACCAGACCAGATCTGAGCCACTAGAGTTTGTCAGCTGTCCTTAAGTTTGTTGATTTCTGGAATGGCCTGTTAACTGGCAGAGTATTCCTATATTCACTGGACATTATTCAGCTGCCACATGCATGAGACAGATGTCATCTGGATTTCTTCTCTGTAGGATATACAGGAGCCACAAACAGTACATGTAGATTACCCATGTTACTAACAATATTCTTTAGGGCTCATCAGCAGTTTCTGGCAAGGAAAGCTTTCTACTTTCTCTTTGTTGCTTATTGTTTTGCAGAGACTTTGTAGGGTGGCTAACAATTGTCCTGAATTTACAAGCGATAGAAAACAAGACTACAGAATCAAGTGAGCTATCCCAGACCCAAGACTCAAACCTGCAATCATGGCTAAAAGCCTGACATTCGTTCCCAATGCTTACGCCATCTCCGTGGACTAACTTGCAGCCTTTCCGCAGGTCTGGCTCTGAGCATCAGTAAAATCAGTAGAATCAGTGAAGTCATCTTTCACCGAGCTTTGCATTTGTTACGTGGTCTGCTGTGCCTTGCAAGTCTGCGTGATCCCTGAGACAGGCAGAGGCTGAGCCACTGTCACATCTCCCAGAGGCACCTGAATAGCACCACCGTGGTAGGCTGCTGAGAAAGATTCACCGGGTGGGAGATGACACGTAAACATGACAGGTGCCAGTATTCCCTAGAAACTTCCATGTCAGCTTCTGGCATTGAAGGAGAGGATGAGATATTTATAGATTTATGAAGTTCCCTTTTCGTTCCGTACCTTATGTGTAAGGAAAACATAATCTTAAGCACCAAATAGAAACTGAAGCTGTAGGAAACCTTTCGTGCCTTCCACACCATTTCCTTTGCCAGCTCTACCCCTCCTCTCCCCTTGCATTGTCATTCAGGTGGTGGTCATAAGATACAAATCAAGTTGAACATAACAAGCACATTGTAGTTTTCTGTTGCCATGTATTTGTTCTGTTTTCACATTTTTCGTGCACATGTGTGTGTTGGGGGCCGTGGGGGGGGGGTCAGAAGACAATCCTGGGGTATTTTTTTCCTCCTTCCTACAGGGGTTCTCTTGCTGTGGCTGTTTGCCAGCTTCTGGATTCTCCCAGCTCCGTCTGCCATTGTCATAGACAGACTCATGTGCCACTTTGCATCCGCTTTACATGGGTGCTGAGAACTATCAAACTCGGGTCAGCAGGCTGAAAGTTAAATAAATGCCTTTGAGCCCCGAGCCATCTCTCCCAAGCCCCAGTTGTCTGTCTTTAATGGCACCGACAGTCCCTGTTCTCATTACTGAGACTTTAAGCTGTTTTAGAAAATCCCAAAATGTGTTAATCCAAACTTAAACTTCTCCTTTGTGTCATGAAAAAAAAAAAAAAAGAATAGAACTTCAGTCTATTATTCTCATCTGTTCCTTTGGATTTGAAAATATTTTGACAGAGTGGCTATCATAAGCCTTGGTGAGTGAAATTTTTCTTCTTCTTTTTTCTTTCTTTTTTTTCTCCCTGGCTACATCTTTTATCTTGTGTGTGCTTTCTATCCCGGAATAGATTTCTAGATACAGTGTCCTATTATTATGTAATATCTGATGCTATTTATGTGAGCCATGGGTAGAGTGAGAATAAGAACTACTTTCCCTATTATTAAGTCGGTGCTTCTATAGCCCATGGATTGGCAACTTTCCAAAATGATGTGTCTGCAGTTCTGGCTTGTTTCTTCTGGAAGGGTGAGAGGCTGCGCTGGTGCTTTGGGCCTATGCTTAGAAAGAGAGCCTGAAGACAGACAGCTGGCTGAGGGAGGGGCTGGAGCAGAGCACCAATCTCCAGCACTGCTAGGGTCCTGCATAGTCCAGGGGAGCTGGGCAAGGGGCTGGAAACTTGAATGTGCTCTCGGGAAACTGGCCTCTTGGGCCATTCCTACTATATTTCACTGCAGTTGAAGAGGTCAGCAGATATCCTTTTCAATACAGACAAAGAGAATGCATGGGACAGAATGTGAACAATTAGACTCAGGGAGTCCTTGGAACGGTTTTGCATTTGCATTTCTCTCTGAAATTGGATCAAAGTGAAAAGTTGAAAGTGTGTCCAGGCACATGCACAGGGGAAGGGAGTCTCTCAGGGGATGGCTGAGAAAGCAGCTCCCTGTGTTGACGCCTTGACAGAGCCAATGGGAACTCTGAGTTCATAGGGAGCAGGTGGGGTTTGGGCCCAATCTTTTTTTTTTTTTTTCCTGCTCCATTTGCTTTTCCTCAGACACACAAATTATATCTTATAAAATAAAACAGAAAGGAAGAAAGGAAGGAAGAAAGGAAGGAAGGAAGGAAGGAAGGAAGGAAGGAAGGAAAGAAGGAAGCAAGGAAAGGAGTGAGAAAGGCCATGTTCTCTTAACCTGACTGCAGCACCTTCAAATTAACTTCATCTTTCTTGACAAAAATCAAATTAAAATTTAAAACAATCTAAATTAACAGCAAAAAAAAAAAATTCCCCTCCCCAATGCAGACATCCCAGAAGGCCTCTTCTTTCTGTTTTATCTCTCTCAGCAATTTCATGAACCATCTCACAACCATAAATTGTACTTAGCAACACACATGATCCATGCTGTTAGACACACATATGATCCATGCTGTCAGAATCTCCCGGCCTACAGGTGTTTACCAGAGCATGTTTTCAGATGGCAGCAGTCACTCTTTGAGAAGTGGAAGATGGAAACTGTTATTAGGAAAAGGAAATTCAAGAGCCGGGAGTGGAGCTTAGTGATATAGTGCTTGTCTGGCCCATAGATGGCCCTAGGTTCATTTCCTGGCAGAAAGAAAGAAAGAAAGAAAGAAAGAAAGAAAGAAAGAAAGAAAGAAAGAAAGAAAGAAAGGAAGGAAGGAAGGAAGGAAGGAAGGAAGGAAGGAAGGAAGGAAGGAAGGAAGGGAAGGAAGGAAGGAAGGAAGGAAGGAAGGAAGGAAGGGAAGGAAGGGAAGGAAGGAAGGAAGGAAGGAAGGAAGGAAGGAAGAGAGAGAAAGAGAGAAAGAAAGGAAGAAAGACCCTTAAATACTTTCCATTGTTTGACCTGAGCTGCAGAACTGCCCAGTGAACTGAGTTTTGACCTTGCCTCCATTCACCACAGATACAGCTTCATGACGATGATCACTCATTTAGTTAGCCTCAAAGAAACTGAGAAAAGAATGGTCGTTCCCAGAGCACGGCTGAGGAAAGCTTGGTAGCAGACACTGCATTACCGTCAGGAGTAAGAAGCAAGAAGCTCCTGTGTGCTGCTGCATAGGGTTAAGGACCACCTGTCAGAAAGCTACAAGAAGTGGTTCTGGATGCTCTCATCATGAAGAAACGATGAGTAATCGAGAAAACAGATATGCTTAACCTGACTTAAGCATTGCACAACATATTCATCTATCAAAATGCAACTTTGGGACTGGAGAGGTGGGTTAGTGGTTAAGGCACTTGCCTGCAAAGGACCTAAGGACCTAAGTTCGACCCTCCAGGACCCACATAAACCATAGGTGGTGCATGTCTGGGGTTCGATTGCAGTGGCTGGAAGCCCTAGAGTGCCAATTGTCTCTCCCTCTCTGTCTTTCTCTCTCTATCATACTTTTTCTCTCTCTCATAAAAATAAATAACAATTTAAAAAATGTCACTTGATAATGCAATTTTTGTTTTAATAGTTGTATATACAATCTCCATTTTTATGTTTCTATTAAAATGAATTTCATTGAAAAATTTAAAATATAAATAAATTTGGTATTTGGATTACATTTATAAGGTTAGTTATTCACTTTTCCTTCATTTAGTATAATTCAGCTTCCTCAAACCCTGACAGATGTCATCTAAAGACAGGAAAATTGGTCTTCTGATCTAGTGTGATTATTCACTATATGCCAATTTATACTCATGATGATAATAATGAGAATGTGAATCCACGTGTGCTCAGCCTTTCTGTGTGTCATGCACCGTGCTGACCCATTACTCACATTACTTCACACAATAAAGTCAACGCAGTCATTGTCACTCCAGTGCATAGGAGGAGATTCCCACACTTTGATAAGTCACCCACTCTTCCAAGTACCCTAACTAATGTGTGTTGTTTTGGGTCGTTTTGAAAAGCGGCATAGCTCTTTAAAGAAGTTGCATTCAGAAATGTCCTGTACTCTTCAATGCGTGACAGATGGAAAATTTTAAAGGAAAGTGTACAACAAGCATTCAGGTCCGGGTTGAATGACTTGTCATAATTATTGTCAAAAGAGGAGCTGGGGAGGGAGATGACTCAGGGGATAACGGTCTCGCTGTGCCCTTATGTGTGAATTCAGATCCTCAGTACCCATGTCAATGTTGGCTGGGTGCAGCGGCCACCTATAGTTCCAATAAGTGGAAGGTGGGATGGGGAACCCCTGGGATAAGATGGCTAGCTAGACCAGCTCATTCCTTTAAGAGCAGGCAAGCTCCCAAACTTTATGTCACCACTTGTCTTGGAATTCCACACAAACGCCTGATGTCATCTAGCTTATAATGTTTATTTCCTGGCAGATTTTCTAAAGACTACCATGAGAACTTGTCCACATTGTATTATTATGGTGTCTGCGTTTCCTATCACATATAATCTTATTCAAAACATAGCCAAGGAATACACTTGAAAATCTTAGCCAGAGTAATTGTTAAAACTCCCACATCCTAACCTGTGAGCACTGATTGGCTTGTTTGCTAAAATATGCAGCCCTGTGTGAGAGTGTGGGTCTGGTTTCCTGACCCACATCAGAACCGAACAGCAAATCAGAGGATGATGGATGTCGCTGGAGGCAAAGGCCACCAAACGCAGAAGAAAGTGACAACTGACTGAGAGAAGGCAGAGCCACTAAACATGGCATGAAGTGACACAAAAACTCAGACAGCATTCAGAATTAGGACCATCTAACCTCATAGGCATTGCTGTCTAAAGAACAGCAAAAAAAAGAAAATAAAAGAGTTATTCCCAGTTATGACCTTGAGTCATGAAAGAAATGCTGCATGTTTGGATATGTATGATGTGTAAGTAGGAAGAGATAAGTTGACATAGTTGACACAAAATAGTTTTAGGAAACATAGTTTTAGCTGTTGGCAATAAACACGGAATCTAGAGAAGAACTTTATGTGAAGCCCGTCTTTCAAACACCACAAATGAAGATGGTATTTCTGTTTTTCTCCTTCTGGAGGTCAGCTTTAATACAATAAGTACACGTCTTTGATGTGAGAGAGGTGGCCCAGTTGGCAAAATGCTCATTTTGCAAGCATGAAATCAAAAGTTTGATCCCCAGAACCCATTAAAAAGTTCTGGGCATGTTGGCACACACTAGAAATTACAACACTGGGTAGACAGATACAAGTGTAACCGTGGGGTTCACTAGCCACCTATCCTACCCTCACTTGGCAAGTTTGAATCCAATCAGAAAGCCCATCTGGTTAAAAAAAAAAAAAGTATATGGTGTTCCTAGGAGAAAATACTGTTCTCTGCCCTCCACATGTATGTACACATCCTCACATACACATGTATCCCCCCCACACACAAAATAAGCAAGTGCACACATGCATGAACACATACAAAATAAATGAATCATCTTTGCAGAAGTCTTACTAAACTGAAGTGTGTGAGACAGCTTCTCTTTATGTCTGTCCTGTAAGGGAACTGTTATGGTCTGTTTGCTGAAATCCTAACCTCCAAGGTATTTGCATTAGGATGTAGGATCCGAATATGAGGGCTCTACTCACGTTAATGGGCCAAAAGAGAGAGTCTTCTTCTACCATGCCCAGAAAAAAAAGCTTGCCCTGAGTAGAGCATTGTGGTACGCCACTAAGGAGACTGAGACAAGAGGATATCAAATTGACACTACCCTGGACTATGCAGGAAGAGCACATGCATCTGGAGTTCAGTTGCAGTGGCAGGAGACCCTGGCATGCCCGTTTCTCCCACATCCCCTCCTTGCACAGAAATAAAATAATTATTTAAATAGAGCCAAGCTTTTAGAGCAGTTTCAAGTTCACAGGGAAACTGAGTAAAAATACAGAGTACTGGGCTAGAGAGATGGCTTAGCACTTAAGGTGCTTACCGGCTCAGGTTCACATCCTCAGTACCCATGTAAGCCAGATGCACTAAGTGGCACATGCATCTGGAATTTATTTCCAGGGGCTGGAGGCCCTGGCATACCCATTCTTTATCTCTCTCTCTCTCTATCTCTCTCCCTGCCTCCCTCCCTCCCTCTTTCTCTATCTCCAATAAATAAATAAATAAGTAAATAAATAAATAAATAAATAAATGTATAAAAATACAGAGTTCTTACATAACCCTTCCCCTAAAGATGTATAAAACCCTCATTATTGCATCTTCTGTCAGAGAGGTACACTTATTAATATCATGAACATATATTGATACATCATTGTCACGCAAAATCTGTAGTGGTTTTGGGTTCAATCTTTATCCTGTGTTTTTATAATGACATGTATTCACCATACAGTTTTAAACAAAGTAGTTTTACCACCTAAAATTCCTCTGTGGGCTCATTCATCCCTCCATTCTCCCTAACCCTTGGCAACCAGTGAGTTCATTTCATTGTCTTTATCGGTTTGTCTTTTCCCAAATGTCGTATGTTTAGAATCAGATGGTATGTAGCTTTCATGGACTGGTTTCCTTCACTTCGTAATATGCAACTCAGTCTCTTCCATATCTTTTTTAAAGTGTGGTTAGAAACTTCATATCCTTTTAATGCCAAATAATATTCTAATTCTATTGTCTGCATATACCAGAGTTTATTTAGCCATTGACCTACTGAAGGATGTCTTAGGTACTTTCAGGTTTGCATAACTATATACAAAGTTGTTATGAATATCCATACATAGGCTTATGTGTGAACACTATGTTTTCAACCTGCTTGCATAAGCACTAGAGAGTGTGAGTGCTTGATCGTATGGTCAGAGTAAGTTCAGTTTTATAAGAAACTGCCAAACTGTCTGTCAAGGGCCTATCCCAGTTTGCATTCATACCAGCTGCTCATTCCTGCCAGCATTGAGTGTGCTCACTGGTATAGAACCAGGCCATTATAATAGGTGTGTTGTGGTATTTCTTTGTTGTTTTCATTTGCATTTAGCATGCTTACTTTCCCACTACATATCACCCTTTGAGAGGTACAGGTGTAAATCTAAACGTGTTTTAATTAGATTATATCATTTCTCATTATCAAGTTTTAAGAATACACATGCTGGGTAACAATCATCAGATTTTTTTTGCATTTTTTTTCAGCATGTGGCTTATTCTTTTGCTAGTGTTTTTCATAGAATTATGGTTTTTAATTTTCATAAATTTTAGATTATCAATGATTTACTTTATAGACCATGCCTACTTGCTGCATGTAAAAAAGTTGTCACCAAACACCAGATCACCTAGATAATCTCTTTTCATGTCTTCCTGGAGTTTTGTACTTTAGCACTTTACATATGGGCCTGTGATCCATTATGAGTTAATTTGGGAAAAAGGTCTAATTGAGTTTTTAAAACATAACTCATATGAAGTCTCTCCTTTGTATAAGACTCTCCACACGTTCCGCTTTATGTTCAGAATTAAACAAAATTCCCTACAGTGCATGACTTCAACTTCTTAATCAGAGCCACGAATCTGTGGCCAGCAAGTGAAATGAAGTAGGTATCAAAATGAGCAAGTATGGGCTGGGGAGATGGCTTGGCAGTTAAGGCCCTTGCCTACAAAGCCAAAGGACCCAGGTTCAATTCCCCAGGACCCATGTAAGCCAGATGCACAAGGCGGCACATGCATCTGGAGTTCATTTGCAGCAGCTGGAGGCTCTGGCACACCCATTCTCTCTCTCTCTCTCTCTCTCTCTCTCTCTCTCTCATAAATAAAAAAAACAAATGTTTAAAAAAATGAGCAAGTACAATTGAAAGGTAATAGAAGGTGTTGCAAGGCAACTGCTTCAAAAGATTTCTTTTTTTGTTTGCATTTTTCGATGGGGCTCAGAAGGGCTTCAAAGGGTTAAGCTAACTCAACTAACAGTTGCCAAAGACAAGCCTTACTCATGGAGCCATCTCCCCAGTCCAAATTGCAACTTGAAAAATTCCAGGGACTGGAGAGAGAGTTCCGCAGTTAGGGCGCTTGCCTGCAAAGTCTTGTGATACAAGTGCGATTCCACAGTGCCCGTGCCACGCCAGGTGCACAAAGTGGTGTGTGCATCTGGCGTTCATTTACGGTGGCTATAGGCCCTGGCACACCATTCTCTCTCTGTCTCTCTCTCCCTCCCTCTCTGCTTGCAAGTAAATAAATGAATAATATATTTTCTAATTCCAAAGCATGCATATGTCTTACTGTCAACAATGTTTCCCACCTCATTCTTCAGCCTCTATCCGTTGGTTTTTAGCACATCATCAGCTCCCGTGACGTCATGTAGAGTGAGCGGCTCTCTGTCTTTATCTCTAAGTACTGCTCATCATTATGCATTTTCCTGAACTCTCCCGACACAACTATGCCTTCTGCTGCAGTTAACACAGCCATGTATGTGGGCTGGGAATGTAGTGCAGCGGTGGAATGTGTGCATCTGGGTGAGGCCCTGGATTCCGTCAGGAGGAGAAAAGAGAAAGAACCAAGTGATAGGCCAATTTTGTTATGAAGACAATAAAATCATGAGGTCATATTCACACACACAGAATAACTCCACATGAAAAACCATAATGGAGCTGGGCGTGGTGACGCACACCTTTAATTCCAGCTCTCAGGAGGCAGAGGTAGGAGGAACGCCATGAGTTCAAGGCCACCCTGAGACTACATAGTAAATTCCAGGTCAGCCAGAGATAGAGTAAAACCATACCTTGAAAAACCAAAGAAAGAAAAAGAAACAAGAATCCCTGCGTTGGTGTTGTGCCGCATAAAGACCCACAGCTACTGCAGCAACATTTCTCAGTGATGTCTTCATCTACTCTACAGAATGAGTTCAACAGTATTCGCTTCCACCGCCCAACAAATAGCATTCCAGTAATGTTGCAACACTACTGAGTTCTGTTGGAGATATGCTGCATCAATAGAAATAACTCATGATTATATGCTAGGTTAAGGTAAATGGTATTTATTATGACTTAAATTCAACAATGCAATGCTGTATACTTATTTAAACATTTTTATGAACTGCCTATGTGGTGATGGTAATGTGATGTACATCTTATGGGGAAAATTGTCCAGTTTTGTAGAAAGCTGACTTCCATATAAATTTCATGTGGTTCCATGGCCAGCTACTGGCTCCTGCTGTAAATGCTTCAAGAAGATAATTGTGGTCTCTTTTTGTAATAATCAAGGACAACCTAGTCTTGGAAGAATAAAATATGTATATATATATATTTTTTTTCTTACCATCCCTATTGGGCAAAATCAATAGCAAGTGGGTAAGAATGAGTGTCTTAAGAGGACTGTGGAGATAACATAGCTATCTATGCAAGATACAGTGCTTGCCCTGCAAGCATGAAAATTTAGGTTCAATCGCAGAACATTAACAACAACAACAACAACAACAAAAAGCTGGGTAAAATGTGGTGGACACACACTTCTAACACTTCTAATACCAGTGCTGTGGGGCCTTTGGTTACAGCCTAGGGGGATCCCCACGCCTCCATAGCCAGCCAGGCTAGCCTAATTGGAAAGCTGCAAGACAACTGACAGTCCATGACTCAGCAAAAGTAGATGGCATTCCTGATGATGATGCTGAAGTTGTCCACTAGCCTCACATGTGTGTACATACCTGTGAGACTCTACACACACACAACATGCACACATACACACATATCAAGAAAGCAAAGAATGAGTGTCTCAAATGGTCTGTTATATAGTGGCTTGTGTTAGCGACTACCTAAGCACTATGTCTGTCATTATTCCTGTATGAGAAGGTTACTGGGGAATTCATCATGCTTTCATTTCTCTCCTTGCCACTCATCATGATATCTACCATTTAATTAGATACAGGGAGTAATAGTCTGTGAATAAATAAGAGAATGTAAAAAATCAAGTTATTTTTGATGCAGTCAGTACTAGAGCCTGACCTTAATTGTTCAGAGTCCTGGATAATTTTTCAAGAACCCACTACATAGTAGACACTGAAGACCTGCTTAGCCACTAGTTGCCCCAACGGAGGTTTTGGAAATGACAGGAACTTTGAGACCCAATGAGACAGTCATTCCAGGTTATGCTATCAGCTTATTCCTTTAACCATTTAGCAATTAGTGATTATTTTTCAATGGGCAAATTTCATTTTCCTGGAATAGGAGCTAAGAGTGTCTAGTACTGTTTGCTTTTACAATTAGTGCTCTCTTATTAATTTGTTGGTTAGTGGTGTTAGCAGTTGGCTCAAGTAGGAATTGTAGATGTCTGTTAATGGCTCATTAATCAAATTTAAGAGGTCATACTCCTTGAAACTTGAGTATGAAAATTTTAATTCTCTTTTGGACTGCCAGTCACATATGTGCCTATGGGAGGAAAGTGATTTCCACTTCATTCCTCTGTTGGTTGACACAATTTCGAAGGCCATTTGTTAATTATACCACTTAGTATGAAGTCAAAATGACTTAGAATCTTGGCTTTCTATAGGTAAAATTCAGAGTTCAATTAATCCGAACTCTTCATATGTGTAAAGAAAAGAGCATTCCTGTATTTTCTATAATTGGTCTATTTTACCTCACAGCCTTTTTGAAGGGTATGATCTTGGTGCTACCATAACTTCTGCTGCAGGTTTGCAGAACTCCAGATTTTTGGGATAGATGGTTCCACAGTTTCTTAGCTTTTGCCTGCAGCTGTCCAAGTCTGGCTTGAAAAAGTATTTCGGGACAGAGAGGTTTGGTTTATATGATCTCATACCATGGGCATGGCATCTTTTGAAACCATGTTATCTCCTGTTTTAGACAGGTCGCCACAGTCTCCCAAGGGTCCATCTGTCCAGTGATGTCAATGGTGGAGTTTGTCTTCCAGACATTTTTCCCAGTGTGCAGTCTGTGCACACTATGGCCGGTTTCAACCCCAAGCTCCTGTCTCCCTGTTAGGCTCAGGATCCCTGTACCCTTTACTGCATAAGTAGGCAACAAACTCCCCATACCTTTCTTCCTCTTATAACCCTCATGAAGCACTCCCTCAGGTCCTCACTCCTGCTGATGGCCAGCTGAGCTTAAGTGTTCATGTTGGAGATGATCCATCGTAGGGCTTCTGTCAGGGAAGGAGAACAAAAATCCTCACAGGATGACCTGCACTTGTTTGGCCTTTTCTGTACTCCCTTACAACCTTCTTAATTTTTCCCATGGAGCAAAAAGGGCATGCCTTCCTTTACTTGGTTAGTGCCCATAACATAAGGAAGAAAATCCTCATCGCCTATTTAGCTACACTGTGCTCTTGATGTGTCAATACTGATATATCAGTAAAGGTTTAAAAAAAATAGTGTCAGGCTGGAGAGATGACTTAGTGGTTAAGGCACTTGCCTGCAAAGCCAAAGGACCCAGGTTCAATTCCCCAGGACCCACGTAAGCCAGATGCACAAAGTGGTACATGTGTCTGGATTTCGTTTGCAGGGGCTAGAGACCCTGACAGACTCATTCTCTCTCTCTCGCTCTCGCTTTCACTCTCACTCTCGCTCTATCTCATTCTATTTGCCTATTTTTCCTCTCTCTTCCCCCTGTCAAATAAATAAATAAAATATTAAAAAATAGTGCTTCTTCTTCTCTAGAGGGTCTGGTTTAGGGAAGGATGGCTATGAAGTCATAGAAACAATAAGACATGAAGTATGATGCTTTAATACATCTGAAAGTTCATGGTTACATCTGGATCAATGCTTAGGAACTCTACCTGAATATTAAAATCACTAGTTTTTACAAAAAAGGTGAACCCCTACACGAACACTAGAAGATTAAATACAAACATAAAATACTTGATTAACCTGTTCTGGTGATGGTGTTAAGTGAATTGCCCAATGTCTATAGACAAGTCCCAACCAATTGATTCTCTTTCTTCTTCCTGCCCAGTGAAGCTGATCACTATTTATTCCTAAGTAGATGTGTGAACAAAATGTATACTTTATTTAATGTTTATACTATTGTGTGTGAATATGTTTGTGTGTGTGGTATACATGTAAATTTTGTTGAAAAAATGTTAGTATTTTCCTCATCTACTTCTTTATGCATTTCTCCATTATAGTGGGTCTTGTCACAATGCCGGAGCAATTGGGAGAGTGCTTGATAAGGAGAATGTTCCTCATTATACAAAATCACTGGTGGTGGAGAAAGGTTCAGTCCTCTGTCCCACCAGCACTGCCCTCCTGCCCTTCCTCCAACCTCATCAACTCCGTACTCACAGTTCCTCCGGAATCACTTTCCAAGATGTCTCATGCTCTGATTATCTTGCAATCTGTGAGAACAGACTAAAAAGTTAATCAGAGATGATTTTATTAGTACCAAAGATCCCTAAATCCTATACTTAAAACTTGTAGATATGAAAGCAGAAGCCAATCAAGAGCTTGGAATCCTTTCTAATTCGAAGAGTGTATGCATTTTCTAACCTCATTTCTTCTCTGATTGGCATTGCTCGGCATCTGCCTACTGCTGGCCACAATTGTATTTGAAGAGTATGAAGTAGTTTCCTAATTCATATTCTCTTGCCCTTCTTCTTCTTCTCTCTCTTTAATTCTTCCTTCCCACCTCCCTTCTCATCCTCTAACTACCAAAGAAGTGCACGGCTATTCCTTTCTGAGCAAGTGAACAGTAATTCTGGCGAAATGAGACAACAGCTATCCAGAAGCCAGCTGCAGACAGCCCACACTTTCACTCCAACTCCCTTGTGTGGAAGGGCTTACCAGCTGCCAGAGGGACAGAAAAGGAAACTAGGGGTTTTATGGGGAAAAGTACAGGGTATTGACTTCCAGTTTCTTAATCTTCCCGTGTGTAGGGGTGGGTATATATGGTGTGTGGGTGCATGTGGTGAATGCATATGTGTGCAGAAGCCTGAGTGAGATGTCAGGTGTCCTCCTCTGTTGTTCTTTTATCTATTCTCCTGAGACAGTCTCTCACTGAGCATAGAGCTCCCTATTTTTTGGTTACATAGGCTGATCAGGAATCCACAGTGATCCTCCCGTCTGTGTGCCCCTTCCACCTCAGCATTGGGGTTATAAGAATACATAGTCATGCCTTTTTCTATGGGTCCTAGAGATCCATCTCAGACCCTCAGACTTGCACAGCTCCTTCAGGCTGAGCCATTTCCCCAGCCTCCATCTTAACCATTTGAACCACGATCTCCATAGCATATTCTGTTTGTGGGGAAACAATATTCCCAGTCACCAGATTTCCTAATCACTACAAAAATAATTCACTCTGTGATTTGTGCTGGCCCAGGTAAATGCTCTTTCAGTGTTGTAACTTGGGGGGAAAAAATGAGCAGCCATTGAAAAGCAGGGTCAGGTTCTATAAAGAAGACACACGCACCCTGTAAATGTGATATGCAGACAACAATGGGGAGATATCACATGTTCTTCTATAGAGAACTTTGTTCTGTCTGTTTAGTTTGCTGCTATAAATACAACACCTGCTCTCCCATGCCAAGCCCACATCCCTTTCACTTGATTCCCTGGGAACTGTTTGAGAATGGTGTCCAGATAAGGAGCTGCACTGTATTGTATGCCTGGTCATTGCTGGTGGAAGTGCCCATGGGCACCTAGAAAACACTTCGTTGTGGCGATATCTGCCCAAGCTCTGCAGAGCAAGTCATTAATGACTGGCCTGTTCAAAACATTCATACCAAAAATACTTTTGTCTCTTTTCCTATCTTTTTCCTAGCCCGGATGTGTAAATACTACAGAAGTGGACATTAAGAAGTCATCTCGAATGAGAAACCCCCACAAGACACGCAAGGTAAACGGGCATCCATCGTATGATCTTGGTGATGTGTCATCTACCTGGAAACACCATCCTCCTGGGTCAGACATCTCTACCTTTGGGTCCCACGGCAGAAGGGTGACACTTCAGGGGCTGACTGTTAAGACAGAAAGGACCTGGGTCCCTCCAAAGTATACTGTAGGAAGGGTATCCCCTTTTGAGTCTGGCAGATAGGGGAAACAATGGAGAAGCCTGGGAAGGAGTAATACCAGTGAAAGAAGGATATGTTTAGAAAAGAAGTCTGAGGAAAGAGGGACACCCAAGGAGCATTTATTTATAAATAGGGTTTGAGAACCTCCTCAATGTTAGCATTTTGCATTGCCACCACTTCCCCACGTGTTCTAAAAGAGAATGCCCAAGGTAAATAGCTGTCGTGAATTCAGTGACACTTAAGCAGCTCCTTGAAATGACATGGCACGAGGGCCTACATATCTTTCAAAGTTTCACTGACTCAAAGAAGAAATAATTTGTTTTTTTTTCTTTTTTTCATTTCCTTTTCTTTATTTCCCTTCTTTCTTTCTTTCTTTCTTTCTTTCTTTCTTTCTTTCTTTCTTTTTTTTGTGAGACAGGATGACCTTGAACTTGTGATTCTTTTCCCTTTGCCTCCTGAGCATTATAATTAGAGTTGCTCGTCACCATACCCAATTTATAGGGTGCTGAGGCTCAAATACAGGGCCTTTTACATGCTAGGAGAGCGTTCTGTCAATTAGCTTCATTTCCAACTCCAACAAAGAGGGAATCCTTCCTCTTCCCTCACTGTGTGAAAACATTTGGCATACACAAGAATGTCTAGCCTGCAGCGGTCCCTCTCAAGACACAGCTCTCAAGGTGGTACTGCTGGCCCAAAGCCTTCTGTCAAGTTCAGGCCCTCTTTCCTATGCTATCCTCCTTCTGTATTCTTTGTTCTTCAAAGTAATTATTCCTGTAGTTAAATTAAAACTTAGCATTTTGTTCTGTTTTCTTCCATGTCTTTTCATCCATCCCTAGATACACAATTCAAAGGTTCCAGTATAGCCCCACTATGTGTTCTTTCTTATGAGGCAGTTTCTCTTGGTGTTGGGACAAGAAAGCCTTGGAAACATCCTATAGACCCCACTTAGATGCAGTGCTCAGACAATTTTGCCTCTAGGAATTCTCTGAGAGGAAGGCAAAGCCTGCCCACAGCGAGCCCAGCTCTCTCGCTGCTCCTCAAGTCCTTTCATCTGCTCACAGCTCATTCTCATCCCCTCTGCTGTCTCAGCCAAACAGCATCCAAAGGCAGAAAGCGCAGTGAGCCCCCTCTCTCACCTTTGGAATTATGAAGGGTCACTGTTCAAGGCCCTTCCTGAGGTCTTGTTTCTCCCATAGGCACCGGTTTAGGCATGCTCTGGCTTACAAGAAGGAGGGAATGGGTAAACAGGATGGGACTCGCACATCCCAAAGGGATCACTGGCCCTCTTTATAATGGGTGCTAGGGAAAGCCCAGGTAAGATTCTTCTAGGAAGTTTGGAAGTCATTGCTCTTCACACGCCATCAGCCCTCCTATTGAATGGTGGGAAAAGCATGGATCCTCACGAAGTGGAGTGCTATGGGGAAAGAATCATTGAGCACTGGCTTGGTTTGTCGAGCATGAGTCTCATTTCCTGGGAATCACTACAGCAGAATTGTGAGGGCTTGCTGCAGAGCTGCACAACACTATATTCACCAGAGAAAAAAATCATTTCAAAAATCCAATAGCAGAGAGCTGGCTTTTCCACCACTGGAGACAACTGACTTTCTTACCTAGTGATCAGTAGAGCTCCCTGCTGTCAGAAGTGTTGTTTTGCACAGAAGGCTGCAGGACTCTGGGCCTCATACTGATTTGTCTTTCTGAATTGTCACCACTGGTGTGTCAGCTCATATGTGGTAAGGAGCTAGAATGATCTTTCAGTCAGGAAAGTTAAACTTTTGCTCAACACCTAGAAAGTATGCACCTTCAGTTTTCCCACAGTGAATGGGACAGGCAGGGTCTTGCTCCCATGACCCGTAGTCAAGTAAAGGTGACACTGAACAAGAAGAGAGATGTCAGAAAATATACGTAATAAATATGTTTGTCTTTGAGTGTGCATGGTGTTTGTGTACAGAGATGCTGTGTGTGTGAGTTGATTTATGCGTGCCAGCGCGTGCATGTGGAGGTCAGGGGGCAGCGTTGGGTGTCAGTCCTTCCTCCCACTTTGTTTTGAGACAGTGTTTCTTGTTGTTCAGTGCTTTGTCACACTAGCTGTGCCACAAGCTTCCAGAACTTTCTTCTCTTGGCAGCCCTCACTATCATACAAATGCGCTGGGTTTAGAAAAGCTTGCCACTGTGAGTGTCCAAGTTTATGTGGGTTCAGGGGATCCAAACTCAGACCATCAATCATTCTTGCACAGAAAGCACCTTTGCCCACCGAGCCATCTCCTCAGCCTTATAATTGTATACTTTATACATCAAGTTGTTCAGTCTGTTATAAAATCATCATAGACTGGGTGGCTTAAACAATAGGAACTTCTTTTATGCTTGTGTGGGTGTGGTGCACATGTGGGTACTAGAGGCTAGAACACCTTTCAGATGCCATCTGTACCTCTTTCTGAGACAGAATTTCTTAGTGACCTGAACTCACCAAGTAGGCTAGAGTAGTTGAACAGCAAGTCCCGGGGACCCATCCATCGGTCTCTACCTCTCCAGTGCTGAGGTTATAAGCGTATACCACCATGCCCAGCTTTTTACATTCAAGTAAGTTCTGGGGGTTGAATCCAGGTCCTCGCGCTTACAAAGTAAGCACTTTGCAGAGTGAGCTATTGCCTCAGCCCCACAATAGAAGCCCAGATTGTCTACCAAGTCCAAGACCCCAGGGCATTCACTGCCTAGTGAGGGCTCTCTTGGACTTGCAACCCACCACCTTCTTCACCTTCCTGCTGTTTCAACAGACTTTCACATATGTAGACAGAGAGAGGAAGAGAGAGGTCTAATTGCCCTTTGTTTCCTTACACGGACACCACTTGCATCATATCCGAGAGTCTCACTCTTGTTGTTGTTTAATCCTTATCACCTTCCCATGAACCCTGCCACTGAACACGGTTACACTGGGGCTATAGCTCCAATGTATTGATTTGGAGAAACACAACTCAAACTATAACATCTTATAAAGGAAACTTAAAAAGTTGATGACTCTAGAGCTGGAGAGATTGCTCAGTGGTTAAGGCACTTGCCTGCAAAGCCTAAGGACCCAGGTCTAGTTACCCAACCAATACACACATAAACCAGATGTACAAGGTGGCACATGCATCTGGAGTTCATGTGCAGTGGCTGGAGACCCTAGCATGCCTCTCTCTCTCTCTCTCTCTCTCTCTCTCGCTCGCTCTCTCTCTCTCTCTCGCTCTCTCTCGCTCTCCCGCTCTCTCGCTCTCTCTCTCTCTCTCACACACACACACACAAATAAATAAATGAAACATAAAATTGGTGACTGTAAATTGCCTCAACATTTTATTAGTTAATAACTTGAAAACAAGCAAAGAAAGATATCACCACTCTCTGAAGGTCACACAGCTCTGTCCCTGTGGAGCAGGCCACCCTGCTTTAAACCCAGCTGAGGCAAAGTCACCAGCAACCACCACCCATGCCCCACAAGCTGCTCTTTCCTTCCTTGCCATTAGCCCTCTCTGGTGCCCTGTCCACTGTGCTGCTCTCCTCTGCCTCATGCTGCTCCTGGGGAGGAGGCAGAATCCCTAGATCACAGTTAATATTCAAAACCACACACAACCCTCAGAGAAGAGCCACTGCTCACTCTTTGATGTTTCTAGTAAGCATTTGTCTTAAACCACATAAGGAAGTCAGGAAATACCTAAAGTGCTAATCTAGGTTCTAGCAGGAGACATAGATCAGTAGGTAAAACATCAGCCCCACAAGGGTGAAAACCTGAGTTTGGATTCATAGCACCCAGGTAAATGCCATGCCCACACCTGTCCTCTCAGAGCTCTGTGGGCAGAGATAGGGCATCCCCGGGGCAAGCTGGCTATGTAGGCTAGCCCCGTTGGTGAGCTCTGTGTTCAAATGAATGACCCTGAGGAAGACGACAGAAGCATATGCATGTGTGTGGCTTAACCCATGCTGTGGATCACCTCTGCAGCTTCTGAACCCATACACAAAACCGTAAACTGTTTCATAGCTGTTGCTTTTTGTTTTTTTTTTTTTGTTGTTTTTTTTTTGTTTTTTAACCCCTTCATTGAGACGTGGTGGCACCTGTACTACTATCTGCAGAGTAGGCAAACGGCAAACGTGTAGCAAATAGGGAACTCTGGCTTGGGGCTGAGTAGTGCTGTGTTACAGCTGCTCATGCAGCAGGAGACTGGCACTGCTCGTTCCCATGTGCGCCATTCATAAGTTTAACGTATCACCTAACAATTAACGACCTGTACCTTTGATAACACTAAGGTGTTTTTGAGGAAGTAGTTCTATAAAGCTATTTAAACTATGGTGAATAACTAGAGATTTCTAGCTGGTTGGCCTTAACCTTGGGAAAACACTTGGCCTCAGGCATGATGGGACCATTAGACCTCTCACACGTGTTCTCCCTACACTCTCCCTGCTCCTCTCTCTACCTTTATTCCTTCTCCATCAAGTCAGATGCAACTCCAGTCCTCTCCTGAGTTCAGTGAAGTCATGCAGAAGGGAAGAGAAACAGTCCCTTGCCAGCTCCAGTTAGAATAATCTCAGCAACTGACTGCAGTCCTCCGTGACAGAGAAACTGTCCACTTGGCACATTCTTGTTTCTTGTTTCTATGTTAAAGACCCTGTCTTAGCCAGGTGTGGTGGCGCACGCCTTTAATACCAGCTTGGGAGGCAGAGGTAGGAGGATCACCGTGAATTCGAGGCCACCCTGAAACTACATAGTTAATTCCAGGTCAGCCTCAGCTAGAGTGAGACCCTACCTCAAAAAAAAAAAAAAAAAAAAAAAAAAAAAAAAAAAGACCCTGTCTTGATCCGTTTGAATTGCTAAAATAATAAAAAAAAAATCCCAGACTGGTTAATTCATAAACTGGCTAATTCATAAACAACACAAATGTATTGATCATGATTCTGGAAGCTAGGAAATCCAAAAACAAGGCACAAGAGAGTGACGTCTCTCCCTTACCTTCAGGCTGTGTCCTTACATGGTGAAGGAGGTGAAAAAGCTCCTTCAGGCCTCTTTCATAGATGTGATAACCTTTCTCATTTCTCATGATGACCTATGGCTTCCCAAAGTCCCTACCCCCAAATCCTGAACCCTTGGGCATAGTACCCACCCCCAAATCCTGACACCTTTGGGGGTTAAACTTCAACAGATGGATTGCGAGGTCCATAAATATTCAAACTATCACAGTGCCCTCCCCACGAAAAGTAGGACAAAATATTTCTTAATATGAAGGTCCATCACCCATGAACATGGGCACCCATCTAATTTGGCTGTCCTCCATCTGTAAATATTAAGACATTAAGGAGTTTTCATCTGGGTGTGGCAGCCTATAATCTTAGCACTCAGGGGAAGGAGGATCTTGATTTCAAGGTTTGGGCCACATAGCAAGCACATTCCTGTCTTAAAACAAAACAAAAGCATACAAACAGAAAAACAAAATTAAAGCAAAGCAAGCAAAACAGTCAGCTACCTTGTTTTATAAACATTTATGTACATGATCTCTGGATGTTCAATAAAAACTTTAAATATCTAAACCAAAATAAAAATGAAAATTCATATCACAGTCTATTTCCCTTATCAAAAACTAATGAGGGTCTAGGGAGATGACTCAGCAGTTAAAGAGTCTTGCTTGCAAAGCCTTCTGGCCAGTGTTCAATTGCCCAGTAGCTAAAACCAGATGCACAGAGTGGCATACCCATCTGGTGTTTGTTTGTAGCAGCAATGGTCTTAGCGCATCCATAGTCGGTCTCTCTCTTTCTTCTTTCTCTCTCTCTTTCTATTTTGTGCGCATGTACACAAATTAAAAGTATAAAAAAATTAATTAACGTGATACAACTAAAAAACTGGCCCTGGAAAGTACAACTTGTGTATAAGTGGAGGTCTGTCACTTGCCTCCTTTTTAAAATCCAACCTCAATTGTTACTGCAGTTAAACCAAAGTCAGGATGGCCTGATATCACTTCATGTAGACCTTTTATATTTTCTTCAGTACAAATCAACTCTCCTCCATTTCAGGTCCTATACCTGCTATCCTTGTCCTTTACAGTACCTGTCACCATTGTAGCCACATGTTGTGTGTGTGTGACTGTGTAGTGGGCAGAGGAGGAAGCGTCTGCATTGTGTTTATGTCTTTATTCTCAGTGATCAGCACAGAATCTGCATATTGGCAGTGATTAGTAGATGCGGAATGAACAAATGAGTGAATGAATTAATAACTGGATGAAAGGAGGGAAGTGAAGCTTAACAAGTAACATGCTTGAGAAGCCAGAGGGTCCAGGTTTGACTCCCCAGGACCCACGTAAGCCAGATGGACAACGTAGAATATACATCTGTGGTTTCTTTGCAGTGGTTGGAGGACCTGGTGCACCCATTCTCTAGCCACCCCCAGCCCCCGTCTGTCTGTCTTTCTCTCTCTCTCCTCTCTCCTTTTCTCTCTTCAACAAAAAAGCAGATCAGGAACTTAGATATAGGTTAAGTTTCATAAGAGGTCTGAAGGTGGAGCTCATCAGACATCCAAACTTACCTCACCTAATTTCAGCCATTTTCTTGCATACTTTATCTGGAAACTTTAATTTTATGGCACTTGAGTATTGTTACTTTGCCCTCATCCCTCATCCTCATATCCAAAGAAGTGCTCAGTAGCACACATTTAGCCTTTGGTTTTAAGGTAAGAATATTTGGGTATCATAAGGAAGGTAATTTGACTTTTCTTCTGAACTGGTGTGAGGCAGTTCAGTTAGGGTTGAGTTTTGTTTATCTCATTGCTCTTCACATTTTTTTTTTGTAATTACTAAACAAGAAGTCATTCACAAAAAAAAAAGAGATAGAATCTTTCAAAGTAGTAGGCTTTACCTTTTGGATAAACTAATGAAGTAACATTGACATATCACAAATTTCATAATTTGTAACTGGGAGATGGCTTAATGGCAAGAGCACTTACTACACAAGTACAGATATCCAAGTTCTATCCCTGCCACTCACATAAAAAGCTGGGCATGGTCACACATGCCTGTAACCCTATTTTTGAGGGTAGTAGAGACAGGAAAATCTCTGGGACTCACTAATGAGAAGTTCCAGGTTCTGTGGGAGACTCCATCTCAAGGAAATAAGAGGGAAGAGTGATCAAGGAGGATGCCCAATGTTCTCCTGGGACCTCCATACACGTGTGGCCCCAGGTGTGCACGTTGCATGCAGGCATATGTGCACACTCCTCACAGTAACTCACCATGCATATGACACACACATACAACTCCACCACCACCCCACAAAAAAGAACCCCAGAGATTTGAAGAGTCACTGATATACCCAGGGTTGGCAGTAAGGATTTACAGTAAGGTCAGTAGCACATGCTGAGGTGGCAAAGTCCAGGACTGGAGTATCTTTGGTTCCATCATCAGAAAGCAGTCAGCAGAATTCTCCTCTGCACTTCCTTGTTTTCCTGTGTAGAAATCAGGTTATTTTTATCTTCATTGAATTTACTAGCTTTCTTTTCCATTTTATACCCAGCCATATTTCATGCTGAAAAAAAACTTATAAATGTTACTTTGTTTGAGAATCCGTTGTTAGTCACGTCTAACCTAGTGTTCTGTTCATGTTAGTGATCTGAGATCACTTTTAAACAGGACATCTCTTGCTTTGCAGGCATATGGCCGACACAGCCCTGCCTTTGGGTTTAGCTAAGAAGCTTCACTCAATAGGCTTTACCTCAATGGATAGGTGATACAAATTTGTTCTTTACAGGGTGTCTGGTTGTGAGGAGCATTTTGTCCTAACACATTTGTTTTTATTTTAATGTAGTCTGTCTATGGTTTACAAAATGATATTAGAAGTCACAGTCCTACCCACACGCCCACACCAGAAACCAAACCTCCGACAGAAGATGAACTCCAGCAACAGGTGAGTCCTCCCTTGAAATGACCTGCTCAGAGTTGTGGGATGACATCTGTGGGAATGTGAATAGCAAGTATTTTAACATGTGACTTGTATGGTGGGCTGATTCATATGAATTTGCACCTGAAAGGTAATGAAAGCCAGGCATGGTGGCACATGGCTATAATTGCAGCCCTTGGAGGCTAAGGCAAGTTCACAGATTCCTAGCCAACTGGGCTAGACATAGAGACCTTATCTCAAAACTAAAACAAGGTGGTCAGGACGTGGCTCAGAGGTTAAAGATGCTTGTTTAGAAAGCCTGTCAGCCCAGGTTCAGTTCCCCAAGTATCCATATAAAGCTTGGACAGGTATTTATTTGTAGCAGCAAAAGACCCTGCCTAGCACCATTCCACACCACATCCCCCCACACACACACACCAACACACATACACACACACACACATAAATAAAGCAAGGAAGGGAGGAAGAATAAGAGGGAGAGAAGGAAGGAAAGAGGGAAGGCAGAGAGGGAGGGAAGAAGGGAAGGAGGAAGGAAGGAAGAAAATTAAAGGAAAACAAAACAAAACAGAAAAGGTCGTGAAGGGCTGGAAGTGGAGCTGGCTTGGTAATGTGCATGAGGCCTTGGATTTCACCCCCAACACTGTCAAAAACATTATTAATGAAGTTGTCTGATTCCCAGATATGATAGGAGACAATGTGGCAATGTTTTTCAACGCTAATCACTCCTTATCCCTTCTTACCAAGTCTTTCTGCCTGCAAACAATTACTGAAAGTCACATACACTGATATTAGATGCCTCGGTGGTCAAGAGTTTCTTTGCAGCCCAGAACTCTACCTTAGAGAATGAAAGGACTAAGGGGACATGAGTCACGTGTCTCTTGCATAGGTTGATATGACATGATCATCACAAGATGCGATTATTCTTGCGCTGATTTGTACTAAGCCTTTTCAAATTCGGTGTCAAGAAACGTTTAAAAGCAAGCACTAATATCCTATATCAAGTCACAGTTACATCTCTTGGTTGGTTTAATCTGTTTTCTCTGGTATCTTACTGTAGTATGGTTTATCAATAGTGGAATTCAGTTTTACTGTATTTATAATCACCATGAGGGAAAAGTAATGGTGAGAGTTTTGTTAAATAAATTAAAGATTTCTCTATCTTTATAGCTACATGAGCATTTGCCATGAAATGATCACATTTTTCTCAAAATGCACAGCATTTTTATTTTTACTTTATTTTAGTGAGCATCACAGTAACGGGTTTCCTGTGTCATTTTCATATATACTTAATGTTTATTGATTTTCCTTCCCATTTCACCAGTTTCTCTCCCCCATCTTTCTGCTCCCCCCTACATCCTGGTACCCTTACACCCTCCGTATCCCCACTTTCCACTTTCACAGCACATATTATATTACCTTCCCACCCTCTCCGACTATTTTGCCCACTCCCTTTGTTTTTTTCTGGTTTTCTGGCCTCTATCCATACTCACTCCCACATAATCCACATAAATAAAAATTAAAAGCTAGGATTCACATATGATAGAGAACATATAGTGTTTGCCTTTCTGAACCTGGATTGCCTCATTTAATATAATATTTTCCAGTTCCATCCATTTTCCTACATATTTCATGATTTCATTTTTCTTTATGGCTAAAGGAAATTTTGTTGTGCATCACATTTTCATTATCCATTCATCTGTTGATGGGCATCTAGGTTGATTTCATTTCCTTGATATTATGAATAAAGCAGCAATAAACATGGATGTCCAAGTACCTCTGAGGTAGGCTATAGAGTCCTTTGAGTACACCAGGAGTGGTGTACCTGGCTCATATAGTAGTTCCATTTTTAGTAAAACCGCCATATGATATCCATAGTGTCTGCACTAGTTTACACTCCCACCAACACTGAATAGGGGTTACCCCTTCCCCACGTCCTCACTAGCATTTATTTTCATTTATTTCCATTGTGACAGGAATGAGATGGAAATCCAAAAGACATATCACTAAAGCTTTCACTGAATATTATTAGGAAAGAGAGTTTATTTTAAAATTATAGTAACAAATAAAAGTACATTTATTTTAGGAATTAAATATTTGTGAAGGAATATGATCTGAATTTAATTAGTCATCATGAATGAATGTTTAAAATCTCCATAACACTTTCCAAATAAAATTAATATTTTTATTGCAGTAAACAGTGTTCAAACTTCTTCTAAAATTATATTCTCTTGGGGGTGCTAGAAGGATGACTAAGTGTTTAAAGATTACTTGTTTGGGGATGGAGGGTTGGCTTAGTGGTTAAGGCATTTGCCTGCAAAGCCAAAGGACCCAGGTTTAATTCCCCAGGACCCATGTTAGCCAGATGCACAAGGGGGCGCACATGTCTGGAGTCTGTTTGCAGTGGCTGGAAGCCCTGGCGTGCCCATTCTCTCTTTCTCTCTCTATTCTTCTTTCTCTGTCAAATAAATAAATATTAAAAAGAATAAAATTAAAAATTTAAAAAGAAACAGAAAAAGATACTTGTTTGCAAAGCCTTATGGCCCAGGTTTGATTCCCCTGTACCTACATAAAGCCAAATGCATAAAGTAGCAAGTGCATCTGGAGTTTATTTTCAGTGGCAAGATGCCCTGACATGCCCATTTTCTATCTCATTCTCTTTCTCTTTTTTTCTTTCCACTCACTCATTCTCTGCTTGCAAATGAATAAATAAAAATATTTTTAAAACTATGTTGTTTTGTTCATATTCACATAGATTTTATTTTCTTATTTTTTTTGTTAACTCAGGTCCTCTGCTTTGACTTTGTGGCAACTTTGAAGTTTTGCTTAAAATGTGCTTGTTCAGGATTGTGAATTGTAATGCCATATCATATGTAACTATTTCTCCAACCCTCTTTACAGATAAAATACTGGCAAATACAGTTAGATAGACATCGGTTAAAAATGTCAAAAGTTGCTGATAGGTAAGTATTTCAATATATAAATATAAACTTCTGTAAGTAGATATATTTTATTTTTTAAATTTATTTTTATTTGGCCGGGTGTGGTAGCACACGCCTTTAATCCCAGCACTTGGGAGGCAGAGGTAGGAGGATTGCCATGAGTTCAATGCCACCCTGAGACTACAGAGTGAATTCCAGGTCAGCCTGAGCTAGAGTGAGACCCTAACTTGGAACCCCCCCCCAAAAAAAATTATTTTTTTTAGCATAGGAAGAAGTCAGTTTTGTTATGGTGTTTCCAAAAGATGTTTTGTTTTTTGTATCCTTTCTGCTCTTCCTCCATCTTCTTCCCTCCTTGTGTCCTCTGCTGACAACATAGCCTCTTTCCACTTTCATACTGCATATTTCCTTGTGTCTTATTCCCTTCCTTTATCACCTCTTTTTCCTCTCTCATGGTCTTAAAACTAATATGTTAAAAATGGTAAGACAGCTGTTGGAGAAGAGCTAAAATAAATCACTGGAACTCTGTAAATAAAGTTGTTTCATTTTTCTTTTTCACATGTGAAAAACTTCCAAAGAACTCTTTTGTGGTTGTGTAAAGGACACCACGATCATTAGTGTCTTAAATCCTATTGGTCCAGTCCTTATACGTGAGTGTGGATTGCTTGGCCAGGCACTTTCATTTTGTTTCCTTTTCTATGGATGGACCAGGCATAACTTCAGACAGAAAAGTAAGGAGGCTATAAATGTTTGCTTTGTTTCTCTCTTTAGTCTACTAAGTTATACTGAACAGTACATAGAATACGACCCCTTTCTTGTGCCACCTGACCCTTCTAACCCATGGCTCTCTGATGATACAACTTTCTGGGAACTTGAAGCAAGGTAAAGATGATTTCTCTTCCTCTGAGATGTGTTGATTACTTCAGAGTCTGTGTGAAATAGGAAGAATCTGACACTGACTGCTTGTAAAGGTGATTTTGCTCTTTATCTGCAAAGGGCATGATTTAGTAATCTTGTTCAAAATGGTGATTTTTAGATATTTGCTTTTGGCACAAAGATTTTTATTGCTGGTGGAATGGTATTTGGCCACAAAAAAGATGGAATCCTGTCATTCATGACAGTATGAATGGAACTGAAGATCATTGTGTTAAATGAAATAAACAGGGTACAGAAACAAAATCACATGATCTTACACAATATAAAAACATTGATCTTGTAGAAGCCAAGAAGAGATGGAGGTTTCTGAGGCTAGGAAAGACAGGAGGGGGGGACCCTGGGAATGACCGATCCCATGCTAAGTTACAGTTAGATAGGAACAAGGAGTTATATGTACATTACACAGTAGCATGACTAATAGATGTCAATATATTATATATTTCAAAAAGAAAGGATTCTATCCTGGCATGGTGACACACACCTTTCATCCCAGTACTGTGGAGGCAGAGATAAGAGAATCACTGTAAGTTCAAAGCCAGCCTTGGACTAAAGAATCAGTTTCAGGTCAGCCTGGGCTAGAGTGAGACCCTGCCACAAAATATAAGTAAAATAAAAAGGATTTTGAATGATTTTGCCTTAAAGATATGCTCAAACAGACATACTACCCTGACTTAAAAATATTAAATTATATTCACATTATTTACATAATCAGAATATCACATATATATACATATATAAAGATATACACACATTTTTTGCATTTTATGTATGCTTAAAGTATAACTTCATTCTAAAAATAGATCCGAGTTGCTGAAAGAACTGGCCCAAAATTAGAGGTGATATTTTCAAGATGGGTTAGTCAGAATTCAGATCTTTAGTTCTTGAAATTCAGTGGGGCTCTGAAGATTGCCCAGTGGTTAAAGAAACTTACTCCATCAGCCTACTGGTAAGAGTTTGAATCCCCAGCGACACGCAAAGCTGGACCCCCAGTGGTGCACACATGTTTAACCTACTGCCTCAGCAGTGGGAGTTGGAGGCAAGAGAATCCCAAAGCTCACAGCTGTGTGGGAGAAGCACTGCGGCACCACTCTGGGGAGTTGTTCAAGTGTCACTGGTGTCTCTTTACACAGGGAACATCAGTGCTCGGGAGTACTTCTCCATATGTGCTTTTTTTTTTTTTTTTTGAGACAGGATCTCACATAGCCCAGGCTAACTGTGAACTCACTATAAAACCAAGGATGATCATGAACTTTTGTTCTTCCTCCCAATGCCTGTGTTTACATGCCTGTACCACACATGCATGGCTCCAGATTTTAATTTTGGGTCATCTCTTTCACATCTGTCCATTGATCTTAAATACCTACCAATTCTAGGAGCCTCAGACACTACAGTTTTTATTCACAAGGAAACCGGGACCCCAAATGCCATGACTCCACCCACCAACATGATATTTAACTTCAACAGAGTTCTAAGTTAATGTTGATGTCTTTTGATCTCCAGTGCTTCTTGCAATATAAGGCAATAAATAAATAAATATATAAAAAAACAAACAAACAAAAATTTTAAAAAGTGGCTCTAGGTCACAGTGTCTTGAATTTTGCCCCTTATTCTTTCTCTGACATGAGCCAATTGTAGCTCTTTGGGTACCCTGATTTACTCCTCTGTAAAGTAATAATAATACCTAATTAAGTTGTTGAAAATAAAACTAAGAATTCATATGAATCACTGTTGGGGTTACCTTCTCATTGCTGGGACAAAATCTCTGACCAAGTAGCTTATGTGAGGAAAGGACTTATTTCAGGCTTTCTAGAGGAAGTTTCATCAAGGTGGGGAAGCACATACCATTTTATTACAATACATGCCTGGGGAGGAGATAGACTAAGTATTGGACCTTGGACTGGCCTAATAAACTTCAGTGTCAGCCCCCAGTGACATACCTCCTCCAGAATGGCTCTACTTCCCAAACTGCCACTAACTGAGGAGTAAGTAAAAGGGTTAATCACAAGCATATGAGCCTGTAAGGATACTTTATACTCATTCAAACTACCGCAACCATTTAGCACTTAATGCACAATAAATGTTAGACATGATTGCTATTCTTACATCTCACTATGATTTCATGAGGAACGGTCACAGGAATGGAATATATTTGGCTCTGTTTTCTCTCCTATAGCAAAGAACCAAGCCAGCAAAGGGTAAAGCGGTGGGGTTTTGGCATGGATGAGGCACTGAAAGACCCAGTTGGGAGAGAACAATTCCTTAAATTTCTAGAATCAGAATTCAGCTCTGAAAACTTAAGGTAAGACACATTTTGTTCTTAGAAACCAGAGAGACACAGGGTAGTTTTTTTAGATTTAATAGACCTGCTGCTTCCACAGTATCAGAATGGTGCTGTGAACCTGTTAAATTTCTGCCTTCTACTCAGGAGAAAAACAATAACCAAGATAAAGGCTGCCCAGCACAATCAACCCCTAATCATGACTCTGCCTCTGGACTTTTATATTACCCTAAGACTTTGAGATCAGCTCCATAAAGAAGTACAATTTCTAGACCAATGTTTTGGCAAACTGGAAAAATCTATATTAGCTACCTTTTCTGTCACTGTGTCCAAAGTGACTAACAGAAACAACTTAAGAGAGAAAAGGTATATTTTTGCTCCAGAGTATGTGTTGTATGTACAACTCCTGTAAGTATGCTACAGTATTTTTGTCTCCATCACAATTCTAATGATAACAAAAAAATGCACACTATAAATATTACTGGCTTATTTTAAGATAAGAAAAACATGCCTGAGGTGGGTAAGCACCATGTGCAGGGTCCGGGTGCACGGGAGTGACATTCTTAGCTTTGTATGAACCAGAACCATTCTACAGTCCACTTTTACTCAAGTCTGAGCCCCATCCCACTTCTGTGTAAGTATCTGTAGCACACGCCAAAGAGGGAAACTTGTTCAGGTATCAAGCAGGGCTGTGGATTACAGGAACTGTCAAGAGACACCGCCCACCCATGTCTACTTATTACTAAAATACTCCCTCCGTCTTCTCTGGCTGAGCGTTGGCTAATCCCTTTTTCAGGCAAAACACCTATCCTGTGGGAAGCACTAAATCAATGTGGCAATAGCATGATTTTTGTCACTCAGGACCTAAAAGTATGCCAGGCATTTTGTGATGCCCTTTCACTTCACCCAGTGGAACCCTAGTGAGAGAGAGTTATTGTCATTGAATTTTGCTTATGAGGAAATTAAGAGGAAAATACTAGAAGCATCCTAGAAATCCAACTGCTATTAAAGAAAGAGAGTAAGATTTAAACTGGTAGCCTCCCAGTCTACCAAGCTATTCCAGCCTCGATGGTACTGACGCTTAAGGTACAGAACACTATGCTACTGTTAAGGAGACAGTGTGAAGGGCCACCTCTGTGAATGTCATCCTGATATTTAAAGCAAATGCTCATATGAGTGACAAATTCTCATCAATAGTGGGCCCCAGCAATGACACCAATAGTGGGCAGCCATAAATAAGCCCTTATTCCCCCCCCCACACACACATGTTTAGTGTCCTCTTTTGTAAAGTAAGCGAGAAAATAGCACCTAGCCCATGGAGATGTTATGGAGATTACCTGTTTATATAGATAAGGACTCTAAATGGCACTTAGAGTGCTCACAAACATCGCCACCCTGCACTGGCCCTAGCATTGGGGCTCCTTCCAGCTCAGTACTCCCTGGTTGTCTAGTATACACTCCCCAGAGAAACGCGCTTCCTGCATTGTCCCATTTGAATGGTGGGCTTGCTCTCTGCTCATTGTCAAAGCATGAAGACTTTCTTCCTGCCTGCCTGCTTGCCTTTTTTCCTTCTTTTCACTCCTTTTTTTTTTTCTTTTTCTTTTTCAAGGTAGAGTCTCACTCTAGCTCAGGATTTCCTGGAATTCACTATGTAGTCTCAGGGTGGCCTCAAACTAACGGCGGTCCTCCTACCTCTGCCTCCTGAGTGCTGGGATTAAAGGCGTGCACCACCATGCCTGGCTTTCCTTCTTTATTTATTAATATTTTTTATTTATTTGCAAGGAGAGAGAGAAAGAGAATGGGCACATCAGGCCCTCTTGCCACTGCAAGTGAACACCAGATGTAAGTGCCACTTTGTACCAATCTGGCTTTACATGGGTAACTGGGGAATTGAACCCAAGTCCGTAGGCTTTGCAGGCAGGTGCCATAACCAGTAGTCTCTCCAGCCCCTCCCTCCTTTCTGATTTTATTTTATTTTGTTTAGTTTTGTGAATACAGTGGATGGAAGCAAGGGGCCTTGTGTAGCCATGTTCCTTCCCCTAACCTAGGCTTCATTCCTAGTGCTTGGAGACTTTTATTTGATTGATATATTCAAATATGCTGGAATGAGCTTAGAAAAGCATCAATTAAAACACTCTTGTGGCCTCATATTGCACATGGTGTTCTTATTAGAGTACAGTGTCCAAGTCTGTTGCCTTCGGAAAGTAGTAATGCTAGCTTCATGTTTAAAGCTTTGCCCAACCCGGATTGTCTATTATCATACATATCTATGGGAAAACAAAATATGGAGATGAGAATTGGAAAACCACAATGAGTAGGATTTGATACCCTAATTCTAGCTCAAGTGACTCATTACTGATACCTATATTGTTTTTTTTGGTGGGTTTTTTTTGTGGTTTGGTATTATTTTTTGAGACAATATTTATTATGTTGCTGATTCTGGCCTCAAATTTACAATATTTTTGCCTCAGACTCCCTAGTGCTTAGATCGTATCTGTGTACAACCACTGTTAGCATGCCTCCTCCTTCCTAATACGTGAGTCTTTAACAGTGCTCTTTGGCTTCTCTAAAATTGAGGTCACACAGGATCAGGGCTGTACCATGTTTACTTTTAATAACATCCAATTAAAATCGATGTTCCTAATCTTTCCTTATAAAGAACATTTTTAGTACTGAGGAGGTATAGGAAACAGGAGTGTTAGGAGTTCAAGGGTACAGAGAGAGTTGGAGCCCAGCCCAAGCTCCATTCTTTGTCTCAAAGGAACCACCCCCCCCACCCCACCCCCCCGCCAACACACACACACACACACAAAAATAGTTTTAAAGCTCTTTTATGTCTTTGAATACAACTCTTGGGGAAAAAGAATGCTAGTACAGGTCTAACATCGGAAGTCCTCAGAGGAAGTGAGGTTTTGCTATCATGATGAGTAAGTATTACAAGAATTTTCAGATTATGGTACCTTCAGAGCGGAGTTGGTGTCATATTTTTCAGATTCTGGCTGGCAGTCGAGGACCTGAAGAAAAGGCCCATTAGAGAAGTTCCCTCACGAGTGCAGGAAATATGGCAGGAATTTCTGGCTCCAGGAGCCCCTAGTGCCATTAACTTGGATTCTAAGAGTTATGACAAGACCACCCAGAATGTGAAGGAGCCTGGACGGTACACGTTTGAAGATGCCCAGGTCAGTATGTGGTGGACCTCCTGTCACAGAGGCTCCAGGCACTTCCAGATTTGAGCTTTTCTTGTACCCTTATCCCAGGCGATATTTGCAGTGCTGGTTACTGGGTTTAAAATACCTCCCCTTGATGGAGAAAATAACAACAACAATAATAATAACAACAATAAGAAGAAGAATTCAAAGCAAATAGCCTTGTGAAATCTGTGAATGTTTTATAAATTTATTGTTTTGGAAATATATATTTTTTATTTATAGAGAAAGAAAGAGGCGGGGGGGGGGGGTAGAATGGGAACGCCAGGGCCTCCAGCCACTGCAAACGAACTCCAGATGCATGTGTCCCCTTGTGCATCTGGCCTACATGGGTCCTGAAGAATTGAACCAAGATCCTTTGGCTTTGCAGTCAAACACCTTAACTGTTAAGCCATCTCTTCAGCCTTAAATTTAATGTTTTTAACATGAGTGTCAGAATAAGCATATTTGAGAAATGTTGCTTTATTTCCTTCTATGTTTAGCACCAAATATTTTAGCAAAAGTGGTGGTCATCCCCACTCAGAACCACACAATTGTGTATTTTCAATGTGGAGATGTTAAAAGTCTAGCATTCCTAAAAATTATTAAATTATTATTATTAATTTTCAAAAGAAAATCAGCTTAAAGTTCTATCAAACTCAAGTCCTAGTTTTTCTCTCCTGAAGAAATATGAAAAATTAGATTCGGGTATTTGTGAATTTTTCAAGTTAATTTTTTTAGACTTCAGAAAGCAACAAAAAAAAGGTAATAGATTTTAATTTCCAAAGATAAAAATGTCAGTATTATTTTCCCAAGCTGAACCTTAATTGCTTCTTTTAAGCAATTAGAATTTGTCCTTTCTCCTTGAAGCTATTGGAGCTTAAGAAGAAAAATAACCTTGTAATGAGGGAATATTATTTCCTAATGAAATGTTAAAGTAGCCTTTTAAATCAGAACATGAATACTTCATAATGTCTTAAACTTCATTTAGAGGGGAATATTAGCCTTGGAAAGCATACTGTTTTGAATAACAGCTTGATGGAAAGCTGTTATAGACAGCAGAGAACCATGTAAAAGAATATCCTTTTTTTCTTATTTATACTCTTAGGAAACTTGCTTCTCCTTAACTTCTTTAAAGGAAAGACCCACTGTGTGGAAGATTGACACTGGTTTTAACACGAAATCGTGTACTCATTCCCCACGGTGCACCCATGGGCCTTGCATAGAACACGTGATGGCCAGTGAAAACTCTGCTGTTTCAATTCTTCTCTGACTTATCTTTCCTTCAATTCCCGGGGTGGGGGGGGGGCAAGCATTGTTCTATAGCCTACAATTTCAACAAGGCTTGGAATGCCCTTGCTGAAGTTTTAAACAGAGTATTTCTTTATCCGTCTTGGTGACAAACATTCCTGCTGACTAGGGTTCCCAATAAAGTGAAAAGGAATATTTTTCTGTAAAACACCAGAGTTAAATATCTGCACTTAAATACAGAAAACCAAACCAAAACAAAACAATGGCAACAAAACCCCTTTTCACACTTTTTGTGGACATTTTAATGCTGTCTTCCAAAATATGATACTAGAAATTCTTTTTTTTTTGGAGGGGGTGGATTTCGAGGTAGGGTCTCATTAGCTCAGGTTGACCTGGAATTCAATATGTAGTCTCAGGGTGGCCTCGAACTCACAGCAATCCTCCTACCTCTGACCTGAGTGCTGGGATTAAAGGCGTGCGCCACCACGCTGGGCTCTGATGCTAGAAATTCTTGACATTGTCTGAGGGGAGATACAAGGGCCAGACTGGGAATGGAGACTTTGCAACTGAGTTGTCTGTGACCAGAGCTCCTCTTGGTGACAACTTAGAAGAATGCTTCACACTTCAGAGGTTTCATAATGGTTACCAATCATTTTTGGTATTTTATATGTTAAATAAACTAGTATAGGCCAATACTTACCTTTTTCCTGGCATATAATTAAGTATAACTGATCACTTACTATGCATACCTCTAAATCAGCCAAACATCTGCCTTTCCTTTAATCATTCCCCCAAATGCTAGTTTATAGATTACACATTTAAATATCAGCAAAATGAATAAATTAAGCTAAATATCAGAGAAATGAATAAATGGTAGATATTGAGCAAGACAAGATCTAAGTCCCACCGTGGTTAATTGCAGACCCTGATATTGTTCCACTGTTTGAGTAAATCCTGAACACAGCTTCAAATTAACCATATTCTTAAAACTTAATCTTGGGATAGCTCTTTAGGCTTAATTCTGACTATCAGCAAGTAAACTTCAGCAAACTTCAAAATGAGTATGCATCTTTAAGGCTGACAGTCATTCTTTAAAATATTTTCTTCAACCAAGAAGAGGCTGAGAGATTCAGGATATTCTCACACAGTTATTTACTATTTATGCAGTTGATATTCCACTGGACAGGGAGGAGCAAGGGAAGAGTTAGGCCTCCCGAGACGCAGGGGGCCAGACTGGAACGTACACACTTACATCAAAACTGAGCTGGATGAACATATTTTTCTACTTTTTTAAAATTTTTTCTTCCTGGTCTATGAACATGCATCGTTAATATAGCAGAGTGGGTGGAGTATTGCTCAGCAGTAGAAGGCTCGCCTAGCATGCCTGAGGAGAGGAGCAGTACACTGCACACTTATTAGGAAAGGGTTATTAAATGTCTTATTATTATTAAAAGGATTATTAATCATTAAATTAATTAATTAGTAATTATTAGCGATTATTTAATTTTATAATTATTATTAATAATTAATTATTAAATTGATTATTAAAAGGATATTATTGAAAGGATTATTAAATTATATGTCACTGAATGAGCTTTGAAAAAAAGTACACAAATTTGGCAATTTCGTACCTAAATATCACAAAATTTACTTTCAGACTTGAGCTCAGGCCTAAAATAGGTGTGGAAGATACTTTTCTAAGTAACTTGTCCCAAGAGTGTAGTTTACCTGAGTTAGCATGGCCACCCAACAGATGTGGGGACCAAGGGCCTTCAGAATGGTATCTCAGTCTTAATATCCCGTCGTCCACTTTCGGCCTGGAGTGAATTTCAAGAAGGCAGATTTATTATATTCTCAGATATCCTACATACATGTTCAAGATGACCAGAAATGATTCCATGGCATTCCCTTAACTAAGTTCCTGCTTAATTTTTAAATAATTTCATGTACATACATATAGACATGCATACATACACGTGCAACCACACGCATTCACATGCAAAAAAAGTACTGAATTGGAAGATCTAAGTGTTCTTGTAAGCAGAAAGCATTCTCGTCTACATTGTTACTAGTTTTAGCTGATTTAGATTTCTTCTTTTAGTCACATGTATATTCTTATTTTAGGGTTTCATTTTTTCCCAATAAATAATAAAGGAGACCCTCACCCATTGTTTCTTTTTAGGAACACATTTACAAACTGATGAAGAGTGACTCCTACCCACGCTTCATACGATCTAGTGCCTACCAGGAACTTCTACAGGCAAAGAGAAAGGTACTGGCTCTTTGTGATCTTTTTTGACATTGTTCTTAGTTATAACTATTCAGAGTTAACTACCTCTGTTGGGCCAGGGTTTCAAACAAATGGTAAGTATGCATTCTCTAAGACCTTCCCCCAAACCTATCATTTTATAAGGACCATCTAAGTTGTTTTATTTTGTTTGTTTGTTTGTTTGTGTATTATTCTTGTTTCTGCAGAAGTTCATGCTCTGCAAAGGCGATTAGAAGCTGCTTTTGTTTCATGTTAATCTTCTCTATATCTAGTTTAAGGAAAAGTTATAAGACAAGGACAGTGTAAAAAAACTTGAATAGATTTTGATTTCTTTACAAAGTTCATAACTAAAACTAGACCCACTGTTTTCAGGCATAGCTGTCAAAATGCAGAAATGTTTCCTTCTTAAAATTTTCATTTGCCTTCTATCCTAAGTCACTTAGTGTCCCTATGATGAACTTTACAGCAAGATGACAGCCAAGCACATTTGGAGAGAGTCATAGTAGACCTCATCTACCAGTAGATATTTGTCATCAAAGTCTGTCCATGACTCCTTCTATGATCACTATAACATTACATGGAAAATCTGGAGAGAAAAATCAATATTATTCATTATTTTTAAGTTTAGAATAATTGCAGAGATGCCAGGCAGTGAATAGCCACATCCGTGAGCTCTGGGTTTAAGTGAGAGACCCTGCCTCAGTAAATAAGGTACAGAACAACCCAGTTAAGACATTCAGCATCAATCTCTGGCCATATACACATGCACACATGCACTGTACACACAAGTCTATCCATGCATAAAAAACACACACAGATATCACATATACCAGCCATACATATACATGCAAATAAAAATAATGAACATAGATTCTTGTACTTCTGAGATTAAGTTACATTCATTGTGGTGAGATACTTTTTACAGCTCACTGCCTTTGCAGCTGTTGATAGATGTATGTGGACATTACAGAGGCAATCATGAGCTATTTAAATTTAAATTGCAATTAGTTGACACTACATAATATCGTACTCAAATTTCAAGTGCTTAAAATAACCACAGGTAATGGCTTTGGTCATGGAAAGCACTGAATGGAGTTCCCATCCTTTCAGAGAGAACTAGTCTGCATCAGTTCTCTGTAGAATTAGTGATGTTACACACAGTAACCCTGATAGAAAACTTAGAACAAATTCTAAAGACATGCTACTATATTTTCAACTATGTAGGTCTTGCAAATGTCAGCATAAAAGCTTCCCACATCTACTTCATTTCTGCTTAATTTGATTTTGCTTGAGATCACACCGTTTTGTTTGCACGAGTAGAGCATTGGTGTTGAAAATAAAATCACTCATGGAGACAGGTCTCATCTGGCAGCCCTCCTGCCTTGTGGGCCCTGGGTTTCAAATGTGGACTTAAGTGTCGCATTGTTTCAACATCGTGTCTTTTTCTGTTCTGTTTTTCTTGCTTCTTTTATGTTCCCTTATTTCCCTTCCCCTATCCCACCCCATACATATAAGTCTGGGAACTCAATGGATCGCAGAACATCTTTTGAGAAATTTGCACAGAATGTGGTAAGTTTTATATTTTGAGGAATTAAAAGTCATTAAGTGCAGTGAAATTTTCCAAATTTCCTTATTTTTTTTAGCCCCATTGCCCACCTTGTATTCTCTGATATATAAGCAAAATGTGCTTTCACAAGTTTGAAACTAACTGCTACCTACTTCATTTTCTCCCCAACCCTTTATGGAGTAGATAAGATATCTGACAGGGACCACCACAAAGTTTGGAATGAAGTATATAATATGAAATATAGAATGAAGGAATACGTTACTCTTTATTTTGTTTTCTGAATATCCTTTCCTTATTAAAGATAATGTGTGTGTGTCTAGCCTCTCACCCTTTGTATTCTGTAGCATTAAGGGATAAAGACAATAGAGAGTCTGTGATTGCTACCTTAGAAGGGAGACAATGCTCTAATGAGCAGTTTAAAGCAATGCATGGATATGAAGGTGGTTGGTGGCGAGCTAATGCTCCACCAATCAAATGCTATGCCTCTGTTATTCTTTATTGTCCACCAACTGTTATGTTAATTCAAGAAACCAATAGTTTTTCTCCAAGAGTGTTCTTAGCATGGTACCCTGTATTTTGGTGATATATACATATATACATATATTTTTGTGTATGTTTTATTTCATTTATTTTTGTACTGTACCAGTGCCTTTGGAACCTTCTGACATTGTGTAAGCTCAAACTAAAGCCTTCAACACATTTATTTTTATAGGGCAGAAACATCCCTATTTTCCCATGCCATAAAAACTGTACACCAACACTGAGGGCCAGCACTAACCTGTTATGAAAAGAGGTAGAAAAATCTTGGTTTCTACTCAAGTTTGTCTGCATCATCTGTGAAGTTGTGTGGTTACTCTGTGCTGGTGTGTATGTGTGTGTGTTGTTATTGTTGTTATTGTTGTTGTGGCTTTTGCTGTGATGGTCAGTCAAGTGGAGTTATGTGTGTTGAGATGTCAACCAATGGGATTTGAGAAAGATGTGACTTCTAATTTTCCTTCAGGGATCGCTCCAGTGAGAAATATTAACCTATTCTACATTTGAATTACAACTGTGACTGTGCATGGAGTATTTGAAAGACTTTAAACATATACCTTTGCATATACTTTGAACATTCAATGTGACTGCATGAATTAAAGGGATAAGAGTGAGAGATTCCAAGTATTAATTACAGCTTAAGCATGACAAAATTTTTGGATGGCCCTACTGGAATCTAATGAAATGCTGACAGGATGTCACTCTTAGATTGGAATGGAAGCTTCTGTTATATAACTTAGAAGAATGACAAAACTTAGGAAGTACAGAAAAAAGTAGAATAGTTCCCTTTCTCCAACTCCAACCCAAATCTAACCCACTTCCCAAATCCTAAGATGGTACGTCAATGTCCCACAACACAAACCTCAAGGAAAAAAATAAATAAATAAACCAGGAAAGGAAATGGCTGATCATCTGTCCCTTCAAGCAAAATTTATGTAGGTACCAGACATGCTGCTTCATCTTGGCAACATGTAGAAGGAATACATCTTGATTGAGAAGGTGCCTAGTGGTATAAATTAGAACATCACAATTTAAAGAGAAAGAAATTATTTCTACCTGGTGGTAAGGAGGGAGATAGAGCCTCTGTGTAGTCTGACAATTTCAAATAGGACTGGATCAATAGCGCTTCATCAGATCAAGAAGGGAAAAATCTCTCTTTAAAGAATAGGAAAGGCTAGAATTGCTGATGAAAAATAAGTGGAATAATTCACTCTCCCTCTTTCTCATTCTCTCTCCATATACCTACATATACAGCACAGTGATAACTTTCAGATATCCTTCAGAAAGTATTAATATTTTTCTATTCAAGAAAATAATGTTAGATTTTATTAGATTATGCAGATTAGAAAATCTCTCTAAATTCATCCTTTATTCTGTTCCTCTGTATTTTCATCACTTTTAGGGTCGGAAGGTGCATCAGGAATCCCAAGTGCTTTCATACTAAGTTCTATAGGCTGTCTTTATAGGAGTAATAAAATAATTTCAATACAAGGTGGAGATTGAGTAGTTTTATTCTTATCACATAGATATGCTAGGAGAAGCATGGGGTTCATGTACGTATTTTAATGGTGCCCTCGTAGATATAGGGAGGCTATAAGATGGACAGACATGGAATAGGGAAACATGCATCACGTCAGTTTCTTGTGAAGCTAGAGACTGCGACATAGCAACGACACCACTGGTTTCCTGCCAGGAACCACACTGTACATTAGGCATTTTGTTATGTGAACAACTCCGATCGTGCAAGGGATGTGCTATTGTTCTCAATCACTTATCTAGTGGACAGGTGAAAAAAAAAACTAGAATATGCATCTGAGAGGGACATGCTTTTCCCAGAATCAGGCAAAAAAGGGGCTCGCTCTGACCCAAAACAAAATAAAATTCCTAAATCACTTATTTTTCCATTATTCCCAGGAGGTGCCTATTGCAGTCTTCCCACTGAAAAAGATACCTACCTCTGGCCACCTGGTCCTAACCGTATCTCCAACTTCCGTCCATCTTGTCAATGCTTATTTTAGGAGTTTTATAAATTTCAACGTAGCATTTTTTGTAACCTTGGTAATAAGGACAGCATTACCCTTTTGTTTTGCTCCAGCCTTTCTCAACGCTAAATCTTCAGTAGTTACTTAATCTTTATTGTCTGTAATTATGGAAGTTGTCGATAACAAAGATGTTTAAAAATAAATAATAGATAAAAACTCTTACCAGCACTTTAGAAGGGGGCTGTAACAAGGAGCTAAGAGATGCTCTTCCCCTATAGCATTTCAAGGACGGCCTTTCCCCCTCACGTGTCCATTGTGCTGTTTCCATGTGCGGCGACCCTGGGACACAGTGAAGGAGGGTGTTCCTTCAACCTCGTGGGTGAACAAATGAGGGCGAAATGAGACCCCCAGCCCGGTACCACTTCACCGAACACCAGAGCCAACACTGGAGCAGAACTGCCTGATTTTTAAGCCCATGTGACTTGACAGATAGCTGTTGATGTTTCTACTAAGCCTGGGACAGGTAGGATAAGGTTTACACACATTTGTATAGTACCTTCACCTTGGCCAAAACAAAACAAAATCTCGTTTCTGTGACTCTCTTTTATTTCTTCATTTTTCTGGCCATTGGGGAAATCTCTTAAGGTCCCTTTGTCCTTTCGTGCCCTCAGGTGTTAGTTGCAGCCTAATTCAGCTGCTTCCTCTTTTGACAGCTGGCCTATGGTTTTTCTAGTTGTGGAAATTGATGTTTTTCCTTCCATCACCATCATCACATCCAACACCACTTCTACATCTGTTAAACTGTTGCAATGTCTATCTGCCACACAAACCTCACAGAGGAACAAATAGGAAATAAACAGAAAGCGGAGCAGAGGGGTTGACCAGCAGTGCTATACATCAGGGCTAGTCAATCAAGACCCACTGCGTGACTCACCTCTCCTTAGTTCTGTGAAGAGGAAATGAAACCCACCTGGCTTTGTGCTGGAAAAGCAGAAGTATAGAAATAAGTATTTGGGAATGCTGACTTCACGCCTAGGAACTCAAGCCAAATGGCATTGAGGGGAGAGTTCTACCATATTCTAATGAACACTGAAGAGCTCTGAAAAGATTGAAGAGCTGTAAAAGGCCTCCTAGGCTAGGCCATCCCCTCTTTGCTGGAATATTGTTCTAAACTGAAGCATTTTGAGCTTTTCACTACGATCTGGAGAGTGCAATGCCTTGTAAGCAAAACTAGTGGGGACTACATGACATTTATCTTTATTTTTCACTTTTGGTACTGGGGCACAAACCCAGGCCTCACACATGCTAGGTTAGTGCTGTACCACTAAGCTACTCCCAAGCCCACTTCATAAGACAATTTTAACAGAAGGCTGGATTGGCTTAGAAAGGAGTTAATCTTTAAGGGTTATAATAGACAGAATCAGGTCACTGAGATGAACTTCCAAATAAGACACAGTTATGGAGGAAGGGATATTTACTGAAGCTTATAGATGCAGGGGAAGTTCCATAATGGCAAAAAAAAAAGAAAACAACGCTGGCCCCATTTCACAGGTCCATGTTGAAAAGGAAAAGCCACAAGCCACCAGCAGCACCATAACCAAGCAAGAACTCCAGGCAAAGCTCAGGCACTTTGCATATCTTTAGACTGGAATTCCAAACCCACCCCCACACCTTAGGGCCAGACCCTAGGACCCACCCACAGTGACACCTACTTCAGCCAGGTGGCTACAGATCTAAATGCAAGCTTTAATAAACTCCTGGGTATATTGGGGTCCATCCTTTCAAACTATCATAGAGGTCAACTGCATATTAATTATAAAACTAAATCATTTCAATATTGACAAGAAAAATGTAAACTTGAAGTATTAGAAATTAGAAAGATTGAAAACAGTTATCTTAAAATGTTCTTTATGGTTAAACCTAATGAAATTGTACGCTTATTTTCCAATTTCTGAGAGAAGCATGGTCTCTGTATCAGTTACTTTCTCATTGCTGGGACAAAATACATAAGCAGCTGAAGGAAGCTGAAGGAAGGCAAGGGGTCATTTTCAACTTATGGTTTCAGAGGGTAGAGTCCATCGTGGTGGGGAAAGCAAGGCAGGAGCAGGAATCTAGTGTCACATGTCACATCAGCAGAGAGGATGGAGAGAGAGAGCGAGAACACAAACACCAAGCCAACTACTAAAGTTCAGTGCCCACACTTAGTGACTTATGTCCTCTTAAAAATTCCATGACCTTCCTTAACATCACCACTAATGAGGGATTAAGTATTTAAATACATGAGTCTAGAGATGACATGTTACAGTCAAACCACCACCATCTCCCTACAGATCTCAGGCTGATCTTTGCATACCTTTGGGCTGGGATGCAGGTCTGCCCCCAAACACACCTAAGGGCTGGACTTCCAGGATCTACCCCAGTGACACTTCTTCCAGCCAGGCAGCTGGGGATCCAAGCGACAAGCTTTAATAAAACATTTGAGTCTGTTGGGGGACACGCCTTCAAACTACCACTGTAGTAAACGTGATGAAATGGTCTTCAGCCTGGGTTTCTTGTGCTTACCCTTAGCTTTGAAATCTAGTCTCATACTTTATCATGCGAATGTTAGAATTCATCAGCTTTGGGTTGGAGACGTGGCTTAGCAGTGAAGGCGCTTGCCTGCAAAGCCTAAAGACCCATGTTCAACCCTGCAGATCCCACATAAAACAGAACCATAAAGGTGATGCAAGTGCCCAAGGTCGCACATGGGCACAAGATGACACATGCGTCTGGGGTTCTACTGCACTGGCTAGAGGCCCTGGTGCAGCAATTTTTTTTCTCTCTCTCTCTCATAAAAAAGGCAGGTCTTTTGGGCTTGCCTCAAAAAAAAAAAAAAGAAAAGAAAAAAATCATAAGCTTGTCTATCACTGCTCTGACAATAGCTGCCATCAGCATTTTGCACAGATATATAAATATCAATATTTTGAAACATTATTGCATTTAAATATCCTTTTCAAACATGCTTTACTCATTAAAAATGTTTTGTAGGGCTGGAGAAATGGCTTAGCGGTTAAGGCACTTGCCTGCAAAGCCAAAGTCCCCTATTCAACTCTCCAGGACTCACGTTAGCCAGATGCACAAGGGGTCACATGCATCTGGAGTTCATTTGCAGTGGCTGGGGGCCCTGGCACACCCATTCCCTCTCTATCTCTCTTTCTCTCAAATAAATAAATAAAATATATTGAAAAATGCTTTGTAACTATTTTCCAGGCAGTTTCATATTCGGCATGATCCTACTTCTTCCCCTTGAATGGGCACACTGTAATATATTTTTCTAATACTGTGTTGAGAGATAATTGATTACTTCTTATTTATTTAATCATAACTTGTAACGATCAAACCTTATAAGCATCCTTCAAGCTAAATACTGGCTTTCTTCTCATAATATTCTCACTAAAAATTGAATTTATTGGTTAGTTGTCATATAAAAAAGAAGAGATACTTATATTCTCTCTTTCTCGCCCTCTCTATCCCTACATCTCTCCCTTCCTTCCTATAAGACAAGATCATATATCAGAGGGATATATACTTCTTCTAATGGTGGGAAGCAGACTTCCTGCTTTCCTGTTTTCCAAATCCTCTCATATTCCTCATTAGTAACAGCCTCCCCAGCCAGTGAGTCCTTGATCTGTGATGTGAACATTTCTGAGAGATTTACCATGTTTTATAATACACTAGTTCTCAATCACGTGGCTTTTAGTTTTGTTTTTACTATGACATTTAGTGTGAAATCTCCCCCTAGTAACCACCAAGATCATAAACTGGGCTTCTCCAGGTGTCTCCTCATCAGTGATGCACAAGCCAAGTCTGGGGAGCCTAATACAGTTATCCTGGGTGTCAGGCCATGAGTAGCACTGCCAGCTCTGTGTGGGGCCCCTGGCCTGTCCATACCTGGCCCCCATCTGTTCAAGACAGAGCCATGGCAGTCTGAGTTGAGATGCCTAGACATCACTGTCTAGGTTCATAGTCACCTAAGCAGTAGATATTTGGGAAAGAATGCTGGAGTGCCAAGAAAGAAAATGTATGGTCTCACCATGTCACTTATTCAAACATGAATAATACCAATACAGAAAACTGGCCTGGGAACCCAGCACCCACCCCTATGTTAGATTTATGTTATTGTATTATGAGCAATTATACTCATTCCTAGATAACTTAATAGCATATATTGAGTTTTGATTATGTGTTTTAAAAGACAGCTGGTTGGACGAGGGGAGTGTCTTGGAAGTAGAGCTCTTAGCATGTGCAAGGCCTTGGGTTCAACTTCCAGCACCACACACATACACACACACACACACACACACACACAATAATGAAAAGTACACATAGCTTGTCAATTCTCTCTTTCATTTGTCCTGATCTCAGAGTCTACCACAAGGAAGTACAAACAAAACTGAATGTATCCACAAAGGTACTTATTCAGGTTATATTTATACCAGTGAAATCGTGACATAGTCAGGCCTCCTTGTAGCTTGTCTGATGGTCAGTTTAAACAAACATCCCAGCTGGTGGTGCGGACAGCATCGCATAAACATCCTTCACAGCATGCAGGCACTGAGAGATCAGAGATTTGGATTTTGTATCAGCTTCCCTGCAAATTTCCCTTAAGGAAGATTGAATGCATTTTTTTTTCATTTAAGTGTTATGGATTTTAATGTTTGGAATTGCAGGTATGCCAATACAGAAATATTGTGTTCATTAGAAAGTTCCTACAACCCCTTAGGAAAGGATCATTAGACCTCACCATAGACACTCCAGTAATCATAGACAGTGAGTCAGGACCAGGCTGGATACTTTCTCCTCTTTCTTCAGTTACAGACCTGAAACTTATCTCATTCATCATTTTGTTGCTAGAAGATATGACCATCCATCTTGTTTTAGTGAAACTCATTGTGGTAATAGCTCACTGGAGAAAACGATTTTAGTTTCCCTGCAGCGTGATATAAGTCCACTGGTGAGATGTATCTGACCATGTCTCCTAATTTCGTTTGGGCAGTGTAACTTTATTTTCCCCTGGTAGCATCATTAGTTCGGAAATTGCCACTTAAGTGCTGCAAGCTGTGAGTCCTGTGGTGTTTTGGAGGCGCCGAGCCCCCATTGCACACCACTGAGGCGTGCTGATGTAACTGCTGACAGACATGCCCCTGCGGCGAGTGTTCAAGTCATCACTGCACGTACCAGAAGCAGAAGTTCCAACAGCAATTCCCAAACTACTGTTCTGTTGAGGGTGAAACACTGGGTTTGTGCTCCTGGATAAGTGGTTTCAATGGGAGCCCGTCCTGGAGGCCTGTGATAAGCATATAGGTCATTGGTATCATATATTCAGGCCCCAGGCATTACCAAATTCTTTTATCTAACAAAAAGTAGTCACTGATTTCCTACTCTTGGTTGGTACTTTGTCCCCTGTCAAATACATACATGCCTGTTTTTTAAGAAGTATATATTTTGTAAGAAGAAAGATTTGACTTAAATTACTATATGAGGCACCATTAATACATAAATATAAGTTGATTCAGTTTTGGACTAGAGAGATGACTTAGCAGTTAAGGCACTTGTCTGCGAAGCCTAAGGACCCAGGTTTAACTCTTCAGATCCCAAGCAAGCAGACACACAAAGGTGAGGCAAGCACAAGGTCGCACATGCCCAGTGCAAGTGTCTGAATTTCGATTGCAGTGGCTGAGGTCCTGGTGTGGCAATTCTCTCTCTCTCTCTCTCTCTCTCTCTCTCTCTCTCTCTCTCTCTATCTATCTCCATCTCTAAAAATAAAGAATCATAAGAGTAATGCAAACAAGTAAGAATGCCATTTTGCAAAATCACTGTCATTTTATGTGAAGATTCTTAAGTTCAAAATATTACTAAACGTAATTTGAACCTCATAATTCATGTACAGAGTTGTAACTGAGCAAAGCAAAAAGATGTGCAATGCTTGTGTGTGCTCATGTGCTGAGCATTACAATGTATGGCAAAGAGCTTTATAGAAGGGCACCTCTCAGTCTCAACCCCCGTTGCTTCATTAAATAGCCCCCAACAGAATGAAATAGAGTTAAACAGAATTTCATCAAGCATCCGCTAAGATCTAAGGGCAATACCTTACACATTCTCTTTCTATGAATGTTTTTTATGGAGCTAATAAAAAAAAGTGAATGGAATTTAAGTATCTGAAGACTGGGCTTATTGTGATGTCAAACTTAATTTCTTCTAAAGTATGTTCTGATCACGATTATTTCTAATTAGGAGATGATGTATTAGGTATCTAATCTGCAGCTCACCATCAGTGCGTCTATTTCTCATTTTCTTTTGCTCGTTCTAAGGTCACATGTAGCACCACATGTGTTCATCAGCATTCTGCTTTGAAATATTTTTTTCAGAAAAGAAAGCCAATTTTACACTGATGAAAAGCTGTAGAAAGGATTTTTACTTTGCTATCATTGATGCTTGCTTGGAGACAAGAACACTAAAATAGACCATCTGAGATAGCAAATCAAAAGACTTCTTTCTGTAAATGACATACCTCTGTGAGCTTGGATGGATTTTTTTTTAAATATGTTCCCAGGAAACCCCTCAGCTAGCTCAGCATGGGCCAAACCTCCAGCTGTCTGCCCTGTGCATCACATTCTGATCATGTTGTCATTGTTTCTCAGTGACCAGGACCTAAGAGTAACAGGAACAAACGTGAGGACAATCACAAACACATTACTTGCCCTTTTGATCTCAAGTGCAGATTTGTGATGTCATCTGAAATAAACCAAATCCTAATCTTTCTCTGTCTCTTTGTCATTTCTGCCTTAGTTTTAAGCATCTTAGAACAATACAAGTTCAAGGATCATAACCTAAGCATTGCTCCATCCCCACTCTTCTAACCAAACAGACAAGCTTCTTCAGCCAAATCAAAATCCCTAGAAAGCCTCTTATGACAGCTTTCTGGGTCTTCCCTACCAAAAGTATCCTCACTCACTTGTCTTCTGGTGGGAACCAAATATTTCATTTCTAACCAAGTCCTGTGATAAAGGTGCTCTTAGTTCGAAGATCAAACTTCACAAACCCCTGTCTTGCGTGAGCCAGGGCTCCCCATTATCTCCACTGATAGGTGCCAAGGGCACATGCGGTCACAATGCGAAGCCACACTCTAGTTACATACGTTCGACTCTTACAACCTCCAGTTGAACTGTATCTTAGTGAGCCCTTTGTTCTTGCTTCTACAGCTACCATTAGATTCTTGCATTGATATAATTTACTGATACATGAAGTGTTGAGATTTAGGAATGAAAAATATACATTCTATGAAAACCGAGCTGAATGCTGAAAAAGACCTTATAAAGTAAAGATGCCTTAAATGTTGCCATCAGATTAATGTGAGTGGCCCTGCATTGGGAAACTGGATTTCTAACGCTTCCTTGTACACAGTTCCTGTGTTCTCACTGTGTGACTTTCTCAACTCCACTGGTTTCTTAGTTTCCTAAATCAGAGCTAAGCACATGAATGGAAACGTGCCCCAGCATGCGCACAGTGGGGATATCACCTCCCTGCTTGTGTCCCGTACATTTGACAAGCGTTTGCTTTAACTTTCCAACCCCCGTATCCAACCATAGCAGTGTAGTTACTTGAGGTTTACGCTGAGGATTTTTTTTCTAAATACAACATTTAAAAATTTTTCTTATGTGCTGCAATTCCAGTGTTTGCCCAACTTTGTCTTTTGTTTCTGGGCTTCTTGTTTTTTTTTGTTTTTGTTTGTTTATCCATTTTAGTTCAAATTTGAATCTTTATTTTTGTCAGCAAATTCCATACCTTATCTTTGTAGCTTTACGTTAACGTTTGGAGTATCTCTTTGTTAGTCTTTCAAACAATATTATCAAATTGACATCATGCATGCATTTTACCAGCATTCTTAATGAAATCATTTAAAATTAATGGTGAAAGTGCCATGAGGTGCAGGGAGAAAGCCCAAGTCCAGGACTCTTACAATTAGTGCACCATGAAGGTGTTCGTTTGCTCAGTTACAAACTGCATCTTTCTCTGTCTCGTCCACAGAGAGGCCATGAAAGACTGCTCCATGCCATACTTAGCCCACGAGCCTTTGTTTAAGGCAAGCTCCAGTCCTCAAACCTGGTAAACCCTTTTTCAAAACTGTCAATGCGCATGCCCATGACATAGTCAGAGATAACCGTCTGTAAGGAGGCTGTAGGCAAATTAATAACCAGAAGAGCACCCTGCAGAGAACTTAGGCAGTTTTAAGAAGAAAGGCAAATTGTCAATAAATGTAGGAGCAAACAAAAAGCCTACTGTTATTAAAAGCCAACTATAACTTAGCAACAAAGTAACTGTTCTTCCAAATGTGTTAGCTTTCTCTTTAAGTAATAGCTAGTATTACAAAAGGAAGAAAGTAGATGACCACTTGTAGTGGTCCACACTTGTAATCCTTACTACTCAGATGGTTAAAGCAGGTGGAACATGAGTTCAAGGCCAGCCTGGGCCACATAGTAAAACACTGACTCAGAGTAAAATGAGTAACCCCTCTGGGGGTATAAAATGCTTGGCTAGCATACAAAGGCCATGGCTTCATTTGCCAAGACCACAAGAAAGAAAGGTCTGTAGATCAAAGCACAGGGAGTAGGACTTGTTAGCTCTTTTCGGGAATAGTTCTTGACAGAATATGCCAAAAAGTCTCATAAATCTTGCTTTCAATCAATAATTAAACTTTGAGTGATTTAATCCTGAGAAGACCCAGATGTTCAGATACATATAAGAATATTAATTGCATCCTGTCATTACGAAGAATAGAATATATTCTGGATGCCCAGCAATTGTGAATTTCTTAAGCACATCCAATCCTATGCACTGGGGCAAAACTATGAAAATACTTTAAATCAGAGTCTATAGCAGTGGTTTTCATCTCGTTAATGCCACCTGCACTTGATTGATACATTACGTACATGTGTTTTACACATACATACATATGTACGTGCATACGGACTCTACTTATGTGTGTTTACATGGACATGGAAGTAAAACATTTCCTAGACAATGTATTCCCTTATAAGGTACAGTTCATTTAAATGTTTTCTGAGCTATAAAGTTTGATATTTCCCCATATGCATTTGCAGCTCTCTATGTAGAATTTCTTACATACTAATTGGAAAAAAAAATGTCATTTTAGAAGAAAAAATATGCATAACATGGAAAGCTGATTAAAATATGAGTTAAATATACACGTTACTCAATAAGCCATAATATTATGCACATTATAATCTCAGCCTGCTTTGAATTTTTAAAAATGTACTTTTTAATAAAAGAGTAGAAGGGTAGATTAGCTGGTAAGTAATTATATTTCAAGCAATCTTTTTTCTTCCTTATATTTTTCTGTGTTTACCTCATTTTTCTCTCGTGGATGTATAGTACATGTGTTATGTGGAAATATTTTTAAGTAAGGCAATGAAAGTATTTGGCTTTCCATGATCTTTCTCAACCCCCCCCCCCCAGAAATCTAGTGATCAGTTGTCAATCAGCACTGAAGTGTGCAGTTATTTATAGTCTATCTCTTTTGAGTTTGTTAGGCAACATCAGCTATAGAATCCTCTTTCTTGCTTTCTTTCTTAAATTTCAAAACATTGAGCTTATGTTTGCCATTACTTGGACAGTCTCCATAGTTTTGCTGGAAATTTCCAATTTACTCTGAAAACTCATTTGTAAGTTTACCTAGAAGCTAAATCAAGAAAAATCAACAGCCTAGCTTCAATTTCTTTTCTCCATCTTCCCACCTGAAAACATCCAGATTTTGTTGTGCGTTTGCTTAGCCTTCAGAACGTCCCAGCATCCCTCCCCATCACTCTACCCCTGTCAGCACAGCCCCTCGCCTTACTGAGCCTCCCCTCCTCTAAGTAAAAGTCACGAAATCTCAAGACAAAGTGGAATCCCTTTCCTCTCATTTTCAGAAAGTTCTTCCTGAAATGAGATTTCCATTCAAGGTGCTTAATTCGTGCAAGTAATTAATTATTCACTGGGGACTTTTATAATAGTCATGTCATTTGACAGCTGCCAGTCGATTTACAGGCTAGATAACTTACAAAATGATGCCCAGTGGCATGTAAGTGCACAAATACACATTTATGAGCAAGATAAATTGAGAGAGGGGAATGGCAAGATGCAAGAGGCAGAGGCACGGGTGGGAAGCTCATCACTGAAGAGTAGGTAGCATATCCAGAGAGGGGACTGTGGCTGAAAGAGTGGCAGTGGCCAAGGCAGGCTGAAAATTCAGGTTATTACGTAACAGCAGGCAGAGTCAAAAACCAGAGAAGCCAGATTATGAATAATTTTTGAAACCAGGACAAAGGCATTTATATTTATAAGTGGAGCAAGAGTTTTGCACACCATGGCAGCAATAGCACAGAGTTCTATTTAGTTTAGTTCAGCCTCATCTGTGAGCATTCTCTATGTGGCCAAGTAGTCAGCGCTGTTGACATCATAGTACAGAGCTAGACATTTGCCAGACAGGGAGATCACACAAACCAATATACAAGTAGTATCCTCACCATTCCTATGGGACAGTCTAAGATGTGCTTTCAAGTAAACAGAAACATGTAGGAGAGACTTAGAGGTACTGACAGGACATCAAGTAGTAGGAATCCTAACAGAATAGCAAGAGTTGTAAAGTTAAACTAAAAAGACAAACAAGGGTGGTGGTGCCCTTCTCTTCCTTTTGGCCATGTAATAGCCTGACCAAATGTTTCTCCTCAGTCTGCTCCATGTGCCCTGCAATCTTTTGACCATGCTAAAAGCCACAGACTCGGTTGATCACACAAATGTAGCTTCCCACGCTTCCTCTGAGGACAAGGGTGTGCAAGAGAGGAAAGCGCAAGGTTGCGTCTATGTCCCCATGGCCCCAGGCCCCTGCACTGTGGCTAGGAGTGCGGCCTCCTCACTCAATCCTACTATCTCAGTTCTCCTTGTTTTACCTTTCTGTTACTACTGTAAGGCAAAGGATGATTTTTACATTAATTTAAAATTCATAACTATGGACAGTTCACTTGGAAAAGTTATGAACAAACACATAGGCCAGGCCCAGTGACAGAAGCCTATAATCTCACTAACTCAGAAGCTGGGGCAGGAGAAAAGCAGGGTCAAACCCTTTTTGTGGGCTACAGAATAAGTTCAAAGCCAACATGGACAATTTAGCAAGACCTTATCTCAAAATAAACAAGGGGAAAGAGGGCCAGGGATATAGCTCAGTGATGGAGTACTTCTAGAACGTGTGAGGCCCTGGGTTCAGTGTGTAGCAACACTCCCCCACCACACACACAAACTTCATCGGTTTGTGTTTGATGGATAGATTGAATTTTTTGAAGGAAGAGGTTTGCTATAGTTTTGCAGACAGAACAAGCTCTCACTTCTTATGCGATAATTGTATTATGGGTCAAGAGAAGGCTCTATATTGTACTCACCCAGGTGCCATGTGAAGCTCATTTTGTGGTGAAACTGATAACGTGCTCATTTTTGTAGCAATTCTGCCCATCAAACAGACATTGAAAAGTCTCATACCATCTTGAGTTTGGGATTTGTTCTGTCTGTGTTTGTCTTACCCTATATATTTCTGTTTCTCCTGCAATGCATTCCCTTTAGACTCTCACAGGTAGCATCTAAATTATCCTACCTATACGTAACCGCATCGTCAAAAAGTAGATAAAGCCGGGCGTGGTGGCGCACACCTTTAATCCCAGCACTCGGAGGCAGAGGTAGGAAGATCGCCATGAGTTCGAGGCCACCCTGAGCCTGCATAGTGAATTCCAGGTCAGCCTGGACTAAAGCGAGACCCTACCTCAAAAAAAAAAAAAATAACATTTATATAGCATGATTAAAGTATTGTAAGCAGTTTGGTAGATGAATGCTATTGGCAAGGGAATTTTTTCATCCCTTTTAACTTTTAGAAGTGAGACTTAGCCATGACAACTTCTGGCATTCTTCAGCTTGGGAAAAGTAGGAGAACATTGGCAGGTGCTGATTCCACACAACTTCTAAGGAACTGCCTAAAAATGGCTGCTCTAAATGGCCAATGTATGCATGTATGGCCAGTTCATTCTCTCCTGGGGAAAGGGGGCAGTTTCATCTTCCCCTCAAACCTCCCTTATAGAGTGAGCAAGGGAGAGTGTGCCCGGAGCACTGGACGCTAGAGGCAGGCAAGTCCTCTCTCACAGACTAAAGGAGGCATGCTACATACAAGGTTTTCAAGTACATCCGGGTACTTTAGGTCTCTGAAGCTGGGTACCTGACTGGACATCCATCCTATTTGCTTCCACTCCTGTCAAGACCTCAAGTTCTTTTCACTGTTAGTTGTACCCAAGATCACTTTTTAATTGTTCCTCTACAGAACCAATCTCCTTATTGCCAGTTGTTAACTTCTTATCACACTGAGATGTGTGCATATATTGCCCCATTTCTGCTCATTGCTCTGCTGTGATCTCGGGCCCTCAGCTTTACTGTGACATTGTATTTATCTGTGGCCATCTGTGACAGAGAAGTTTTAAGTCATTTCTTGGGACAAGAGCTGGAAAAGTTAAAGTTTTGCCACACCCCACTTTTAGTGAATTTCACTTCACACCAAAGGATTTTTCATGATTTATAGGAATTTGAAAACAGAAAAAAAAATGTAGAAAGAGATCCCTGTTCCTCTTTAAGATTAAATTTATAAAGAAAAATGACAGGTGTTGCCATAGTCTAAATAGAAAGTGACTTGTGCCTCAGTTTTAAATGGCTTCTTTTTCCACTATAGCTGCTTAATTCATCTTTCCAGAATATTGAACCAAATTATGACAATCTAGCTTTAAAATAGCTTTATTTTAGCATCATTCTGCTAGTCGTCTGTTCTCTCTGTGTCCCACACACAACATTAGAAAAAGTAAGCCCTTTTGAAGAGCCCTCTTCCATCTCAGGATACATATTTGCATGTGTATGCATTTGTATCAATAGCACACAGACTGCAGGAGTAAAAATGAGAAATAGCATAGTATTTAAGTATGGAAATGTACTTTTTAAATTTCAATATTATTTAGTCAGTGTATTTTCTAGTTTCTGGTTGGAAAAGAGTGTAATGTTAGTCTTCAGATCATTAGAAGTTTTCTGTACTTGTTAAGTTAATAACAGTTACCTTGGGTCTGGGTGGACTAAGAGGTCATATAAGTGATTGCATTAGCAGCAGTGATAACTTAGGTCCTTTGGCTTTGCAGGCAAGAGCCCTAACCACTAAGCCATATCTTCAGCCCTCCAGGAATATTTCTAAGTTATTTACTTGTATCAGTGTTCAGAACTAGGTGATCTACTATTATCCTCGTTTTATGGATAAAGAAACAGGTATTATAGTGGAAGTGGTCTTCATCTATTCAGGCTGCTGCAACACAGTGCCCTTCACTTGGTGGTTTATATACCACAGTATTTAATTCTGATAGTACCAGAGGCTGAGAATCCAGCCTCAAGATGCCAGAAGCTTCCATATCTAATGAGGGCCCATTATGAGGGCTCCTGCTCATAAATGACATTTGCTCATTGTGTCTTCACATGGTGGAAAGGCCAGAGGAGCTGACTTGGATGTCTTCTGTAAGACGTTTGCAGGCAGGGAGTGCACACTGTGCTGGTGACTCACTGACCAGCAGCTTTGTGTTTTGCCCTTTCCCTTATCATGAAGTAACTAAAATCTAGCCTGGTAGAAAATGTCTTGGTTGGGCATCTTCCACTGTCAGCTGCTGAAGCTATGCTGTGAGCCCTTTTCCAGCTATAAGAAAACAGGGCTTATAGTTCACTGCTGCTATTCCTATCAGCAAATGGTCCTTATCTGTAACTATGTGGGATATAAAGAAAGGTAATCAATTGTGAATTATGGAATTACTAATACTTGCTAATAATTATGAAATTATCAGGTTTTTTTTTTAGGTAGGTTTTTGCAGCTCAGGATGACCTGGAATTCACTATGTAGTCTCAGGGTGGCCTCAAACTCACAGTGACCCTCCTACCTCTGCCTCCTGAGTACTGGAATTAAAGGTGTACACCACAATGCCCAGCCAGTTACTTAAACATATTATTATTTGCCTAATATGTGGCTGCTATATAAAATTATATGTGAAATTCTAAACCCTGACATGATAGTACTAGGAGGTAGGACTTGGAGGCCAGACATTAGATCATAAGAGAGGAGGCTGAGGCCAAGGAGATGGCTCAGTAATTAAAAGCACATGCTCTGCATGCCTGCTGACCCAGGTTTGATCCCTAGTCCCCACCTAAAGCCAGACACAAAGTGGTACACATGTCTATAATCCCAACACACCTACAGCATGGGGGTATGGAACCAGAGAATCCCTAAGTTCACAGACCAGCTAGTCTGGCCTCAGCAGCAAAAACAAAACAAACAAAGAAACAACAAGAAGAAAAACAACCACAGGAAGGATACCAGTTTTATTTAAAAGATTGAGAACAAAAATGCATATACAAGTAAAGGACCCCTTACTAGCAAGTTCAGAAATTGTCAATGGGAGTAATGAAAAGAGGGCTATCTCAATTAGAATGGTCAGGAATTAGCCTGCGTTTCGAACTTAAATATAGAGGCTACCATTTTTTAAAAAATATATCTGGTTCACTATGCAACTAGTTTCTTGAGGAAAATAATCAAGAATTACTTCAAGAAAGTAATAAATAGTCATGAATATAATAATACTGTTTATATAGAATTCTTTACAAATTTCATAGTCCTATGAATGCTCAAAATGTTTGAGTGTGTGAAAAATTATATTGTAGTGATACTTGGACGTACACATTGTTAATAGAATCCAAAATAAATGTCATTAAAATAAATAAATACATAAATAAATGTTTAAAAACAGAGAGGGAGTTTTATAGACTGGATTAGTGACTTTATAAAAGGATTCCCCGAGAGCTTCTTTGCTTCTTCTGGCATGGATAGACACAAGAATTTACTCTCTGTGTACCACAGGAGACCCTCACCAACTATTCCACATGCAGACTCCCAGAACTGTGGGACGTTTCTGTTGCTTGTAAGCCACGCCGTCTGTTTTCTTGTTACAGTAGCTACTTCACACTAGGCAGATGGGCAGGAGTGGTGTTTCTCCTCCAGCCTTTATCAAACTGAGCTGCATTAGATAGCAAGTCAAGAAGGCTATTACCATGACTGTGGTCTCCTAAATAGTACGTTCTTCAAAAATTATTTTGCCTCCCTTATTGTTTGATACTTTCAGAAGAAAAACATCAATTAAATAAATGGGCTACTTAGTTTTAAGTATAAAACCTAAGTTGTAAGTATAAAAAGTTAAAAGAAGGACATGTAAATGAGAGATTAAATAATCTATATTTTTATCAAAATGTCAAATTTCTCATATCTCTAGAACACTTGTAATTACTAGGAATAAATTGGCTTTTAAAATTTCAAAAAAATGAAAAAAAGAAAATAGTATATGTATTAGGATGTTAGCACAATTTGTGGAACTAGAATATGACATTTTCTGGAGTTGGGGTTGGAGGAAACCAAATGGGATAGGACATTAAAAAGTTGAGGGTTTGCAATAGGGAGTAAATATATTTTTATCTCTACTTGCACAATTGGCCAACTTTTCTCAATTAACTGTACAAGGGAGGGAATGTGCTCAGTCTGCAGTCTCCACTAGTCATACCCTCAATATGCATTTTATTAAATTAAATCCTAGCCAATATTTTTCTTGATATTTATTAATGCAACTCTGAATTCACAAAATGCATTCACATTGTTGTCTTTGAAAGGAGCTTGCTCAGACTTGCTGTGAGATGTTGATTATGGTGGAGGACTTAGATGTTGCCTTGCTCAGCCTCCATGAAATGTTTATGGATATGTTTATGATTTGCTAATGTGTACTGTGATGCCATCAGTCTGTTTGCAATGGGAGGAGGTGGCTGGGAGAGGAGGGAGGGGAAGCCATGTGTTCGATGTGTTGGTGGATGGGAGGGGAAGGGAGGGAGAGGTTTTACCATGATATTTAAACTCCGGTGAATTTAAAGGGTTTAGGTTGGAGTGGGACAGGGGGTGTGGGGTGTGGCAGGTACAGCTCAGTGCCACAGTATGTGTTTAGCATGTGTGAGGTCTTGGGTTTGATCCCCAGAGAGTGCTGGTTCAGTTTTGAACCTTTCGCAATCAGCAAGAGTAACTAAATGCGACAAGCAAGCAGGTTTTCAGTGATCATACCTTTCCTTTCTCTTTTGTTCATTTTGTTTTTTTTTTCCTCAGGGGAAATCTCTCACATCCAAGAGGTTAACAAGCCTTGTTCAGTCTTACTAAAAAGGATCACCTTGTGACGTGGAAGCAGGATGGAGTCTTTGCACATACCTTGTAGCTTCTTGCTGTTACCTGGAGCTGAGGATGTTAGACCAAGATGTTGCATGAACGGAGGGCCTGAATTGTTCTTTTCTGTGTGTACATTAAGGCTCTACCATCGCCAAGGGACTCTGCCATCTCAATGCCTCTACTTCAAACTGTTGTCTGCTTTCTCCTCCTCTTACTAAGCTATCGAATATGTGTCTGTTTCCTTTTTAACAAGTTCAAGTGAAGTAAAACTTTTTTTTTTTTTTTTTTACCCTTTTTCTCTCTTAAAGCTTCTGCTAGACACACAGTTCACTGAAAATTCAGTCATTCACAACCTGGGAGAATTGTTAAAGAAAAAAAAAAGCATATATCAATAAGTATACACATGGCTTCACATGTATCAAACAATACATTAGCACAGAAAGTCTCATCTCGCCAATGTATTCACAGTCTGAAACAAGCTCATGTCCTTGTCTGTTGTCTGTACAGTCTCTGTTCGTGTTTCTTGCATTTATTTTTATACCATATTTAAATAAGAAATACCTTTGACTCCAAATGTATCAAAGTTGACCTCTTCTCTGTAAATTTGTGTATGTTTATATTGTTGTTTTATCTTTCATTAAAAGATGCAGAATCTCGTTGTTTTTGTAACTTTGGTCTTTGGTGCTAACTGTACAAGAAAGCGAAAACAACTCACACATAGCCTTAGAAATGGGACTTAAGTTGTCACCCTAAAGTGGATCTCAGGTTTACACAGCAGCTTGGGGGCGTATGGTATCAGGCACTGCACCCTGGAAGCATCTCCCTAAGGCTAGAGGACAGGGCTGACCTGGGACCAGGGCAAAGGTTCTTCTCCCATGGAAAAACACCACAAATCAGCTTTCATTTTCAGAGCTATCTGAGGAGGACTTTCTGACTCGTTAGGAATATGACTCTCTGTTGTGCTTGTGAATATTTCGGTTTGAATGAGGTAAGACTTGTGTGTGACTTTCCAAACCAAAAACTGATTATTTCTTTCAAGCATAATTCCAAAAAATACCCAAGGTCAATGTTTCCAAGCTTTCCAGATATTGCAGATTCTGTTTAAGAATCAGATGGAGTTATTAACACTGAGTAGTTACCAGGTATCTGCCACTGTATTATGGGCTGTTAATTTTCTGGTGGCTGTGACAAGATGCCTGACAAAAGTACCTTTGGCAGGAAGGTTTTCATATGGCTTACAGCCAAGGAGTTTCCAGCTCCTCATGGCTGGGAAGACATGGCTTTGGAAGCATGGGGCAGCTGGCCACATTGGGTCTGTAACCCAATATGGAATAAAGAGCACGCAGGAAGGGAAACCCTGTTATCAAACCTCAAGGTGACACACTTTCCCCAGCAAGGCTCCACTTCCTTAAGTTTCTACAAAATTCCCAAACCGCTACCAGCTGGGGACCAAGTATGCAAGCACATGCGCCCATAGGGGCATACTTGATTTAAACCACGCATTCGAATCCCAGAGAGAGCTTCATATGCCCATAAAATTCTCACATTCAATCCTCACATTAGCTTTCTAAAACCATTTCTGCAATCTTGAGAATACTGAATGAAAGAGAGGTTCAACAACTTGTTTGAAGTCACATGGCCAAATGTTGAGTTGAAATTGTAGGAAAGGGAAAAGCGCTTCCCTTCAATCCTTCTACGCTCTCAGGTGGGTCTCCGTAACACAGGACCAATGCACAGAGAAAGCACAGAGGTTATGCATGATGGGTGATTTGATGGGGAAATGAGGACCGAAAGAGAATAACCCTAACCCATAAAAATCACCCATCATGCATAACCTGTGGTTCTGCACATTTGACAAAAGCAGAAGGGTCATGGGAAAATTTGAAAAGACCAAGGGATGGCAAGTGGGGGAACCAGCCAGACATAATTGTTCAGCTTCCTCTCACCATCCTCCCTTCTTCAGAGGCATGCATCCATCCTCTTGTGCTCCGTGTAGGCAGACCATGTCTCACATGAGGATCTCACGATCTGATTCTTAGGAAGTTCATACAATCCTTCCTGCCCCTACAATGTCTCAGATTCCCTCAGCTTAAAATATTCAACACAACAGGAAGTCATAATATATCTCCCTAATGCCACCAGCACACAAATCCAGGTGGTCTGACTTCAAGTCCTGATATACTATACCTGTTATAACTCATATTAATTTGGGGGGTGGGGAGGAACTTATAGAACATCCACTTTTCACAGAAGAAATATTTTTGCTGAATTGCAGGCCATTCTTTTTCCACTTCTGGAGCTCATTCGTAGACCTAGGTAAGAAACTCGACTCCCTTTGAGGATTGAATCTGTGATGCAAAAGACTGATGATAGACAGGGAGTCCTGATTTCCTTGTTTTTACATATGCCAAGGATGAAAAAAAGAAATAAAAGAAGATCAAGCTATTCAGGAATACTAATTCTACAGGTAAATTTAAATTCCGAGAAACCAGATGGCATCTTCCAGTTAATTAAACCACCACTAAATGAGAGAGACTTGATAAGAGAAATTTCCAAATAAGCTATAATATAAAGAATGTAAACAAAGAAAGATTTAAATGATATATTTATTTGGCTTCTTAAAATGGTACATAAAAGCCGGGCGTGGTGGCGCACACCTTTAATCCCAGCACTCGGGAGGCAGAGGTAGGAGGATCGCCGAGAGTTCGAGGCCACCCTGAGACTACATAGTGAATTCCAGGTCAGCCTGAGCCAGAGTGAGACCCAACCTCGAAAAACCAAAAAAAAAAAAAAAGTACATAAAATGCAATTAAGTTAATAGACTTTCTCCTTTAAAAATACAATTCAGAACAGCCTCAGATAGCCCATATGGAAGCTACAATGAAACTCTAGGTAACAAACTTACTATTTGAAGGAAAGCAATCACTGTATGCAAGAATATAGCATATAAGCAATGAGTGTTGCACAGATTTGATGGTTTATTTCACTGGCTCTTACACACACTTTGTCCATCTTTGGAAGTCCATTTTTATTTGCAATTCTAATGCATGATTCATGACGAAGAGAAAGGCAAAGATGAGCAAAAGGAAGCAGAGAAAGGCAAGTACCTCTCAGCAGGAATGAATGAAAATATTGCGGACTCGTCTGCATGTATATAGCAGCTCCTGCACCTCATGGCTCCACTTGGTAGAGTTTAGATATTCAAATGAGGGATTGCAAGAACAGCTATGGCGTTCCTTGCCTTTAACTCCTAGGATCCCTTAGCAATCCAGGACCAGTTAGATTATAAAGCAGAGAACAAAAATTCTCTTCAAGCTTACATGGAATAAAATGTTTTTAAAGGCAACTTTCTACATTTACACCACCTTTACAGTTGTCCTTCAATGACTCAGTGTTTCTATACTTAGATTGTAGAGGTATTGAAATCATTGTCATTGACCCATTTTTTTTTCCATTTACAATGTTGCAATAATGGTTTCTGTGGATCTGCAAAAAATAACCACATACGTATAATATATATAATTTTCCACTTAAATAGAATAACAAAAATATATCCTGCAGGGTTACCTAACATATGTGCTGATGGGTGCAGCAAAAAGGAATGAATGCAGAAAAGTTCGCTCTCAAAAGTGACACATATGTCTGACTTGATCCAGTTGCCCTGGACTTATAGCTCCCCTTCTCTCCTGTTTGGGCTGTCAGAGATAAGGTGACCGAGACAGGGCTCCACACGGGTACCCCACCCTCAGCAGGCTACAGAGCTCCCCTAGTCATTTAGGGACCTCAACTCAGGAAGAACCAGGGATTCCTAGCTTCAGTGCTGACAGAAATTTCAGGACTAGCCTGCGGAAAGCAGAACTGAATATTTTATTAATGATATTTTAATACATGCTTAAGCATGAAGATGAAGAGAAATACACTCAGAAAGAAAGACACACCCAATTGCATGTGTGTCTTCCCAAGGGAGAGTAATAGAAAGACACACCTAACTAAGGAACGGAGGCCTGGGGTCCTCAAGGGGAGGGGCAATCAATTGTCTTGGCATTAGCTGTATATATCATTTTTGTGGCTCTCAATTTACATCCCAAAGGGTTACTAAGAAGCCTTCCCCCCCCCCTTTCTTTCTTTGTACACAGGTGAGATTACAGGGTGACTCTAGAGATGCCTTGGGTGGAAATCTATTCTTATACAGTGAAACGGAAGCCCTAAGGGCTGCACAAGAGGTTAGGTATGATTCTTTTCCCTGCAAATGGGGTTGCTGGTGAGATTCCTAGAAAGTTACAGGCTTACAGCTGGAAAGGGAAAGGGGCCTAAAATTGTTGTGAACCATGCTGGTATTGTTCCTCCTCTGAAGAAAGGCTCCTTGCTGGGGGATTTCAGACACCTTTTCCTTCTCACGTTCTGATAATTTTCTCTGTCTTTCCTGCCTCCCAGTGCTCACTTGTCCTTATATGATGGACTAGTCTTGGCTGCTAGCATGACTTTATTGAATTCATTTTAGTACATGCATCGATTATCTCCATATCCAACTATGTATTTTGCAAGTACATATTGAATTTGCAGTGGTTTTACTGTCACCCATGACAACCACTTTGCTTATTTTCAGAATTCTTTCTGAAAGTATTAACTGGAGATGGCATGCCTGTATCAGTCAGGGTTCTCTAGAGGAACAGAACCAATGGAATGAATATGCATTACAAAAGAATTTATTAGCGTGGCTCTACATGAGATTGGCTGGGCGATCCAACAATAGCTACGGGCTAGGGAATCTGAGAACACGGTAGCTGTTTAGTCCACCAGGGTGTCTGCCTAGGCAGTCTCAGTCTGGCACTGGAGGCCTGAAAGATTCCCGGGTGAAGCTCGGTCCTATTGTCCACACAGGGTTGTAGCAGCGGGGTGAGTGTGAGCACGAGCAGGAAGCTCAGCAGCTAGGCGCAGGGCTGCGTGTTCTCTCAGAGCACCTTTAAAACAGTTCACCACAGGAAGGGCTGCCTACTGTGGGGAAATATTTCTTCCCTTCAGCTGATCCTTTCTGTAAACGCCCTCACACACTTGGCCAAGAGGCATGTTTCAACTTGATTTCTTGTGGGTCCCTAGATCCTCAGGGCCGCGGTTCCCCAAAGGCATCCAGGCAACGGTGGGGAGCATGGTCTTGAGCAGCCGTGAGCATGATGAAAGAACCACTTTTGGGAGGCAGTCTCAGTGAACAGCTGGTATATCCATCAGGGAAATGGGTTTGTAAGCAGTTGAGAGGGGGAAGAGGGTCCTAAGGGGATTGATGTGTACAAAGGTTGCTAGCCAATGCCTAGCGACGTTCAATCCAGCACATAGGAAGAGTCAGGTGATCTACATAGTGGTGCAAAGACAGTCGCAGGGTCGCTGTGTGAAGGCTGCTGGCTGATAAGGAGTTTCCTAGGCAACTGGACAAAGGTCACAGGGCTATGGGCAGAGCCTAAATTCAGGTGTGCCTGGCTTGGAGGGGGAATGGCCTCCTGTAGCCTGGGGGATCCTTAGCCATGCCTGGCAGCTCAGGCCCCACAATTTCTGGGCTAATCAAGTTGACAGTAGAAAAGAAACCACCACAACATCCCTCTCCTAAGCAATTAAAAAAAAAACAAAACAGCACATGGTGGTGAAGAAAGTAAGGAATTTAAGTGTCGGGAGAAGGATGAAACTCATTGCAAACACTGTGTCTCACACATTTTGTTGTACAAAACTATGCATTTGCATCTTTGTATTAAGGATTTTATTCCTGGGGCTAGAGAAAATGACTCAGCAGATGAGGCACTTACCTCATAGGTGTGAGGACCTCGGGTTAGAGCCCCACACCCATGTCAATGTTGGGTGGCAATGGAGGCCCTCACACAATCCCAGTGCTTTGGAGGCAGAGACAGGGACGCCCCCGGGAAGCTGACTGCACAGGCTAGCCAAGTAAGTGAGGCTCAGTTTCAGGCAAGAGACCTTGTCTCAATAAGTAAGATTGATAGTAACCCAAGAAGACAAACAACTTCCAAGTTCAGGCTTACACACACACACATACACATATGTGCACACATATGTGATCACATATTCACTCACACACATACACACACAAGGAATTTTTATTCCTGACAATTTACTTTGAGAAAGACACACAAAAAAGGAAGCACACATAAAATATTATCAAAAATCAGACTGAGACAGAATTTGCATATGTCCTTGGATGTTTAGGGAAGTTTCTCCGGGAGCTAAGCTGCAATGCATTTGTAACTTTATTTTTAAGAAGGTCATTAGTAGCTGAGCACACATGAAAACTTCTTGATTAATAAATTCATGAATCTTAATGTCTTTATTAGGTTATAAGGCCTTAATCATTTCACACTTGTCTGGAAATCCAATACATCAGAGCATGTTTAATATCTTTTAAAGGTTAATAACATCTTACTCTAATATTGGTTGAAAGGATTAAGATAATATATGCAAATCACTGAGCACAGTGGCTGTTACATAATTGGTAAAGAAATACTGTCAATTTTACTCTCTCCTCTTTCTTTTTTCTCTCCTAACAGGCATCTTTTTTATTTACTTGAGAGAGAGGCAGAGAGAGAGGAAGGAAGAAAGTGGGCATGCCAGGGCCTCCAGCCGCTGCAAATGAACTCCAGCCACATGTGCCACATTGTGCTGCTGGCTTACATGGATCCTGGGGAATCGAACCTGGGTCCTTTGGCTTTGTAGGCAAGTGCCTTAACTGCTAAGCCATCTCTCCAGTCCCCAAAAGGCATCTTTATACACAGATACTCACACATCCCTTATAGTCAAGGTGGAGTTAGGGGTGAATCTCAGGGAATCAAAACTGAGAGGATAATCAGGACATCAGGAGCCTTGTGAAAGACCAGGAGTATAGACCTCTGTGACAGGACTTTGAAAACACATCAGATAATGTCCAAATAACATGGGGACAAAAATGTAAAAGAAATGGATAACCTAAGAAAAGTCAAGAAGACGATGTCCTGAAGGAGTAGATTCTAGGATCTGAGGCTTGGGAAACAGCATGACTTTCTCAAAGGCACCTATGGCATCATGGTGTATAGAATCAAAACCTTATAGGAGATTTGCTGATATGACAGTAGATGGTAATAGGTGTAATGTGACAGCAGAAAGTTACCTGATAGTCATGTCACTAGGGGACACAAGATCCCTGTTGCAGATCCTTGGGCTTGCAGATGGAAACCAATTTTAAAACAGGCACTGAAAGGAACTGGAAAGCTGATTTGTTGGAGTTGGAGTGAGGAGTAACAGCACAGCCAAGCTGCTGGGAGAGAGGGAACAGCGAGAGGAGAAAGAGAGGAAGCCATGCTGTTAGGAGTCAAGAAGATGGGAGGGCTCAGCAGTGGACATCTGCAAGCAGCTCCAGATCAAGAGGTCAGAGGGAGGGAGAATGCCCTGAGCAGCAGAGCAAGCAGGCTTAGGATTGCAGCAGGTGTCAGGAGAAGGGAGATAGAAAGAATGAGAAGGCATAGAGTCAAAAAGCAGATAGACTTAGCACTGAGAGTCTGTTAGCAGCTTTATTCAGGGAGAAAGTTTGGAGTATAGAAGTACATATTTCATTAAAGGGATAATTATTCCTCCCTTCTTCTTATCCAATCCTTAAGTGCTTCTTATTTCTTTCCACCTTTTGGTTTTAAAATGCTTTTCTTGGGGTTGGAGAGATCGTTTAGCAGTTAAGATGCTTGCTGCAAAGCCTAAAGACCAGGGTTTGATTCCCTAGTACCCTAGTACTCACATAAAGCCAGGTGCACAAAGAGATGCATGCATCTGGAGTTTGTTTGCAATGGCTAGAGGCCCTGGCATGTCCATTTTATCTCTCTCTCTATTTCTTTCTCCACCTCTCTTCTATCTCCACTTCTCTTTCCTTGCAAATAAATAAATAAAATATTTTTAATATGCTTTTTTTTCTTGACATGTGAATTCCATATACTTCTCTGGCCATAGAAAGAACCTGATATTTATACCAAAAGAGTGTTGCCAATCACTGAGCAAGCCATTTGTGAAGAAGGTTACAGAACATTAATGATGCTGTTTGTCAACATGTTCTTATCCATGTGTCTCCTGTGAAGGTTCCTGACCTGAGAGAGACACATTGTGTATCTCAGAAAGAATGTCATCAGCCAAGGGTCATGCTGTTGCACCAGAGAAAGCTGACAGAGGTGGCCATATGTCTCACAGAGTGCCTGAGAAGATGCTGTTAGTTCCTGCCTTGCTAGTAGCATCCCCCATCAAATAGATTTCTGGCCCTGTGATAAATTACCTAATACAAACAAGTTATAATGAGGGAAGGTTCCTTGTAACTCATAGTTGTAGAGGCTTCAGTCCATGGATTCTTGCCTGTGGCAAAACTATAATCTCATTGCATGAATACCTGACCAGAAAGTACTGTTCATCCCATGGTGGCTGGGAAACAAAGGAAAAGAGTGAGAGAAGGAGAAAATGCTGGGGTCCATATAATCCTTTTAAAGGCATACTAAAAATTATCAAATACCTTCCAGTGGGTCCTACCAGCTAAAGGTTCCTCACTAATGCCAAAGACTGACCACCAAGCCCTTAGTAAACGATCTTAGGAGATTGAAACCATACTATACCTACCTTTCCCATTACAGAATGTGGAAGATAAGTTGCCTGAACTCAAAGTAGAAGATAGAAATGTGTATCTTCCCTGCACACACTTTTGTGGATATGCCCTTGATGATACAAGAAATTGGGTATCAATAACCCTATAGGAAGATTGGCATCAGAGGTCTGTGAGGCTCTGTAACTTATAGAATCCATGGTACAATGGCCAGATTGCTTGGCATGGACATGATCAAGTCCAGGGTAGATGATGGTCCCACAAAAGTGGTATTTGAACAGTTATGGTTTCAAAACTCTGACCAAAAGAGACTCAATATATCACATTGAGTGTGTCCTCAGAATCACTGCCAGGGGCCATAGGGACTGAGTTGGCTTTATGGGCAATATAGCAACTAGACACAGTGGGTTCCTCATAGCAGTTCTACCTAGGCCATACAGACACATTAAAGACTCAACTTCAGGAGCAAATAGCAGTGCTCATTCTCCATCACTGCCCTCTGAACTCCTTTCTACTCTTGGCCTTCTAAACACATCCTGTAAACCTCTATTCTTTCCAAATTGCAATGATTTAAAAACTTTCAAAACTAACCAACACATAGCTGCTTATCAAAATAAGAGAGGAAGCTATTTCCTACAAGATCACAGTCAAAAGAAGTGTGTAGTATTTATCAAAAATTAAAAGTTCATATTTTAAAATGACTGACAATGCAACTTAGGGATGGAAAAGCCATAAGAAACCAAGCTGAATCAGTAGAAGGAAAGAAACTACAAAATACAAAGTAGAGGTAAATGAAATAGAGAAAAAAGAAAACTGCCTGAGCTTCATAGGGATGTCCTGCCCCAAGAAAGGAAAAGCTAAGAATGCATCAAGAAATGTAGTGTCCATACACAGTGAAGCTTGCTTCACAGGGAAGAATTCAGTTCTGTTATTCATAGGAGAATGGATATCACCATGTTGAGTGAAATAAGACAGGCTTAGAAAGACACATATCATGTTTATTCTAATATGGAGCTCTAGAATTTCACTTATATGTGAGAAGTATATATACATAGATGTAAGACATAAAAGTAGAAAAAGATTATGTGAAGGGACTGAGGGAATCTAATGGGAAGGGAAGGAGACCAAGAGCGAAAAATGGAGAAGCAAACAAAAAATATCAATTTTTATCTCATATGCAGAATCATGGATTTAACTATGTATAATTTATTTATGCAAATATATGACATGGAAGTATAAAGAATGCTATTGAGAAGAGGAAGGGGATCAGACTAAGAAGGGGAGGAAGGACAGGGAAAGTTGGCTGGCAAGAAGGGAAAATATAAGTGAAGAACAATGACTGTATATAATCTTTATGCTAAATTTAGAAAAATGAATAAAAAATTAAAAAGGCTGAGGCTGTATCTCAATGATACATGCATAGAATAACCGAGGCCCAAGGTTTGGTCCCCAAATATAAATATATATAATGTTTATATATAGATACAAAATAAATATGAAGACAGAACTATTGCTTTAAATAGACCTAGTAATAGTGAGTTGAGTGTTGTTTTGTTTTTATAAAATTAGTGGAAAACCATACTCTAGTACCTGGACAGGTGAATAAATTTCTAAAACATAATGCAGTATTCAGATATATTGTACAAATAACAAAATGTTATCTCATGGACTACACAGAAATTCTGGGTTAATATTAGTTATGCCAGGAATATAATTCTGCCCTTGCTTATTTTTAAATGACCAAATTCCTAACAACATAGATTATGGGGCTGGAGATATGACTCAGAGGGTAAAGGCACTTGCCTGCAAAGCCTGATGGCCCACATTCAATTACCAAGTACCCATGTAAAGCCAGATGCACAAAGTGGCACATGCATCATGAGTTTGTTTGCAGTCACAAAAAGCCCTGGCACTCCCATTTATTCTCTCTCTCTCTCTCTCTCTCTCTCTCTCTCTCTCTCTCTCTCTTTCCTTGCAAATAAATAAAAAGAAAACATTTAAAAAAAGATTGTAGACTATTCTTATGAAGTGGAAGTACAAAATAGGAACTGAAAACATTTTTTAATTTGCATTTATTTTCCATGCTTGACATTTCCAAGCATGTATATAATTTATTTTGATCTTATTATCCCCAATTATTACACAGAAGTTTTCAAAATGCTGGGGAAGGAGAGAAGCATAGTTCATAATGTGATTGCCTTGCAAGCCTGAGGACTTGCACTGGATTTCTAGAACCCATGTAAAATGCTAGATGTGGTGGTACGTTGAAGGAATCTTGTTATCCTAGCACTGGAAAGGCGGACACAGAAGGACTCCTGGGCTCACTGACTAGCTGGTCTAGCCTAATTTGTGAGCCCCAGGCCAATGAAAGACCCTGTCTCTAAAAAAAAAAAAAAAATGATAGTACTTGACACCAAGGTTATCCTGTAGTTTCTGCATATGTATGCACGTGGCGCACATGCACCCACCACACACACGTACCCATACATACAGAACATACATACACATAAACACATAGTCCCATTTATATCTCTGATACATTGTTACACAAATGACACTGAGTGTATTTCTAAGTAAACATAATGGTCAATAAGAAAAAGAGAACAAAACCTCCCAAAAGTTACAAAGTAGTTAGCTTAGCAAGAGTGGAAGAATTTCCTAATGAAAGGAGGGCTTTCTGCTAAGGGACATGCAACACTGCCTACGTCAATGATGAATGGGAATTTTCAATACATACACATGGCAGTTCTTTGCAGAAGATGCTATCAATTCAACGTCACATCAAAATCTCAATGAAGTTATCTGTGGAACTTCTCAGCATGACGTTACATTTACATGGTGACATTTGTGATGTGAATACCTAAGGAAAAATGGAACAACACAAATGAGCAAGATGAGGCCACTTAACCTCACATTTAGCAAAGCGTCTCCTGAAGTGTCTAAAGTTGGGTTTACTTCACTTGAATGATATAGTCATTTGTTTTATTTTAAAATAAGAATGCATCACATTTAATATAGGTAAAATATAAAGCTATTTTGAATTTTCAAGCAAGAACCAGATATGTTCCATCTATGTGACTTCCCTTTTTGTCTTTTAGTCTAAGGCTCTTGTAAAGTCTCATTTATTTTATGGTTTTAAATGACAAAGAAAATTATATTTATGATGCATATCATGATGTTTTGATACATGTGTGTACCATAGGCAACTAAGTCAAGCAAATTAATATTTGTATTACCTCACACACTTATTGTTATGTGGACGAAATACCTAATATCTATTCTCTTCACAGACTGAAATATGAATATATTGTTACCAACTACACTAATAGTGATATAAAATAGATCTCTTGAGCTTATGCCTCTTGTCTGAATGGAATTTTCTTTTCTTGAGCCAATATGTCCCTAATCCATACTCACCTCTCAAGCCCAGCTTCTGGTGACCTCCGATGTATTACATGTTTCTATGAATTTAATTGTTTTAAGACCCTAAACCTAAGTCATGCATTATTTGTTTGTATCTGTATATTTCTCTTAGTGTAATATCCTTCAGGTTCACTAACACAAATGGCAGGTTGTCCCTTTTCTTAAAGGCTGAAATAGTGTTCTTTTGAGCCTCTGTGCCGTGTTTTCTGTACTATTCACTCACTGATGGACACAGATTGATTCCATGTATTGAGCATTATGAATGAGGCTTCAATGAATGTGCGAGTAAAGAGTCACTTTGGTTTCATTTCCTTTAGGTACACATTTGTGTGGATGTGTGTGCACATGTATGTGGAGGCCATATGTCTGTTTTTCTTGCTTCATTTCCTAAAAGTGGAAGCACTTGTTTAAAAGTGACTAGATAAACACAACCAAGAAGAACCAAGATGCAGATGGAGACATATATGCAAGTATAGTTGCATGATAGGAAAGCATCACTATTCACTGGGCAAATTTTTCAGTATTCAACAAATGATCTTGAAATGATGAATGACCCCTATGCAGAAGACAAAACCAAAAAAATAATAATTATAATAAGCTAGAATACAAAATAAAGTCAACATACATCAATGACATACAATGAAAAAGAAGAGATAATTCAAGAAGAAAACCATGCCTTAATTTCTACGGCCTAGAAAGATAATTAAATTAGTCCAAAATAAGAAAAAAATAGAAACATGTAAGAAATGTAGCCATATCAGAACATTAAATTCTACTTAACCAAAAATAGCATGTACAAGCCAGGCATAGTGGCACATTCCTTTTTAATCCCAGCACTGGGGAGGCAGAGGTAGGAGGATAGCTATGAGTTTGAGGCCACCCTACTACATGGTGAATTCTAGGTCAGCCTGGGCTAGAGTGAGACCTTACCTCAAAAAAAAATTAAAAAAATAAAAATAAAAAAGAAAAGCACATACAAAGATAGGCTGAGTGAAGAGCATCTGGATTAAAGAACTGGTTTTCAAAAACACATAGGGCTGGAAAGATTGCTTAGCGGTTAAGCACTTGCCTATGAAGCCTGAGGACCTCTGTTCGAGGCTCAATTCCCCAGGACCCACATAAGCCAAGATACACAAGGAGGCACATGCATCTGGAGTTCGTTTGCAGTGGCTGGAAGCCCTGATGCTCCCATTCTCTATCTATCTGCTTCTTTCTCTCTCTGTCTGTCACTCTCAAATAAATAAATTTTAAAAAATAAACAAAAAAAATTAAAAACAAAGAGAACTGCTTTCAAAAATAACAGTGAGAAAGCCGGGTGTGGTGGTGCATGCCTTTAATCCCAACACTCAGAAGGCAGGGGTAGGAGGATCCCTGTGAATCTGAGGTCATCCTGAGACTATATAGTAAATTACAGGTCAGCCTGAGCTAGAGTGAGACCCTACTGCGAAAAACAAAACAAAACAAAAAGTACAGTGAGAGAACTCTTAAAATTCAAACACACACACAAAATAAACAAGTAATGGGAAACTAATGCAAAATGCATAGACAGAAAAGAACAAAAATACAAACAACTGCCAAGTATATGGAAAGATGATTAGAAACCACCAATATTCCAAAACATGCAAGTTAAAATATTGACACACCATCTGATGGGAAACATTTTAATATCTAACATTACATATTATTGTTGAGTGGGAAAAGCTCGTGTGATAGTTAACAGGAGTTAAATCATTACAACTACACTTGAAGGCATATTGATTATATCTACTAAATGATATTTTAATCTCGATTAAATATGTATATGTGTGGATAAAAACATATGAAGATAAGACTTGTAACAATCTTTACATTAACGAAAAAGGCATAAGTAGCCATATGCTCCAACAGGGGAATGATTGAATTAATAAGCAAGTGAAATAAAATGCCATATATTATTATTCAATAGTTATAACAATCAATATTTGGTGCTGGAGAGATGGTTTAGTGGTTAAGGCACTTGCCTGCAAAGCTAAAGGACCCAGGTTTGATTTCCCCAGGACCCACATAAGCCAGATGCACAAGGTGGCACATGTGTCTGGAGTTCATTTGCAGTGGCTAGAGTCACTGGCTTGCCCATTCTGTCTCTGTCTCTTTCTCAAATAAATAAATAAATAAAATTAAAATTAAAAAACAACAACAAAAAAGAATTACCATTTGTATGTCAGTTAAACAGAATAGGATAATATTGACTTTAAAAATAAAATGTTAGCTAATATGTACAAGAAGTGAGATAAATAAAAATCTCATAGAAAAGTGCTTTCTCTATATGCACATGAGTGTATATGCACATGGGTGAAAGTGTGTGCAACAGCTGACAGGAGTGAGTGTGCTTGGAGGTTGAGTCACTATGAGTCAGTGAACCACGACAAAGGCCAAGGTTAAGGGGGAGCTTATCTCTAAGTGTAATATTCTAACACTTTCAAATCACATATTCATATGTAATCTGTATAATTTTTAAGACAGCAAAATTAATAAGCCAATAAGACAAAATTCAACACTGATTAATTCCCACTAGAGTATCATAGAAGCTTTCTTGTCTGACTTCAACAAGTATTTTCTTTTCTCTATTTCAGTAGAAGTAAAGTTGCTCTGTGGAATATTCATAATGACTATAATTTATTAATTTCTAATACTGTAAAATCTCTCATGATGTGAGAGACTAAAGTTCTTCTAAGTCCTACTGCTAAATACAAAGTCTTTATTACCAAGGCAGCCTAGTGACCTACCTGTTTCTTCATAGCGCACATCTTCATGAACATGAGAGTGTTGAGATACGTTGTGTTTCACACGAGTTACAAAAAAAGAACAGGAAGAGTGTCTTAGGTTTCCTAATAAAGGTAATTCGTCAGCTGTTACAAGAAGGCATGGTATTTCCAAGGGAGTTGGGGAGAGAATAGAAGTAATTATCTGTTAACTGCACTCTGTGAGCTGCAAATTAAACTGTTAAAGGTAAGGGCAGGCAGTGGCCCTGGTGTCCTCACTTCATTTACAGCACAGGCTCAGTGCTCTGAAAGGAGCATGACAAACTCCTTGTGGCTCTGACCAGCCCCGCAACCAGCTTCACTGAACCTGAGGATTCAAATGTAGATCAGTCTCAGGAATGCAACCTCAACTAAGAGTAACCCAGGACCCTCTCCCAGGTCTTGGGATGGGGGTGAGGGGCTGCCCTCAATTTTGAGCTCCTTGGTGATGCGCTGCAGAAATAGTTTTCTAAACATGTTGTAAAGCCCCAAATCTGTGTAGCCAGATTTGTGTTCTAAGGTCTGAAAACATCATCTGACCTCTATGCAGTAGTACTTATGATTTTAAAAATTGGCAATAAGCTGAAGGTGCTGTCCAGCAAATGAAGAAAGGAAAACACTAATAGGTTGTGGATGGATTAAGCAGACAGCCAACTAAGTTGAACAGCGACTAGATATGAGGCTTGCTGGGCCAGCATTGCTGCTGCAAGCAAGCACCAATCTTATGTAAGGGCTTCTTAGGCAGTTCTTGCTGGGAGCAAATCCATAGAAAACACTGTGCATTCTTTTGCTCAGTTTGGGGGATAAAACCCAGGGCCTGGCATGTGCTGAATTGACATTCTACCACTGAGCCATATCCCTAGCTCTATGTTTCATTTAGACCTCACTTTCTCATTGTATCTATCATCAACCTGTACCATCTATTCCCTATTTGAGAAACACATTTCCATATAGATATAGATAATAGATTTTATATATACATATAAATATATAGAGAGATAGATGTAAACATATGTATGTGTATACACACACGAACACACACATGACACGGGAATGACAAGGCCTCGAGTTAGCCCACGCTGACCTAAAACTCCCTGTGTAGCTGAGGATAACCTTGCCTGTGGGTCCTGCTGCCTCCACCTCCCGAGTGCTAGGATTAAAGGCCCGCATCACCACATCTGGTTTGTTTGAGGAACAACATTTGAATCCAGTATTTCAGTGCAGAAAGTCAAGATCATGTGAGCAGCCACACACTTAACAAAAGTAGACAAGTATTACCTACCCCTTGCTTTTGACCTGCTTTGAAGATTCAAGGCTCTCTTCTGTGGCCTCCTTTCTTCCAGATGTCTGGAGGAGAGTGACCAGCTGCAGGATCCACGTTGGCCAGCAGGGAGCCCACAGTTTGCTCTGTCTTGTCATTTCCAGAGATGCTCATTGCTAATTGGAGCTTGCTGGCGGTGCTCATCACACAGCTGCCTTTAAGGCATGTAGTCAGACATACACAAATGTACTACTGCTTCCAAAGGCTTTTGCAGCCACCCAGGAAGATCTCACAAGGTAAAACTCAAAGCACATGGCGAGAAGGACAGCTGTCAAGTACCTCGTCCCAAGAAGAGTCACTATTAGATTTGTCTGGAAGCTCCCAGAAGGTTTCATTCTCAGGCATCTCTCTGTTTGACCCAATTCAGAACTTATTCTGTGAGAAGAGACCAATTACTATTGTCTTCATTAAAAGGAATTAGTGGAAAATGTTTAACATCACAGCCAGCTGAGGCAATGATACCCAGTGAGGCTTAGAAGCTTAAAAGAGTGCAGCAACAGCAATAAAACATAGAAAAGGAGAAACCTGAGATCTCCATAGATAGCGTTGCAAAGACGGATTCCTAGGAATTAAGTAAGTAAACACAGATGCAGGGCTTAGCACAGCCCAGGAAAACTCTGAGAAGTTCTCAGTATCCACCCAATGAGACCAAGAACTGAAGATGAAGGTCAAAACTGTATACCACTTACTGGAGCATAGAAAACATTCAACACACACACACACACACACACACACACACAGCCTTAAAAGTGAGGGGTTTGGATAAGTGCTCACTAAAAGCCTGTGTGTAAAGGCTTGTTTCCCAACCCATGATGCCATTGAAAGGCAAAAGAACCTTTACGCAGTAGAACCTACTAGAAGCAAGTTAAGTCTCAGAGGCATGCTCTTCTGAGATACCAGCCACTTCCTCTCTCCCTTTCTGCTTCCCAGCTGCCAGGAAGTAAACATGCTTCCTTCATGATGCCCTGCTTTTCCCACTGGCCCATAGGCAACAAGACAAGCTGCCTCTGGATGGAAACCTCTGAAATGGTGGGCACAAATAAACCTACCCTCTTTATAACTTATATCAGATATTTGGTCACAGTGATGGAAAGATGGCCATACTAGTTACTTTCCCTATTGTTGCAAGAAGATACCTGATAGGAAGCAACTTAGGGAGGAGGGTTTTTTGGTTGTTATTGTTTTGTTTTGTTTTTTTCACTTTGAGGCATATAGTTCACCACGGTGGCCTTGGGGAACGTGTGGCAGAAAGAGCATAAGGCAGCTGGTGACACTGCATCCGTAGTCAGGGGCCGGAGAGTGATGGATGCTGGGCTCAGCTTACTTTCTCCTTTTGGTTGAGTCTTGGGTTCCTGTCCATGGAATGGTGTTGTCCACAGTTAGGGTGGGCCTTCCCTCCATAGTTTACCTGATCAGGCAGCTTACCCACACACATATCCACCTATCTGTCCTTCAGGGACAGGCCTATAAGTTGACACTGTTGATCATGACACTGACTAACGGCTCAGTTCAGTAAACCTCTGGGTTTTCACTGATCCCTAAGCCATCAGAGCAGGCATGTGCGGTTGTACATGACAAAGGACACAGGCCCTTGGGCACCACAATCCAGGGAGTTACAAAACAAACAGGAACACAGTGACAAGAGGGAGCAGCAGCCAGGAGTCCTGCCTGAAAGAGCGGCGGTGCGGGCAGGGTTGAGAGTTGCCCCGTGTTACTGAGGATGTTCGATTCTGGAAATAAATAAATAAATAAATAAATAAATAAATAAATAAATAAAACAAAAACCTGTGAAACATAAACATCGCCATGAAAGTGTGGCCCATACATGGGGAGCAAAATAAATCCAGGGAAACTGTTCTTGAAGAAGCTCAGATATTGAAGAGCTTCAATTAGGCCATTGGAAATATAGATTAAAGGACTTAAATCAGTGATCAGGAATGTGGCCTACAGCTAAATAAAACCACTGCTAAAGAATTCAAGGAGCAATAGGAGAGTAACATTGCACCATGTAGAAATGGAATATTCCAAATAGACAAGTAGAGAGAGACAAAAATTAGATTAGTGGTTGCTAGGGGAGAGAGAAAAAAAAATGAAGGTTTGAAGTGAATTTCTGAGTAAGAAAAATGTTTTAGAATTTGAGCGTGATGATGGTGCACAACTCCGACTTGTGTGTGTTGTGTATGTGTGTGCGTTCAGACGTGGCTATGTGGGGGAGCATGCACGCGAGTGCATACATGCGTGGAGGCCAGAAGTCGACATCAGGTGTCTTTCTCAATCACGCGCCACCTTACTGAGACAAGGTTTCTCACGGAATCTGGGGCTCACCAAGTAGGCTGGGCCAGCTAGCCAGCAAGCCCTCGGGAGCCTCCTGTCTCTGCTTCTCCAGCTGTGCACTTGCGTGTGCTCACCCTCAGCGTCCACGTCAAACGCCCTGCTTTTACATAGGTGCTGGGAATCAGAACTCAAACCCTCGCGCTTGTGCAGCAAGCACTTTAATCACTTAACCATCTCTGCAGCCCTTCGGATCTGTAAATTATATATACGCAGTTGTGCTAAAAATCAAATATTTATAAGACAGTAGCAATCAGAAATTGGCATTTAAAAGCAATATAATTACCATGGCAAAAAAAAAATGAAATACAGGTGATATTAACAAATTATGTGAAAGGTCGATACACTGAATGCTTCAAGGATGAATGTTGAAAATTAGGGAAGGTGTAATTTAATAATAAGCTATCTTTTAGCCTCACAGTGAGTGGGAATAGCCTGAGGCACCGTATAGCCATCCCCTAACAAGAGACTAACTGAAGCCTCTTGGTCCCCATAATGAACACCAAGAACCTCTCTAAAAAGACCCTCAGCATGATTGGGGCAGGGGTGTGGGGATCTAAGAGCACTACATTTTTATAAAATAATCAATAAATAATAATAAAAGTTTTAAAAATATGTTATGTTTTCTTTATTATTTAGAAGAAAGACAATCATATATATTCACAATGGGCTTTTCCAAAGAGACGAAAGTTGAGGAGAGAAAGGCTAGTCCTCTCAGCAAATGACCCTTGAGCCATCAGAAACTCATGTAAACAAAAGCAAACCCTGAAATTAACTTGGGAAACATCATGGGCCTAAATATAAAACTTTGATGTGGCCCAGCTTATTGCTGCGTCATCTTGGACAAGAACTGTTTAGAGACCAAGGTTAAGTAAGGCTTAAAGACTTCTGACCCTAGTGAGTCAAAACTCAAGGCACTTTACTTTCTACAGCATCATTTTCCCCACTGGTTAAATGAAGAAAATGAAAACACAAAATGATCACGGGGAAATTACTTCCAGCCACCTAGTGAAATGTCTCACTTTCTCTGCTTGTAAAGTTGTCATCATTGCCTGTAAAATGTATATGCTCATTGCTGTGTGAGTCAGAGTTAATGTCTGCGGTAATGTACCTAGACCGGTGTCTGGGACAGACTAGGGCTTTACAGGTGGGATTAACAATCTTTCCAAGGTTTTTATCATTATAATCATCTAGTAAAACCAGTATCCAGTGAAGAGTCCTGCTGTGACAGACTGTGTATGTTAAAAGTGAGGAAATTTCCCCTAAAAAGACTAAGATGCTGTTTACAAAGGGCAGTGCTGGGCTAGAGAGATTGCTTAGTGGTTAAGGCACTTGCCTGCAAAGCCTAAGGACCCACGTTCAACTCTCCAGGTCCCATGTAAGCCAGATGCACAGTGACACAAGCACACAAGGTCACACATGAGCATAAGGGGGCACACACATCTGGAGTCCAGTTGCACTGGCTGAGGCCCTGGAATGCCAATTATCTTATCTCTTGCATTAAAAATAAGGCAGTTAGTTGGTTGGGCTTGCCAAAAAAAGAGAGGGGGGGGGGAGAAAGAAAGAAAGAAAGAAAGAAAGAAAGAAAGAAAGAAAGAAAGAAGGAAAGAAAAAAGGAAAAAAGAGAGAGAGAAAATAAAAAAAGAAGGGTGGTGTAGACTCCAGAGTGGTGACACATATCTTCAAACCTAGCACCGGAGAGGCTGAAGTAGGAGGATGATAGTGAATGGAAAATCAGCCTGGGGTACAGAACGAGTTCCAGGTCAGCTTGGGCTACAGTGAAATGACCATGCCACAAACGAAATAGACAGAGTAGTGTATAAGTGAGGATTGGCCAGGGAAACAGAACCAGCAGTTTTGTGTGTGTGTGTGTGTGTGTGTGTGTGTGTGTGTGTGTGCGCGCGCGTGCGCATGCATGTGTGTGTGTTTATAATGCATATAGGAGAGAGAGAGAGCTTTTGAGCACTTGGTTGGTCCATGAGGCTGACAAGTCCTCAGATGTGCGCAGTCAGTGAGCAAACAGAAGACCTGGGCACCATGGTGTCAGTTCTCGCGCAGTCTGAGAGGCTGGGACCCTGATCAGCTGAAGAGGCAGTGGCAGAGTAGAGGGACAAACATGGCACCTGAAGGAGGTGATGCTTCAGTTCCAACCTGATGACAGAAAACAGCCCAGGTCCTTGTTCAAAGGCAATCAGTGGGCTGGAGAGATGGCTTAGCGGTTAAGCGCTTACCTGTGAAGCCTAAGGACCACAGTTCAAGGCTCGACTCCCCAGGACCCACGTTAGCCAGATGCACAAGGGGGTGCATGTGTCTGGAGTTCGTTTGCAGTGGCTGGAGGCCCTGGCGTGCCCATTCTCTCTCTCTCTCTCTCTCTATCTGCCTCTTTCTCTCTCTGTCTGTCGCTCTCAAATAAATAAATAAAAATAACAAAAAAAAAGGCAATCAGTGAAGAAATCTGTCTTACTCGGGGGAGAGTCAACTTTTTTGTTCTATTCAGGCCTTCAGTAGGTGGGATGAAGCCCACCTCCATTGGGAAAAGAAATCTGTTTGTTCAGTCTATCCATTCACCTGCATGTCTATTCCAAAATTTTCCTCAGACACACCTGAATCATGTTTGACCAAATGTCTGCTCACCATGGCTCAATAAAGGTGACACATAAAATTAGTCAAGACTGAGGGCAAATAAATAAATACAAAAACCTACATGCAGTAATTTGATAAACAGTTACTCTGGCTTAACTGAACATTATAATTTATTTAAGTAGCTCAGATTTATATACAGCACATGAACTTGAAATGTCATTGCTTAAGCTTAGATATAATTTTAGATGTAAGTTTCTTTTTGAATTGCATGCCAGATTATAGCTCACATGTTAGGAGATTAGGAACCAGAAATATTATAGAAATAGACCTGCAATACAGAGTTAGTGACAAACTCATTCAAACTAGACCTACCATGATGGAATAAATAGTAATTTATCATTAAAATGTAATAGCTATTAATGAAAAGGCAAAACTGACTCAGACACTCAGATCTCACATATTCTTTTTTGAATTTATTAACCATATATTTTGTATGCTACATCATGTATTTGTACCCTCTTCTCCGTCTTCCCTACCCCCATTCTGCTAGAGACCCTCCTCAGTAGAGTTGCAGGTATTCCCCATGGGATTGTGAGTTATGCATGGTGGGAGCATCAGTCAGTTTTTGTGGTGAGGCATTACCTCTGGGTATGATGTCTCAACCTGTGGCTCTTACAATTTTTCTTCTCCCTCTTCCACAAAATTCTCTGAGTTATGGTGGGTGGATTTTAAATCTACTTCAGTGATGACCTCTTAGGAGCCTCTGGGTCTCTGCTTTGGTAAGTGTTGAGTATCCTCAAGGTCTGTCTCCTTCACCCTGGCGCTGATTGTCAGGCTCACCATGAAGCAGCACTCTTGCTTGTCTCCCCAATTCTTCTGTGGTTTCAGCTGTGGCTTGACTGAAATGCAAGGGGTAGTTTATCTCATCGGGTCTCGCTACCTTCTGAAAAAGAAAAAGCAGATTCTCCAGTGGAGAATGAAGTTAGCACAGTTTAAATGGGATAAGCATGATTAATTTAGGGAGAATTTGATGCATGTAACCCTGTTTTAGCCAAAGGTGAGCGAGAGCTGGACACTGGAAAGAATAATCTTTGTCTCCATAGGATTCTGATAGATTCTCTATTTGTTGACTCACCTTCAATTCATTTATATCTCTTTTGAGGCATCTCTAATTTTTTCAATTAAGCTAAGCCTAGTGACACAAGATGAGAGGTCTAAGAGAAAATTCTACTCAATTTCATTTATGTGATTCTTGGTTTGTTTGTTTGTTTTTTTTTTTTTTTTTTTGATGGTTTGCTTCCAGTTTAACAATTCTTTTAATCAGGGTCACATCACTTGTTGTGTTTTCATTTGGGATTCAATTTCCGTTGTTTTCTCTATGATTTCATTGGAGGCTTCCATTGTGGGGCTAGGCATCCTTAGTGGAGATCTCTCAGTTTGCTGACTTTTTTTTTCATTGTGGTCTACCTATCATGGGTAAAAGTTTTATTTAATAAGTGGGAAACAAGTGTTTGTCCTTGTAGGATCTTCAGTGAGTGTTCTGTTTTAAATGTGACCTGGGTTGGTGTACGATGGGGTTATACCTGCAGATGTGCAATGGGAGAACTGGGAGATGCAGGTGGGGAACTGGGAGCTCTGGCCTCCTCACTCTGCGCTCACCTCCGATATTCTTCGTCCTGATCAAGATGGACATTTTGCACATGGGCAGTGGAGGTTGAAAGCAATGCTGGATGACACAGGTCAACAAAACCTCGTAACCCCCATGAGTTATTTAACTCCAGCAGACTCTGAACTGCCAGTGCTTAGTGTGCCCAAAATGAATTCAGTATCTCTTCATGCAACTTGTAATAAGAACCAAGAAGACTACTGGATTTTGGCATCAGTTTGAGGCCAACTGGGATTAAATTTTCACCACAAAAGAACAAACAAGCTTCCTACAAAGCTTTAGAATGAGACTCAGAGAGGAAGATAGGGGTGACCAAACAGAGAAAACGTTATAGTTCAATAAATCATCCAGAGGATTAGTTCAACAAGAAATGGATAATTTATTTGAAAACATTTAAAAAATTAATATTTGCCATCTTTTCAAACACTAATAATTTTGTCTTGGGAATTTTATGCACTTCTTTTCCAGTCACTTTGCAATATAGCATGGGTTGTTGCGATCAGTGGTCTGTGCTAAAGAAGTCAGTTGTCATTTCCCCTCTGTATTTTGGTCCCCCTTCAGGAACTCCCCCCTCTCTCCAGCCCCCAATTTTCCCAGAGTCTAGTGACCACTGTGGTAGTATGAAGGTGATCATGTAAATGTATGGTCCCATAGACTCGGACGTTTTATTAAAATTAAGGTTATAACCTGAGTCTCCCACTGTCCTGCTGGAGGAGGCATCACTGGGGGTGGTTGCTGGAATTCAGCCTAAGGTGGGACTGGGCATGGATCTGAATTCCAGCTTAACAGTGTGGAGAGAGCAGTTTGAGCTCTGCAAGCTCTGTGCTCGCTTGCTTTTGGTGTTTGCTGGCTGCTTCATTGTCCTCTCTGCCTGGATCTATGGAAGTAAGCAGCTTCTTCCACCACTGATGGAACTTCTGCTGGATTTGTAAGCTGAAATAAACCTGCTCCTCCCATAAACCGTGTCTGGTTAGATGTTCATCCCAGTAATGTGGAGCTGACTGCAACCACCAACGTGCCCCATTCTTCAGCAAGGTTGACTTACTTGTATCAAGAACTGAATGAGAATACGAGCTGCTTGTCTTCCTGGGCTCGTTTCTCTCACTTAACTCAATGACCTACAGGACCATCCCTGTTGATGACTTAACCAAGTGACTTACTATCTTCATAGGTTATTAACAAACCAAATCTTATAAAACAAAGAGAAGAGCCAGGTGCGGTGGTGCATGCCTTTAATCCCAGCACTCGGAAGGCAGCGGTAGGAGGATCGCCGTGAGTTTGAGGCCACCCTGAGACTCCATAATGAATTCCAGGTCAGCCTGGACTACTAGAGTGAAACCCTACCTTGGGAAAAAAAAAAAAACAGAGAGAAAAAAATTAACAAGGATAGGAAAGCACACTGGGGGAACCAAAGGAAGGAAACTGAAGGGAAAGAAAGGATGGTGTGCACTCATATCACAGATGTGTAGGGACAGTGGTTCTGATGCTTCCTCAAGCTGGACTTGAAAGTACGACTACAGTGTCCACAAGCAGAGCAGCTAACAGATCTTCTCCTCAGGGAACCACAGGTGAGGTAGGTGGCCCAGAAACCCTGCAGGGAGGCCAAGTGTTCCTTGAAAATTCCACCCACTGTATTCTCCCCCCACCCCGAGACAAGTTCTTGCTGTAGCCCAGGCTGACCTGGAATTCACTATGTTGTCTCAGGGTGGCCACTAACTCATGGTGATCCTCCTACCTCTGCCACCCAATTGCTGGGATTGAAGGTGTTGTATTCTTTACTAAAAGTGAAGCCCTGCTGCTACATAAAGACCTTTTGATTTTTGTCTCTAAAGTAGTCATTGTATCCACATATTTTCCCGTATGTCTTTGCTCTTTTACTATGACAAATATAATGGTAAATTTATTCAAACCTTTAAAAAAATACTTAAAAATTTTCCCAGTGATTGATTTTTTTATAAATATGTGTTTATTAATGCAGTTGACTTTGTTTCTTTCTTTCTTTCTTTTGTTTTTTTGAGGTAGGGTCTCACATTAACCCAGGCTGACCTAGAATTCAATACATAGTCTCAGGGTGGCCTCAAACTCACCACAGTCCTCCTACCCCTGCCTCCCCAGTACTGGGATTAAAGGTCTGTGACACCCCACTTGGCTTTGTTTATTTGATTTTTTTGAGGCAAGCCCAACAGACTGGCCTCTTTAAAATTTCAATACATTTTCTTATTTTATTCTTTCTAAAATATTTATTTTATTTTTATTTATTTAGTTGATAGAGAAAATGAGAGCGAGGCAGAGAGAGAAAGAGAGAATGGGCATGGCAGGGCCTCCAGTTGCCGTAAACAAACTTCAGATGCATGTGCAACCTTGTATATCTGCCTGACGTGGGTTCTGGGGAATCAAACCTGGGTCCTTTGGCTTTGCAGGCAAGCACCTTAACTGCTGAAACATCTGTTGCAGTCAGGTTCATATTGTTGACAGAAAACACCTGGCCATGAGCAGCTTATGGGAAAAAGGTTTATTTTGGTTTATAGACTTGAGGGGAATCTCCATGATGGCAGGGGAAAAATGATGGCATGAGCAGAGGGTGGATATCACCTACTGGCCAACATCAGATGGACAATAGCAACAGAGGAGTGTGCCAAACACTGGCAAGAGGAAGCTAGCTATAATATCCATAAGCCTGCCCCCAACAATATACTGCCTCCAGGAGGTTACAATTCCAAAATTGCCACCAGTTGAGGACCTACCATTCCAAACACCTAAGTTTATGGGGGACATCTGAATCAAACCACCACATTCCACTCTTGACCCCCATAAATTGATAACTATACATGACATAAAATGCAATGTATTCACCCAACTTTAAAAGTACCTATGTTTTTGATCTGACATTCACACATTCCCATAGTCTAAGATCTTTTAGCTGAGCCATAATACCAAAAAAAATAACGGCACAGAATAAACATTCACACTGCAAAAGATGGCAATGGGCATAACATACATATATATGTATATATATGTTCAACCAATACAAGATTTAAACAAGGCAAACATCAAACCCTGTAGCTCCAAGTCCAACAATTTTAGTCAGTGACAAGTCTCCAAGTTCAATAATTCTAACCAGTGACGAGTCTCTGGAGTTCCAACTCTGCCCGTCCAGCTAGGCTACTCACAGATATCCTTGTCAGGTTTACATTGCTGGCAGAAAACACCCAACCAAGAGCAGTTGTGAGGAAAAAAGGGGTTTATTTTGGCTTACAAAATTGAGGCATTTCTCCATGACGGCAGGAGAAAATGATGGCATGAACAGAGAATGGACATCACCTTCTCGCCAACATCTGATGGACAATGGCAACAGGACAGTGTGCCAAACACTGGGAAGAAGAAGCTGGCTATAACACCCATAAGCCTGCTTGCAACAATACACTGCCTCCAGGAGGCTACAATTCTCAAATTGCTACCAGCTAGGACCTAACATTCAGTACACCTAAGTTTATGGGGGACACCTGAGTCAAACCACCACACCATCTCTCTGGCATTTTATTTATGATAGAAAGAGAAAGAGAGAGAGAGAATTGGAGCACCAGGGCCTCCAGCCACTGCATTCAAACTTCAGATGCATGTACCCCTTGTGTGCACTGTGAGTCTGGCCTATGTGAGACCTGGAGAGTCGAATTAATCTTTAGGCATTGCAGGCAAGAACCTTAACTGCTAAGCTATCTCTCCAACCCCTGGCTTTATTTTTGATTAAATCTATTTATTTACTTATTTTATTTATTTTTTGGGGGGGGTCAAGGTAGGATCTCACTTTAGCTCAGACTGACCTGGAATTCATTATGTAGTCTCAGGGTGGCCTCGAACTCATGGTGATCCTCCTACTTCTGCCTCCCAACTGCTAGGATTAAAGGTGTGCACCACCACACCCGACTGATTAAATTTATTTTTAACTGTTATAAAAAATTATGTATATGAATGAGACAATCAGGTTACACATTTTTTTTACTTCTTTATGATGCAAAGACTCAAAATCCTTTCTTCCAGGTTTCTGAGCTCACAATATGCAATCCAATCTCTAGATATCCCACTGTGCAATATCATTCCAAAGCTTCTTACTTCTACCAGGTTTCAATATAGTAGATACCTATCAACATTTCTCCATTGCTGTTTTTCTCTAAATCATTTCAATTTTTCAGAAAATAAACATGACATAAATTATAAATTAATTCTTCCATATAAAAAATCAGAGAGAGGTGTAAGCAAATTTCACATACAGTTATACTTTTTAATCAACAACTTCCATAATTATAGATGGTAAACCATGATAATCTTCTCTCTTTCCAACTTTTCCCTTCACAAATCCACTCTCCATCATATCCCTTCCTCCTCTCAATTACTCTCTCTTTTATTTTGATGTCATCCTCTTTTCCTCCTATTATGAGGGTCTTTTATAGGTAGTACCAGGCACTGTGAGGTCATGTATATCCAGATCATTTTGTGTCTGGGAGATTGCATTGGAAGCAGTCCTACCCTTCCTTTGGCTCTTACATTCTTTCTGCCACCTCTTCTGTAATGGGCCCTGAGTCTTGGAAGGCGCGATAGAGTGTCTCAGGATGAACACTCCTCTGTCACTTCTTCTCAGCCCTATGGTGCCTTTTCAGTTATCCTAGTGGTCACTGCAATCTTAAAAGAGAAGCTTCTCTAACCAAAAGTGAGAGTAGCATTAATGCATGGGTAACATTAAGAAAAGTGATCACAGGGAAGTTTGGTGGGCATAATATGTGCATTTAGCCAGAAAACAGCAGGCATTACTCCCCTAGGGCTCATGACCTCCCCTGCTATAGGCTTTTGACTAAATTTTCAGTACCAGGCATGTATTCCCTCCCATGGAGTGGCCTTCCAGTCTAATTAGAAAGTAGTTGGTTTCTCCATAACAGACATACCACTATTGCACTCTTTGGCTCATTTGGCCTGGCTGGCCCAACTGAAAAGTTGCAGTGTCCACTGTTGTTTATCACTGCTGATGACTTCTCTCTTCCATCAGGCTGCATGCGGCATAGCTTTTTCCAGCTTTCTGTCAGCTGGTCTACAGGGGGGAAGGTTTTCTACTTAGCTCCAGTTTGCTTCCTCAGTGACCCATGCGCGGCCCAAGTGTGTGGAGTCTTCCGCAATAGGCTCTTACCATTCATTTCCGGTGGGAAACCAAGAGCCCTGGAAATGTCCTGTAATGTTTTGGGGACATCGGGAACCTCCCTAGCCAACAACTCACTGGAAGGTGTCCAATCTCTGGCACTGAAATTGTTCTAATAACTTTTATCAAGTTTCGTTACATGAAAATTGAGGCTGTTCTGGAAAATTCAGATGATTTCCTACATGATCTATATTATTACATAGATCATTACTCTACTTGAGTTGCACTCATTCTTTTGCTCACCCCTCTTCCTAGTGCTTACCAGAATCTCTTTAATTCTGACCATGATAATGGACCAATTATAAATCTTTAAGTTTAACGCAGTGGATGAGCTCAAAGATAATTATCAAGTTATAAGCATGTTAAACTAAACCATCTATTCAAAAGCCCATGTTTATTCTACTACTCTACAAACTTTTACTTTAGGCATTTTGTGGAAAACCTCTCCAAGTAACAAGTTAAGAGAACTGGAGCCGAGGGTGTGGCTTAATGGTAGAGCTCTTGACTGGCCTGTGTTAGACTTTGGGCTCCATCCCAGGCATGGAGAAAACAAACCAAAAGAAGCAATAACAAAAAATTAAGAGACCCTGTGTCATCAGTGAAGGAATAAACCTTTGAATACCAGCATGGTCCTGAAAAGCTCAGACAGCAAAATGGTCCCAAATTCTGAGAATTTCCTCTAAGGGGATCCTACCACCAGCAACAGGGCTTCCTAGAAAGCCTTCCTTTCCCAGTTTGTGTTGCAAAACATTGAGGAATGCTTTCCCTTTACAGATAATTAAATTAATTAGAAATCAAGATGGCAACCAAAGGTGGAGGGTTGACCGGCCATCTTTCAAATGATGGCTGAGCCGTGGGTCACAGAATCTGCTCTCGGACTAAACAACGAGGGTGTTGAGGGAGTCAAGACTCTTTTGGTTCCCTTTCAATTATTGTTTCCAGCTAGAAGTTAAAAAGTCTAAACAACGTCTGGTGTTGTCTAGATGTCATGTCTTGACCAGCTAACTAACTCAGGCATTCCTTGTAGCACAGGAGCTCTAATGGGATGTGCACATTCCCCCATCAAAGCAGCAGGAACCACTGAAAGGGGTTTTCTAGGAAGAGTTTCTGGCGCTTTGAGAGCATGCATCTGCATGTATAATTTATGCATACAGGAGGACAGGAAGATAACCAACATGAATAATTTTCTCTCCAAGTTTTCTTATTTCAAGGCACTTTCACACCTCAGGAATTACACTTTACCCAGTAAGAGTCCCCCCACACACACACACCATTGCATGCTTTTTGCATGTTTCCTGCTGCCCCAGAGTCTCAATTCTGCTGCCTTTCCCTTTCCCTAAACTCTCTTTGTCTAAGTCTTCTCTAGATCCTGATGGCTGAAATCTAGTACCGTTTTCCGATGACATCTAAATGAGTTTGTGAGCTGGGAGTTAAAGTTCCAAGCATAGGGGATTTCATAAACTGTCCCCAGGGGACTGGGTCTATAACTAGCTGCTTCATGATTCCAAAGCCACATGCTCACTGTCCGTCTTGAGTCCCTGTGTAAATTAAAAGAAAATAGTTATTGTTCCAAAAAAGCTTGATGTCTAAGACATAAGGTTTATCTGTCTCAAAACAACATGAGACATTTTCTTTTAGACGAATCTTTATGATGATGATGATGATGATGATGATGATCACAGTCCACTCCACACCTGACTTCTCTTCTTACCTTTTGATTCCTCTGGATTTGAATTTATCCTTATTCCTCAGTGCAACATGCATCCAGGGACAAGTGCCTACCAGCATCCCACTACCTGGGAGCATCACAGAAAAATCTGTCTCTTATTTTTGAACAGAACAAATTGTAGGATCATGAATGACAAACTGGAAAAAAAAATCAGACAAAACTGCTCTGTCCTCACGTGGGCACACTCTGAACTCAGGCTACAGCCATCCTTGGGGAATGTTGCCAAAGTCAGGGAGCAAGGGCGAATGTGGTTTCTAAGCCTTGGGAGGCGACAGTGTATCTAACTATTTGACAAGTCTGACATCTAGTGGTTAACTGGAATTTCTAAGGCAGCTAAAGGAGATGACAAACCCACCTTGGTTCAAACTGCTGTGTCTGAAGTGTGTGAAATTTTGATGTACTCTGACTGTCAGTGTCACTGGGAACCAGGTCAAAAGGCAAAGAATATAAATTATGAAGACAACTCAGACATGTGTGGTACCTGACATAGTCAGACAATTTAATTAACTGTGCTGCCAGGGAAAGTGGAACAATGAAAACATGAACATAGAAAGGGGAATGAGTGTGGTGTGGCGCATGGTAGGTATAACAATCCCAATACTAACCATGTCATGTGATCCTGTATTGTATCTTCTACTAAGTGCTTTGAGCCCAGCTGTCTTGCCAGCAACCCTGAAAAGTAAACGACAGCATCAGTTTTTTTAAACAATGAAACGAAAGGGGAGAAACTTGCTGAGGTGTGAAATTCTTATAAACAACAACTGGAAAAACCAAATAATTACATCTTATACATTCCAACAAGGTCAAAGAGCTCCACTGAATCACATTGTCTCTGTTACTAACAAGGCAGAGGGAGGACGGAAAACCACTTTTTCTTCTCTGAATCAGCAAATTATGATGAGGTCATGTATCCATCGATTGTAAACATTTTTGAAAGGAATTAATGCAGAAGTCTTAGTTGTTTGTGCTAGTCAAGGGCCATGTCTATTGATCTGTTAGACTCCCTGTGATGCTATTCTGTTTTGAGGTGTGTGTGTGTGTGTGTGTGTGTGTGTGTGTGTGTGTCCATGTCCTTTAGGACATGTAGTTATAGCTAAAGTCTCCATTACAATAGAAAGATGAATCTGTCATCCTTTCTCTCTCTCTATATATATCTCCCCATGTTCTGGCTAAGAGTAACTAACCAGCAAACACAGACTGCTTGCCACTTAAAGGGCTGTAGCCCCCTGCTCTGGGCTGCCATCTCACTTCCCTTGCTCTGTGTCTGTCAGGTAGGATAATGGCCTAGGAATCTTTCCAGTTTAGGCCCATACCTCAAAGGCTCAGTGACCTACTGTAAGATTTTAAATTTAGAGATTATGAGACCCAGGCCATAACCATGACAGGCTCTTAAATCGCTTTGGAGGCTGTTTTGAACAGTTCTAAATAAATCATGACATTGTTAAATTTTTAACTGAATACCTATGATTCCCTAGGAATCTACCTAGAGGATCCCGAGTCACAAATTTCTGTAAATGAGCTGGAGTGGGCTTCTAGGGAGAACATGATTGAAACATTCCATAACCTAAAAAACTATTCCAGGTGTGAATAGGGTAGAGTGGCTGTGATGTGAAGGAGGGGACCGGCGTGATGGTCACACTGGTAGCAGTGGTCATTGGCCTCGCGTGAAATGTCAGAGCAGGAAATTGGCTCAGATTCAGGTTTTCTCTCTTGTCTGAGTAAGGCTTGGTATTGCTCTGAGCAAATGAGGAGTCTGGCTGTGGGGCAAACACCTGACTGTCAGAGTGGACTGTGACTGCTTCTTCCAGCTATAATCCAACCACTGCACCCTGGGAAGCCAAGTTCAAATGTCACTGTAGTTAGATCCTCTGCGGCCTCACTGAGGGAAAAGTGCTTCCACTAGGCTGCTAGAGAAGGTTCCATCAGCAAGACCACAAGATAGCAGCAGCCACAGCTACAAAAGCAACAGTGTCCTGACCAGATGGGTGACGGTATCCAGCACTGATCTTTAGGACTGGAAAATATTCATGGGGCATTGGTACGCAGGGTCAGGCACACGGAGATCTTAAAAGTTCATGTTTCCATCAGCTAATAGTCTCATCTTTTTCCTCTACCCTCAATCCACTGAGGGACCTCCTCAGCGGGGTCACTAGTGTTCCCTGTGGGGTCAGGAATGCATCAGTCAGTCTCTGTGGAGGGGGAAGTTACAATGCCACATGATACTTCATATATGTTTATATTTATTTGAATGCAGAGAGCAACCGGAGAGAGAGATTGAGAGAGAGAGAGAGAGAGAGAAACAGAATGGATGTGCCAGGGCCTCTAGCCACTGCAAACGAACTCCAAACACATATGCCAGGTGCATTTAGTTTACAAGGGTGCTAGAAAATTGAAGGCAGGTGCTTAGGCTTTGCAGGCAAGTACCCTGATTGCTAATCCATCTCTCCAGCCCTCTTTCATATTTTTGATAAGCAAAATAATTGCATCATTGAATACTTGAAAACTAATGAAGAAACTTGAACTGAAGTCTCCCTTCTTATCTTTCCCTCCTAAATTGTCGTGTCAGGTTTCCTAGCTCTACTTTAAAATTTGATAAAATCCTTGCCATTTGCCCTATCCACAGGTGGGAAGTCCGATGTCACTGGCCCTTGTGAATATGTAGCATACTCACAATCCGGACTCTAGACTCAATAGTGTGGATGCCCCCTAGTACCCTGGTAGATCTTGCTATCACATAGTTAATCTTGCAGGGATTGTTCACATGGCCAAAAGCTTCAGCCATAGCTAGTGTGGGTCTTGGGAGGTGTCTTGAGAGTCCCCTTGAAGTAGAAAAATAGTGTGGAGGGTGAGGCCCAGAAATACCTCAGACAGAAGCTGCGAGATTAGCGTATGAAAGAAAGCAGTGAGCTGAGGAAAGGACTGGAAATCTCCCCTTGCAAGACTAACATGTAATAGACGGAGCATATGCTGGAACAGCTCATTGGTATATGAATGTGCAAGAAAGCTGGAGCTACGAGGGTCGCAATCCTCTTGGCATGGGTGCCATTGAGCTCCTAACCCTTCTTCAAGGTCTGGCCCATGACCTCTGCCTTGGAAGTATACTATTTCTTAACAAACTTTTTCTGTCTCTGATAATCCCCCCCCATGTCCCTGTCCAGTTCTTGTTCCAGGTCACATGAACCTAGAAATCCTGGTAGGTGTGATGCCTACTGGCTTCTGATAGCCACCAATAAACACCTGAACACAGGAGTGTGGGGGGGGGGGCTGTACTTCAGTCACCTGTCTCCCCTGTGGATCTTCATGGGATGAGTTCTCAACCCCCTGTCTCTCAGATTCTGATGAAATGTGGACTTTCTGCCAGCCATACTCAGAGTAGAGCTGCAGAAATCACTGTGGGATGACTGGGACTGACTCTTCAGCAACACGATATCCCTGTCTCGCTGTTACCATCCAGCTGTGTTTGGCTCATTATTTTAGTGAGTGGGGCAAAGGAAACAGGCACCTTTCTCTTGCCCTTCATTGTTTATATACATAGTAAAGGTTTTATCTGAAAGCGTCTCCTTGTGTCTTTGCCAGCATCATCAACAGAGCCAGGGATTTCCCTGACTGCTCATGTGTACAGGAATTTGCAATTCCCACTCCAACCTGCTTCCTTCTCCATCTCGGCAACATCACCTTACACATTTAAAATACATGGAATTGGGCTGGAGAGATGGATTAGTGGTTAAGGCACTTGCCTGTGAAGCCTAACGACCCATGGTATGCTCTCCGGATCCCACGTAAGCCAGACACACAAAGGTGAGGCAAGCACAAGGTTGCATATGCCCACTAGGTGGAAAAAGTGTCTGGAGTTCAATTGCAGTGGCTGCGGCCCTAGTGTGCCAATTCTCTCTCTCTCTCTCTCTCTCTCTCTCTCTCTCTCTTTCTCTTTCTTGCTCACCTGCTCTCTCTTCTTAAAGTAAAAAAAGTAAATAAAATACATGGAGTCATTTTTGTTTTATCTCTTGCAGTCTGTGCTCTCCATATATATCCTAAAACCTATTGGCTCAAATTGAAAATGCACTCCAAATCTGACCATTCCTTACTAAATCTAATACAACAATGCAGGACAAGCATCAGTTTCTCTCACCAAGAAGATTGCAACTACTTCCCGAGAGGTCTCCCCATGTCCTCCTTGTTTCCCTGGAGTCTGTACAGAGCGACAAGAGAGTTATGCATCAGAGTGAACTGGGCAACAGCCATCCATCCTCCCATCCCATTACCTAAAAATCTCTATGCAATTTGGCTTGGTCCTCTCTGAAATCATCTAGTGTGTGTGTGTGTGTGTGTGTGTGTGTGTGTGTATTCATGTGTGTGGGAACACATGTGTGCACACAGCTGCACATGCAGGTAGAAGTCTAAAGACAGCCTTGGGTGTCACTCAAGTTCATGACTGGCCTAGAACTCACCAAATAAACTAAACCAGCTAGCCAGTGAGTCTAAGGAACCACCTGTCTCGGGGATACGGGCATGTGCCACCATGTCCAGCTTTTCTTTACGTGGGTCCCAAGGATTGAAATCAGGTCATTCTTGCAAGGCAAGAACTTTACCCACTGAGCTATCTTATCATGCAAACAAGCAAACAAGCAAACCAAACCTGTGCTGAGGGCAAACCAGTTAAGACCAGGGACCACAAAGATGGTAGCAATCAGACAAAGGACTGCCTTCAAGCCTCCCTGTACCTTCATTGTCAAGTGCCAGCTTAGTAAGATCTGTGCCCGAGACAAAAACCGGCACTTTCTGAGCTGAGTGCCAAGTGGCATATGTCCACTGGAAGTCTCTCTCCTTTCTCAGAAAAGCATGAATATTCAAACTATTCCCCTAAAATAAGATGTATTTCCTTGTTAATGGCTGCTCTGCTGTGGGAAAGCCAGCTGTAATTCTTTTCTGCAGTAAAATTTCACATTTGCTTCAGAGTAGTGTTTTGTCTGATTTCCACCCCTCAGGAGAGGAAGGACGCACCACCCCCCGCTGTTCTCTTTCTTCTCTGCCCTGCTCCTTCCTGCTCAGAAATCATATTCTCACATCAGGACGAGATGGTGCAGGCATACTCGTGGCCTGGAATATTCATCCAGGTGTTAGTTTAGCCAACCCCACCCCCCTCTATTCAGGCTTCTGTTGAAATGTCCACTTATGAGTGAAGCCTTCCAGCTCACACCACATATACTCCTATCACCAGTTCACTGAACCTTTATCCTTTTTGCTTTCTTACTCTTTTATTTTTCTCTACAGGATTTATGTGAAGGATTTATTTACTACAGAATCATTTGTTGTTTTACTCTCAATAAAATGCGCAATCCACAAGGCCACAGAATTCTTTGTTTTTCCTTCTTGTATTTCCAGCAGGTACTCAACTAATATATCCTGAAAGCATTATTAACCCACAAGAAGTGTGAATGATTATTTGACATCAGCGTTTGTTCTGCTGTACCAATATGAAGCTGGGTCAGTCTGTGTTAATGAGTACCTTTTCCCACTTTGGTAGGATATCCGAAATTGTCAATGGTATAACTTTCTGGGGGTGGGTATAGTGCTGGGACATAACTGCTACATAAGTGCTTTACCACTGGTCTATATGAACAGTGTCATGGTGATAACTTTTATATTGAAAATGAAACTCTATCAACATTTATTAGTATGTAATGACACACAGAATAAAATTCTGAATAAAGCATCCTCCCTGATTTCAGTGAATTCGCACTCTAGTAGGAGAAACAGATCAAGACATAAATAATCTCATTTTATATTTATTCAACTAACAGAGTTTGTTGGAGTTTGCCCTTGAGGAGGCAAAGCTTTGATGTTATCAGCCTCATAATTGCCAGTACATTCTGAGCACTCCATTAATAGAACTGATGTCATAATTGTTCATAAAACGTAACAACAGGGGCTGGGTAGATGGATAAAAGTTTGCCATGCAAGTATGAGAACCTGAGTTTGGATCCTCAGAACCCACTGTAAAGTCCGATGTGTTGCCACATGTCTGCAATCTCACAGTGAAATGGGAGACAGAGACAGAACCCCAGCCAGCCACAGTGAACAGTGAGAGAGCCTGCCCCCAAAGGAAAAGTGGAAAATGGAAACAAACATCTGACTTCCACCTACAAGCCATAGCAGGTGTACCTGCACACTAACACAAACAAGCACACACGTGCACACACAGAAATGAACAATGTGTTTAGACAGGTGAGAACAGAATTCTGTGTAGTCTTTTGATCCAGCCTTCATGGGCTAAGCCAAGATGGCTGGTTGAAAAGGTCCTTCAGCATTCTGGGCACACTGCCTGGGCATATCAGTGCAGTGAGGGGGATAGGAAACAAGGAAGATTAAAACAAAGCTGGAATGATCTAAATCTCTTATTGTTTTTTTTTTGCTTTTTCGCAAAATAGGGTGTGAGGTTGATATACTGTTTTAGTCACACACAAAAGTAAGGGTAAGATGGTATCAATGGAGACTCTGTTGTTTATAGAAAACAAGTCTACCTTTGTGTGGGAAAATACCCTCTTTCTTTAATTCCACTTCCCTTGAAACTAGTGGCTTCAATAACATAGTTTACATGAAGAATTTAAATGCTAGGAGGTTGGATATTTTAAAGTAAAAGTATGAAAGATAGCATTGTCACGACAGAACACCAGGCAAAAGTGGTAATGGAAGGAAATGGTTTATTCTGGCTTCTAGTCTTGAGGGGAAGCTTCATGATGGCAACGGACATCATGACATGAGCAGAGGCTGAATAGCACTCCTTGCAAGAGCAGATGGAAGATAGCAATGAGAGTGAGCCAACTATCACTGGCAAGCGAGGTGCTAATAAACCTCAAGGTCCACCCTCAGTGACACACCTTCTCCAGAGAGGCTCCTCCTCCCAAATTGCCATCATCACTCAAAACACCTGAGTTTTGGGGAACAGCTGATTCAATTTTTTTTCTCCTAGAACAGATTTGATGATTTAATCGGCTGTTAAGTGTATTCCTTTTACAAAGCTCATTTTATGGTACTCAGTTTCAAATATTTGGAAGAGAAATATAAATACTATTTAATTTTAGGCAACATTAAACTAACATAATTTGACTTGGACAAAACACACTAAAGAAAACATTCAAGTGCTGATGGAGATGCCTTTGTAGTTAAAAGCACTTGCTGGCAAAGACTGTTGGCCCCAGGTTCAATCCCCCAGTACCCATGTAACATCTTGAAATTGTCCTCTGATCTCCACATGCATTCCTTTGCACACAAACACATATATACACACAAAAATAAATAAAATTTTAATTTTAAAAAAAGAAAAATGCACAAGCATTCAAAAAGAGAGAATCTTACAAAATTGCCTGCAATAACACAACAAATTACTACCTACAGTCAAAGTAGAAAAATAGTCAGAATCCCACAGCTCCCCATGGAGAGTGAAGCACTGGTTGTGACAAGGGATGATCAGATGATGCCATATTGACACTATTAGAGAAATATTCCTTCATACAAGATGCTGCCACTAGTCACAGACATGCTTTTGCAGTCTGTTTTCCAATGGAGATTTGTAAAACAGGGCAGCTAATCTCATCAAATCTCTACTGTTTTGGTTGGGTTAAAACCATTGAGGGTCCTTCCAGCACCCAGTAAACCACCAGAAACTCTCCTGTGTCCTTGCTGGAACCCCAAATTCCCATTTGTTATAAGGAAGATAGGGCTGATTGAAACTTCATCAGCGGCTAGGTAAGTGGCTCAGTGTGTGTGTCCAGGCTCCTCCCACCTCCCTGGTCTGGGTTCCCTGCTCTGGTCTCTGTCCTGGAGAGCATGGCACGAAGTAGGCCAGATTCATATTCCCTTACTCCTCCCAGTCCCCTGGTCCTGGTAGGTCCCATTGTGCCTTGCTTGGAGAGGCCTGGTCCCTGTGTGAGTTGTGGAATCAGACCTTTTGCTCTGGTATCCTGACTGGCCACCGGGTACCAACATCCCTGTTCAGAGTCAGAGGGTGAATGGGCCAAAGGATAGAAATTTGCTTCCTCCTCAATAAAACAGAGTCTTCCTAAAATGGGTAGACAACACAAAAAAGCCAACAAAAGTCAGAAAATTGAGATATCTCCACCAAGGATGCCTAGTCCTACAATGGAAACCTCCAATGAAATCATCAAGAAATCAACATAAATTCATTCTCAAAATGAAAACACAAGAACCAATAAGAGTCTGATCAAAAAAGTCTCTGACCTAGAAGCAAACTATCAAAGAACCAACAATTGTATCAAGGAAATTGAACAGAATCATCTCCTAGAATCTTGATTGAAGAAAACATTAGAACCCTCCAAAGAGATATGAATAAATTGAAGGTAAGTCAAGAAATGGAAGATCTCCACAACTGGTTGATTAAGCTTAATGAAGATGTAAAATGCAAGAATGAACTCCACAAAGTATCAAGAAAATCAGAACTTGAATTGAAATTTTACCTCAAACAAAAAAAAAAAAGAGGGACATGATGCAAAATAACACAACAGGAAACAAAAATCAAATAGAAATTATAAAAACCTCTGTAGAACCCCTCACTAACCAAGTTATACATATGGAAGATAGAACCTCTGATCTGGAAGACAAGATAGAAGACATTGATTGGGAGGTGAAAAACTTTGCTAAGTTCAAAAAATCAAGTGAACAGAATATGAGGGAACTGTGGGACACCCTAAAATAACCAAACATCTGGATCATGGGTCTACCAGAAGGAGAGAAAATCCAGACCAGAGGCATAGAGAACATATTCAATAAAATTACTGAAGAAAATTTTCTGAATCTCTCAAAAGAGAGGCCCATTCAGATACAAGACACCCACAGAATGCCAAACAGACAAGAACAAAGAAGAATTCTCCAAGGCACATTATAGTTAAAACTCTTAACAATGAAAACAAAGAGAGAGTGTTAAAAGCAGCAAGAGAGAAACAACTCATAACATACAAAGGCAATCCCATCAGAAGTACATCAGCTTTCTCAATAGGATCCCTGAAAGCCAGAAGAACGTAGAATGGAACACTTCAAAGTCTGAAAAACTATGGCTTCCAACCCAAGCTACTCTACCCACCAAAAGTATCCCCCATAATAGTTGGTGAAAGAAAAGCTTTGCATGAAAAAGTCAACTCTGTGATTAAATGAACACAAAGCCAAACCTACAGAGAATACTTGAGGGAATACTCCACACAGAGCAGTCAAACACCAATCTCAAGAGCCAACAAGAAGATCATAATAACCACACTTGACCAGGCTCAAAATAATACAAACTACAAGAAAGCACCAAGCCCCATAAAATACCTCATCATGACAGGGATTAATTCAAACCTCACAGTAATAACCTTAAATATTAATGGTTTTAACTCATCCATAAAAAGACACAAGTTATTAGGATGGATCAAAAAATAGGACCCTTCTATATGCTGTCTTCAGGTTATTAGGATGGATCAAAAAATAGGACCCAGGCTGGAGAGATGGCTTAGCTGTTAAGCGCTTACCTGTGAAGCCTAAGGACCCCAGTACGAGGCTCGATTCCCCAGGACCCACGATAGCCAGATGCACAAGGGGGCACAAGCATCTCGAGTTTGTTTCCAGTGGCTAGAAGCCCTGGCGTGCCCACTCTCCTCTCTCTCTCTTTCTCTCTCTCTCTATGCCTCTTTCTCTCTCTGTCTGTTACTCTCAAATAAATAAATAAAAATAAACCAAAAAAAAAATAGGACCCTTCTATATGCTGTCTTCAAGAAGCCCACTTCACCACTAAAGATAGATACCTCCTTAGGGTGAATGGTTGGAACATGAAATTCCAAGCAGATGGAAATAAAAAACAAATGGATGTTGATATATTAATATCTGATAAAATAGACTTCAAACTAAAAGTAATCAAATGGATTAAAGACTTCAATATAAGACCTGAAACTCTTCAACTACTGGAAGAAAAAACAGGAGGCACTCTACACGATGTAGGACTGGGAAAAGACTTCCTGAACAAAACCCCAGTAGCCCAGGATATTAAACAAGCACTCAACCAATGGGATCTCCTGAAGCTAAAATGCTTTTGCACAGACAAACATACCACAAGCAGAGTCAACAGATTACCCACTGAATGGTAGAAAATCTCTGCCAGCTATAACACTGACAGAAGCCTAATATCTAGAATCTACAAAGAACTCAAAAAACTGAACAATACAAAATCAAACAACCTACTCCAAAATTGGGGCAGAGAACTCAGTAGGGAGTTCTCAGAGGAAGAATTACAAATGGCTAACACAGGGAAATGCAAATTAAAACAACTATGAGATTCCTCCTTACCCCATTAAGGATAGCAAAAATTAAAAATCAAATGAAGCCTAGTTTGGCTTTAAAAGGCATCAGAATAAGCTAGGAATGGTGGCCCAAGCCTGTAATTCCAGCACAAAGGAGGCTGAGGTAGAACTGTTCAAGGCAAACCTGGGTCTAAATAGTATTAGATCAATCAGAGCTACCTAGGAATACAGACTCTTGGGTTGGGGGGGGACATCAAAGTATTGAACTATCACAAGCTATCTGTGTGGAACCAGACACAATGTTGAAAATTAGTCTTCAGAGCACCACTTATAAAACTTCTGGGACACACTCCCCTGGAGCAGGTATGACACATTGTTTTGAGACCACACTAATATGGAGCAGGAGAAGGACTTAGTACTTTGGGCCTTAAAACGTGAGTTCTTATATTGACCTCTAGAATGGTTTGAAATTGTAAAGAAATGTGAAAGGATCCAGTTGGGTTAATTATGCAATGTTTCTTTTCAACCGCCCCTCGTGTATTCTAAAAATGAAAGTGTTAAAGTGTAAGTCCTTATGGTATTGCCTGCTAGATACGTTGTTCTTTGGTAGAAATTTCTCATAGTGTATATTCAAGAAGTGCCTGAAATTGATTTGTGTTGACTTTTAAGTCCATGTAATAATAAATGACATGTATTTTCTAGGTTTCTATTGTGTGCTGGTCTTACTAATGACACAAACCCAAGGGTTTCTAAGAAACAGTTTGTGTTTATATTTGAATAAAAAGGCTTGGAATTAAAGATATCCTTGCCTTCAACAAACCATGATATAAGGAAAGGTGAATAAAACTTTTTTTTTCCCTTAAAAAAATCAAATGAAAACAAATGTTGCTGAGGCTGTGGAGAATTAGGAACCCTCATTCACTGTTGGTGGGGATGTAAGCTGGTACAACCATTTTGGAAATCAATATGGAGACTCCTGAAAAGGATAAATATAGAGTTATCAGCAGAACCTGTTATTCCCTTACTGGGCATTTACCCTAAATGCTCCACTACTCAATTTCAGAAATATTTGCTCAACCATGTTTATAGCTGCTCAAATCATAATAGCTAAAAACTGGAATCAACCCAGGTGCCCATCATTAGATTAATGGATAACCAAGGGGTGGTATATCTACACAATGGAATTCTACTCAGCAGTAAGAAAAAATGACATTGACATTTGAAGAAAAATGGTCGAACTTAGAACAGATCATTCTAAGTGAACTCACACAATCACAGAAAGACAATTGTTGCATGATCTCACTCATCTGTGGTTCCTAACCTGGATCCACCTGAATTACGGACATACCTGAATAGAATCTCAAAGCTTGGACAATAGGGAAGGTAGGGCTTGGGGGGAGGGGAAGGGGAGAGACACAAAACTGAACCCAAATTGAACTGGTACCATAGAATTCTATATCCTGGAAGTCAGACTAAAAGGTGGAACCCTCAAGAGGACCTTAGGGGGAACACCTGAATTGAAGGGCCCTGGGGAAAACAGGAGCTCGGCCTGAGGAGATAAAAGACCCAGTGCACTCCACCCTAGCTCCAGCTGAAACCACAGAGGTTTTGGGGAAATGAGTAAGAATGATGCTTTCTTAGTGAATTTGATATCAGCACAAGGGTGATGGAGATAGATACTACCAAACTCCTACCAAACCAGAGATCCAGAGGCTCCTAAATGCCCATCACTGAAGTGGACTTAAAATACTCTCAGAATGGCTCAGAGAATTATGTGGAAGAGGCGGCGGAAAGATTGTTAGAGCCACAAGTTGGGACATTTTTCACAGAGACATTGCCTCTCCCCATAATGCATGACCCACAATCCCCATGGTGTTGACCTGCATCCCCAAGGAGGAAGGCCTCTTTAGAAAAGGGGCAGGGAGGAGGGAAAGGGTGGTACTAACATGTGTTGTTTACATACAAAATATGTCCATATCTAATAAATAAATAAATAAATAAAAGTATAAAACTGTGTATGGCCACATACAACTGGAACCCCAGTCCTATGGAGGTGGAGCATGGAGACAGGTAAATTGCTGGGGCTCTCAGGTCAGCCAGTCTGACTGGGAAGAAAACGGCAGCTCCTGATTCAGTGAGAGACTTTATCTCAAGGAAGCAATGTGGAAGAGTAAGAGTGATAATGGAGGACACCTGGATGTTCTCTTCTGGTCTAACCGTGCATATGTATGGAGCATATGCATCTGCATACACCCACAATACATATATATACATACATATAAATATATATATATATATATATATATATATATATATATATATATATAGCCAGTGAGAATTTCCTAGGCCTACAGGGATCCTTGCATCTGTCTTGCTACTTTGGCGCATACTATTAGATGGTCTATATATTTTACTACCTGTTTTAGCATCTTCCAATCATTAAGTTCATAAACTCCTCTGACATGTTTACCAGGAATTTGTGTTGCTGGTAAATCATTTACTCCTTCTCAGGTATTGGGAAAGTTAAAAAGCAAAACCTCAAAGGCTTTTCCAAATTCCACACTGCTGCAGTTACTTTCATGTTGCTGGAAGAAAATACCTGACTGAAAGCATCTGATGGGGTGAAAGGGTCTCCCTGGCTTACAGTCTTAAGAGGAAGCTTCATGATGGCCGGGGAAAACACAGCATGCACGGAGGCTGGACATCACACTCTTGTCATAGCAGGTGGCAAACTGAAGCAAGGGGGTCGCGGATGAGCTGAGCTCTGGCAAGTGGGAGCTGGCTGTAGCATTCCAAAATCCACCCCCGAGAGCACACCACTTTCAGCAAGGCTTCATCTGCCGAATTGCTATCAGCTGGGGAACAAGCATTTAAAACACTTGATGTGGGGGAAATGGGGGTCATAGGAGGGGATTATGATCACAGTATACTGTCTATACTTGCAGAAGTTTTCAATAAAAGGTTAAAAAATAAAAACACACATAGTGATGGGGGATTCTGATTCAAACCACCACACTTACTTTCATATAACTTCCTTGGCTTCCCACAGTCTCAGCCTCGGTGGGATTGCTATGTCCACATTTCTGTAAGTCTTCAGCATTGACACTGGTCTTCTCTGAACCTACTATAGGCCTAATGAGAAATAAAAAAAATGAAGGTCATGAGCCCTAGGGGCATAAAGCCTGGTCTTTATCTGGATAAATGCATATATTATTCTCACCAAATTGCCCTGAAAGCACTACACTTAATGTTTATATTCGTATATTAATGCTACTCTCACTTCTGGTTAGAGAAGCTTCCCTTTTCAGATTATGAGGGCCACTGGAATGACCCAAAAGGCAACATAGTGCTGAGAAGAAGGGACGGAGGAGTGTCCAGCACTGAAACATCTCACACTCTCCAAGGCTCAGGGTCCATTGTGGAAGAGGTGGTGGAAAGAATGTAAGAGCCAAAGGAAGGGTACCACTCCTTACATGCAATTGTCCGGACAGAAATTGGCCTCAATATGCATGACCTTGCAGTGCCTAGCAATACCTACACAAGACTCTCATAATAGGAGAAAAAGATGATGACATCAAATTAAAAGAGAGACTAATGGAGAGAGGGAGGGGATATGATGGAGAGCAGAGTTTTGAAGGGGAATGTGGGGGAGGGGAGGGAAATACCATGGTTTGTTGTCTCTAAGTAGAGAAGTTGTCAATAAAATACATATGTATATTAGGGGCTGGGGAGATGGCTTAGTGGTTAAGAGTTTGACTGTGAAGCCAAAGGACCCCAGTTTAAGGCTCAATTCCCCAGGACCCATGTAAGCCAGATGCACAGAGGGGTACATATGTCTGGAGTTCGTTCGCAGTGGCTAGAGGCCCTGGTGAGCCCATGCTTTCTCTCTTTGTCTCCAATAAACAAACAAACAAACAAACAAACAAATAAATAAATAAATAATTTAAACATATATATTAAAAAAGCAAAAATAAGAGATAAATGAATGTAGGTTAGGAAGGTATCTCAGTGGTTAGTAGGGTGCTTGCCTGCCATGAGTGAGGCCCTGGGTTCCACCCTCAGCGCACAAAAATAATGATGGTTTTTATCTTTTACTGAACTGAAAACTAAGACTCCCAGCATCATAGCCTCAAAGGAGCCATTTATCCATGGCCAGGATGGTGGCTGTGGATGGGGACAAGGTGAGGAGCTGTGAAACGACTCATTCAAAACACGCTCAGTGAAAGCATATGCTTCATAATTGCCTCAAATTTAAAAAAAAAATGCTTACATGTAGTTGAGAAGATAGATGCAATTAACCCCCCACCACTTACAGAAACACAGCCATCTGAATGTGGATTCAACCTAAAGTAGGTGAGAAGTATGTGGGCCCGGGTGACCCGTCTACGTGTGCATGCGTGTGCTCCCAGCTCACGGGTCTTGTCAAGGGCCAAATGACTCTAAGAAAGCAATGTTTTCATGAGTTAAGTGTAAATGAATTGCGAGCATATGGATTAAATTTTCCTTAATGCACTTGGATTTAAAAATTAAGAGAAAAATGCTTGGCAAAGCCAATTTTGGCTTTTGCCAAACCCAAGCTTTGGAAAAAATAGCAGGAGATGTTCAATAATCCAACTGAGGAAAGCACAGCCCACTTCCCGTCTCCCTTTTACAGCATCTTTATTTGTTCACACACATGGTACCGAAAAAGTCCATGGGGACATTTTGATTGGAGATGACGCCAACTTCTAAACAAGGCTTTTCTGAGAAAACCCCTTGTTTATTCATGATTTTGCCCAGTACTTGCATCAATGGTGCATAATTAATTATGGAATCTCCCAAAGAAGTGTCTCCCTTCTCCAGAACCCAGAGAGAAACTGTGTCCCAGTGCCTGTCTGTCTCTACATCATAAATATATTTCCCAAGGATTCTCAATGCAAAGTAACTTAATTTTCTCCAGATGCTGTTCTTAGTAGGGATGATCTTCCTGACTGAGTATCTCCTAAGTCCTGCTGGGTAATCCTGCACATGGTCATAGTTACCATAAGCGTGTGACGAGTCCCAGATGTGGCAATAATCAAAGTGATCTACAGATCTAAGGCAATACACTCTAGGGAACAAATGAGGGATTTGTGAGGTCAGCACAATTAATGAGGGTTGCTCTAAAGGCTTGGGAGTTGCGTGGTTTGGGGAGAGAGTGGGTAGGAATGGGGCAAACAAAAGAGAAACCCCTACCCCCAAATTAGAATGCCTCATATCTTAGAGACACCCCTCCTGTCATGGCGAACAGAGAGAGGTAAAAGTGGAGGAATAGGAGAAATGTTTATAAATAGGTGCTGTGTGAATACAAATGCTTCTCCTCTGAACGCAATGGTAAAGTCTCCCCACCCATTAAGTCGTGCTGAATGTGATTGATTGACAGAATACAGAGACACAAGATAAGACATAAAAGCTAATACAAACAGAATCTGCCTTACATGCTGCAGAGGAAAACCCACTGGGATGGGCAAGGTGACATGGGAAGGCAGAAAGTAGATATGGTGGGAAAACCTTGAGTGCAAATGCTAGGTACACCCATCACTGGAGACTCAGGAAATAATGCTCTCTTGTTCCTCCTCTTCATCTTTCACTCTCTTTCTCCTGTGTCTCCTCCTCCCCTCCTCACTTTGCTCCTACTTCTTGTGTGCATTGTAAAATAACAGAAGTACTTCGTATCTCAGTGGTCTGAAGGAGGAAAAGCTTTATTTGAAATATTTTCTAGGCAAAGAAGGCCAGAATATAACTTACTTGGCAGACTTTACAAGGGCAAAATAAAGTTTTTATGAATGTAATATTTGATTTTTTTTCTGTTAAAAGAAATGTTATGATCTTTTATTATAGTATTTGCAAAGAATCTCACATTCCTTCAATACAAACTGCACAGCAGTTACTAAAGTACATGTGTGGATATAGTCCTTGTGTTTTCTAATGCTCTCTTAACTGTGAGAGAAATGCAGAGAAGTGATTGTTTTACACTGTTCCACAAACACCTTTCTTACATTTATGCTAATTTATGAAGGCTTTTTTGAAAGGCAAGATAGGATCGTACTATATGTGAATATATAATTCTACAACCTACCTTTCTTTCACTTAATGTAATTGAAACAAAAGGTCTTTTAACTCTTTGTCAAGAATTATAAAACACTTATTGATAATCTAAATTTCAATGGTTGTTTAATATTATTTAACATACTACTATTTATATCACATATAGATAAATCAAAACCAATAAACCATACTCTTCCTTTGAGACATGGGAAATTTCTTTTGCTAGAATTCAACATCCATTTACAATTTTAAATTTTTCTTCATAAACTATGAACAGAAGAGTATTTTTGTAAACATGCTAAAACATATCTGCATCAAAATTAGCCAGCTTCACACTGCTTGTCAGAAACAATACACAAGAAATGATGTAATAATTCTTGATAGTATCACTTTAATTTTTTCTGAAAAATCACTCTACAATACAATAAGATAATGAATATATTCAGAAATAAAGGTAGTGAAGTGTTATGGACAACCTAAAAGTCAGCTGAGAAATTATTTAATAAATAATAGAGAATTCGTCAAGCTGGCTAATTATAAAGACTATGCTAAAATGTCAGTGAGTTTTCTTAGTTTTTACAGTGAATATAGATCACAAGGAGGTGATGCAATTAGCCACAATACCAACAATAAAAAATTCTTGTGAACAAATTTATTTATATGTCATTTTGAGAAATAATATATGATAATTTTTCTGAATAATTTCCTAAATAATGGCATTTATAAATGAATAGGCATCTATGTACTAGATGGGATGAATTAGCACTGGACATGTGATGTTTCTTCCCCAAACAATCTATAAATTAATATACTTATTATAAAATACTGACTGGTTTTTTTTAACAACTTTATCCAAAGTCTCCAAAACTAAATTACTTGAAATAATGAAGGCAGCTGACCCAAAGGAAGATTGACATACGTTAAAAGACATACATAGACAATACTTATTCAAACAGTACTCTGTATTATACTAATGCAGATATAGGCAGAAAGTAATTGGCTGACGTGAGGAACACAGAAACAGCTCCATGTGCAGGTGATATTGGTTTTAATGATAGATACAGGTTATCCCAATCTACTACACACAACAGGTGTCTATTTGTCACAATTGTGGGGACTGAGAAGCCACCAAAGCATCAGAAAATTCAGTGCCATGTCCTCATGGACAGAACTTTCTTGCTCATCCTCACTGGGTAAAGAGGCAAAAATCACTTTTTAATTTTCTTCTATTTTTAATACTTGTTTGTGTGTGGATGTATGTATGGTGTGTGTGTGTTTGTTTGTATGGTGGGTTTATTCAGGCGTCCCCATAAACTTAGATGTGCTGGATGCCAGGTTCCTAGCTGATGGAGACTTGGGAATTAAAGCCTCCTGGAGGCAGTGTATTGTTGGGGGCGGGCTTATGGGTGTTATAGCCAGTTTCCCCTTGCCAGTGTTTGGCACACTCTCCTGTTCCTGTTGTCCACCTTATGTGGGCCAGGGGGTGATGCCCACCCTCTGCTCATGCCATCGTTTTACCCTGTCATCGTGGAGCTTCCTCTCAATTCTGTAAGTCAAAATCTCTTTTCTTTTTTTTTTTATCCCACAAGCTGCTCTTGGTTGGGTGATTTCTGCCAGCAATGCAAACCCGACTGCAGCAGTGTATATGGGCATGTCTGTGCCAAAGTCCCATGGGGAGGTCAGAGAACATCATCAGGGTGCTGCTCCTCTCCTTGCTCCTTCTTTGGAGACAGTGTCTTTCTCATCGCTGCTGGTGAGCTCCCAGATTATCTTGGCTCTGCCTCCCATTGCTAGGAGTGTGTTGGGATTATAGAGGCGTGTGTTACTTTGTGTCTGGCTTTACATGGGCTCAGAAAAGGGTCAAACTGAGGCCTGCAGGCTTGCAAGCAAGCATCTGTAACCACTGAGTAATATCCCCAGAGCCCCTTGACCTCCTTTTTGTTTTAACGTTTTATCTAGCCACTGCAAACAAACTGCAGACATATGTGCTGTCATGTACATCTGGCTTACATGGGTTCTAGGAAACCAAACCTGGGTCCTTAGGTTTTGCAGGTGAATGCCTTAACCACTATGGAATCTCTCCAACCCTTGACCTCTTTTATAAAGGCACAAGTCCCATTTCTGAGAACAGAGACTTTATAACCCAATTATATCCCAAAATTTCACCTCTTTTTTCCTTTTTTTTTTTCAAGGTAGGGTCTAACTCTAGCCCAGGCTGACCTGGGATTCACTATGTAGTCTCAGGGTGACCTTGAACTCACAGCGATCCTCCTACCTCTGCCTCCCGAGTGCTGGGATTAAAGGCTTGCACCACCACACCTGTCAAGGTTTCACCTCTTAATATCAACCCCTAGGCTTAAGGTTTCCAGAAACGAATTTTATAAGGACACATCCAAACCATAGCTGATGGCAACTCTCAGCCACTGAAGTCAAGGATTATTCTGAAATTGGTGCTGTAATTACTGATTATTGGAAAGAAAGAAAGAAAAAAGTAAAAGAGAGGATTGGAGAAGGAGAAGGAGAGGTAGAGAAATAAGGAAAGAAAGACAGAAAGAAAAAGAAGAAAGCATGACACTAAGCAAAGAATGCTTGAAGGAAATCTAAGAGAATAATATTGGAAACAGATAGGAAAACCTTCTTATCATGAATCAAGGAGGAAAAGATGGGAATTTGGCTAAATAAAAATTTCAAGTTTCCTGTTTAAGAGGTGGAAATGTGTAAATATTTACAGCAAATAATGACAGCTTGTGAATTTCGTTGCTGTTGTTCTTGAGTTCGAAGATCTGATCCTTGTAAACCCATTTACCTGTGGCCAAATGCCAGACACCTATGCCAACTGCTCTCTGCACGGTAGGAGGTGTCATAGTCCTCCTGAAGGAGGTATTTTCCATATTTACCTTTGGCAGAGCCCTATTCCCAGACGCTTTCTTTCCTTTCTCAGAAATTTATAGACATACAACAACAACAAAAAGTAACTTGCAAAACCGCACATGGCCACTGTGCTAAGCCTCTAGCTTGGCTACAGGGAAGCGTGGGCTTTGTTTCCCTTGCCACTTGAATACGTCCACAAGGCAAATTATTATGCTGTCATTTAAGATAACACTGTGGTAAAGAGATCAAATCCAGCTTGCTGCCTGTTTTCACAAATAAAATAATCTTTGCAATAAAACAGCTCACACATTCATTTCTCATCTGTGTTATTTTCTCCCACCAGCACAATCAAGAGGCTGTGACAGAGCTGGAGGCTCAAACAGGCAAAGATGTTTCCTGTGGCTGCTTTTATGAGAAGAGGCTGATCGTCATACACTGGAGAATTCTCTCTTGTCAAATGTCCGTCACTACATAATACTGTCAGGTACTAGGTGGCCCAGTGTCTTTTTCTTTTTAGGTAACATAAACTTTCTTTTCTTAAAAAGAAATATTTATCTATTTATTTGACAGCAACAGATAGAGAAAGAGGCAGATAGAGAGAAGTACAGAGAATGGGTGCGCCAGGGCCTCCAGCTACTGCAAACGAACTCCAGACGCGTGCGCCCCCTTGTGCATCTGGCTAACGTGGGTCCTGGGGAAACGAGCCTCGAATCGGGGTCCTTAGGCTTCATAGGCAAGCGCTTAACCGCTAAGCCATCTCTCCAGCCCAGGTTACATAAACTTTCTAAGGTGGATACCTACTATGTTTGAAAGCAGTCACATATACAGCAATGAGTGTTATTTTAAAAAGAAACTGTCTGAATTACATAAGAACACCACTTCATGATTTGAGTTATGTTTCTATTTTGGACTTCACTTAAACCAAAACTCAATATCTGGAGTTTATACAAACCACCATCCACTCCCCTTTGGCATGCACACTGGCTCTGGCTGCTTGAATTAGTGATGAACATGAATCTTTTTGAGGGGGTATGTTCAGGGAATACATGAAAATTTTCTTTTTCATTGGGGCAAAAAAAAACCCCACCTTTTGTTCAGGTTTTTTGCCTCATTGGGGAAAGCAAATTGCTACAATATTTTGGACCGGGGGGGGGTGTAAAATTTTAAAATATTTTGTATTTATTTGCAAGCAAATTATATATATATATATATATATACACATATATATATACACACATATATATATGTATATATGTAGAGAGAGATAGAGAAACAGAGACAGAGAGAGAGAGAGGCAGAGACAGAAACAGACAGACAGACAGAGAGAGAGAGAGAATGGGCATGCCAGGGCCCCTAGCCACTGCAAAAGAACTTCAGATGCATGTGCCACTTTGTATATCTTGCTTTACATGGGTACTGGGGAATCAAACCCAGGTCATTAGGTTTTGCAAGCAGGTGCCCTAACTGCTGAGCCATCTCTATCGCTATCCCTATGGGGGCTAATTTGATACAATAAATTAAAAAAGAAAACATTGACAGGGAAGATAACTGTACATGGTTGTCATAGAAACTGATAGACCTATAGTTCTCAGGGGCCTCATGCTCCTGGCCGTTATAATTACCTTTACATGAGTGTACAGATGAAAGCTAGGCCCTCACAATGAAGTGTTGGAGTAGCTGCCTTTTCATTCTCCACCAGGATCTCAAGGAGACAGTTTCAGAGTTGGAGCTTTACTTCCCACTGTTAATGCAGAAAGGGGAGGTTAAAGAGCCTACCTTACAGCTTTTAAAATCTTATTAAGCATGCCCTGAAGTGAGCAGCTAAAAATAAGCGACCTTCTCTCCTGGGGCCTGAAGTGTTTACGGTTTTCACTGTATCCCAAAGTAGTCTGCACTTCTAAAACATTTTTGCTTTCTCCTTCTTTTCTTTTTCTTTCTTTTATTAGAAATGCCAAGCTGCATTTGGCATGTATTTGATAACATGCAGAGACGGCATGGAATAATAATAACAGACGCCTGGTCACACAGCAGAATGTGCGGGGGTCATGGAAAGGATGGAGCCTTTCTCTTCTCCTTGGGAAAACACAGCTAAGTCCTCATTAGCATGAAGGAATGTGAGAAGTCTTGCAATTGTAAGCTTGCTCATAATTTGCCCAGTAACTTCAGTCCCATCTGGCAAGAGCTGAGAATTACAGGGAAGGTGACATCTACTTGAATCCTAGAATTTGGGGCTGAAAAAGGCATGCACTTGTAGTTTAATCCTCTGTTATAGAACAGGACACTAATGTTCAGAGGGATGTGGTCCCACACACCCCCCAAGAGAGTAATGAGTATTAGTTTTGAGCTCAGCGTTCACATTTCTCTATTCAATGCATCTTTGAATTTCATTATTTGTTTTTATTTTTTCAATTTATATTTCTGCCTCTGTGTGCATGTGTAGTATGTGTGCATGCATACTTGTACAAGTGTTTGGGTGCCCGTATGTGTGTGGGGGAGGGGGTTCTTGTTCACATGCCTGTGGAGGCCAGAGGTTGATGTAGGTCAGATGTGTTCCTCAATTGCTCACCATCTTATTTCCTGAAACAAGGTCTCTTGCTAAACATAGAGCTCACAGATTGTGCTAGACAAACTACCCAATAAGCCCCTGGGCTGCTCATGTCTCTGCCTCTCCAGGACTGGAATTACAGACACCTAACACAGGCCCAGACTTGACATGGATTCCGGAGAGCCAAATTTAGGTTCTCACGCTTTCCTGGAAAGCACTTGACACACTGAGCCACCTCGATGGCCCCACGGTCATTGCATCTTCAGGTGCCTTCTCTCCCCTGAGCCCTGCCTCACTCTGTGACTTCCAGACTAGCCAGTTGTGGCACGGCAGACAGCGTGCAGCTCCACTGTTACTTCATTTTATCCCCACTGTTGTACTGTAACAGACTCTTGCCCACAGGGTAAATAAAGCAGGATGGAAGCCCGGCGCCTCTGCCTTTAATTTTTAGTCAAACTCCTGCTGGATTTTGTATAGGTATGCTAGCCATGAAGGAATGTCTGTCTGCCTAACCTGTCTCATTCCCCTTCAAGGCTGAAGACACAAAGATAAGACGTTGTTAAACTTAGTGTCATCTTGGATTCCAAGAAGAGCAAAGGTTTGGAGGGCAGGCATCCCCAGATGAGGCAACTATCCATGAAGATGAGTCTGTACCCTAGAGCAGAAGTAGGAGCCAGGTTGACCCCTTCAAGCTATGACAGTTGATGAAGATTCTTTGGACCACATTACAGAACCAGAACCTGAGACAATGATCAGGTGGACCACCCCTTCACCAGGACTACCTAATCATGTATTCCACTTGCTTTTTTGGCCCAATTCTATCTGTATTTAAACTGAAAGCTCATGTCAGTGCCCTGAAGATAGAGCTGGGGTGACTAGATCTCCTTATCTGTGGCCGCATTGAATAAATATCCTGGCAGAGCCTAAGCTCTTGGAGTTGTTCACTTCTGGGTTTTTGTGCTAAACCTCCAGTTACAGCATTATGAATACATTTGTTTCCTCTTTCACAGGGTATAAACTGAGCTTTAGAGAGGTGAAGTCACTTAGACAGATTCAGGAAACAAATTCTATTTCTCTCTAAGGCCTCTGGCCTCAACTCTATCAGTTGGCTGCAAGCAATTTTTTTTTTTTTCATGTGAACTCTTGCACTTCCCTGTATCTGTTAGGTTTGGGGTTTCTAATAGTGGGCCAAGGAAGACAGCTTCATAGGCCCAGTGTTTTACTCCACACTCAGTAAAAGAGTGCTGAGTCTTGCAGTGAGACGGAAGGAGACTTTGAACCACCTAGAAAGAGAGGTGATTGTAAGCCTTTATTGGGAAGGAGAAGAGGGACTCTTGCCTTGCAAGGAGAAGGGATTGAACACTTGAGACTCAAGGTGGCTCAAGTCTTTGTGATGGGGGAGCATTCCTTTCCTGGGTCTGGGTTTTATGGTCACCTTATTAGGGTACTTTGGAATGCCTGTGGAGAGCTCCCCCAGGGAAGGGAGGCTTGTGTTGCCTCATCCTCTCCCAGGGCCACAGCAAGTAGCTGGAAGGTCTCATTCCTCACTGAAGCTGTGGGGAAGTAAGGCTTGGTCAGGTTTCCTAACAGTAGATAAGGAGCTCTGGGCATACCTGTTAGGAGGATGTGGACAAAAGAGAGACAGCCTTATTCAAATCTAGCATTATCTGCCTATTTGGTTATCTGGAAGACAATATATATATATATATAGGTGGCAACTAATCCTGCTTTGAACATGAAATTTATTTCCCACTTCTTAATCTTTATCCCTTCCTATATATTTTGTAGGGTATATAGCATTATTTTAACCAATACTTTTGAGAATTTATTCACTGTATATACATGCTATTCAGATTCTTTTGAAAAAAACTAATAATTTTTTGTGGTGCGCCTGCTTGTGTAGTTGTGCATATGTGTGTGAGCACACAGCAGTGTGCATGCTCGCAAAGTTGACACCGGTTGTCATCCTCAATCACTTGCCACTTACCTTACTTACTGAGGCAGGGTCTCTCACTTGAACGGAGAGCTCTCCGATCAGCTTACCCTCGGCATCCCTTGGCTCCTCCTCCCAAGTGCTGACCCTACAGGCTGGCTGCATGCTGCCCTGGCATTTATGTGGGCACTGGAGATACAAACTCCAGTCCTCACGCTTGCATGGTAAATACTTTATACACAAACCATCTCCCAGCCCACTATTTTGATTCTTAAAACTTCTTTTCCTAAGTCATTCAGTTACATATGACAGAATTTAAATGTGGCACCCCTAATCCACCCAGAAACCCTGGAAATTACAGGTGATGTCATTTGTGCCTGTTCTTGCCCCTAAGTACCTAGCTCTGTTACAGGTGTCTAATAGGGGCTCCATCTCATAGGATGGATTTACTTGTATGGACACCAGTCTCCCCAGAGATCATGGAGCACTTGAATAACTTTCCAGCCTCTGGGTCCCATCATTAATCACTGGCTGTTTCAGCGTCTACAGAGAGGTGAGCCAAAGTCTTGCCCAAATGTGCAGCATGCTCTCCCCACACAACAGGGTGCAAGCTCCTCAAAGCTGGCTCCTTGTTGTTCAGAAGGCTGTGGAATCTTGTCTTCCAGTCACTGTGGAGCCAACACCCTCCCCCTCCAGGTCTGAAATGCTGGGCTTCCAGTTGTGTGCTGGTCTCCTGCGCAGAGGCAGCCTTGCTCTGACAGCCTCCTCTTGGAAAGAGACAGGTCTGGAGCCTGCCTGCTGTGCTTGGAATTGATGGGACCACAGCCCAAAGCCAAGATGTGAGTCTTTTACAGCCAGCTTCAGATTATCCAGGGGAGGGGGCAGACAAAGGGAAGAAAGACACAGGCATGATGAAAGATGAACAAAATGTAAATAACTCAGTTTAGAAAGGATTTAGGGACAACTATTTCTCATTAAACTTGACACAGGAAGCCAGAGGACGCTGGGGGGCCTGGCCCCTGTGGAATTTAGGTCTGGGGCTCTGTTCATTCTCCCTTCTATCTCTGCTTCAGACAGTGAGAAGCACCAAACAATGTGAGGGCTGAGGGCTGCTGTCAGCCTCGCTTGTGCTACCAGAAAACAAGGTGCCCCAAAGATATTCACAGCCCTAGTCTCTGCAAAGGACATTTTTTTTTTTTTTTTTTTGGTCTGGAAAGATGCTTCCTCCATGCTGGGAAATGTGTTCTGTGGGTTTTGTTTCAGGCTGATGTTTATAGTTTTGCTTTAATAAAATATATCACCATCCAGACAACATCATTCTCTTTATACCTCATAGAAATGAATATGCATTTGTCCATGGTGACTTACTAACTGATAGTATAGTATAGTGCAAAAAAAAAAAAAAGAAAAAGAAAAAGAAAGAAAGAAAGAAAAAAGGAACATGGTTGTGTGGTGGGCATGATAGTGGTAATGCATAGTGCAACTAGGACCGTGCATGATACTTAACAGTTTTATTTTATTTTATTTTTTTGATTAACAACTTCCATGATTGTAAACAATATCCCATGGTAATACCCTCCCTCCCCACACTTTCCCCTTTGAAACTCCATTCTCCATCACATCCCCTTCTCCTCTCAATCAGTCTCTCTTTTATTTTGATGTCATGATCTTTTCCTGCTATCATGATGGTCTTGTGTAGGTAGTATCAGGCACTGTGAAGTCATGGATATCCAGGCCATTTTGTGTCTGGAGGAGCATGTTGTAAGGAGTCCTACCCTTCTTTGGGCTCTTAAGATACTTAATAGTTTGTAAAACCTGTTACATTTCTTCCTGCATTGCCTAAGACAGAGAATCAACATTGGAGTAGATAAAAAAAAAAACCTGTGACCCTATGAATAGACCACTAAGCAAAGTAAATAAGAGTCACATTTAAATTATATTTAGGCAAAAGGATACATTATGGAATAATAAGAGTTAAAGAGCCACCCAATATGAAGAAAGGGCTAAATTAAATAACACCATGTATTAATTAATTAATTTTTTTGGAGGGAGGGCAGGGTTTGAGGTAGGGTCTCACTTTAGCCCAGGCTGACCTGGAACTCAGTATGCAGTCTCGGGGTGGCTTCAAATTTATGGTTATTCTCCTACCTCTGTCTCCAAAGTGCTGCGATTAAAGGTGTGTGCTACCACACCTGGATTCATTTATCTTTTATTCAGTCAGAGAATTTCCTGGGAAGGCTCTGGGATCAGAATCTGGGGGAGCTGGATAGATATGACAAAGCAAGCTTTGAAGGGAAGAAGCATGCTTAGATAACAGCTTCTACAGAGGTTCGTTATGATTTCAGAGATCCTGAGCAGGTATGTGAGAGAGTTTTGTCGAAAACACAGTTGTCTTTCTCTGACCAGAATTTTTAGGGTGAGAGTTTTTGGGCCCTAGCAGACCAACAAGCTAGGCTTAGCCACCTGTCCTCAACAGGCCAATTCAAGAGACAAGTAACAGTTAAAAGCAGAGACAGGTGATTTGGTCAATGCAGCTACATTGGGAAGAGGAACAAACAGATAAATTCAGTGAGTCCCACTCTCAAGTTCATATCTGGGGTCCTGATAAGAGGATTAGCTTTGAACAGAGGGCAAGAGGTGTGCATAACTAACTAGTCCCCAGTGAAAGTGTGGTCCTGCCTATCACTGAGCTATATCATTGTCTCAGCTCCAGTCTCTCCTGCAAGGTGGTCTGACAGGATGTCGTATCTATGTGAAATCTCTATGGGAGGCAAATTCCTCCCCTAGCTGGCACCAGGGCCCCAGCGTTTTCCTTACCAAACCAGAGGCTCCTAGAGAAATTCCAGTTGTCTGAGGTCTATGGTCTCAACAGTCTGATACCTAAGGGAGGGGCATGCGAGCCTCTGTTTAGAATACCTTCACTCCTGCCCAGAAGGCTATTCTCTCTTCAGTTCTCTAGAAGAATGAACAAACTAGTCAGAAGGATGGGCAGTAATGACTTCAGGATGATACTAGCACAGGGGCAAAGTGGTATACTGTGACAATGGGCAGACCAGCCAGGTTGATTTGGAGGGTGGCAGGGAGATTTGCTTTTAGACTTAAGTCTTTTAAAAAATCTTTTGGGGGCTGGAGAGATGGCTTAGCAGTTAAGCCACGTGCCTCCAAAGCCTAAGGACCCGGGTTCAATTCTCTAGGTCTCATGTTAGCCAGATGCACATCGTGGCACATGTGTCTGGAGTTTGTTTGCCGTGGCTAGAGGCCCTGGCATACCCATTCTCTCTCTCTGTCTCCCTCTGTCCGTCTGTATCTAATAAATAAATAAATAAAATGATAAAAAATTAAAAAATATTTTTAAAACATCTTTTTGATTGTCATTTTTTAAATATACGAACATACTCTAATTTGGTCATAATCCCCTCATTTGACTCTTTTGTCCCCCTCTTTCTCATCCATTCTTCCATTGAATCTTTTCTTTTCAACTAGTCTTTTATATTTTGATGTCTACAGCCACTATGAGGTCATGAACGATATAGTCACTTCATGTCCAGGGAATGGTGTCCCAAAGCACTTCTTCTCATCCTCTGTCTTTTACATTCTTTTATGTCCCCTCTTCCACAATATCCCCTCAGCCTTGGATGACATGATAGACATGTCTCATTTAGCACTGAGCACTCAACAGTCACTTACTCTCAGCACTTTGAGTTTCCTCGGTAGCCAATTGCTTCTGTAAATATTTAGAGGACAACTTAATGGGCACCACACATCCATTTAGCCAACCAACAGTAGTAGCTTCCCCCATAGGTAGGCCTGAATCTTGTTGTACCCTCCAACCCAAGTCAAGTTGATGTTGACAAAATTATTTGACATCATCCAAGTTATCCAGGGATGGACTAAAACATCAGGATCATACCCATTCTCACTTGCCTGTGTAGAGGTATTTACTATCTGTTATCACCACGCTTGCTTCTTTTTTGATATTGCAATGAAAGTCCTCAAAGGCCTGGTGCCTGCCCTTTGTGTGCTAGGAGTCAAGGAGTAGCAAAGAGTGTCATGCACTGCAGAGATTTACAGATCAAAGACAGGCATGGGGTGCATGCCTATAACTTCAGCACCAGGGAGGCTAAAGCAGGGCAGGTCACAATTTTGAGGATAGCATGTCCCTGTATCAAACAAAGCTAACCAAATGAAACAAGAAAATCTACATGTCAGGGGGTTAAGATGGAAGGGAAGTGAGTGGCCAATGGGAACAACATGATGGATTCAGAGTATAGAGTGAAGGTATGTAGAGACACCTCCTCGACTTCTTGCAGGTGGTACTTTCTACTCTCCAGAACTGTTCCGCTGACTGAGTATTGTGATTGCATTCTCCTTGCTCTGACAAAGCACCCAATCAAAAGCAACTAATTGGAGGAAAGTTTTAATTTTGAGTTACAGTTTCAAGGAGATGCTTGATGATGGAAAAGCATGGCATAAGCAGAGGCTGGACATCACCTCTGCCACAGCAGGTGGAAAACAGCAGCAAGACAATGAGCCAAACTCTAGCAAGGGGGAGCTGGTTATAGCACCACTAAGGTAGGGCCCAACAATACACCTTCCCCAGCAAGGCTCAAACTCCCAACTTGCCATCAGCTGGTGACCAAGCACTCAAGACACGTAAGTTTGTGGTGGAACATCTGATTCAAACCACCATGCTGAGATTTGTTGTCCTATTTCAACAAATTTGCTGTAATTCATCCTAGGACATTAACTATGAGAGACCTTCTCTTCAGTATTTCTGGTGTACACTATTGTACTTTCCTTTCAATTGATTTGTATTAAAGAAGCCCATTTTAGTGGATATAAGGAAAGTGAGAGAATTAAAAAAATAATCGGTGGTATTCTACACTGCTGCTCAGTAAAGTATAAAAGTTTTGTATGCCTCCACTAAATCAGAGTCAGTCCGCTGATTTATATCAGAGTATACACGGTATAATTAGAAAAGAAACATCTTTTAAAGTCAGTGTGTCTCTTAAGTACTAATAATTCTGGTGACCAACCTGTAAAATGAAATGACTGGAAACAGAAGAAAATGTTACAGTGGGTAAAACGAGAGAAATCACTTGAAAAGTAAGTGTTTTTTTCTTCTAGGTGAAGACAGCACAGCAAAGCCCATAGCGGGTGGTGCTGAGAGGGCATGGGGAGGTGGTATAGGAAAGGATGCTCTGGATATGTGTGGGGAGCAGAGAGGGAACTAGGGTAGGGACAGGAAAGTGTGCCCTCCAGAGAGGAGTGAAGATATTCAACAGGGTGCGTGGCAGCCAGACTGGATGCAATTCAAAAGGGGCAGCCTCTGTTTAATGCGGATCAATCTGATAAGAACGGAAACAGAGAAAGAGAGGAGACAAGACTCCACAAAGGAATGGCAAGGCAATAATTCAGGCATAAAGCAATGGGAAGCCGCCTCTGTAGACATATAAGAAAGGCCTTTGAGAAAAGCTGGAGATAAGAGCTCATATACTGGAGTTACTTCGTGGAATGGAAATTCTAATAGCATCTAAATATTATTGCTTTTAAATCCAGGATTTGGCTATGCCTGCATTTTATTCTTGCAAAATGTTTGATTGGTTGGCTGAGTTCAAGGACTGTTATTGTTAGTTTTGTATCCAGTAATTTATTTTAAAACTGTGAGTAGAATTTCTGTGTTCTGTTGCTTCTGTTTAGTGGGAAAGAATGTGCTATTTGACTTTCCTCAGTAGGAAGGGTAAAAAAAGGGAGACAGCGAGGAGACTGATGGCTGTTTATTTTAAATTCCGAAGTTCAGTAAGTGAAGGCTGGTGCCTTCGCCATCAGTGTTTTTAGTAAGTCTGTCTGGGAAGGAAAGGAATGGAAATTTTGCCTTTTAAAAATCATCTCTGCTTTTTGTTCATTTTATTCAGAACACTTTCCAATGAAGACACACAGGGGTTTTCTTATATGTCTGCTCTGAGATAAACAAACATCTAAACAAGAAAAAAAGTGCCTTATTGTGGATGACTTCTGCTTGGAAACTGCTTTAATTGCTCTCATGTGGGGGACTTTGGGATGCTATGACTGAAGTATGTTCCAGCCATGGGGATGGGGACCAGCTGCTTGGTATGACAAGTTGACTTTGTCACCACATATATGACTACTTAGATCCAGCTGTCTGTGTTAGATGTCACTCTCCCTGTCACATAGCACCAAAGATTGTCCTTAAATGAGACTCTGGAATTGACAAAAGAAATGAAATTGGAATTCTGTGCAGCAGCCCATAGGGAAGAAGGAAAGAGCTAACATCTACTGCCAGACTTGTGGATATATGCTTCTAGAGAATGCTGACATGCAGGTTTAGATCCAGAAATTTGTATGTGCATGACTATTTAGTATTGTCACTAAGTGTCTTCATTCTGGAAAGTTGGCCTTGCAGGGAAAAGGGCAACATTATTTTCCCCATACCTCTATTACTATAGCACAAAGTTTTTTAAGAGTTTGCAAACAAATGTTCAGAGTGCCAAGAAAAATCTATATTTGGAGCTATCATTTATGCCATGGTACATTTACTTGATTTTGTTTTCAGTTTCTGTTTTTATGAAGATGCTAGGCTACTGAGCTAGAATTCTTCTTCAGTTGAACATTCATGTCTTCTCTGATAAGCTCTTTCCCATATTTCTTCATGGTGCTGTTGATTTTTGCTTATTAATTATCCCTCTAATGTGCTTTTCTTGGCCTTTCTAATAATCTGTCACAAACTGTATAAACCAATTAAAGTCTCTCCTGTGTAATAACCTGATACTGATCATTTCTTCAGCACACCAAATATTCATTGTGGCCCTCAAAGAATGACTAGGCATTCCTCTGGTAAGCAGAGTGCTGCAAAAAGAATCCTTGTTTTATTATTATTATTATTATTATTATTATTATTATTATATGTTTTAATGGCACATAATCATTGTGCATATTGATTGGACAGAGTGTGACATTTAAACACATGCATGAGCAAATCCAAACTGTCTCTGTAATAACAGCAGATCTCGGTGTTCAGTGGGCACTCATCAGGATTTCCATGTTCAAAACAATGAATTGGACAGGGACACCTGGATAGAAGTGATACAGAATAGGAGTGAGGTGGTTAGTTAGGGTCAGAGGCCGAAGGAGAACATGGATTTCAATCTACTCTGGCCAGACTACAGCCACTCAGGGCCACTTTCCAGTCCTTGATGTTGAAAATCTTTGAAGGGCTTTCCCCAGACATGTCTCCAACTTCTCTGAGGTTGGTGGGCTCCTTATAAGCCTGCATACCTTTCCTGTGTGCCCACTAACCAATCAATCTCTGCTATGATGTCTAAGTATGAGTAACATCCCAACTAGGTGACCCTTCACTGACATTTCCAAGGTTATAAAGAAGCCCAAACTGGGCTACCATTTGGCAACCTACTCAGGACCCCTCCCAGCTACTCAGCTTGGGACTTTTATTTCTTTCTTCATGTCTTCTTAAATAAAACCTTGAAATAATTTACCCTTAATGTCTATGTTTTTCATTTCTTTGGTGATCTTGAATAAGGACTTAGATTGGAGTGCTATTCTAAGAGGTCAATTCTACATCGTTTATGGAGGTACCAACAAGATTCATGGAAGGGTAAATTATATTTTCTTAAGCTACTACTTAGCTCCTAACTTTCACTCTGTCTCCATTTTGCTGCAATTTTGTACTAACCTAAATCAAAACTGCATGCTTCTTCAGCATTCAGCCAAAATCTGTGATTTTCTTCCCTAATCTTGACCTTTCAATTGCTTCCTGTGTACTGTGTCATTCATCCACCCTTAGGGCCACCCATCTCCACAACCTCATCTACCATGATTTAGTGAATAGTAAGTGCCCATAAGGGAAAACTAGAAACCCCACCTGCTACAGTCCTCTTAATTCCCCAATGGGCAGAAAAAAATCTCAGTCCCTTCCCCATGCCTCCCTCTCTGTGCCACCTAGCTTTGGCCCCAGGACCCCAAAATTATATTCCTCTGGGACATTCCTCTACTGTTCTCCATGATGAGTAACTAAAACATGGTTGGGAGAAGCTAAGTTATATGGGGAAGGGAAATGAAAGAATTTGATAAACACAGCTTGGTAGGTTGCTGGACCCTATTTTTTTTTTTTTTTTGGTTTATTTATTTATTTGAGAGCGACAGAGAGAAGGAGAGAGAGAGAGACAGACAGACAGAGAGAGAGAGAATGGGCGCACCAGAGCTTCCAGCCTCTGTAAACGAACTCCAGATGCGTGCGCCCCCTTGTGCATCTGGATAAGGTGGGTCCTGGGGAATTGAGCCTCGAACCAGGGTCCTTAGGCTTCACAGGCAAGCGCCTAACCGCTAAGCCATCTCTCCAGCCCTGCTGGATCCTATTTTAAATCCATCTTAAAAGTTCTTCTTTTCATGCTGCCATTATTATTGTTATTGGCCTTTCAAGAACAGCAAGGTCATGAACAAACAAAATTGTATGGTTCTTTTTTTTTTAATCTGGGCATTTAAGTGGTTGTTTCAGTTCTGTTATCTCAAGTTCACTGATTAAAAGCAAATTAAGTCTCAATCCATATCTCCTGCTCTGGGATATAGCCTCACACTCACACAATGGTCTTCACTTGAGAAAAATAATCTTCACTTCTGCTGTTCCTGAGATGCAAAGACTAATTTGTGTAAGCTTCCAGCCTTCTCTGGGTAACTGGGATATCCAGAGACAGGAATGACAAGGATATTTCTCATGGCCTCTCTCCCCTTTTACAGTATAGGTAATAACTATTCAGCAACAATGCATGCACCCTGAGAAACTGGAATTCCTTTGATCCACAGAGCCTAAGGAAAAGATGGCTAATATTCTTCTGCAGTATTACCTGGCCAGCCTACAAACTAGAAGATGAAGAAAAAATGGCTTCCTGTGGGAAGTATTAAGTGTACTATTTTAAAATTAGATCTGTCCTGAGTAAGAATGAGCAATGGTCAGAAATTTCTTATGTACAAATAAAACTTTTGCCACACCTGTACGGTAGACCTTGCCCTGTTTATAGCCATGAGTAGAGATGGGTTATACACAACCCATTCCAAGCTCCTTAGTTTCTCCATATTCTCATTAGTCATCAAAAGCCAGATGAACATTTTCCTAAGGGGCTCTAACATAACCTGAACAAACATACTAACCTTTCTCCTGATTCTCCAACTGGAGAACTAGCAATCATGGCCAATTTTTTACTCAGTCAGCCCCAGGAATCAGGAGAAAATAACAATGAAAGGCTGTTGGACCTGAATGTACTCTGGATGATCTAATTAAGGTAGCAACTGTAGGCTTTTATAACAGGAATCTGGAGACTGGACAGATAGATCAGATACATCTCACACCCTCCAAGGCTCAGGGGCCATTGCGGAAGAGGTGGCAGAAAGAATGTAAGATCCAAAGGAAGGGCACCACTCCTTACATGCAACTGTCCAGACAGAAATTGGCCTCGATATCCATGACCTTGCAGTGCCTAGCAATACCTACACAAGACTCTCATAATAGGAGAAAAAGACGATGACATCAAATTAAAAGAGAGACCAATGGAGAGAGGGAGGGGATATGATGAAGAGCAGAGTTATGAAGGGAAAATCAGGGGAGGAGAGTGAAATACCATGGCTTATTGTCTGTAAGTATAGAAGTTGCCAATAAAAAAAAACCTATATACTAAAGAAAAAAAAAGAAAAGAAAGACCCAGACTCTGATAAGTGACTTTACCAGGAAGCCAACCTGGGAAGGGAGCTGCTAAAGTCAGTCACAGCTGTGGGTAGCTGGGGCATTTTAAGAGAGACTATCCCCAGGAGGAGACATCCACCTGCACTCTCTCCTTTATGCCAAAGGAGAGCCCCAGAAGGCTGCCAGTCAACAATTACAGAAAATTATGGGACCAGAAATCATCCTACAGATGATCCAAATGGGCTATAGGGGCCCGGAGCTTTCTTCTCCAGCCCCACAACTCAAGTATTCATTACTCTCCAGGACCCCCAGGTAATGCTAACTACAGAGGGAGAACCTGTGAATGTACTTCTAGATACCAGAACTTCAATATCAGTCTCAATCTATAGCCCTGGCCAGCTCCCCACCCACACTATAACTTTAGGAGGCATTTTTGGCAAGCTCATGACCAGACACTTTTATAAGCTTCTCAAACATAACTGGGGAGAATTTCCTTTCTCCCATGCCTTTCTGACTATGCCAGATTCTCTTTCCCCGTTATTGGAACAAGACCGCCTTGCTAAATTAGGAACTTCCATTCTTATGACCCCTGGGCCCAGGTAATGCTTATCTTTAATGGAAGTGAACATTACCCTGAAGTCTGGGTTACTCAGGAAAAAAAGTGGTCAACATGAGACAGCCAAACCTATACAGGTTTATCTTAATGACCTATCCTCCTTTTCACATCAGAGACAATACCCACTAAGAACGGAGGCCCCAAAAGGCCTACTACCAGTAATGAACAATTTATGATCTCAAGGTTCTTCAGTTCCATGCAATAGTCCATGTAATACCCCTGTACTGGGGGTCCAGAAGTCCAGTGGAAAATGAAGATTAGTAGTACAAGACCTCTGAGTCATCAATGAGGTCATAGTTCCCATCCATCCTTTGGTAGCCAACGCTTATCCATTGCTAGCCCAGTCCCAGTGGTACACAATTCTTGAGTTAGAAGATGCTTTTTTTCTGCATGCCCTTAGACACAAGCTCCCAATACCCAACTACTGCCTTTGAGGATCCCCTAAATAAGTATACCTAGTTAAGTTGGACTGAATTGCCACAAGAGTTCAGAGAGAGTCCTCACTTATTTGGACAAGCTCTGACATAAGATCTGGCTTGATTTACATGTTCATAAGTTAAGGTTTTACAGGATGCAGATGACATCTCTCTCTGTGCCCCATCAGAGCAGAGCTCGCAGCATGGAACTCAAGACCTTCTTAACTTCCTTGCTGACATGGGGTATAAGGTTTCAAACTCTGGAGCTCAAATCTGTAAACCCTCTGTCAGATATCTAAGCCTGGTAATAGCTAGGGAATTAGAAAATTGGAAAAGAAATAATCGGGCCCATTATATCTTATCCTTTACTTAAGACCCTCAGATGGTTCAGAGGATTTTGTGGTATAACCAGCTTTCATTGGCTATGAATACCTAGTTATAACAAAATCGCCAAACCCTTATACCACTTATTAAAAGAAACTCATGCCTTAGAACTACAGCAGCAGTGGAATATTTTCTATGGGTAATGTCATAATTGTTCCTATATCCCATAGTGTAGCTGGACTGTTATCTTAAAAGAGAAGTCTTCGGCTCACTGATAACTGCCTTTTAAGATACTAGACAGTCTTACTAGAAAGACCAGCTATACAACTTAAGATTAGCTCTACTTTTAAACATGTCACCTTCTTTCCTGAGCAGAATAACAAGACAGACCATCATTGTGAACAAATATTAACTCAGAGCTAGCAGCTAGAGATCTCAAAGAAACTCCTGTATAAAACCCAGACTAGATTCTCTTTATGATTCCTTCTCAAACATAGGATTCAAAGGGCAGGTGATGTGACAGTTACCTTATGTAAAACTGTAAAGAGGCACAGTGCTAAAAATATGCAAAAAAGTGAGTCAATATTTATACAGTGTAGACACTTTGCTGGTTTTATGTGCACCTGCTGCCACAGGGAAAGACAGACAATTCCTCACCACAAACACAATCGACCACGAAATATCATCAGGAAAGAGGTAGAATATGATCCTCATTTTTCTCACCCTTATGGGTGGCCTTTGTTTACAACACAGTTCACCAAAAGGGAGACCACGAAGCTGCAGAAGTCAGCATTTCCTCTGATACAGCAAAATCCTGTTAAATAAACAGCCTCAGTACTCTCCAGAAGAAAACAAATGCCCTCTCTCAGTCTGGGAGGATACATACTACTCCTCTCAGGTGGGCTATAATATGATGAGAGAAAATTATACTGGCCCTCTTCAAGCCAATGGAAAGTTCTTAAAATTCTTCATCAAACCTTCCATTAGGGAGAGAAAGTAGCTGCCAGATAGCTTTTATGCTGTTTACTGGAGGGAAAAAATCTCCCCAAAGCTATCAAACAAGTGGTATATGCGTGTGATAACCCTGTAACTGTAAGATTTCCCCACCTGGAATATGAGATGTGGGCAGTATTCAGGGGAAGACACACATGCCCAAATTTAGGAGAACCCGGTGCCTCTAGTGCAGGTCGACACTTTCACCAGCTGGGTAGAAGCCTTCCCCTGTGGGACAGAGAAGGCATCTGAAGTAATGAAAGCTATTCTTACAGAGATAATTCCCAGATTTAGACACTCCAAAAGTTTACAAAGACATAATGTCTGGTGTTAGGAATACATTATACCTTCATTGTGCCTGGCAGCCACAATCCTCAGGAAAGGCAGAAAAGGCCAATGACATTCTTAAAATACACCTTAAACTCTTCCAAGATAGTCATCTCCCATGGGTGACTGTTGCAGTCAGGTTCTCATTGCAGGCTGAAATCACCCAACCAAGAGAAGCTTTTGGAAAAAAAAAAAGATTTATTTTGGCTTACAGGCTTGAGGGGGAATCGCAGGGAAAATGATGGCATGAGCAGATAGTGAACATCACCTCCTCGACAACATCAGGTAGACAACAGGAACAGGAGAGTATGCCAAACACTGGCAAGAGGACACTGGCTATAATACCCGTAAGCTTGCCCCTGGCAATAGACTGCCTCCAGGAGGTGTTAATTACCAAATCCAACAGCATTCAGAACACTTAAGTTTATGGGGGACACCTGAATCAAACCACCACATCCTGCCCCTGCCCTCCCCAAAGTGATAATCATACATGATATAAAATATAATACATTTAGTCCAACTTTAAAAGTCCCAATAGTTTTACCAATACCAGTGATGTTCAAACATCCCCATATTCCAAGGTGTTTTAACTGAACCATAATACCAACCCCCCCCCAAACACATAATGACACAGAACAAACTGTCATACTCCAAAAGATGATATAACAAAGAAATATTCAACCAATGCAAGATTTTAAAAGGGCAAACATTAAATTCTGTAGCTCCAAGTCCAACAACTCTAGACAATAACAAATCTCCAAGTCCGATGATTCTAACCAGTAACAAGTCTCTGGAGTTCCAGTTCCACCCCTTCAGCTAGGCTACTCACAGTCCCGGAAAACTTCGTCCAGGACCACCATCCCTCCTTACCAGCTATATTGTGGTCCCTGTATCTCCATTGGGTCTCCACTACAATCCACGGTTCATCCTCATGGCCCCACAGGGTCTCCATGCAGGCATCCAGCAAACCTGCTTCATGCCACCCATGGCCATTTCCAAAACACAAAACTGTGCTGCAAATTCAATGACCCTCTCTTGCTTGCATTTCTTATACTCCACAATACCAGGTAGGGTGCCAATTTGTTAATCCATGGGGGAATAAAGCAAACTTTGAATAACAGGACACTCTTTGAGCACTCAGGCCCCCTCAAGAGTCTACATTCTTCCTGTTGCCCCAGGGCAGGTCAGCTGGCCCAATCTCAAAGGTTGTAATCTCTCATATAATGGCAGCTGAATGGGCAGAAGTTTTAGCCCAAAGATTTCATTTCTATGCCATATCCCTCTGCTCACACCAGTCTATTTCTATGCAATGCAACCCTGTACAACTTCTCAGGACACAGGCTTAACAGCAAGCCTCTCACACAAACTGCTTCCAGCACAGTCCAGGCAAAGCTCTTTCTCACCCTCATAAGACAAACCTCACAGTCCATAGCTCTGAATAGTCCATCAAGCTGTACTTACAGCACTGCAAGGTGTCTCATGCCAAGCTATCAATTTTTTCCACATTCCTCTTAAAAATCAGCTCCAAAATGCCAAAGCCACATATTCAGGTATCCAGCAGGAAATGACACCACTTCTTAGTTACTGTTGCAGTCAAGTTAGCATTGCTGGCAGAAATCACCCAACCAAGAACATGTTTTGAGAGAAAAAAAAAAAAGGATTCATTTTGGCTTACAGAGTCTAAGGGAAGCCCCACGATGGCAGGGGGAAATGTTGGTATGAGCAGAGGGTGGAAATCAACCCCTGGCCAACATAAGGTACACAATAGCAACAGGAGAGTGTGCTAAACATGACAAGGGGACACTGGCTATAATACTCATAAGCCCACCCCCAGCAATACACTGCCTCCAGGTGGTGTTAATTTCCAAATCTCCATCAACTGGGAACCTAGCATTCACAACACTTAAGTTAATGGGGGACACCTGAATCAAACCACCACAGTGACCCTACTCCTTATTGCATTAATAAGAACTAGAAACACTCCTCATAAAACAAATTTAAGTCCCTTCTCTCATCAATGATTTTTTATTAGACTCAGAATCCTCAGCCCTTATAAAACATATAACCCCATTGGTCAAGTTTCAAAATACTATACATGCCCTTTCTGGAGCCCTAAACCAGGAATTGGGAACTCCTCCAACTAAACTAGCAGAGGACTAGAGAGATGGCTTAGTGGTTAAGGCAGTTGCCTATGAAGTCTAAGGACCCATGTTCTATTTCTGGGTACCCACATAAGCCAGATGCACATGATGGCTCATGCATCTGGAGCTGTGTGCAGTGGCTAAAGGCTCTCTCTCTCTCTCTTTCTCTCTCTCTCTCTCCACACACACACACACACACACACACACACACACATTCACTCAAATAAATAAATAAAATAAAATATTAAACTAGGAGATTTAGTACTATAAAATCACTTGTTTCTCTTACTCCTTCACTAAAGGCACTATGGGGAGGCCAACACACTATTATTGTCTCTACCCTCACTACCTTTAAGGGCTCTGGACTTGACTTATGGATCCATCATTCCCGAGCCAAGGAATACTCTCTACACGTGGAGGGCACTTTTTTTAAAGACCTAGACTCCCAGAAACAGATAATTCTCCCAATAGACACTGATTTTGATGTTTTATAACACCACTTGTATTGATTTCCCCTGGTTCTGCAAGACAGCTGTCCTCTGAAGGAGACTGTAACTGTGGTACCACGTGACCCCATTCAGCCTGAAGAAATTAGAAGTTAACAGTCATCACCCCATTTCCCTAATAGCAGAGTTTCTTCTCAGTAGGAGGGCATGATAGAGAATGGGAGCAAGGTAGCTTTTCATAGGTAGGCAGTTAGGGACAGGGGCCCAAGGAGAGCAAGAATGGCAGCCTACCCCAATCAGACTAGATAATGGCCACTTGGAGCTACTTTGATCCTTGATCTTGAAAAGCTTTCATGGGCTTTCCCCAACCCTGCATTTCAACCCCACCCCCCAGGTTGGTGAGGTCCTTCAAAACCTGTATACTTTTCCTGTTCACCCAGCAACCAACCAAGATCTCTGCTGTGCACCTAAGCCTAACTATGAGACACAGCCCAAGTAGGTTCCTCTAACTTACATATTTAAGGTAATAATAAAACCCAAATCAGGCTATCATGCAGCGACCTGTTCAGGACCCCTCCCAGGTACTCATCTTGAAAGCTTTACTTCTTTCCTCTTATCTCTTCTTAAAATAAACCTTGGAATAATTTATTTTTTCATGTCTACATTTTTTAATTCTTTGGTAGATGTGGATAAGGAGCTGGGGTTGGAGTTCTAATCTCACTAAGAGCTCAATACCATATCAGAAATAGAAAAATTCATTAGAAAAGAACAACCCTCCCCCAAGAGAGGAAGTGGACCAGAGCTGGGAAGAAAGTTAGCAGGTCAAAGGGCACCCTTTGCAAAAAGATAGTGATGGTAACCTACTCCATTACATGACTGGCTTGGGGTGTGTGCTGTGCGTGTGTTGGGGGGTCATTGTGGAGGAAAGTGTCCCATTCTTTCTATCTGCCAACTGGTTTCTTTTATATGCTAATTCCTAGCCCTTGTGTCATGCCTTGAGACCTCACTCTTTGAGCTATTTTCTGACTCACAGGGAAGAATGAAGAGTTAACAAAGAGCCTGAATGGAGAAGTGTGTTGTGTTGGCCAGCTGGGATCTCATTGCAGGGTGGGACTGGCTGATGTGATGAGAAAGGGGAGGTGAATCCTTCAGATACTGGAAAATATCCTGTACACTGTACCTGGGGATTTGGTTCCAGGGCCAGCAAAGGAAACCAGTTGATGGTTTCTACCAGATACACAGTTCTTCATTTGTGACTGAAAGTTGTAGCATGTGCTAAAATTTACAGACAATATGACTGACTTATTTGAGGAATAAAGTAGCTCTTGTTGATCCCTTCTCTTCTCCATCTGTACTCAAAAAAATTCACTGAATAAACTCAGATTTTGCCCATCTATCACAGCTCAATCCTTTGTACCCACTTGACAGTTCCTTTGGGAGCCTTTAGGAATTATGAGATTTCATCCCCCTCATTTAAAAAAAAGTCACTATTATTATTACAGATTATTATTGCTGAGAAAGGACTTGCTTTATACTTCAGAGTGGCCTGGAACTTGCTCTGAAGATCGATTGACTTTGAATTCATAATTCTCCTGCTTCAGCCTCTCAAATGCTCAGATTACAGAATGTCTGTCCCATTGCTCCCTGCAGTCCCCTCCCCGTGGCTGTGCTGGTGGTACTGACTGGAAGGAAACATTCCAGGCCTGACATGAAACTGAACTGACAAAGTGAAAAGCAATTAACTATGAGGAGTTTATGATTAGATATGCTTAGGTTGGCTGTCCAGTAAAAATGTATGTGTCTATACAATGCATGTTCTATGAGACGAACCTTTTCCTTTCATATCTATAAGTCTATAACTAGGTGATATATTTATGTCACTATGTGAAAAATTGTCGTTCACTGCCTACTGCATCAGTTCACAGCACTGCAGGGAACACCAGGGGGTTAGAAGGGCAGAGAAGATGTTCCTTGTGATTTCTAACACCACCAAATCTTTCTTCATATCCTATTTATACGTGTGCTCGCCGATTTACTAATCCATACATTCAAGTGATAGTTAAGACCTGAGCATCTGCTAGGCAAATACGTTGAGTGCTAGACTTTCAGCCTTGGATAAGATAAAGAATAAAACACAACAGTTTCAGAATACTGCTCATCCTGGTGACCATCCATCTCTCTGGCATGGCCATAGTAAGTCTAGTGGCTTAGCTAAGTCCATGAATAAGTATTGTGGGGAGGGAGATATGCTGAGCTCTGCCCCAGATTTATGTCTGTGAAAAAGGATGAACCACAGCGCAGCCAAGCCGAGGAAAACGTGCTAGCTTCTCCTCTCCGTGAGTCAAGACTTCTGAAGTCATGGTCAAACAAGAACATGCAAACTGCACCTCAGCGCATCCACAGTGCTCTGATTACATGCCAAGTATCAAACCTAAATTAGAACCCTGATGGACTTCTGACTCCAGAGACTCACCAAACAGTGGCAGCATTTGTGGATGACAACACTGTATCCATCATGCCGTCCATTCATCAATGAGATTTTAATTTCTTTTAAAAAATATTTTAACTATTTATTGGAGAGAGAGAGAGAATGGGGAGAATGGGGGTGTCAGGTTCTCCAGCCACTGCAAATGAATTCCAGACATCTGTGCTACATTGGGCATCTGGCTTACATGGGTACTGGGGAATCAAACCTGAGTCCTTAGGCTTCACAGGCAAACTGCTTAGCCACTAAGCCATCTCTTCAGCCCCCTAAATTCTTTTTTAAAACTTAAAAAAAAATTATGGTCTTGTTTTTTCTTTAGTCTTTTAATTTATACCTTAAAGACAATTTATTATGTGAATGACAAAATATTTAAAACCATTCTTACCTCTAACTCTTGTCTTCATGGCTTTCTCTGGCTTTCCTATTCAATTCCAATTATTCGGTCTCGGCTGTTTCTTTCTCCGGTCTACTTCTCGCTGGCTTCATTCCGTCTCTCTTAGACATGTTTCTCCTCTCACTGTGCCTGGCTGCTTTGTGATCTTGTCTCTGCAATAGGCACTTCCTTCCTACTCTTCTGTTACTATCAGTGCTCTGTTTCCCCAAGATTCAGATTTTTCTCTATTTGCTCCTCTTTATTTTCTGGTGAATTGATCTTCATTTCCATTTTCTTCATAGTACTTTATTTATGGCATACACATATGCTACATGTATACATCTGTTTTCTACCCTGGCATGTATGTATAAATGATAAATTAGTTGATCTATGCCATTTGGAGAGAACACCATGTCTGTCATCATACGGAAAATTACTTCTTCTTTACTTGTAATTCATGGTATGGACATAAAAGCTACTTGTCAGAAAGAACAAAGGTGCAGGAGGCTGCAGGTCACATTCCAACTTGGTCTATGAATATCTCCTCAGCACTTGCCACCAAGGGGCATGAGGAGGCAATAGCATTGTGGGGGAGTCACTGTTCTGGTGCCCACTGAACAGCAATTGTTTGCTCTTTCTTAACATGTACACTGAGGGATTTAGTATATTCCAGCAGCCATATATTTGGTGCAAGGACAACTTTCCTATCTTTTGATGCTGCTCATTCTAATTTCAGATGGCAGGCTTTCCTAGCCTTATTTATCTAGCTTCATGTCTCTCAAAAGGGCCATAATACTTTCCCACCAAAATTTTCTTTCCTCCTTTTTACCTCAACTGCACCTTCTCCCTAAAATATTTTTGACGGTTCCCACACCCCCATTCTTAACTCAGGGGGAAAAATTGAACATAAAAAAAATGTATTCAAAAATAAAGAAATATCAGAGATTTCTGATACCATCATGCGAGCATCACAGTTAATTCTTTTCAATGCACCTAACCTGTGCTGACCCCTGCTTAACATTATCTATTCTCACAATTATACTTGTGAAACCTAAGTATTATTAAAGAGTTTATAAATAAGAAGGCCAATATGAATGTCTGACCCAAAGTCAACCGTTTGGTTTAGGGAGGACAAGGACTCCCACTCAGGATGTAATACACCAGCAAGGCCTGTTCTTGTCTCCTTCTTTTGGAGGGGTTCAGCCCCTCCCCACCACTCCCTACTCCCACCCTCCTCTTCCTTATCAGAAGCCAAGGCCTCAGCCATACGTTGTTACACAGACAGTCCCATCAGTCCTTCCACATGTCTCTGCTTCCCCATCGCTCACCTCCCCAAACCTTTATTTGATGACCTGCAGAACTCTTAACATTCTCTTCTCTGAACATTCTCTCATTTCCTCATGGCCTCTCAGCTTCTCTTGCCTTCATGGCCTCTGCAAGAGGAGCTTGTCTGTGCTCCCACCACCCCAAATATTTCAGGCCTGAGTGTGAGGTAGGCTTCCCTTTCTTCTCATTGCTACTTCTAGGCCATTTCTTCTTTGTCCTCTAGGTTCCTAGAGCCTCAGGAGACCAGAAATCACCAGGGATCACCCTTCTCGCTGTGATCACTTGTTAGCTCCTGGTGGACTGCTGTCAGTATTGATAGGTGTCAGTTCCTAGCTGTCTTTATTTTGCTGTCACTACTTCTCTTGTAGTTCTTACTGTCTTTAAAACCTGCATAGATGATTCATTCTGCACATGGCAATTTCCCATCTATGTCCTCTTCACTCGCTGTAGTACTCTTTTCTCTTATTTAGTCAGCCTTTCCTTAGACTCACTTTTCATTTGTTAGTAGCTCAGACAATGCTATCTAGTTGACTCAAATCGTTTAATGTTTTGATTGGAAATTTCTTCTATAAAATGGGCCCATCTATGCTTCCTGACTTGGAAAGCTATTGTACAGTTTAAATGAGTTTAGAGTACTGGAGATGTAGCTTAGTTGGTAGCGTATCTGCCTAGCATGTACCAAGCCCTGAGTTTAGTCCCCAGCACTCCACAAATCTGGTACGATGGTGGTGCACACATGTAATCCCAATGCTAGTGAGGTGGAGCCAGGATCATTAGGAGTTTATGGTTATCCTTGACTACTAGTGAGTTGGAAGTCAGTCTGGGATATATGAGCCCTTGCCTCAAAAACAAAACACAACAACAACAACAACGAAAATTCCTCTCGCAATAACATCTCACCATGCCATCATAGAACTCTAAATGAGTGAGTTTAACATATACGCCTCCTAGTGCTAGGTCCTCAGGAACAGTTATTGACCTCGTTATTGGCATCATTCCCACTATAACATATAAATCTTTCTAACGTCTTCCATGCCACTGTCACTTTCCACTCAGCTCAACTCACTTGCTCTAGTTCTCACTCCACACCAAATCCCCACCCACGTCAAGCCCTCTGGCCGTGTGCTCCACCATGGTTTACTATCGGCCACCCTGAGCATGCCCTTCCTTCCTCATCTAGCTTATTGTCCATGACCCAGCTTGACAACTACTCCCTCACAAACACTCTTTCCTCTGGTCAGTCCTCTTTCCCACAGTCACACTTGCCTAGAATTCCCAAATATTTACTTACTTCATATCCTCAGCCCAGCAGTTAAAAATAGACTTTGAAGAGTTGCACAACCAGAATAACTGCGTACATCTCAAACTCAAGACTACAGTTATGAAAGAGAATTCAGTGAGCCATAGAATCTTCCTGACACATGGCCCATGTCTCTTTTCTTTCCTTCTCTTCTCATATGTTTGGAACCTACATTGTCTTTACCGATAGATATTGACCAAACTTCATGCTATACCCAGAACTCCCTTCCTGTTATAGGGCAGTAAGAATCCTCCTTCGATCTAATGAGCCTCTCTTCACTCTATGGGCTGGAGCCCTTATTCTCTCTCCAAGACATATATGTCTACAGTTACCCCCTTGACATCAACAGACTACTTGACAAGTGCCTTTTATAGAAGTTCCCACCACCACATCGTTCTCATCATTCAGCTGAATGTCTACATGCTATCTCCCCCAGAAGGTGGCTTCTATCCTGATTAGCTCCCTCCAGTACATCTCCATGTCTTCTTTGTTGCCACTGGAAATTATCTTAGCTACTGTTTTTACTCTTATCTCTCCCCTTGAGTGAAAGTGAGATCTCTGGGGGAAAGGATACATCTCGCGCAGGTGATCCTGGGTCCTTGAGCAGTGTCTGCCACGCTACAAAGCTGTCATGAACATTTTTCCATCAGTGATTTAAAGCCCTGTGCTGTTTCCATACCAGACTGTCTCCACCAAAGGCCATCTTAATAAGGGAAATGCTAGGTTAGCATTTAGTGGAGGAACAGAGACTGCTCTGCACTATGCAGAGCCTTCTGAGGGAGCAAGGCAGCTACCAGAAAGAGATGGTCCCTGTGTGCTGTGAAGAGATACGGACTGACCTGTGAGAAGTTGAGACCAGCTGGAGAAAGAGCCCCCGGGCATGGGTGATTTTACTTACAGATGTGTAGGGTGTGCCTAGAAACACAGTACAGTTATAGTGTGGGCACCAAGACAGTTTTAACTCACATGAAAAATGCTTTTGGGTGCTTGACTCTGATGGGGAATTCCAGAGCACTGCACAATCAATTGAAACGTTGAGTGCCATGGGTTGAAAGTATGGCTCACCAGACTGTCCACTGGGATTTTCATTAGCAGTGCTCACTTCAAATGGTCATAGTGGGATAACCGAATATAAAGATCTCTTTGCATGTGAAACTTGGCAAAAACTTTCCTCAGAAGATATTTTCACCCAATATTTGAATTACATAAGTGTCAAAATATGTCATATGTCAGATGATATTTTCAGTTCATACAAAAATACATTCTGGAGATAGTTTTTATAGAATACAAAATATGTAATTAATTATCTTTATTCCTAAGTTAGAAAACTAAGGCACACATGTGCATCCTCTATGACTGCTAAGCTAATTTATAATACAATTAAATTCTGTGATTATAACTATTCTTCATTGGTAATGATAGATAAAATATAGTTGCCAAAGAGGCAAAAATAACTAACCAGTTTTATAAAACATGGGTCATGTACTTTTTTTTATTAATAATATGCTTTGTAAGCTGGGTGTGGTGGTGTACACCTTTAATCCCAGCACTTGGGAGGCAGAGGTAAGAAGATAGCCATGAGTTCAAGGCCACCCTGAGACTATGTAGTGATTTCCAGGTCAGCCTGAGCTAGAGTGAGACCCTACCTTGAAAAAAAAAAAAGAATAATCTTTGTGGGCTGGAAATATGGCTTAGTGATTAAGACATTTGCCTGCAAAGCCTAAGGACCCATGTTCTACTCCTCAGGTCTCACGTATGCCAGACACCAAGGTGATGCAAATACACGTTGGGCATGTGCACAAGGTGGTACAAGCATTTGGAGTTCAGTTGCAGTGGCTGGAAGCCATAGTGCACCAATATTCTTTCTCTCTATCTCATAAAAAAGTTTTTTAAAAAGAGAGAGAGAGAATATGCTTTTTATGGACACACCATGTGCTAGTACTGTCATCTCCTTCCCCCCTGCCCCCAATCTGCTGAGGGCCCACCTCAGTGGGATTGCTGGTATTCCCCATGGGGTTGTGGTTTATGCATTGTGAGAGCAGAAGTCAGTCATTGGCTGGGGGGAGGGGTGCCTCTGGGTATGCCCTCCAACCCTGTGGTTGTTACCATCTTCTGCAAAATTCCCTGAACCATGGGGGGGGGGGTGTTTTAAGTCTACTTCAGTGTTAAGCTTTCAGGATCTTCTGGATTTCTGCTTTGCTATGTGTTGAGTAGACTCAGTGTCTGTCTCCATCACCCTGGTGCAGACTGTCAGGCTCACCACGGAGGCAGCGCTCTTGTTCATCTCACCAATTCCTCTGTGGTTTCACCTGGACCATGGCTGAGGGGTGAGGGGTGGTTTATCTCCTGAGATCTCACTACCTTCTGAAAAAGAAAAACAGATTCTCCAAAAGAGAATGAAGTCAGCATAGTTAAATGGTATAAGCACTGTTAATTTTAACAGGTTTTCACGGATGTAGCCAAAGTCTAGTGGGAGCTTGTAGCTGGACACAATAATCCTGGTCTCCATGGGATTCTTCCCTGGTTCCCAGTTCCAGCCATGGGTTCCTTTCCACCGAGCTGATCTCTTAGCCAATCAGAAAGCCACTGGTTCTCCACCAAGGCTGTGTGCCACCACTGCACAGGTGCGCATGTCTTGTCAGGCTGGTTGCTTTTGAGTAGTTGCGACCTCGGCTTGCTCAGAATGTTGTTGGCCACTTTCCCTGAGTGGCTCATGCAGCTCTTTCCGACACTGAATGGATCAGCCATCTGAGGACTGACTCTCTCTGGGTTCCAGCCTGGCCAGTTGGTGTTTTGTGTTGGCAGCATATAGTGTCTTCAGCAATAGGGTCTCTCCTTTTACCTCAGGCTGCTAATCAAGTGCTTTCACAGAAGCCTTCTTGTTTTGGGGATCTTGTAGGTCTCTCTGATCAGCAGCTCAGTGTGGATATCAACAGATTTCTGGTACTGGGGGTTACAGGCCACAGACAAGTGTTTTAAGGTTAGGCTTAATCCCACACTCTCCAGGGCCCTTCTTACCAGATGATCCCCCCTACCCCCCGACCACCACCACCCATTCTCCTATTGAAGGTTCCATCTTATAGTCTTTTATCAAGGGGAAAGGTTTCTATGGTACCAGTTCATTTTAGGTTGAGTTTTGTGTTTATTTCCCCCCAACCTCCCCTTCCCCTTCCATCCCTATTGTCTGGCCCTCGAGTTGCCTGTCATGTATGGCATCAACTCAAGCTTGGAACGTTTATCTCTCAATGGTTTTGAAAAGCTGTCATTCCTTTGATCTGCTTTTAGATAGACGTATATTTCTAATTCTTATTATTTCTATTGATAGGATTTTAACAAGAGAAAATTACAATAAATTCTCATCAGGTGGATAGACAGAGACATGAAAAAATATAAAAGAGATAAAGCAAATGTATGAAAATATTAAGAGCATTATACAGGGAGGATATAATAGTGCAGTATGGTAGGGCTATGTATTTTGGTTTTACTTCATTTTAATTTTAATGATGTTTTTAGTAGATGCACAACTAAACATGGTAACGGGGTTCGTTATCACATTTCCCTATGTATCCAATCATTGTGATTCACTTATATTTGCCCCACATAGTCCACCCTTCCACTAGTCTTCTTTCCCTGTCTGTTTCCATGTCATATATGTACATGCACATGATACATACACACATGTATATATAGCCAAACATATATTTGCACATGAAAAAACCATGATATTTTGTCCTTTTTACCCAATTACTCTCAGTTGTCTTACCTTCCTCCATATTTTAGATACTTCTTTTTCTCCCACGTAATTCCCCTTTTATTATCTTTTGTATATACATATATCTGTATATGTATGCATAGATATATTTATATCTGGATTCCACCTATGAGATAAGACAGCCAATCTTTGTTTAACTTATTTTACTTAACATAATGATGTCCAGTTCTATTTATCTTCCTTCAAATGACATAATTTCATTCTCCTTTATGACTGAATAATGATCTGGTCTGTATATGTACCACATTTTCTTTATTCGACTACTGATTGGCATCTAGGCTGGTTCTATATCTTTGCTGTTGTGAATAGTGCCAAAATAAACATGGATGTGTGGGTATCTTTGTGGCATGCTGTCTTAGATTCCTTCAGTTATGTACCCTGGACCACTATATTGGGATCAGATGATAATGCTATTATTAGTTTTCTGAGGAATCTCCACACTGATTTCCATAGTAGCTACAGTAGTTTATATTCCCAGCAGTAGTGTGGAAAGGTTCCTTTCTCATATCCATACCAAGATTTGTTGTATGTTTTGTTGATGATAACCATTCTGACTGTGCTGAAACATAGCCTCTATGTAGTTTTAACTTGTGTTTCCCTGATGGCTGGAATGTGTGTGTGTGTGTGTAGTTTGTATGTATATGTGTATAGTATACGTATGATTGTGTATGCAGATACCTGCCCAGGCCAGAGGAGAACATCAGGCACGCTCCTCTTTTGTTTTCCACTCTGTTTCCTTGAGACCATCTTTCACTAACCTAGAGCTTTTCTTTCTTCTATCAAACTGGCTGACCAATGAACCCCAGCGATTCTCTGATCTCTGCGCCCCTCCTGCCCGCCATAGGCCTGAGGTTATAGGTGAGCGTAGCCATGCCCACCCAACTTTTTCCTTGGGCAAAGGGAATTAATTTCTTAGGCACTCATATTTGGCTGGGGAACAAGCACTTTTATCTGCTGAGCTGTATTCCCAGCCCCAGATGTTCAATCTTTTTTTCAGATATTTACTGACCACTTGCACTTCCTCTTTTGAGAATTGTCTGCTCAGTTCATGCACACTTGTATCGATTGCATGGCTTCGATTTGGAAGTTTAATGCTTGGAATTCTTTATAGATTCTGGATATTCATTTGTGGTCAGTTGCCAAAGGTTTTTCTCCTGTCTTGTGGGCCGCCCCTTCCCTCTGCTGATTGTTCCCTTTGCTGCGTGCTGGGTTTTTAATTTCCTGCAGCCCCATACATCTATCCTTTTACTATTATTTCCTCGGGTATTAGAGGCCTTCCAGAAAGTCTTTATGTCTATGCCTCAAATTGTCTTCCTTATATATATATTTTAACAGTTCAAAGTTTCAGGTCTTATTTTAGGATCTTTGATTCATTTTGGATTGGTTTCTGTACAGGGTGAGAGACAGAAATATAGTTTGACTCTTCAACGTGTGGATAACAAATCACCCCGGCATCATTTGTTGGAGTCTCTTCTCCAGTACATGTGTGGGACAGCCTTGTGGTCAGTTAGGTGACTGAAGCTGTGGGGTTTGTTTCTGAATCCTTTGTTAGCCTGTTAGTGGATTATCATATTGTCACTGTCCCCTCCTCTGTGTGTGTGTTGTTCTTTACTATGGCTCTATGGTGTAAGTCAGAAACAGGCACCTCTATTGCTCTGTCTGCACAGCATTGCTTTAGCTATTGTTGAAGCTTTTGTGGTTTCTTACGGACTTTAGGACTCTCCTATTGCTGGTTTTCTGAAGCATTTCATTGACACATGGATAGGGATTACACTGAATCTGTGAATCACTTTCAATACTACAGCCATGTTCACAGTATTAATTCTGCCAGTAAGAGCCCGGACGCTCTTTCCATGTTTTTAGTATAGTCTTTGATTAAAAAAAAAAAAAAAAAACAACTCAGCCGGGCATGGTGGCGCATGCCTTTAATCCCAGCACTCGGGAGGCAGAGGTAGGAGGATCGCCATGAGTTCGAGGCCACCCTGAGACTACATAGTGACTTCCAGGTCAGCCTCAGATAGAGTGAAACCCTATCTCAAAAAATCTAAAAAAAAAACTCTCCATGTGTGTCTCTGTGCATGCATGTATGCGTGTGGGCCCCTGCATGTGGTGACATACACGTGGAGGTCAGAGGACAACCTCGGGTGTCCTCACCTTCCACCTTGCTTTTGGCTGGTCTCTGGTTATTTGCTGCTGTGTATGCCTGGCTAGGCAGTGTCCGAGCTTCTGGGGACTCTCCCGTGTCCTCTGCCTCCTGTCTCACAGGGTGAGCTCTGGGGTAACAGAGATGCATCGCTGCCTCTGGCTTTATGTGGGTTCTGGGGATCCAAACTCAAGTCCTCATGCTTACACAGCAAGCAGTTTACCCACTGAGCCATCTCCATATTCTTCTTCGGTGTTTTAAAGTTTTTGTCATATATTGTTTCTCTGCATGAAGGATGTAAAATAAAGTTTAAAAATTAAAAAAAATAAAGTTTTCATTGTAAAAGTCTTTCAAATCTATGGTTAGATTTATTCCTGGGATTGTTTGTTGTTAATTTAATTGGTTGATTGATTTTTGAAGCTATTTTGAATGTTTTTTTCTTGTTATGATTATATATGGATATATTTTTTATGTAAACATCACATGTTGGTACCATACTTTCCCTCCTCCCTGCCCCTTTTCTAAAGAGGTCTTCCTCACTGGGGAAGCAGGCCAATTCCATGGGGATTGTAGGTATTGTATTATGGGGGCAGCAGTCATTTATGGGGAAGAGGCAATGTCTCTGTGCAAAATGTCCCAACTTGTGGCTCTAATAATCTTTCTGCCCCCTCTTCCACAAAATTCCCTGAGCCATGCTGAGTGCATTTTAAGTCTACTTCAATGATGGGTACTTAGGAGCATATAGATGTCTGGTTTGGTAGGTGTTGAGTGTCCTCAGTATCTGTCTCTATCACCCTTGTGCTGATATTAGGTTACCTAAGAGAGCAGCATTCTTGCTCTTTTCCCCAGTTCCTCTGTGGTTTCAGCTGGGTCCAGGGTGGAGTGCACTGGGTTGATTATCTCTTCAAGTCCAGTTGCCATCTGAAAAAGAGAAGCAGATTCTCCAATGGAGAGTAAAGTCAGTGCCTGTTAAATGGGATAACCATTATTAAGTTAGAGAGAATTATAGGGGTTTAGACACACTTATAGAATAAGGTTAGTGGGAGCTTGGCAATGGAAAGCAGAATCATTATCTGGATATGATTCTGACTTCTTTCCCAGTTCCAGATATGGTTCCCTTTCTACTGAGTAGATCTATTAGCCAATCCAACAGCAGTTGGTTACCCACCATGGCTGTGTGGCACTATTGCACTTGTGTGAGCATCACATCAGGTTGTTTGCTTATGAGTTGCTCAGACTTAGAGTTGCTTGGACAGATGTTGGCCACTTTCCCCTGGTAGCTCATGTAATGCCTTCCAGCACTAGATGGGCTAATTATCTGAGGACTGGCTCTCCTCTGGAATCTAATCAGGTCTCTCCATGGTCCATGCTGACAGTGATTGGTGTCTTCAGCAGTGGGATCTTACCATTAACCTCTGGTGGGCAATCAAGTGCTCTGACAGGAGTCTGTCTTGTTTGTTTTGGGAGATCTAGCAGGTCTCTCTGATCAACAGCTCATTGTAGATGTAGACCACATCCTGGTATAGGGAACTACAGGCCAGCTCCAAGGGAAAAGAAACAAGCAAAATCCAGAGAAGAAAGAGAAACAGGAAAAATTTGAGGTTAGGTTTCATCTCACTCTCTCCAGGGCCCTTTGATTCAGGTGCTCCCTCTAAGGTCCTCTTAAGGGTTCCACCTTTTAGTCTGACTTCCAGGATATAGGATTCTATGACATCCGTTCAATATGGGTTCAGATTTTGTGTCCCTACCCACCTTTTCCTTCCCCCTACCCTCCCTATTGTCCAAGCCTCAAGATGCTATTCAGTTATGTCAGCAACTTGGGCTGATCCAGGATAGGAACTGCAGATGAGTGAGATCATGCAACAATTGTATTCCTGTGATTGTGTGAGTGCACTTAAAATTATTTGTTCCAAGTTCAACCATTTTTTCTACGAATTTCAATGTGTCATTTTTTTTTCTTACTGCTGAGTAGAATTCCATCATGTAGATATACCACATCTTGGTTATCCATTCATATAATAATGGATACCTAGGTTGATTCCAATTTTTAGCTATTATGAATTGAGTAGCTATAAACATGGTTGAGCAAATATTTCTGAACTGAGATATGGAGCTTTTAGGGTAAATGCCCAGTAAGGGAATAACAGGGTCTGCTGGTAACTCTATATTCATCCTTTTCAGGAGCCTCCAAATAGATTTTCACAGTGGATGTACCAGCTTACATCCCCACCAACAGTGAATGAGGGTTCCTATTTCTCCACAGCCTCACCAACATTTATTTTCATTTGATTTTTTAATGTTTGCTATCTTTGCTGGGGTTAGGTGGAATCTCATAGTTGTTTTAATTTGCATTTCTCTAATGGTTAGGGATGTTGAACATTTTCTTGAGATGTGTTAATCATTTGTAATTCTTCCTCTGAGAACTCCCTACTTGAGTGCTCTACCCCCCTTTTGGAGTGGGTGGTTTGATTTTGTATTGTTTAGTTTTTTGACTTCTTTGTAGATTCTAGATATTAGGCTTCTTTCAGCATTATAGCTGGCAGAGATTTTCTCCCATTCAGTGGGTGATCTGTTGGCTATGCTTACGTTTTTTTTTTTTTTTTTTTTTTTTTTTTTTTTTTTTTTTTTTGTCTGTGTGAAAGCTTTTTAGCTTTATGAGATCCCATTGGTTGAGTGCTTGTTTAATTTCTTTGGCTACTGGGGTTTTGTTCAGGAAATGTTTTCCCAGTCCTATATTGTGGAGTGTGCTTCCTATTTTTTTCTTCCAGTACTTGAAGAGTTTCAGGTCTTATATTGACATCTTTAATCCATTTGGACTTAATTTTTGTGTATGGCAGAATGGGTGGGTCTAAGTTCATTTTTCTACATACGGTCATCCAATTTGTCCAACGCCATTTGTTGAAGATGCTGTCTTTTCTCCAGTCTACATTACTGGCAACTTTGTCAAAGATCAAGCAGCTGTAGTTGCTTGCCCTAAAGTCTGGGTCTTCAATTCTGTTCCATTGGCCTATGTTTCTGTTTTTATTCTAGTACCATGCTGTTTTTGTCACTATGGCTTTTTAATAAAGCTTTAGATCAGGTATGGTTGAATGCGATTAAAAGTATTTTTTTATTATTGGTGATTTCTTTCCCAGCAGGTTTGTTATTCATATGTAGTAAAACTACTGATTGGGGTGATGGCAATGGCCTAGTCAATAAAACACTTGCCAAGCAAACATGAGGACTTGAGTGGAGAGACCCCAGCACCCATATAAGTGCTGGGGAGGCGTGGCAGCCTGCCTATAAACCCAGCACCTGGGAGCAAAGAGAGGATCCCTGGAATAGCCTGGCTAGCTAGACTAGCCAAACTGGTGAACGGTGTTCTAGTGAAAGACAATGTCTCAAAAACACAATGACGAAGAGATTGAGAGAAATGCTCAACTTCACCGCCACTTGTATACATGTGCACGTGTGCCACTCTCCATATGCACACCATATACACATGCACACAAGAAAAACAAAAAGCCAGTGATCTTTCTTCCTTTCTAATAAGTATTTTTTCATTTATTTATTTATTTACTTGTTTTAGCTTTTCAAATTTTATTTATTTATTTGCAATCAGAGAGAGAGAGAGAGAGAATGGGCATGCCAGGGCCTCTAGCCACTGCAAACGAACTCCAGATGCATGTGCTCCTTGTGCATCTGACTTATGTGGGTCCTGGGGAATCAAACCTGGGTCATTTTCATGTGTTAAACCATACTTGTATCCCTGAATTGAAGCCAACTTGTTCTTAGTGTATAAACTCATTAATGTGATTTTGAAATGAATTTGCAAATATTTTAATAAGAATTTTTCTGTTGATAATCACCAGGGAGATTTGTCTACAATTCTCTCTTTTTTTTTTTTTTTTTGGTTGTGTCTTTACATACTTTTGATATCAGGGTAATACTGGCATCATAGAATGAATTTAGTAGTGTTTCTTCCATTTGTTTTAGGGAACAATTTGAGGAGGATTCCGTGATGTTTGGGTGGAATTCAGGAATGAATCATCATTTAGTGCCAAGCTTTCCTTGGTTGGGAGACTAGAAGTATTTCAGTCTCATTGCTTATTATAAATGTTTGTTTATACCAACTTGATTTAATTTTGGTACATGCAATTGTGAGAATATAGTACACAACAATTGTAAGAGTATAGTAAATGGGGAAAATGAAAACCACTAGGGGCAAAGAAAATAAAAACAAAAATCAAACCCAGAAGGAAAATAAACTGGGAGCAGCTTCTTTCTGATTCTTTAATACTTTACCCTGCTGGATGGAAGGAGCATTCAGTTGAAATTGGTACTGAGCCTGGGGTGGTCAGCTGTCATTTGGTCAACACTACTGCAATCACTTTAGGGACTTCCCTTGTTTGCATACCAGGAGCCACTTCTGACCACCTTTAGCTCTGCAGCCTACAGGACAGACAGATTGTCATCACTCCAGGGACAACCCAGTTTGCATACCTTGGAGTTTTCATTCCTAAGTCGAAGAACTTTCTCGTGTGTTCAGTGTTGCAGGGACAGGCGGGTCACCGGGCTCTCTTACTGGAACACCTGAGTCCTTGCTGATTCTTCTCAGTACTAAGCATCCTATAGAAAGGAAGTCCACATGGCCAGAGCTACAGGTTTCAGGCCTGTGAGCAAGAGTGCAAAAAGCCACAGAGTTCTAGACCTTAACTCTCCATCTCTAAAGTTAGCCCACTCCTTCAGAAAGACAGAGGTCCCACGGACAGATGAGCCTTTCCCTTCCTGCCACCCAGGCTTCTCAGTGTGTCTGTGTCTGCTCTTCCCCCAACATGGGACTGTGGGGCGATCATCTCTCCATGATTTCAGTCTGTCAATCGTTCTGTCTTGGGAATAGAGTCTGCTCTTTGATTCACTTTTTGTTTGTTTATTTATGTATTTTGTGGTGGTGAGGATTGAACCCATGGCCTTGCACATGCTAGGCAAGTGCTCTACCACTGAGCCATGTCCTCAGCTCTTGCGCACATTCTCTGTTATTCTGATTCTTCTCATTCACCACCAACAACTGGATTAAGTACAACTGAGTCTTCCCTATTAATTTCAAACATGAGTAGGCAGGAGAAAAAAGAAATGAAAGATGATGAACGGAAACAAGGTAGAGACTTGCAATTTTTTTCTTCTTTTGACAGTTCCATACATGTATGCAGTGTATGTTGATTCCCCTCCACCGCCCACCAGATTTCCTCTCTCTTCCTCTATCCCCTCCCACTGAAACCTTTATTTTGAAAAATCAGAAGCAAGCTATGTTTTGAAAACTGGATTTGGAGTAAGCCAAGGTGGACAACTTCTCTATCAAGAACTAAATCAGCTTTACTCATTTGGGTTGGGTCGGTACTGGAAGACACACTCCAGTACAGGTCTGGAAGGTAGCTTACCAAAAGGACTAAGTGACTAAGGGAATCTGAGCCTGAGAGCAAACAGAGGGATCAGGCTACTGGAGGGAAAAGAGAACAACGTAGTTTCTTTAGGACACTTCAGTCATTTCAAAGCATACCTACAAGTCTTCCACCTAGAATCATTATACCAAATGCTAGTAATTCCTTCCCCTCTATTTTGTTCCAGCATTTATCTAAGATCTTTAAATGGACAGACATCTTCAATTCTCCTGAAACCCCACTTGCGCAGTCCCAGTTTCGTTCCCCTTTCACAGTTACAATATCAAAGACACAGCCACCTATTAGTATAAAAGAAAATGTGTTGGAAGTCCAAATGTGTGTCCAAGATCCGTGCAGGATGGTGGCTTTTGTTACAGGAGTCCACATGAGCACCGTGGAGAGATTTCCTTGACACTGTGAGGGCTGCAGGTCTTATGCTCCCTGCTTTTCTGTTCTACCTTTCCTGGGGGAGCTGGGGTCCCCTGCTTGCTAGCACCAAACAGTACAGCAGATGGCAGCAAGCAGCTGTCACATTCCCTCAACGCTGGTCAGCCTGCATAAGCTTGGTGGAATAAGGGGTAAGAGGAGAGTTGATTCCTCAGATCTCTCTTCCTCTGTGTCTTCCTTACTGGCCTCGCAAGGAGGAAATTACACTTTATTTCCAAGAAGGACAGCAAACCAGCAACAAAAGCATGAGTCTGGCCACATAGGCTGAGCTCCATCTGAGGGTGGCACCACCCAGGGGCGGGCACAGCACCCACGGCCTGGCCTGCCTGCCTTCCCAGGTCTCCCTTACTTCCTCAGCCTTCATGGGCTGTTGAGAATTCCCTTGGACACATATTTGTGAATGCCAACAAATTCTTTCCTGGATAATCCCACCAACTGTGCAACTCAAGGGGCTTCAGGTAGCTGGAAGATCCTAGAGCGCACTGCACTCAGCCCAGAGGCCCGGAGATAAGCCTGGATCTTCCTAACTCAGCCTGGCACCGCAGACCCCATTGGAGCCGTCAAAGGGCCATGTACTCTTCGGGGCTCCTGCCTTTAAACTTACCCTGTTTAGCTCAACTCAGAAGCCTGGAATTTGTGAAAGTAAACAACTCTTATCCCATGGATAAGCTGGATAATGCAATTTAAAATACAGACGTCTATCCTTTGGACAAACACAACTGCTTTGACGTTAATGGGGCCATTTATCTGCGTTGAAGTGGGTTAGCCATGATCACTGTCACTGATGTTGGGATTTGGGGATTTGATTAGGTCTGGGTTTTCAGTGGTCAGCAGGAGCAGTGGGTGCGAGAGGTTTCTCTTATCTTGTCTGGTTATTAGATAACTTATGTCCTTTGTGCTGAAATCTAGATGGTAACTTTCTTATTTGGGGTTTGCACAGCCTAGTTTATTTTTCATAACGTCAAGGTGAGCTTAGGCCAAATATTCCATTTCGTGGATCAGTTGTATGATCTAAACTTAAATTTCATATCAGACTGGACAAGTAAAAAATTAGGATTATAGGTTCAAACTATTTAAAATAACTTCAGGACCAAATGCATTTGCATTTTTACATTTTTCCAGACTGGTTCATTTGCGTGAAGTTCAGACTTTGATACACAGTTGACCTTGACTATCTTGAGATATCTCTTCTAGAAAAAGGACAATCATCTTACCAGAAATACAGTTTCAAATGTTGAAGTCACAGAAAGAACATTAAAGCAAGAGACATAAAGGAAACACTTCCAAATGCGTTTTCAAAGAGAAACAAAATTAAGGTGTTCACAGCCACATCAAGTTTGAGTAGAGGTTGGATGTGAGCATGAATGTTTTCCAAGTAATTTTTCAGCCATACCTCATCCCCTGGACAGCATGTTTGGTTAAATCTCTGGTATTCCAGACATAGACATTAACTGATAATCTAACCTACTGATTCCCATCTATCTCAATAAAAAATATAAAATAATAGAAATTTGAATTGACAAAAGAGAATAAGAGTCATGTCATCAAGAAATGTTCCTATAGTCTTTCCAAATATTTTTAAACTCACTTTGAAAAATCTAACATTGTAAATTTAAATTTTATCTCAGTCCATTGTCCTCTGGCCAACTGCTAAGAAAACAACTCCCAGGAGAACTGGTAGAAAATCCTGTGAGCCCCTTGGCTGGCATTTTGGTGCACCAAGGTTAAACCTGATGAAGGCTGTCAGACTACTTGAGTGATCTGGTGGTAGTGATCTAACCAAAATGGGAGGAAAGGCCCAGCTAGTCCTCAGAGGCACTACATCCAATTGCAGACATCCAGAAAGTTCCTTGGAGCCAGCAAGCAAATTCTCTGTACATTTAATGCTCTCTATATAGTAAAGGATAATTGAAGTAAATTGCAGAATCAAATCCCATTCAAATAAGCCTGAAATTACACTAGTACACTACAATGGCATGATAAAAGCAGAGACGGGCTTTCCAGAATGTATCAGCACCAAAATCCCATAACGTTTTGTATGAGTTCCTTTGATCCAGGGACAGTGGCGATATTTAAGAGTGGTGGAGAAAAATGAATATTTTTAATGCTTCATGGAAACATATAATAATTGGCTAAAAAGAAAAGTCCTATAGCACCTGGGGCAGCTAACACTCTGCCAGCTCTAGATGAGGAAAAGAGAGGCCAGACAGACTTCTGCTCTCTGAAACTCACCCCAGACATAGACAAGAAGGAAACAGAAAGGACAAATTACAGAACTGCGTTACTACTTCACTATGATTAATTTAGAGGATAAAAAGAAATGATGGAGCTGGAGAGGCGACTCAGTGGTTAAGATGCTTGCTTGCAAAGCCTAAAGACCTGGTTGATTCCCCAGAACTCACATAAAGCCAGATGCACAGAGTAGCACATGCACCTGGGGTTTGTTTGCAGCAGCAGGATGTCCTGGCTCTGCCTCCCTCCCTCCCTCTCTACTTGGAAATAAATCATATATATATATATACATATATATGTATATGTATATACATATATATATAATTTTTAGAAATATATATATATTTCTAAAAAAGAAGTGATGGTAGCATAGGCAAGCAGCAGAGACCTAAAACTTCAGTGATTTATATAAAACCAGACAGTAGGTATTTGAAAAAATGAGAACTGACACTGGTGGTTTTCAATCTTTTGGAAGCAAGAGATTGTTCTGAGCATCTGTGGAAAGCTATGCATCTTCCCAGAAACATCAATGCTGGCACATCCATCAACAGTTTGCATTTTATGAAATTTCACTGATAGTATCATTGTTTTGCATGTACACCAACGTGGTGGTTTGATTCCGGAGTCCTCCATAAACTTAGGTGTTCTGAATGTTAGGTCTCCAGCTGATGGCAATTTGGGAATTAAAGCCTCCTGGAAGCAGTGTATTGTTGGGGGCGGGCTTATGGGTGCTATACCCAGTTTCCCCTTGTCAGTGTTTGGCGTACTCTCCTGTTACTGTTGTCCACCTGAGGTTGGCCAGGAGGTGATGTTCACCCTCTGCTCATCATTTCCCCCTGCAATCATGGAGCTTCCCCTGAAGTCAGTAAGCCAAAATAACCCCCTCCCTCCCACAATCTGCTCTTGGTTGAATGATTTCTGTAAGCAATGGAAACCTGACTGCAAGATGGTACCAGAGGAGTGGGATTCCTACTACTAAAAACCTGACTGTGTGACTTTGGCCTTTTGGAGCTGATCTTTAAGAGGAATGTGGAAGGATTTGAAACCTTGGCCTGAAAGACACCTTGTATTGCTTTAAGCACAGACTGCTAGAGTATTCTGGTCAGAGTTGAATGACCTGAATGCAGTAAGAACTATGGACTGTGAGGTTTGGCTTGTGAAGATGAGAAAGAGCTTTGCCAAGACCAGGCTAGAAACAGTTTATGTGAGAGGCTTGCTGTTATGCCCATGCCCTGAGAACTTTTGCAGGGTTGCTTTGTGTAGAAATGGACTGATATGAGCAGAGGGATATGGTACAGAAATGAAATACTAGGGCTGAAACTTCTGCCCGTTCAGCTGAAATTATATGAGATTACAACCTGTGAGATTGGGCCCACTAATTGGCACTTGGGCAGCAGGAAGAATGTCAACTCTTGGAAATGGCCATGGGCAGTGGGCAGCAGGTTTGCTGGATGAATGCATGGAGATGGAGCCATAAGGATGGACCATGGATTTCAGTGAAGACCCAGCGGAGATGCCAGGGTCACAAGATGGCTGCTAAGGAGAGCTTCCAACCACAGATGAAGTTTTTCAGAACTGTGAGTAGCCTAGCTGGAGGGGTAGAATTGGAACTCCAGAGACTTGTTGCTGAGTAGTTATCGGACTTGGAGATTTGCCACTGACTAGAGTTGTTGGACTTGGAGCTACAGAGTTTGCTGTTTGCCCTGCTTAAATCTTGTATTGCTCGTGTATTTCTTTGCTATGCCAGTGCCATCTTTTGCAGTGTGAATGTTTATTCTGTGCCATTATGGTTTTATGAAGGGGACTTTTTGGTAATATGGCTCAGTTAAAAGACCTTGGATTATGAGGATGTTTGAATATCATTGGGATTAATAAAAATTATGAGGACTTTTAAAGTTGGATGAATGGACTGCATTTTATATCATGTATGGTTATCAGTTTATGGGTGTCAGGGGCAGATTGCGGTGGTTTGATTCAGGTGTCCCCCATAAACTTAGGTGTTCTGAATGCTAGGTTCTCCCGGCTGATGGAGATTTGGGAATTAATGCCTCCTAGAGGCAGTGTATTTTGGAGGGGGCAGGTTTATGGTTATTATAGTCAGTTTCCCCTTGCCAGTGTTTGGATTTTGGCAAGGGGGTGACATCCACCTTCTGCTCATGCCATCATTTCCCCCTGCCATCATGGAGCTTCCCCTTGAGTCTGTAAGCCAAAATAAACCTTTTCTTTCCACAGGCTGATCTTGGTTGGGCGATTTCTTCCAGGAATGAGAACCTTACTGCAATAACCAAGTTAATCACTCTTATATAGAATGGTTTCTATTTTATTGTCTCTTTTTTTTTCCTTTTCTTTCTTGTAATGAGTATTGCAAATTACCAGAATGGTAGAGAGAGGCAGGGTTATTAGTGAGGGAAGGCAATCAGTTGACTCTTAATAAAATATTAGTGAATCACTAATTTCCAACCTGCCTCAAAGGAAAAAAAAAAAACGTGTGGAGGAATAAAATAGTTAAGTGAAGATGAGACCATACAAAGATGTGGCAAATTGTGAATTTTCTTCATTGTGAATTGGCACATAAGCACATTGACATTTTTCTTATACTTGTACAAATTGGTAGCATTAAAAAATGAGATCTTTGAAAATCATTACATGATCACATCACTGTTGTGGCTTTTATTTATGACAGTTACCTGGCATAGCATAAAACAATATCTCCTGGCCTCTGAGACTACTATTTTCTCCTTCACATTTCACACTGGGAATGGTCTCGTGGTCTGATCACACTCCAGAGACTGGAGAAAATAAGTAAGTCGGAGCACTTCTGAAGTGAATGAGTTCCAGGGACTTTAAGATGGACCTCTGAACTGAAAGTCCACAGTAACTTCCTACTACCCTTCAGAGAAGGAAGAGGCACAACCCGGATGGGAAACCCGGGGATGAGAGGCAGAGGTACGAGAACTTCCTTGCCCAAATAAGAAACATATGCGGCACTTCAAGTATGGATCCAGGCATTGCTAAATGGAAATTTCATGGCAAAGCAAACAAAACCTGCTGAAACACTTAGTCTGTAACTGACCAGCTACTCGGTGTCATTTTCTGCCCTTCTGTTAGGAATCACCCCTATTGGAAGCCAGAATATAGGGATTCTGAACAAAACAGCAGTGGGCCCAACTTCAGACCACCAGGGAATCAGTGCCTGTCGCAGGGCTGCACTCTTGTCTCTTTCATAAATAGAGTTCCTCTTGACATGTTGGGTTCATAACAGAATTGGAGACCAGTCCCCTCAAACGATCTGTGTATCCAATCCATGACCGGCAGATGGCTTCTCCAAGTTTTTCCTTTTCTTACCTTCCTAACTGGCCCAATAACAAGGTCAAAGAGAAAGATGTCTGAACAATCTAGCCCTTCTCTCCCCTGCCCTGGCTACAAGGCTGTGAGGCACAAGAAAGGAAACCTTGTCCGTGCCTTCGGTTAGTGCATAGATTCAGAACAGCTAAAGCAGCAGAAATTTAAGTGAGAACATTATTCCATGTTCAGAGATTTCATGGTAAAACAGAGACCAAGGGGGAAAGTGAGTGGGGGAGGGAATTACCATTGTTTATTATCTATAATTATGGAAGTGGTCAATAAAAAAAAATTGAAAAAAAAACTGATAACAAAAGAGTTGTGTCTGATGCCTTGACTTTTTGGAGTTAAAACCTAGGACAGGGCCGGGGAAGACGGCTCAGTGGTCAAAGGTGCTTGCTCACAAAACCTTCCAGCCTGGTTTCAAGTCTCCAGCATGTAAAGCTAGGTGCACAAGTGGTGCACGTCTGCAGTTTGTTTGCAGTGGCAAGAGGCTCTGGCATGCCCATTCTCTCTGTCTTTCTTTCACTCTCTCTCTCTTCTAAAATAAATAAATTTTAAAAATAAACAAAAACAGGACAAAGGCTAACTACCCATTTGTGTGGTAGATCTGGGTAGCCAATGTTCTACAAAGCTTTCAAAGAATATAAAAATAAAAGAAACCCTTTTGTTTGGCCAGAAACTGAGGGATGGTAGCCAGTCTTCTTACCTGTACTGACTGCCAACTGAGGCATTTCCTAGTCTCTGTGGCAGCTGAAGAAGACACTTGACTTGAGGTTGTGAGAACTTCAATAGGTCATGAGGTGTGAATGGCCCAAAAGCAAGGCATCTGATCCGAGTTCCACCTTCAGCGTGCTGAGATTTTTCCTACCACGTTTCATTCCAATGCATGCCTAGGACCTCTCTTAAGCGCGGATCATCTGCGGCATGTTAGATGGTCGTACTCACCACTGCCTTCTTTAGCGGGAACACAGGTGATCCGCACACAGCAAACCAAAGCCCTCAATGATTGCTTGTCAAAACCACAATAAAATGGTGACTTACTTTGCTTACAGGTGAGTGAACCATTCAAGTTAGCACAAGCAATGACCTTGATTTCAAAGGAGGGTGATATGTTGGAGGATGAAAGTCAATCTTCGGCAGGAGAAATGGCCCAGCCATTAAAGGCATTTTAATGGGCATGCAAAGCCCAGGGCTCAATTCTCCAGGTGCACAAAGTGACACATGCTTGTGTAGTTCATTTACAGTGATAGGAGGTCATAGAACACCTACACACTCTCCCTCTCCTTTCTCTCTCTTTCTCTCAAATAAGTAAATAAATGAATATTAAAAGAAAGGCAATCTTTATAATTTGTTTGTCTTTTAGTGAAGTTTAAATGTGAATTATTTGTTTTAGAAAGAATCATATGTCTGAGCTGGAGAGATTGCCTAGTAGTTAAGGCACTTTCCTGCAAAGCTTAAGGACCTGGGTTCAATTCCGCAGTACCCATGTAAAATCAGATGCAGAGTGGTGCATGCATCTGGAGGTCATTTGTCGTGGCTGGCGGCCCTGGCATGCTCATATTCTCTCTCTCTCTCTCTCTCTCATTAATTTAAAAAAGAAAGAAAGGCTCCTGTGCCCTAATTGTTACTGCCACTGGTCTTGGTGCTCCTTTCCATATAACAGTCAGTACTATTACCTGACTTGACCTGTCTCTCAGAATTTCCTGGATAAATCAAAGAGAATCCACATTCACTCTTGATTTCATTTACATATACAAATAGAGGATCCAGCTTTTCTGTTCAGATAAAAATAAAATAAAAATATGCCTGGAGAAGATGTTGTCATTCATGTAGTTGATATTAATTGAATGATGTAATGACTCTAGAAAGAATTGTGCCTTTAAATGAAGGCAATAGCTCTTGACTAGTACTGAAATGAGATTGGGACAGAAAAATCATGCCATCTGAATGTGAAATAGCATAATCAAGAATCTAACATTATAAGAGTACTTCCCCCACATAGGTCCTAAAAGGAAAGCTACTATTGTCGTTTGGCTAAATAGATGTGTGTTGCTCATCAAATTTCTCTCTACGTATTTGTGTTTATGTTCATAGATTAGTGCTGCTCTCACCTTTGGTCAGAGAAATCTCTTGTTGCGTTGGTGGTGTCTACTGGGGAGACTCAAAACTTGAAGTTCGGAGCATCCATGACTGTTGAGCACTCAACACTAAAGGAGACATCTCTATCACACCCTCCAAGGCTGAGGTGTGTTGTAGTACAGAATGTGGAATGAATATGAGAATCAGAGAGAGGCTGGTGGAGGTGTGCTACAGAATGCTATCTTCTGGACATAATGTGGCTGATTGTATTCAGGACCTCAAAGCAGCTTGTGTTACCTGCACAATATAGTCACATTAAAATTCTGTTGTGGATGGTGGGGGAGTCAATGAAGCCTTCATCTCTCCCTAAAGAGTTATTGGTAGTGCATGGCTGCTGAGGTAATGGGGGACATATTCTTCATGGTATATTGAATATGTCTGGTAAATAATCCTCCACTCATGTTCATGTAGGCAATCCTAATTAAACTGAGTGGAAAACATACACACACACACACACACATGCACAGAAAGACATAACATCAAAGTAGAAGAGCAACTAGTTGGGAAGGAGAAGGGATTCACTGAAAGGAGGACAGGCAGGGCAGATAAAGAAGGTAATGAATGGGGATTATGATCAAAATCTATTTATCATATACAAGTAGAAAAATTGCCAATATTTTTTTAGAAAAGAATAAACTCTCCACACAGATTACCACTGTGCTGTTACAGTAATTTTTCATATCTGTTGATACAAGTTTATACATACATGTATGCATACATAAAATTATATCACATAAACTAGGAGGTTTTGGAGGCTTCAATCGATGGCCTGAGCCCGGTTGCTTGGGGCCTGGAAGGACAGTACATCATGGTGGGAATGTGTGGTGGAGGGCTCACTCATCTATCGGCACCCAGGAGGCGAAAGATAAGGAAGGGGAGGCCAGGGCTGATATACCCTCCCAGAACATGCTCCTAATGACATAAATTTCTCTCAATAGGTTTCACTTCATCAAAGTTCCACCACCTCTCAATAGCAGTATGGGTTAGAGACCAAGCTTTAGCACATGGGCTGCTGGGAGAGATTTGAGATCCAAACTATAGCTGATACTGTCAACACATTTGAAAGTAATGGTCCCAATTGACAGGCCCTACAACAGGTGTGACACTGCCAGTTGCTCCTGTCTTTGCCAGTGCTTGCTGTTGGAGTTTTTATTTTAGCCACTGTAACTGATGAGTGGTGAAACAGCATTGAGGCATTTATTATTTGCTTTATGCCAGTGAGTTACACTGCGGAGCACTCTGTCAAAAGTTTACAGAAAATACCCCCTTCATCGAAGAGGACATTACAAGCCCTTCCCTGATGTTCTATTAGGTTGTCTGTTTATTTCTTTGCCAATTTTACTACTTATTTATGTATGTCTTACTTATCATTTGTCATGGTCAATATGCAAATTTTTTCTCTGTATATATTGTAAATAACATATCCCAAAAATGTTTTTGTCTTTAAGCTTTCTGAATAGTATCTGTCACAAACAGAATTTCTGCTTTTCATGAAGCCCAATATGTCAATGTTAATTTTGTGGTTATTGATATTTAAGAAATCTTTGTCTATTACCAAAGCTATAAGATATTTAACACTTGTAATCCATGAGGGCTTGAGGTTTGTGTTGTGTGAGACAGGAGTCAAATACAGATCTGGTTTGTCGAGCATGATGTCTTTAAAGGCTCTCTTCCCACACTCCATGCCTTGATTGTTAATTAGGTGTGCACGTGTGTATGTGCAGACATGTTTCTGAACTCCCCATATTATTTTATTGGTCTCTATACTATTCTTCATATCACACCGTTTTCATTGTTATAATTTGAAAAAAAATATTTTCCCATTGGTACAAGTCCTTTAATTATATTTTTTCTTTTGAAACTAACATTCCTATTTTTGTTATTTTTACTCTCATAAGAATTTTAAAAACATCTTGTCATTTTCTATTTCCATAGGCAAAGTACAGGAATTTTCAGATTCCCTATGTAATGTCTGTGCCAACTGGATAAGAATTTAGGCTTTTACAATATGAATATAATTTGTCCTTCCATTTATTTTAGTAATTTAAAATTTCTCTCAGGGAGTTGGGGAGATAGTTAAGCGGGAAAGTGCTTATCTCACAAGCATAAGGACCTGAGTTTAGTTCCCAAGGTCCACATAAAACTGCAAGGAGGGGCTGGAGCAATGGCTTAGTGGTTAAGCACTTGCCTGTGAAGCCTAAGGACCCTGGTTCAAGGCTCGACTCCCCAGGACCCACATTAGCCAGATGCACAAGGGGGCGCATGCGTCTGGGGTTCGTTTGCAGTGGCTGGAGACACTGGCATGCTCTCTCTCTCTCTCTTTCTCTCTCTCTCTCTGTGCCTCTTTCTCTCTGTGTGTGTGTGTGTTGCTCTCAAATAAACAAATAAAAATAAAAACAAAAATAACTGCACGGAGTAGAAGCCCATACTTGTAACCCCAGCACTGGGAAGGTGGAGGCAAGAGAATCCTGGGGTTGAACATAAGTGATTAGTTCCAGGCTCTTCTTTGTTGCTGTGACAAAAAATAAAAAAAAAAAATTAAAAAATACCTGATAGGAAGCAATTTAAGAAAAGAAGGGCTTATTTTGGCTTACAGTACCAGGGCATACCAGCCATCACAGAAGGGAACATATGGCAGTAGGAACAGGATGCGGTTGGTCATACTGCACCCATAATCAGTCAGAAGAGAGAGAACAGAAAGTTTGCCCAGTCTCTAAGACGTGGAAGCTCACCTAAAGCAATGTATTTCCTCCAGCAAGGCTCCACCTCCTAAAGGTTTCATTACCTTCCCAAACAGTCCCACCAGCTGGCAGCTAACTCCTCAAATATATGAGTCCACTTTATGTTCAATTATGTTATCTTCTGAATGTTGAGCAAGCTGCTTCGGCTGGATCCACCCCAACTTGATCATGCTTATCCATCCAGTGCTGCTGGGCTTGAATTAATGCTGTTTTGTCAAAAGAGAACGTGGCTTTCATTCCCTTCTTTGAAATGTCCTTTTCAAATTATGATAGCTCCCGAAAGTGAATCTGAAAGTGTGCTCACATCTTCTGTGCTCTGGGGAAATTTCTGAGATATTGGCATTATTTCTTCCTGAATTATTGGAAGTATTGATAAGCAAAGAAATCTGTACCTAGAATGTTGGGTAAGTTGGGGAGTATGGACTACGGAGAAGTTTATAAGTACAGATTCCATTTTAAAATAGGTAACAATGACATTTTCTTGTTTTTAATTTTTTTAATTTATGTTTTATGTTTGAAAAGTATGCCCACTTGATCATGAGCAATGGCTTAGTCATCAAAGAAAACAAGAAGGAAAGCAAGAAGTTTCTGGAATTGAATTAGAATTAAAACATAACAAATCAAAATATATGGGGCACAATGAAGGCAATTAAACAATTAAGATCAGGGTAGAAATCTATGAAATAGAAATGAAAAACAAACTAAATAAATCTATGAAATAAAGAGTTGGTTCTTTGAAAAGATCAACCAAATTGACAAATACGTATCCAAATTAAGCAAAAGAAAGAGAGAAGACCGGTCTGGGGGGATTGCTTAGTGGTTAAGGCACTTCCCTGCAAAGCCACACAGCTCAGGTTTGATTCCTCAGGACCCACTTTAGCCAGATGTACAAGGTGGCACATGTGTCTGGAGTTTGTTTGCAGTGGCTGGAGGCCCTGGAGTGCCCATTCATTCTCTCTCCCTTTTTCTCTGTCAAATAAATAAATCAAAATAAAATATTTTTACAAAGAAAAAGAGAAGACTTTATCAATAAGATTCAAGAGGAAATGGGAGACATCACAAGGTACAAATGAAATTGACAGAATTATTATAAGGATATACTTCAAAAACCTATATTCCGCCAAATTGGGACTATCTAAAAGAAATTGATAAATTTATTGGTGCATGACCAACCAAAGTTAAGATAAGATAAATAGTTCAAGCAAATATACAACAAGCAATAGTATTAAAGCAGTAACTGAAAAGCTCCCAGTCCAAAGAAGTCCAAGGTCTAAACAGGTTCATTGCAGAATTCTATCAGACCTTTTATAAATGAGCTGAATCCGCTGCTTCTAGTATTTATTCCATAAAATAGAAAAGAAAGGAATGTTCTCTGTTTCTACATAGATAGCATTACACTAACAACAAAACTGGATAGAAACACAACAAAAAAGAACACTATAGACCAGTGTCCCTGATGGATATAGATGCAACAATTCTTAGTAAAACATTTGCAAACAATTCAAAATCGTATCAAAAGACCATCTGCCTTGACCAAGCAGACTTTCATCCATAGACCCACGGATGGTTCAACATGTGTAAATCAGTAAGTATAATATAAGTAGACTCAAGGACAGACATTACAGTCAGCCAGGGAGACTGCACCTAGACCTAGGCAGTTCTTAGCTCATGAAAGTGCCAGGAAGCAACAGATCCAAACAGAAAAAGAAAGGCAAATATGGTACTAAGCACAGTGTGCATTTTTGCCTGTGGCATTTTGACCCCTCCACTTCTTGCTATCCTCAGTGTCTCCCGGTGATATCATGCCATGGTTTTATATCTTATCCATTTGTTATTAAGGTCAGAAACAGAAATTTGTTCAACTAGCATTTAAAGATATATATTTTTAAAATTTTTAATTAATTAATTTATTTATTTGAGACTGACAGAGAGAGAAAGAGGCAGATAGATAGAGAATGGGTGCACCAGGGCCTCTAGCCACTATAAACAAACTCCAGATGCATGCGCCACCTTGTGCATGTGGTTTACGTGGGTCCTGGGGAATCAAACCTCAAACAGGGGTCCTTAGGCTTCACAGGCAAGCACTTAACCGCTAAGCCATCTCTCCAGCCCTCAACTAGCATTTAAATCTAACAAAATGTGATAGAATTGGTTCTCATAAAAAAGCTCACCTCACCCTTAAATATGATGGGAGAAAGCCACTTCCCTTTGACCTGGCCTTGCATCTTTCTTTGGCTTTATGGGCGTTGGCAGATGTGATGTGAGCAGAAATCTGGCCGCCCTGGGGTGGCTCAGGAGAGTGGCATGAGAAGAGGGCGTCTAGTGGGCCTGCTGCTCAGGGGAGGATTAGAAAGGTTCGGGGCAGTTGCAGGGGCCGGCAGCATGAAGCAGTGCCCAACCAAGTGGCAGCTAGCTGGAGAAAGCAAAGCCACTCACACATTCAGGAACCGGCTTGGCCACAGAGAGCAGAGCCACTGTAGCCCACCAGTGTGTCCTTGAAAATAAATTACTGCGTTTTTTTAAGAATTGATTGGGAATGTTATGCGACATTACTGAGGCAAGGCCACACTCCTATCTGATTTACTGAGTCTTTACTTCATGGCATTTGTAATTGCCTCCTCTCTCTGGCCCTGCACCCCAACCTGCAGCCAAAGTGACTTCTAATAAAATACCTTCTTTCCTGAGAAGGTGGGGCTGTTGGATTGGAGTGTGCGCTCCACTCCCCAGCCCCACCCAGTCTCTCAAAACATGAAAGCATCAGTTATTTGGTGGCAGCGTGGATGTTTTTAATAGATTTTTTTTTTCAATAAAGTGAGAGCGAAAGAGTCGCGGTGCAAGAATCAATTCTGGCCGGGCGTGGTGGCGCACGCCTTTAATCCCAGCACTCGGGAGGCAGAGGTAGGAGGATTGCCGTGAGTTCGAGGCCACCCTGAGACTCCATAGTGAATTCCAGGTCAGCCTGGGCTAGAGTAAGACACTACCTCGAAAAACCAAAAAAAAAAAAAAAAAAAAAAAAAAAAGAAAAAAAAGAATCAATTCTGCACAGCCTCTGAAAGATTAAAAAAAAAGCGTTTGACAAAATGATAGCAAGATAAGCTTTAGTGTTGGTAACTTTTAAATCAAAGGGAAGTGTTATTGTTCTAAAAAGGCATGAAAAGTGCTATTCCACACGCATTCTGGAGTAGTTGTGTTAATGCAAGTCTTGCCTTAGCCTAAGGGTGTAGAAAAATACAAACCTTAAATCTGGACATATTCTTATGATTTGTATCATGCCTAAGAATTGCCTGACTAATCTTGAAACATCCAATTGTTTTTATAAGTACAAATAGCGAGTCGCCTACAAGCCATTAAAAACATGATGTTTACAGGAAAAAGATGGCCGTATTCCTGAGCTTTAACTCCTGGAGATTCCCCGAATTAGAAAGATCGTATCATCGTGAAGTATCACAAACCCGGCAAAGATACCCCATTCAGAGTCCACATATGTGGTCATGGAATCCCTGAGAGAGATTACTGCTCACAGCAGACCTCAATATTCCTCAAAGGAATCAGATACTTTTGCCAAAGCATGGGATTTCAAAGGCAAAGTGGGCCCACAGGAATCCTAATGCTGTGGATTTAAATTAAAAAAAAAAATTCAAACAATAAAACAGCATTTATATTGGCTTGGTGGCTTGTTGTCTTATTTGTTTTGTTTGCCTTGTGGATCTATGAGAGGCAGCTAACTGAACACATCTAATAAATTATCAATTCATTTAAACTTTTTTTACTATAAAATGATAGGCCATTTTGAAAGTAAATCTTTTTACCATTTATCATGAAGGACTCACAAGAAACAAAGCACTATTGTACTCACCCTTTGATCGGCACAAAATGCAACAAATGTAAGATATCAAATGTAAGGTAAGTCCTATGGCTATCTTCTAGGAACTCAGGGGACCAACAGAGGTCTGAAGGTAAATTTTTTCCTTCCTCTCTCTTCCTTTCTCCTTTTCTTTCTTTTTTTTTTTTTTTTTTGGTTTTTCGAGGTAGGGTCTCACTCTAGCCCAGGCTGACCTGGAATTCACTATGGAGTCTCAGGGTGGCCTTGAACTCACGGCGATCCTCCTACCTCTGCCTCCCGAGTGCTGGGATTAAAGGCGTGCGCCACCACGCCCGGCTTTCTCCTTTTCTTTTCCTTCCTTTCTCCCTCATTTCCTCCCTACCCACTTCTCTCCCTTTCTCCCTCCACTTTGCTGCCACCTCCATCCCTGTGTCTCTCTGCCCCTTCCTTCCTTCCTTCTTCTTTTATTCTTTCTTCCAGAGGTAGGGTCTCTATTCTTTATTTCTCATGCTGGCCTGTGACCCCAGGGCTCCTACCTTAGATTTCCAAATAGATTGGACTATAGGCCCATACCATCTGCAGATGTAGCTAAGGTCAGCTTTCTTTCCTTCTGTCTTTTTTTTTTTTTTTTTTTTTTTTTTTTTTTTTTTTTTTTTTTGGTTTTTCAAGGTAGGGTCTCACTCTAGCTCAGGCTGTGCTGAATTCACTCTGCATTCTCAGGGTGGCCTCGAACTCACGGCGATCCTCCTACCTCTGCCTCCCTAGTGCTGGGATTAAAGGTGTGCGCCACCACGCCCGGCTCAGTTTCTTTATACTGCTCCTTACTGATTTTCTTAAAAGATATTTTGCCATGTTCTGAGTATAAAAGTAATACATTTATTGTCAAAAATATAGAAAACTATAACAAAACTAAAATCAACCTATAATTTTATCATTTATGTTTTAATGTATATGTTTTGGTAATTACATGTATATATTAATTTTAAAATGCAATCTATATGATATGTATATATATATTTGTACATTAGTTATTTACTCATGTATCATAATTGCATTAATGTGTAATTGAACTGTTTTTTTTTCCTTTTTCTATGTCATTTGTAGCAGACTGCTTTGATCAATGTGTCCTGTCCACAGATAGTTTAAAATCATATTTATGTAAGAGAGAGAGAGAAAGAGAGAGAGAGAGAATGGACATGCCAAGGCCTCGTACTGCTGCAAACAAACTCTAGATACATGCACCACTTGTACATCTGGCTTTACATGGGTACTGGAGAATCAAACCCAAGCCATTAGGCCTTGTCAGCAAGTACCTTAACAGCTGAGCCATCTCTCCAGCCCCTGTCCACAAAGTCCATTGAAAACACTGGAAGTAGATTAATTTAGAAATTTTTAACAAGGTAATTTATCATTCAAAAAATACTCATACTATGGATATGCATATTATAATATATATTTTAAAGTATGTTATATGCTTTTGCACGTACAGTACAATACAATAATTTCTTACTCTTAATGGTTTACAGTCTTTATTTCCAAATCCTGCATGTCATATTACTATGCTTGAACTTTCATTTTGTCAAGTATTCCTATACTATATTTGAGAATTTCTGGTTCTCTCACACATAAAATGTCAATTTGGTTTGAAATAAAATTCTACACAACATTTTACAATTAAAATTTGAGTTCTTCTATTGCAAGGAGAAATTTAAGAACTATCTGATGTATGCACTTTTTTTGTTGTTTTCAGTTTCATTTTTATTGTATGCACTTTTAGATACAGTTCTTTGAATCACAGTTATAAGTTTTTCCATGTATCTTCATGAACCTACAGTTAATCTCAATTCCTTTCAAAAATCCAGTGATTTTTTTTCATGAAAATAGAAAAAAATAATCCTAAACTTTATAGCAAACAGCAAAAGACCCTAAACAGCTAGAGAAACTATCTTTCCAAACAAAATTTTTATTTTATTTTGTCAACTTTCTTTGTTTTCAAGACACTTGCCTGAATTTTTCTACCATGTTTTCTTTGCCATGTATTTCTTCCCCAGAAATGCTATCAGTCTTTGAGTCTACTTACACTGAGAGCAGATGTTTTGAAAGTTATGTTAAATGTCTTTGTGTGTAATTTTAAAGAACCTGCTTTGCTCTGTTTTCCTGGAATCATTTTGGCATCTGCATTGTTACAGTTACCTTCTCATTGCTGGCACAAAGCATGGACCAAAAGCAGCTGATAGGAGGAAAGGATTTAGTTTGGCTTACAGTCTGGAGGGGAAGCCCCATGGTGACAAGGGAAGGACGGCATGAGCAGAGGCTGAATATTACAGATGGACAAGAGCAGCAGGAGAGTAAGCTGAGTTCTTGTAAGGGGAAGCTGGCTGTAACACCCTAAGCTTGCCACCCAGTAACACACCTCCTCCAGCCTCCAATCCCCACATTGCCACCAGCTGGGAACCAAGCATTCAGAAGACATGAGTTTATGGGGGACACCTAATTTAAACCACTACATGCACTTGTATTAGACACTTTATTTTTAAAATTTTTTTGTTTATTTTTATTTACTTATTTGAGATCAAGAGACAGACAGACAGAGAGAGAGAGAGAGAGAGAGAATGGGCGTGCCAAGGCCTCCAGCCACTGCAAACGAACTCCAGATGCATGCGCCCACTTGTGCATCTGGCTATCGTGGGTCCTGGGGAATTGAGCCTCGAACCAGAGTCCTTCAGCTTCACAGGCAAGCGCTTAACCGCTAAGCCATCTCCTCAGCCCTTATTAGACACCTTAAATTAATTTAATTTAATTGCCTTTTCTGGTCATACAAATTCTATCTCTTTTTAAATTTTGAAATATTTGCTTATTAGCAAGGAGAGAAAGAGAGAGAATGAGTGCACCAGGGTCTTCATCCACTGTAAATGAACTTTAGATGCATGCACCATCTTGTGCAACTGACTTACATGGGTCCTGGGGAATGGAACCTGAGTACTTTGGCTTTGACGGCAAGCACCTTAACCACTAAGCGTATCTCTAGCCTTATCCATTTTTTTTTTTTCACACTGGTTTTCCTTTCTTTGGTATTTTGATGGGACAAATATTAGGAGAGGCTTGGTTGGAAGTTTCTTACTAAGGTGCGTTACTTCATCTACTTCATCCAGCTTGTCTTTAAGTCTATGTTCCCCCAAGTTGCCTTGACAGAGCCGTGGCTGAGGTGTAAGTCATGACTCTGACCAATACAAAATTGATATAAATAGCCCCACCATGGAAGATACAAGCCAACTTCTCACACCAAAACAAAGCTCACAATCTGGCCACAGTTAGATTCAGCCATTGCGTATGAGATGAAACATACTGCTGTGAGCTCATCTACTCTCCTGCTCTTACCTGTTGGTCTGCAGCATTCCCTGTTGATATCTTTTAGACACATGTGAGGAAATCAACTGAATCTTTGCTCTGTGTTCAAGGATTGCATGCTGTCAAGCAAAATCTGTCCTCTTGGGTGACTTTAAGGTAACAGGATATTTCCAACCGTGGTACCCTAGCAATTAAACCCACTTTGTGAAAACAGCATTCATTTTACTATGTATGGCCATCACAGATGGAGAGGAAGGGTACCAAGGCTTTTCTACCTGAAAGCAGCTGTAATCATCCCTGCGTAGGCTCAGTGGATTCACATCCACACAAAGATGGAGCCCTAAACACACAAACACACAAAGAGCCTTGTCTTTTACACCTCACTGTCATCCTCCACTCCCTTGTACATTTTTGGCCCCTTTATCTCTCTTATACAGTAACATACTACGGGGTTGCTACATGCACATTCGAAGCTACTAGGCACATTCCTGGCTCCAAAGTCGCTTTATGCACACAGGCACGTAGCTGCCTTCCCTTTGTTCTAGGAGGGCCCTTACCACATGTCTAGTCAGCTATCTTACTTTGTAATGACGGCAGTGATCTTCTTAGTAATAGTGCTACCACTTGTTGTATAACCATTACATTTCTTCAAGTGGCATTGAATAATGAAATTGATTCAAATGCAGAAATATAATGCAAAAACCATTCTGACAAACATTTATGAGTTAACACATAAATTAATATAGACTTGAAATTTTGGGAGTCTATGAGATTGTGAATTTCTATGTGTGAGTTTTGCTATCAAGATGATCCGAAGTTTCCAATAGAGTCACAAAGGGAATGCATGAACAAAATAAAGTTAAGGATGTAAAAATTTAGCTTTTAAAAAGATTTAAAACTATTAATTAGGGTTATTAACAAAATTTTTGACAACACTCCACTGCTGTTTGGTGATGAATTTGGGCATGAAACGCATATACAAATACTATTAGGAAAACAAGAGGCTCGGGTTCCCCTTGGGAAAAAAAATTACCACATTGTCATGAGTCATCTGTGGCCCTGGGGTATGGCTAACCTCCTAGACCTTCTGCATCTTAATTTGAAAGAGGAGGGGTTTGAAGTAAACTAGAAGATTAAATTGTAAGATCTTTTCCAGTGTAACATTGTAGAACTTGTCATGAAGACTTATATAAAAATTTTAAAACAATGAACTAGAGAAGACCCTTGATTAGAAAATGCTTTCAACATGACATATGATTTTATTATCTTAATCAATGCAGCATCATCCAAGGTACCAAACTCTATGAGTACTAGATTTCACAAATTCTCTCGTCTCAGTGTCAGGTCACCTGATGTCATACACATTTGTCTACAGATGAAATTCTTTGACAGGTTTAAATGATCTACTTCATAAATATTTTTCTGTTGTAGTGTTTTGAATGATGTGAAAAAGGCTTAATGAAGAAAAGCAAACATTTCAATGGCCTACTGAGATGGGATAAGCAACCTAAGAAGCAAGAGACAACATAAGCACAAGGGCTCCTAGGACCTAAACATGTGGTCAAATGAAAGGAAAACAACTCTTGTCTCCTCTAAATACTTGTTGTAACTTAACAGCAGGACAATCCAAATGTGGCTGGAAATAAGTGAGGACTAATCCCTCTGAAGGGGAGAAGGAGAAGCTGGTGGAGAAGTTGGCTCGGGCTTCACTGTGAGAGACCCTTGTTTATTTGTTCCAAGAGGCCGTGCAGGCCCTGTCAGTCAGTGCCCTGGGATAAGCCTATAAATATTTACTATCTTTGGACAAGTGACTGAAAATTACTCACTTCATTTGACTGGAGTTTGGATCCACATCTGACATTTTCAGGCCATTCTAATAATTGATGGATGGCATCATGAAGAGTTATTTTTAAAACAGAGGGGATTTTATGTGTGCAGATCAAATCAGTGTCCATGTATACTTGATGGGCTCCAAATGAGACATCCCAAAATGAGAGTAGATGCTCTGTGTTGTTGTCATGCTAGAGTCGAGATTTGGGGGAAAAGACCAAACCTCTCTTTAGGCAAGAAATCAGTACACATATAACTGAGTTGCTTCTTGAACCATTTTAATTTGATCATGTCTGATCACTAGGGAAGTTATAAAGATATAATGTTTTATTTTCCTAATAATTTATTACAAAAATGTTCTTACTGAATATTGACTATATGTCAGGTAAGACACATGATGATACTTTCAAATGTATAGTGCTGTCTGTAAACTGAGAACAAGGGGAAAGGTAACTATGGATGAAAGAGACACCTTATCTTCTAGAATCAAAACTTGTTGGACTGGAGAGATGGCTTAGCAGTTAAGCGCTTGCCTGTGAAGCCTAAGGACACTGGTTCAAGGCTCGATTCCCCAGGACCCACGTTAGCTAGATGCACAAGGTGGCACATGCATCTGGAGTTTGTTTGCAGAGGCTGGAGGCCCTGGCATGCCTGTTCTCTCCCTCTCCCTCTCCCTCTCTCTCTCTCTCTTTCTCTCTCTCTCTCTCTCTCTCTCTCCCTCTCTGCCTCTTTCTGTCTGTCACTCTCAAATAAATAAAACTAACTTGTTGACTCTAAGGCCACAATTTAAATTTCTTTGGTGACTGGCTCAAGCCAAAGCTCTCCATTGTATCATTTTATTGATCCACTAACTATAATGCTATTCAAAATTGAGGTTTGTGATTACTGAACAACTAAATAATGCCTGTTTGTGTACACCCCTTTGTGAGTATGACATATATAACAAATAATTATAATACTCATCTAATCTTCAAACAGATACAGTAGAAATGACAGTATGTTAATTTTAGAAGAAAATGAAGATGACCAGTCTAATATTGTTATGAAATTATTTCCTAAAATGTACAGTATGAGATAAACATTTTTATTACTTTTTAATGTATTATACTTTGATCTTCCATTATTCATGCTTAATGAAATAGTTATCATGAATGACTGTGATAATCTATCCCAATGTAACATAATTTAAGTTTAGGTTTTCTATTTACTATATCCTGGAAAATAATTAGCTAAATAATTTCCAAAATCCAATGTTCTATTCATTGATCATATAAAAAGATATGTACTCTAATGTGCAGCAATCTGTTCACTAGGAAAAGAAAAGTACTATTCTTTCTTTGGTGGAGGAATGGGGTCTTTACATAGTCATTGCTGGCCTTGAACTTATTATCCAATTGAGGATGACCTTCAACTTCTGAGTCTCTTGTCTCCATTCCTCAAGTGCTGGGATCACAGGGGTATGCTACCAGACTGACTTATGTTATGCTGCAGATAGAACCCTGGGTTTTATGCATAGTAGGCAAGCCCTGTAAATTGAGCTACATCCACAGGTCTTAATAATGAAGAGGAATAAGTCAAATAGTCAACTGAGTTCAACAATCAGTTGTACTTATCTATCATCTTCTGCTAAACTAGGCATAGTAGACTTGTGATGTTGAATAAAAACAATTCAAATATGTGTGCACATGCCTCTATTACTCATTCACTGAAAAAGATTTCCTCCTGATAGTTATAGTCTACCTCTTGAGGGTCACAGCCTAGGGAAGGAAAGACAAACAAAACCTGTCCTCACACATATTACATATTTTTTTAAAGATCATGAAAGGAGAAAAGAGCATAGAAGAACATCTGCTTATATAAGCTTTATTAAGGGAAGAATACCAGCTCTCACCTTGAGAAATCCAGAGCTAAGCATCTTAGCTGATGGGAGAGGCTGGGTCAATGATCCCAGGTGGGAAAAAGTGTGGTGGTCCTGGAAACTGAGGAAAGTGCTAGTACTCACTGAGCATGTGGAGGTGCTTGAAATGAAGTGACAGGCTAACTGGAAAACAGCCTTGAGAATGTAGATCCATGAAGGAGATGGCATCTCAAATGAAATGTGAAGGTGTGTTTTCTGTAGACAATGATAGTGTAGGAGGGGGTGACTTATGCTAAGTTGCAAAAGAAACAAACATTAAAAAATGAAACAGCTTTTAGCAGTAGCATGTAGTTTCACATGATTCAGAGATTTGTGCAGAGAGACATGAGGGACATGTCTGTAACGGTGAGTCTAGGAGACATCCTAATTACTAACAGAAGATGTATACATTCTATTTTCAAGGATAAGGAAGCCACTCACAGATTATAAATAGATAGCATGACCACAGGGAATTGTGCAGGATTAGTCACAAGGAATCTGTGATATTGACCTCCAGGCAAACTACATGAACTAAACTTCGTTTGCAAATGTATCAGTCATTTTCTCATTGCTGGGATAAAATACCCTACCAGAATTAACTTAGGGAAGAAAAGAGTTTATTTCAGCTTACAGTTCCAGGGGGCCAGTGTCCATCATTCAGGGAAAGCCTGACAGGAGCAGGAATTCTGTACCACATTGTCACATCAACAGGGAGGAAGTAGAGAGAATAGTACATGTAGCCCAACTCAAACCTCAAAGTCTGCCCCACTCCCCCAGAACACACTTCCTCCAACAAGGTTGAGAATTAAGTATTCAAACGCATGAGCTTATGGGGGCATTTTATATTCAAACCACTGCAGTGTGATACCATTGATGACTATGAGGTATGTCAGAAAAGGCAAGCCTGTAGGCTAGTCATTACATTGATGCTGAGTTCTAGTAAGGTCTGATTTATCATACTGCATTGAGTAACTTTTGGGATAATTCTGGGCAGACATCTCATGTAGTCTTTTGGGATTGTTTGCAATGGCTGGGCTTCTTTGGAGTGCACAGCTTTTTTTAGTCTAATAAACAATTATGAAGTTCATGACCACCCAAAACTCCATCAGGAATTCCTATTGGAAACTTCAGAGCCCATTTGAGGCCCTTAAAGTGAGGACTTTTTGTCTTAATCTCATGTTACGGCCTTGTTTCTCTTTACTTTCTCTTCTTCTCCTCAATTATGGCAAATATCCTCCCAGAGTCCCATAAAGCTTTATAAACTATCCTAAATATTTTCTCGCATAAGCAAGAGCATGATTAATACAACAGAATGAGATATTGAGTAAGTGCCTATTCGTTTCCTGGTGGCTCACCTTTCCTGTTACCTACCAGGGATAGGAATTTCAAGGCACATTGAGAGGAATAAAATCTTTTAAAGAAAGGGGAAGCTGTTTCTTCTTCCGTTTTATGACTGTCATTTTTGAAAGTTTCTCAACAAAGTTTAAATCTCAAGAAAGTTGTAAATCAAACATCTTTAACTACAGACAACTCTTTCCATGGTGTAAGTAGTGGAATAGACTTTATAATATAAGTAATTTTAACAGAAACTACAATAAAAGTAAAAGTAGATAGAGTGGGGAGAATTCTGTTTTCTGATACAATGCAGAACATATATAGCTGGTATAGAAATGCTGAAAATAGTTAATTTCCAATGCAATAAAATATTCTTGCTAGCATAGTAGAATTCATTCAGATAAGGAATTCTGGATGTACTCCCTATCATTTCATAATTTTCTGGACTTGTGGGACATTTGTGTCAAAAGGATGTGATGATCTCTACTTTATAGGAGACAGAAAGTACTCAGCAAGATAACACAAGAAGCTCATCATCCCACTGGGACTCATGACAGAGCTGACGGTGTATTTCAATGGCCTGACAGTAGATTCAGGTTTGTCTATTAAATCCATGAAAAATCTAACATGATCAGACAATGTGTCTTCAACCATCTATCAGTCCTTTGTCTCAAATGGATAGATATTGAAAGTACCAACATTTCCCTCTCCTCTGTTATGGTAGCACTTCTGCTTGCTTGTGATTCAGAGGCAAAAAGACCACAGATAGGAGCACATTTCTATGATTCTAGAAGATAGACAAAACATTTGCTGTGGTAGAGATTACTAATGCTTTAGTCACACTTGAAGGCAATTTAGTCCACAAGTGTTTGTGGCATACTATGTCACAAAGAAGCAAAGAACAAAACATACCCAACTTCTACCCTTGAGCCACTTAATAATATTTTTTGTGAAATGCCTGCCTGCCTGCCAGGCTGTTCCAATCATGATGTGTCACCTAGCTCAATAAACCTCACATCACCTTATGAAGTAGAAGGTATTATCCTCATTTTATAGATGAAGAAATTAAAGCACAAAAGTAAAGGGCTTTGAGTTCCAGCTTTCATTCTAAACATTAGACAGTTGGAAGTTGTGTTAGTGAGTTTTTTGTTGCTGACAAAATTAATTTAAGGAAGAAAGGATTTATTTTGGCTCACTGTTTCAGAAGTTTCAGACAGGGACAGTTGGCTTCACTGTTTTGTACTTATGGTAAGGTACAATCATCATGGAGGGGAGCAGATGGTGTATGAACTGCTTGCCTCTCCAGGAAGGGAATTAATATAGATAGATAGATGATAGATAGATGGATAGATAGATAGATAGATAGATACATACATACATACATACATACATACACATAGAAAGACACATAGATACATAGGTACATACATAGATACATAGATGGATAGATAGATATCACAATCCTACCATTCCCTTCAAGGGCATATCCCAGTGATTTAAAGTCCTTCTGCTAGGCTCTATTTTTTTTTTCTTTTTTTTGGGGGGGGGGTTATTTCGAGGTAGGGTCTCAATCTGGCCCAGGCTGACCTGGAACTCACTGTGATCCTCCTACCTCTGCCTCCTGAGTACTAGGATTAAAGGCATGTGCCACCACACCCAGTTTAGGCTCTGTTTCTTAAGGAGTTAGTTATTTCCCAAGAATGGCACAGATTGGAGTCCAAAACTTTCACTTATGGACACCTTAGGTGACATTGAAGACTCAACATATACCAGAAGATATCATTTTTATCCTCTGGACAGTACATTGTCAAAGAAACTCTTAGCTTCACCAGAGAACTGAGGCAACAGGTTGAACTTCTGCCTAGAAACTGAAAACTGAAAAGATGAGGGTGCTTGCAGCTTGCATGGGGCAGAAACCCAAGCACAAGCCAGGTATGACATTGCATCCTGTATGCCCAGCCCTCTGGAGGCTGACACAGGAAGACCAGTCACTGAAGGCCATCATGGACTACAATGGGAGACCCTGGAAAAGGAAAGAAAAGAAGCAAATTTCTCAAAGCAAGATCTGATACAATAGGAACATTTACATCAATTGTAAGTCAACGAAACACTGGGTGCCACCTGTAGATTAGCTTGAGGGGTAAATCATATGGAGGGCACACCTTAAAGACTTTATTTCCATGAGCTCTACCAGGTTAGTATAATGAAGAACTGAGGAAAATTTGCCCTGGCTTTTAGCAGGGGAAGGAGATGTGAGTGGTTCTGAACTATGGCCAGATCTCTGTTCTCAAAAACTGGCTGTCCTCACAGGAAAAACAACAGGCATCCAGAGCCCTGTGTTAACAGAGCATAACTAATGGCTTTTACCAAGGCTGATATGACCCAATAAAAAAAGGGAAATGTCCACCTTTAGTACCCTCTAGACTCCATGTGGGAGAAAAGAAAGTGCCAATTGAGAGTCACTAGAAGACTGAGACCTGACCACGGCACCATGGAATATGCCCCATTCTCCATGCCTTAGTAGTACATAATCAGGTCTCCAGTATAGCATCAGATGGTTATAGACCTTAAACCCTGCTTTAAAAGTCTTGAGAGAAAACATAAATGATACTCTAGGTCTAAAAAAAATAAAAGCATACACAATAACTTCTCACCAGAGAAACAAAACTTCACACTACCTCCATTTGTTGTTCTACAAACACTGTGTTTAGCTTTCAGTAAAAATGACAATATATGCTAAAGGAAAATAAAAAAAAAAGTCTGAGAGCTGGGAAGATGGCTTAGTGGGTCTGAATTTAGATTCTAAGCATCCACATGAATACTAGGTATGGTGTCACTCGCCTGAAATCCCAGAGCTAGGGAGATTCTGGGGGCTTAGTTGTCTAGCTAGTCTAGGTGAACTGGTGCTCCCCAGACTCAGTGAGAAAGACCATGCTTCAAAAATACAGTAGGGAATGGTTGAAGAGACACCTGACATCCACCTCTGACCTCAACACATATGTGACACATATGTATCTATACTTATATAAATGTGTAACTACATGTATACACACACACACTACACAAGCACTCATAAGGCCCCAGTCTGAAAATACAAAGCAGGTTGTAATGGTGCATGCCTTTAATCCCAGCACATGGGAGGCAGAGGTAAGAGGATCTCTGTGAGTTTGAAGCTAGCCTAAGACTCCATAGTAAATTCTAGGTCAGCCTGGGATAGAGTGAGATCATACCTTGAAAAACAAAAAACAAAAAAAATTACATAGTGAAAATACAAAGCAAGTAGGAATTGAGATTAAGATGTTATAGAGATCTGGTCAACAGAAATTAAGGTAGCAGTCATCAATACGTTAAGGGTACAATGGACAAAATGCAAGAACAAAGGTATAATGTAATACGGAAAATTGAAACTTTAACAATGAAAAGTAAAAATTCTACAAATCAAAATCAGTAATAGAAATGAAAAGTGCATTTCATGGTTTTGTCAGTGAACTGGGACTATCCAAGAACTTCATGATACTTGCTAACTCTGTGAACTCTGAACTGCAATACCAGTAGGGGAAGAATGAGAAAAAAGAACTGAAACATATGTCAACTAATAATGGCTGAAAACTTTCAAAAATCAATAACAGACATTAATCCATGGATCTAACTAGTTCTGAGGACACCAAGCATATTAAATAGCTATAGGTGTATATCTTATTCAAATTGCAGAAAGTAGAGAAAAACAAAAATCTAGAAAGAAGCACAGGAAAGTAATACTTTGTTTAATAGAGGTTGAATGAGTATAAGAAGAACGTTAGATTTCTCTATCTAAAACATTCAAATGGGGTGACAGAAAGTTTTAAGGAAAAACCAACAATCTAGATTTTAAGTCTTGTGAAATTATTTCTCAAAGACTGACAAACAAAATTGAATGTGTGGCTAGTAGACTTTCTTACAAGAAATGTTAAATTCTTGAGGGTCAATGACATTGATGTAGCTCAAAAAAGTGTCAATGTTAGAAATGAAAGCATTAAAGAAGGAAAAAAAACTGAAGACAAAATCAAATATTTTTATTCATAATTGCTCAAAATAATAATGCCAGCAATATGTTTAATGATTATGGTATATGCTTCAGTTAAATGGACAATAGTATGGTTATAAATGACAGGAAGAAAATGGAGATACTGCTATTAGGAACTTGTATTATTCAGAAAGCAGAGCAGTGATATTTCAAATGGACTTGCAGTTCATGTAAATACATACATTCAAATACACACATACACACAAGGGAAATTTTTCGCAAAGATATAATTGATAATACTAGGAGAAGAGAGAAAACATAGTCACATAAAATGTCCAATTTAAACTTGAGATGGACCAAGCACGGTGGCACACACCTTTAATCCCAGCACTCAGGAGGTAGAGGTAGGAGGATCATTGTAAACTCGAGGTTAGCCTGAGGCTACATAGTGAATTCCAAATCAGCCTGGACTAGATTGAGACACTCCCTCAAAAAAAAAAAAAAAAGAGCAGTTTAGCTAAAAAGCATTGTCTCCTCCCTCTCGCACTGAGTAACTAAAAACAGAATAAAGTCCTGGCATCTCTGCCTTCATCTTGTTTTTATTTACTGTAAACTGCTGGTCAGTCATTCTTAAATCTGAAAATAGGCATGTTAATCACTCAAGGAGAATCTCAAATTCATCATACCTAACCCAGTCCGTCCCCCTTCATGGATAAAGGTACAATGATAAGAATAAATGAGACATCTCACTGTCAACTTTTACAGTGTCACGGCGTAAGCTCCCAAAGGTCTCTATTCATCATCCTAATCCTACAGTTTCATTCCAGAAGCAGCAAAGGCTTATGGTAAGACTACTCCATCATGAGATTACCTTCAACTAGTCACACTTATTGTACGGGACTAGCTTGTCCATTCAAGCAGTAAAGACTTTATAGGAAACTATAACCAAAAAATGATCAACAAGACACGCTTGGAAAAACGCTGCTTAAGTGTGAGTACTTCTTGGTGCCTTCCACAATTCTTCCTCCAGTTCCACCTAAAGGAACTCATCTCAGAGACTGATAGATGGACTTGGTGGTCACTGAGTCATTCAGCCATGCTGATTCAATCACCTTTCTATACTTTTCATAGTTCCATGTCTTTAACTGGTGTACTGTGGCAGGTGAAGTCTAATATTTTGGAACTCCTGGAGCTGGGCTTTGGTACCAGAGTTTATGGAACGAATTTTCATGAGTCAGGCAGGAGAAAACATGCTTTCTGTACCACTTGTAGCAAGTTGATCTGAAGGAATGACTTATTCTGGGGACTTTTCCTCATCTTTCCTCTTTTCCCAACAGCTACTGCTTCCTACTACTATTGGTAAGGCAGAGAAATGGATAGTTGGATTATGGGTCCTAAAGTCTCACCCATATTGTTTCCCCTGCCTGGTGTATTTTGGGTCATGAACTTCCTTTTTCCTTCTCAGTCTGAAGGCTCTTTGAGCCACTTGGGTTCTTTTGAACTAATTTGCGTTTCTGCCATTTGGACTTTGTTTTTCAGACTGTTTTGAGGCATTTGGGTTCTTTTGAACTAATTGGGCTTATCCCACTTGACAGATGAGCTGGTTAAATTGATATTGGTAACTACTGGCAAGGTAGGGATATGATTTATATGGAGAAACTAGAGCATACCGGAACTCTCTGATATGATTTACATAAAAATAAAAAGTGATTACTCTATGTTGGTGTCCCCCAGGGACAATTCCATCTGACTTATCCTTTTGCAATTATAAACCAACAACTAGAAAATTACAAAATGATAATTTATCTAAGAGTGCACCCTGATGTAACATAACTGTGTGCCATTCTGATCCTAGTTTGAGTGTCAATCTCTCTCTATGCTGACTGAGATGATGGAAGCTAACGATATGACGACTGAAGCAACAGTCCTGGTAGACACATATCTACCTGGGGGTCACCACACTGCAAGGAGAAGGGACAAGCGCTTATTTGGTGCAAAATGGACAGCAATTTTCTTGAAATTCCCTCTATTTGTGTTCAGCATCATGCCTCTAAAACAAAACTTCTTTGAAGCAGTACTATTATTTTAAGCCTTGACTAAAGCATTTTGTTATTGAATAGATGAGATGCACTTGAACATTAGGAAATAACTCTATATGGGTCAATAACACCATCCCCTTAATTTGTAATAGGTCTAAAGCTTTGATATTTATCAGCACTGTAGGCCTATTATCCTACTGAGGCAGAGATTCTGAATCTCGCTTCTTCACTAAATGGTAAATTGATATGTGAAGGACTGCTATGTGACTATAAGGCTAATTGTTGCTCCTTTGGATGTTAGATGTGTTTATATTCCCCAGGTGCCTAATCCTTGCAAAAGGTAGATCTTAAGAGCATTCTCTACGAAGCAGGTGTCCTGCAAACTAAGATTAAGGGTAGCGCTATTCTCTTCCTGCCTAGTGTTCATGTGCTTCTAATCATGACTATAATTTTTAAGCAATGATAGGAATGCCCCAATATCATGCACTCCAAGTAGAGTGACTCTAATAGTTAAAGGGCAGGACACAGGATGCATGCCTTGTACATATATAAAGGCATCTATCCTACTTTTTTTTTCTTTATTAGTCAGTTTTGTATTTAGCAAATACAGTCAGTTTGGTACCATTATTAGTCTCATCCGTGACCTACCCTCTCCCCTTGGCCCCTCCTTGTTGAGGTATATGGGTCATGCATTGTGGAGTTAGCCCACAGTTATGGGTAAGCTAAATGTCTCTGCATCTCATGACCCAACATGTGGCTCTGACATTCTTTCCGCCCCCTCTTCCACAAAATTTCTCTGAGCCATGTTGGGTTCATTTTTGGTCTGCTTCAGTGATGATAGATGTAGATCCTAAGGAGAGAGCCACCCCATCATACCTCAAAAGGGCCCCAGCTGAAACTAAGAAAAATTGGAGAAACAAGCCAGGGGGCTGTTTTCCTGATGAACCAGACACCAGCACAAGGGGGAAGAAGATCAGCACAGAGAAACATCAACTCCTACCAAAACAGAGAGCCAGAGACCCAGAGGCCCCCAACACCTCATCTATCCTACTTTACTTAGATTTCTTTTTTCACTTATTCCTAAAAATCAAAATTAAATTGGGATTTATGTGTGAATGTAATCTATTGTTGACAGATCATTTCATCCTTTAAACTGAATAAAAATTGTAATATATTTCTAAAAAGCTAGTAAGGAAGGGTTGTAGGTCGTAGGTATAAAATTGTTAATCACAATTATCATACTAAAATGTTATATGCAATGGAAATAAGTAGACTGTTTTGTTAACTGTTAACCTTTCTTGACAGCTCTAAGTGTGACTATTCTAAGTACCTTGAAATCCATAGTTTTTATCTTTCTCTGAATCAATTATTATTAAACTCATAGAAAATGACAAACAGTTACTTATTTTACTTATTTTTCAGATTTTTTAAAAAAATGTTTGTTCCTGTTGGTTCTTTTTAATGGTTGCCTTTTTGTATTTTATTTATTTATTTGCGAGAGGAAGAAAGGCAGATATATATATATGTGTGTGTGTGTGTGTGTGTGTGTGTGTGTAGAGAGAGAGAGAGAGAGAGAGAATGGGCTGCCAGGGCCTCCAGCCACTGTAAATGAACTCCAGATGAATGTATCACCTTGTGCATTAGGCTTTACACGGGTACTGGGAAATCGAACCCAGGTCCTTAGGCTTTGCAGACAAAACTCTCCAGCCTGAACAGTTGTCTTTAACATTCTACCAAAGTACAACTTCTGTCAAATAATCCAAGCAATATTTTAAGATATGAAAATATCACCTATAGGATAGATAAATGTAAGATGTACTCCAGGTGAGCACTTTGTAAGAGTCACTCCTGCTAAGCCTCTTAGTTGCTAAAATTTTGCCAAAAAGGTGTTTTATTATTGCTATCTGTCACTCTCTTCAGCTTTATGAGGATTGGACCACACTAACCAGAGCAGATTTTATCGAGTGATAGGAACAATTAAAATTAAGCCAATCAAACCACAGGATTGTTACCCACCTACGTCTTCAAAGAAAATGATTCAAGGAGGAGGGGGAAAGATTTCAGAATTAAAATGGAGTCATCCTAGGTATGGTGACACATGCCTGTAATTCCAGCACTTGGTTGGCCAACACAGGAGGAACTACAAATAAAGAACCTGCCCCAAAACTCCAATAGCAGAAACAGAGTCACTTGTTCTGTCCCTTCCAAAAGTCACCAATGCCACGAGGCACAATGAAAGTGTTCTTATGCATGGTTACCAGACACAAAGTCCTTCTAAAGGGCAAAATCCACACCATTTACCAAAATTTGCTACTTACCAGAGGCAAGAAAGGGATTATTTCTACTAATTCCAACATATTTCAGCAGTATTCCCTACTGACAAGGTTACTTGAAATTGGTTTAAGTGGCTGATGGTCCCAGAGGGCAGAGCCCATCATGGTGGGTAAAGCATGGCAGGCGTAGGAGACCAGCCTCATGTCATGACCGCAGCGGAAAGAACCTCAGGCAGGGGCCAGGCTGGTAAGCCCAAGGCCCGTCCACGGCGACAGTCTGCCCCTAGCAAAGCTCCGCCACCCTCACGTTCCACAAACCCTCCCAAATAGTGTCACTTATCTGAGGACCAAGCAAGTGTTCAAACACATGAGCCCACGGGGGACAGTCTATTCAAACCCCCTACATCCTCTTTTAAGACTGCAGCCACAAAGATAAGAGTCACTGAGGCACCTTGCCATCAGATTTTACACTGCCCAGTGCCAGATGCCCAAAGGGTTCCTAAGGTCTCCAGTCATCATCTCTGTCTTGAATTATCTTCACTTCCTGTTTAGACAAGTCACTCTATCATGAGATCACCCTCAAGACAAGAACACTCATGTCATGGGACAAGTTTGTTCCTTCAAGCAATAAGGTCTTAGGTCTTGCAGAGTCATAACTGAGAAACGATCCATACAACGCTCTTTTACTAAGAAGGCTTAAATAGTCATAATTACTGTCCCTGCCATAATTATTTATTTCATCTTAAAACTCATGTCAGTACCCCAAATATTAACTGGGGGATCACTGAACCCATTTATATATTTCTCTTGCTAGTATGGCTATACTGATTAAATCTGTTCTCTCTAGGTTTTTGTGTTGTTTTGTTTTTGACCACTGCTTATCTCATTCATTAGTGTTTCAGAATAAGTGACCAAGCCTAGTATGGTGGAATTCCCAAAGACAGGGCTTTTGGCCTAAAACATTGGAAGCAATACAATTATATTGAAAGTCACTTTAAATATGAATAAACTAAACATACCAATTGAAAAGCACAGATCATTAGTATGTACTAAAAAAAATAAGACCCAATTGTGTGTTATTCCAAGGAGCCCATCTTAAGTACAAAGACACAGATAGATTAAAAGCAATGATATGGAGGACAAGAAATCATGCTAACACTAATCAAAACCAACTGAAGTAAGTGCGTGTGCATTCATCTGAGACAAAGCCCATCTCATAGGAAAATTGTTATGAATGAAGGAGATCATTACATAATGATAAAGGCATTTGCCTAGAAAGAAGATATGACAACAATTCTCTCTGTGTGTATACCTCACAGCAGAATATAAAAATACCTAAGATTAAAAACTGATACAAGGAAATTCTGACAAATCCACTGCTAAAGTTGTACATTTTGACATTGTCCAATCAGAAATAGCTTCAGCAAACAGGAAATTAGTAAGGATATAGGAACCGAGAGGCATTTTTATCAATCAGTTGGACTGACTATGTAAACTATTTTAACAACCAGCAGCAGAAGAAACTTCCCACTCAGGCTCACGTAGGATGCTCACCATGAATATTCTGAGCCATGAAATCCATCTTAGGATGTCAAAAATTTTAGACATTGTTACATAAATTTTGAACTAAATGAAAATGAAATACAGCCCATCAAAGTATACACAGTGAGTAGAGGGAAATTTATAATCTCGATTCATATACTAGAAAATTAGAATATCCTAAATATCAACAATCTGAATTTTCATCTTCATAAACTAAGTGTGCAAATTAAATCCAAAAGGAGTTTTAAAGAAAAGAAAAGATAAAAACAAAAAGCTAAGTGTAGTGGGGCACTCCCATAATCTTAGCTAGCACTCAAGAGCTTCCCCTTCGAGAGTTTGAGGCCTACCTGAACTCTGTACAAAGACAGTCACTGAAACTTTAGGCCCCACTCAAGGCAAACCCATGCAGCAATATGACTCTCATATCTCCAGTGTAATAGTTCTCAGGCCCAGTCCAAAGGACTGACCTTGCATTCCGCAGCTGTCGTTCCCACATTCCATCTTGCTGTCTGCTTATGGTACATCTTACCTACCTAGCAATACTGTACAACAACTCCTGTTCAGTGGTACCCTAACTGGGATAAAAAGATCCGCAGTGATGTTATCTATACCCAGGACATTTCCCTCCCCCTTATACCTTATGTAACCAGCATGGATTGTCTTCTGAAACTGAAAATCTTCTATAAATTTGGTGATTGTGGAGGTAAAGTGCTCTACAGCCAGCTTCTCTTGAGGTCTTGTGCAATGTGTCAGGTATGATCTGTCCCTCTGAGAGGGACATGATTTCTTCCTAGAAGTGGAGGGTCTGCATTTGTGGTAGTTTGAATAGATGACCCCCCCCACAATATATTCAGTGTTTTATTAGTTTGTAGTTTGGATCTGCAGTCACCTGGCTGGAGGCAGTTTAGGGTCCAGCCCTAAGGTGTGGTGGTAGGTTTGAGATTTCAATCTAAAGATAGGCAAAGTGTGCCTGGAGTTCGCGAAGTGTGCTGTGCTGTGTGGATTTTGGCTTGTGCTTCTCTCTCTCTGCTTGCACCTGTGAAGGCAGCCCAGCTTCTTCTGCCATTATGGAACTTCCCCTGGATCTGTAAGCTTCAATAAATCCCTTCCTCCATAACTGTGCCTGGTCTGGAAGTTTATCCCAGTGAACCTGACGCTGTCTGCTATAGCATTCCTCTGGGAAGAAACCTGTTCCTGCCCCAAACTCTTCAATACAGACCAGCTCTCCACCCTGGCATCGCCTGAATGCCCCTTTCCTGCCTCTGAGCTTGTTTTTATGTTCTCTACATGCAAACTAGAAAACAGCTCAGGTGAATTTTTTCTGATTTTTTTTTCTATTTCTTGGTGGGGAATTGGAAGGTACTAGAAGACCAGTACTGCTTCTCCTTACATGTGGTGTTTTCCTTACCTTCATCCTATTGCTCTCTCTCTCTCTCTCTCTCCAAAGATGCTTTATCATCATTACTCAACTAGAACCCCAGCTGCATTATTTCTGAGTTACTGCTTAGGTTCAGCTCACTCTGAACAAATCTGTCAGAATCTTCAGACTCTGAGACAACTTCCTCTTTAGGACTTCTTCTGAGCTCTTCCATGAAGCGTTTGGAATGGAAACACACACCCTATCTCCCACCTTCAGCTAGTTTGGAAGCTACCCTACCTCTGGTAGGATGAGAGGATTTTCGTGGGAACACCATCTTGGAATACCACAGCTCAGCATCATTACTGGGGCATTACTGATGTCAGTACCTGATTCGAGAAATGTTTTTCTAAAGTCTAGAAATCAGATGGAAAAAAAAAAGTAACCACTTTGAGACATCAATGCAAACCTTGTGAAGTTGAAAGCTTCACCCATAATTGTCTTATTACAATATGGTTTGGCTGGATGGTGACATTAAGAGGTCCTAAGCAAAGGACTGAAAAGATGTAGATATTTCTAAAAGGGAACGTGTGACTAGACAGTAAAGAGTGGTCAGGAAAGAATGAAGACTAGGGTTGTACAATAACATTCTATTGAGTGCCCATATGCCATTATGAAGGAAAGGATGGGGGCAGAGAGGAAGGAAGAGTGAAAGAAGGGGACAGAAAGACAGAGGAGGGTGGTATGGGGAAGGAAGGCAAGGAGGGAGGCTGAAAGGGATGGAGGGAGGGATGGAAGGAAGGAAGTGGATAAAAGCAGAAGGGAGAGAGCTAGAGAGATAGCCTAGAGGTTAAGGCACTTGCCTGGGAGGCCTAAGTACCCACGTTCCATTCCCTGTTACCCAGGTAGTCACAGGGTGGCTCGTGCGTTTGAAGTTCATGGGCAGTGGCTAGAGGTCCTGGTACACCCATTCTGTCCTCCCTCTCTCTCTGTCTCCCCACTTATCTGTCTCAAATAAATTAAAAAATAACTATTAAAATTAAATAAAAACACCAGGGAGAGATGGAGAAGAAGGAAGGGAGAGAGAGAGAGAAAGGAAAGGAGGAAATAAGGGAGGGATGGAGGGAGGATCTTCACTGTCCTTCAGGAAATCATTTTGAAGCTTCATCTTTCCATGAATGAGGTAAGTTTATATTTTGAACAAGCAAAGGAAAAAACAAATGGCTAGCAGAGCTACTGTCAGCAGAGTATTTCATAAGCATAGCCTTTGTCTGTGTCCTTCAGGGGACTCCTTCCCAGCCCTGAGCCGAGCACAGTTAGGTACCTCACTCACTGGACTTGTTTTATTGATGTTCTTTCTATTGCTTGCTCAAACTCCCTTTTTTAAACAGTGAATCCACTTCCAGTAAGGGAGCCACTCCTGATCCCCTGCACTGCTCATCCTCCTGTCTGTGGACAGGTGCTTAGCTTGTGTTCTCCTGATGTCATGGAAGAAATGCACACATATGAGGTGTGAGACCTTAGAATTATGCATAATATAGACCTTATGTGGACTAATGATTCAACTCAGTCAGTGAAGCCAAAGCCATTTTGCCAATTGAAGTGTCACCCTTTTCTTATCACTCCCTCAAAAAAAAAAAAAAAAACTTCACTCTTTAAAATAATGGTTCCAAATATTAGAGTTGCTTTCCCCAAAGACTCTTTCGGGAGCCAATGTTACATCCATGAAATGTCATATTGTATTTGGGATAAGTTTAGTGCCGTCAGAAGGGAACGCTGATGCAGAAAATGGCAGGACATATATCTAAATCCATAATTATGAGGGATCCCAAATGGCATGTTGGGAAAATTGAAGTTTATCCTGTAGGCCACAATAACCCAATGGATATTTATGAATGAAAAAAAAATGTCTAGGTAACAGAATGGATCTGAGGGCAAAAGAGGCACGAGTTGAGAAGATGGTCTTGCAGTTGTCAGATGAGAGACGACAGGGGCCTGAAGTAAGCACTGGCAGCAAGGATGAAGAGGAGGGGGTGACTACGTGAGTGTGGGGAAAAGCGAAGACGAGGAACAAAAGACGATGCCCCGCTTCACATCTGGGGGCCTTAATGGAATGTGCTCCGTGGTAAGAGAAGACAGGCACAGAAGACTGTTACCGCAAGAGTTCATGAGTTCAGCTTTGGCTATGATGAGTTTGAAAGCACTTCCTCTTGTTATGAAAGGGACCATGTACTTAGTACTTATGTCATATCAATGCACAGTCGTGTGTGGAAAAGAGTCAAGGATTGGTGAGATGGCTCAGTAGGTAAAACGTTTGCTGTACATGAATGAAAATCTGAGTTCAGATTCCCAGACTCACATAAAAGCTGAATATGGTGGCATGTACTTGCAATCCCAGCAGTGGGGAGGCAGAGACAGGGGAACCCCCAGGGCTTGTTGGCCACTTTCATGTAACTGAATTGGTGAGCTCTGGGTTCCATGAGAGACCCTGACTGAAGAAAATAGGGCTGGAGAGATGGCTTAGTGATTAAGTGCTTGCCTGTGAAGCCTGAGGACCCGGGTTCGAGGCTCAACTCCCCACGACCCACATTAGCCAGATACGCAAGGGGGCACACGCATCTGGAGTTCGTTTGCAGTGGCTGAAGGCCCTGGCGTGCCCACTCTCTCTCTCTATCTATCTGCCTCTTTCTCTCTCTCTGCCTGGTGCTCTCAAATAAATAAAAATAAATTAAAAAAAAAAGAAAAGAAAGTATGGGAGTAAGAGTAAGACATTCAAAGTCACCTCTGGCCTCCACATACTCATTCATACATGCATGCACACCTGCACACACGTGTACACCCACACACGCACTACGCAAAATGAACACACATCAAAAAGGAAAATTTAGGAAATATATATTATTTATTGGAAAATTTTCATTCATAGGAAAAAGCTCAATGTTTGTGTGTGTGTGTGTGTGTGTGTGTGTGTGTGTGTGTGTGTATGTATAGTATGTGTGGTGTGGTGTGTGTGATGTATATGTCATACAAATGTGCATGTGCAGAGGTGAACGTTAGGTGTCCCCCTCCACTGCTCAGTCACATGTGTTTTTGAGATAGAGTCTCACTGAGTTGGGAGCTTTCCATTCTTTCAAGAGTCTTAGAATCTCCTGTCTCTGACCCCTGCACACTGGGGCTACAGATGTGTGTGGCCATGTCCCTCTGTAAATGGCCATGCCCAGCTGCTGATGTGGTTGCTGAGAAATTGAACTCAGGCAGTCCCCGGCTCCCTCAGGCCCTCATACCTGCCCAGGAAGTGTTCGCACCCACTAAACCATCTCTCCAGCCTTAAAACGCTGAATCTTATGTAAATTTTGGAAGGTTTTTAGGTATATGGGGGCAGGACAATGGAGCAATAGAACTCTGGTTCAAAATAAAACCTGCCTCAATCAAATTTCCTTTTAACACATAGTATTCTTAAGAATAATTGGGTTTTTAAAAATACTATTTCTAAAGTTTCATTTTGAAATAAAATCCTGCTGCCCGTTCAAAGTACACATGGGAGTGCCATCTGTTTCCCACTCGGGTATATTCCTGACATCTGAGCGTTCACCTTCTCATAGTAAGAAAGACAGAGAAAGCAAACGGTGCGGGTTTGGGGAACGAACTCATAATGGAACTAAGGAAGCAACTTACCCATTCCTTCTCCCTTCATTGAAGAAAGCTGTCACTGGAGGAAAATGTTAAAGAAAAAAAAAACTGGGAGGGAATGAGAAACAATATTTTTAAAGCTCTTACCATATGTCTTCAAGGTTTTTTTTTTTCCCCATAAACTGTCATTAATCTTTAGGCACTTGTGAAGTGTGTATGACTAATCCTTTTGCAGAAATATGGAAACAAGTTTTCAGAAAAATCAAGCAATTAACTCAAAATTGCACAGGACTCTACTTCGAAAATCTGCTTTTTCCCCTTGACATAGCAAGTCAACTATTCAGCCACAGACAATATTCCCATGGGCCGGGGTTGTTCTTTTGCTTCATAAAACGTACTCTGTTCATGTAAAGGATCTTCCTATGCGGCCCAGGCCGGCCTGGAGTTCAAAAGCTTCCTGATTTCTTTCCTCATTAGTGGAATTGACACGTGTACTGCCTTGTCCAACTTGGTAAAACTCCTTGCTTACTGATTTTCTCAAGCAACTTGGAGGAAAAGAGCAACAAAACAGACATGATAGGGTGGATAAGAGTAGGACTTTTCCAGTTTCCATCAGTTCATCCTTCCAGAATTGAAGGCCTGGGTTGGGCAGATGGCTCAGTGGTTAAAAGTACTTGCTGACAACCAGAGCTTGGATCCCAAAATACACTGTAAAGCCAGACACAGGGGTGCACTTGTCTACAATCTGCAACATGCCTACAGCAACGGGAGGCAAAAATAGGAGAATCATGACGTATCCCACAGGCCCTTGAGTCTAATGCTCACAGTGATGAACAAGAGAGATCCTGTCCCAGACAACGTAGAAAAGGGGGACCCACACCCCAAGGTTCTCTTCTAATCTCCACATGTGCACCTTGGCATGCGTGTGCTCACGTATACACACATCATGCATACACACAATAGAATTGAAGTCATGACTACAAGCTTTCAATAACTGTTTAATAGAAACCTCTTTGCCTTTTTGAATCATGTCTAAAACTTGATCCTTCAGAGTGAGAAGAAAAGAGAGAGAAAGGAAGGGAAATGGGTAAATAAAAACCTGGGTCACTTAGGAGTCTGACAGGTCCCAAAACTGATCACTACTTAAAATTTGTGCATATTCATATCAGCTTCTTCTCCAGGAAAATGCGGGTGTGTGTGTGTGACATGCATATATACATAAATGTGAGATCTTCCTATAAGAATTTCCCTGAAAATTTGTTTTTCTCTTTCTGTACCCAATATACTGTGTAAATGTGTCATTCTACATAAACCTTCCCGGCGACAGCTTTGCTCTATTATTCAGAAATGGCTGCCAACCAAGTCACATTTCAAGACAAAGAGGAAACTAATAAAGAGTAAGACAGCACGCCAATGCCCGGCTGCCACGGGGACCATCTCTACCACATCTGTCCTCTAGTGTCCATTTCCAAACCTGACAGCTGAATGGCTCAAAACCACACACTTGCAGATGACATTTTCTTGGAGCAGGAAAAAATAAATCAATAAAAATCCCAATGGGACCATCTATGGCCAGAGTTCTGAGCTAGTTCCTATGTGTTCTTCAGGCTTGCTTTTAGTGCCCAGTCTTCACACTCACACCTGGTATGAACCACACCTCTCCTAGTCCTAACATAGTGGCTCCTCTCTCCTGGAGTCCATCCCCATGCTGTGCTGTCCTGCTAGGTGTGCCCTGTCTGGGGGGTTGCCCGAGTCTGAGGAAAATCTAACTGGGGCTCACAAATAAAAAAACTGCTCCCATTTCCATGGTGGGATATAGTCATTACTTCAAAAAAAAAAAAAGAAAAAACAGTCTCTTCTTTCATAAATAGGGATGTGGGGCCACCAAAAGAAAACTCTTTTCTCTTCAAAGTTGTAGCATGTTTAAATGGTTAAATCTTGCAAATTCCCTGAAGAATTCATATAAATTTCCAAGTTAAATGGTAATCAAAAGAATAAAAAAAGAGGTAAAGATGACATTATTCATATAAGACAGAAGCCTAAATTTATTCCACTACCTGTTTTATAAACAAAATTTTATTGAAACACGGCCCCCATGCTCACTAATATGTCACCTGAAGCCGTTGTCACTCACTGCTGTGTAGGTGCAGCTGAGACTATAGATCTCTGAAAGCCTCAAGTATCATCTGACCCTTTCCTGAAAAGGCCGCCAACCTGTTATGTTTCAGTCACAACAGTCACTTCTGATAGGTTGTTTTCTTGCATTTTCTAGTGGCCTGGTTTGCTCTGTTGAGACACAGCCCTAGCCTCAGCAAAACAGCCTTGGTAGTAAGAATGGTTAGAGGAACAGCTGTTTGGTAAGACAGGAGACCCTGGCATGGGTCGCTGCCCCCTCAGCGACATGACTCCTGGGGTCTCGAGAGTACCTTTCCACCTTCATCCCTCCTAGTACCAAAGCTACCCTTGGAGAGACTCATACCATGCCATTCAGCAAATTCTCTCTGCTTACCAGCAAAGCAAGCAAGAAATTCAAGAAAACAGATTTTTACAAATGTGGGTGGAGAACAAATGACTTACTGGTATCTCCCCCGCCCTTCCTGTCTCTGTCCCTACGCTGATCACCAGTGGGACCGAGACGCCGGAGGTGTGGGAGAGGCTGGCGACACAAGGCTGAGTGCCTGCAGATGTGGGTGTGTGCGCTTAGAGCGAGACTGTGTTGGAGGAAGGCCGCGTGCTCGAAGGAGGGAGAACGTGTCTCTGGGGACACAGCACATCTGTAGGAAATTACAAACTTGAGGTCATGTGTATGTGAGAGTGAGAAACTCAGTGTGGAAGAGACTGACAGAATGAGTGATCAGGATGTGTGTGCCCACACAGTGAGCGTGTGAGAGAGTGAAGGGGATGGATTTCTGTCACAGGAAGGCACCATGAGTGTGTGCAAGTGTGTGTGAAGGAAGAGAGGAGGAGAATAAAGAAAGAAATGAGAGGAGAGAAAAAATGTGGATGCAACTACTGAGACTCCAGCAAGAGAGAATATGCGTGTAGATGATGTCACACTGGTATAACTGTTGTGCATGACAGTCTAGTGCCACCAATTAAAAATTCATTTTCAGTCCAGGAGAAAGTCTCTGGGTTGTAAAATGTAATGGAACTATATGGCAAGAGGGTTAAATAAATCCTGGTGTTTTAATGAAGTGAGGTAATTGCAATGATGTACACAGGGAAAGAGTATTTAAGGACAAAAATAACCCTCTCATAAAATGTGTATTCTTTGATGTTTGGTTCATATTTCTATTCCACCCGTTATAATGTTTTATTATAACTATTGACTGAAGACTTATTTTACCTTTCTATCTCCTCCCTGGGCCATCCTATTTCCCTTATGCCAGGTTAGACTCATTGCTCATAATCACTGTTTGTTGATATGGGCATAATGGATATAATACTACATGAAATCAATTATTCATAACTTGAAAATTCCAACCCCTACTTATAATCTGCATATAAAACGTATAGATAGCAAAAAGTCACACCCATGGTTGTCCCAAAACACAGTGGTACATGCAGACAACGTTCACAACAATTGTTTGAAAACTCTCCTGCACTAGCAAGTATTGGATAGAAATGGTTCCTAGTCAGTGGATTTCAGATTCTAGGAAAGGCCATTCTTCCTTGGATCCTGCCTACCAGACCCTGAGGGGAATCGTCAAGTTTGGAGGTGAGGAATGCTCAGATGCTGCAGAGCAGAGCTCGTGGCTCCCAAGCAGCCACCCAAGTGGCAGGAGCCCAGCCTTCCTTCTACACACAAGTGGTGGACACTTCCATCAAGGTGACCTGTTCGTCAAAGCAGGGTGGGCATAGCCTGTCCGGAGGGAAATGTGTAACCATGTTGTTGTCATTACCCGAACAAAAGCAGCTGGTAGGAAGAAAGCGATTTATTTTAGCTTACAGACTGGAGGAGAAGCTCCATGATGGCAGAGGAAAGCATGGCATGAGCAGAGGCTGGCATCACCTCGATCGCAGAGGGTGGGAAACAGCATTAGGAGAGTGAGTCCCACTCACACTGGCAAGCTAGAGGCTAACAGAACTCAAGGTCCATCCCAAGCATCACCTCTCCTCCAGCAAAGCTCCACCTTCTTAGTCACCATCAGCTGGGGGCCAAACATTCACAACAGGTCAAAGCACCACAAACACGTAACATACAGACCATCTCAGGGATTAACTGTGGACCTGAGAACCACTCATCCATTCATCAAGCTCCAAAGAGCTGCATGACACAATGCTCCAGTTCGCGCAGGACGTCCGAGCTTATGCCTGCTTCACGCAGTCATCAGAGGCACGTGCTCTCATTCTACAAGATCAACTTTATTGTCAGCCTGCTCAGAAATGATGCCACGATCATTTGCATACGAGCGTCCTGTGGCCTGCAGCGGTGAGGTAACCAGCCAAAAGGCACACATACCCAGCCGGCTCTTAAGCAGCATTTCCTAAGCGAGGAGAAGGCTTTCACTCCACAGGGTGGCAAAACTGCTGCTCTGTCTAGTCACTCTCAGAAAGGCTTCGTCTCCCTACACTGTAATTCTTTTGTGGCTTTGGCAAAAAACTTAACAAACCATCCCAAGGACATCATTCATTGAGCGACAGAAGCATTTCTTCATCCATAAAGGAAAGTCATGTATCATAAAGGAGATAGTCTTAATTGCCCACCATATTGGCTTCATCTTGAGTAAAAAATCCCAAACCCTTTGACTGTGGTCATGATGAGGCTAGTGAATTTCAGCATATGCTTATGTTGGCTAAAGTCCAGATGTGTACAAGGTCTTTCTAAATTGGATGATCTTGGATGTATTTGGATCAGTGCATGGGCCATGTGTGGACATTTAAAGATTTTATTTATTTGAAACAAATAAGCTTCAGATGCATGTGCCACTTTGTGCATCTGGCTTTACATGGGTACTGGGGAATCGAACCCATGCCATCAGGCTTTGCAAGAGAGTGCCTTTAACTGCTGAGCCACCTCTCCAGCCCCCTCTCCCCTTCTTTTAACAGCATCTCGTTACATAGCTATGACTGACCTAGACCTTGCTATGTAGAGCAGGCAAGCCTTTTACTAGTAGCTACCTCCTCACTCTGCCTCTTGAGTTTTAGGAGTACAGATATGCACAGAGACACTTAGCTAGAAGGCTTTTCATATTCGGTCTTATTAATCCTACTTGGAGTTCAATTGGCCCTAAATACATAGCCACCTCCTGTTTCCTACCCATGTGAAGACTTCGGTCTTATAAACTTCCAACCTGTCTCATCTGTAAAAAGAACCTGCAGCCCAGACTCTGTTCTTAGATGTTACATGGAAACTCACTTCCAACTCGGGGGATTCAAACCTCTTGCCATTAGGCACCCAAAGCCCTTTTTCAGACCTCAGAAGGCTAGAAAAGCATCCAGATATTCTCCCCTATGTTACTGGCTTTGCAAGGCAGCTGAAGGAAATTGGTACAAGCCACCATTCCCCTCTCAGGAGAGCAGGCCTGCAAACCTACGAACCATGAGAACTTCATGCATTAGCAAGAGGTCATACGGTCTCTGACACTCTACTACACAGGCAGGTTCTTGAAGAAACAGGCTAGTTTCACAGTCTCCATTTCTGAGTAAAGAAAGAGGACAGAAATGGTTTCATTGGCCTCACGCTTTTTTTGTGTGGAGGGAAATAGAAACCTTCATAGAGTTGAACTACTAAGCTCTCAACTTGACACAGGCCCCAGGCACTAGTCTCCCAATGCTGGCAAGAAACGGAGTTAGGAATCAGAACCTATGATCTGGAAATAGTTTTGGTTTTTCTTTTTCTTTTTTTTTGCGGTGGGGGGAGGTTCTTTTGATTTTTGTTTTGTGTTTGTTTTCTGTTCCCCTGGATGGTCCCAAGTCATTGATTAATTTTTTCAGTCACTTGCATAGTGATAAGTTTTATCCTTCCCTAGTCACTGAGCACTCATGGATTGCAAGATGCAGCTAACAACACATGCATCTATAATCAGTGCGCCTAAGTCAGTAGGAAGTAAATCCAGGAGAATCCTGTAGCTTGTGACCCAGCTAGTGTGGTGCCTGCAGTGGCCAAACAACAAAAGAGATCCTCTCTCAAATAAGACAGAAGAAAAGGACCAACATCCAAGGTTGTTCTCTGACATGCACATAGTGACACACATGTATCTACACATACACACACCCACACACACACTCACACACTCACACATGCACACACATACACATACACATACAAGGAGAGAGAGGATACATGTAGTATTGGGAAAAGTTAATATTTACGCTCAAATATGTGCAATGTTAGATAACATTGATCTTCCCTGTGTAGAAATGTATCATGGTACACACATAATTTAGACGCTTGGAAATAAGCTCCTAAGTGATATGATTGTGACAGGAGAGATTTTTAAGCATGATGGTAGAGATACTTCCTGGTATGAGTCTGTTAAGTCCATTCAAATCCACTCAGGAATTTTTAAAATGTGCTTCCAAAAGTAAATTCTGAAATCCTTTGAAAATGTTTTGGCTTTCCTGTTTGTTGTTCAAGTACATCCACATGGCTCTAACACCTCAGGCAAAACATGAGCTAACACCATGTTGGCATACCCACAAGGCCATGAGTTTGAGACAAGCTTTCTTGCTTCCATGATGAAGATAACATTAAGGAAACTGGCAGAGAAAAGGCAAGGCACTGGACAAAGTAATTGCAAGGCTGGTCAATAACCCCCTCCACACACACACACATGGATAAGCATGGAGTGTAGCTGGTCTTCTGTCAATTAATGTGATATATCTGGAAGGTGTCGTCAAGGGTTTTTTCCTCTGAGTTCATGGGGATGTTGACCTGCATGAAAGAAAAACCTCTGGCCTTATCCCAAACCCATGGCACGCTTTACCCTTAAAACAAAAATCCAAACACATTTTCCAGCAAGGACACATCAAAGCAATGCTGATTCATTGATCCCTTCATTTAGCAAGCAAGCATCATTTATTATCTGCCAGACCTCATGACAGATGCTCAGGAAAATTAGCAGAAATGAAATATGGTCCTTGCTCTCCAAAGTTGTTCTTAGCCTTATAGGAGAGAAGTGCCAAAGATCAGATAATCACAATACAACATGAAGATAATAATAATATCAAAACACAGTGCATAAAAATATAACCCATGTCAGACACAGTACTGGCCTTGTGTACACATTATTTTGTCCTTAACCTAACACCCTATGAATTGGTTTTCATTAAAATTTTACCACTGTAGAAATTGTACTAATGTAGCTTGGAAAAATTAAGCAACTTGCTAACAAAAATCACAGCAACAATTAATCCTAAACCGCAGACTTGAAAGTAGACTTCTCTGCCTCTGTGGGATACGATTTCAACCATGTGGTTAAAGAAAGCCCAGGAAGGAAGAGTCTACTGACCCTCTGGATTATAACCTGGACCTTGGAAAAGAGACAAAGCTTGCTTACAGAATCAAAGGAAGCTGAGCTGTAGTAACAGGTGAGATCTTCCTTCAAAGGAGCCACTTGGGGTGATCCTAGTGGATGTCAACATGGTGTGGCTCGGGCCATATTGTGTCTGAACAGTGGGAGCCCGTAGGCTAGCACAGTCAGGCTCTGGACTATCCACTTGCTCTCCATGGAAGGATAGATTATGATCTCAAAGCTCCAAAGGCCAGAGCCCTGGCTCTGGCTCGACTTCTGATCCTAGTCCTCAACGTGACATAGACATAGAGTCCATTACTAAAATGCAAATCTAAGGTAAATCAATGCATAAAGAGAAAAGGTTTGTTTCCACTCATGGTTTGGAAGATTCCTGCCCACAACAGATTGTGCCCTTGCTCTGGGCCTCTGGTAAGGTAGTACACCATGGCTGGAGTGTATGCTGCACTTGGCCACCCGCCTCATGCTTAGGAAGTGAAAGGGGCTGAGGTACCATAGTTCTTTCAAGAGGGACACCCCCTTCCCAGTGACCTGAAGACCTCCCACTTATACATCTTAATTGAAACAGGCTGAAGTTCAGTTAGATAGGAGTTCGTATAATATACAAAGAACCATCGTTTATCTCTGTAACCAAAGGGACAATAATTTTGGAAACATAATGCTGCTCCTATTTTCTACATGGACCCTTATGTCTTATATATCTTTGACCTTGGACTTTCAAGTTGATCCTTTCTTTAGTTTTCAATCTGCTATGAAACTTCACTTTCTCAAAAACTGTTCTAGAGTGTTGGGCAAGAAAATTCCCCAAGGGGATGGCTTGCATGTGTAGTCATTGAAGGGACAGAATAAAAGGGTGGGGGGGAAGCAGAAAACAAAACAAAACAAAAAACCCATGAGTTTTCACAAACATGCATGCCTCCATTCAGGTATTTTATTCCAAAATTTGTTGGTTGCACAAAACTTACTAGCAGTCTGTTTTCTATTTGTGGTTCTATAAGTAGAGGACCAGAAGAAAGTCATTTGTCTGAAGATCAATGAATATAATCCAAAAATTGGCAATAAGATCCACCCTGTCCTTTTCATGTTTGAAAATGAAATTGAAACATAAATGTGTATTGCTTTGAAGAGAGTTGTTTATAAATACTAAGGTGTACACATGTTCTCATGCTGCATGCAGGAGTAACACACACACTCACAGCAGCTAAAAACAACACATACTATAGTCACTCACAGTTCTATAGGTCTGACGTTCCCCCCAGGCTCAGTTGGACCCGGTGCATAAGATATCAAAGGCCATGATCAGAGTGTTGGCTGGACTCATGTCTTATCTGGAAATCCCGGGAAAGACTATTTCTCAGCTCATTGTGGTTTGGACAGAGTTTGAGTCCTTACAATGTCATGCTGACATCGCTGGCTGGAAACTGCTTCCTTGCTGTCCTTAGTTCCTCCAAGCTGCCTGGATTTCTTCCCATGCGGTTTTCTCCATCTTCAAAGTCAGAGTGGGGCGTGCAGTTCTACTCACACTTACAGTCTCTTTGGTGCTCTCTTCCATACTCTTTGCAGCCCTTCTTTTCCACCAGACAGAGAAAGCTCTCTGCTTTCAAGGACACATTTCCTCACATTTTCCCCAGTGGAAAAGCCCCTATTTTAGGGAAAACTATGTCCTAAAAAACTCTATGACTGTCCTACAAAACTGCATGACTGTGGGAGTAGTCTCTCACTACAACAACAAGCTCTGGAGATTAGGCTGTAGAATCTTGGAGATCGTTTTTAGAATTCCTTTTACTACATCAGCTACCATTTGCAGGGAATCTTTTGTCAAGTTGATGAACTCCGTATACAGAATTTCAGATTGGAGGCCTGGGAGCAGGGCTGAGAAGTATAGAGAATGCTCTGTAGAAACACCTAATAAGGGCTGGAGAGATGGCTTAGTGGTTAAGGAGTGTGCCTATGAAGCCTAACGACTCAAGTTTGATTCTCCAGGTCCCAAGTAAGCCAGATGCACAAGGGTGGCACATGCATCTGGAGTTCATTTGCAGTGGCTGGAGGCCCTGGTGTGCTCATTGTCTCCCTCTAATAAATAAAGAAAAAGAAAAGGAAAAAAGAAATATCAAATAAGCTTTAAACTTTAAACTGTGCCTTGCAATGTAGACTGTGAGTACATGTTCAGCTACTGTATTAATCTCTATTCTTTTGCTGGGGGGAAGGTTGAAGCAAGGTTTCATTATGTAACCCAGGTTGGGCTTAAGCTTCTAGTAATCCTCCTGCCTCAGCCTCCCAAATGCTAGTATTATGAGCATGCAGCAGCAAGTCAGGCTTCTCTATATATGCCAGAATTCTTTCATAATACTGAAAAAGGAAAGGAAAGGAGAGATGAGTGTTCCTACTTCTCCACATCCTCGCCAGCATTTATTTTTATTTGATTTTTTGATGTTTGCTATCCTTATTGGGGTAAGGTGGAATCTCATAGTTGTTCTAATTTGCATTTCTCTGATGATTAGGGATGATGAACATTTTCTTAAGTGTGTGTTTGCAATTTGTATTTCTTCCTCTGTGAACTGCCTGTTCAGCTCTTTGCCCTATTTTATGAGTGGGGTGTTTGACTTTTTACTGTTTAGATTTTTGAGTTCTTTGTAGGTTCTAGAGATTAAGCCTCTGTCAGTTGGATAACCCAGAAATATTTTCTCCCATTCTGTGGATAATCTATTGGCTTTGCTTATTGTATGCTTGTCTGTAAAAAAAAAAAAAAAAAAAAAAAAAACCTCTTCAGCTTCATGTGATCTCATTGGTTGAGTGACTGTTTAAGATCATGAGCTACTGGGGTTTTGTTCAGGAAGTCTTTTTCCATTCCTATATCATGAAAAGTACTTCCTAAATTTTCTTCCAGTAGTATTCGAGTTTCTGGTCTTATATTGAGGTCTTTGATCCATTTGGACTTGTGTGTATTGCATGGTGAAATGTGTGGATCAAGTTTCAGTTTCCTGCATATGGTTTTCCAGTTTGTCCAGCACCATTTGTTGAAGATGCTGTCTTTTTTCCAGCCTATATTGTTAGGGCTTTGTTGATTATCAAGTATCTATAGTTGCTTGACCCAAAGTCCGGGTCCTCAAGTCTATTCCATTGGTCTATACTCCTGTTTTTATGCCAATACCATGCTGTTTTTATTACTATGGCTTTGTAATATAGCTTTAGATCAGGTATGGTGATGCCTCCAGAGGTATTTCTTTTGCTGAGTATATGTTTGGATATGCGAGGCCTTCTGCCTTTCCATATGAAATTTGAGATCATTTTTTCTATCTCTGTGAAGAACACTGTAGGGATTTTAATTGGAATTGCATTAAATCTATATATTGCCTTTGGTAGGATTGCCATCTTTACAATGTTAATTCTGCCTATCCAGGAGCATGGGAGGTCTTTCCATTTTCTCAAGTCCTCCTCAATTTCTTTTTTGAGTGTTTTTATGTTTTCATTGTATAGATCTTTCACTTTCTTGGTTAATGTTATTGCAAGGTATTTTTTTGTTGTTGTTGTTGTTGCTATTGAAAATGGGACCATGTGCCTTATTTCTTTCTCTGTATCTTTGTCATTTGCATATAGAAAGGCTACTGATTTTTGTGCATTGATTTTGTATCCTGCTACTTTGCTATAGGAGTTAATCACCTTCAGGAGTTTTGGGATGGAGTCTCTTACATATACAATCATGTCATCAGCAAATAAAGCTAACTTAACTTCTTCCTTTCCAAATTGTATCCCTTTTATTTCCTTCTCCTGTCTTATTGCTTGAGCTAGGACTTCCAGTACTATATTGAAAAGCACAGGTGAGAGTGGACAACCCTGTCTTATTCCTGATCCTAATGGGAATTCCTCCAATCTCTCTCCATTAACTATTATTTAGGCCTTAGGAGCTTTGTATATTGCCTTTATTATGTTAAGATATGAGCCAACCATGCCAATTCTCTCCAATGTTTTGATCATGAAGTGATGTTGTATCTTGTCAAAGGCCTTTTCTGCATCTATCGAAATGATCATGTAGTTTTTATGTTTAATCTTGTTTATGTGGTGTATTACATTGACAGATTTCCATATGTTGAACCACCCCTGTGTTCCTGGGATTAATCCCACTTGGTCAAGGTGGATAATGCTTTTGATGTGTGTTGGATTCGGTTTGCGAGGATTTTGTTCAGGATCTTTGCATCTAAGTTCATCAGGGAAATAGGCCAGTAGTTTTCTTTTCTTGTAGCATCTCTACCTGGTTTTGGAATTAGGGTGATACTAGCTTCATAAAAGGAGTTGGGTAGCTTTCCCTGTTCTCCAATTGTGGGCAGTTTGAGGAAGCCCATGAAGGTTTGATAGAATTCAGCTGAAAAGCCATCTGGTCCTGGACTCTTCTTTTTGGGGAGGTTTGTTATTACTTTTTCAATCTGAATAAAGAATATTGTATACAATATTTCAAGTTGAAAATTTAAAGTCCAAACTCCAGTTTTCTATGGAAGATAAATTCTTATTTCTCAGCTATTATTCCTATATTCATCTCCATCACTGTCTAAGATGTCTAATATTGATAGGAGCTAAAAATTTGTCAAGTACACGTTAGGTATCATAGACAACCATACTAGGGCTGTCTTCATGTTTCTTACTTAACCCTCACAGCCACCTTCAAGAGGTGTACAAAGAAATAAGGCAACAGTAATTCAGCTAACTTGTATAAAGTTATACACCCAGGGCAGGCAAACAAAGCCAGAAATCAAATCCAAGTCTTCTCACATAACTTTCAGAACCTACTGCCTCTCAGCACATAACGACAGAAGCAATAGTTTCCTATTGAATTTAACCCTTGCTGTTGTAGATCACCTGGCAGAGTGTGTGCATTCTGGGGTGTGGACACGGCTCACTGGGTAAAGTGCTTGCTGTGCAAGCAGTAGGACCTTCATTAAAATCCCCAGAATTTAGCTGGGCATGGTGGCGCACGCCTTTAATCCCAGCATTCGGGACGCAGATGTAAGAGGATAGCCATGAGTTCGAGGCCAACCTGAGACTACATAGTGAATTTCAGGTTAGCCTGGACTAGAGTGAAACCTTACCTCTAAAAACAAAACAAAAAACAAACAAACAAAAATCCCCAGAACTTCTGTAAAGTCAGGCACAGCCCCTCATGTCTGTAATCTTGGGAGTCCTATGGTGAGATGGGAGGCGGAGGTCACAGGCCTGTAGTACTGAACAACAAGCGAGACCCTGCCTTAAATGAAGTGGAAGTTGAGGACTGACTCCTGACATTGTCTTCTGACCTTCACACATGTGTGTGGCACCCACGTGCCTACGCTTACACAAACACACACATACACAAAGACTGAAAAAAAAAAATCCATTTCCCCTTCAGCACCTTTCATCCCAACCCTTAGGTATAGAACAGAGGTGGCCACGTAATACTTCTGAGGCTTGAGGAAGGAGAGTCCGGCATGCAGAGTACTTGAGGAATTTGACATCCTCCCGGCGCTCTGCAAGACAGAGACATTAATCAGCTGCACGTGTCAGGCACGTGTATGAAAAGGCTGCAGCAATAGCAGCTGTGAGGCTGCGAGATTCTGGTCTAAGGTTTTCTAATGAGTCGGTGGAGAACGGAAGCAAATGTATGGTCAGCAGCATGTTGCCCTCGTGGGGCAGCGCCCACCCATCTTTGGGTTTCATTTTCCAGTCTTTACTCTAAAACACTTCTACTGCTCTGTCTTTTAGCCATTCAGTCTGATATCTAAATACCAGAGTCTATAAGAAGTATGATGGCATGGGGAGAAGTATTTAGACTCAGAATGAAATAAAAAGCTGTGTTGAAGAGTGAGGGTTGCCAAGTAGATAAGGACATGACCTTGGTATTTAGTAGAACCCTTGCCACCCATTAGCTGGTGAATCTGAGCATAGCAGCTCATAATTCCTAGTCTCTGGGCTCTTCCTCTGATGGGAAATTTCCTCTTAGCTCTTTATCAAACTTCAAAATTTGTGTCCTTAAAGAATAAAACAGGAAGAAGATGTTTCTAGGAAAATTTATACTCCTGCATCCACCAAATTTATATGTTGGAATCTGAACGTGCACTAACTTACAATCCAGCTGTTTTGGAAATTGGATTTTCAAAGAGCTAGTTAAGTGAAAATAAAGTTATTAGTTCTATAATGTGATGTGGCTGGCGCTGCTATAAACAAGGAAGTTAGGAAAGAGCACATGAACACAGAGGAAAAAGATGGCTGTCTATCAACCAAGGCAGGAGACTCCAGGAAACCAGCCTGAGGGACGCCTTCCCCTCAAGTCTTCAGTCTTCTCATTTAAGCCTCCTCATCTGTGGTGCTTTGCTATAGCAGCCCTAAGAAACCCTAAGAAACCAATACAACACTTTGCCCAGGTGAAGAAATTGGTATGATCAATAAGCAAGTTGAGCAACACAGAAAAACATGGTGTTAAATTCATGGAATCAGTCACTGCCCAGCCATGTGCCGCAGTGCCAAGCAAGGCTGTGGACACTTACAGTCAGTCCTGTAGATATTATGACCATCGTTATTTTACAAAGAGAACACAGAACCACAGAGCTTATCGGACTTTCTCAGACTTGTGTAGAAAATAAGTAGGACAGATGAGATTAAAGTCCAAAGGGAAGCATCTCTAGATTTTTTTCTAGAAAGCAGCATAACTTCTCCAAAGGACAGTGATTCTACTGAGCCCCTTCACGTCTTACCCATTCAATATTCTTTCGGATTTTACCATCTTACCAAAACTAGCAGGAGCACACTGTAACCTCTCTATCCCAAATAGTGCATAAGATGCATGGGTGCTAGGTATCCATTCCATCACAAGCCCACCTCTAGCAGTACTGTAAGGAATAACTAGATGAAATCTATAACATTGTAATCAGAGTTTTAAAGAATGCCTTATGTCTGATTTGTTTTTATTTACTTAACTTGTGCAGATAGGTTTTTATTTCCACCTTAAGCGTTACTATGCAAGTGTGTGGAATTGGTAACATCTATGATTTGGATGCATATGCCCCAGGGTTTCATGTTTTGAAGACACGAACCCCAGTGGGGTCATATTGATAAGTAATGGAAAATCTTTTACAGCCTTGCAGGGCTGCTGCCTTAGGAGGGATGAAAGGAGCCCCCTTGGGTCCCTGAGTTAGTTCCATTGTGAGTGAGATGCTGTAAAAGATCAAGACTGCAACTCCCCAGTCTCTGGCTTTCTGTCTCCCCAAGTGCTTCCTCCCTCCCACACACGCTGCTGCCTTGTGACATCGTTTACTGAGATGCTCTCAGAGCTTGTGCCACGTTTGGTCTTCCAGCCTTCAAAGCTGTGAGATAAATGAACTCTTATGTCAATGGTAGTCCACTAGAATAATGAAAATGAACTATCATAATTATCTCCCCCTAGTCTCACCTTTGATCTCATCTTCTCCCTTACCTTCATCCAAAACTTTTTTTAAAAATATTGTATTTATTTGAGAGAGAGGGAGGGAGGGAGAGAGAAAGACAGAGAAAGAGGCAGATAAAGAAAGAATGGGCATGCCTGGGCCTCCAGCTGCTGCAAATGAACTCGAGATGCATGTACTGCCTCGTGCATCTGACTTACGTGGGTACTGAGGAATTGAAACTGAGTCCTTAGGCTTTTTGGGCAAGTGCCTTAACTGCTAAGGCATCTCTTCAGCCCTTAAACAAAACTTGTAAGCATATAGTTTTTAGTTGTCACTCAAGCTCCAAAACCCACTGGTTTACATCTGCTGGACCCTTCTTCTATAAACACTGTGGCCACCAGAGACGTAACAAATCTCAGCACAGAATGTGCTGTTCCCCACTCCAACTTGACTTCCTTATCAGTCCTATCCCCCCCCACACACCCCACCATGTCTCATGTCACCCATTTGCCTCCATCATGGCATTCAAAGTGCTCAGGGGCCATTTGTTTCTCTTGTGTCCTTTACCCACAGTACAAAACAGGTGTTCTGTCTTTCTCCTCTCCTCCTTCCTGTTGAGGAAGTTGAGTCCTTTATTACTTAACCAAAATCTAATATGTTATCCTTCCTCCGAGGATTTCTTTTTTATTATTTCACTGAACAAACATTTATGGAATCTGCCACATGTAAAACACTAGAAAACCAAAAATGGAATATATAAGGTCGTGGCCTAAAGTAGTTCATACTGCAGTATGGAAGACAGGTGTGTGCATTGGGTGTATGCACAGCTGCTCCATGAGCTAACCTGATCAAGAGTAATGTCGGTGATATCCATGGGCCACACTACGGAGGGCAACCAACTCAAGATTTAACAACCAAAAAAGGATTAACAGAAGAAATGATATTTGAACAGAGCCTTGTTGAATGAGGAGTACTCAGGCAGGTGAAAAATTGGAAGGAGAGCCAGGCATGGTGGCACACCTTTAATCACAGCACTTGGGAGGCAGAGGTAGGAGGATCACTGAGAGTTTGAGGCCACCCTGAGACTACAGAGTGAATTCCAGGTCAGCCTGAGCTAGAGTGTGATTCGACCTTGAAAAAACAAACCAAAAAAAAAAAAAAAATTGGAGGGAGAACATACTTAGCCATGAGAAGAGGATAAAGGAGGGGCAGGAGCCACGTGCATGTCTTATTGAGAGGAGGTCAAGTTGTATGTAGGAGCTGGAAGACGGGTGTCCATGTGTGATCTCGATGTCAGGAAAGAAGGCTGAGAAGTAAATTAGGTCATATTGGGAAGAGCCTTCGGTGTAATGCTATGGAAATTTACACTTTATCTGTAGGCAATGATATATCCATTCACTATTTTAAGCCACAGCCATATTCACATTCATTTTTAAAAGACCCCCCCCCCCCAACAAGGTTCTCTGGTGAGCAGACTAAAGTGGTGGCTCTCTACCTGTATTCCACCAATTATAAGCAGCATTATGAACACCAAATATTAAGTATTTACACTGGAAACATGAAAGGGTCTATGCTTGACATTTTCCAGTAAAAATGTAATGGGAGCTACACACATAATCTTTAATTTTCTTCTCATCACTTAAAAAATACAGGGGGTGGTAGAGAGATGATGTAGTGGTTAAGGCACTTGCCTGCAAAGCCAAAGGACCCAGGTTTGATTCCCCAGGGCCCATGTAAGCCAGATACACAAGGTGGTGTATGCCTGGGGTTCATTTGCAGTGGCTGAAGGCCCTGGTGCACCCATTCTCTCTCCTTCAATCTGCCTCTCTCTCTCTCTCTCTCTCTCTCTCTCTCTCTCTCTCTCTATATATATATATATATATATATATATATATATATCAAATAAATAAATAAAGTCCCTTAAAAAAAAAGTAAAAGGAAAGCCATGCATGGTGACACATGCTTTTAATCCCAGCACTCACTGGGGAGGCAGAGGTAGGAAGATCACTATGAGTTCAAGGCCACCCTGAGACTACATAGTGAATTCTAGGTCAGCCTGGGCTGGAGTGAGATCCTACCTAGAAAAACCAAAAGAGTAAATTTTATTTTAAAGAAAAGGAAATAGAAATAGGCGAAATTAATTTTAATGACAGTTTATCAATGTTTGCAACCCACAATATTTATATAATTATCATTTTAAAATAATGGCATTTCTTAATCTATGAAATGTTTGAAATTAGTTGTGCATTTTACACTGGAACTGGACATAATCCAGGGATTCTGGAGCCACACTGTCTATCAGAAGATTAAGACCTAGGGCTGGAGAGATGGCTTAGCCATTAAGGCGTTTGCCTGCAAAGCCAAAGGACCTAAGTTTGATTCCCAGGGTCCCACATTTTAGCCAGATGCACAAGGGGGCACATGCATCTGGAGTTCGTTTGCAATGGCTATAGGCCCTGGCATGCCCATTCTCTCTCTCTCTCTCTCTCTCTCTCTCTCTCTCTCTCTCTCTCTCTCTCCCTCCCTCCCTCCCTCCCTCCCTCCCTCTTTCTCTGTCAAATAAATAAATAAAATATTTTTTTTTTTAAATGTAGAACTACCAGCCAGGCATGGTGACACACACCCACAAACCCAGCAATTGGGACGCTGGAGAGGGAAGACCGCAAGCTCCACACTAGCCTGGACTAAATTCTAATACTAAGTTCTAGGTCAATCTCTGCTACACAGCAAGACCCTGTCTTAAATAACAAAACAAAACAAAAAATTTGTAACTATTGAGATGAGGGAGCAGTGGCCAAAAGGATGCCATTTAAAAAGGGCATGAATGAGATAAAGTCTAAGCTAGATCGATCGTTTTGAAAATCAAGATCAAAAGCTGACTCAATTTAATCCCAGCACCCCCACCGTACAAAGACTCAAGAGCATCTTTACCCAGATGTAGAGGAAGCTGGGGTGAGGGGGAGGGAGAAAGGAAGACGACTTGAGCATTTCCAGTGTGGGCAAATGAGTGGTGGAAGCTACCATACGCTTCATCCCTTCATACAGCTTTGCCAGAATTACTTTCCGAATACGGTGTGATTCTGTAGTTCATATCCTGGCTCCACAAACCTTGATGGTGGGTTGATTTCCCATGGCTGTCATTGTCTGACCCTAATTAACTCCTGCCCACTGCAGGTGCAGGTCTACAGGAGTATCTGCTATTGAACTCTCTGATCTCCAACTGAGGGACATTTCTCTCTATCCTCAACTTCCTCCTTTAGTTGGTCCCTGTGTCACGCAGGGATGGCCCGTTTGTGCCTGCCAGAGCTTCCGATGCCTTCACCATGCAGGAGGATAAGACAAACTCTCAGACATGGCTTGATTCCCTAAGTTTACTAAGAACTAAGCACAGGTTCCCATTGTCCTCAAAGAATTTAGCCTGGCAGACATGTGAGGTGCTGGGAGATACTGAGCAATTCCTTACTTCATTGCTTCCCTCAGGTTGATCGGCTTGCCTGTTGCCAGCCCTGAGAACTTGTTTTTTTTTTTTTTTTTTTTCTTTTTAGGCAGGAAAAAAAAGTTCTTATATTTTCATATATTATTAAAATTTTATTGTTTGTAACGAAGGTCATTGCAAGCCTCTCAGTGTATCTGGGAGAGTCCAGCTTTAGGCCTGATGTCTCAGTGAGATAAAGAATGGTGCCTCCTTTCACAACCCAAAGTGCCCTGGTCTGGAAGAGAAATGGTTTTGAAATGCAAAGGCTGAGCAATGAATAATCTCTTGTCTTTGTCATCACACAGACACAGAGTCACAACCCTAGCCTACAGCACAGGTGGCTCATGTGAAACGAATGTAAGAAAGAGATCCCTGTAGGGTTCAGGATATTTCCCAAGGGTAGAGGACTTGCCTGGCTTGTGTGGGTTCAATCCTTAGCATGAAAGAGAGAAAAACCAGCCGGGCGTGGTGGCGCACGCCTTTAATCCCAGCACTCGGGAGGCAGAGGTAGGAGGATCGCCGTGAGTTCGAGGCCACCCTGAGACTCCATAGTGAATTCCAGGTCAGCCTGGGCTAGAGTGAGACCCTACCTTGAAAAACCAAAAAAAAAAAAAAAAAAAAAGAGAGAAAAACCACCCTGATTAAATTGAAAAAAAATCTTCAAATTATTCTCTTACCCTTCATACGATAAACAAGCATTTACTTGTATTAACCCGCTGTAGAGTAACTGGAGAAATAACCAAAGCTACTGGCACATGTCAATACATCTGTGCAAGTCTCTCACTGTAGGCAGTAGGATTAGAACCAGGATTTTGCTAAAGGTTGATTAAAGAGGGATAAAATGTATGCAGAGACCTGCACAGGTGAAGCCAGATTGTTTTATCATGTGCACCTATGGGTGTGAGGTGCGTGTGTGTATGGTGTGCGTGTGGGGGGCATGAGTATGCATGTGTGTGCGCATGGGTGAGGATGACAGAAGTTGACTTTGGGTGCCTTCCTGACTCACTCTCCCCCCTTACCTATTGTGATAGGGTCTGTTGCTTGAACAATGGATCATTTGGCTAAATTACATAGCCAGCTTGTCTTGGGGATCCCTTCTCTGTCTCCTGACTGCTAGGACTACAGGTAGACCACTATGCCTGACTGGCATTTACATGCATGCAGAGGGTCTGAATTTATATCTTGTTATTTACATGGAAAGTGCTTTATTGACTGAGGCATCTCCCCAAAGTCAGATCCTTGACTTTGCCACAAGAAAGAATTTTAGAATGAGGCGGTATCAAGAAGAGTTGTAAATTAATTATCGGGGTTTAAAATGTGGATTGTAAACCTAGGAATTAATAGAAAAAGAAGAACCATATGCAGGTGCAGCCTTCTTAAAGGAGAGTAATGCGATCATCTGATCGTGCAGTTTTGGTGTGTTCTGAAGTTACTGTCTTTAAATAGATTTTATTTATTTATTTATTTACTTATTTATTTGAGAGAAAGAGGCAGAGAGAGAGAGAGAGAGAATGGGCACGCCAGGGCCTCCAGCCACTGCAAACAAACTCCAGACGCATGTGCCCCCTTATGCATCTGGCTAACATGGGTCCTGGGGAGTTGAGCCTTGAACCAGGGTCCTTAGGCTTCACAGGCAAGCGCTTAACCACTAAGCCACCTCTCCAGCCCAAGTTACTGTCTTTAAAAGGTTACTACTAGATATAAATGAAACCACAGGGTGGTTCCTGCAATGCACCAACTGGATGACACTGAAAAGCACTGCAGGAAGACAACCTGATAGGTAAAACTCTAGAATATAAGAGGTGTAAGAGATAAGATGTTACTGTAAACAAAAGTTAACAGTCTTGATTCTGAGATTTTCAGGAAAATAAAAAACAAGGAAAAGTATAGCTATACTCAAGGTTACATATACGCCTTCAGCTTGGTTCACTGCTATTTTAACATTCTTAGTTGAAAGTGTTTCTATATAAAAGAAATAATGTCTCTATATCAGTGACCTTTAAATCTTAACTCTCAGTTGCTAAAAGGTTTCAACTAGACTCCCCAGTGAGCAGTTCCTTCTCCTTTCTACGTCATTATAATTCTCCCTATCTTTTTATCTGGCCTTACTGAGATCATAAAGGTTAAAGAGTAAAAACAAACAGGCCTTGTAGCCCTGATGGCTACAGTCATGGCTCTGGAGAAGATACAGCAACAAGACCAACTAAAAGCACACATCACCTCGGTGTCTTGTCCTGGGCCTGACTGCTTTTAGAGCGAGAGCATGCTTCTGACCCTCCACTCCTTCCCAGGGAGTAAGTTTGCATGAAAGGAGGCAAGTAATCAATGGACAAAATAGATCAGTGTACACACACACACACACACACACACACACACACACACCTCATTGTCAAGTTGTTCTCATGAAAAATAGGGAAATCAACATGCAAGAAAATCCAACTTGGGTAAATGAAACTTCCATTCAGTGACACTGTTAATGAGAAACTGGTCATAGTAGGGGGTGGCCACGTATGGAAATGAGTGATCCAGAACTTTGGCTACGTGCATGGGTCACCTCCAACAGCATCACGTACTGTAGACATTTCTCATTAGACCTGCCAAGGCTGGGAGGTAGCAAAACTGCAGTAAGGGCAGCCTGTTCTCAAATGCTAATGTGGCTAAGGTTTCTCTGAGGAATTTGCTTACACACCATTTTAAGTTCCTACCCTGCCTGGTTGAGGCAGAGGAATTTACATCACTGAAAAGCCCCCAGGTAGCTGAGGCAGACCACAGGCCACATGATAAGGTGCAGTTAGCTCTAAGAGGAAGTATCTATTAACCTAATGGCTAAAATCATGATAACATGACTGAAGGAATTTCAGTTTTCAGATACTATCTTTCTGAGCACATTTCCAGAATTTCATACATGTGACTTTATTTTTTATTATTGAATACAAATAACAAAAGTATGGCAAGGATCAGAATAAGGGCAAAAATATACCACTTTGACTATGTTCAGTAATATTTCTTTTTTAATTTATATTTCACTATTCATGTTTTAAAGATTCTTTTCACTTTGGTGAAGTAATTAGCATAAATACCCAAAATATTCCCATTGTTTACAAAACTTTCTGATTTAGATACACATAAAATCTCACACAGAAATAAGCCGCAGTATTGAAAATGCCTGGAAGGCCTGGAGAGATGGCTCGGCAGTTAAGGCACTTGCCTGCAAAGCCTAACAACCAGGGTTCAATTCCCCAGTATCCATGTGAAGCTAGAGGCAGTGGTGCATGCATCTGGAGTTCATTTGCAGCTGCTAGAGGCCCTGGCATTCGCTTGTGCGCTCTGTCTCTCTCTCTCTCTCTCTCTCTCTCTCTCTCTCTCTTTCTCTCTCCTATTTCTCTCTGCTTGCAAATAAATAAATAAATAATATGTTTTAAAAATCCCATGCTTATTTTTATGTATCTGTGAAAGTCCCTCACTATAGGCTGAATAGTGGGTTTCATGCTATGCTTGGCTCTGTCCACAGACTTCTCTGAGTGTTGTCCATTATCATAAATGGATGAACAAAAAGACAAATGTGAAAGGAAATATCAGTAATCAAGGAATGTGAAAGATTTCTTAATAAATGAAATTTCAAATTTAGCTTATGATAAGTGACTAATACCAAGCAGAGAAAGTCATTATTTTAAAGTTGAATGTTCACAATCTAGAGCCACATCTCAAAATTTATCTTTCAAAACATTCCAAAATATACCAATACCATAGTAAAATTTTTACTATATAAAAGCAAATCTCTGATAATACTTTAAATATTTAACAAGAATTGATTAAATATGTCCATAATCTATAATATTATGTAGCCGCTGAATGATTTACAAGTTATTCCATTTGGATTTAATAAAAGTATTTAGACATAATATAAAATAACAAGCATTATGTGAATTTAATATACTTCACAGACTCAAGCAAAAATTGAAACAAGTATAAAAGGATCCTGAAAAGTTAATAGCATTAGGCTTATGACTTTTCAAACTTTTTAAAAATACTTTTGTTTACGAGGACAGAGGGGGAGGGAGAGAATAGGCGTGTCAGGGCACAGTACCACGACAAATGAACTCCAGGCACATGTGCCACTTGTGTGTGAGGCTTGATGTGGGTGTTTGGGGAATCAAACCCAGGCTGTCAGGCTTTAACTGCTGAACCATCTCTCCAGGATTGTGACATTTTAAGTTAAATTTGGCATCAGGCTGATTCCCTACCTTGGGTTCTTAGATAAGAACTTTAACTGAACATTATGTAAGCAAAGTGGAAACCTATTATTGGAGTACAAAAACAGCTGCAAGCCAGTCAATCACAAGCAACCATGTCTTAGTCAGTGACAGGAAGCCGACTGATCAGACCACGACAAATAAGGCAGGGTCTTGGGGCTGGAGAGATGCCTCGGTGGTCGAGGCACTTGCCTGCAAAGCCTAACAACCTGGGTTCGATTCCATAGTGCCTACCCAAAGCCAGACACACAAAGTGGTGCATGCATCTGGAGTTCTTTTTAAAAAAAGAAAAGAAAACTTAAAAATAAGACAAGTTCTGACAGCAAGCGATGAAGTAATTTCTGACTATCTCCCATTGTGCCTATAAACACCCCTGCGTGAATGTCAGCAGGGACACTCTGCACCTCCTCTGGTTCTCTCGTGGGGTTATTCTGTACTCAAACTCTGCTAAATTTGATTTGTCTCAGCTTTCTCTCTTAAAAATGACTGATATTGAGCTAGGGAGGTAGTAAAGTCAGTAAAATGCTTGTGTTGCAAGCACAAGAACATGAGTTTGATTCTCAGTTCCCACCTAAAATGCTGGGCATGGTGGTCCATGTCTGTAATCCCAGAGCTGAAGAGGCAGCGATAGAAGGATCTTCGTAGCTTGCTAGCCAGTCAGTCTAGCCAAATTGGTGAGCAGCAGCCCAATAAGAAACCCTGTCTCAGATAAAAGGTAGATGGTGTGGGCAAGGCTGTCCTCTTGCCTCTGCATGCATGTGCACACATATGCACCCTCACACATATGACTATGCACATCTGCATATGCACGCACATACAGTGACTACTATACTCTCTATATTATAAAGTACTTTACAATGAGTATGCATTATTTCTATAATGGAAAAATATTTATGTAATATAGAAAGTGTGTGTTCTTGGGTATGAAGGTTTGGAATTCATATTCTACTCCTTCAATTTTCTGGTAAGACCCAGTTTCAGGAAAGAATTCACATCCAGGTTAATGTGTTCAAATGGCTGATAGCAGGGTTGGGGAGACAGGTCAGTGGTTCAAGGTGCTTGCTTGCAAAGCCTGTCAGCCTGGGTTTGACTCCTCAGTATCCACATAAAGCCAGATGTACAAAATGGAATATGTGTGGACTTCATTTGCAGCAAGAGCACCCATTTATTCCTCTCTCAAATAAATAAATAAAAATATTTTTAAAAGGCTGATAGCAGGCCCTTAAAGGATGTCAGTGGTTTCTCCATTGCAGTGTGAAACAGTGACGTGTTTATCATTCAGTAATCCTTGCATGGAATGAGTCTGAATAGACTTTGAGTCAGACAGGGACCAAAATAAGACATTAATCCTGTTCTTCTGATGACCTAGAGTTGAAAAAGAAAAAAGTCTGCTGAGCATTTGATATAAGAATTGTGACAATGGAGATGTCTGCAGAAGAAGTTCAGAGTCAAACACACTCATGGAGCATGTCTAGCTCCCTATTAGAATGCTTTTGAAACTGGGTTTATACACAACAAACCACACACAAATCACAGGCTGTTAAAATGATTGCATATTACCGATCCACACAGGGCTGTCATATCTAAAGATGGCAGCTGGGGTACTTCCTGGTAATAAAGTAGCCTCACAATGTAACAGGCTTAAAGGAAAGAAAGCGTTTCTCATGAAGGAGTCGTGTTGCTGGTGACTTTTTATTAGCACAGCCTATAATTGCACCTTTGTTACACTGCAACAGCCATTCTCAGATAGAACTGCCTTTTCACCAACTACCTCCTCCCTTTCACCTAGTTCTGCTCTGCGGATGGCTTCAACTTTTTACTTATTATTATTATTAATTATTATGGTTTTTCGAGGTAGGGTCTCACTCTAGCCCAGGCTGACCTGGAATTCACTATGGAGTCTCAGGGTGGCCTCGAACTCACAGCAATCCTCCTACCACTGCCTCCCGAGTGCTGGGATTAAAGGCGTGTGCCACTACACCAAGATAATGGCTTCAACTTTAAAAAATTATTTATTTATTTATTTATTTATTTATTTATTTATTTATTTATTTGAGAGTGACAGACAGAGAGAGAAAGAGAGAGAGAGAAAGAGAGAGAGAGAGAGAATAGTAAGCATGCCTGGGCCTCCAGCCACTGCAAACAAACTCCAGATGCATGCGCCACTTTGTGCATCTGGCTTACATGGGTCTTGGAGAATTGAACCTCGAACCATGGTCCTTAGGCTTCACAGGCAAGCACTTAACCACTAAGCCATCTCTCCAGCCCCGGCTTCAACTTTTAATGGTAATTTATTTCCTGTCTCCCAGACATTGTCTATGAAGCTGCCTATCAATAGCAAAAAAAAAAAAGTACAGAAAAAGACAATGGATTGGAAACTCCTTATGGTTCAAAGAGGAAAATATGAAAGATGAGGGAATGAAGAGGTTGGTAAAGGTGTTGATGAGGGATATATGGTGGTAGAGCCGGTTACAAGGCCTGATAGGGTAAACTACATTCCCTGCTAATGCATTTGGAAGTTCTAAGATCTGGTTACCATGAATAGTAACATTTTTTTTTTTTCTTTTTGGAAATAGGATCTTTGTACAAAGATGTAACCAAATTAAGATGAAGTCATTTCAGTGGACCCTATAATGCAACATGAATGGCATTTTTGAAAGAAGAGAAACCAGAAACACACAGAATGTCATGTGATGACAGAGACATGGGCCAAAGTTCTAAATAAAGCAGGTGTGGTGGTTTGATTCAGGTGTCCCCCTTCACCTTATGTGGTTTGAATGCTAGCTCCCCAGCTGGTGGCAGCTTGGGAATTGGATTCTCCTGGAGGTGATATTTTGTTGGGGGTGAGCTTATAGGTGTGATAGTCAGGTTCCCTTCGCTCATGTTTGCCACACTGTCCTGTTGCTGTTGTCCATGTGATGTTGGCCAGGAGTTGATGTCCACCCTCTGCTCATTCCATTTTCCCTTGCCATCATGGAGCTTCCCCTGGAGTCTGTGAGCCAAAACAAACCCTTTCCTCCCACAAGCTGCTATTGGTTGCGTCCTTTCTGCCAGTACTCAGAAGCTAGCTTCAACAGCACGAAACCTTGAAACATCAATGACTGACAACTACCACAGCAGCCAGGTAATAGCAGAGAGAAGATTTGCCTATGACCTCACAGAAAGTGTGGGTATGGCAACGCCTTGACTTTGGGCCCAGCCTCCAGAAGTATGAACAGATAAAAGTTTGTTGTTTTAAGCCACTGTGTGGTGCTTTGTTCCAGAAATGCCAGGAAGCTAACACCCCTGAGAAAGGAAGATAGAGTGCGGCTGGTACTCAGCATGCTACAGCTGAAACATACTGCTACAGTATGTTTTAACACCTGGACAACACTATTATTCATTAGTGTCATAGAAAGTCCATGGGACACAGGAGATCATGACTTTTTGGAGATGATGAATACTAAGATATTTGTGTAATAGCCAAAGATTTAAAACTATCCCAATGACAAATAGGACATAGGAAAATGCCCACGGCGTACACAGAAGCAATGAGTACCGAGGGAAGAGCTTCCAGGGGAAGACCAGTCAGTCCTGGAATATATAATAAAGCCAGCATGGAAATAAACTGGCACTTATAAAGTATCTAGAATGATATTGAAGTTTTCTTCTGGGCAGAAAGATGCAAAAATGGTGCAATAATTCAGGATCAGAAAGGACCAAAGGTGCCAGGGTTTAAAATGTGACTTAAATGAAGTCCTTAGGATTTCACATTGAGCTAACTCTTTCTCAGTCTCTTTAAGGATAATTAACAGTAAGTGTATACATATACTCAAATGAGAATTAAAGGTTCATCTTGACATTGTGAAACAAAGGAATAGACTGACTTCAGAACTCCTACCAGAACACAGGGTGTTTCTGCTACTATGAAATATCTTCTCCCCCAAGCCTCAGTCTGCTGCCCAATTGAGAAATCAGTGTTACCTATCAATTTAGTTCACTTTATTAACTCCTAATATGCTGACACTCGGGTAAAGAAGTTTAATCAATATTTTCTTTTGGTGAGCCACATGCACCTCGTTAATATTCACGAGTTGCTGAAACCATGAGACCAAGGGACAGAATCTTATTGTTATCATATCCCCCAAAGACCTGTGACTCTGTGACCGCAGCTGTGTGACTAGTCCTGATGAGAAAGTCCCTACAAAGGCACCAGCTGCATAGAAGCTCCTGACTCTTGTTTTCCTAATGGGACGGTCTCTCAGTCCCTATGGGACCAAGCTGGCTCTGAGGCTGGCCAGCTGTCCTCCTGTCACTGATCCTGCAGGGAGATATGTCGCTATCGGAAGTTCGTGCAGGGCAGCGTGGGGTGCACGTTAATACAAGACCTCTGTCAATGCTGTTCCCTACAAACTTTTGTTCCCTTCCAAATATATCAGGGACATTTGCTTCAGGTCACTTGGAAGATGGGAATGTGTACCAAGGAGATCAGAGTAACAGCTAGGGTCATTTTAATCCACTTCTGGCTCTGAGCTGGTGGTGGGTGACTTGACCTACTTAGGTTAAATAACCAGACCAGAATTTAGGAAATAATAGTACTGTATATTGTCCTAGTTAGCAGAAGGTGATTGAAAATTAATATTTCCTGTTATTCGAAAAACACAAATGGACATAATTCTCCAGAAAATTTTAATCCCCTCACTTTTCCAGAAACCTGTGTTGAGTTACAATTGATGGAGGTTGTGCAGAATTTCTCTAGATCATTCCAGAAGATGGAGGGGCATACTGTTTCTTACCACAACAGGACCAACAACTTTTAATTCTCTTAGCAAAAACTATTTTCATATCCACTACCAATAAAGATACTAAGAAGACTGGAGAGATGGCTCAGCAGCTAAGGCACTTGCTTGCAAAGCCTGACAGCCTAGGTTCAATTCTCCAGGACCCACATAAATGCAGATGCCCAGCTAATAGAAAAGAAGCTAAGTGTCACAGTTTCCATTCAGAAATGCCCTGCTTAAATGTCACTATGGTTTATTGACAGGCCTGCTTTAGAGGGAAGGAACTCAAGGCTGAGACAAGTGAAGGGACATGGATGGAGCACAGCTTTGGACCTGGGCCACATGACTCTGGAGCCCTCTGTTTCAATTGCACAACCATTCTGTCTCTCGTGGTGATGTAGACATGCTTCCCAGGAAGAAATGGGTGACATTCACAAAGGAAAAAGGACAAGGAAAACGTCATTTGGGGGGGTGCTATGTGCACATTTATGTGACCCTCTGCCCTCCCCCCCCCCATGTTCTTGCCTACGGTGGTCAGAACTGAGCACTGGATATCCCACACCATCACTCTTTACTACTGGAGCCAAAGTCTCTTAAATACGAAGTACTCTTACCAGACTTTTCTGTTGTTCATGAGCTCCCTCGACTTGATCCCCTACAGGACTGAGGTTACAGGTGTGCGTGGTCACCACCATTCACGTGGTTCCTGAGTATCAAACTCAAATAGTCTCTTTGGCCTCCTCAGGCCCTCATGCTTGTGCAGAAAGTACTCTTAACTGCTGAGCCTTCTCTCCAACCCCAAGGAAGACTTTTATTTTTTAATTTTACTTTTCCTCAATTTTTTTAACATTTTCCATGATTATAAAAAATATCCGATGGTAATACCCTCCCTCCCCCCATTTTCCCCTTTGAAATTCCATTCTGCATCATATCCCCTCCCCATCTCAATCAGTCTCTCTTTTATTTTGATGTCATGATCTTTCCCTCCCCTTATGATGGTCTTGTGTAGGTAGTGTCAGGCACTATGAGGTCATGGATATCGAGGCCATTTTATGTCTGGGAACATGTTTTAAGGAGTCCTACCCTTCCTTTGGCTCTTACATTTTTTCTGCCACATCTTCCGCATTGGACCCTGAGCCTTGGAAGGTGTGATCGAGATGTTACTCGGTACTCTAGTCACTTATTTCCAGCACCATGATACCTTCTGAGTCATCCCAAGGTCACTGCCATCTGAAAAGAGAAGATTCTCTACCCAAAATGAGAGTAGCATTAATATAAGGGTATGGATATTAAGAGAAATGCTTACTGGGCAGTTTGATGAGCATAGTATATACACTTATCCAGATATCAGCAGATGTTACACCCCTAGGGCTCATGACTACCCCTGTTTTAAGTTTTCAGTATCAGGGATGTATTCCCCCCCCCCCATGGAGCGGGCCTCCAGTCCAATTGGAGGGCAATTGGTTTCCACCAAGATAGATATGCCACTATTGGACCCGTTGGCTCATTTGGCCTGGCTGACCAGTTAGGAAGACTTTTTTTTCTTGTAAAAAGAAAAACTGTAGAGAAGAAGGAATGTCGGATCACTGCAAACATGGAATTAGGAAGAGAAAAGCAGTGTTCGCTAGGTCTAGAGGGAATGATAAGAAGGTTTTAGCTGAAAAATAACACTGGAGAGAAGGAAGGAAAGGCATGTGGGAACTATGGAGGCCTGAATATGCACCACCGTGGGTGGCGCTGCCCAGCACTCTGCTTATGTAGCATGCCTCTTTCTTACTCAGCATCCCATGCTCTGTGCTCATTCATATTTGTACTTATGTCTTATCAATGAGGAAAGTGACTTCTGAAAGAAGCTGATAAGAGATCCTTCTTCTTCCTAGAAGCCATTTGGAAGACTTCAAATGGAGCAAGAAAGAAGTGAAGCAAGACATACCCAGAGAGATCAAAGCACTAGATATTCTGCTAGCTAGCGTTGTGCTCCTTTGATTACCCCACTCCTCTGTATTCATCAACCCACAATGACTTCTTGGTAATGAGCTTCAGCAATGGCAACCAAATGACTCATGGGAGTACATCAGTACCCACAACAAATGACACTGAGGCAGGGAAGGCTGGGTAAGGAAGGGAGGACTAGGAGTGCCACTGTAACCCATCTCTGTTTGTGTTTTGAATGAGGACGTCATTCACAGCATGCACAGCACTGTAACATCCAGTGTTCCTAACACAAGTGAGAATTTGTCCATTCGCAAACATGTGACATCGTATCTACAAGAAAGAATTCTGGTCTTTGAAAATCACTTATCATTGAAAAGGGGTAGAAGCATGTTGTTGCGACAATATTGTAGGACAGTTGAGAAATGGCCAAAAATGCATGTGTTTTATGACAGCTAGCATTTATTCACCACTGACATTCACCATGTGTCCATGGAGGTCCCGCCTCATGCAGTCTGCACTCAGAGACTCAAGGACCAAGCTGGTATCCCGGAGAGAAAAAAAAGGGGGAACATGGCCATGCAGAGACTCTTACAGCTTTATTTGGGAAGTATGGATGTGAGCTTTAAATTTATTCTAATACCTAGAATAAACCAACATCAGTCAGGGCAGCAGACAGATCGGTTGATCCCCAAATACATGCATTCTGCATGTGTGAACAGATTCAACCCACCATTAACCAACAAATGTCATGCTAAAAACTTGCACCTGCACTGAACATATACAGACTTTTGTCTTTTTTTTTTTTTTTTTGTCCCTAAATAATACAGTGATGATTTAAAGCCAGGCATGGTGGTATGAGCAAGTAATTGCAGTACTTGAAAGGCTAAAGCAGGAGGTTGGCAAGGGCCAGGGCAGTTTATGCTGTATAAAAAGACTCTGTCTTAAAGAGAAATAAATAAATAGAAAGTCTTTGCCTTGCAAATGATATGGGTGGATGAAGATAGGTTATATGCAAATACCAGGGCATGAGTAATTGCCAACTTGGGGCCGGGCTTCCCAAAAACAGTCCTTCATGAACACTGAGTGGTGACTGTATGATCCTTTCTTAGGGGTATGCCCTGATGAAAACAAAGAGAATATTTTGAACAGCAGTATGATCTATCACCATTAAACACTGAATTCAAACAAGATTTCTATTGGATAAAACTTACGAAAACTATCCCTGTCAGTTTTCAATGTATACAAGAAGTCTTTCTATTAATGAGCTACTAATCAACTAGTTGATTAAGCTACCCAGCTAACTTTTATGGAGTGTGTGCTATGTACCAAATATAATGACAGGCATTGGGTGTGGAAATTCAGGGATGTATAGGTTCTTCCTTAGAAAGCTTAGACACCTGTGATATTCATGCATTGCCTTGATCGTGTTTCAAAAGAATGAAGTAGTCAGCTTTGCTTCTCTCCACTAGAAAGACTTCTGAATGGTTTAAGCTCATTTCCAAACAACCATCTGTATAATCCTATGGGCACTGAAAGTAATCCAGAGGGATTATTCCTCAAACCATGCTGAGTTTCGTGGCTTCTCCCCTCCATGTTCAGATGCTGACTAGCAAACTTTGACCTTCTGTGCCGTCCACTGTGCACGAAATGACCTCTACTGAGCTTGGATCCTGTCTCTGAGTAAGTCTTTGCTCCAGATCAAGCACTGAATAAACTGCTTAAAGAAAAATTTAATTCAATCCTCTTGGGACTCTACTTTGTAGATATTTTTAATCCTATTGTATATCTATGATAACTGAAACTCATGAAGAAAAATAGATACCCAAACAGTAAGTGATTCAAGATTCAGATGGAATGCTGACATCAAAGTCCTCACACTAAACTACAGAGGAAAGTCTGTCATCTACACCTAAGCCTGAGGCCTCTGATATCTTCTCAGATTATGGGCCCTTTGCCTCCCCTAACTGCCATTCTAATGAGAAATTCATACCTCTTACATCAACCATTGGAAGATCTGGTATATGAATTAACACAGAAACAAGGGAAATAAAGTCAAAGCCAACGGAAGCAAGGAAAGATGGAGCAACTGGACTTTATCTTGTCTTGCTTGTATACATTAGAGAACTTCACAGCTATTTATTCAAACTATGGCCATAACAAATATATTCTCCCTCTCTCTGTGTGTCTCTGATTTCCTGAATCTTTAAGCTTATCCTATTGGTATTAGTTAGTAACTGGAGAGAGAGAAAGAGAGAGACGATAGAGAGATGGCCCGAGTTTAAACTCTTCAAAAGAAGAAATCTGGCTGACAGCCAATGCCAAGATCCCTGTCGGGTGCAGGCTGGTTTTCCTAGCTTGACATTCACAGCATAGGACCATGTGAACAAGATATAGCTACACCCATCTATGAACTGTGCATATCTACCTCCTGAGCTCGGCTGGCAGGTCTGGCAGAACTGTTAGTTCTCTGGTCAAAGAGCTTTGGAAGTGATAGACACCATAATAGGACAATTCTGGCCGTTCCTTTAGACACATTTGTCTTAAAGTTGCCATCAGTAGTGCACTCCAGAAGTTTGGAGTATGTTGTCTCCAGTAGGTGGCATTACTTTGGGAGGTCTGGGAAACTTCTGGAAGTGGAACATAGCTGGTAGAAGTAGGTCACTACAGGCAGATTTTTGAAGGCCGTAATTGGCCTATAGAACCTTGCTGGTTCTCTGCTTCCTGGTGCACTGGCATGTGAACAGCCTGAGCCACATGCTCTATCCACTATGACCTGAGCTGCTCTGCCATGCATCCCTTGCTGGGATGGACTGAGGCCCTCTGAAATGGTGAGCTGAAATTAATTGTTCCTTGTTTTGGTCAGGTACTGAAGCCATAATGATGTGACTGTGACTAATACAATTTCCTATTCTAAATCTTATTTGATCCATCTTGTGCATTCACTGCTTACTAAATCATAAGTACATTTAGGTAGAAAGTGGCTCCGTCTTCCCTCTACTCTCTTCTCATCCACTTTCTCTCTTCCCGTCCATATCTCAGAACTCAGAGTACAATGTAAAGTCTTGGCTCACATCTAATAAGCACGGGCTAATGAATCAGAAAAACCCATGGCCACCTGCTCCCTGAGTCTTCAGGGAAAATATGGCGGCTTGAGCTGAATCTGTGGTCATTCACTTTCCTATTAATTTCCCAGGCTTGTCTGTGGGTTGTGCTCTCTGCTCCACCCGGGGTGACACAATCATGACAGATGGCACTCACACGGCCAAACAGAATAAGGCTATAATTTTTCCTATGAAAGTCTTATAAATCACTCATACATTAAGGCAAGAATATTGTGATGCAAGAGAGATCAAAAGCTACTCCATAGAAATAAGCAGTTGAAATTTATGGATAAAGAGTTTAGATTCATAGATAAGTTGATCATAAATAAATATTTTATTTATAGAATTGGGTATAAATATATAGCATTAATGAAAATACCTTTGGTTTGCTATAAGATAAATATTGTTTTATCTGATGGAGGAATAAACAGACACCAGTAAAGAAATTTTTTTTAATTTACTTTTATTTTTTTATTTGAGAGAGAGAGAAAGAGAAGGACAGAAAGAGAGAAAGAGAGAGAGAATGGTCACATCAAGCCCTCTAGCCACTGCAAACAAACTCCAGATGCATGTTCCACCTTGTGCATCTGTCTTACATGGGTCCTGGGGAATCAAACCTAGGTCCTTAGACCAAGAGCCTTAACCGCTAAGCCATCTCTCCAGCCCACCAGTAAAGAAATTTTAAAGTATAAATACAAAACCATTTGAAAAATAAATGCAAACAAAGTCTCTCACTGAACCTGGAGCTCACTGCTTTAGGTTATATTAGCTAACCAATAAGCCCTGGCAATCCTCTTGTATCTGCCATTGTCGGTGCTGGAGTTACATGTGCACATGGTCACACTCAGGTTTTTACTTGAGTACTGGAGATTGAAGTCGAATGTCATGCTTTCACAGCACGCACTCTTGCACACTGAGCCATCTCCCCAGTCCTGAATGTGATGCTGTAACAATAGGAATGCAATGTCAGTCTTTAGTAAGTACTGGAAATCTGCTATCTTGTATAACGGGGAGTGCGTTATAATCTTTTATCAAAGCTTTTCTATGTTTATTACAAATCATGCTCATTCCTCATGCAACATACGGATGTCAAAAGACCACCAGTGACTATCTAATAGTGCCTAACTGTACTTAGCTCATAATCTCAGACTTTTTTAGTCAATAATTTCCATAAAGATTACTCAGTGAAATTATAGATTTTTCCATAAAGACCAGTAATAAAGCCAAAGATGCTCTGAAATGAAATCAGCCCTGGTTCTCGAGTCTGGCCTTTACGGGGATGCTTTCCTCAGTGACCGTCGCAGACATTGACACTGAAGTCTCAAAACTGCCAGTTTCCCAGGGAATCCCTTCAATTACTGAAAGCATTAATTATGAGACATCCTCCTTTATTCTAAAGTTTTCCTGCCTCTTTTATTTTCTCCCCCAAAGCACTCAAGGCTTAGATTCTATTTAAGCTGCTTCCTATCTCCTCACGACATAAACATGATCAAGTCAGGTGACTACTATACAAATTTTACTTACGAAGTTAACCTGACAATATTCAGGAAATAGACAATAAGATGTAAGCATTATATGGATTATAAATATGTTATACTTTAGAGCAGGGGATGGTGGCGCACACCTTTAATTCCAGCACTCGGGAGGCAGAGGTAGGAGGATCACCATGAGTTCAAGGCTACCCTGAGACTACACAGTGAGTTCCAGGTCAGCCTGGACTGTAGTGAGAGCCTACCTCGAAAAACCAAAACAAAATATAAAAAACAAATAAATAAATATATTATATATTATAAATATATTTTTCTACATTTAATCCATGTTCCAAGACAAGAGACTCAGTGCTCTCTAGTTCACTTTTAAGTTCTGGTGTCTAGAATCATTATCTCATTGGCTCTATTGGATTTATGGCAATTTGTAAATGTCTCCTGCAAGAAATGCTGCACAGTGACACGCAGGTGGCTGAAATGAGTGGAAAATAAAGTAGTAGGGTTTTGTCATTAACATGTGTGGTAGTCCATTATTGCATATATTGAGATGTAAGAATTTTATTATTACCAATGTCCAAAGAAAAGACTTAATGAACTATAGCATTTGAGAAATGTCTTTGGAAAGAGACTTTTTTTTTAAGTAACAAATGATCAAAAGAATAAATGAAGAAGAACATATCCTGAAGATTTATTTTCCATTAATTATGTAACTGATTGGGTATAAGAAGTGTCCTTTAAATCATCTAATCTTTCTCTTCATTAACTGAGGGAAAGCATGAATTATTACCTAAAATGAAATTTAAGTTTTATCTGTGCTTTGCTTTGGTTTTTATGGCAAGACAAGGCCTCCTGCCTTGGCCTCTCAAATTCTAATGTTATAAGTATATACCACCATGTTATCTGGGCCTAATTCATGACTTTATTTAACACTGGCTTTCCAGTGACATGAAGAACTTTAATGAGCCCTGAAAGTAACAAGCAGAAAAAGAAATGACCATCTTACTTGGTTATGATTATTATTGTTTTCATTACTGTTTGTCTTTATTCTAAAAAGGTAACTCTAAAACAAGTTACTTGTAACTTGTCAAAAGTGATAAACCCTTATGTTATATGTAAAATCACTATTAACCAGGTTGGACAGATGAGTTTATGAACTGTTTTTTCTCTGGGCAAAGGTAGACAGAAGTCGTCATTTTCTTTGTTAATCCTTCATGTTACCTTGATTTACATAGTTACATTTACATAGGTGAGGTAATTTTGAAATGATAAAAGGAAGGTGGTCATCCTGTGTCCTACTTCTGTTTGCTGTCTACCTCCAGAATATTGCTCTATTATTTTGCTTCTGCATATATAAAATCTAAAAAACCTTACGTATATATCCTTTATTTCTGGGACTATCATGCTGTTTAGAAGAAACACATTCAAAGATTTAAGGACCACACTATTCTTTTCTAACTGCCCACCTGAAGAAAGGGAAGGGGCTAGAGTCCTTAAAGAAATAAAGATGAGCCTTTGGAAGACAGGCTGTGGTTAGCAGGAACCAGCAGCGAAAAGTGGTTTTGTTTTGCATTTCTTTTGTTGGTTTCAGTGGATTTCATGCTAGCTCATTCTGAAAAAATTTTTATAAAAAAAGGGCTACGTTTCAAAATTCTTGGAATATGTCCAAAGAAGGAAAGAAAGCAGGTAAGTTGTTTGATGATAATAAATTTTATAAATGAACTATTACTTCCTGTGATTTTACAGCAAAATGTGTTGTGAGTTGGCTGGAACCACACTATGGAATAAAAAATAGTATGCAAAAGGGAGAATGCTGGAAACAGATTCAAGTGAAAAGTCTGAACAGAGCTCAGCGATTTCAGGAGCAATGGCTTCCTGTCATGAGTAACTGTCTTGAAATTTGCATGAGCACCAATGAAATTCATTTGGGGGACAAGGCCCAACGAGGCTCTGTTTTACAAAACACTTTATTCTGAATCCTTCCAACCAAGTACAAAAGGAAGATATAAGAATTTCAGAGCTTTTTTTTTTTTTTTTAAATGGGCCTTTTCCCCATCAAGGGGGCAAAAGTTTAACTCTACTGACACACCTATGACAAGTTTTATCCGGGAGTCTGGCAGGTCTCGCCTTTTGAGTGGCCCCAAGTCTCAGTCCTAAGGTGGTCATACAAAGAAGAAGTTAAGCATGTCTATGCTGGTCTCACAGAAGAAGCCCAGGAGCCCAGGAATCAGTCCCATGTCCTTGTTCCAAACTCCCTGCATACTGAGCTGCCTGATTCGTATTAGAAACCTCTGCATTCAATAAACAAAAAATAAGAACAGTAATGACCAAAGCGCTATTTGGAACATAAAATAAACTCAAGCACTGTTTCGCCCTGAATTCAATCAAGATTTTTATTATTAGTTAAACTCTCACTTAAGTTATTGGACTCAGCTTGCTTTTAATTTCACTGGCCTCAAGTTATTCAAAACAAAAGGACTGGCGTGTGTGTGTGTGTGTGTGTGTGTGTGTGTGTGTGTGTGTGTCTACATTCTTGACATTATCATCCTGAAAAAGGAGCAAGATCGGAAGAGAATGAGTGGGTTTTTGCGGGTTAAGGGGATGGGAGGACTTCTCTACATAAACAAGGTTTGGCTTGGAAGTCTGCTAAAAAATAAAATGTTAGAGCCGACCACAAGGTTGTAAATCCACCGGGCTGGAAAGAGGGAAAGAGAAACACTGCGAGTGTGTGTGTGTGTGTGTGTGTGTGTGTGTGTGTGTGTGTTAGATGAGAAACCAGCGCTGAGAGCACCAGGGAAGGGGCGGGGGTGGGGGGCGGTGGCTGGTGTGATTTGTTTGGGGTTGGGAGCCAATAGAAACCCCAGCCTGCGATAATATCCCCACGCCGCAGCGCCGGGAGGACTCAGAGCTGTCTCCGGCTCCTTCCACCACGGCCGGGACGCCGCGGGCGGCGCGCTCCGCCTCCAGCGCGCTCCTCCGGGCACCGTCGGCCGCGGGCTCCGCTCCCTCCCCGGCCGCTCTCTCCCTCCCTCCCTCCCTCCCTCCCTCCTTCCCTCCCTCCCTCCCGGAGCCGCTGCGCCCGGCCAGCACCCGGCACCCACCCCGCTGCGGACCGGGCCACCCAGAGAGAGAGAGAAAGAGAGAGAGGACAGGGGCAGGGAGACAGAAGGACGAGGCTTGCATCACGTCGTTGCAGGTACGCAGCGTGTCACGCCTGACCTGACACACGCAGGTTTCTGACTTCTCCCTGCACGAGGGGGCACCTCGTGTGAACAGAAGACGCCCCCCACCCCCCTCCCCAGTGACCGTCACCCGAGAGTCGGTCCAGCTGCCGCAAGGTTGAGGCACCTATATTGGATTCTGTGTGTAGGTGTGAAACGCAGACCTTTTAAACTTGACCCTGATCTCTTTCTTTTAAGTGACATCAGTTACCTGCATGTGGCCATGCGTGCACCTTTGGTGACCTCCATTATAGTGGAGACCCTCAGGAACGCGAGCATCCTCTGTGCGTTCAGAAGACAATCTTTGAACCCTCCCCACCTACCTATCCTGGTGAACTGCTCCCTAGAGCAGCGAAGCCACCATCGATGGGGGGGCATGGCTATGATTTCTGAAACCTAAGACCAAAGTGGACTAAGCCAGTGAGTGAGATGCTGTGGTTGGAGGATTGCGGGAGGAAAGGCAGAAGGGAGGTAGATGTTTAGGACGTGACTGACTGAGCACTCGCTATTGTTACCTTCTCTTATGAGGTAAAAACACATTTGTATTTTGCCCCCACCCTTACCCCATAGAATGAATTCCCAGCAACTTAGAAAGATAAATTGATCACAGCACTTACAAGGCTGCGACAGGGTTATCATGAGTTCAAGGTTGGCCTGCGCTACATTTTTTTTTTAACAGATCCTGTTTAAAGAAAATTATATGAATTGGAGAACTATGGAGTGAATATGAAATTTATAAAGAAATGTTGCTTTAGTTTTATTTGATCCTGAAATTGATAGATTTTTGTCTGTTTCTTTATTCCTTTGATTTTTGAGGTAGACGTTTTGTGGGAGGAAAACATAATTATTTTCCTAGGATTTCACCATATTTGATTCAGAATTTTGAGGATGGTTATGTAATTTTCCCCATGTTGGTTACTTATGATTAAATTAACATTGCTTAATCAGTTCAGTCTTCCGGGAAGAGCCAGGGAAAGTGAATGAAGGTTCAGATACAGGACTAGCCTGGCTCAGCTGCTCAGACACTGTAAAAAGTGCTCTTCGCTTGTAGCAGAGCCCGGCATATAGACTGGGGTCCCAGTTCAATCAGGCAGCAGGTGTAGGCACAGTCAAACACGGGATCTCAATGTCTCTCTTCTGGTTGAGTGCCTCGGAGCTCATATGCAAACCATTCATTGATAATTTACAGTCAGCTCCCCTCCCCTGCCAATGGTACCTGAGTTTCAAAGCCTTCCTTATCCCCAGACTTGTGCTTGGCCAAGCAAGATAAGGAAGTTATAAGAAAGGTATTCGCTTTGCATATCACCATGGAGAATTGATGTTGACCCATTTATTTTTATCAGATGAATGTGTTCTTTCGTCATTAAGAAGAATGCTTGCGTAGCTCTACCGCAGAGATATGAAAATGTCGCATTTTTGCCTGTTGACTAATGTGAATGAGTTAGCAAGGTATTTTCTGTTTCTCCTCCCCTTGCTTTCCCTTAAACCATGACAAAGAATAGATGTGCTAAGTGAATATTTAGGAGAGAGTATTTTAACTTTGTAGATGAATATTTTTCTCCATTTACATCACTGGGGATACTGTCAAATGTTCACTAGCCAAATAAATGTAAATCAGTGGACCCAACTCAGTTCTATTTGCAGTAACAAGTTTTGCTTAATATGGGCATCTGTCAATCTTCTGTAACCCACTTCCTTCTTGCCATTCAAACTGTCAGACTATGTTGGGCATGGTGGTGTCGACCGAATGGGTGAGAGACTGAATGTATCTGTTTTGTGTAGACTGAGGTGCTGATGGTTTTCCTAGGATTGCAGTTACAGGTACATTACACATTGTTTGCACTGTTATTTCTTTACACAGAGAGGTAATCAGATGCTTATTCTTTACAAATCTTAGTATGACCAGAGCTTTAGATTCCCTCAAGTTATTCGGCTTATAAAATACCCCTTCCTTGGCCCTTTTCAGATGCGAATGAATGCCTTCAAGCCTGAGTCTGTATCCCAGGGTCTTAGTGATAAGCAGAGGACTGGCCTGCCTGGGCCAAGGGCGGACAGGGAGAGATCACAACATATCAGACACAGCCCAGGTTAGACCAGGTCAAGTGCTGAGACAGCAGGAACACCAGGTTGTATGTTTGAACTCATTTGGTTACTTCAAGTTGCTAGGAGACTAGCAATGAGTTACTTCAACTAGGGAAAATGTACCCAGTGTTGATTAGGCTTATGACAAGTCTCCCAGAAGAACAACCTATAAGTGGAAGACATGCAGTATTAAATTTGACCTGTGGTGACCTACAGTGGTTTCTCTTCCCATCAAGTAATAGTACCCTTACATATATATATATATATATATATATATACACACATATATATATGTATGTATGTATATGTATATATATGCTATATAATCATGTACAAAACTATTTTTGATCCTATATTAAGCTAACGTGTGGTCCTCAGACCATTCGTTGCAACAATGACTCCCAACTTTGGCATATTTTCCACTGCCATCGTTTCTCTTAGGGAAGGCACCCTTGAGTGGCCAGCACATCCACAGGAGCAGCTCTTGGGGGAGCCCTTGGTGAGACCCAAAGCCCCAATAGTTAAGAGTATGGAGAAGGGGAAGGCTGAAGCAACAAAGATGTAGGCAGGTAGTGTGACCATGGGAATCTTTCAGTATAAATGCAAGAACCAAAGGAAAATGCATTCATTTCCTCTGATGAGCTTTGAAGATAAACTTTTGATGGGATGTCCTGAATATGCTCAACATACATGTCTGTGTGTTCACAAGTACATGACACCCAGGTGTGAGATTGAATGCTCATTTGGTGTGCTGACACTGACACTCCTGTACCCACAGGCCAGCAGGGGGCAGCATGCAAACTCTGAAAAAGTGATGCTGCTTGTCCATGAGGAGACTCTAGCCTCACTGACCAAAGACTGTCTCCAACTTCATGTACCCTCCTTCCTCTGGAAAGCAGACCCTGAGGTCTTAAAAAGGAATGCCCCGTCGAGAAGGCTCAGTTTCTAGTTTTGCTTCCAGAATTTGTGCAGTAAGGATAGCAAGCACCTGCTCCGTAGTGAACAGGCTTCCCTTTTCTTTTAGCTGGCTTTACTCATGACTGTGTTAGAGCAGTCTTTATCATTAGTCTGCCAGGAGATGGGTGTGAGGAAGAGAAAAACAAAACAGGGGTCAAGAAATAAAGAAAATTGTGGAGGTATTTTTTAGCATGGAGGTTTTTTTTTTTTTTTAACACGGAGTTATTTTAAGCATGCCTCAAAAGCAAATTCAAGGCTTCAGGAAATATTTTGTATAATCAGTGGGTCCTTCCAGATCCTAGTTTTCAAAAGAGGAGGTCTGGTATAGCTACTTTTAGTGATGCCCACAGTCTAAGACATGTGCTAAGAAAATAAGAATCACCCATCTACTCTTTGAAGGTCAGAGATGGTTAAACCTAGTCCATCCTAAATCTTGTCTAACACCAAGCTAACGGGACATTTCCTTCTGCTGTCACAACTTTCAAACATGACTCATGCTCAAGGTACAAGCCTTACGCATTCAAAGAAGAGAGCGTGAATCACTCTTAAAAGGTGTGACAGGCAGTAATGACTTCTGAGTGGTTCTAGCAGGATGGAGGTGTTCGCTTCAGCAGATGTTTCTCTGCTCTCTGCTCAGCTGTCACAGGACTCATGGCTGAATGTGAGGTCTCTAGGAGAAGGCTCACAGAGGGCCTACTGAAATCACCCTGGAGATCCCAGAGTGACAGCGCCCGGGGTGGGGGAGCTGCTATTCTGTTTGAGAAAGGAGAAAGCCAGAGGAAAATTGGGCTGGAATGGCATGCCCTGGGAAGAGAAAAGTCAAGATGGTTTTATGAAGAAAGAGCAGCGCTGAAGGTGGTGGATCCCAGGAAGCCTCCCACCAGGGTTCTGCAGCGTGTGCCTGAACACAGTCTTGAAAGTTCTCATATCTCATTTTCTCTGGGGCCACTGCACTCTTCTGGAGGTGTGGGTCCCCCCCCCCGAATTAAAGCAAAGAGCATTTTTCAAGGACAAATGAAAATTCCTTAGTATCTGAAAAGAATCCACTGCACTTCCGCTAACTTTCCAGAGCTGGGTATACCAGGATGCTGGGGAGGAAGCTTCTGTGGTGGCAAGAGGTCCATCCAGGATCTCCATGGAACCAAACCCAGTGATGCAGGAGGCAACTGTAGCAGAGGGGAGGGACTGAGCCCACATGCTGAGGGACAAGGGTGAGGTGGTGGTTTCTTTTTTTTTTTTTTTTTTTTTGAGTTTTGGTTTTTTGAGGTAGAGTCTTGCTCTAGCCCAGGATGACCTGGCCTTGAACTCATGGTGGTCCTCCTACCTCTTCCTCCCCAGAGCTGGGATTTAAAGGCCTGCGCCACCATGCTCAGCAAGTGTATCACGTCAGTTTTCTAAAAGAACCTTCATGACTGCTTTTCAGTTCTTATCCAGCTCGGTTCAGAGAGTTGGAGAAACCCCAGCTTCTGTCTCATTCTTTGGATTATTATACAATTAAAAAAAAAAGAAAACCCTTAGCACTGAAGGGAACAGGCATCTCTCTGAGCGCACTTAGCTGACCCAGCAGGAAAGCAGGGTAGGTTAGGGCAGAGGCTCTTGGCTGTGCTGTGACCCCACATAAGAAGAAATGCTTGTGGGCATGTCCCCCTAAGGATGTCAGTTCTGAGTTTCAAACGCAAGGGAGTTAAAAACAAAAGGAATGCATGACTTTGGGAATGTTGTCTAGAAGGGAGGTTTGCAAAGCACATGAGGCCAAGGACAAAAATCTTCTCAAATATGACTTGGGTGGCATGGATTAGTAGTAGTTCCAGGTTAAACAAGATTCTCTCCTACAACTTATTTAAATATTGACAGAGGAGGAAAGAGAAAACACTGGGCAGAAGGATATTGGACTCGCTCATATGAAATGTTAAGTTGCCCCTCTCTCTCTGCATTAAAATATTTCCAGCCTGGCTGAGGGAATCCAGCTTCATCCTCTACAAGAGACCTGCTGCTGCTCACTGCTTTCCTGCAATTGGAGCACAGACACCATCACATTACCAACTGTTCTCATGCAGTGATGGCATGAATGCTGTCATGTTTTCCAATTATAGTAGAAACACATTGTGAAAGATGAAACATGTGACAATGTCCTTGTAGTTTATAAGAATTGAGCAGCTCAGGGATGGAGAGATTGCTCAGTGGCTAAGGCACTTACCTGCAAAGCCTAAGGACCAGGTTCAATTCCCCACTAACCCACATAAAACCAGATGTACTAGGTGGTGATTACATCTAGAGTTTGTTTGCAGTGACTAGAAGCCCTGGCGTGCCTGTTTTCTCTCTACCTTCCCCTCTCTCTCTCTCTCTCTCTCTCTCTCTCTTTCTCTTTCTCTCTCTCTGTGTGTGTCTCAAATAAAGAAAATATTTTATAAGAATCAAGCAACTCTATGATATAATTTCTCTATGAATTGCCTTTGCTGAAACTCTAAATTTCCTTTAATTTTCAAGTGATCTTAATTTTTCCTTATTAACCATTTTAAATAATGTGATTCCTCAAACATTTGTTGAATGCAGACCATACACTAAGCTCAAATTGACACATTCACTCATGTCAGTCTTCACCACAGCTTTTCAGCTTTTAATAATAACCATGACATTGGACAACTACAAATATTCATTCAATTATACATTCATTTGTATAAGCATGCACTTAATAGATACCTATTAAGTCTTTTATCTGTGTAATAATAACAACAGAAATATGTGTATACATGTGTGTGATTTCAATCCTAGTTTAATATTGATTGAGTCAGATTCATATCAGTAGGAGCATATTAGTCATATGTGCACAGTCCATACGATATACTGGAAATTCATAAGGAAATACTCAGCCTCAAGCTTGCTACTTGAGTGCTACATATCTGTGTTAATTTTGACCTCTCTGTCAAAGCGATGTTTTGTGTCTAAGGGACCACATACTCTGCTCTGCCCAGAGACATCAGCTCTCACTCTTCCTTATGAAACGTACTGAGTGATGCCAAAATGTGAAACTTCTGATATTCATATTCAACCCAACAAAAAGTATGTGAAATATTTCATTTCTGTCGACTCATTATGAGTCTCACTTCTGTGAATGCTTGTGGGTCTCACTTCCTCCTAAACTTTTTGGAAGAAGCATACCAGAAACATTGGCTTGTTTCAGAGTCAAGTGGTAATTTATTGATCTCGAACTGAGTTATCGATTTATCATGAAAGACAAATAAGCATAAGAAACTCGGGCTGTTTCCAGTGTCGCACAGAAACTAGAAAGTCTACAACTTCACGTCTCCTGAGTTGACTTTTCCCAGCGTAGAGGTGGAAGTGGGCTCGACTTCATCCCGGCCCTGAGCATTAGTGCTGTTCTTCCACATGTGCAAGTGGCTGACTCGGGGGTGACTTTGATAAAGTTTACAGGTGCCATCTAGTCTCTACAAAAGTCTGAGCTGTTATTATTATCCCCAGTTTTACAGGCGTGATTTTTTTTAGACTCATAGTGATCTGAAAGTTACATAGCCAAGCAAGTTATAGAACTGGCTTCCAGCCCACCTCTTACACCCTTCCTATAATATGTCATGCCTTCTCTCATTTATTCATGACTATGTGTTGAGAAGACACTGAACAAAGCACCGCACCAGGTCATAGGGTAAGATGAGGAAGGGGCAAAGTATTCCAAGAGCTCAGTATCTTAATACTGATAGTGATGTTTGGTGGAAGTTATAACCATAGTACTCTGAAACCCACAGTGCTATTTTGCCTTACTGATAAGGCTATTGGACCATGTATCTATTCATGATGTCAGGTAGAATCATTTCTTCACCTTATTTCAGATATCACCCCTCCAGGTCAGTGTGACTCAAGTATTCCTGTATATTTCTTTGTACTATGCTTATGTCTTTCACTGAATTTTAAGGTCATCCTTGCGGGCAGAAGCTGTTTCACACTCTTCACTGTATTTCCCAGAACAGAAATTCTGTGTGATCTCTGTATCTGGTCTGAATCTACCAAAACCCAGCTACACCTCATTTAAAGCTAGAAATGGAGACTGTTTATCTGCTGGAGTATACAGGCTTCCAGTGCTTTGGAAGCACAAACACATCTATCAAAAGCTGACCCAGTGGCAAACTCAGTCCTCCACCCTGGGAATTTCTTTTTGCCTTACGCTTCTTAATCTCAACTGTTTAAAATCATTTTATTTATAAGAAAAACTCAAGCTATTCTAAAAAAAATCAATTCCCTTTGTAAAAATAGCTTACTGCATAAGCTTTCAAATGCTTAATCAACTATTTGGACAATTTCTTTTCCAAATGTAGGGGAAAAGTCATTAAGAGATGATGCCAGGGTGTTCATCTAAGTTGAGCCTTCATTCCCGTGGGACTTTTTTGGGCTGGTCATAATAATTTGGAACGTACACTTACTTTCTGGGCTCATTGTTTAGTTTAAAAATTAACGAATTCCTGCCCATGGAGAGGAAAGTATCGATGACTGAAAATTCTTCCAATGATGTCCTAGTTTGCAGTTGGAAGTTGGAAGGCAATTAGAGATAGGAGAGCTGGATCAGACCAGTTTACTCTCTGTATTTGTGATTATCAGAAGGTGAACGAATTGACGGATGGAAGAAAAAAATGTCCATAGAGAGGTCATCCATTGCTACTGAACTAGTGAACCCATTTAAGAAAATAAACTAATACAGATGAATATAAGAAAAACTACTTCTGACTTTACTCGGGTAATGGCTTGGAACAGAAATGCTTCCACAAGGGCTACAAGCTCAGGGTTTGCTTACCAGCAGAAGGCGTTATTATGAGGTAAGGCCGCACTGAAGGAGGGTCACCTGGACGGGCACATCTTGCCCTGTCTCTTCCCTTACTCCTGCTCTTTCTGCTTCCTGCCACACCATGGGAGCAGCTTTCCTGAACCGCATTTGGCGCCGGGGCTGTGGGGGGGGTGGTGGTTATGTCATCATGTTTCGCTTGCCTCAGGCCCACAGCAAATGAGACAGCTGACTGAAGACTGAGGCCAGAATAAGCTTGCGCTCCTTTAAGTTGCTTTCTCAGGTGTTCTGTCACAGCTGTGGAAAGGCGACAATTATGTTCAGTTTGAGTGCCATCTCAGGATGGGGTTAGGAAGCAGTTCATCCCACAAAGTATCCAAACACAAAACTCAAAAAGAGAATATTCAGACTGGAGAGGAGTCTTAGCAGTTAAGGCACTTGCCTGTGAAGCCTAAAGGACCCACATCTGACTCCCCAGATCCCACATAAACCAGATGCACAAGGTAGCACACGCGTCTGGAGTTTCATTGCAGTGGCTAGAGGTCCAAGTGCACCAATTCTTCCTCTCTCTCCGTGTCTCACTCTCACTCCCTCTCATAAAAAAGGAGTCCAGTCTGTTGGGCTTCCCTCAAAATATAAAATAAAAAAAGAGAGAATATTCATGAATGGTAAAGCAAGCAACCACGCCTGCTCGACTCAGTGGACATGCTGGCAGCGAGTAGATGGCATTATTGCTGGGGATTTGGCAGGTCCTGAAGATTTCTAGCGAGGTAGAGTGTTTTGCTGGAGACAGGCACTGAGAAGGAATGAATATCTCCTCACTAGCAGACACTGAGGAGCTGCTGTGATTCTCGCAAGAATCTGGCCTTTGCTTTGAAGGGTGTGTTTCCTGTGCTAGAAGGAAGAGTGGGACCGGGAGCAGGAGAGGGTTTGCTGAGCACTTACTATGTGCTCCAAGTATTTTAAAAATAATATTTCATCGTTATTACAACGTTTCTTGAAGTAAATTCTTGGGTTCATGTGTTACTAACAAAGAATGGGTTCCACAGAGATCCTATAAATTTTCTAGTTTCGCACAGCCTTGAAATATTCAGACTGAGGATGTAAGAACGCCACATAACATTTGCTTTTTATATTTTTGTCGCTACAAACCTCCAAATCAATGACATTTTCTCTGACGACTTTTGCTCTGTCTCCTCATCCTGACTTAGGTTTCATACTGGAAACAGCCATCAGAGTCCTGGCAAAAGCTATGCTGGGTGTATAATCAGACAGTCAAACACCAAGGCTAGTTGGGAAGGTTTGAAGTCAGAGGAAACTAAGTCCATTACTGTTGTTACTTAGTTTCAGTATTCGAACCATATAGTGAGGTATTAGGAATTAAATGCAATAGTGCTTTTAGCCTGGGAATAAAAATGAAATTATTATTATTGTTGTTGTTTTTATGTTGCAAGCTTTGTGTGTGTGTGTGTGTGTGTGTGTGTGTGTGTGTGTGTGTGTTATTTATTATTTGAGAGAGAGAAAGAATGCCAGCCACTGCAGACAAACTCCAGATGCATGCACCCCTCTTGTGCATCTGGCTTACTTGGGTCCTGGAAAGTCGAACCGGCAAACACCTTAACCACTAAGCCATCCCTCCAGCCTATGTTGCAAGCTTTTGATATTAGTGGGTTGAGGCTGCGATGCAAGGGTCATCAGAGTGGACATATGTAAAGGCCAGCTAAAAGAACGGTTCATTGTGTGTGTGAACACTGGGAGACGGAGTCAATCTGTAAACTGAGAGAAATTGGAGCATTTGTGTCTTAATTTTATCTTTGAAGTGGAAAGAATAATTATTGGGAGAAAAGGCTTATCATGCATTTCCCCCAGAATCGTGGGTTCACTCAACACGTATTCGTGGAAGAGCTTAGAGGTCACAGGGAAGGCCAAACGGGTATCAGCAATAAGGGACAGAGGCAAAAACTGAGCGCATCGGCCAGAATGTGCACAAAGCGGTGCCCTGAGGCCTGGAGAGGGAAGTGGCACTTCCGAGGGAGGCTCTGGGAATACGGTAAGGCTGGGCAGGTCACGCAGTGCCACCGCGCATGACCTCCTTTCTGCTCTCACCCCGTGTGGCGCATGTTGTAAGTTCCATGCGTGCTGCCTCCTAGTGTTCAGCTAAGGAAAGAACTCAGTTAGTCTCATCTCAGGGACATGAAGGTAACAGCACGGACATTGCCTGTGTCTCCGCATTGGTTCCCTGTAGAACTCACACTACAATCCCGGTTTCCCCATTCTTCATCTGTTCCTCTGTACACTGCTCCGTGCCCCTCACAAGCCCCCACCATCAGGCTGAGGCCAAATCAACAGCACATGAAGTGTTGCAAGACAGATTGCACAGAGGTCCAAGGGGCGGCCTACAGGAGGAATGCCAAGGCTAGGGAGAAATCGTTGTGCTTGAGGACGGTAGATTTCACAGGGTTTGTTATTGTGGTTGTTTAAATTGATTTTTTTTTTAAACTGTTCGCTGCTATGCCAAATCACATCCGAGCTTGGACACCCAGCGCCTGAAGTCCATTGAAATTGTCCCAGGCACATCTGGAAAGCCAGCGGCGCCTTCCGCTAAGCAGCACTGAGCACGGGGCCTTCTTGGCTTTCCAGGCACTGTGGTACATTCGGTTTACCAAAGTATTAGCAATAACTCTCTGCCTCCCTTCTGCTCAGACCAAAGGCTTTGTATGGAATTAGGGTGGATTAGCTCCATGATACACGTGCTCAGGTTTTATCCTCCTCCAAAACCGGCATCTCCTCCCATCCAAATGCCCCATTTGGACTGGTTTATTTGATCATGCTTAGCATGCCTTTAACCAGCAAATGTAACCTCTGGATAGGATTCAGGACAGAGTCTGTGTCAGTGTCTATCCAGAACGCCTCCCTCCCACCCGTTTCTCAGAGGAAGGTCACTCGCTGGAGAGAAGTAAACTGCTCTTCCTGCCAGGCAGGTTGGAGGAGTGTCCTGCCTACCTTCTCCCTGTTTTACTTCTGGAACCATATATGCTACAATTCACCAGGGGAAAGGCTCCCCAGTAAACATCAGACACATGCGTCAATGACTCTCTATTGGATGCCGAATTTGGATGAATAGGCTGGGTGGGTGGAGGGATGAGTGGTTAGGGAGATGGGTGAGTAGGTGGATGGGTGGGATATTGTAGAATTCCCTTATGGTGTCCCCAGAGGATTAGGAGAATCAACAGACACAAGGACTTTAGGCTGTGGAGCAAGTGTTGTCCCTTAAAGAGAGAAGCAGACATTTAAATGCAGAGCAGAGAGCAGCAGGAGGGAGGGCAAGGGCCCAGCAGTGTGTGTCTAGGGCAGAGCAGCCCTATTCCAGGCAGCTGGGGGTGTACTTGGCACCCTCCTCCAGCAGACTCTGCATGCTGCTGCCTCGGAGGAAATGGACCATGAGAAATAAAACTAACTCCTAATACAAAGTTTTATTTGTATCAAAGTCGAGAGCAAAGATTCTCTACTCTACTCTATTCTTGGAGTTGTATGAGCCGGCACTGCAGATGCCTGTTGTGCGAACAGGCACCATATGGATTTGTCCAGAGAAAAGAAAATAAGCCGCCGTTGTAAAAATACCTTTGGTTTTCATAAGGGTGATAGGCACCCACAAAGTTCTGTCAGGTGGCTTTGCTATAAGCGATTATTTCTGAACTAACAAAAAAAAAAAAAAAAAAAACCTCTTCTATTATAGTGATTGTACATTTTCCCAGATTATCATGGTAGCATGCAAAAATCCCACAACTTCAGAAATTCTAAAGATCAAAGGCAGAGAGGCCATTGAGGTCTTTACACACCACACACCAGAACAATGGCTTGGCTACCAGTCGTCTTTTTATGACAACACAAATGTGTACTTTTATAATTACCAAAATGCACTGTGAAAATTGATATGCATTCCTAATGCTTGCATTAGATATTCCTCTTGTTTCTTGGTGGCAGTAAGATTCAGATCGTCTCCATATGATAAAAACACTGGATCCGTTAAGGCCTGAAGCTCTTTAGTCAGTATTATTGGTATTGAACTGAGTTTTCCAATGACAGCCAGAGCTATCAAATAAGTCCAAAATATTTCCTGGGGTGGCTTCTGAATCTGTGGAGTGCCGCTCTTGACACAGACTCGGTAATCTTACTAAAGGCAAGAAAGGATTTCTTCCGTCTGCGTCACCCCCTCAGTAGCTGGCATAAGTGATAGTCTTGAACAAATTTGAGGGGGTACATTTTAAAAAAAGCAATCAGCATGCATATTTGAAAGAAAGGATCCCAGTTCAGCCTAACAAAATACTGATGAGGCCAGCACACAGGCTATCGGCTTAGAACGCAAGTCTTTCTCATCAATGGTTTGCACCCATCATTACTGAGTGTACAGTGGGCCAGGCATAGAATATAAAAAGACAAACATCTGCCTCCTTCCTTCCAGCAGCTCCCCATCCACTTGGAAACCAAACATGCTAACAAACCTCAACAACACTCACTAGTGTGGGCAAGGGCCAGAGACTTAGCGAAGTGGGAGAATGCTTGCCTAGAATATGTGAAGTCCTAGGTTCGATCCCCAGCTCTACTAACGTGAACTGAAACGAGATCAAGTTGGCTGTGGTGTTACGTGTCCGTCATCCTAGCACTTGGGAGGCCAAGGCAGGAGGAAAGCAAGGTTCAGGCCATCCGGAGCTAAGCAGCACAACTCTGTCTCAAAAACCAAGCAAGCACAAAATATCACCGCTGCTAAGGACAAACTGGTGTTGGGAACCGTTGAGCACAGTGGTGGGAAGAGAAAGGCAAGGAGAGTTCGCACTACTGGCTTGGCTTAGCAGGGATGAGCCATGCAGGGGGGTTATGGAGAGCTTGTTTTCCCCGGCAGTTCACAGCTCTCACACGTCATCTCTTCATCAGTCTACTTGGCTGTTGTCACCACAGAGCGGCTTTGCAACCCAGTCCTTTCCTCGGTCCTTGAAGTTCCACTGCTGATCTGCAGTCCTGCGCCCCAGCAGTCACTGTTGGCAGCCCTGGCTCTATAAGTTCTGGCTTCTGTGATTTGTTGCATAGCGGTCTCAGTCTTAGATTATTTTATTATGCTTGAAATGTTATAACCAAAATGATTAAAACAAAAATTTTTCAAGCAAGTCACGTACAGGTGAGCTCTTTGGAAAAACATGATCTGAGACTGTCTGTGCACACCACAGTGCAGGTGCCATGCTCCAAGTTCCTGGTTTCATACTTGGCACAGACTGACTTTTCCTTCATGAGGAAGAGGGCCTGAGCAGTGTGGCTTCCAGTCTGTACTCACTGGAAACGCCAGGCATGACACAGGATGGGGAACGGGACTGCCCAGAGGTCAGGTCGCTTTCTCCTTTTCTTCCTCTCCCCCCGCCCATATGTACAGAGAGATAACCAAATGTTTGTTTTTCTACCACAGTGCACATTGAGGTACATCTACGTGACTAATGGCAACTGAATTGAAATGCTATTTCATAACAGCACCTTACCTAGTGGCTCTAAACTGTGCCTAACAGCCCTGAGAGCACATTAAAAACAGACCAGTCACCTTGTTAAACCAGGCTAGTGCACACACAAGTGACCTTTAGTAAGTAGCAGTTAGGACAGTGGAGGTTAATTGATCCCTCCATAACCCTACATTTCTTTATTTCCCTTAAATGAACACAATGGGCCTCTCAAATATTGACTGCGTTTTTCCACGTGACAAATACTATATGGAATGATTCACTAGACTCAGGATTCTACCTCATATTTCAAGAAAGAGGGTGCCTATCTCCCAAATGAAGTCAGAGTACCACAGATGGGACAGCAACACCATTGAGAATATTAAGCCCCTTTGAGAGTAGAATGGCATGGGAGTAACCACTGCTGTGGCAGTCACAACTGATTTAGTGTTTACCATGGCAGGAGGTAGGATAAATCTTTGAAGTGTATTTAAGCCCAAGAACAAAGCAGTGTTATCCTGTTCTTCAGAAGTCAGAGTATCAAGTTATTTCCCCTTCAGCAAAGTTAGGCCTGATGTCTGTCCACCACAAAGCTTGACCTTCATGCCAGACTCTAACTTGGGTTCATTACTAAGTGTTGTACAAACACAATCTCATTTACCTTCCAAAGCAAATCAAAGAATAAGCATGATTATCGGAATATGCAGTATGATATGAATGACAGTCTAAAGCCACACTGCCAGTACTGAGGAGCCAGAACTGAGACCCAGCTCATCTACATTCCAAAGAGCATGCCTTCCATCCACACGGTATGCCAGGTCGTGTGCGTCATTTAACAGACACAGAATCATCATGTTGACTTGTGTATATGCACTGAGAACCTACTATGTGCCTGGAGGAGGGGAAGATTACTCACAGTCCAGGGAGAGAAGATACAGAAATGATGTACATTAGTAACAACAGTAACCAATTTTCACTGAGAACTTTTATGCATGACACACACACACTTCTAGGGTTGTGCATCATCTGGTTTATTTTTTCTTTTTCTTTTTTTTTTTTTAGCAAGCCCAACAAACTTGCCTTCTTTTATGAGAGAGAGCAAGAAAGAGAGAGAGAGAGAGAGAGGGAGAGAGAGAGAGGGAGAGAGAGAGAGAGATGGGTATGCCAGGACCTCCATCCACTGTAATCAAACTCCAGGTGCATGTGCCATCTCGTGACCACCTGTGACCTTATGTGTGCATTACCTTGTGCGTCTGGCTTATGTGAGATCTGGGGAATTGAACATAGGTCCTTAGGTTTGGCAGGCAAGCACCTTAACTGCTAAGCCATCTCTCCAGCCTCCATCATCTTATTTCATTTTTACCTACTCCCAAGATTGAAAATACTGAAACTCAGCAAGGTGGACTTGCTGAGGACGTCCCAGCACATAAGTGGTGGCAGCAGGATTCAGACCTCAACGCATTTTCTAAGGCTGGGCTCATACCACCACGCCTTAGTGCTTCTCTATATGGGACACAAGACACATGTCATAGGAGAGAGAGGTCAATGTGAGTGACTACAGCAAAGCCCATTTTTCCTTTCCAGTTATGCACAGGTAACACAAGAGAACAGAAGGCTTCCTGTTAGAGGTGACAGTTGAGATGGGCCTGAAGGATACTCAGAATTTCATCAGAGAACATTGCTGAATGGACACATGAAAGCATTATCAAGCTCCCCATCTCGGTGCATGGGCCAGAAGAGTGTACCTCTCCCTACAACACCAGTATGTAAGGGGCTGTCATAGAACTGTGTACCACCTGTCTGCAGTGGCAAGCAGGAGACAGCCAATGTTGATAACATTTTTGAGGCACACTAGTAGACTTTTGCAGAGCTGTGCCTAGGACGTAGTTTGTCTTTTGGACTCTCCATGTTAAATGTTTACTCAAAGGATGCATCAAGCAAGATGTGACAAATCCTATTTTTCAGACATAAAACAATGAATTCCACCTAGGGGAATTTTAAAGATAGCTTAAAAGGGACCATTTTAAAATTTAAAGTTTTAAAGCTTAAATGTTATTATGTAAATGTCTTCAAGATGCAATGCTTACTTTCTTGAAATGGTCAAAAGACTGCCATTAGGATATTATCCCATGACCGCCACATTAAAAACAGTCATGATGTCATATTATCATGTGAAATGACATTGTAAATCACTTCTTTATTTCTTATACACATTACGAGGTGTGTAAGTCATAGTTCTTTCCAGGAATTTAGCTTTACAAAGCATCTAAAGTTAGACGTGGTGGCACATGCCTGTGGTCCTAGCACTTGGGAAGCTCATGCAGAGGGTCATGATTTTGAAGACAGTCTGGCCTACATAGGAAGACCATGGCTCACAGAAAACAGAAACAAGTAAATAAATCCATCTCTAATCAATCCTACATAACTTTACACATTGTTGGGTCATTTAAGGATATTTTTTATACCAGTGTCAGGATGGAGTGTCTCTCAGCTTTAGCCTCAGTCTGTGTAGCTCTCCTAGCTGTGACTCGTAGTGCAGTCTCCAGTCACTGATGTTTATATCCTTTGGGGACAAGACTATAAAATTTTATAGCCAGTTGTAGAACCTCAGCCTGAACAAAACCTATGCAAGCATTTTAAATATGAACTTCATCTATGGTAGAATTAGGAATCATTTGCTTTCTATCCAGAGCATCATAACTAGTGCCTTACTTAGCGTGGAATCAGGAAAGCAAGTTTCCAGGGAAGGTTCTGGGCCTGCTAGTTTGGCTACTGGAGCTGTTTCAAATGCTGCTGGATGACCTCCAAAGGCCCTTTGAACTTAAAACAATGGCAGAAACCCTCCCTTGCTTTTCAGCAAATCATGGCTTCTGACCAGTCTTGAGCAACCCAATTCATGGCCATCAAAAAAAAAATCAAAAAAAGAACATCACATTTCCAGATCATTAGGAAATTTACCAAGCCTAGCACGTAGTTGAAATAATGGCCAGAAAATGTTGGAAGTAGAAGATGTGAGAAAGAAGGAACGAAGGAACCAAGAGGAAATTCCACCTAAAAATGATGCAACAGGCACGAGTGAGAGAAGCACGCTGAAGGTAGAAGACACTCGGTACCCGCACATGGACCGATGTACTTGAGTCCTCTGCCCCAGCCTCTATTGTCAAGGGCTCAATAACTTGTTTAAGTATATCTCTAAGCATTGTAATATCTTTCTAGCTTTCTAATACCTTAATACTATTTCATCCAGTTCTGAGCCCTTGTTTGTACGGGTCACTAAGACAAGCAACGGGAGGGTACTGACCATGTGATCCACACTCTCACAGAGCCAGGGACAGGGACAGAGGTGAAAAATTAAACATGTCAGTAATGAGGAAGTAACTTTGTTACTTTGTAGAAAATAGCGTAGATGGCCAGAGAAATTTCCTTTGAACCAATACTAGTGAAGAAGCCAGCAGCCTGGCCTGTCACCTCACACACTTGGTAGACACAGGCGGGAGGATGACAAGTTCAAGACCAGAACGGGAGACACAGGGAAATCCAGGATTGCCAGGGTTTCCCAGAAAGACATAGTCTCAAAAGCAAGAAAAATGGCTATGCATATGCCAATGGAGAACATCCACTGAAAGAAATGTATCTTGGGCAGGGGGGATGTTTCAGCAGGGCAGAGCTCTGGCCATGCAGCCACGAGGACCTGAGAGAGCCTGATTCACTCTGAGTTTGGTTATGTAAGTGGTTGAGCTGGAGATCACTGGGGCTCATTGGTCTGCTAGTCTGACCAAACACAGCAGCTCTGGGTCAGTGAGAGACTCTGTGGATGAGTGATAGAAAGAGATCACCTGGAACTCTCCTCTGGCTTCCACGTGGAGTGCTCACATTTAAACACACACACACACACACACATACACACACCACCCACACATGCCACACCACCTGTACTGCACACAAAACAAAATTCAAATGTCCACAAGAAAGAAAAGAAATATGTCTTCTGAAGAATGTTCTTAAGATGTGAGTCCAATCAGCACACTTTTCTGCTCACAGGTTACTGTTCACTAAATCAAATGAAAACTCAGGCATCGAAGGGACATGTCTGTGCATCTAACTGTACTGCACATCTCTTGTACCTCTGACTAGACCCTGGGAACCCATCACCCCCGCACTTGAGCATGCATTGCTTTTCTCTGTTCATGCTGCTCCTTTCTTCTCCTCCCCCACTCGACATCCGCCTGTTGAAATCCTACCCATCTTTCCAGAGCCAGCTTAAAGGCCACCTGTTCCAGCAAGCCTTCCCTTCTCCCTCTGCCAGAATTTATCTTTCCTTCCTCTGCCCTCCCAAAGGACTTTGCACCTCTCCTAGAATGCTTACTACACTCTGCCCTGCACCATGCCTATTTATGCACATACTCTCCCAACCAGTACAGCCTCCTAAAGGTCAGCTGAACAGCAATTACAAGCTTCTGATCCCAGGCAGTACCTCAGAGAGACAGCTCACCTCAGGTGAGCCAGAGAAGGTAGAAAGAGATGCTGAGAAATGGCCTTAAAGAGATGGAAAGCTGGAGAGTAGCATCAAGAATGCAATGTAGGGGCCCAGAGAGATGGCTTAGTGGTTAAGGCACTTGTATGTGAAGCCTAAAGACCCAGGTTCAACTCCCCAGAACCCACATAATCCAGATGCACAAGGTGGTGCATGCATCTGGAGTTTTTGCAGTGCCTAGAAGCCCTGACATGCCCATTCTCTCACCCCATCCCACCCCTCCCCTCATTCTCTCTCCAAATAAATATAAATAAATAAATAATTTTTTTTAAAAAAAGAATTCAGTATAGGTCTTAAATAAGTAACTGCAATGCAAAAAAATATTCAGATTTGTTTTGACTCTTTCAAGAAAGAAACCACAAGCACACAAACTGTATTACAATACACTTTCACAGTGCTTGATTTTGTTGCTCCTGCTACTCTCTTACAGTGGTTATATCGTAAGTATGTATGCATGGGGAAGAATACAACATGTACAGAGTTAGTACCCTCTGAGGCATCAAGTGGGGAATGCACCCATCCCCAGAAGATGATGAAAAACTGCTGCGCTCTGCATTTTAGTTTAGGGGCCTCGTCAGTGTGTGGCGCCATCTCCTGGAGGAGGTTCTCGGGCTAGCCACGAGAGGAACACTAATGTTCAAGCCTCCTCTTCCTCAGTAATGTCTCCTGGGACCTGGCAGGTCCTTGTTGAACTGATGGATCTTGGGTTTCCTGGGTATTTGCTGTCATCTGTAAAAATCAGGTCCTTCAACTGAGTGAAAGCATTATGGAATAAAACTTATCAAAGCGGAAAATGAGAGGCTGCGGAGAGCTCAACACTAATAGCCTGCCCTCAAAGGCTCAGGAAACATTGAGGAAGAGGGGCCAGGAAGATTGTAAGAGCCCCCAGATGGGAAGCAGTATCCTGAGGCATTGTCCTCCTGACCCACAAAGACTGAATGGTGCAATCATGGCTCCCACAAGGAATACTCATAACCCCACTGAGGCGGGTCCTCCATGTAGTGGAGCAGGGAAGAGGGAACATAAGAGAATAACCTGATGGGAAGATGACTAGCTGCAACATGTCCATGCAGTACAGTTCACAAGCAATCAATTAAAACATTAAAATACTAAAGTGTAAGACCTTCAGTCCTACTCACTTGGAAGCTGAGACAGAAAGGTTGCACGTTTAAGGCCTTCCTGGGCCACAGAGTGAGCTCAAGGCCAGCTTGGTCTACTTAGTAGACATGTGACTCAAAATGGAAAAAAAAAAAATGATGGAAAGAAAGCTTGTAGGTGAAGTATTAGCCATATAATAAACTAGAACAAAATGGAATAAAATAAAATAAAATTATAAAAATTATCTGGGTGTGGTGGTGCACACCTTTAGTCCCAGCACTTGGGAGGCACAGGTAGGAGGATCGCCCAGAGTTCAAGGCCACCCTGAGAATACAGAGTGAATTCCAAGTCAACCTGAGCTGGAGTGAGACTCTACCTTGAAAAACCAAAATAAATAAATAAATAAATATAAAAATACAATAAAATTCTAAAAATTAAAAAAAATAATAGTTTAGACTTCTTTATTCATTTCACATTTCAGATTCATTTTGGCTCATTTTCACTTCTGACACATTAGTGTCATTTTGTATCAGTCAGAAAACATAGGTAGCAATACTGGGTCTACTTCTAATACTGCTAATTCCCTGCATGCTCTTGCATCAAAAAAAAAAAATCCTTAAACTTAAAAAATGATATTTTTTCCATGCAAAAGAGCACTGATTTCTTATGAATATGTATTGAAGCGAGGAAAGGACAGTCATGCACTGCATGAAGATGAGATGTTTCTGAGAAATGCATTGTGGGGCTATCTTGTCACTGGGCAAGGATTACAGTGCACTCACCCAGCCGCCGGGCATGGGATTCCGATGCAATCAGGAGAGATAAGACAAATCTAAAATGTCCACAAACATCCACATGCTGTTTTACAGTAGCTTTTCTTTTTCTTTTTTTTTATTAAATAAGTAGGAGTACTCACTAAAATAATGATTAAAAGTAGTACCATATAGCAAATACATATATATATATATATATATATATATATATATATATATATCCACTTTCTGTCATGATCAAGTTTTTTGCATTGCATGTGTATGTGTTATATTTTAACACACGTGGCAACACAGTGGCCTTGTTTATACCAGCATCACCACAAACACAAGTAATATGATCCACTAGTACAGTATTACAACAACGCTGTCACGAGGCAGGAGGAACTTTTCAGCCTCCTTACACCTTATGGGACTGCCGTGTACGTGTGGACTGTCGTGTAGTGTACCCCAATATTGTGATGTTGCTCATGACTGGAAGTCTGTACTCCAGTTTGTTGACCAGTTGAATTTCCCACAATCTCTTTGCAACGATGGCCTCAGGCCACACTTTCACAACCTCTGCTATCAAAGCGACCATAGCAGGTGCTATAGAGTTTGAGCATCCCCAAACGTATACACTGAATTCAAATGCAAGCACTGTGGTGGGAAGTACAAGAAATAATGGCAGGGGAAGGAAGAGGGAAAATGCAAAACAGGGGGAAATTGTCAGTAACAGGTATATTTAAAGCCAGCAGTCACAGTGGGCAGATGGCTGTTAATCCAGTGAGACCACACTGAAAAAGAGCACAAAATACAATTATCCTTTCTTAGAGGTGAGATAGAGTAATTGATCCCCCCCACACACCTGTCAGTCAGTGTTTGAGTAATGCCCCTGGGAGGACTTGGACTCTCAGCTCCTTGCAGCTCCTTGTGCATTTCAGTATGGTGAATTCCAGATGGCCATTGGACAGTAGTCTTCCAAGAAACAGGAAGGTGATCCTGCGGTGCTAAGCTAGGATGCTCAAAAATGGTAAAGAGATGAAAGGAATGTGGTAGAGTGCTGACAACTTCCACTTCACTAGATCTACATATCTGACCAGAGATGGCTGACAGACCATAAACTACCTGAGTGAGTTCAAAATCAAACATTGGCAGAATCCTTATTGTAATGAGAAAAAAAATTAAGCATTTTTTCAGTCTACCTGGACATATAGAATGACATTAAAAATAATAGATTTCAACCTAATCAAATAAAACCATTAATTACATTATATCTGCACACAACATAAGGTAGCTAAGAAGAACAATGTAGCCACATAGAAAATTTCATGAAAGGGAAAACACAACTTACAATTTTTTTGGAATAAAAACCATATGTATATCAATATGTATAAAAGTCTTTTTGGAAATCTTTATATAATATAAAATTTATAAAGAGCTAGCTTTGGGTGGTAGATTTTTCCGTGATTTTAATTTTCTGTAGATCTATGTTTCAGAATAGGAAAGGCAGAATCAAGACTGGAGAGTAGGGTGAATCAAACAATCCTAGTAAGAGAGGGCGCATTCAACTTGATACAGAAAATTCTGTAACATATGCCAAATATATTTTCAAACACCCTCTACTGTTTGCTTTTGTGCTTGATGCATGTTAAGTCCTCATTTTCGTCTTGTCGTGGTCTCCAGCGTTCTCAGGTTAGCTCACTTCCAGTGCAGTAGAAGGCCGGTTTTTGTGAGGTGCTAGAGATTGAGCCTAAGGCTTTGCACATCCATGGCAAACACTTCACCAAAGAGCCATCTCACCAGCCTTCGTTATGCTTTTTTTTCATATTCAAACAGTGTCTCACTAAATTTCCCAGGCTTCCCTTAAACTTACTCTCTGTAGTCCAAGCTGGCCTTGAACTTGTGATCCTATGGTTTTAGCCTCCTGCAGAGCTGATATTATCTGCATGCACTACTAGGCCCAGCTAACTATCCTGAATCATGTAGTTTCTGTGCTAAAGATATCTTCAAGTAGACATCGTGTAGAGAACTGAAATCATGCTTTTGAACTTGATTCTGTAAGAGCCATCTTATTGATAGCAACATGAACACCTTTCAACTGTCCCCAAAGGAAGCAGCAGAAGTCTGAGAGTGAGCCCTGACTGATCCTGGTTCTGTAATCTGTCTGTGTAACCAGCCTGAATAGAGTGTGGCTCTCTGCTGTTTTCTTTGGAGGCTGGGAGCCTGCTTCACTGCTCCTCTCCCCCATCAGCTTCCATCCTTACATTCCAGTGTCGGTTACCAGGCACTTTCCCTGAGAATAAACTTCACCCTGGATAAGTTTCTGCACTTGGAGAACCCACTAAACCCAGGAGAGGCCTTCGTGAGAGAGTGCTGTTGCCTTAAGGTCACTTAACAAGCAGTCTGTCTGGAGATCTATTTGTCCTTCACGGAGAAGGGAGTCAGCCTCCATTCCTACTAAGCAGTGATCAGGAGAAAGTCAAATTAGATTAATTACCTAGAATAAAAATGGACTTGTACTTTTGCTAGTAATGGATTTCTAGTCCAGGCAGCCTTGCACGTATTAATAGCACCCTAGTCTTGGCAGATGGTGGTCATAAGTGAGCAAGTAACTCTATCCTCTGGGGATGATTTTGTTCTGTCACTGCAGAACAAATCTTTGTCTTTGTCTTCATGCTATGTTGAGGCCAGGAAATTTTTTCTTTCATTCCATTTCTGAAACCTAACTGTCTCTAGAATAAGTCATAGGAAGGGCTTTTCTGCTGTAATTGTGTGTGGGTTTTGTTTGCTTTTTCTTTCCTTTTTAAAATGTAAGTTCTGAATTAAATATAGTAAAACTCCTTTAAATTCTGAGGTCTCTCATGGGAAAACCATTCTGAGGAGGAGTATTAGATGTGAATTCCTTTTAAATGGAGCCTCCTCTCCCCTGGTTCTCAGCTCTGGGTTCTGTAGACCGGTCTTGCCTGGGGGCGAGGTAGGTGATTGTGTACTCATTGCGAATTTCTGAAGGCATCCTTCCCTAGCTAAACACGTTGTTTCTTTAATCCTGAGGCCATAGTTTCTCATATCTACCCAGACAGAAACAGAAGTGTTTCATGGATTTAATACCAATTATTTGTGCTAAGATTTTAACCCTGTCGTCACAGCTGAGCTGCAGACTATATAGTCACGGGTGAGAAATGAAAAGCGATCATCACGGTGCCCTGGGCTGCCAGGACCCTGAAAGAGTGTGACTTCCTAACCTCGCCTCTCTGCACACCTCCCTTGCTTCATCTTCTCCTCACCCTGACATGAAAGCTAGGCTTAAAGAACATTTTCAAGCGTCTTCATGGTCCAGTTTGCCTCTCACTATCCACTTAGGACATGAAGCAAATTCAGTGTGCCTCTCCCAGGTTGATAAGGAAACTGAATTCTTACAGGAAGATCTTGTAGCTAACAGAAATACTGGAGCGCAGTTGGAAATGGGACAGCACAGCTCTGAAGGATACAAGGCAGAGGGCACCTTCACAAGTAGATGTGACAGAAGCAAGTGCAGATGCGTAAGGTAAAGTGAGAAAGTAAGAGAAGTGACTCCGAAGCCAGAATTTACAAACAGGGTATTTTGTCAACAAGTTTCAGAAGACGATACAAGTCCTGATGGATGACTGTGGTACTGCCTTTTAAAAAATCCCTAACATTAGGCACATAGTGACATCAAATCCAGGCTAAGCTGGTAGTGTAACTTGATTAGACAGAGACATTGATAATCTGTGATCACGTTTTCACATTTTAAAATTTGTTCATTTTTGCACATGTGTGAACGTGTGGCATGAGTATATGCATGTGGGTATCGGTACACATTGCATGTTGAGGCCAAAGGACAACCTCAGATGCTGTCATCAGAAACACTACCCATCTCTTTTTGAGGCAGGATCTCTTGTTGGCCTGCACTTCACCAATTAGCCTAGACTAGTTGGCCAGTGAGCTCCAAGGAGCCCCTGTCGCCAATTTGCCAATATTGGGATTACAAATGCATGCCACCACACCCAGCATTTTATGTGGGTACTGGGGATCGAACTTAGTTCCTCATGCTTGTGTGACAAGTACTTTACCAATTGAACTGCTCCCCACAGCTCATTTAATTTTTTTTTTATCTTTTCCCAAAATAATGACTGCACTTTATGTGGTTGAATAATTCTGTTGTTTATCCAGGTTGAATGCATTCACATCCATTTTTGGTACGCTTCTCTCTTCCAGGAGATTAATTTATGCTATGCTGGATAAACAACATTTTTTTGCAATTAAGGATTATTTTCCAAAGTATCACATTCCAGAAATGTGTACTTTCAAATGGTGATTCAATGTAATTATAGCTGACACGGTAACAAGCAGGTAGATACAGGAAATGATGTCTTTAGGATTCACTCAAGCAAGCTGAAATCCTCAAATCTTATATAGGGAAACTGTCGCCACCATGAAAATTAGAAGGCATGGTAATGAGGGAAAGAGAATGTAAGAAGTTCTCATGGAGCAAATTCACAATTCAAAAAACAATGTCAATAGAATCCAGAAGTAGATTTTTCTAGGTTTTATTTGTCCTTTGGAATCTGAAAGCTAAATACTTTTTTTTCAGAAAAAAAAAATAGTTGTCCCTTGGATCAAAGAGGAGAAAAATATACAACAGATTTCTTAAGAAAATTTTATTCAAGTCAGAACAAAATAAAAATCCATTACTTTTCGCTGTTACAATGATCTGTAGTAGTGATCCTCAGAATGTGAGTCTGTGATCTGAACACTGCTTAGAAAGGCAAGTGCAGCTGGGGCTGAGAGCATAGGGCTGTATTCCCAACTACTTGGAGGCTACAGCCGAAGGAGGCAAAGTTCAAAGCCAGCTTGGGCTACAGAGTGAGTTCAAAGCCAGTCTGAGCACCTTACCAGAAACCTTGTTTCTAAATAAAAAGTGAAAAGAAGGCTTAGCAGAAGATTGCTTGCTTACCACATGTAAAGTGCCATGTTGAAGACCACTTTACTAAAAAACATAAATAAATAAAAAGAAGAAAAGAATAAAGAAGATAAGAAGAAAGGTGAATGTGGATGCAGCTGAATACCACCCACTTGTGATCCTATCTACTGGGGGCTGAGGCAGGAGGGTCACTTGAGACTAGAATTTGAGGTCAGTTTGAGCTAGTTAGTGAGACCTAAGATTTGCTCATTAGCACTGAAAACAAACACAAAACCAAGAACAAAAGGGCAAATCACTTGGATGAAGACCCTTTTGGAATCAGACATCCACCACAGAGGTTGGAGCTTGGGGATGTGTTTTGTAATGGCTCTTCAGGTGTGAGAACCAGAGCATTACCGGCTCTGAAGGTCAAGTATTTGAGAATTAACATTATTGACATTAATCCAGCTGTCCCCTCAGTATCCATGGAAGATCAGTTCCAGGAAATTCCATGATAGGAAAATCTCTTAGGTCAAAAAAACAAATAGTATTTGCAAAACAACATACACAATTCTCTCATATATTTATCAACCTTACTGTTGCAGTCAGGTTCACATTGCAGGCAGAAGTCATTCAACCAGGAGCACCTTGTGGGAAGCAAAAAGGTTCATTTTGGCTTACAGACTCGAGGGGAAGCTCCATGATGGCAGAGAAAAATGATGACATGAGGAGAGGGTGGACATCACCCCCTGGAAAACATCAGGTGGACAATAGCAACAGGAGAGTGTGCCAAACACTGGCAAAGGGAAACTGGCTATAACCCATAAGCCTGCCCCCAACAATACACTGCCTCCAGGAGGCGTTAATTCTCAAATCTCCATCAAACTGGGACCTAGAATTCAGAACACCTAAGTTTATGGGGGACACCTGAATCAAACCACCACATTCTGCCCCTGGCGGCATAAACTAATAACCATCCATGATATGAAATGCAATGCACTCAGTCCAACTTTAAAAGTCCCCATAATTTTTTTATCAATCCTAATGATGTTCAAACATCCCCATAATCCAAGGTCTTTTAACTGAGCCATAATACCAAAAAATTCGCAAAAAAAAAAACCCATAATGGCACAGAATGGCTTACAACCTAGTAACATGTAAACGGAGTGTAAGACATTGCTATGTTTAGGTTTAAAGAATGATGACAAGGAGAAAAAACATACATGTTCATAAACACATAAATTATTTCAATTAAAAAAATATTTTTATTTATTTACTTGCAAGCTGAGATGGGGGAGGGAGGGAGACAGAGAGAGAGAAAGAGAGACAGAGAGAGAGATAATGAGAATAAGCACACTGAGGCTTCCCGCCAGACACATGCACCACTGTGTGCATCTGTGGTTCTATATGATCCTGGAGAATCAAACCCAGCTCATCACACTTTGCAAGCAAGTACCCCTAACTGCTGAGCTGTTGCTCCAGCCCCCAAATTTTTTCAAATATTTTTTAAATGTGTTTGGTTGACTCCCCACATCTGGAACCCACAGATATATAAGTCCAATCATATTTTATTTTGGATGACCACCAAAATCATTTTATTTTCATTCTATTAATACATTCTGTAATTAACATCTCCTTAAGATGCAGAAATAACTGTATCAAAAATTTGATGTTTGAACATGCTCACTATAATTTACAAATCAGCAGCAAATATAGAAAGGTTTAATTCCAGTTGCACAGAAAGTTCATTTCTTTAATGAAACAATATTGTGAACTAAAAAAAATTCTTCCTAATATTTAAGGAAAATAAAATTCAGGAAAATACTCTGTTTTAAAACATGAAACATTTTTATTCATTATAATTTAATGGAACTAAAATGATTGATTTTAAGTGTGGTTTTAATAAATTTTATGAAGCTATAAAACTATATTTGGCAGATAATAATTGAAACACAGACAGTTTGAGATCACACTGAAGGGAATACAAATGAAGTCTGTCTGACTCCAGAATTTATGTTCTTAATAGGCTACATTCTCTATTATTCCAAATTTCTACGTTTTCTCTTTTCTTTTTGTTCAGTGCTGGGAATCAAACCCATTCATACCAGCCAAGCACTCTGCCACTGAGAATACTAACCCTACCGAGAACACTCCTTCCTCAGTCTCAGATTTGCTTGGAAGTGGGGCTGTCTTGGACCTGACATATAGTTGAGGATGACCTTGCATTTCTACCCCTTGAGTGCTAGGATCATAGGCATGTACCACCATGCCTGGTTTCATGGGGTCCAGGGGGTTAAACTAGGACCTTATGTATGCCCAGCCAGCACTCTACCAACTGAGCTACATTCCCAGCTCCCAACTTTTTATACATAAATGTTACTATTAGACCGACATCTGAAATATATAGCAGCAAAATCTTGTTCAGGAAGGGGTTTTTGTAGTCACAAGTCAAAAATTATGACAAATGTCTCCATATGCATTTTGTCAAAGTAAGTGAACAATTTTTTAAACCAGAACTTATATATTGACGAGGCACATCAGCAAGTGAAAATATTAGTTGATCCTTGATGTGAAGACAAAAAAAGAAAACTGAAAATATAACCCATTTTAATGTACACAGGCTGAGAACAGAAATGTAACAACTCCTAACTTAGCTATTCATGTGTTTCATTCCCATGTACATATACTGTGAAATAGTTAACATCAACATGCATTTTAACAATGTTTTTAAGGGGCTCCAAGTTCAACATCCCATAGAAGACTACATACTACCAGAAAGGCTCTGACTTTATAGTGATGTGTCATAGAGCACAGATACATGTGTATTTCTGATACAAGCCATTCTACTGTTGTGTCTGACCTTGTACCCTGCCCTGTGTAAGTGGGTAGTCCCAGGTAGAGAAGAAACATTGGGGAAAATGTCGACCACAGCCTTTGCCAGCCGCATCTTCCATCTTGATGCTTTGCGTGACTCCTCACATCCTTCTTCCAGAAACGCTCTTCCGTTCTGCCACCACGTTTTAGTTGAACTGCTAACCCTCCTTCCAAGCCCAAATTCCAAGCCATCCTGCTGACCTGATCTTTGCCTGCCAACTTCAGACGAACTCCAGCAGAACTCTTGAGCACTTCATCCACTGGAGACACTGATGTGATATCCACAGTATTGCAGTATCCACAGGGGAGTCTGAATTCAATTAGAGAAGAAACTGTCTTACAGACCTGTGTGCCTGTGATGGCTTCACAATGTCTTAAAATGGGCCCAGTTTATACAAGTTCTTTCTCTACAACCCTGCTTTTCCTCACACCTATGACTGTTGTGAGTGTTCTCTTTCACACTGTTACACATGGAGAACCAGAGAGTAAGGTGGGGGAAATGTCTTGTACAATGTCACTCTGGGTCTTTTGTCCAAATCTGTGCCCTTCTATGGTCCTCATGTATTTGTTGAGCTAAATGACAGGTTTCAAAGGAATCAGTTGATTATAAAAGTAGTCAAGGATCCTATAGAAAAGTTAGTGTCACAACCTTCTAGACGTTTTCACCAATATCCAAGCTTCTTGCAGACAGTGCTGGAAGGAAAAGGCTATAGAATGACACTGGGGCGTAGAATCTGACAGGCAGGACTTCAGGAAATCATCTGCCCTCCCCCTAAGGCTTTTTAAACTTTTTTTAAAAAAATTTAATGGTATTAATGTGACTGTTCAGTGTCTACAGAAAAAGATAAATAATTCTCCAAACCAGAAAGCCTCACAAAGTAGATGAACTCCTAACTGAATTTGGAAGATGTTTGCCTCCCAATCCCAGTCCCTCTCATCCAGGGGACTCTGTGTAACTTATTGTATTCTGGACAGCATCGCCTCCATAGTCTGGGCTTCCTTGCCCATAAAATAACTGTAGTCTCACATCTTCACTGAGAACTGGAAGATAGCTATCCAGCTAGGTAAAAGAGGGGCTGAAGGAGGGCAAGAATGGATGAGTGGTTACCTATTTCAGTTCAGGAACTCCTGCTCAAGATTGTCCTCAGGATCTGACACAAAATAGTCTCAAATTGGCCTCACCAGCCCTCAGTTTTAAAAAACCACTCATTTCCCCCATGGTCTCCCTGTATTCTCTTTCATTAGGTTATAGTAAAGAATCTCCATATGTGCATCTCACATAAACCACAGGTACTCGGATAAAGGCCGTTAGCAGATCACAGTCTGAAGGACAGAGATGCTGTGGGCCTCCTGAGAAGTCAGTGGGTAATTTGGGGGGCTACTAGAATCCTGCTGTTTACCCCCAACATCTTTTTCATATAGATGATTATCTTATTAACTCCTTTAAGCAGCCTTAAAGTTCGCCATGTTTTGGGCAGCAGCCCATATGAATTCATGGCATAGCATCTGTTAATGATTCTGATTTCATTTATTTTACCAGCAGTGAAATTGAGGTCTCAGAGCCTGGGTGGAGGCAAGTTGGAAACAAATCAAAACAAAATAATTGACTGGGAAATATGACATACTAATGAGAAGCATTGTTCAGCAAGCCTCTGCGAGGGTAACCAGAGGAACAGCAAATGCTTGTACACCAGTTTCTAAGATGAGCAAGCTCCGAGGACAATGACCTTCCAAAGGTCAGAGGAAGAGGAGTAAAACCCACCTTCCCACACCCAGAATCCACAGTCCATATCCACCTCCAGCTTCCTGTGCCAACGTAAGTGCCACGTGTCTACAGAGAACCATGAATGGCTCTCAAGAAAGGATGAGTGAAGTCTTGGATATGTTGTCTTTAGAAGCAAATGACTTATTTAGTTCATACTGAAACTGTAGACTTGCTCACAGAGATTTCATCTGTGCCCTGTTCATTTTCATTGTGAATTTTCTTAAAAATTACTGGGGGATCAAAGTACCAAAAATTTTATATAGACTCTATGTACCATAAGCCCATAAGCTATGATTGACAAAATTGATAATATTTCTAACTAGGCAGTTCACTGGTGTGTGAATTGGCCCAGACACTTACAAACTTGACATTAAGACTAATCTGGTACATTCTAATTTCTCAAAGAAGTATGTCTCCTGATGTGTTTGTCATATTTTGCAAACCAACATAAAAAATGTGTTCAAGAAATACTATGCAGGGGCTGAGGATAATAACTCAGTCAGTGAAAACCCATATTTTAGAAAAAACCAGGGTTTCTGAGGCACAATCTTATTCACTGCTCTGGCTAGCCTGGAATTCCCTAAAAAAATCAGACTGGCCTCGAACTTGTAGTGATTCTCCTGCCTCTGCTCCTGAGTGCTGGAATTATAGATGTGCACCCCTGCCCCAGCTTCCAAAGAGAGAAAGAGAGAGAGAGAATGAATAAGTGCACCAGGGGCTCCAGCCACTGCAAATGAACTCCAGACACATGTGCCACCTTGTGCATCTCGCTTACATGGGTACTGGGGAGTCAAACCTGGGTCCCTAGGCTTCACAGGCAGGTGCCTTAACTGCTAAGCCATCTCCCTAGCCTCGCACCCCCCCCCCAACTCTATTTTCAATGTCCAAATGGTGGGAACCAAAATTCAATAAAGAAATGTCTCTATTACTTGAGTGGCACAACTTACTTGAGTGTGTCATTGTTAGAGAAAGTTATGTTTATAGTAAAAAATAGGAATCTAAATTAGGAACACATTAAGATTTCTTTTTTTTTTTTCTTGTATGACACATGACAGGAAAACATGTTCTTAATTTTTGAAGTTCTATGTTGAAATAACTTGTGACAACATCGTTTTTATAGTCAACTCAATTCCATGTTCATTTTCAGGAGTGTAACTTGTATTTATTTTGTTAGGACACAGCCAGGAATGTTTTCAAAGCTAAGTTGAAGAGACCTTTGCTTAGCATGACTCTGTAAGGAGGGAAAGATCTCCTTTAAATGAAGGATTTATTTTGGCACCTCCCACAAAAAGGGACAGAATAATTTGGAAAATTTGGTTAAAGAATCCAAATGTGAGCTTCATTGGTCTGCTTGTTCAAAGGGGTCATGGGAGCTGGGCGTGGTGGTGCCTGTCTGTAACCAGAGCACAAGGATTACAATGCCAAGGCTATCCTGAACTACATATTGTTTAAGGACAGCCTGAGCAAGGGGAATATCATAGTACCATGCAGCATTTTACTAAGAAATATGCGTAGGAGGTGAACTTTCAAAATCTATATTCTTCTTTCTACATATCACATGTTTACATATGATTGCTTTAAAAGAAAAATCTTGTAAATTTCTGCAAAATCAAACTGGCAGAGTTGAATAAAGCCCAACCATAGAGTTTAAATTAAACTCAGGATTTCATTATAATTAGGATATCTGAAATTTAAAGAAGAAATCATTTTATTTTCAGGTATATTCCCCATCAAGCCCAAACATTTAGTTGTTTTCACTCCAAAGAATTATTTTGTAAAAATTAGTACTTTAAAACATGTTTTTATTTATTTGTTAGAGAGGCAGTATGGATGCACCAGGCCTCTTGTTGCTGCAAATAAATGCAGATGCATGCTCCATTTTGTGCATCTGGCTTTGCATGGGTACTCCGAATGGCAGGCTTTGCAAGCAAGTACCTTTAGCTGCTGAGCCATCTCTACAGGCCGGATCTCTGTATTTTAATCAGGACTATGTTTCTTCTCTTTCCTTTTCTTTTCTTTCCTTTTTAAACTTCTCCTTCCATGATCTAGTGTCCACCACAGTTTTAACTAGGTCAACCATAGACTCATCTTGGGATTTGAGAATTTAAAACATAATATTTTGTCATCAAGCCCAAGTCTCAAGGGGATATGGCTGACCTTCTGAAAACTGAGCGGAAAAAGAAGTTAGTAAGGCTCCGTATGTGACCAGCTGTCAAAAAGGCTTTGTGATAGTCCCCAAGTGCAATCACAAAGTTTCTCAGGAAAGGAATTGGCAGATTCCCTGACAACATTCACTGAAGATATATTTGGGCAGAAGGTGATGGAGCCGAAAACCAACATGTAAAGAAGGCACATCCAGTTCTAGTCCTGGGCCCAGAAAATGAGCCCTGTGGATGTGGGTTTCAGCTGGCTTTCATGCCACCTTGATCAATGAGCTGTGTGCATCATGGAGCCCAGGGAAGGTTCTTTTTTTTAAACAAAAATGTTTTTTTTTTTTTAATTTATTTGCAAAGAGAGATGGAAAGAGAGAATGGTCTCACCACTTGCTAGCCACTGCAGACAAACTCCAGATGCATGCACCACTTTGTGCATCTGGCTTTATGTAGCCACTAGTGAATCTAACACAGGTCTAGCAGGCTTTGCAAGCAAGAGTTTCTAACCAGTGAGAGATCTCCCCATTCATGTTCCTTATTGCCTATATTCCCTAGAGAATTTATTGTCTTGTTTTCCATTAGAGGAAATTGGAAGACATATTTTAAAAGTGATCTTCATAGGATACAGAGCAATTTGACTAAACTTTCTTATTTTGGGCAAATAGCCTTTCTTTCTTGGGTTTTCTCATTGGCAGTGTTTAGCATAGTACATTTCACCCAAGCTCTGATATTCTTGGAATCCTTACAATGTTTGTTTAAAAGAAAAATTAAAAGTCTTACTGTGGTGGTACCTGAGTGAACAATACTTCAATAACATAAGTGCAACAATACAGTATGTGTAACAGTTGCCTTTTGAAAAAATCCCTAGTAAGTTATTAGTAACTAAAATTTTATTAAGTAAATTTCAGAGTCATATTTATTTTCACTATGCAATTTAAGAACTTTTCCCAGTAGAAGTATTTTCTCATGGACTTGTTTTTCTTTTTTAAAAAAATATTTGTTTTTATTTATTTATTTGAGAGAGAGAGAGGAAGAGGCAGAGAGAGAAAGAGAGATAATGGGTGCACAAACTCCAGAGGCATGCACCACCATGTGCACCTTGCCTATGTGGGTCCTGGGGAATTGAACTTGGGCCCTTTGGCTTTGCAGGCAAGCGCCTTAACCACTAAACCATCTCTCCAGCCCCTGGACTTGTTTTTCTGTGTGTGAGAAAAAAAATTAAATAAAGGTGGGGAACCCTAAACATTATGGATTGTCTAACAGAAAGTTTCCCCATTCTTGTGGCAACATTAGGCTCATTTTTTATATTGTTTAAATATTTATTTGTGTGTGTGTGTGTGTGTGTGTGTGTGTGTAATATACCACTGCATCTGGCTTTGAGTGGGTCGTGGGGAGTTGAAACCAAGCTGGCAGGCTTTACATACAAGTGCTGTTTCTACTGAGCCATCTTTTTTAGTAATGCTAGGTTCATGCTAACTTCATGTTTTGGAGGTCTGTGGCGATAGACTTTAATTAGACCCAAAGTTCCAGTGTAACACAATGCCCCCAACATGGTTAACTGCAGCTGCCTGAATCTTGATAAGAATGTGCTTTGAACTCCTATGTTAGAAGCATGAAAGGATGAGAGTTTAAGCTTAACAACGCTGATCATAGGGGCTGGGAAATGACTCAGTGGATAAAATGTGAGCCATACAAGTGTGAGGACAGAAGTGTGCAGATGGGCAACTTGCTTGTAATCGCAGCACTTGGGAGGCAGAGACAGGGGATCCCTTGGGAAAGCCATCCAGCTGGACTAGCCTAAGCAGCAAGCTCCAGGTTCAAAGAGAGCTCCTGCCTCTGGAATGAAAGTGGAGAGCAATTGTGGAGGATATTTGATACCAACCTCTGGCCTCCACATGCCCATGCACGCACATCCATGAAAACATGCATGTATGTGTTTCAACATGCATAAAATATGCATCCATAACACACACATATAGCAAAATAAAATTAACATATGCTAATTTTATAGAATTATTATTTTTGTCAAGGCATGTTTATACAGGTATATAATGTATTTTAGGCATATTCAGTCCATTACTCTCCCTTACGGCATGCTCTGCCCAAAATAATCCCCCTATTAATTTCATGTCATTTTTTTAAAATCTGCATTCTGCATGTGAAAAAACAGATATGCAATTCTTGTCCTTCTGAATCTGGCTTATTGCACTTAACATGGAGATCTTGAGTTCTTCCCACTTTCCTGTAAGTGGCATAGTTTGTTCATTATTTCCATATGAAAGTGTCATAGTATATCACGTTTTTCAATCCTTTCAATAAATTAGTAGCCTTTAACTATAAAGGATAAAGATTAGAGGGTAAAATCAACATTCATTCAGAGACTCTCAGCTCTGGCAGAGGGATTAATATTTATTATGATTTCTCAATGAAGAAGAGGACAAAGGCAGGCCAGGGAGTAGGGTGGCAGCACAAAGGTCCACGTCTGGATTTGTCTCTCAATAAATCTTGTGGTTTTGAGAACTTTGTCTCTATCTTACTGACAATGTCATACCTGAGAAAAATAGTTTAAAGGAGAAAAGATTTATTTGTCTCGTGGCTTTAGGGGTTTCCGTGGTTGGTTGGCCCCGTTGCTTGGACCTGTGGAGGGAGCACATTAAGGCAGGTGTAAGGGAAGCTGCTACCTCACAGTGGCCAGAAAGCAAGCGGAGATGCCAAGGGACAGGGTCCCCATATCCCCTGCACCACCATGTCCCCATATGCACAACATCCAACTATGCCTTGCGTCTTAATGGTTCTATCTCTAACTCCAACCTCCTGATAGCCCCATGGGTTGAGGACCTGACTTTGAACACATGGTCCTTGGGGGAAAAAAAAAAAAAACAACTACCCAAACTGTAATACATACTGACCAAAGAGCATTCTTTCCCAAAGCGTCTAGTCATCTTAGCACTTTCCCCCACCTCTTGTCACCTGTACCTCTCTACCAGCCCCAGAGTCCTACTTCACTGAGTTGAAGGCTCACCGGGATAAGCAAAGATCATGACATCAAAGTAAAGGAGAGACTGACTGAGAGGGGGAGGGGATGTGATGGAGAGTGGAGTGGGATAAGCACTTTGACACTTACTAGATGTCACTGTAAATCTGTGGTCATGATATTTTCCCATCTCTTCCTTACAATTCCCCTTTTGTCCTGGAGGAAGAGTATTGCGTCTTCTTCCAAGATCGACACTTAGTTCTCAGGTTTCTTCATTGTATCACTAGATTGCTGAGATGATGTCAAAAGCACATATGCTATGTAAGAGAACTTCTTGTCGCATTATTAGGCTCCACGATTGTCTTCTGAGAGCTCACTTCTTAGATGGCACCTTCTTGCATTATCAGTTTCTTTTGCTCTACAATTGGACCATATGCAGCAGTAGCTACAACAGAAATAAAAATCTCTTATTTGTGCCTCTTAGTTCATTTCTGGTCGTCTGCCAAAGTTTAACCACAGCTCTGAGACTTGCCGCTCAGGCTCCGCTGTCCCCCAGGCCCATCCTAGGCTTTGGAAGGTCAAGGCTGGAAAGAAACAAAGCCATTTCCTCTAGAGAATAAGTTGAGGCTCACAACATCTTGGAAAGCATAAAGGCCCCATCCTCAACGGGAGGGCCAGGGAGGCCAGTCGCTTAATCCAGATGCCACCTCTTATAGGTTGTATGACATTGCAGTTTTATACACCTCACATTAGGTGTCAAGATTGTAGGTAGTGAGGGTGGGGACAAGGGCATACGACTTAGTAGGACACAAGACATCTGTAGCAAAAAGCTAAATATCCAACATTAAAAAAAAATAATGCAAGAGTGCACAATTGTACAAAATATCAAAATTATGAATGAGGAAACTGGACAGTGCCAGCAGTGTTGCTGTGCCCATAAATAATACACAGAAAGCTTGGAGCATGAGGGAAAAACTGCAGTACTGATTACATCTTTTTAAAAAATTTTGCTATTTTTGCTGTGCCCGTAAATATTACGCAGAAAGCTTGGAGCAAGAGGAAAAACCTGCAGGACTGATTATATCTTTTTTTAAAAAATTGCTGTTTTATTCATGGTGGGTTTTTTTCCACGTTTATTTGGTACTCCTACCTTCATTCCTCTCCTCTCCTTTCCCTCCTTTCCTTCCTTTCTTCCTTCTTTTCTTTCTGTCTTTCTTTCCTTCTTACTTTTTCCTTTCTTTCTTCTCTTTGGGTTGCATTTGCTATTTACCTATTATTTTTTTCTCTTCCCATTTAAAGTTAGAATTGCAAACCAGCACCTCCCTTTGCATCTTCCTAGTCCCAGCTCTGTTGAGCTTCCATGGGCTTTGTGATTACAGAAATTGCTATTCAGGTGAGCTGTCACTTTATTTAAATTGTAATGCAGGTTGAGAGCCTGTTTTGTTATTGCACTGATAATCCCTTTTCAGAGCATTGCCTTGCATATACCTTAGTTATAAGCAGGATTAAAGAAATGATTGCCTTACATGTCTAGGCTAGACCATTAAAACATTCAAAACAGAAGTTTGTCATAAATCCAATTCACCAGGAAAAATGGAGCAGTGCCTACAAGGAAAAATTATGAGACACGCCTATCTCGCAAGTTGGTTTTTAACTCCCCATGGTCATTAATGGGAAGGTGGTACACAAAATGGGCTATATGTGGGCTGAAGAGATTGCTTAGCGGTTCAGGTGCTTGCCTACAAAACCTACGGACCCAGCTTTGATTCCCAGTACCAACGTAAAGTCAGATGCATAAGGTGAGGGGCATGTGTCTGGAGTTCGTTTGCAGTGGCTACAGGCCCTGATGTGCCCATTCTCTCTCTCTGTCTCTCTCTTTCACTGTCTCTCTCTCTCTCTGTCTCTCTCTCTTTCTCAAACAAATAAGTAAATTGGCTAGAAGCTAGCAATATCCCTTATTTTGACACAGAAATGAAATTATCAGCAGATGAAGAACACTCTGTACTCTTTAAGGCAATTCAAGTTGCCAGAGATTTGTCTACTGTCACAGAACGCGGAAGAGTGGGCCTTTGAACGTCATTCTGAGTCTAACCTACCAAGGGATGTCAGCTTCTTTCCCTGTTGTCCTAGTACCACCACCTAGACCACCACTACACAGTTCAAATGAGAGGGACACACCAGTGGATTAGACTCAATTTTCTGACTACCTACTATTCAAAATTCTTCCCCAAAACTATGCACAATGTATTTTGCATGAGATTCTACAAAACATAAAATTTGTCTATATATTCAAAGATACAGATAATTTTTTAAATATAAAATGTATACTGGGGTTCCTTTGGTCTACATAAATTTTTTTAAAAAATATATTCCAGCTGCGATTAAAACTAGAGAAGACAGGAGGAACGGAAGAAGATGCTTATTTATCATTAGTCCAGTGTCAATTACACATTGGATCAAAAGGTGCCAAAATCCTCATAGAGCCCCGCGGGTGTAATCAAACTCCTTTCTGGACTCTGCCAGTTCCAAGTGGCCATGCTGACGCAGGTGGCTGGTCTTGGCAGTCAGCATGTCTCCACAATGAGACGATTGATGAGGGGCCCAACACAGGCATTTGGCTTCCGTGGCTCTTCAAGTGCTCAAATAAAATCAATAAATTTCAAACTTCTTCATTTGAAAATGGGGAAGTGATTGATTATGTGATCTGAGTCCAGTGAGCACCTCAAAAGTTTATCTAAGGGCAGGAATCAGCGTGCGTGCCAGATGAGGAACTGACCCAGATCCTTCTCTCCAAATTAATCCAAATCAGACCTTTTCACTTAAGGAGGAATCTTAGAACTCAGCCAATTTGAAGAGCCCTTGTTTTACAGAAGACAAAATTTTCTCCAGGTCACCAAGTTATCTGTAACGAGCCCACAGTTAAAGACTTTCCATTCCAGAGTCCTTTCTGCTATTTCAGTTCTGCCTGCTTACAGGGGACTACTGGTGACTAAGTTGAATAAAACTAGCATGTCAGGCTGGAGAGATGGCTTAGCGGTTAAGCGCTTGCCTGTGAAGCCTAAGGACCTCGGTTCAAGGCTCGATTCCCCAGGACCCACATTAGCCAGATGCACAAGGGGGCGCACGCATCTGGAGTTCCTTTGCAGTGGCTGGAGGCCCTGGCATGCCCATTCTCCCTCTCTCTCTCTATCTGCCTCTTTCTCTCTCTGTCTGTCGCTCTCAAATAAATAAAATAAACAAAAAATAGTTTTAAAAAACTAGCATGTCATGGAATAAAATTAGAATTTTTTTACCTAACATAGAAAGAATTATTTACATAAACCTGATTAAAGAGTCTAAATGTTTCTCTTATAGACACACAGGTTGGACATCAAAAGCATCCTCACCAAAGATAATAATGGTAAAATATATAATTGAAATTGGTAGCAGGTAGATGTTTAACATGGACATTATAGTTCTTTCCCATGTATGCTGTTTCCTGCTTATATCAGTCAGCTTCTGTTTGTTATGTGCAGTAATTCAGTACCATGATGATTTCATGTAAGAGCATAACAAGGAATTTCATATTATAATGTATTCCATGATTATGTATGTCTCATTCAGTTTGCTGAAGGATTTGTAGCATCATATACAACTACCTGGTTAGTTAAATTATATTCACTCAACATTGTCAGTTTTTGAAATCATTCTGTGTTGTCAATAAGTGGAATTAAAAATCAGAATTAGGGCTGGAGAGATGGCTTAGCAGTTAAGGCACTTGCCAGCAAAGCCAAAGGACCCAGGTTCCATTCCCCAGTGTCCACCGCCAGTACCCAGGTAAAGCTAGATGCACAAGGTTGAGCATGTGTGTAGAGTTCATTTGCAGTGGCTAGAGGCCCTAGCATGCCCTTTCTCTCTCTCTCTCTCTCTCTCTCTCTCTCTCATAAATGAATTAAAAATAAATAAAAATAAAAAGCAGAATTATCTATTCCAAATGAGCCTGTCCTCTAGGAAGATACTTTAAAGACTCCCTGCATGGAACATCATTGAATCCATATAGCATGGCCGTGTGTGACAAGTGAATCTTTCCTTTAATTAAGATGCATGTACATCTGCCACCTGAGGCATCAATAGAAGTCAAGATACTTTCAATGAGATATAAGAGCACGGTGAGCCAATTTTGTTATGGAAATGCTCTCATCTCTTGTTAAATGCCTGCATCATATTGTTGGTATAGATTTAGATTTAACTTTTTTAAAGAAAAAAAATGGTGTTTTCTAAAGTGGTTTTATCACTTTATATTTGTACCATATCAATAGAAATGCACAATGAGGAAATAGTAGTAGCCAAAAATTGGCAAACTGAGGGTGTTCTCAATTTTAAAAATGCATGTTACTAACTCAGTGACAGCGCTATCATTTCAAAAACAAATGATCACATGGAGGCCATTCACAGCCCTGAGTAGAAGTTCTCCCTGACCTTTAAAAAAGCGAAATGACAAATGTCATAAAGCTACTCCCCAAATTCTGCACTTATGTATCCAATAACAGAGAATTCTTTGTCCACGTAATAAAAAAAATAGTCATGAAAGATAGATGTAAAGACATATGAAAGGAAGTCAAGGGCCAATTAAGATTTTGTAGAACCTAAAACTTACATAAGTTGGGAATCCTAGGTTGATATTTTTAAAAATTACAAACATATGATTCTGACAAAAGAAGTGAACATGGGGCTCAAGAAGGGCATTCTAGCCCTGGAAGGCTATCTCATGCATGGACAGGATTTATGGTGAATGCCTTCTACCAAGACCAAATGAAATGTAACTCCAATTTTAGTTCCCTAGAGATGAAAAGGACAAAATATGCCTGTCGTCACACAGTGCCACCTGATATAAGGGGAAATATGCAAGGAGCAGATTGGGATGGAACGATGTTCAGTATTAATGAATTGCAGCCAATATATCTTACCTCCGCAGATGCTGCAAAACCATATGGCCTTGTGCATATGCTTCTTGGTCCTTAAGGGTCCCTGGGGCTAAGCTGCACTGTCCTTACCCCAAATACACCATTTAGAGGAGAAAGGAAGGGGACATGGATATGTATGGGCTGATAGTAACATTGTTACCTTTCTTCAACAAGTGACATTTGAAATTTCAACACTGTGTACTCGTGAGGACCTTGCCTTTAATATCTCCTTGCACATTGAAATTTCAGAAGCTACTTTGTACATCTCTGCCTGTAAGTTTGATTTAATGAGGAACATGAAACAGGAGGAAAGTGAAAGGGAATCAGTTGATAGGGGATGGACAGGTGGGCTAAAAAGAATGCCATCTACATAGGTGGTCCTGCTAGCACAGAGATTTGCAAAATAAACTGGAATTGCAGGTCCACCTGGTCATGCTAGCTCCATATAGTAACTGTCAGTCATCAAGCACCTAAGCTGTTGCTATGGAGACTGGCTAAGATTTGCTTGGCTCCTTTTGATTAACATCCTGGGAAACTCAGACAAAAGGTAGCAACTCTATCCCATGCCTGGATTAATAGCTGGGCACAGAACGGTTTTTTCCATCCTTAGCCATTCTGTCCTTGTCTAAATCAATTTGTTATGCCATTATGTTACAGAATGTATTCCTACAATGATTTTTGCTAACTTACTTCTTACCCTTTAAAAAGCAATAGCTAACCAACAGGCATCCATCGACTACGGATGGAGCCTGAGGAGTCCCATGTTCTCCAGTTAGGAGATCTCACGTTTGGAAGCACATGGCAGTGGATGTGTAGACATTAAATTAAAAACTACAGGTTTGTGCACATGCTCACACATACATATCCTCTAACCAGCCTCCAAAATCCTATGTAGGAAATGCTGAAAGGAAAGTTGTACCAGATACAAATAAGTTCCCTTGCAGACACTGGGACATTCTCCAGGATCTTCTCTCCTGGTGTCTTTCCCACAGAGAAATAGTAAACTCGTGGCGTGGATTACACCTACAGTGAGAGGGGAAACCGAACACCGCGCAGCTCCCGGAGGATCGGGTTCAGAATCCTGCCACCACCTGTTAGCCCAGGAGCCATAATCCCTCGGAGAGCAAAACGGTGCTGTCTCAGAGCGGGATTGCTTGTAAGTTTCCAAGCGGCCTGTGGTTTTTCGGTCTCAGTCATTTCATTAGCCTGGCACGATGGAAGGGCCTCCAGCGCCACAACTGTAGCTTGGTTGAGCCGAGGTCATAGAGTTCACCACAGAAGTGAGGCTTTGGACCTTGTGTTTATAGTGACCGTTCTGGACACTTCTGAGTCAGCAAAAGCTTGACGATTGCATCACCTGCCTCTTGGATACTCACCTCACCCCAAACACACTTCATCTAAAGAGCACTTCGTTTCCTTCCTTTATGAGAAGAACCTTTGAATAAGCAAGATGAAGCACCGTAGTGGGTTCAATATTCACGTAGGAGCTTGCTGTGCATTTAGTCAGTTTTCTCATCCGCTTGTTTATATGACGTTGCGTTCAGTCCAGGAGTGGCTTACAAGATAAAAGGGGGGAATGAGTGTGACTCTGAGATATAGACCCCCATAGTCTGCCAATACAAAACCCACAATGTCGAGGCTCTGTGGCTGTGGATAGATACTGTTCTTTCAAAGTATCAGCTACTTTTTCTTTATACGGATACTGATATCTATGAGGAGGAGTTGGAAGGAATATTAAATTAATGACACAATCCATATAACTGATAAATATGTACCCAACAAAAGGCTGGACACAGTAGAGCACATGTTATCCCAGTGTGACTACAGAGAGATGGGAGGTGGAGACAGGAGAATCCCTGGAGGCCTGTGAGCCAGCTAGTCTTGTGCATGATGCTGCAAACAAGAGACGCTCTCTTAAGCAAGGAGAAAGGCTGAGCACTCACTCCCGAGGTTTCCCTCTGACCTCCGCACGTGCATTAAGATACAAAAGCACTTTCACAATCACATCAGAGTCTTCATAAAAGGATTCATGGGAAGAATTCCTTGAGACACAGACAATCTTAGTCATCAGTCATATAGAATAATCCTGCACTAAAGACAGAAATCTCCACAGGAACTGCAAAACGAAAGTCTGTATTGTATATTCGTTATTTATCAGTTATATGGATTGTGTCATTAATTTCCTGGAGTTCATATGCAGTGGCTAGAGGCCCAGGAGTGCCCATTCTCCCTCTCTCTCTCTCTCTCTCTCATAAATAAATAAATAAACTAACTAACTAACTAAAGTTAATTCAACATGGGTATTTGGGAGAAACTTTTTCCAAAATTTGACAAAATGAAACTTCTACCCCAAAGAAAGCAAATGTACTATTGACAAAAACATTTATACTTTCAGGAAAATATTAGAATGTTTGAAGAATTCTATCTGCTACCAGTAGCTTCATAGTTTGCCATGAAAGACTTCACATAACACTGTGCTAACAGTAATGTGGATTTCTTTTGCAATGGATGTGTCATGATTTTGAAGATCTGACAAGGCAATGAGACAGTGGTTGAGGTGACACAAACCATGCCTGTGTAAAATAGCCTCTGAGTGCCTGGTGGTAGGCTAGTGGATTCTAGTGGTTCAGATGTAACAGGGGGTATGATGTCCACTGATGCAGGGTTTTAGGGTTTTCTTTTTTGGTTTGCTGAGAGAGAGAGAGAGAGAGAGAGTTGCATTCACTTGTGTGTAGAGCTGCATGTGTCCTGTGCACAGAATGCAGAGGCCAGAGGAGGACACTGGGCATTCTCTGCTGTTACTCTTCTTCGTTTCCTTGAGACAAGGTCACTCAGTGAACCTAGAGCTCATGGAGTTTTGGCCAGAGCCACCCCCCACCCCAGTCATCCCCCGTCCTCAGCACTGAGGTAACTATGAGTGCTGGAGATTGAAGTCAGGTCCTCGTGGTATCACAGCAAGTGCTTTTGCCCACTGAGCCTTCTCCCTGGCCACCAAGAAACTCGCGGATGCAGTTTTTAAGTTCTGCATTTCAACTCAAACTTCACCAACTGTCTCATGTCAGGTTCTGGTGTACTACCAAAGAACACCCATGGTAATGACTGAGAAAGGCTGGGTCAGAGCACACATGTGCAGGGCAGATTGGCCTCGTGCTCTCAAACCCAAACAACAGTGCAGAAGATTGGACGCAGAGGCCCCTGGGACAAACTGCTGTTTGCTTTGGGGAGGAAGGGTAAGAGACTTGAGCCAGCCTCACTGTATAGCCCAGACTGGCCTCAAATTATAGAGCCCAGGCTGGTCCCGAGCTAGTGGTAATCCTCCTGCAGCAGACCACCAGAGTGCTGGGGTTGCAGACATGAGCCACCACGCATGGCTAAGCAGCTGTTTTCTATTAAGTTAAATTGTATTAGAGATTTGCCAAAGTGTAAAAGAATACCATTCTTCTGTCTACTTTTTGATGTCATTTCTTTTGGAAATACTATTTTCATAAGACATGATACAATTTTATTGTCATTTGAATCAATTCAATATTCTGGTTTCTCTTCAGATTACATAAATATTTTCCCTTTTAAATCAAGTCATAAATAAACAATATTTCAAATTTAAATTTCTAATAGGATAAATATGATTTAAAAAACCGACAGGAGCACAAGCTCTTTGGTCCTTAATAGTTTAAGAGCAAAACAGGCTTCTGAGAGTTAAAATTTGGTAAGTAAAAAAAAAAACAAAAACAAAAACAATTTGAGAAGTGCTGGGCCTATCCAACCAAGGTACTTACTTCAGGAAGCTTTTCCACATTCACTTGTTCATTCACCTGACCCTTGATTAATGAAAATCAGTTTAGCTCACTAATTATCAGTGCTGGAACTATAATTCAAAACTCCCTGTACTTGCTCTATCTTTAAAACCTTTTAATATTTATTTATTTATTTATTTAACAGAGAGAGGAAGAGGCAGATAGAGAGAGAATGGGTATACCAGGGCCTCCAGCCACTGCAAATGAACTCTAGATGCATGTGCCACCTTGTGCATTTGGCTTCCTTGGGACCTGGGGAATGGAACTGCAGGCAAGCACCTTAACCACTAAGCCATGTCTCCAGCCCTACTTCCTCTATTTTTTTATGTTTATTTATTTATTTGAAAGTGACAGAGAAAGAGGGAGAGAGAGAGAGAGAGAGAGGGAATGAGCACGCCAGGGCCTCCAGCCACTGTAAACGAACTCCAGACGCGTGTGCCCCCTTGTGCATCTGGCTAACGTGGGTCCTGGGGAATGAGCCTCGAACCGGGGTCTTTAGGCTTCACAGGCAAGCACTTAACCGCTAAGCCATCTCTCCAGCCCTACTTCCTCTATTTTTATGGCATACCATTTCCTTTCCATACTCCCTGTTCTGGATATTCAATGTGAATACTTTAGGGGCTCTTTTTCCTTATGAGAATTTTTTTTTACTTCATCAAAGTTTATTTTACATAGTTTAGAGATTTTTTTTCTACTAAGTTTGCAAAAACAGATTTTCCTCAGCTCAACTTTCTTTCAAATGTTTCACTCTTAGAAGGTACTTACACCCAATGTTCCCAGCTGTTCTGACATTACCTCCATATCCTTGTATACTACCCTAGTATCGGGGCATCGTAATGTTCAAGTCATTTACATTCCTTACTCCCCATGGAACATGATGAGATTTGAGTTCTTTGATTTCTCATGCTCTAAACCAGTCACTGTCATCCACCAGACATACCTATGAAACAAATCAAACATTGGGTAGGTAAACTTTTAAAAATATTTTTTCTTTATTTACAAGAGAGACAGAGAGAGAATATGAATGAGAATGAGTTATGGGCATGCCAGGGCTTCTTGACATTGCAAACAAACTCCACCTGTAGGTACCACATTGTGTGTCTGGATTTACATGGGTACTGGGGAACTGAAGCTGGGCCAGCAGGTTTGTAAGCAAGCACCTTTAATCACTGAGCCATCTCCCCAGCCCAAGGTAGGTAAATTTAACTTTCTAGAACTAGGGAGATGGCCTAATTGATAAAAATGCTTGCTTTGCAGGCTGGAGAGAAGGCTTAGCGGTTAAGGCATTCGCCTGTGAAGCCTAAGGACTCATGTTCAACTCTCCAGCTCCCATGTAAGCCAGATGCACAGTGAGACAAGCACGCAATGTGGCACAAGCACACAAGGTGGCATGCATCTGGAGTTTGATTGCAGTGCCTAGAGGCTCTGTCATGCCAGTTCTTTCCCTCTTTCTCTCTCACATTAAAAAAAAAAAAAAAAAAAAAAAAAGGCCAGTATGTTGGGCTTGCCTCAAAAGAATTTTAAAAAATAAATGAATACTTGCTCTGCAAGCATGAGGATCTGAGTTTGAGCCCCAGAACCCATATAAAAATCAAAATGCTGGTTTTATGGAGTGTGCTTGTAACGTCAGCACTGGGGAGGCAGAGACATCAAGATCACTAAGGACTTGCTGTCTAGCTGGTAGCTTATTTGACAAGTTCCAAGCTAGTGAAAGACCCTGTTGTAGACAAAAAAAATAAAAAATAAAAAAAAAAGAAAGAAAGAAAGAAAGAAAAAAAGAAAAAGGCAAGAAGTTCCTAAGGATAACACTCAAGGTGTTGCCATTCAAATGAAGCTATAGGCATGCGCACACATGCGCACACGAACACTCTTTTAAAAAAACAAAAACAGGTTTTTACATAGCCAGGTGTAGTGGCGCACGCCTTTAGTGTCAGCACTCAGGAGGCAGAGGTAGGAGGATCCCCATGAGTTTGAGGCCACCCTGAGACTCCATGGTGAATTCCAGGTCAGCCTGGATTAGATGAGACTCTACCTTGAAAATCCAAAAAAAAAAAAAAAAAAAAAAAAACAGCTTATTATAATTGTCAATGATGCGGATTGAGTACCACCATCCATTTTTCTTCTGTAAACAGCTTTTAGTTTTCCATGCATTAATATATTTCCAAGTTAGCACCTTTTCAATGTCAAGCTTCCTGTTGACATGTTAGTCACATTCTCTCATTTTCATCTTCCTGAGGGCGGGTCCGTGAGGGCCTCTGTCCCGCCCTGGGGACAGTGGCTCTCCCGTAGCTGTGTGGCACCATTGTGGCTGGGGACCACCGCTGGCACTGTTTCCCCACACTCCACCGGTTCACAGCCCTCCTGTAGCTCCTTCACCCTCTTCTCCCCGATATCCTCTTCGGCTTGCTGCTACTCACTCAGGAAGCATCAATCAGCAATGGAAGATGAAACATTAAGTTTCCTGGAAAACATTGTTCCAAAAGACATGTGAATTAGTAAATCATAAACCAATAAACAGATTTGCTAATTTGGAAAAAAGATCTTTGTGTGAAAATCTTTTTGCCTCGGTATTCTGAAGTCCTTCCCCATTGTCTTCTAGCAGCTGTTGAGAAGTCCCATGCTCCTCTCACTTGTGGTTCCTTATATAAAAACTTTCTTTTCATTTTTGTTTTGTTCCTTCTGGAAGAAATTAGGGTTTTTTAATTCGACCCGCTCCCTTTTGAAAATTAATAGCAAGGTGCTTTGGAGGATATATGAATTTACTGTGGTGGATATTGGTGGATATTTCAGTGCCTAAACTTATCTTTCATATTGATTTTGCAGATATATTTACTCCTTCTGCCCTCAAGTCCCTTTTCCATAATTCCTGCTGTTTGGATGTTGGAGCTTAGACCCCTCAACATGGTCTTTTTTTTAATTAAAATTTTATTTTTTTGTTTTATTTTTATTTATTTATTTGAGAGCAACAGACAGAGAGAGAAAGAGGTAGATAGAGAGAAATAGAGAGAGATTGGGCACACCAGGGCCTCCAGCCACTGCAAACGAACTCCAGATGTGTGCGCCCCTTGTGCTTCTGGTTAACGTGGATCCTGGGGAATCGAGCCTCAAACCGGGGTCCTTAGGCTTCACAGGCAAGCGCTTAACCGCTAAACCATTTCTCCAGCCACATTGCCTATTTTTTTTTTATCATCTGTTTTCTTTTTCATTTTAACTTTTTAATTAATTAATTAATTTTAGAGAGAGAGAGAATGGGCGAGACAGGGTCTCTAGCCACTGCAAACAAACTCTAGACACATGTGCCACCTTGTGCATCTGGCTTACACAGGATCTGGTGCGTTGAACCTGGGTCGTGACTTCACCACTGAGCCATCTCTCCAGCCCCAATCATCTATTTCCCGTCCTTTCTCATTTGTAAATATTTCTTCAGCATTTTCTCCCAATTGTCACGTGGCTCTATTTGTTATTCTCTTGTTTGTTGGCTTGATTGTGTTTTCCTTCCAAGAGCTCTTTTTCACTATTTAGGAAAACTTTTCTTAGTAGCTTCTTTTTTCCCCGTCATAGGTGTCGAACTTCTTATTTGGGGACTTTTGAAATCTTCCTTTTCCTAAATGTTGGCCTCTGTCTCAGAAGTATTTTTGCCTTTTGGTTGGTTTGTCTGGTGCCGTGTCTTTGCTACTGGAGGATCTCCTCAGATGTCTCACAGTTGAGGCCGGGCACATGGTGCCTTTCATTTAAAAAGCAGAACACTGAAATGCTGACTTGAAGCACAGTTCTGAGAAGTCTTTTGGCTGACTAGCATGCCCTGAGGGGAGGTCTAAGTTGGCTCTTCCTTAGGGGAGGCTCTAAAGTCAATGATCTTAGCCATGTTTCCCTATTTGTGCTATTTAATTTCTAATCAATTTCCCAAGGAAGACTCCTTCTCTTCTTGGTGGGGAGCACGTGCCAGACGTGAAGAGTGAGGAGAGCTGAGTGGAGGAGGGCCTGAAGGCTTCAGAGTAAGGCCTGGCTTTTAACTCACGTCCCATATTCCACAGATCTTCTGTCTGACCATCTGCAAAGAATGGATACATACATACACACATGTACACATATTTGTGTGGATATGCAGGAATATATTTAGCTAGTAGGTAGGTGCCAGTCTCTGGCGTAGGACACCCCCTTCCTCACACAGAGGTGGGATGCGGAAAATACATCTCTGTACACAAATCATCAAGCAGCCCCGTGGTTGTAGTCGCAAGTTCATCACTCTTCAGAGGGTTCCGTTTCTTTAATACTGTCACCACCATTGACTTAAACCATTGGCTTTAAAAAGTTACCAATGGCCATTCTTGCAGCGTCCAATATGTTATTGTTATTGTCTGCTCTGCTGCCTACCCATTTGGGCCTCTCTCCCTCTATAATTGTGTGTGTGAGTGTGTGCGTGCGTGTGTGTGTGCATGCGTGCGCGTGCACGGGTGCCACTGTGTATATGTGGAGGAAAACATTGGGATTTTGGTCTTCTCCCTCCACTTTCTTTGACACAAGGTCTCTGCTGTTGTTGTAGTGCTAGAAAAGCCAGTCTAGCAGGTCCATGAGCTTCTGGATTCCTCTGACCCCAGCTCTCGTTGCCCCAGGTGCATTAAGGTTACAGACACTTTTCCCACTTTGTGCCCCATCTTAAGTGAGTGCTGGCGATTACGTTCGGGCCAGCAGGCTTGCGGAGAAAGCGCCTTTAACCACTTAGCCACCTGCCCAGCCCTTCTGTCTTTTCTTACAGTCTTTATCTTAATAGATTTATTGCCATCTAAGTCTGTTGGAAATGTGGTGACAGTTTTTATACACTTTTGTTTATTAACTATAAATATAGGCCTACTTTGAGTGCTAGTATTTGTTTGGCAACATTTTCAGAAATTGTCAAAAATTTCACATTCCAGAATTTACAAGCAATAAGAACAATTTTTAAGAATTTTGTTAAAATGTGATTTGGTCTGTAACTTCGACTGTAACTTCATTTCGTTTTCAAACATCAAACAGCTAAATTGAACATATTACATGAAGCCCCTTGAGGGTACTGGAATCTGAAGGCAGAGGAAAAAAAGGGGAGTCTGATAGTAACTGATACCTAGCATCCATCTCTCATCATTGTCAGTGTTCCAGTGTGCACGATTAGGACAGGCTCTTCCAGAAACATTTCATTTGCAAAGACATGACAGTTTTTGTCATATCTCAGAAGAAATAAATTCAACAGGGCAAAATAATAGGGAGAGGTTATTCAATCAAAGGTAACTAAGACATCTTGGCACTTACAGTCTGTCTCCTCTGTGGGAATTATGACGAACTGCAGGTTTGCATCTGCTTTCCATCGTGTTTTTCGCCCAGGGTAGCTGGGGTTGAGCAACTAATGGCTAGCATACTTTCAGCATCTCTCCAGTACAAATGCGCTGAACTCCTAAGTCACTGATGGTCCATTTTACACACCACTTAGTCTGATCAATTTCTCCTAACTATATCATCTACACCCAAAACATGCTTCACACCAACATTCCCTGGTGGTTCCCTTCAAATCTGGTCAATGTCTAACTGTCACTGGTGTCCTCAGAGACACACCGTATCCTGTCACAGTTTCACACTTCTCATGATTCCACTCTGAGCTGACTCAGTTCTGAACATTTTCGTGTTTTTACACCTTTTTGAATTATTCACACCAATTTTCGACATTACGTAGGTCAACTAATTTCCGTGCAGCCAATCATCATAGCTAATGCTCTTTGGTCTCACACTTTGCACCAGGCCTTGTAATAGTGTTTTTAGGCAGAGTAGCAATATTCAACTCTTGAAACAATCCTATACCATAGGTGTGAACCAAGACACTGAGACAAAATCACCTGCTCAAGATCACATAGCAAGTGAATGACAAACCTGGGACTTGAACCAAGGTTTATCTAACCCAAACCCTGCACTTTTGTTTTGTATTACAAAATAAGGCCTCCCAGGATATGGTTATAATTGCTAAACTTCAATCTGGTCTTAATATTAACATAACTAATGGGGAGAGGAAAAGAGACAAAATATGCCAACCTTAATTTCCAGAGAAAGAAAACACTGTAATTATTGGAATGAGATTAAAACTATTAGGAATACATGAAAGGCATTGTACAAATTATGGGATTTAAAACCCAATTCTGTTTATTTTGTGACAATGTAAAAATGTTTTTTTTTTTTTTGTAGGGCCAGGCGTGGTGGCTCATGCCTTTAATGCCAGCACTTGGGAGGCAGAGGTAGGAGGATCACTATGAGTTTGAGGCCAGCCTGAGACTCCATAATGAGTTCCAGGACAGCCTGGGCTAGAGTGAGACTCTACTCAAAAAAACAAAATAAATAAATAAAATACCCACACATAAGTTAAAAATGTATTTTTTTGGTCTGAAGGTTAATTTTAATTTCTGCTCCTCTGCTTATGCAAATGTGTTTGCCCAATGTTAGCATCTACTTATCAAAATCATCAGTTGTGACTAGGTGTGCTGGCTCATGTCTGTAATCCCAGCACTGGGGAGGCTGGGCATGAGGATCACTATGACTCAAGGCCAGCCTGGCTTCACAGAGTTCTAGGCCAGCCTAATCTGTAGAGTAAAACCACCCTCCTCCACTCAAAAAAACAAACAAACAAACAAAAAAATAGGGCTGGAGAGATAGCTTAGTATTTAAGGCACTTGGACCCAGTTTTTTTTTTTTTTTTTCCCCTTGCTTTTTTGAGGTAGGGTCTCACTTTAGTCCAGGCTATTTGTCTATCTTAGCTTTTTTTTTTTTTTTTTGCACCCTTATGTGGACTTCATGCTCCATGAAGCCATAAACCCTATATGTTTATTCTTCCTTGTGGTTCTAGTGACTGGCATCATTTTGGACAGAAAACAAAACTAGCTTTTTTGTTTGTTTGTTTGCTTTGTAGTTAAAGACAGAGCCTTATTATGCAACTGAGTCTGCCCTGATGTTGTGTTCCTCTTACCTGTGCCTCCCAAGTCTAGGATTTCAGATATGTATTTTTAATTAATACATTAATTTATTCTTTAATTCCTTTATTCAATCTTTTCTTTCTTGTGGCTCTTCAGAGACACTAAATTCTCATTAGTTTTCTCAGAAGTTAGCTGTAAAACTCAAAATGTGTCACCAGGAATGAAAATGTATTATCTCAGGACAATCTCAGCAGAGAGGAAGGAGCTCACGCAATAGGACCTGGGAGGGTTTATTTTATTATGTTGAAAGGGAGATCATAGAAGACAAAAGAGTTCAAGGATTGGTTTACACTTATTAATTATTATAGTAACGATTTAGTGTCCAACAAGGATAACTGTAAGTATAACCCAAGGTAGCCAGCAAGGTACTTCTTGTTTGCAAAGGAGGAGCCCACATAGGGGCCTCAACCCCAAAAGTTAGAAAAATACCCAAAAGACAGTTTTCTTAATGAGCATTTTGAGTTTAGGTGTTTGGGTTTATTCCTTTGACTATTTCATCAAATGTCTTTAAAGACTCGGTCTAGAAGACATTAACACAGAAAAAAACATCCCCTGCCTTCTTTGCAAAATGAAGATAAGGTTTTGTCTGAAGCACAAGCAACAAATTTTAAAATTGGGATCAAAGCTCCATTTTGCCGTATCATCTGGTTTTATTGAGTGTGATCACAGAGTGGGATGAGGTCCACCGCCAAGCTATGATTAAGGTATTGATCGTCCTCTGCTCAGCAAGCTGCACCTAGATCGTCACCAAACTATGTGCTTCCCTCTAGAGCCATAAATAGCACTGGGAAAGAGGGGCTAACTCCAGAGACTGGTTTAAACAGCCTAGAAAAAGATAGAATGTAGGTCACTGTTTCCTCTCAGAGTAAAGAAAAATGAAGTTTCCAATGCGTATAGCATACAAGTGAGGAATCAATGAGCCCATGAACCATAGAAACTGGGATGTTACTGGGAACATGTCACATAGCAACCCCTTCAATCAGTCAGGGCTGGTGGCTGGCGTTCACCCACACATACCTGGGATTTACTTTTCCTGTTTCTTCCTGGTCAGTGTACTCTACCCAGACTTCCATTCCCTATGAATCTGCAGAAAAGTTTCCATGGAATTTTTTTTGAAAAGAATTAAGCAAACCTAACTTTATGAGGGTGAGAGTTGACATCTTACCCACTGAGGAATATTAATTCTGCTCTGGATTAAATGCTCTCCTGGACAGGATTTATGTCTAGTTCTCTGAATACATTTGAGTACATTTGGTCTCAAAGATGTCCTCTATCTCAGTAAACGGTGGCAATCCTAACACCTCACAGTACATTAAACGTGAAGTGTTAATGGTGAAGAATGGTGGAGCATTCTGTGCTAGGCTGGCTTCCCCTCTGGAGCAACAAAATACTGGAAAGTACCATTCCTTCTGCTTTTGCTACACCCTGGGCAAGCCCATCTACATAGCTTTAGCACATGCCTGGAAAGACCAGTTGTCTCCCTTGAAATTCAAGGGTCGCTTTGGCTCAGTGCCAGGAAATACACGCTTCAAAGTTGTTGTGTCTCCGATAGGCTTCTGACGCGCTCTGCATTCAAAGCACTCTGAGGTCAGGTTGCCACATACAATTTCCAATACAGAGTCTGTGCCAGAAATTCCGCTACATTTCATTGCTCAAAGATGCTTTCCTTGTGCTGCAGGCAAGACATGCAAAGAGCAGGGATGAAGCTTGTGAATACTCAGAGACATAGACGATGGTCAGCAGCTCTTGTTGACCTCCCTGGAAAACCACCAAGAAAACAGCTTAGTCACCAGGGAAGATGTTTCCATGTCAGATCACCTTGCTATGCATTTTCAAGAGCTTTCAAAGCTACCACTTCATGAGACACGCACCCCACATCAGCATGGCAGGACTCCCGTCACCATTACCACTTCATGAAGCACACACCCCACATCAACATGGAAGGCCCTCAGCACGCCTTTTCTGAGAAGCTGAGATCAGAAAGGCTGGGTTTGTATCACATGTCCTCTAGACAGCCTGTGACAAGACCAACTTTCCTGACACTTCCTGCTTCACCAAACTCTGGCTTTATGTACAGACAATACGGAATTGTTTTTTAAAAATGAAAACTCCTACAAGGCCTTTCAAAGCCATCAGTAACAAGCTCCTAAGAGTATGATTTATTTATTTATTTTTATTTTCATTGAAGTAGGGTCTCACTCTAATCCAGATTGACCTAGCACTCTGTAGTTCCGGGCTGGCCTCAAACTCATAGTGATCATTCTACCTCAGCCTTCCATGTACTAAGATTAAAAGCATGCACAACCAGGCCTTGTGGAGTTTACATTCTTTTTTTAAAAAATATTATTTATTTATTTATTTATTTATTTTAGAGAGAGAAAGAGAAAATGTGTGCGCGAGGGCCTCTGGCCACTGCAAATGAACTCCAGATGCACGCACCACCTTGTGCATCTGGCTTTAAGTGGGTCCTGTGGAATCCACCTGGGTCCTTTGGCTTTGCAGGCAAGTGTCTTAACCACTCAGCCATCTCTCCAGCCCTGAGTTTACATTCTTAACTCAACTGCTTACCAAGGGCAGAGGGCTAATCCCATGTCATTTTCAAGGTTTCTGTTTCCCTATGGTCCTAATGCTATTTGCTACAACAAAAATCTGTCCTCATTACAGTAGGTTATCCAACTAATGAGTTATGAAGATTGAGGGACATTTTTTTAGAAGTGTGTCAATCAACATTTTTATTTATATAAAGCATTTAATGTAGACAACCTGCAGGGGGCAATTAGAAGGACCACGAATAACTCCTGCATTCAAATGACTGGCTCTAGGACTGGAGAGATGGCACAGTGGCTAAGGTACTTGCCGGCAAAAGTCTAACGACTAGGGTTCAAATTCTCCAGTAGCCACATAAAAGCCAGATGTACAAAGTGGCACATGTGTCTGTAGTTCGCTTTCAGTGGCTGGAGGCCCTGGTTTGCCCATTCTCTCTGCTTTCTCTATCTCGCTCTGCTTGCAAATATCCGTATTCCCACTTGGCTCCAATTACTATTTGAGGGACATTTTTGAGAGGCACCATGGTGTAATGGAGAATACTAGTTTATAGACCTGGATTATTCACTCAATAGATTTGCCATTTTAAACATATCCTAATAGTTGTATGATATCACAGCTTCTCTGATCCAAGACAGTAGTAGAATCTATACTCCTTCTTGCTCTGAGAAACTGATTTGCTGATGTTCTTCCTTTTTCTGAATAATTTCAATAAAAGTTACATACTTTCAATATCTTCACTTAATACTGGTCTCATCTGTGAGAAGAAAACAAGACAGAAAAAAAAACAAGATATGTTTCCTATTGTTTTTCTTCATTCTTATTCATGATTATGGTTTTAATATACTTCATTCAACTATTTATTTAAATATGATTTCAATGGACCCCAATACTCAAAATGGATATTTTTCTCTACACTTGACATTTTTTAATTTATTTGAAAGAGAGAGAAACAGGGAGAGAGAGAAAACTGGCATGCCAGGGCTTTCAGCCACTGCAAACGAACTCCAGACACATGCACCACTCTATGCATCTGGCTTACGTGGCTCCTGGGGAATCAAACCTGGGTCCTTTGGCTATGCAGGAAAGTGCCTTAACCACTAAGCAATCTGTCCAGCCCTGTACTTGATTTTTAACAAACATCAGATCTCTCCCTATCATGCTTGGGATTTAAGATCTGTGGACATTTCTTTCCCAAGAATCAGTGTTTCATTTTACTTGGAAGACTTATGAAAAGCATCCAAGTGCAAGGTTTTCTTCCAGTGTTGAAGAAGATGCAGGGTTTGGGCTAGAGCCAGAGATATGCAGAAGATAAAGATGTAGCCTGATTTGAGGATGCAACAGGATAAGCCAGATTAAAGAATGTACAAAAATATTCAGCCTCTTAGAGAATTCTTTTAGTGGGTTCTTTTGGCCATGGCAGACTCTTTCTGAAAATTGTAATTGTTCTTAAATTGCAAGTTTCCAGTCTAATTGATTATCATGACACTACTATAGTAGTTGCAGGATGTCCAAATTTCTGAAAGATGTAATTGAAATAATATAGACTGAGACAGTTGAAAGTGATCATTATTGCACGTATCACCATAATATTAGCTTTGGGCCACCCACCGTATTTGCAATAGAATTCATTGTGAAGTAGTCAAGTTGTAACAAAAATATCATCCCAATTTTCTCAGACTAACCCAACAGAGCAGTCTTCCCTGGAAACATGGGAACAGTAATGTCATTAGGAAGCAAAACATTTGGAATATAAACTGATATTTTAAGATATTTAATAGTATTTTTATGTCCATTTTATAAACCTGGATCAATCCTTGCTAACTTTGTAGTGGATGCTACATTTCATCCTATTCCCTTTCCGGGTCACAATGCCCCCTAATGCCTCTCATTATATGGCCTTTAAGGTGCTATTTTCAGTCTTGGGTAATATACTCAGTCCCTTAGTATTCTTAGTGTTGCTGAAGAAATGTCTGGATTTGTACTGGGAGTTTCTTTGCTGGTTATTAATTGTAAATTCACTTGGGTCCACTTTACTTTAATTTTCTCCTTAACTATTCCTTACCTCACCTACAAAGCCAAATCTAGGTTCTTCTCCCCTTGGGGGGTTACAGTGCTTTCTATCACCAGGAATCGGGACCCTTCTCTCTCCTCCGTGTCACCTCTGTCTGACTCAGAGCCATATCTTCCTCACAATCTCCAGACAGCATCATGGAGCTCTCCTTTGTGCAGTAAGGAGTTAAGGAACTGTGACCCCTTTAGTCATCTCCTGCTCATGAACCATCATCTTCCTTTGGAGTCTACACTTTAAAATGTAGACGTGTATGTGTATCTTTTTTTTTTTTTTTTTTTTTTTTTGATTTTTGAGGTAGGGTCTCACTCTAGCTCAGGCTGACCTGGAATTCACTATGTAGTCTCAGGCTGGCCTCAAACTCACCACAGTCCTCCTCTGTCTCCCAAGCTCTGGGATTAAAGCATGAGCCACCACACGTAGCTTGTATGTATCTTAAACCTGTGACTTTGTGATAATCTTTACCTTGTAAATCTGCTGCAACACCTTATCAAAGCAATGTAGCCTTGCTGTGATGTAGCTCCTTAATTTGACAGAGTGCTAGACGTTGCCTTCACCTTCCTTCCATGCCTGTTCCTGTTTGACTTCTGACTTGGACTGCCTCTGTGTTTCCCAAACTGGATCTGATTCCAGTGGTTTCCATGACCCCCCACCTCCTTTTCCAGTTCTGGGAATTGAACCCAGGACAGGCAAGCACTACTCTGTCACTAAGTCACACCCAAACCCATCAATGACCTTTGAAACACCAAGTACCAATGTCTGTGTTTAGTAATTATTCTTCTGGCTTCTTTTATAGTTTCCCCTAAAGTCTATTTACTTATTTAATTTCTATGATTCTGCATTGATATAGATCTCTTTGTGCCCTGGAAATTTTCTTTATAAACAAAAATTATTCATTTTACCTTTTTCCTTTATACCTTCTTTGATTCAAATATTTCATTATTCACAGGTGATTTTTCTTACCTTTCCTTTCCCAAATCTGTAGTCTCAAACTCATTCTTTGTCTTTTCCTATTATTTATATACCTCTTCCTAAGATTTCTGGATTTAGATAATATCATAAATTAGATAATATCATAAATAGATGCATATTTTTTGCCAAAGCCAGTTTATGCATATATATACATACATACATATATATATACATATATATATATATATACACATACACACATACACACACACATATACATATATATATATATGTATATATATATATATTATATATATATATCTGAAACTATTTTTCTCATCATCTTGAAATGTAAAGTTTTTGAATCTTGAATAAAAAAATAATGCAAAATAGAACAGAGTATAATAAGAGCTTTAACAGAACCACATGGAATATAATTGTCTAAGAAATTCATCTGGGCTGGAGAGATGGCTTAGTGGTTAAAGCACTTGCCTGCAAAACCAAAGGACCCAGATTTGATTCCCCAGGACTTGCTTAAGCTAAATGCACAAGGTGGCACATGTGTCTGGAGTTCATTTGCAGTGGCTAAAGGCCCCAGCATGCCCATTCTCTCTCTCCCTATTTCTTGATCTCTCTCTCTCTCTCTCTCTCTCCCTATTTCTCTCTCTCTCTCTCTTTCTTTCTAATAAATAAAATGAACAATTAAAAAATAAATTAAATCTGAGGAATTGGGAGATATTTGGGGAATTTAGGAAGAAAATATTAGATTGAGGGGGCAAATCCTGTTTGTGGGGCTGGGACATGGTTCGGTGGATAAAATGCTTACCATGCAAGCAAGAGGAACAACATTCAGAACGCTAGCACCCTTATAAGTGCCATGCGCATGTGGCAGCCCACCTGCGAGGCCAGCTATCTGGAAATAGGGACAACAGCTCCCTGGGTTGGTGAGTGGTGAGACTGGTGAGATCTGGGTTCAACTGAGTGTCCCTGGCTCCATCAAAGAGGTGGAAAGACATCAAATAAGACACTGAGTGTCAGCCTCTGGCCTCCACCCCCATGAGCCCACATGTGCACAGGTACCTGCACACACATGCACTCACACACAGGCATGTTCCTACGCCAGCATGTTGTCGGGGATATCTACATGTGTGACCCAAAACAAAACCGTAACTCTACCTAAAATGTTATGAGATTCGTTTTTGTAACTCGATCATGCTGTTCCCCAGCATGAATTTCGTAGATAGTGATGGCATACTCAACTACTCAACGCCAGCAGGTTGGGCACATGTGCCCATGTGAATGGAGCTGTAAGGCATGCACCAAGTACATAGCACAATGAGGAGGCAACAAATTCTAAGTAGAAAACTTGGAGGAATCTGTGAAGGGATTATAGAGAAAATTAGCAGCTGTTAATTGACTAACTTTGTGTTAAACACTCTATGGAGGCTTAAGTCATAACTAGTTAAATAAGTATTACTTGGTTGGTTAAACAACCTTGCTGTTCTTGAGCTTCATGCAAAACAGACATGCTACAGTGAAGTGCAGTTTGTAATCTCATTTTCTCTTTATTAAATTCCTTGCTGTGGCTAATGCAGCACTGACAGTAGAGCTTGGAAGAAGGGACACAGTTGTAGCATTTAAGATACTAAAAGCATATATTTGAAGCTTCATGGATCACAAAATAAATCAAGTGAGAGAGATATGTGGAGGAATATGTGTGACCTTGAAACTAGTTAAAAATATAAGAATGCAATTATTTTCCTTATAATAACAGAAACCATAGAGCTTGAGAAATTTTCAAGTCATAGTTGGAACATTTTGAGTATATGAATCACCTTTAGTTCTAGCTTTGTTTCCATAGAAAAGCAAATAATATAGTCCTAAGACTATAATATTTTCACATTATGTATGGTAGTTCCCTTAGATATTAAATTTCAGAAATAATGTTAAGCCTGTCAACCCCATTTGAAATGCAATTATATAGTAATTCCTGTGAAAGACCAATGTCAAGGTGGGCTCCTCGCCATGAGATGCCCTTGATGATATAGTTTGTATTTATGCCGTGCATTTTTTAAAGGTGTACAGTGTTTTGAAACTCATGTGAACGTTCTTTGCTAGCTGCTGGATTCATTAATGAAAGCATTTGACTGAGCACATGCTCTGCTGACTCTCCTGGGCTGCAGACTGACTCCAAGGTGAAGTAAGCCTCAGCCCAGGCTTAAGTCATCCATGCTCAGACAGGGAGGTGAAATTATGATCAAGTAGTCAGGACAGAGCAACCTGGAAAGTGCTTTGGAAAGGGAGAAGGAAGGAAGACTTCCTTTGTGAGGCTTCCCAGACACACTGACCCATGTCATCTGAAGGCCTAACAGGAAAGAAGGCAGGTTACACAAAGAAGTCCCACTGAGGGTGGGATCTTACAGGGTTTGCAGAAATGAGGAGACTTTGTCGCCCTCAGACGGGATGAGTCATTTTGAAATAAACATTTGTTGAAAAAGGATGCTTTAAGATATCTTGACAGATAAAACATATGGGCCTGGAGAGGTGGCTCAGCAGTTAAAGGCACTTGCTTGCAAAGCCTGATGGCTCAGGTTTGATTCCCAGCACCCATGTAGAGCCAGATGAACAAAGAGGTGCATGTGTCTGGCGTACATTTGCCATGGCTAGAGGCCCTGGCACATCCATACCTTACTCTGTCTGTCACTTTCTCTCTGTCTTTCTCTCAAATAAATAAACAAACAAATACTTTAAAAATAACATATGGTTAAGTACAAAAAAATTAATTTATTCCAAATCAGAAACATAAACAAAGCTTGATGCATGTTTGCTAGTCCAGAATCTTCTTTCATTTCTTTTTTCTTTTCTTTCTTTCTTTTTTTTTGTGGAGGGGGAAGATGGGGATAAGGGAGTTGAAGCAGGGCTTCACTCCAGCCCAGGCTGACCTGAAACTCACTCAATAGCCCATGCTGGCCTTGAACTCATAGTTTTCTTCCAATCTCAGCCTCCTGGGTGCTGGGATTCAAAGTATGCGCCACCACACAGCCATCGGAGGATTCCAATGTTGTCGCATCTGAGAGAAGAGGAATCCAAAGAACTACACATTAACTTCTGCCAAGTTGCTATAGAATGGTTGGAAATAAAAGCTCTGAATTCCACAGTCCTGGGGCAATATGACTGTGTATCCCACTAGTCTATTAACAAGTAAAAATGCCTCCAAAGAGGGAGCCAAGTCATGCCCAGATGAAAACTGCAGGGTTAGTCAACGTATAATTGTTTCTCCCGGGGGGAAGAGTAGAGATGTGCATGGGTGATGAGGACAAAACATGGCTGGTTACTGCCACCTGTGACCTGGCGAGCTCCGATCACTTGCACCGAACCTAGAAGGGGACAGAACGGACCAAGGGCCCACAGTGACCTTTGCCTCGGTAGCTCTGTGAGATTTAGAAGGGAAACCCAAGCCATTCCCTAACTCTTCTGGGAAGACCGCACAGCATCAAAGCCCGGCAAGGTAATGCCTGTGTGCCAGGTACCCAGTGGGCTGAGTCAAGCGGAGGGGGCCTCGGGGAAACATAACTAAGACAGGGCAGCAGTGACGTGAAAGGCATCACCATATCCCATGAGACTGTTCTTTCTCACAGCGTGCCTGTGGTGGAGAGCATACAAGCAGAGACGGAGTGGGAAGCTGGCTCAGGAGATTATCACTCAGGCTGTCCCATGCTTCCAGACAGTCCCAGTGTTCCCAAGGCTTTGGCACGTGCAATTAAGAAGGCGGTGCCTGCCGAGGCAGGCCAGCCCTGTCCTGTGGACATTCTGACCACTGTGTCTACGTAGGGGCCGCAGAGGTCCTTCTCCCCAGTCCTGCGGCCAGGCTGTCCAGAAGCGCCTCGTTTCCCTTCGTCACGCATGCTTTTAGAAAGAGTGAAATGCCAGCCTGCTCTTATTCAATTTCCTCTTATCCAAGGAAAGTTTCAAAAGGGTTTATGACTGAGATATTAAATTTCTTCTAGTGCTTACTACAAAGTAAGCCAAAAAAAAAGGGATTCTACACAAGGCCAGGTTTCCACCCCCCCCCCCCTTTTTCACTTTGCAAAGAAAAACTGAGATGTTGCCTCAAAACCAGAACAACAAACAGGCGTTCTCGCCCTCCCCAGGGAACACCCACACTGCCAACAGGCCAGAACAGTAGTATTGCTCACCTTCGTACCTGTCTAGTTGAAGAAATACCTTTCTTCCTTTATGTTACACATTATCTAGTATGTTCTTTGCTGCTAAGGCTAGAGGCCACACTCTTCCTAGAGCACAGTTTCCCCACTGGACAGTCCAAAGCCAGCATGAGCCTTAGAAAACAGCCCCATCCATAGGCAATCCTCCGGCTCCATTTTGCTTGTTTCCTTGGTTGTAGTCATGCTCCCCCCCACACACACTGGGCTGGATTTGAAGGACTAATGATGATGATGCCCCCCCCCACACACACACACTTCCAAAAGCAGCTCTCCAAATGCAGTAAGTTAGTGTAGACAAAGAAGATTAAAGTCATTAGCAGAAAGCTTGCAAATGCACTGTGTAGGAGGCCCTGTCATTACAGACCCTCACCCAGGCTCCTGTGGTCTGCTGTGTGTACAGAATGATAGTTCTGGGTTTCCTCCCTGTAGAAAGGAATAAAATAATAGTAGGTTTCAATTATAGACATAACTCCAAGTTAGTTGGGGGCACAAGAACAGGGTGGCTGTCAGCTTTGCCAAGCTAATGTCATAAGACATGAAATCCTAGCACATAACACTGGATCCCGAGGCATCCGCGTCACCGCAGCCCTCACATTCAATAAGGCACCGAGACTAGCAATTAGGATGTAGACAGAGCAAATATTTACATTTCGAGCAAACAAAAGGGGAGGCATCAACAGCAAAATGAATCAAAAGCCACAGGGCCTCAGATGTGGGCAAGCAAAGTGTTGCTGTCAGTGTGAAGCAGGAAGACAGGATGGGTTTCCAGTATGTGCAATTCCGAGATGTAGATTACTGGAAAATTTACAATAGCACTGCAGTTCGAAACTCTCCCCTCCGTCCGTGTTACACAGAGCTGAACGTGAGGAGCCAGTTGCCCTTCTCCTTTTGCTCTCACCATGGATATGTGGAGAGCGTGTTCCGGAAAGCCTGAATCTGTTAGTGCAAGGGAGTATTTCAAAGCCTTGAAAATACTTAGGCGTACTTTTAAACCATGTATCAATTCATACAGTCATTGTTAAGGATCCTAGCGTAGTGAGTGACCAGAGAATACAGAAAAGTCTAATGATGGAAGGAAACACAGGGCTTTGGGGGAATGTGTTCAAAACACATATTTTTTTTTTCTTCATAGACTTGGAGATGATTCATTCATGCAAGCTCAAATAATGAAATGAGAGAAGGGGAACAAAGTTCCAAGTTTTCAGAAAAGAGACGCGTCACCAGTTTGAAGATCCCCGTTCAACCATTGTAACTAAGTGAGGTGTTCAGTTCTGGCCAAGTCAGGCATTCGGCAGGCTGTTATGGCTGGAACCTGGTGGCAAGAACTAGAAGCCCAGTGGCTGTGCTGAAGCCAAGGGATGCTGACCTTCCCCTTTCACGGGTCTCCAACTCTGACATTCTCTTCAAAAAAAAAAAAAATACTTTTATTTGTTTGAGAAAGAGAGAGAGAGAGAGTGAGTGAATGTGGGCACGCCAGGGCCTCTTGCCACTACAAATGAATTCCAGACACATGTGCCACTTTGTACATCTGGCTTTTCACGGATATTGGGGAATTCAACCCAGGCCATCAGGCTTTGCCAGTAAATGCCTCTAACCCCTCAGCCATTTCTCCAGCCCCAACCCTGACGTCCTATAAGCATGAGATGATATCTCTGCCCCTGCTTGATCTGCATCAGCCCTTGCTGGGATCTGCTGTATACTCGGCGCAGAACTTGGGAAAATAACTTGGCTGCCAGTGACTTGAAAGTGTTATTTCATTTCTACAATGCAATATCTAAAGTTGCCTAAGAGAGATTTCCAAGTATTTTCAGCCAGCACGCCAAGTTTCAGGTTCACTTGAAGAGAGATACGCATACAGAGCATTTTACTCCATTTAACATTTTGTAGGTGGCTCATACGAAGTACACATAGTCTACCATCCTTAAGTCTCAGTGCTTGAGAGATGCTTAGCAGTTAAGACGCTTGCCTGCAAACCCTAGGGACCCAGGTTCGATTCCCAGGATCCACATAAGCCAAATGCACATGTGTCAGGACTTTGTAGCGGCTAGAGGCCCTGGTGTGTCCATCCTACCTGCCTCTCTCTCTCTCTCTCTGTGTGTGTGTGTGTCTTTCTCTGTCTCAGATAAATAAATAAATAATTTTAAAACGAGTTTTAAATGTCTTTACACAACCGCATGCAGACAAAAAAAATAAATAGGTGACTGTGTGCTCCTCTAAACTGCGGGGTGCTACAGCTAAGGATTTCTGTTAGCTTTCCTAAAGCAGCTGCTGGTGCTCAGAAGATGATTCTCCAGAGAGTGAAAAGTGAGACTGAGGGCTGAGCTTCAGCCCACAGCAGTTAAGCGATGCACCCATCCCGAGCCCCTGAGCTGTTGAAGTCAGCTTCCAGGTCATGAAATACATTGAAGGTCAAGGTAGCCAAGAAGTATTACTTTATAGACAGTCCTGCTTTGTTTCTTGCTATTGATTGCCTTTCTTTTGATTATTTCTGCTGTTTTGAAAATAAGATGTCTGTAAGTTTAGTGTTTCTTTAGGCTTACTAAAATGAAGTTTGGTATTCTTAGTAGGGAAGTATTTCAAGGGTCAATAAAATATCATGAAAGTTATCGTATAAGGCAGGGACAAGTATCTGGTGGCATTTACATTATTAATATCTTCTATTTTTTTTTAATTAGAGAAGTAGACACTCAGTGGTTACAGGACTTGCTGAAATCTCTTTGCAGTGTGCTTAGACCGTTCCCCAAGCCTGCCGCGTTCCTCATGCCCTCCTCCTGCGCAGGCGCATCATTTCCACCGTGGTGTGTGGGGGCGGGGGGAGGCAGCTTCCGAGAGCATCGACGACCACACAGGTGTGGTCCCCTCGGCAACACCAAGTCTCCATTCCTCCTTATTCTCCATCTCAGAGGATGAGATAGCTAATAGTCCAACACGTTCTCTCTTCCTTTCCTCTATTCCATACCCCCCCCTTTTATGTGTGTACGTGTGTGGACAGAAGGACAGCTTTCCATATTGTTCATCACGTGTTATCCACCTTATTTTTATTTTTGTTTTCTTGAGATGGAGTTTTTCATTGGCTTGCATCTCACCAAGTAGTCTAGACTGGCTGGCCAGGAAGCCCCAGGGATCTTCCTATCTCCATTGCCCAGCACTAGGATTACAAGCATGTGCTGTTTTACGTGCATTCTGGTGACTGAACTCAGGTCCTCATGCCTGCCAGGCAAGGGCTTTGCCAACTGAGCTAAACTTTCCCACCCCCTCTTTTCCTGCTTTCTTTTTTTCTTTTTGTGCTTTTATCATTTATTTTTCAGTGTCAATATAGTCAGAGAGCTTCTCTATAAAATTTAAAGTTTATAAAAGTAAAGAAAGGAATGAGGAAAGGAAAAAAAAAAACAGTAGTTTTGCAATTTCTGAGGTCTTTTCTAGCTCGGGGAGCTGGGGGAAGAGGGTTACCTGTTTGTTATTTGTTTGTTTCTCCCATAGCACAACTAAAACTGCTGTGTGGAGGGTATCAAGTTAACACAGCTGGGCTTCATGTCTGTCCTGTCTTTTGGGAGCTATGGCTTCATACTGTGCTGCACAGCCAGCTCTCTGGGATCTTGCCTCACTTAAATCTATAGTACTCTTTTTAAAATTCTTCCTCTCCATAGTGTTTTCTCACCCTCTGTTCAGTCCACATGTCAGTTTTCTCCAAGATTCAACATTATCCTCTTTTAAACCTCACCTGACACCTGGGAGACTCATCCATGGGTGTATAACTACAGATGGCTTCCAGATCTTCCATGAGCGATGAACAGTTTTTTTTCTAATCTCTCAGCCAAACTTTCAAGCTGCCGTATTCCTCCCTCCTGGGAAACGTAACCATACCTACTCTCTCAGACTGGGAAAGTCAAAGTGTTCAGGCCTGAGCATCGCCTGCCTATTATTCTTCATTCCAATTTACAAAGTTTTCACCCGTACTTACAAACTTTCTCTATGGTTAAAGACAAATTAACCGCTGGCCAATTTAAGGGCAACATGTCAGCCTGTGGCCCTGGCTCATGCCCTTTCTTTCTGATCTCACTATAACCTTGCTTCAGGAGATCTTATGTGCTCTTACTTGCAGAACTTAAACCTCATGTTTCCTGAATTTTCATTCTTATCTTTAAAGAAATCAGAACTTCATCCAAATAAGCAAATAAGTGTATAAGTAATAAATCATTTATATTGGAGCTGTATTCCTTTTAACCACTATAATTGGAATCTGATCTTTTTGCTTGTTTGTTTCCCTTGTTATTCGATTTTAAAAGACCTTGCATCATGGCTTGAGCTCTTTGCGCCGTCACGAGTCCTCAGTCCGCTTCGGTGACGCTCGCTGCAGGGAAAGTGCTCTGACAAAGACCATCACCCCTGACTGTTCCCAAACACTGAGGGTTCCCATCAGCCCCGTTCTACTCCATCTGGCCACGGCCAGCACCATACCATGAATCACTCATGACTTGTTGACATTTCTTTCTCATGGTTCACACACAAACCTTCACTAGACTTTTTGCCTTTTCTCTTTTTACTCAAAACTCTCTCTCCTGAACAAATACTGTCTTCCCATATTTAGCCCTTTAAATATTGGTTTTTTCCAAAGATGGTACTTCTAACCCTTTGTTCTTTTTATAACATTTGGCTACAATCTTCCTTCTTCGCAAACTCAAAGAAAAATTGCAGTTAAAGATCAGGACAAGCACAATTCTGGTTTTGAAAGCTTCCGCAAAGATGAGTTGGGGTCTCATCCTGGATACTTACTTGCACTAATCCTGGCTTGGGATGCACTGCATGATCTTGCTCTTTATTAGTTATCACTTCCGGAAAGGGAAGAGTGCATGTGTGTTAACAGAGGTCGTGTGTATATTAATGCCAAGTGTAAATCAATTGATACCTGCATGTAGTAATTATATAACCCTCTCATTATAGGTTGATATAATTATGTTTAACAAGTACCTGTATGTTATAGACTCTGTGGTGGTTTGGATGTGAAATGTCCCCCAGAGCCTCAAGTGTTTGTAACTAAGTCTCCTATTTAGTCTTCAGCTGGTGGAGCCTTTGGGAGCCGGCACCTTGCTAGAGGAGGCATGTTTCTGGGGTTGATTAGTCTAGCCTGGTGGGAGTTCAGAACCAGTACTTGCTTCTCTCCTCCCCCTATCTCTTTCTCCCCTTGGATATATGATGAAATGAGTCAGGTTCCTCTACCATGATGAAGCTACCCTTGAAACCCTTAGCCTGAAATTCATCCTTTTCTCCCATAAGCTGACTTTGGTAAGATGTTTTGTCCCAGCAACAAGAAGGCAACCTCTATAGACTCCAAAATCGACCAGCTTCAACAGGACCCTCTTTCTGGTATTCAGCTTAATATAACTACTAGCACTCGCCACGTCAATGTACTACAGCAAACACATCTCTCCCTTCAGCCTCAGACCCATTCCTGGTGGCATGTTTCATTCCTTAATTGGTTGACAATTGAGTATTTGCCTTCACCAAGTTTCACATAAAGGTATGAAAGAAACCAATGCCCATGTTATGTACAGCATAGATCTGAGGATAACCTAGTGAGTAGTAAGCCTGGGTTTGATGCCTACCTTGGTCATGCCCTCACTGCCCAGTAGTAGATAGGTGTTCACCATCCCTTAGCATTCCTCCCCTATTTGTGATATGAGAATGATGATGATGAACACCAGGGGTGAATCTTGCAACTACCAACTTATCTAAATTACATAAAGTAGTTATTATAGCTCTTGACCAAAAGATGATCTTCAGTTAATACTTATTTTTCTTCTTTCCTCAGGTCTGTCAAATTGCTTTAAATTGTGATTTTTAATGAATCAGACTTCTGGTTGGAAATGATTATAAAACTAAAATCAATTTTATAACTCTGATTAACTTTGGAAAATTATCACTAGGACCTACAGGTATATATAAGTGGGGTGGCAAGAACATTTAACCCAAATTCATCACCTTTTATGTAGGAAAATGGCATCTAAAAGTGTTTAAGACATAGTTCGCACCACTTGATAGAAGTTAGCTGGGAAGTATCCAGGACCAGAACCAAAGTATCTACCAGCGGCTGCCATTTCCAGCTGCTTGGACTACTAGGTTTTGAAAATAAGCACACTGGAAGTTGTGCTGTATACAGCACAGTAATAGTTGGGAGAGTGTGTGGGAAGCAGACAGAGACAATGGGTATGAGTAAGGGGCCTTGCTGCATAACCATACCAACTACACTATTCTGTTTTTTCATTTCCTAGTTTGGGAGCTTTTTCTTTTCCAAAGAAAGGAGAGAGGGTTCAGTGGAAAATTATGAAATACTATTACACACAAATCTGATTAAAATTGCAGTAACGGTAAGCCCTGAGATGAGGCGGACACATTCCCCAGGGCTGGCATGTAGCTCTGATCATGTTTAATCTCACCATTTGTTTCTGGCTTTAACTGTGCTGTCTCCCCCTGACTAAGTGATCTTCCGTGAAAATCAAAATTTCGATTATGTCGCTTATTTGTCCAAGGTGCTCCAGCAGGTTGGGGTAAAGAAAGGAAATCTCTACAAATGGGGATGGAGACAGTTTAGAGAACAAGGTGCCCCTTTGTACCAGAGAGTGAAGAAACACTGTAAGGATGAGGCTATGTCTTCCTCTTCTGGGAATCCGCACAAGAGTTTCTAAATGAATCTTGCTTGCTTTGAGGGAAATTTCAAATTCCCTGAGTTTCTTAGTATGAGGTTCAATTATCTCAATTATTTGTCACAAAATTTGATTAAAGACTTATAACAAAATAAAATAAAGGGCTAATTTTAAAAAAGGTTCCTAGATGTCTGTCATAATTTTAAAAACACATGTCTCTTTTTGCTCTAGAACTTTTGTGCGTATGGCATGTGGATATGGATGTGTCCATGCATGCACATGCCACAGAGCATGTGTAGAGGTCAGAGGACAAAATCGGTGCCAATCCTTCTCTTCCTCATTTGAGGCAGGTTCTCTCACTGGTCACCACTCCAGACTAGCTGGTCTGTGGGCTTCCAGTAGATTCTCCAGAGTTCATCTCCCCTCACACTGTAGACGAGTTAGGCCAGACACTGATCGTAGCATCTGGCTTTTGTGTGTTCTGGGAATCTGGACTTAGGTACTCATACTTGTGTGGTGTGATCACTTTATCCACTGAGCCATCTCCTCAACCTCTGGAATTTCTTTAAAACAACAAGAAGCTCATTGTGTATTTTCATTCAGTTCATGAACATTTTTTGCATTATTTCATGTGTGTGTATGCGCATGCTAACATGTGTGTGTGTGTGTGTGTGTGTGCAGTGTAAGCATGTGTATGTGGTCATGGAGCACCCTATTTGATCACCTGTGACAGTTTGTGCTTACCTGTGCAGGGTACACTCCAAGTGGCCAAGTGGCCAGGGCAGAACACTGGTGTCCCTCTCGATTCCTCTTCTACCCATTCTTCCTGCAACTGGAATCTCTTACTGATCCCAGAGTTTGCTGTGCTTTTCAAGAGCTACAGTGATTCTCAAATCTCTGCTCTCCTAGTAGGCTGAGGTTAACACAGGCAAGTGGCCACACGCAGATATTTATGTGGGTCCTGGGGATGGAACTCCAGTTGTCTCTCAGGCCCCAGGCCCTTATGCTTGTGCAGGATGTACTGAACTGCTGAGTCACCTCTCTAGTCCCAGTTCATTCACTTGTTACTGTCACTCAGAAGTATCTAATGGCCGGTAAAGTGAATGACTTTCCAAACTGGAGCCCTAATTTTTGCATCAAATAGCCCATAAAAACTATTTCGCTTGGTGACTTTTCCTTGGAGTCTTTTCACATGGTGACTGTAGAGAGACTGTCTAGGCTTTGGGAGGGAGTTCATCATTGCATTGCCTGTATGCCAGTGATCTTTTCATTTCCTGTGAGTGAACTCATGTGCAATTGTCCTGTATCAGTGGCTAGTGATGAAAACTGCTATTTAAAACCAAGTATAGTAAGAACAAAAAATATGGGATAATTTCACTGTTTTGTTAAATGAACTATTATTTTTCTATGTTCATCATAGTTGCAACTTCTCATGCTTTCTTGGAATTTCCCAAATTTTTGAGGCAAATATGCCATCACCAGGTTAACAAATTTTGTAAGAAAAAAAAAAAATGGAGCTGGGCATGCACCTCAATGGTACAACACTTGCCTCGTATGTACAATGCCCTTGGTTTGATCTCCAGCACTGACTGCATAAAAAAATAAATAACTGCAGGAAGTTTTTAAACAGCCAAGTTGATCCAGCAGCTCAAATGAGCCCAGCATAAGATTAAGGAGGGATTACTTTCACATCACTGGGTCCTCACTTCATAAGCACCAACCTCCATCTTCTCAGCCTTACCAGAACATCTTACAGAAAACTTCCTATCCAGTACCCTTCCATACTTACTGAAGGAAGGCAAGAAGTGTCATGTCATCATTTTAAATGGTCAGATTAAAAAGAAAACTAAATCCAAGTTTTAGTCATATTTTACCTTAGGGCAACATTGGCTGCTGCACATAGGAATTCATCAACTGCTCCCTTCAAGAAAACCCCAAGAGCCCCTTCATGGGGAAGTAAGAGACAGAGACGGAAAATAATTCAGGTTAAACGATTCTTCTTGATGTGGCTTTGGCAAAGCTCAGGGCTGAACCCGAAGCTCCGCTTGGATGGAAAGAGCCGTTCTAAGGCTAGAAAGTCATAAAAGCCCAGCAGGCAGGCCGCTCCTCACTCCCCTGGCAAGGCCTTGGCCCTGCCAGAACTGAGACGCCAGAACACTTGGACTTGCTCTGAGGGGCCAGTGAGATATGCTTTCAAGTGAAGGTTTGTTTCAGCCACTTGCTGATCATTCTGAGAATAAGCTTAGTACCAATTGCTTAGTCAGTTTATTTAATTAATTTCAGGTAGATGTGTGGCTTGTGGGTTTATAGAGAAAGCAGCACAGCCCATTCCTAGAACATTCCCATTTCAATCCAACTGTCTTCATATAATCAACAAAGATTCTAAAATGTTAGGGGTTGAAGACAGGTGAGTAAATCGTGATTGTCTGGTGAGAGTCATGGTCATTTATCACTCAAAATAAGCAAATGTAAAAAAAAAAATATGATTGAGGGACAGGTGTGATGGCACATGCCTTTAATCCTAGCATTCAGGAGGCAGAGGTAAGAGGATTGCTGTGAGTTCAAGGCCAACATGAGACTACATAGTAAATTCCATGTCAGCCTGGGCTAGAGCAAGACCCTACCTTGAAAAGCCAAAAATATATATGTGTGTACACACACACACACACACACACACACACATATATATATATACATATATATATAATTATATATTATTGAGCACCAGTGAGTCAGTCCATTCACATAGTAAAATACAATCCCAGGAATTTCTAATTCTAATAAGAAATCATATTACTTGAAAGGCAATCATATTCCTTTGAGTAAAATTTGATATTCCAATAGGCATTTCAATAGAAGTCTAGATTTCTTGCATTTTGTCTCTCCAAACAGAACAAAGGGATAAACAACTTATTCATATGCGGCCAGTGAAATGCCAGGCAACAAGCACCATGGATTATCGGCACAAGGACATTTCTTTCCCCCAATTTTCTCTATCTATCTGAAAACTATTCTCAAGAATTTTCACCTTATCTTGAACTCATTTTTTCCCCTATAATCCCATACTCCTGTAGCACTAAGAAACCAGAGTGAGGTCATGGTAATCTCCCTAATTTTATACAATGTATTGGATCAAAAATGTAGAATTTTGGGCTAGAGATATGGCTTGGTGATTAAGGCGCTTGCCTGCAAAGCCAAAGGACCCAGGTTCAGTTCCCCAGGACCCCACATAAACCAGATGCACAAGGTGGTCCATGGGTATAGAGTTCGTTTGCAATGGCTGGATGTCCTGGCATACCCATTCTCTCTTTCTCTCTACCTGCCTCTTTCCCTCTTTCTCTAATAAATAAATAAAAGTAGAATATTTTTTAAAAGTAGAATTTTGGCACTTCCGAATTTGATTCAGGGCATGTGGGATCCTTAAATAAGTAACTAAAGACAATGTGGTTATCAGGGGAGTACGGATAGCAATAATCACTTGTATGCTGTGATAAAGACTGGGGATCATGAATAGCCCATGCTCGCTGTATGACGTGAATATCTCGTGCTAGCTGTATAACAGACACTGACTAGCTGGCGGTGTGTTCCAGCTGAATCCCTTCCCCACCCACCTACCCCCACTGCCACACTTGCATCCCTGTGCTTCCTCTTCGTCAGACCTCTAAGAAAAACACCAGCCCAGGGAACATTGTCTGCTGTCAACAGAGAAACAGAATCATAACTTTATTTTGTTCTCCTTTTTTTTTGCCCCAAACTAGCTTTTAAAAAATGCTTACCGGGCTGGAGAGATGGCTTAGCGGTTAAGCGCTTGCCTGTGAAGCCTGAGGACCCCGGTTCGAGGCTCGATTCTCCAGAACCCACGTTAGCCAGATGCACAAGGGGGCACACGCATCTGGAGTTCGTTTGCAGTGGCTGGAGGCCCTGGCACGCCCATTCTCTCTCTCTAAATCTGCTTCTCTCTGTTGCTCTCAAATAAATAAATAAAAATAAACAAAAAAAATTTTAAAAATGCTTACCTATTTGCAATCAGAGAGAGATAAAGAGAAGAGAGATGATGAGAATGGGCACACCAGGCCCTCTAGCTGCTGCAAAGGAACTCCAGATGCATGCACCACTTTGTGCACCTGGCTTTATGTGGATACTGGGGAATCGAACCCAGGTTGTTAGGCTTTGCAGGCAAGCACCTTAACCACTAAGCCATTTCTCCAGCCCAGCTGTTATTTTTTAACTTGAGTATATGGTAAGAAGCTGATTCAAAGACAAGGGCACTAATCTATGCTAATGATATAAAATTGTTTCAATTATCTTCATGAAGTATTAATTTTAAGAGTCCCAGAGAATGCTATAAATTATATCAAATTTTATATAGTGGTATGCAGAAAACAACTGCATATCTTATTAAACCTATAGAGATTATATTTCCATTTCCCTAATGAAAGGTGATGACATTTCTCATTAGATTATGGGGATAAACAGAAAACTTCATCAACACAGTATAGTTGTAGAGGGTGACAGCGAAGAGAGATCCTCCGTGAACGTCTCTGCTCTTCTCTGTTCACTGGCTCTCTTTCTGCTTCTCTTTCTTGATTTTTCAACCAGTTCAGTCATCTGGACCTTAAGGAGTTCATTTGCAAGTATTGCTTAGCTAGTGGAATATCAGCTAATAGGGTTAAAAGGTAACAAGATAGCTGACCCCATCACAGAAGCTCAAGTTTCTCTCCAGCCAGTACGCTGGAAGCCATCTCTTCATATGCCAGAAAAGTAGGCTAGAAATGCAATTTTTAACTGGCAGCATCCTCGTGCCTTTTCTTCCTGTGTGCAGACACTGGGGCATGGTGTTTTTCCCCTTTTGGAACACTGAAGGAACAATGTGCATCCTTCTCTAGATACTCTGGAAGAAGGCAAGTCCACGTAAGCGGAGATTTGGAATCGCCTCAAAGACACAGGAATCAGAGAGTGCCTGGTAGACCAGTAACGGAATATTTAAATCAAAGTTCTCCTTGGGAAGGAGCCAAGCTCAAGAAGCGGCAGGAGTAACCTGATCCAGGACTGTGCCACTGGGACCAGCAGCTGCACGGAGAGCCTTTTGGACTGCTCGACTGCACAGTCCAGCAAGCCAGAGAGAACATGGCTTTAAATGCCTGCTGGATTAGTGATGAAGGCAGAGGGGAGATTGAGTTGCTTTGATTTCTGCAGCAACTAGCACATTAAACTCGGGTGCTATTTGTAAGAAAGGCCTTAATTTTCACATAACAGGCACCCCAAACCACCCTTCAAGTGTATTTGTTGACATGATTATGAAGTATATCTCAGGGTGAGTGACCTACCCTTCGAGCCCCGGGGTCTTGTTAGAGAGGAGTTGCACACAAAATATGGCTATCTAAAGATGTCCACAACCTGATCCCTGAAATTTATGAATTTTGCAGTTGTGTTTAAGTTAAAGACCTTGAGGTAGGGATAGTAATTTGTGAGTCTAATGTGGATGCTTGGGTGTGTAACCAAATAGATCTTTCTGGGAGCTGTGAGCATAAAAAGAATGGTAATTCTGTATCCTAAAGAAAAAAAAAAAAAAAACCTACTTAAGCCATGTGTGGTGGCGCATACCTGTAACTTCATAATTTGGAAGGTTGAGAAAAGAGATTAAGAGTTTGAGGCCTGCCTGGGCTACATAGTGAGATTAGCTCCAAAATGAAAAGAGAGAGAAACAGAGAGGTCCCAGATTGTCCTCAAGGACATGCCCCCAATATCCTAACCTCCCCTCTCTAAACCCTAACTCCTAAAGGATCTACCAACTCCTAACAGTGCCCCAGGACAGAGGCCAAACCTTCAATGTAAAGCCTTTGATGGACATTAAAGATCCAAACCACAGCATATTCATAAATGGAAATTCAGCACTGGATACAGCTAAGTCTACCTGTTATATACTTGTGAAATATGCAGAAGCTTGACAAAGGGAGGAGGGAGAGTAAGAGAATGAGTCCCAGTCATTCAGAGCCTGCTCCAGCCAGGTGCTTCACCTGTCTTATCCTATATGACTTCCTGAAAGAATAGAGACAAGTAAGAGTCAGAGAGATTCTGCAAACGACCCAAGTTCACAGTGTCTCTTAGTGTGTGGGACAGGAGGTGAGTCCGAGAACGGCCTAACTCCAAAGCCCATGTGATTCCCCCACCTCCAAGCCCTCCGAAGCCTAGTTGTTATGTGGATTCTCGTTGTGTCAATGGCATAATCATGAGGACATTTGGGGCTCTTGCTTCATGAGGCTCTGCTGCTATGTCTATTTGTAGCTTAGAACTAGTTCAGAAAATAATGTAGGTTAAAAAGGGTACAAAAGAAGGGTCATCAGGAAGTAAGCACATTTTTGTCTATTAGGGCCTGGTTTTTGTCATACTGGGGAAGGTTTTCCCCACAGATTATTAATGTTTCTTCTAACACTTCTTGGAACACTTTTCCTTTGTAGATGAAACTTTAGATCCACAAAGAATTTGTTTTATTTGTTTTTTTTTTTAATCTGTTTTTTGTTTTTGTTTTGTTTTTCAAGATAGGGTCTCACTCTGGTCCAGGCTGACCTGGAATTAACTATGTAGTCTCAGGGTGGCCTAGAACTCACAGCAATCCTCCTACCTCAGCCTCCCAAATTCTGGGATTAAAGGCATGTGCCACCACACCCGGCTCCAAAAAGAATTTCTACAGGTATAAGATGAACTACTGGCTCCACTTTCTATTTTACAAATGACTTTCTATGTATCCCAATGCCATTTATCATGCAATCAATCTATAAGGATGCACAAGGTGGCACATGTGTCTGGAGTTTGTTTATAGTGGCTAGAGTCCCTAGCATGCCTATTCTCTCTCTCTCTCTCTCTCTTCCTTCTCTTCCATTTTCTCTCTCTCTCTCAAAATAATAAATACAAGATATAAAAGAATCTTCTAAAATCAATTAAAACAGAGGATATAAGCAGACAGTATATGAAAATAGTTATATAAGTAGATCTTCGACAAAGAAAAAGCTCCTTACTCTTTTCATGGGTAGGAAAATGAAAGAACATGGAGACACCATTTTCCGGCTTAGACTGGCCACAATCCAAATGTTAACACACCATATTGCCTAGAGTGTATCACTGCTGAAAATATTAATTGGTGTATCACACACAGCCTTTGACCCTACAAGTTTTATTTCAGAATTTATGTTAAAGGTAAAATTATGATTCAAACTGATCTAAATGTAAGAGATTTCATTACAACCTTACTTGTGACTGCAAATTAAAAAGAAAAAATTGGAAAATCTGAAACTTCTCACAAAACATTTAATGAAAGGCTACATAGCTTCCTCCATCATGAGAAAGCTCTTTGATACTGTCGGGGAGTTTTATTTAGATATTATATCAGTTACTTTCTCATGGTGGGGACAAAATTCCTGATAAGAAGCCACTTAGAGAAGAGTTTATTTGGGCCCACAATTCCAAGGGGTACTCCATCATGGGGAAAAGCAGGAGAAGGCACCACGTTGTCAAGTCATTAGGGAGGAAGTTGAGAGAGTGAGAACAGCCGGTGGGCCTGGGCCCTCACGGTGACACGCTTCTTCCAGCAAGGCTGCCCCTCCCACAGGATCTACAACCATCCCAAACAGCGCCAACAGATGGAGGTTAAGTACATAAACATAAAAGCTTATCAGAGACATTTTGTATTCAAAGCACTACAGATGTATTGTCAAGAGTTTCCCCAAAGGGCATCTGGGGAATGGTTTTGGTGCCACATCTGGGAAGCAAGGTAGGGTCAATATTTTTCCATGGTGAGTAGAATCCAGGGTTGTTTACTAGACACTACAGCATGTAGGGCAGCCCTCTCCCCAGCAGAAATCACCGACTCCTAAAACTATCATTCGTGTTGGAGTGACCAATGGTGTTCTAGACTGGAGATCAGAAACTCATTATAGGACATGTTTGTTGGACTCAGAGACAGGGGAGGGTAGAAACTTCTTGCTTTCTACTCTGTAGTTCCATCATTCACTTATAGTGTACACACTGCTCCATCAAATAAATAGGCTCTACTTCTCTTCCTCCTCCTCATCCTCCTCTTCCTCCTTCTCTTCTTTCTTGTCTACCTCTTCATCTAACTCCTCCTCTTTTCTTCAAAGCCATTGAGTCTTTTGTTTGTTTGCTTGCTTGTTTTCAAAAGTCTTTCAAAGGATGGGAAGAAGACTTTGATTTCACTTGCTTGTTCCTTGCTTGTGGCCCTTGTTCTTTGCAAAGCTCAAGGTTCTCTATCCTGACTGTTTGAACATATATGAGTGTCCTGTCCGAGAAAGGGTCTCCAAATGAAAGAATGACACAGGAGCATACAATCGAAGTATATCATATTGGATCAAACAGGCTTTGATCTGAGTAAATACCAGAGGAAAATTGTGACCTAAATTGCCAGTAGCTGAAAACATGTAAGTGAATGTTTTGTCAGGAGCAAAGACAAACATTACAGTAAAAAGAGATTGATATGATGAAGGTGCCTTTGGACTAGAGCTGACAAGGAAGACTTTCTCTAAAGACCTCTCATGATTTCTCTGGAATCCTTTTATAAATGCACTGGATGTTATCATCTTGAGCGGCCCCTGCTCCATGTCCCCACTAGATATCAGAACAAAGGTGGTGAAATTATATTTACCATTAAACCTCTGCCCTCTCTCTTAGTTGCCTGTTTGCCAAAAGTGCTTTTCCAAGATAAAGCAGTCAGCAGGGCCTTTCATGAGCCGAGATCCAAGTTCATTTTGATCAAGATAGGCCACTGCCCAGGGAATTATGCATGACAAGGGCACGCCAAGAGAGTGCTTCTTCAAGTTTATTCCTTCTTAGTTGGAACTCTTCTCAGTCCCTTCCTCTCCATTTCAAGATTTCCTTTCAAATTTTAGTTCTTGCTAGAGATTAAAATTTTATATTTTAGGGTTGGAGAGATGGCTTAGTGGTTAAGGTGTTTGCCTGCAAAGCCAAACGACCCTGGTTCAATTTCCTAGGATCCACGTAAACCAGATGCTCAAGGTGACACATGTGTCAAGTTCATTTGCAGTGGCTGAAAACCCCAGCACGCCCATTATTTCTCTCTCTCTCTCTCTCTTTCTCTATCTGCCGTTCTCTCTCAAATAAACATAAAATATTCTTTAAAAAATATATTTTGAGGGCTGGAGAGATGGCTTAGTGGTTAAGCGCTTGCCTGTGAAGCCTAAGGACCTCGGTCCGAGGCTCGATTCCCCAGGACCCACGTTAGCCAGATGAACAAGGGGGCGCACGCGTCTGGAGTTCGTTTGCAGTAGCTGGAGGCCCTGGCACGCCCATTCTGTCTCCCTCTCTCTATCTGCCTCTTTCTCTCTCTGTCTGTTGCTCTCAAATAAATAAATAAATAAGAATAACAAAAAAATTAAAAATATATATATATTTTTGAAAGCATATCACATGTGAAAACTGCCCCACATGCAGAAGAGATGACGGGTCTTCATCAAACTAGAAAGACTGGTCGTTGTGAGCACAGACAGAAGGGCTCCCTGGTGAATAGACAATACTGCAGTAAATGTCATCAGCACCTGTAATTTTGCCCTCCACTGCAATATTTACCATCTTTTCCTGTTTCATATTTAAAAATGTGTACAAATGAGAAAAGCCAGGGACTACACAGAGCACACTAACGTCTTCATACATGGGTGTTTCTAAGTTGTTGCTACCACTCATATAGCAAAACCAAAAAAAAAAAAAAGTACAAAGACTTGGTAATTTACAGAAGAGGGAAGAATGTGTGACACTAGGCTCAGTGAATCCAATCAAACAAAGTTTTCCTAGAGCACCATTGTCTTACGATAAAGTGATTTCTATCTTCTCAAAGATTTGAAGGCTGAGATAGATATACTTCCCCCACAGTCCAGAGGTTTTCATTTCTGCTCACTAAAACAAAATGTCATTTAAAAGTAACAGCCAGGCGTGGTGGCTCACGCCTTTAATCCCCATACTCGGGAGGCAGAGGTCGGGGGATTGCCATGAGTTCAAGGCCACCCTGAGACTACATAGTGAATTCCAGGTCAGCCTGAGCTAGAGCGATACCGTACCTCGGAAAACCAAAAAAAAAAAAGGAAAAAAAAAAGGTGAGTAACAAGTGAAAGACACATATACTATTACAAAAGATAAACGTACATGGGAAACTTCCTGCACTCTGTATTTACAGTGTGGCTGGGAAGAAGAGCACCGTGGATGGAGCCTTTGTATCTCCCCACGGCATCGTCTCTCTACACTCAGGCCCTTCCCAATGCTGTGAAGTCTCATTGAGCGGCTGTTACAGCTCTGAGAAAAGAGTCAACAAGGCAGTCAGCCTCACCTCCTCTGCAGCGTGCATTCCTGCGCTGAAAAGAGGGAGCAGTGGTGACTGCTGGACCCATCTCAACTAGACAATGGGAGTCCTGTCTGTAAGAACTGTTAAGAGCAAATGAGGGTAGTTGCGCCTATAGAAAAACATGAAAATGGTGATGAGTTGTCAGAAGGAGGAAGGAGGAAAACAGAGGCAGAGAGAGGCAGGTGAGGATTTCAAAATGAACTTGAGATACTCGTATTTTCTGAGGTCTGTGAGTGTACACTGGCTTTTATAGATGGGAGAGCACTTCCGACGATAAGATGACGGCCTGCACATAATCATTGTCACATCTTTTTCATTTTAATTGAAATTATTTCTTCTGTGGAAAATGGAAATATATCTTTCTGTTATAAGTACATACCAAATAGACAACAAGGATTAGTTCCAAGAAGCTATGAGAAATAGAAGGATGGGGGAAGATGGATGATTTAAACTCTATTAATTTAGATATGCTTTCAGATTTTCTTTTTTTAAGAAAACGTAACAAGTAGCATACACAACCTAACTTCACCTCGTATTCAAAGATAAATGTCATCATTGTGAGTAAGGTGATTAGTTTTGGAAACTGATGGTCATTAAAGCTAACTCTTGTTACCAGGAGAGATAAGAAATATGAGGAAATAAAGATGCCAGTAAAGAAAGAAAAGGAAAGAAGAAAGTCATGATAACACAGTCAGTCACATCAAAGAGTGACACTGGCCATGTAATATTATTTTGAGAAGGAAGAGGAAAAGCATTCATTGTAATTACGTGCCCCATCTAAGAGCCATCAGCCTATGGCTCCATACAAATTCCAAGCCTTTGTTTTCCCTTAAATTTATATATGAACTGCATGCTCAAGAAAACTAAGGAATGATTTCTTTGCCTTACAAAATTATGGGCTGGAGAGGTGGCTTAGTGGTTAAGTGCTTGCCTGTGAAGCCTAAGGACCCTGGTTCAAGGCTCAATTCCCCAGGACCCACGTTAGCCAGATGCACAAGGGGGCGCACGCATCTGGAGTTCGTTTGCAGTGGCTGGAAGCCCTGGCGCGCCCATTCTCTCTCTCTCTCTCTCTCTCTCTCTCTCTCTCTCTCTATGCCTCTTTCTCTCTCTGTATGTCACTCTCAAATAAATAAATAAAAATAACAAAAAAAATAAAAAAAAAACAACAAAATTATGTCCTGTGTAAAAAGAGTTCATTGTGCAGTGCATACATAGGGCTATGAGCTTTGGAGATATATATTCTTAAAATTTGACTGCTACCAAGACTACGGTCTTTGAAACACTAACAACTCCCTAAACATCTACAAGAATTAAGCAACATTCTATCAACAACCTTCATCATGAAATAAAACCATGTTGTCATTCATAAAGAAATGCATTCTCTCAGAGTTCTTGCTTCCCAATTACTGAAGCTTAATAGAGCCAAACCATCATGTGAACTTTTCTCTAATGCCGTTTTTAACAAAAACACAAATTTGAGGGTAGGATTAGATGAAATTTTTTAAATTGGAACGGATGTTTCTTTTGGTAAAGTGGAAGCTTCTGTACAAGTCAAGTCTCTGAAGAGAACAGAAATTTCAGTTAGATTTAGTTTTTCTCTTGAGTTCATATAAATAATAAGTACAGAAACCTTGAGCTCTGATCTTCTGACATGGAAGAGTAGTTAAAAAAGAAAAAGACTGGAGAGATGGGTTAGCACTTAAGCACTTGCCTATGAAGTCTAAAGATCCCAGTTGGAGGCTCAATTCCCCAGGACCCATGTTAGCCAGATGCACAAAGGGGGCGCACGCGTCTGGAGTTCGTTTGCAGTATCTGGAGGCCCTGGCACGCCCATTCTCCCTCACTCTCTATCTGCTTCTTTCTCTCTTTGTCTGTCACTCTCAAATAAATAAATAAATCATTAAAAAGAAAAAAAAAAGGAAAAAGAATGTCTTTACACAATATATTTTGTAGATCGTTTTAAGACCAAAACCAAGTATGTTTACTAAGAAAAGCTATTAAATATGCCATTTAAAAATGCCTTACTTAGCCCTGTCTCCAACCCATTTGACAGATTGTGTTTCAAAACTGCCATTTCTACTGTGCCCCAGCAGCTCTCTAACCTGTGCCCTTCTGAGACTATATCGTCCTTTGTAAGACACAATGACAGTCTGAATTAAACAGGAGAAGGTGGCACCTTTAAATTATGTGAAAGCCAATTCCCTGGCTTACATGAAAGGAGTTTAACAAGCATAATCTGCAGGAAGTGTGTGTTTGTCCTTGCTGTGAAAGTAGATAGAAGAGCATGGGCTATAAAACGTGCTGCTTCCCCGGGTCCTGCCCTTCGCCATCTCCGCCTGTCTGACATGCCTGACATTGGTGCTCCGCTAGCTAGCACCGGAGTTTGGAAAGCTGGGAAACACGTAGGGGGTCTAAGTGGTAGAATTCCTATTTTCTATTGGCACCCTGCATGTTCCTAGCTATAATGTTAGGCTTCAGAAGTGTGATGATTTCCAAGACTTTCAGTGTTTAAAAACCATCACAGATTTTCTCTGCAATTCCATGAAAAAAAAATATGCTTATCATTGGTCTCCAGTGGGTTATAAAGGTGCCACAATAACTCCTTACAACATGTGGCCATGTCCAGAGAGGCGGCATAGTCAAGCCCCCAAATTCTTTGCCACCAGGTGTGAATGGGTTCATGTGCATGTCCCCAGGAGCTATGAAATGTGTGTTTGTATCTGCGTGAACACCCGTGAGTGCCACGACATGAAAAATATTGGGGAACCACTGCTTGGAAAATATTGCATACTCTTATCCAGTGAGTGTGGATTGTTTAATAGATGTAAAAGAATGTATTGTTCATTTTATTAAAACAATAAGCTACCTAGTCTCCTATGTGTAATAAGGTCTAAAAATCCATTCTACAGTTTATCATAGCATCACCACTACAGTCTCTGTATGGGTGTCGGGATGGGAAAATCCAGGTTTTTCTTGTTGTTTTTTTTTTAAGGTAGGATCTCACTCTATTCCAGGCTGACCTGGAATTCACTATGCAGCCTCAGGGCAGCCTTGATCCTTTCATTTTTAATTAATTAATTTTTGATTCTTTCACATATGTATATAATATATTTTGATATTATCCCTCCAATTACTTCCTCAACTTTTTCCCCTTCCACTAAAGTCCTTCTTCCCCATGAGCCCCCATCTTACTTTCATGCCTTTGCTTTTGGCTCACTGACTTGCTTTACGGTTGCATGCATGATCATGAGAGGTATGTTACTCACTGGAGAATGGGCAACTCACCAGGGCTGTGCCACCAAGAACAGGACTCTGCCTCCTTTAACAACTACAAACTGCCATTAGCTCCACTGGGAGGTGTCGAGGTCTTATATTAAAGTGTTGGTAGGTTTAATCTTGTGCAGGAAACCACATATAATGAGTTCATGAGTATAGTGGCTGGTCATGTCATATCTACAAGATGGCGTGTTGCAGCCTTCCTCCCCAGCCTTCTGCCTTTACATTCTCTCTACCCCCTCTGCCTTGAGGTTCCTTGAGCCTTGGAAGGGGTGGTTGACATGCCATGCTTAGGGATGAGCACACAATAATTACTTTTTCTCTACAATTTCACCAGCTATTTATCTCTGCAATTGACATCTGCCCATTGAAGACAGCTCTGTGAGCTATACTAATCTATTGGAACACACATAGATATTTAGAAGGAAGCTTGGCATGTTATCTATCTGTTTAGCATGAATAGAGTAGTGAGGAAAATGAAAATGAAATTATGAAATTTGCAGGAAAATGGATATAACTAGAAAAGATCATACTGAGTGATATAACCAAGACTCAGAAACACAAATGCTTCATGTTGTCTCTCATATGCACATTCCTAGGTTCAAATTGCTACATTCACTGTTTTAAGTCAAAGTGAATGTTTATGAAGGTGTAAGCTAGAAAAAGGTCATTGGGAGTTTTTTTGGAGGGGTGGATACTAGACCACATGTGACATGAAAGTGGAGGGGCTGGTAATGAGAGGGAAAGGTTTAGGCAGGAATATGAGTGGGACGATGAGGGAGAGAAAGGGGGTGGTGGATGAACCAAAACTGAGAACTATGAACAAGCCATACGAAGCTTACTTCTTAGTAATCCAGTTTAAAATATAAATTTGAACAAAGGAGGAGTGGATAAATGTGTTTCCAGAACCATAGGGTACTTGCTAATCATAAACTCCAGTGCCAGGGGCCACATATCTCCCATTGAATTCTTGGTCACTTATTTTTGTATCTGTGACATAAAACTTCTAAGTAAGATGGCAAGCAGAGCCAGCTCTATGACTGGTAGGGTGTAGTAGCAAACAAAATTGGGGGGGGGGGCTTATTTTTCTTTTGAGATATTATTTTATGGTATCCCTTAGAGAACTAAAATGATATGATTAGAATGGTACATTGTTCAACTATAAAAACGTAAAGGAAAGCCATTGTGATAAATCTGGGAAAAGAAAGGAAAATTTTTAGTTTGAATCCTGTCTTTCTTTCTTTCTGTTTTGGGGGTGTTAAGTGTGTACGTACTTAGAGTGTACGCCTGATGGGCTACGTGTGTGCAGACGCAAATGCGCCCACATGCATGAATGCGGAGGCCGGAAAAGAACATCTGCTGTCCTGTAGTTGCTCATCAATGTAGTTCCTTGAGACTCTGTCTCTCCCTCAATTAAGAAGCGTCTGTCAGAAATTCCCCAGTCTCTGCCCTGTGGCCCCGGGTTACAGCTATGCATGGCCATACCTAACTTTTTACCTGAGTTCTCTGGGGAGTTGAATTTGGTGGTATTGGGCCTGAGTGGTCCTCATGATAAAGCTGCAAGTGCTCTTAACTGCTAAGCCACGTCCTCTGCCCAGAATCCTGACTATAATAATGGTGAAAGCTCAGTACTGATATCTGGAACATGGGAAATCATTGCTTTGGAAACGTTTTTTATGAGAAATGCTCTGATTCCAGAAGCTCCCTAAGTATTAACTTATTAAGTCTCTATCAAAACAGTATAATAGGTTGCATTCCTTTCTTTTCCCAGCATGTAGGTGAATGAACCGTGGTACAAAGAGGTTGAAGAATCTGCTGAACCTTTTATTATTGACAAGTATTGGAGATGGAGCTCCATCCCAAGCCTCAATGCCCAGGCCCAGCTCCCCGCATTACCATCGCCTTCTGATATATGTTACACTGTTAGAGTTACAATTATGAAAACAACGCCTCTCAATATAGGCTCAGAATTGAGGCTTAGTTAATATACAATGCCTTTTTTTGCATCAACAGTTTTCTGGGTTTGTGATATTAAAAATTTGAAACTGTCATAGTGGGAACCTTAATATAAGCCAGGCACTAGGTCATTGTTTTTGTTGCTCAAATCCAGGCCAAAAAAGAAAAAAAGGGGGGGGGGCAATGCTGGCAGCGGTAGTCCTTATGATGTTCTGTCTTCTGGAGAGAGATGGTCCTCGATACTCACTTACTGGAGGTCCCTAGGAAAGTTTCCTTCCCAGACAATGCCAAGTGTGCCTTTAAGGTTTCACTATATATAAATGCACCTTTGACAATGTCATTAAAACTGCCTAATGTAATCCCTGAAGAAGGTATGCAAGCTCAGGGAACATCAATTTTTTTTAAAAAAATTACCAATATCTATTATTTGATAAGAAGAAAGCAGCCTGCATTTTCATTATCAGATCTGTTCATTGGTTATGGAGCTGCTCAAACTTGTGACTCTGCAAGCCTGACCTGGGAATACTTCACAGTTTCTAAAGAACTGAAATGAAGGGTGAAGGTTGGAGAGAACTCAAGCGCTTGATAGCAAACCAAACTTCTCAGAAGTCCTTGGAGCACACTGGGGGTATGGGCAGGGAGACTGCATGGGAGGTCTCCACAAAGGGATAGATCTTTCTCCTCCCAAGGAAGATCCGTGATTTGAATGACTGAGATCTAGGAACCTTTGGGAGCCAGAGGAGTCATTACCTAGTAATTTAGCATCAACTCTGTGGCCCACTGGTGGTTCTTTTCATGTTCAAGAGAGGGAATCTTTCAAACAATACAGTTGGTTTGAAAGGCTTCCAGGGCCAATGCAAACACCAAATGGGCTGCCCAGAGACCACACATTGTTTCCTTCAGACAAGAGATAATGATCCACTCATGAGCTTTACCCTTTATTGCCCTCCTCTGGAACACAGCCTCAGGAAGAAAACCCACAAAACCAAAGTTTGAGTCCTAACATTTACAAAATTTTGCAATGACCCCAGTCCTTCTGACTTTAAATGCTAGTACTTGTGTTAAGTATTTGTGTTGTTTAACTCTTGTGTCCCAACCTCATGTAATCTCAAAAGTGCCCTCCCAGATAGAGGAAATGGGGAAAAAAATAATAAGAGCATTGCTGATAGAGAGTACCTCCAAGAGACCTAAAGAGCTTCAAAGATAATCAACTAGCATCTTTTGACCTTATTGAAAGGGGGCAGGGGGTGGTACCAGGGACTACTATTTTAAACTGTGGGGAGGGAAAGTGTAACAAGAAGAAATTGGATCAATACAGTCTATTCAATCAAAAGCATGTAATAAGTAATCAAAACTAGGAGTAGAGGAAGCAGTTTCTGTTCTATGTGCTCTCATCACGTCTGCTGAATTTCTTCAAGTTGACTGGGACCTCCATGTTGCCCAATCCACCACCTATGTGATCTCAGGAGCTTTGCAAATGACTGACACCTCCTTCCTTGCAACATCCTTTCTTGATTATGACACCAGGTCCTGCACTTTTACCTTGCTCACCTTACCTGCTCCTTCTCAGTTGTTGTTTTTTTTCTTTCTTTCTTGGTTATTCCTTTCAAATTGCCCTCTTAGGCTGGAGGTCAGCATGCTCAGCTCTTGCTCCTCGCCGTTCTCTGAAGATGTGCTCCTCTGTATCTTCAGCTTCAAGTTCCTAATGTGTTACCTTACGGCCACTTGCTTTTCTCTCCACCACCTCCACCACAGCCCCCTCTAAAAAACTACCACTTTTTCATCTAGATTATTCCACTATCCTCTAAAATGTTCCCCTTCCCCCTCATAGGCCTTTACTTCTATACACAGAACGAGTTCTCAGCTTTCAAGACATAAAATTAGATATTGCCACTTTTGATACTTTAAACATTTTTTAAATTTTTATTTTGAAAGAGAGAAAATGAGCTCACCAGGACCTTTAGCCTGCTGTGAATGACCTCCAGATATGTGTGCCCCCTTGTGCACATGTGTGACATTACGTGCTTGCATCACTGTGTCTGGCTATGTGGGACCTGGAGATTTCAACATGAGTTCTCAGGCTTTGCAGGCAAGCGCCTTAACCACTAAGCAATCTCTCCAGTCCCACTTTTGCTACTTTAAATCACATGTAGTACTTCTCAGTGAACACACAGTAAAGCCCAGGTACTCTGTACCCTTATCACAATCCACAAGCCTGTACATGATTCATTCTCTATCTTTCCTTCCTCCTCATCCCTTCTTTTCTCTGCTTACCTGACCCATCCCTCCCTTCCTTCCTATCTGTGTCCTCCCTCTTTGTTTCTTATTTTTATGAGATAAGTTTCACTATATAGGCAGACTATCATGGTTTCATGATATAGCTCAGGTTAGCCTTGAACTTAAATCAAATGCAGGAATTACAAGCATAAGCCATCATGCCTAGCCTTAACAATCATCCTAATTTTTCTCAGTGGTGAAGGGGACTGAATCCTGGGCCTTGTGCATGCTGGGCAAATGCTGAACCACTGAGCTACATCTGCAGGTCTTTCACTCCTTGATGTTGCTCCTCTCAGTTCTTTGGGGTACATCTAAGATCCAAGCTACAGCAACATGATTTTCCAAAATTAATGTGCATAATTGTTCATAGCAGCATTACTTGTAAAACTGAAAATTAGAAACAATCAGAAGAGCAATTAAGTACTTTGAATCCACATATGTGTTAAATTATATAATCATTTGAAAATTCTTCATGTTTACTAGTATTTGGAGTTTTGTAACCAAAACATAGTGCTTACAAAACATTAAGCTTTAAAAAGAAAAGCAAATTAGCCATAATGCCACTTTTCACCAGTGTAGATCTCTTTATTTCCTTGAAGAATAATTACAAAACATTCATTTGCATATTTTCTGAGAGCTTAATGGCATTAATATTGCTGTGAAGAAATCCGTGGGCTTTTTTTGTTTGTAAAAGAATATAACTATTTTTTTCTCTATTTCATTTTTTTTTTATTAAGTAGAAACTTTGTATGGACACATCATGTGTTGGTACCATCAGTTCTGTTCTCCCTGCCCCCACTCCACTGAAGGCCCTCTTCAGTGGGATTGCTGGTATTCACTATGGTGTTATGGGTTGTAAGTTGTGAGAGCAGCAATCACAATTTGGGATGTGCAATGCCTCTGTATGTTCCCTCCCACCCTGTGGCTCTTACAGTCTTTCTTCCCCCTCTTCCACAAAATTCCCTGAGCCATGATGGATGTGCTTTAAGTTTACTTTAGTGTTGAACTCTCAGCAGTTTCTGGATTTCTGCTTTGGTATGTTTTGAGTAGCCTCGGTGTCTGTCTCCATCACCTCAGTGCAGGTTGTCAGGCTTGCTGTGGAAGCGACACTTGACCATCTTGCCGATTCCTCTGTGGTTTCAGCTCAGCCCTGGCTGATGTGCAAGGAGTGGTTCATCTTCTGCCAGGGAGTCAGTTATCTTTTCTTGTCTTGTTGATAGATTTTGGTTGTCTTCAGTTTTTGCTGCTTTCTGAAAAAGAAGACAGATTCTCCTCTGGAGAGTGAGATCAGCATAGGTTAAAGGGTGTAAGCATTATTAATTTAGAGAGATTTTAATGGATGTGGCCTCTTTTTGGCCAGACTAATAGGAGCTTCTCATTGGAGTCCATAATCTTGGTCTCCATTGGATTCTGACTTTGTTCCCAGTTCCAGCTATGGATTCCTTTGGTTACCAACCTAGACTGTGTGCCACTATTTCACAGGTGTGTACATGTTGTCAGGCTGGTTGCTTTCATAAAGTTGTGCCCTTTTCTTGCTCACAATGTTATTGGCGATTTTCCACCAGCAGCTCATGTAGCACTTTCCAGCACTATATGGGCTAATCTGGGAACTGGCTTCCTTCCAGATTCCAGTCAGATTTCTCAGTGTTCTGTGTTGGTATCCTGTGGTTCCTTTAACAGTGGGGTCTTACCTTTTACCTCAGGTAGGTAATCAAGTGCCTTGAAAGAAGCCTGTCTTGTTTGGGGGCCCTCATAGGTCTTTCTGATCAACTGTTCAATGTGGATTATAACTGATTTCTGATATAAGGGGTTATAAACTACAGCCAAATGTTTTAGGGTTAGGCTTCATTCTTACCAAATGATCCCCCCATACTCCTTCTCAGGGTTATATCTTTTAGTCTGATATCCAGGAGGAAGGTTTCTATGGTACCAGTTAATTTTGGATTTAGTTCTGGGTATACATCCTCCCTGCCCTGCCATCTTATTCCCCTCCTTTCAAATCCTTTCAAACACTTACATCCCTATTATCTGTCCCTTGAGTTGTCTATCAGGTATGTCTGCAACTCAAGCTGTTCGGGGTTAGGAATCACTTATGAAGGAAAACATGCAGTGTTTGTCTTTCTGTGCTTTTGTGAGCTCTAACCACAAGCTACATTTTATTCATCATATAATTTTAAAACAAACAAAATTTTTTAAATCATCATTTAGTTCATTCCTCTACTTTGCTAGTTTCTTTTATTTGAAATTAAATTCAAATAACATAAAATTAACCTCTTTAGTAAGTCAAGCACCTCTGTGTGTGTATATATATACATAGACACGCATGCTGGGGAGGTGGAAGAGGCCCAGAACCCAGGAATTCAAGGCCAGCTTGAGCAGCATAATGAAACCTCCATCTCTGTAACAAACAAGCAAATAAGTCACTAATCAAAACAAGAAATATGAAACACACCACAGTTCCAACAATATTTTAAGGTTTTTTTTTTTATTAAAAACAAATCACTGAAGCCCAGAATGGCCTCAAAGAACTCAAACAAAATAATCTGAAGAGATGGCTCAGAGGTTAAGGCTAAGGCATTTGCCTGAAAAGCCTAACAACCTGGGTTCAATTCCTCAGTCTCCATGTAAAGCCACATGCACAAAGTGGCGCATGCATCTGAAGTCCATTTGCAGCAACTAGAGGCCCTGGTGTGATATTCTTTCTGTCTGTCTTTCTTTCCTTTACTTCCCTATCTGTTTGCAAATATTAAATAAATAAAAATATTTTTAAAATAAAACAGGGATGGTAGTGCACACCTTTAATCCCAAAACTCAGAAGGCTGATGTAGGAGGATCACTGTGAGTTCGAGGCTAGCCTGAGACTACATAGTAAATTCCAGTCAGCCTGGGCTAGAGTGAGGCCCTACCTCAAAAAAGCAAAAAGAAGAGGGCTGGAGAGATAGCTTAGCACTTAAGGTACTTGCCTTTGAAGACTAAGGACCCAGGTTCAATTTTTCAGGTCCCAAAAAAGCCAGATGTACAAGATGGCATATGCATCTGGAGTTTGTTAGCAGTGGCTAGAGGCCCTGGTGCATCCATTCTCTCTGTCTCTTTCTCTCTCTGCCTATATCTCTGTCTCAAATTTAAAAATATGAATTAAAAAAGAAAAAAATTTAAAATATCATTTCCCAGATTCCAACTCTGTTCATGGTTCCAGAATTCCTCTAGTATGTAGACCCTAGATCTACATTTCTATTTTATTTTATGTACTTTTTAGCTTTTCAAGATAGGGTCTTACTCTAGCCCAGGCTGACCTGGAATTCACTATGCAGTTTCAGGGTGACCTTGAACTCATGGTGATTCACCTATCTCTGCCTCCCAAGTGCTGGGATTAAAGACATGTGCCACCACGCCTGGCTGCATTTCTAGTAAGTTCCCAGGTATCTCTGACACATAATGAAATTTAAGGACCACATAGAAAGCAAAAGAGAGTGTTTATTGAATTTGTATTGCATATTAATAACAGATATTATTATGAAATTTGCTCTTGAGGAAAATGTGCCAATACTTGCTTGGAAACAATATATTAGAAAATATTTGATAAGCTTGGCTTAAGGTATAATGGGTTCTGCTTGATGTTAACAAGAAACATTCTCTGCAAATACTTCAAAAGTTCAGTCTAAGTCCATTTTGTTTAAATTAGTTATAATTAGGCTGATCTAAGGAAAGATCTAAACAAAGTTATAAATGCAGAATGGACACCCAACATCATGAGCACATGTGCATTCAGTAAATATTTGCTGCATGAATGGTACACTTAAATTTGCTTTATTTCCCAAATAAAAAGCAACGGAATTGTGCCTTTAACCTCCCAAGCTTTCTCCTTCTCAAATATCAGTTGTAGTCTGGCTGTTTGAATTCTAGCAAATGTAACATTTGTGATTTCTCAGAAATACTGATAATTATTCACTGATTCAATAAGTATTTATCTTCCATCTGCTATGGCATAACTTGTGATAGATTCTAGGAATATGGTAGTGAAAAAAAATACAGCCTTAAGTGTCTGCTCTGATGAGGTTTTTCCACTATAGAGAACTAGTAAGTTAGGTATGTTGGGAAAAGATTAATCACTTGGGAGACAAAGTAAATCTCAGAAGAAAATGGAGGAAATGCTAATCAAGGCCATGTACCAAATTGGCATTTGCTTTGTTTTGTCCAATGTTTCAAGAGGATTTAGATTGAGATCTTATATTATGGTTCAGAGGAGAGAAAATCAAAATTTCAATGTCCAGAACTGATAGAAAGTAGATGAGTGACTTGCTGGAGGTGGAGGTGGGAGGGAAAGGACAGGTGAGTGAGGTCAGGGAGACATGGTGAACCATGCTAATGGTTGTGGAGCTTCTGGTGAATACACTAAAGTCACTAAATTGTGTGCTTCACAAAGGTGAGGCATGGTAGGTAATTGAAAGGCTATGTGTACGATGGTTTATAAGCACCTTGTAAAGCTTGCTAGACAGATTAATTTCACATTAGGTTTGCATCTTCCCCACAGCAGTCTTGCTCCCCACCCCACCTACCCTCTGCAACCCCTCCATCTGATCTCTCTACTCACCCCCATCATTCAGGAAAGACTTTTCAGACTTCTGACAGCTGACTTTTTCCTCCTTTTGCTTCACCACTGTGGTGGGCTCCTGCTGCCCATTCCACTGAAATTGCCCACGTCCCCATGTCAGCCACATTTCTCTTTTGGCTTAGTCCACAAGCCATCCTGTCATCTCCACAGAGCTGGGCAGCATTTAGGCTCCACTTCCCAAGGCCATCTTCTACCACAAGTTCTTCTTTCCTTGGGCCAGGGGGACTCACTGCCCCCACCACCAGCCGTTCCTCTGACTGCCTCTAACCATGGTAAATAGCAGCCCCAACCTCAGACCCCTAACAATTGACTGAAGCAAATACCAAGATTTCTCTCCTCTTTCTTATTCTTGAGTCCATTGCCCATAAGAAATCTTCACTTCATCTGGGCACAGTGACTCACACCTTCAATCCCAGCAATTGGGAAGCAGAGGTTGGAGGATCACTGTGAATTCGAAGCCAGCCTGGGACTATAGAGTAAGTGCTAGATCAACCTGGGCTATAGTGAGATCCTACCTTACCAAAAAAAAAAAAAAAAAAAAAAAAAAAAAATCTCTACTTCCTTTCTCCCCACAAGCCCTTGGTTCATGCCAGCATCTTTTCTTTCTTTCATGGTTCATTAAAAGAGCTAACCATCTGGTTTCCTATTTCCAGGGTTAATGTCACTTGTTTTGGTCTCATTTCTAGGCTGAACTTTGAAATTTGTTTCTTTCCTTTCCTTCCCTTCCCTTCCTTTTCCTTCCCCTCTTCTTTTCTTCCTTCCTTCCTCCCTCCTTTCCCCGCCTCCCTCACTGCTTGCTTGCCTGCCTGTCTGCCTGCTTCCTTCCTTCCTTCCTTCCTTCCTTCCTTCCTTCCTTCCTTCCTTCTTTCCTTCCTTCCTTTCTTCTTTCTTTCTTGAGGCAGGTCTCACTCTAGATTGACCTCTAATTCACTATGTAGTCCAGACTGGCCTCAAACTCAGAGCAATATTCCTACCTCAGCCTCCTCAGTGCTGAGGTCATCAGAACTGAGGCACCACACCCACCAGTTCTGTATCTTATTCCTCTGGATCCCAAACCCTAGGAAAATGCAGAGTATATAGGGTGAATGGATGAGAGCCCATTAATGCATACAACATTAACGTAAGTGTCACCTATTGTGCTCTTGTAAATGGAGAAGGTCCCGGTGTTGGTATTCATTTAATACTCTTTCAACACTTTTTTCTTCACTTTTTCCATAACTCCATACACACTGGCATGTTCTAAGTCTCTTGGTCGTCTGTGATTATGTGTGTTTTCTTTGGTCCAGAGCCTTGGATTTGCCCTGCAATTTGTCTGACTTCAGCATCAGTTGTCAATAGAAGCTAACTGAAAAGGGCAGGGTGCCTGAGAAGTAACAACAACCAAACCAGACCTCTTGTTTCAATTAAATTACTTAATATGGGATTTTCCAATTCTCTTTGGACCTATTAGCCAACTAAGTATGATGAAAAACTGTCAGGAAGGAGAGGTTGCAGAATTCGAGAGACATGAGTGAATGAATCAGAAAGGAATGAAACTTAAGGCCTTTCTTAACATTTACATGAGCACGTGAGATTTGTAGACATCAGAGAAACTGAGGATGCCTTACCCTTTTGCCCAGTGTCATTAATGCAGTTCTCATATTGAAATATATACCTCAGTGCACTGCTCACAGCATCATTATTTCTAAATATAAACTCTTACTTTTTAGCTGACATTGAAAATCTGTAATAGGTATCATCTAAAGCATACTATAAGTTGGAGTTTTCAAAACAAAGTTTGTCTTTTTAATATATCCAGAGGGCTGTAAATAGCATAAGCCTTTTATATCACTATTGTGTATGTTAAAAACACACATCAGATACTTCTTTAAAATAAATTTTACATTCTTCCATTCTCCTTAAATTCATATTTTATTTTAGTTTCCCTAAGACATTTTATATTTGTGTTTTTCTTTTTACTCTATTTTTTCATGTGACAGTTACTTTTTTGTTTTTACTTTGTTTCCATAAAGTTAGAAATACTTAAAACTTTCCTTTGGGACTAATTATTCATTAGAATGCATAGCAATATTCATAATTAAATATCATAAATGTAAGCTTACTAAACATTAAAGTATAATTTCAGTGGCTTACTCCTCTTAAAGAGATGTCCTATGTGTAGAATTTTTTTGTTGTGTATGTTTCTTTGTGACTGAATGTTGCTTATTTCTAGGAAGAGGAATTAGCATAGGAAACACAGCCAATAAGGGGGGTCAGGCTGAAGGCAATCCCTTTCTATCGTCAAGGGGATGGGAAGGCTGAAGGGGACAGGAAGAAGAACCTATTTGTTCCAAGACAGGCATCTTGGCAAGCAGATCGCTTAGAAGAGAAGGAACACATGGCAATTAACGATTTGAATGCTGATTCCTAGAAGACTTCTTTGAACATGGACACTTTGGGAAACTTCTAGGAACTAACCACGTACCTGTTTAAAGGTCATGTGCCAAGGAGAATAGCTGCAATATTTAAGGCTAAAGATTACAAAGAGCATAAGGCCAGTGGCCCAGGCAGAAAGAATGGAAAACGCTTTGAACAGAAGAAGAAAGGAACGTGTAAAGATAGTTACTCTTGTTCAAATGCTAGATTGTTCAAATGTACCACTTGTAAGAGCTGTGGTTAACTTCTGATTTTGATAGCTAGATATGTATTAAATCATTATGGAAAATAACTTATGCCAAAGGTATCACTTTTACTGAAAACTTAGCCCAGTCTCAGGCTCTTGTTTACAGTTCTTGGAAACAGTTTTTTTAAAACTACATCTAGCTGGGCATTACAGCACACGCCTCTAATCCTAGTGTTTTGGAGGCAAGATCAGGAGTTGAAGGCTAGCTTTGGCTACAGAGCAGCAGAGTTCTAGGTTAACCAGTCTCAAAACCACAAAGCCATCCCCCAAACAACCTATATCTATTTAGTGTGGGTAAAATCCATTCCATCATACGGTCTTTCATTCACTCACACATTGACACCCTGTCCAAACCATTCTCTAGACCCACCACAAATCGCTGTGGACACAAAACATCAATGTCCTTGTTTTCTGATGACATTCAGTCAAACAGGGGAGAAAATGTGTACATGCTTTTGGCTGTAACAGGGAAGTTACGGCAAAAATGAGGAAATCAGGAAACACAGATGATTTCACAATGGAAATAATATGCACATGACTCTCAACCTAACAGTGGTGAGAGAAAATACAGTAGGCAAAAGAAATAACTATGCAAATGTTTGGAAGTAAGAAAGCGCCTTTGCATAGGGTCAAATACATCATTTTGTGGGTTTCAAGTATAAAGTGAATGGTAATTTTGTGATACTAGACAGGGAACAAATATCACCATCACTGATGGCCTAAATACCCTGATAAAGTCTTTGATCATGTGATGGGAGATCTCTAGAGGATCTGATTTAAAGGAATAACATGGGGTAGATCGTAGATCGTTAAAACATTCATTCACTCTGATAGAAATCTGGGAGCTGAATCCGACAATGGCTGAATCTGAGTCTGGGGGCAGGGAGGCTGGTGAGAGGAAGGTCAGGGTCAGGGTCAAACAGGGAGGATCTTAATCAAAGGAATAACAAACAGGTGTATTTAGAAGTGAGAGACAGTGTGGTCTTGTCAATGGTCTTGATATGTGAAAAGATAAACTGGGAGAACTCCCAGTCCACAAACGTGATTTACATATGAAAGACTTAATTTGCAAAGTCCGAAAGTGGGCAATCCCAAGGCTGGTTAGTTAATTCAGAGACTTAACAATGCAGCCAGCAACCCGGAGACTGTTCATTCTGGGCTCTGCACTGCAGATATATGACTTCTCATCTCTTACTCATACCCTCACGAAGGGTTCAAATGCTTGCATAACAACAACCAAAAACTAAACAGCAATTTCTCCTGATAGGTAGGCCTTTTTTTTTTTTTTTTTTTTTTTTTATGAGGAATGTGTTTCTACCCCGTGGAAGCTGTGCCTGAAAGGTGAATCACAGCTCACGCGGAAGCCAGTCACTTCAGATGGGACCAGGATCACTCACTGGCTGAGACCAACCAGCTCAGTGTCAATCCAATGCCCGGACAGCACTATGGCTCTTCTAGAAAGGGTGAATAGGGACCTAGGCTCTTAGGCAGTAAGTTGCAAGATCTGCCATAAGGCTTAGCTTTCTGGTGTGGATTTAAAAACACATGCTGTGCTGTTCAATGACAAGGGGTCTGGCGGAGCAAAGGAGGAGCAGATGGAGGTAGACATACAGACAGATCGAAGGTGGGGTGCCACAGGACATTCGGGGAATGTTTGGTGGGCAGTTGTGCGTCAGCATCTGAGATTCTTGAGCAGAGAGCTGGTGGCTGCCTTCATGAGGAAGGATGAAATTCTCAGGGAGAAGAAAGGATTTTGGGAAAAAAAAAAATCCTTATGAGGGAATTCCAACCTGGAAGGCAGGAAAACATATAAACACAAGGAAAAAAGAAATGGAAAGGAGAAAAGGAAGAAGATGTAAGTTCTCACGAAGGTCAGAGGAAGCAGAGGGAACGACAGATGTTACTATGAACCGTGCCATCCCTGGGAACTGGGATGTAACGAGGGGACAAAGCCGCCGGCAATGAGGGAGAACTGCAAAGCCGGTGGAGCACACGGGTGGCGTGTCTCTTATTGCGTTCCACACATTTTAGACAGGTCTCTTTAATTTTATGCACAGACAGAAAAATTTACCCTGTGCTCCCAGCAAGAAGGAATCCTGGAACGTGGTGCTGTGCTGGGGGTGAGGGGGAGGGGCCACTGAATGGGCTGTCACTGCAGTGTGACTGCCCCCTCAGGCAGCAGCCTAAAGCCTCTGTTTGGAAAAATGTATTAGGAATTGCCTAATGCCTGTGAGAACAATGCCACTGTCTATAAAATCCTTCATGGATGGCTCATAATTTCTTCCTTCCTTTCAAATAAAACTCATGGCCCTTTTTGCTATGGAAGTTCTTGAATGATGACATGATTTCTGGGCCACATTCCTCATTGGTCCAGGAGGGTGACAAGTGCCATTAACACCATTTTATAGAAGAGAATTTGGAGAGGTCAGTGACCCATGTTAGGTTGTGGCATGGACAGCTTAAAGGGTCATAAGCCATTCTCTCACAGAGAAGAGCAACTCTCGGGTCTTCAAATGTCACAGCCTCCATGTTACGTTTCCTTTTCCAAATTTATCTCAGTGGTGTCTTCAGAGATTAAGAACTTGCAATAGTGATTCCCAAATGATACCTTCATTATTCAGAAGTAAAAGTACATTATTGAATTATCATTACTTCTTTGGTTAAAGTCTTTTTTCGCAAAGATAATATAGTTTTTTCAGGTGTAATTGAATTTGTCATGGAATGAGATGATGGTCATTGTTCCACTCAGACAATTCCATTGGCAAAGTAAGTGAATCCATTTCCATTTCAAACTTGTGAGTCATACCTTGATATTTCTGCTTTGAAACTGCTAGTCACTTCCTCAACTTTTCATGCCACTTAGAAGAGTTAGAGTTAGAGCCTCTGATTTTCACTCTCTTAATACTTTTGTTTCTCTCCATTAAAAAAAAATGTCTCATTTATTTATTTATTTGAGGGAGAAAGAGAGGAAGAGGCAGAGAGAGAAGGAGAGGGAGAGAGAATGAGCATGTGAGGGCCTTCAGCCACAGCAAATGAACTCCAGACACACACGTCACCTTGTGCATCTGGCTTACGTGGGTACTAGGGAATTGAACTTCGGTCCTCAGGCTTAGCAGGAAAGCGCCTTAACTACTAAACCATCTCTATAGCCTTTTTTTTTTTTTTTTTTTTTTTTTTTGTGAGGTAAGGTCTCACTGTATCCCAGGCTGACCTAGAATTCACTATGGAGTCTCAGGGGAGCCTCAAACTCACGATGATCCTCCTATCTCTGCCTCCTGAGTGCCGGGATTGAAGGCGTGCAAAGGTGTGCACCACCACACCTGGTAAGTTTGTCTCCCTTGAAATCAATTGCAATAGCTTCTTTTCAGTCAGAGGACTGGGATTTCAGGTGCATATTGTTGCACCCAACTTTGCTGTGGGAGCTGCAAATCATAATTCAGGCCTCACACTTTCATGGAAGACTCTATGCCCCCTGAGATATCTTGCCAGTGTCTCAAACATGTATTCTGGGGGGGGGGGATTAATCAATAAAAGCAGAGTATCATATTTTTGTAAAGATTTATTATACACACCCAAATAGGCACACATACAAAACCTTCACAGTAAATGAAATATGCCCACTGCCGAGTGCCCAGTCACCTCAGGAAAGGGGTTGAGAAGGGATCAGAGAGGGAAACCAAAACTCTGCATATGTTTTTGTATTCAAAACCAAGACTATGAAATGAAAATGGGAAACATCAATTTTGTTTTCTTGTTGATAGTGGGTATGCAGGAGTTACTATATTTTCTGTTTGAAATGTGAAATAGAAAGTCTGGGGGAAAAAAGCCACCTTTGTAGCAAAAGAGCCCAATGACAAAAAAAAACACCCACTGAATTGGAAGAAAAATGTTTGAAGGAGGACTTGGTTAAGCTTTTCTGTGATAGTAAGTATTTTTGACTCTGTGGGCATTCTGGCCACTGTCTCCACTAGTCATTCTGCCCTTTTAGCACAAAAACAACCAGAGACCAAATGCAAATGAGTGGCCATATTCCAACATAAGCTTTCTTGCCAAGCAGATCTCAGGTTGAGTATGCCCTGTGGGACAGAGTTTGCCCAGTTTACAGTTACCGGGGAGGTCAGTGACTTCAGCAACAAGCAATCTGAAGCTATAAGGATGGTCTAGGGGCCAAGGAAACCCACATCTCTCTATATATAGAGTTAGATGAAGAGCTAAACCCTAGCCTTCCAGCATCAGAATCAAAATCCTAGATGAAGTACCTTTGGTTGTCGAGGCTGTGGCTGTAGAAAACTCATAAAAATAATCCGTGATGTTCAACATTGTTGGGTGTTTCGGTTTGGTTTTCTTGGTCTGGTTGGAGTCTGTTTTCACTTGGGTGGTGGAAACAAGTTTATCCCAGATGTGGTGCTTCCTCCACCCTTCTCAGGAGGGTCTAGCATTAGCAGGCCACGGACAACACTCGGGCACAGCCCAGCTCTGCTTTGTCTTGACCTCTATATCTCGACAGGTCAGTCTGGGATTTGCATACATCTGTTGGGGTTGGTGACTCAGTGCTGCTGTCTCCTTTTCGAGAAACCCGGAAGCTTTCTCGTTCTAGCCCCTCTCGTGGAGTCCCCGGTCAGCCTTGGCCCTTCCAGCCAGCACTGGTAGAAGGCGTCGCAGTTCTTTAGCTGCCCAGATACCAGATTCCTTTTCTTCGCACAATCAACTCTGGCGAACCTAGCCTGCTCAGGCCATCCACATTTACAGCCCTGGCATCCCTTTACAAACTGACAACATTGTCCGGCCAGAAGAATGGTTAATAAAACCAACAGGATTTATTTACGAGTTCCTTCTGATAAAAGCCAAACACAAGACGTGAGTGAAAAATGAAGTACCCTTGTGCTGTCCCTTGCTGGCAGTTGTAGTAACATTCCTGAGAGGTTAATTGTATGCCAGTCATTTCTCTGAAGAGCAGAGGGGTTTGGGACAGGACAGAACTCTCCACTGCCAAATTCAGGTCCCATTGGGATCACTGGCATGCATGCAGGAATGGCTGGTGAACTGAAGTTGCACGCACCTCCTCCCAAGAACCCTACACGGGCAAGGGCCAGTGGAGTTGGTGCTGGCTCCAGGGTTTTAGTGTCCCTGAGGTAAAGAGGTCGCCTCTCAGCAGTGACTATGGCCACCCAAGCAATAGGCTGCTTACCTTTGCTGACTCTGAGGAAGCTTGCTCCTCGCTGAGCTTCCCGTCGCCATGTGTGAAAGAGAGGAAGAAAAAAAAAATGAGATGGAAGGAAGGAGAGAGAAGGGTCTGACTTGGCCTTAGTCGCATAGATTCCATCAGTGTCTTCTCCCTTTCCTAAAAATTGGAGATTTGCTTTTCTTCCTGTGAGATACAACTGCTAGGGATGGAAGCCAGATGCTTGCAAGCCGTTCCGAACTGTTCAAAGAGCGGCTGTTGTTAATCACCACGTGGAACACTGTTGACACGAAGAGTCTCTGCCCCGCGTCGATCTGAGCATGGCTTAGCACTCTCCCCCATGACAGCACACAGAGGCTGCTGGCGAGCGCCGGGCGCTGTGAGACTACCCAGGGTGCAGGGTGCACGCCACACTGAGGCCCTTGTTGAAAGTAGGAGCTGAGGGCTAGGCTCACTATAAATCTTTCCTGGCTGGGGTTCACAAACTTTTTGGTTGTGTTTACTTAGGATGTTAATAATTTCAGAAATTATTAAAATGGAACCACAAGACTCTCCTTTTAAGAGGCTACTGAGCTCACAAATCATTCTGCAGATATAATAAAGTGAGCGACTTCAGCGCGTGATGCTTGCCATGGGTCTGCTGGAAGTGTGGCCATTTTCATATGACACTTCATGTGTGGAAGGGAGGAGGCATGACACAAACCCTTAGAAAAAACTTGGCCTTAGAATTTCAATCACTGTGGTAGACGAGATGTTTTTATAACAAGAGAAACAAAGAAAATGCTTTTGCACTCTTTCTGCTCTAATTTTTTTCCTCCTCTTGATCAATATCACTGCATGTTACTAATTCATGAGCTTCTGGTAACATCATCAGGTGGAGGAGTCGTTTTGGATTTTAAGGTATCTTCTACTTCCCAGACTCCCACTTCCTCCCCAAGCATATCCATGCTTTTCTTTGTACCTTTATATCCTTTGGGATCACTGACATCAACTTTCCTTTCCTGGAACAAAATACCGAGGGTTACTTAAAAAGAGGAAACGTTTGTTCTGACCCCCAGTTTGGGGGGTTCTGGGCCATGGATGGTCCAATGGGGAGGCAGCACTCAGGGCAGGAGTGTGCAGCAGGAAGCACGAGGAACGAGAAGAGACTCCCACCCCACACTCTTTCCAAGGCAGCCTTCTACCCGCTCCACTACTTAAAGGGTCCTCCACAGTGAACCTCTGGAGATCTGCATGGGCTTTTAGGGTGGTACTGGTATTAACGAAGTCTACACAATGCTTCGGCCAGAATCAAAACTCCACAAATACTTGATGATAGAAGGAATAATCTTTAAAGTGATCGACAAAACCACTTGCCACTTAACACCCTGACCAGTAACAATGTCATTGAGAAATAACCTTGGCATAGACATTTTGAAAAATATTTATTGTTATTTATTTGCGAGGAAGAGAGAGTGTGGGTGGGAAGGAGAGAATGTGAATGGGGGCACCAGGACCTCTAGTTGCTACAAACAAACTCCAAACGCACTGCCACTCTGTGCATCTGGCTTTATGTGGGCACTGGGGCATTAAACCCAGGTCTTGGGCTTGGCAGGCAAGTGCCTTGAGTGCTGAGCCATGTCTCCACCCCTTTTAAATTCTTTTATTTGTTTATTTGCAAGAAGAGAGACAGAGAGAGAGAGTGAATATGGGAATAAGCATTTCAACCTAAGTATTTTTAAGAAAAAAAGAGGTTTCTTTATGGAGAGCCTAGATTACAGAGTGGGAATGCCTTGATTCAAGTAGTTCATATACTCGGTATAATGTTGGCAAATTATATAAGCTCTCCATGCCTGAATTTCTTCATCTATGAAGTTGACAAAGCAATAATACCCATTTCTTGGAATAACGATTATTAAATATATTTACATGTGAAAGAAAACTGTAAGACTGAAATGTTTGAGAATCAAACTCCACTATCAGTTGCCATATTAACCTCAGAATTTGAAGAATTCCAGTCACTGCTATATGCTTATGCCTGACATGTAACATTATACTAATACGCACTACCTAACTATATAGTGATATTTTCATCGTTGAGTATCCTTTTAGCATATGTTAAGAGAGTGGGATTTCACGCAGTTTTGTGAATGGTGAAATGCACAGAGAAGGAATGACCAATGACTATAAAGATGCTGATGTTGGTGGCAAGGAGGACATCAGGAGCGACAGCTTGAAAATGAGGTGTGGGTCGTATCTTTCGAAGGGGACCAGTATTCCTTGGATAGCAATTTCACTTTGAAGCCCATCTTCACTTTAGTCAGACAGTGGTTTTCCTCCTGCAGGACACATTTTTGGTAGAGACTAGGAGTAGCCTCTCTCCAGTATTCACTCATGTGAACTTTTGTCAGTCTCCTGATATCCAGACCAGACAGAAGTCATCCAGCCAGAGGGTAACCTTTGCATTGGCAACAGTTTTACTGAAACCTTGGAGATTTATTAACTCACAACTAGGAATTAGAATCTAAGCTATGACTCGTTTGCTGATTTATTATTTATTAGAGAGAGACAGAGACAGGGAGAGAGAATGGGCGTGCCAGGGCCTCTAGCCCCTGCAGATGAACTACAGACACACGTGTCACCTTGTGCGTCTGGCTTACATGGGTCCTGGGGACCCTGGAACCTGGGTCCTTTGGCTTTGCAGGCAAGTGCCTTAACTGCTAAGCCATCTCCTCAGTCCCTTATTTGCTGATTTTAACATCTGTGTGTAAGTGTAAAGCTTTATTATTTATATGTAATAATGAACTATATTTTAGCTTACGTGCATTGTAACTCTATCACTCCTTGTGGCCACCCGCAGGGTAAATGCTGGGTGTTGGACCCTCTCTCTATGATACACACTAGCTTGAGCTAGCCGTTCCTGACAGCACTGGCTTTCCTTTTTCTATACCATACCTGTGACTTTTCTTGTAGCTGAGACCAAAGCCAGAGAGAAAGCAACTTAAGTTGAGGGAGAAGGAACGGCTTTGTTCTGGCTTACAGTTTACAAGAGGACAGATCCATCATGACGGGAAGGCTTGGCAGCAGGTCGCTTGGTTTCTTTGGTGGGGCCTATGACCCTCACGGCCGCCCCTGGTGACTCACTTCCTTCTGCAAGGCGGCACTTCTCAAAGGTGGCACACGACCTTCCAGACAGCTCAACCGGCTGGGAACCTTGTGTTCAACCAGCATGAGCCATGGGGGAAGGTTCGCCTCCAACCCACACACCACGTGCGTTTTTGTTTTTGTTATTTCCTGACTGCACGACAGATGACTTGCTGCCCTCCCTGCCTTCAGGGCACCATTTCGGGTAGAGTTACGGCTGCCTCCTTGTACGATTTAAATCACTTGTGACTTCCACGGGGCCCTTGGGCATGCGGCCATCATGCATTCCCTAAAAAGGACAAGGATGGGGCTGGAGAGATGGCTTAGCGGTTAAGCGCGGTGAAGCCTAAGGACCCCTGTTCGAGGCTCCATTCCCCAGGACCCACGTTAGCCAGATGCACAAGGGGGCGCATGCGTCTGGAGTTCGTTTGCAGTGGCTGGAGGCCCTGGTGCACCCATTCTCTTTCTCTCTCTATCTCCTTCTTTCTCTCTGTCACTCTCAAATAAATAAAAATAAACAAAAATAATTTTTTTAAAAAAAAGAGGACACGGATGGATGCTCACTCTCCAGCCCTTCCCCAACCGAGTCTTTCTGTCGTTGCAGGATGTTCTGGAAGCTGTCCCTGACTTTGTTCCTGGTGGCCTTGCTGGCGAGGGTCACGGATGCCCGCAAGAACCGGCCGGCCGGTGCCATCCCTTCGCCGTACAAGGACGGCGGCGGCGGCGGCGGGGGCGGCGGCAGCAACAACTCGGAGCGCTGGCAGCACCAGATCAAGGAGGTGCTGGCGTCCAGCCAGGAGGCCCTGGTGGTCACCGAGCGCAAGTACCTCAAGAGTGACTGGTGCAAGACGCAGCCGCTGCGGCAGACCGTGAGCGAGGAGGGCTGCCGCAGCCGCACGGTGCTCAACCGCTTCTGCTACGGCCAGTGCAACTCCTTCTACATCCCGCGGCACGTGAAGAAGGAGGAGGAGTCCTTCCAGTCGTGCGCCTTCTGCAAGCCCCAGCGCGTCACCTCCGTCGTCGTGGAGCTCGAGTGCCCCGGCCTCGACCCGCCCTTCCGAATCAAAAAAATCCAGAAGGTGAAGCAGTGCCGCTGCATGTCCGTGAACCTGAGCGACTCGGACAAGCACTGAGCGCGACCACCAACCTCCCCCCTCAGCCCCCCGGGCGAGCGAGCGAGCGAGCGTGCGTGCGTGCGTGCGTGCGGGACGCTGCTCCAGCCCAGCCCCACGCAGCATCCTTGGAGCTCACGCGCACGCTGTCTGGTTTGTCCTTCCTCCTCCTCCTCCTCCTCCTCCTCCTCCTGGAGCGTCCTTTGGGGATCACAGTGCGCTTGATACAAGCGTGTGCAGCGCGAGTGGAGCTTTGCTGATTGTGGCGTTGCGCACCCCGACCCCGGGCCTCACCCTGTGCCTCCAAAAGAAAAAGAAAAAGAGAAAAGAAAAAGAAATTAGGCTCTGTGTGGATCAGGACCGATTGGAAGAGGCTGGAAAACCACTCCCAGTAACCAGAGAGGACATTTCACGTGTCCTAAATCCTCCTCCTCCTCCTCCTCCCTGCATTTGATGTTTCCACCATGTGGAAAAGCGAGTACTGCCCTGGCCACATCCTACACTCCAGCTCTGTCCTTTCTGTGTGAAGGACATGCACATCACACATCACTTTTCTAATTCAAACATCTACTGCTTACCGGATCTCAGTGGGGGCATTTAATCTTGTGACCTGGAGACTTCCCTGGGCCACTACTGTGATGCCAGTGTGGACATGGACCACCAAGGAGATGCTCACGGGCTCCGGGAGGGCGTCTCCCAACAAACCCGACATCCAGAAGACCAAGTGGATGGGGAATGATGCTTCCCTGGGGCCTGAGCGCGCAGGCCACACCCTTCCCACCTGTGGACACCACCACCTCTTCTTCCTTGCTTCCCATGGCCCCCATCTGGGGAGCTCAAGATGAACTCTGGTGTGGGTGCATGCATGCTACGCCCGCTGCAGTGAGACTGTCAACACACAAGAGCTCTGTATTTACATAGTCTGTTTTATGATTGACCTGTATTGTAAAGAGCTATTAAGAGTATTACAGACCTATCCATGTACCGGCGTTGCAGCACCATTCTGAGGAGGGAGTAGCACGGGTATGACCTGCTGAAAAGGTTGTTTTGCTGAGAAATACTGCCTGGTCAGCACATCACTGCCACGCACCTGTTTTAGATTGGAGAGGGACATGGGAGGACTCATCATTTTACGTTGAGTATGACGTCACTGAAGGCACTAACGCATTGTGGAACAGTGTAACAATTGGATTGGGATGGACCCGTATATGGAGGGGGAATTATTGGGAAGTAGTTAGAGTAGAGCCCTTGTAATGTTTAATGTACATATGGGGGTGAGGCTGTACACTATTTTCACTGCCATAACACTAAGCAAAAACTATTGCTGATAAAAAGATGTTTAAGGCTATAAGGGTTGGGTCCTTTTCTGGCACAGGAGGAAGTTAAGGATAAATATATAGAGATTAGTAATGTAGCTGAACTGTCCCCCAGAAAATAGTTTCCTTTGCAAAGAATGTACTTATAAAAGTATAAGCAAACACCTTTCGTTTTTCTAATAAGTTGTTGACGTTTTCATATTGTGGTCTTTTGATATGAGGAAGTTGAAATAATTTATTTCCTCACAAAATTATACTCACTTTTAGTCAATTGCCCAAGAGAGGCCTCTTTGTGAGTGATGTGTATGGAATCTGACAAATGTGAATGACATGCCATTGTTGGGAAGCAAAATATACTAAAACCTTTTGCTGGTAATTTCCAAGTGAGTGCTCTTGCCAAAGGGTGGGTTCCTGTGTGTGTGTGTGTGTGTGTGTGTGTGTGTGTGTGTGTGTCAGAGAGGGAGAGAGAGAGAGAGAGAGAGAGAGAGAGAGACCCTCTGCAAGGTGCTCTGAGTCTGAGGTTCCTGACATGTAGTAGTGACAGCTGCTTTCTAGTCCTGCCACCCCAAGAACAAGGATTGGGACAGGGTGTTATCAGTCAGTCTATTGGCTGCTGGGGAAATGCACGTTCTATATTTATGTCACTTCTGCAGCACCCGCAAACCTGAGCACAGATCGCGCACTTGTGGAGGAGGTCTTGGCTCCAGCAATGAGTGTGTGCAGCCTGAAGTGAGGAGGAGACAGAATCAGGAGCAACCATCGTCTCCCAGAATCCGGGTGTGGAGATGGGAAGTGGAGAGGGTGTCTGGGGTCAGAGCTATGATGTTTGCATGTAGCAGAAATCCTCAAGCAAGTCAGCATAGGGCACGCAGCAGAAAGCTGTGAAGGAAGAGAATCCACGTGACCCTAGTGGAGGCTGATGGAGTGTCATGAGAGGGGAGGTAAGGGGAGTCAACAACCCAACTGCAAAGCCAACCCCTACCACAAAGCAAGGGAGAGTTAAGCTAGGAACCCACTGAAAATAAACCTGACCGCTCTGATCCCAATCGTGTGTATAGCCATGAAAGCAGTATGTTATGCTGTAGTGTGGGGCTCCCTCTGGGGTTAATGTATGTATAAAGTTTACCTTATACTGGCTCAAATTGTATTTAATTTTTTGTTTTGTTTATAAATGAAGAAAAGCTTTAAGTATAATGTAATTATTTTATAGGTATACTATTAAGTTATAGAACAAATAAAGATACTCTAGGATTATATGTGATGCTGGTGTGATGTACCATGAAAGTGGAATTTTGAACTTGTGTCCATAGTTCTGACTGTGTGTTCGGAGGGTATTAGTCCCAGCCACCTTGAAGTCACCACCTGGCCTGTGTCACACAAACTCCTCGGAGGCTGGCATCTTTGGAGAGAATCATAATCAGGCATTAAATGAGCAAAGAAACCCCGAATGAGGACGCCTTGAGGCTACTGCACGTCCAGAAGCCACGTCTTCCCCGCAGGAGCCGGTGCACTGCCCTTGTCCTTTACTCAAGCCAGAAACCGTCCTGACTTACATTTGCTTCTCACAACTTTCAACAGTTCTTAATTTAAAGGCGTCTCACTTTCAGAATATCTTCATGTTCCTGCAAATTAAACTCTGCCATTCAGGAAATGCAATGATCAATTAAAAAAAAAAAAAAGAAACTTTAATAAAATTGCACATGGTGATTCACTGTACAGACCTTGCAGGATTTAAATTTAACATACCAACATTCTTAGTTTATTAATTGAAACACAATATTCTACTTTGGTCTCTAGTATCCCAATTCCCTTGCTACACAAGTTGGCTGACTTTTTTAAGGTTGTAAAGTCAATGAAAATGAACTGTTGCTATGGCGTAAACAACTGAGAATGTATTTGTCTCTAGAAAGCTTAATTAAGGATTGGTCTATCACCACTAATTATTAATGTCTGCATGGGACATAATGGTAAGATCAAATCATAAATAATGCCATTAAAGCTTGTTGGTCCTCAGGTTATTTTCTGAATCCTCTTTAAAGCCTCCCCTTGCCACCCTTTCCAGCTGACTCCATGGACACAGCTGCCCAGGCCCCTGGCCAAAAGAGAAATGCGTGCAACAAAGTTGGCTTGTCCAGCATTCAGTGTAGAATGTCCAGTAAAACACTTCGACAGCTTGCTTCCAGATAATGTTTTGAATCCTGAAGTCCTTTCCTGATCTACTTTCTTTCCTCCACATTTCAGGGACTTCATGTGTGTGTGTGTGTGTGTGTACATACATACATATATAAACATACATATTTTCAAGAAAAAGGTACATTGTGTGGACTCTCACATACTTGCCCCATATTTCTTTCTTTCATGTCTTTTTAAAATATTTTGTTTTTATTTATTTGAGAAAGAGTCAGAGAGACCGAGTGAGAGAGAGAAAATTGGAGCACCAGGGCCTTCTGCCACCGAAAACAAACTCTAGATGCATGCATCACTTTGTGCACCTTGCTTACGTGGGTCCTGGGGAATTGAACCTGGGTACTTTGGCTTTGTAGGCAAGCGCCTTAACCACTAAGCCATATCTTCAGCCCTTGCCCCATATTTCTTACCTGGCTCTACTATGTGACATCAATCACGTGGAGTATCTATGTGGCATTGTACAGAATGCCCACAAAATCCAGATCTCTGCAGTTTGTATTCCAATAAGAGGTGTAAGAAAGCAAACCTCTTACAGGCAATACCACCAACACAAAGGAACAACCAGGGGTGCGGATTTCGTCGGGTTCTCTCTCTAATAGGTAAGCCAAAAGTCACATTTGCTACTGTAGCAAAAAGATCACTTCAAGCACTTTGGCTGACACTAGAGCTTCTGCCATCTTCCCTTGATGCTTGCAGGAGCCAGCATGATAGAATTAATAGGATAATTCTGGGGGTTGGTACAACGTTAAAGACTTAGAGCATTTCCTTGATTTCTCCCCATGCCTTCTGAAATTCAGCATTGCTTTTCATTGTCTCTGTTGAGGGTATGATCTAGCTTCACAGCTTCTGCTTGCCCTTTTATAGTGCAAAAGCTCTACCCTGAAGTCAAAGAGTCAATAGGAGGGTTCTTTGGGAAAAGGATCATCTAGTCGGTCCATAGTACAGTGGGCCAACTACTAGCTGGTTTTAGCTATGATTCTAGAAGTCTCTATGTGATCCACTTTACTAGGTAGTGCCAGAAATTAACATCAATCTGACTCAGTGTTCAGCAATCCTTAAAAGGGTTAAACATTTGCCTTTTCTCCAAAGTACATTTACCTGAATAAGTGGTTCAAGGTTCCTAGATTAAAAAGTGGGGAGGGGTTGGAGGAATGGCTTAGCAGTCAAAGTGCCTGCCTGCTATGTCTGGGGACCTAGGCTTGATTCTCCAGTACACAAGGTGGCACATGTGTCTGGAGTTCATTTACAGTGGCTAGAGGCCCTGGCATGCCCATTCTCTTTTTGCTCTCTCTCCCTCTTCCTCTCTCTCTTCCTCCCTCTCCCTCTCTCTCTCTCAAATAAATTTTAAAAAAAAGTCAAGAAGTAACAAAGGAACAAATAGATTTACCCTGGTATTGCAAGTTTTTTAAGCAACATTTTTACTTACGTATTTGCAAGAAGAGAGAGAAGAGAGACAGGCAGAGAGAATGGGCATGCTAGGGCCTTCATCTGTTGTAAAGGAACTCCAAATGCATGTGCTACTTTGTGCATCTGGCTTTACATGGGTACTGGGGAATTGAACTTGGGTTGTTAGACTTTGCAGGCAAGCGCTCTAACTACTGAGCCATTTCTTCAGCCCTATTGTAAAGTTTTTACTCATAGGGAGTCAGCCACTCCTTCAACTAATGCATTCCAAGTCTGAGCTGGAAACTGGGCAAAAAAATTGTAACTTTTGTTGAGATATTTGCTTCTGCATCTGATCATCCATCATTGATTTTGTTTATTTTTTCAATTCAGCAATATTTTTGTCAGCAGCCCATCTAGAAACACCAGAATCTTGCTTCCAGAAACACCATATTCTATTAACCACTCCAACATGCAAGAAAAGTAAAATGAGTCTACATTACTTTTAAAAAGTAGGCATGATTGCCCAGGTGTTCAGCTATTGCTACACTCACAACCATCAGGACTGGGTTCTCAGCCTCTCCAGCATTTAGATGCCCACTGTTGAACTACCCTGCCCTATAGATTTTAAGTCATTCCGCGAAATCCCCTTTTTACAAAACATATGATTCTGCCTGTGTCATTGTTCTAGGGAACCCTGACTCATATAGCAGTTCTTACTTTCCCATGATTCAGGGTCTGGGATAGCCTTTCTTTCTGCAGTTGGTCATGGACTACACATAGCACTAAGCTTCCATGCAGGAGGACTTCCCCTCTCTCAGGCACAGGGTTATTGCTGTGGTAATTAGAGACCTTTCTGGATAGTCAGATGATAGTATTCTCTTTTTTACTTTTGTTTTCAATTTTTTTTAACTTTGTATACCTTTCTGATAGAATGATTAGATGAGTTTCTTGGCCTTCCTTCCTGTTTTGGATATGAATGGATATGATGCTTGGAGTTGCAATTTGCTGTGTTGAAACCATGAGGCAATAGGCATGAGGGAAAAGCCAAGAAAAAAGAAGATCTGCTGGCCATGGGTGAGTGGGATCCAGAACTAAAACAAAAGCAGCCGCTTCCAATGTCAGATTGTGTGAGAGATAAAACTCTTGTTTCTATAACATCTTATATTGAGTTTTCTCTTATTTACAGCCAAAGTCACTCTTACGCCATACACACAGGACTTTCTCATTCTGTTCTGGCCATTTTACTCTGAGAGGCCTCTACAGGAAATTCAAAGTACATCACAGACTTCTCTTGTGCAGAAGCTGGACATGAGCTGCACTCTGACAGATGCAGCATCTGTGCCTGTCTGCTGCCAGGCAATGAAGAACTTTCACTTGCACAGGCAAATGCCCAGAGCACCTTTCCTTTCCTTTCCTTTCCTTTCCTTTCCTTTCCTTTCCTTTCCTTTCCTTTCCTTTCCTTTCCTTTCCTTTTCTTCCCTTCCCTTCCCTCTCCTCTCCTCTCCTTCCCTCCATTCCCCTCCCCTTCCCTCCGCTTCCATCCCCTCCCCTTCTCTTTTCTTTTCTTTTTAAGTCAAAGTTGGCCTGGGTCTCTGAAGATGAAGTCCAGGACTGGCTGGTGACATCCACTAAGGAGTGGGATACTACTTTGTGTGTAGGCTGGTCCTCAATCAGCCAGGCCAGCCTCCTGTGTTTCACTAGGTCTCTCTTGGGGAGACGCAGGTGGGAAGAGAGGAGAGAACTATATTTCGAGGGCCTACTCCATCATGCCCAACACAGGTAGGAGTCAGAAGTCACTGGGCCTTTGCCATGCATGAAAGGAGGAGGCTCCTCTGGCATGAGTCAGGAGGAGGACCAGGAAACTCTCATGCTCCTTCTCTACTTGACAGTCCAGTATTATATGGTAGACTCCTGCATTCATAGCTCATTGTATCAGCCACTTTTTCACTGCTGGGACAAAATACCCAACCTGAAGCAGCTTAAGGAAAGAAAGAAGTTTTTTTCAGCTTACAGTTTCAAGGGGAAGTCTGTCACAGTGTAGAAATCATGGCAGGAGCAGAAAGCACCACATCGTCACACCAGTAGGGTGGAAGCAAAGAAGAGGGATGAATACAACCATATATATATATATATATAATTTTCCCCTTTGGAGCCATCCTAGCATCTCTACTTCTTCGAGCCTTGGAATCCTTTTTTCCACCAAGCATAATTGAAGTTCCTATATTTCTGTTTCATTAATGTGGACCACAGCCTTCAAGAGTTTCCAGGAATCCTCTTACCAGCTTATCATCATGGCTGGGAGCATTTGCTATGGAGTCAAATCCTGAGTAATGGGAAGTTGTTCTAAGATGAGAAATATTGTCTGAGAAAGGGGTTTCTAGGGGAACAGAACCAATAAATAGAAAGCATCCATGTCATAAAACGGTATTTAGTAGAATGGCTTACCACCAATGGAGCTGGGTAGCACAACTGTCTGCGTGCTGGACACGCTAAGAACCTGGTAGCTGCTAAAAGCTGATGCTTCAGCAGTCCCAATCTGGTGCCATCAGGGCCTGGAGGATTCCTGGAGAGCTTCAGGCTCATCGGGAAAGCAAGAAGCTCGATTCTGATGTCAGCAAAGGATGGTGGTGGGCTAGATGCACTCGCCAGCAAGAAGCAAATCTGGCAAAGCAAGGAGCACTGGTTTTTCCTCAGGCTTCTCCCCCCACTCTGGGGAGGGCTATCTTTCCTCAGTTAATACTTCCTGGAAGGGGGCCTTCAGAAAAAGGGGCAGGGATGAGGGAAAGGATGGTACCAACCTGTGTTGTTTACATACTAAGTATGTCCATATCTAATAAAAATAAATTTAGCCGGGCGTGGATTTTTAATCCCAGCACTTGGGAGGCAGAGGTAGGAGGATCGCCATGAGTTTGAGGCCACCCTGAGATTACATAGTGAATTCTAGGTCAGCCTGGGCCAGAGTGAGACCCTACCTCAAAAAACCAAAAAATAAAAAATTAATTGATTCATTAATTAATTTAAAAAATACTTCCCGGAAACGCTCTCTCAGACCTACAAAGAGACAGGTCTTTAGTTGTCAGTAAAGATTAACCATTATGGCCATGTGTGGTGGTGCACACCTTTAATCCCAGCACTCAGGAGGCAGAGGTAGGAGGATCACTGTGAGTTCGAGGCCACCATGAGACTCCATAGTGAATTCCAGGTCAGCCTGGGCTAGAGTGAGACCCTACCTCGAAAAACAAAGAAAAGGAAAAAAAAAAAAAAAAAAACAGAAAAAGATTAACCATTATGACTATCCCTTGCCCAGTTTAATGTTCTCCTCCCCTGCTTTGACCCAACGGTCTCTAGACACCATTATACATCGGCACTTTCTCTAGTGGTTAAGGATGGGGTGATAGGAGATGGCATGTCTAGGCAGAGAGTACCACAGTGGTCACCTTGGAGTGTGAATTGGGGCAGATCAAAGAGGAGAGGCAGGGGTTGAAGAATCATGGAGGCCTTTAGAGAGAGGCAGAGTAAGTTCTGCTTGCTCTCACAGGAAATGGAAAATTACTGACACCTCATCCCAAGTTCTCCTCAGGATGTGCAAGACAGAGGGAACAGAACCCAAACAGAGAGAGCTCAACTCATTGGCTCTTGTACAGAGCGCAGGCTGATCATTGGAAGCAGGCCTGGCTGTTGAACGGGATCTGAAAGGGAAAGGCAATGAGGGGAGAGACGAGTTGCACGTGGCGACAGAGAAGGAGGATGCTAGTGCGAGGGCGGGAGCCCAGGGTGAGGCCCCGGTATTCCAAGATGATGATGTGGGGTTTTGTGGCTCTTGGGTCTGCAGTGAGAGTGAGATAATCTAAAGGAAACTTTCCCCTCATTTGAAGAAATACAACTGGGATTTGAATGAGAAATACATGTGCAGAAATAGATACGGAAGCAAGAAGGTCATGACCAAACCCATAAACATAGATAATACTTCTGAGAGACAGCACAGGGGTCTGGGGGCTGAGGTGGGGGAGAAGGAGCCATGGAAGGCTCCTTTCAAAGGGGAGCAAGAAGAACATCAGAGGAAGCAAGCAGCACTCCTGGGGAAGGCCGGCCCACGTGTGGCGGGATAGAAACAGATCCTTCACCAGAAACGCTGCCCTGGCTGCACACAAAGCTCCTGGCCGCCCTCCCTCCCTCCCGTGCAGGCCTAGCTGCTGCCACGGAGAGCTTCGGCTTCTTTTCTTCAGCACCCTAGTGGTGACCGTCCTTGCTTCCTCCTGCTTCGTGAGTGACGCCGGTCAGCTAAGCCCTGCTTGGGGTTCGCATTCCTGAAGGAAACATGCCTAATAAACTTGTCACGCAGCCAGGTGCAGTGGTGTGCACTCATTGTTCAGAGGGGGAAGGAGAAGGGGGAGGGGAAGGAGGGGGAAGAGAGGGGAGAGGGAGGAGGGGAGGACAGAGGGGAGAGAAGGGAGGGGGGAAGGAGGGGAGGAGGGGGGAGGAGGAAGAAGAGGCAGACCAATCCCTCATAGCTCAGGAGATTGAGGCCAGTGGGCAACATAATGAAACCTCTGTGTATCAGTTACTTTCTCATTGCTGGGACATAACACTGAACCAAAACGAGTTTAAGGGAAGGAGGATTTATTTCAGCTTAGAGTTTTAGGTGACAGTCCATCATGGCGAGGAAGACCTGGGAGGCAGGAGCGGAGATCACATTCACTCCGCAGTGAGGAAGCAGAGCAGAGCTATGGATGCTTAGTGCTCAGTTACCTGTCTCCCAGAGCCCAGGCCATGGCATGGTACCACCCACAGCTATGGCGGGTCTTGCCTCCTCAACTGTTCTATCTAGAAAGTCCCTAGCTGACAGGCCCAGAGATTCGTTTCCATAGTGATTTTTCAAAAAAAAAAAAATTAATGTTTTTAGAGAGAGTAAGTGAGACAGAGAGAAAATTGGTGTGCCAGGGCCTCAGCCATGACAATTCAACTCTGGATGCTTGTGCCACCTAGTGGGCATGTGAACCTTTGCGTCTTCCCTCACCTTTGTGCATCTGGCTTATGTGGGATCTGGAGAGTCCAATATAGGTCCTTAGGCTTTGCAGGCAAGCGCCTTAACCACAAGCCATCTCTCCAGCCCCTCCATAGTGAATTTTAAATGCTGTCAAGTTAACCACCAGGGTCTAACTGACATATTCTCTCTTTAAAAAAAAAAGAAAAAAGAAAATAAGAGCTGGAGAGATGGCTTAGCCATTAGGATGCTTGCCTGTGAAGCCTAAGGACCCAGGTTCAACTCCCCAGAACCCATGTAAGCCAGATGCACAAGGTAACACGTGTGCACAAGATTGCGCATGTGTACAAGGTGGTGTACACATCTGGAGTATGCCTGCAGTGGCTGGCTAGAGGCCTCTGGGCCACTTGCTCTCTCATAAATAAATAAAAAAAAAAACTTATAAAAAAAATAAGTAAAAGTAACTACACACACATGAAATCTTCCTAACCATTCCCTTCATGTGTGAAATTCTGCAGCCAGGTTATCGTTCTAAGATTCTAGCTACTCAACTGGATACAATGGCTAACCTGTGTCATGAGGGGGGGGGGGCACATTGAATACACAGTGATAAACTGGATGCTTGCTAAAGGCTGACCACGCTTTAAACTTTATGCCTGAAACTTTAACTAAAAAAGCTTATGGATTATCCAAATTCTTAGATCTGGAGATTCTTGCCTTTTGTTTTTGCCATATTTATGTGTGCGATATGCATGTGTATACGTGTGTGTGTGTGTGTGTGTGTGTGTGTGTGTTTGCTTTGTTTGAGGAGTCAGAGAACACACAACTTGTGTTAGCACAGGCGCCCCCATCTGCTCTCCACAGGCAGGAAGGCAGGCTAGAGCTGCCTATGGATTCCCTAAACCAGGCATTGCCATGGCTTCAATACTCCAAGCCAGTACTCTACCACTGAACCTCAGCACATCCCTAATGAGAACCCTTTCAATGCTTCCCATTGTCCCCTAGCCTAACTTTACCTCGAGGCTTTTAGTCACTCAAACAGTCATGTTACCAGCCTTTTTTTTTTTTTTTCTTCAAAAGTGACATTGAGTTGCTTAAGTGATCTTTGACCATTTGGAGTTCATATAATTTTCTTCATTTATTTATAAATACACATGTATTATGATATGCCAGTACCTTCATATGGCCATTTTACCCTGTCAGAAATAACCCCTATCTCCCCATGCTCCTGCTAATTTCTGCTCACACTGGTTCACAGATGAGATAACCGTTGGTTCGCAGCAGTGTTATTTGTTCTGGCTTGGGATGGAGAAAGGACAGGTTTCATTCTCATTCCATGAGAAGTGTGGTGCTGAGCTCAAAGTGTGCTGTCGTTTGTTACTCTCATTCAAAGGTTTCTTACTCTGCTCTTGCTTTGTTTTGAATTTTCAAGGTAGGGTCTTGTTGTAGCCCCGGTTGTCCTGGAATTCACTTGGTAGTCTCAGGGTAGGCCTCGAACTCACTGGTGATCCTCCTACCTCTGCCTCCTGAGTGCTGGGATTAAAGGCGTGTGCCACCACCCCCGGCTTCTGCTCTTTTTTTTTTTTTTTTTTTTGTGAGGTAGGGTCTCACTCTAGCCCAGGCTGGCCTGGAAATCAGTATGTAGTCTCAGGCTGGCCTCGAACTCACAGCAATCCTCTTACCTCTACTTCATGAGTGCTGGTATTAAAGGTGTGCACCACCATGCCCAGCACAGCTCTTGTTTTAATGACAGAAATCATATCTTCCTGCCCATAGGACTTTTCTGCTTGATTTCTTATCTCGGCATCCTTCTTGCTTAAGCAAATAATAGTTCATATTCAGGGAAGTTGTAAATCCCAATCTGATCTGTGTACCATGGCCTACTAATGCAAAGATAAGAGCTTGAGAGGCACATACATATATGGCTTCCTCCGCCCTACCTCCCCAAAGGGAAATTTTGCTGGTTTTCTTTGATGGCCTCTATGATTGTCTTCTCTCTGCCTCCATACATGCCCACACACTGGAAGATCTTTCACGTATTTTGTGGTTTGGGTTTTCAATACCTCTAATTTTAATCAAAGATGAAGTTTGTGTTTTTGTTTCCCATTGCTTTGGGATGGTTTCTGAGAGAAGAAAGGGTAAATGTTCCCACTTCCACAGCATTTTAAAGAATTAAATCTCTGTCTATTGCTTTTGATTATACTGTATAACTGAAGATGTGTTTCATGGAAAAGAATAATCAAAGAGACAACCTTCCAAAGTCTGACTTCACTAATTGGAAGGGAAGTAGTAAACATAAGGTGGTGTGACCCAAGGAATGGATGGATAGGATCTTTAAATCTTCCAACAACCACTACCCCAGGCTCAGCTTTCCCCCTCTGTCATACACACTCACCATTTTACCATAATGTATTTACGTTTTCTTTCTTTCCAATGGATTGATACGGGTGGCTTTTCCTTCTTAAGGATTTCTGAAACATATATCACTAAGATTACATATGTATATAATTTCATATTTATATTACAAATTCTAAACATATTCAATATAACTATCTTCCCCACCCCCTTAGCCCTTAAAGCTTACATAGAATATATATGTAGGGTGACCCAGTTTGTTTGGGGACAGTCTTGGTTTAAGGTTGGTTTCCAAGAATAATAGTGTAATAGCAAAGATGTTGATTTGGAGATAAAGTTCTTAGTCAATCCTGCTTAATTCTATAGTACCTGATGTTATTTTATACCATTTTTTTTTAAATTTCCCAAGTAGAATATACGTTCCATGAGGACAAGATATTTTCTATGTCTGTCACTTCCAAGTCATAAAGCAGTTTCTGGTACTTATTAACAACCCAACATTTATTGAATTACATGAGAGAATAAGGCAAGATTTTTCGCATGTTTGAATTATTCCCAGAATTTCTCCCAACTATCTTATTATTAATCTAAATTTTTATGAACACAAAATTAGTTATAGTTGTTATTGTTTACAATCTGGAATTGATTTACTCCAGCAACTTCCACGCTTTGACTCCTGATGTCCCAGCCAGCTGCTTTGTTTCCATGTTTTCCTTGCTGACAACGTGCCTTTTAGCAGACCTTGTGGCGAGGTTTATGGACAGTAAACTCCTTTGGTTTTCAAACATCTGGAAATATGTACCTTCCCCGCTGATAGTTTTGGTTTGCGTTTGCCCTCCACAGTTTGAAGACATTACTGACGATCTGACTTGCTGCGTTAAGGGTGGGGGTCATTTCACTGTGCGTGGCATGCCTTTCCTTCCCTGAGGTTTTAGAATTTTGTCTTTACTTTGGTGGAGGTTTCATCCTTACTAGGTGAAAAGTTATTGGATTTGTTTGGTCTAAAACTTGATATACTTTCCAGCAGAGCAATGACTTTCCTTAATTATCAAAAATCCTCACTCTTTAAGTTATTATCTGGCCTGTCATTTTTTTTTTTCAGTTTCTTCTTATAGGATCCTTCTTAAGCAAAGGTTTCTCAGTCTATCTTGCATCCTGTTCAACATTTTTATAATTTTTTTTATTCATTTGTATTTATTTATTTGAGAGTGACAGAGAGAGAAAGGGAGAGACAGAGAGAGAGAGAGAGAGAGAGAGAGAGAGAGAATGGGCAAGCCAGGGCCTCCAGCCACTGCAAATGAATTCCAGACCCGTGTGCCCCCTTGTGCATCTGGCTAATGTGGGTCCTGGGGAATCGAGCCTCGAACCAGGGTCCTTAGGCTTCACAGGCAAGCACTTAACCGCTAAGCCATCTCTCCACCCTCCCCCCTTTTTTTGCATGTTAAAACTATTTTCTTGGGCTGGAGAGATGGCTCAGCAATTAAAGGCACTTACTTGCAAACCCTGATGGCCCAGGTTTGATTCCTCCAGAACCTACATAAAGTCAGATGCACAAAGTGGCACATGTATCTGGAGTTCACTTACAGTGGCAGGACTCCCTGGTGCATCCATGTTCACTCTTTCTCTGTCTCAAATAAATAAGTAAACATATTTGAAAAAACTATTTTCTTTCTGTGGGGTATGATCCTGGTGAATTCCTCAGCACATCTTATTTTTAATTAGCAAATAAAGTAACAGATTTCATTATACTTGTGCTTAGTTTTGGTCAATACCTCTTCCCACCTGTTTCTCTCCTCATCTTCCTGTCCCTCTCCCGTCTCACTTTCAGATCACATGGGTTCTATTACCAACCCATACCCTACCCTTAAAGCTTATTTTCTGACTCTTATGGATGTCTTAGTAGTCTCCTGGCCTCTATCAGTACTCTCTCACACATAAACAGACACATAAGAATTAGAAGCCAGGGTCACCATACAATAGAGAATATCTCTGCGCAATCTTATGATCACTAGCTACCTCTTAACTGGCATCAATCTAGCACTTATTCCGTTTATTTATCTTTTCTTTTTTTAAATATAATATTTTAAAATATTTTATTTATTTATTTACTTATTTATTTAAGAGAGAGACTGACAGACAAAAAGAGAAAGAGAGAGACAGAGAAAGAGAATGGGCATGCCAGGGCCTCGAGCCATTGCAAACAAACTCCAGATGCATGCACCATCTTGTGTATCTGCCTTTACATGGGTACTGGGGAACTCAACCTGGGTCCTTAGGCTTCACAGGCAAGCACCTTAACTGCTAAGCTATCTCTCTAGCCCTCATTTCTCTTTTCTGTCCTAATGATTAGATCTTTTGACTCATTTTTATTGAGAATTTTAATACATGAAAATGCTGTAGTTTATTTCCATTCCATCATCTTCTCTACTTTCCCTACCCTCCAGCCTCCCCTGAGAACCCTCTTTAAAGGTAGTCCTTTCTCTCTTTTATTGTGGTGGTTTGAGTGTAGGTCCCCCTTAGCCTCAGGGACTTTTGATTGAGGTTAAGCTTCCTACTTAAGTCTCTGATGGGAAATACCCTGCTGGAGGAGGTGTGTCGCTGGGAGTAGATCTTGAGTCCAGCCCTAAGGTGTGTAGAGAGCAAGGTTAAGCTCTGGATGATGGTTTTTTTCTCTCTCTGCTATGGATCTATGAAAATGAGCCAGCTTCTTTGCCATGATGGAACTTCACCAGGAAGCTGTGAGCCTGAAATAAACCCTTTCCTTCCATAAGCTGCTTCTGGTCTGACATATGTCCCAACAAGAAGGTTAACTCTAACAGTTGTTTTGTTCCTTTTGTCCTCCTCTGCCCTCTATGCCACAGTTCAGAACCATGCTGGTCTTACGGGGTACTGGTGTCCACTGTGGGGTCGTGAATGCACCAGTCAGTTTATATAGAAAGGACAAGACCCCAAAGTATGCCTATGCACCCTGTGGCTCTTACATTCCTTCTGCCCCCTCTTCCATAGTGTTCTCTGAGACTTGGAGAACATGACAGAAATCTCCTTTCATGTTGAGCTCTTGGCAGCCTCATTTTCTACTTTGATGAGTACCTGAGTCTCCTCAGTGTCTACCCGCATATCCATAGAGAGGGTTCTCTGGCTAGCCGTGAGAGCAACACTCATATTCTTTGCCTGACTACCTCTGCAATGTTTCCTGAGCCCTTGCTGGTTGGATAGAAATAACCTGTCCAGTGATTCTCTTCTTGTCATTTTGATGGTTCTTGGGTCGTCTCAGTATTTTCTACCATCTGTAAAAAGAAGGTTTTCTAACTACAGCATTAAGCAAAGGGCTCTTTTGCTGTTTAGCTTTTGTGATGGGCATAACATGTCCACTTAGCCAAAGAACAATAGAAGAACATAGACCCTGTAGGGTCTATGGCCTTCTAAACCACAGGCTTTTGATTCAGCCCTCAGTGCCAGGCCTGAATTCTCTCCTACTAAGCAGGCCTCATAGAGCAATTGAATAACCCATAACTTAAATGCCACCATTGCACCTGTTGACACATCTTGTCTGGCTAATTAATTGTGTTGCTTATACTATCCACTGCATATTCAGACTAAAATGACTTTTCTCTTGAGCAGCTCATATAGTGCCTTCCAGCATTATGGAAGTTATCAATCAAGCCTTAAAAATTTCTTCAGGGGGGGTGTGATAGTTAAGGTGTTGTCAACTTGATCTGATTAGTAATCCACAGAAATCCCTTTTGGGTGGGTCTCTGAGGTTGCTTCCAGGAAGGAGAAAATGAAGGAGAAAGTTCCTCCCCCACAATGAACCCTTCCCCCAGAGAGGGTGGCTCCTCTCAGAGGGGGAAGTCATATAATGAAGCTCTGGGGGAAAAGAGCCCCTTCCTTCCTTCCACTTGGCTTCTGGAGCTGCTTGCTGCCTTCCAGCATGGATTGAAGACCAACACGGACTGAAGACCAACGTCAACTGAAGACCCGTGTGGGTCAAAACCCAGCAGCTCCTCAGGAAGCCTCCAGGCCTTCAGTGCAGGATTGGGACTGCTGACATTTTTGGCCATGTGGACTGAGGAGAAACCAGGTTCCTTGATTCTTGGGCCGGCAACTGCTATTGGACTACTGTAAGCTAATCCAATAAATTCCCTTTCTAAAATAATTCATTCTAGCAGTTCTGTTCCTCTAGAGAACCCTGACTAATACAGATTTTGGTACCAGTAGTGGTTCTAGAAAAACAGAATTGTAAGGATGGATTTCTTTAGTGGACTTGGTGCTATCTGGGGTTGGCTTTCCAACTTCAGTGCTACTAAAGACCCTACTAGTGATAAGGAGAGCACTTTTCCTGGAAATAAGGAGGGCACTAATAATCCATGGTGTGCACTGTTTAAAGAACTCCATGAGACAGATGTATTTGGTGATCCTGAATCATGTCCTGTGAAGAGCAAGGAATTTAGTGACTCTGTATTTAAAACATTTGAATATTTGTGGAAAAGTAAGACAAATTATGAGGCTGGTTAGTTGCTTCTAGCATCTCTGGACAAAGTAGTGAGGGAACAACAGAAGCTCAGAAAGGAAAACTCTAAGCTTAACACCCACATACATGATCTCAAGGTTTCTCAGGATGTCCTGGAGGAGAGTCTCCTCTCTAGCCAGAACAGGGCTCAAATTGCAGAAAACCAAACCCAAGCTCTCATTGTGAGATTGGCTAACCTGCAATGTAATAAACTCCTGTCCCAGCTTCACCAGCTATCAGAAGTTAAAGTGAGTGCACTGACTGGAAAAGAGTGGGATCCTGTGACTTGGGATGGTGATCTGTGGGAAGACCCTGAAGAACCTGGGGACACCGAAGTGTCAGATTCTGAAGAAGTTGTTTTAGATGAAGCTATGACCTCCCCTCCCTTAGCAGCAGTTGTATCCCCACCCCCATACCCTGAAGTATTATCCTCCCCACCCTTGCTGGAGGGAATTAATCCCTTTGTCTGAGGAATCAGCAGGAGGTGCTGGTGCTTCTCAGTTCCCACCCATCTTTGCCTCTAGGCCTATAACCAGAGGGAAGGCTAGGCAGGCCCCTAAAGGTGAGATAGAAAGCATGACTCAAGAGGAGGTGAGGTACACCCCTAAAGAACTTCAGGAGTTTTCTAACTTGTACAGGCAGAAGCATGGGGAATATGTGTGGGAATGGATTTTAAGGGTGTGGGATAATGGGGGAAGGAATATAAGATTAGATCAGGCAGAATTTACTGAAATGGGCCCATTGAGCAGAGATTTTAGATTTAACAATGCAGCTCGTGCAGTTGGAAGGGGTGCCAAGAGTTTGTTTGATTGGTTGGCTGACATATGGATCCAAAAATGGCCTACTGTGAGTGAGCTCAAACTGCCTGATATCCCTTGGCTGTTGATGTTGATGAAGGGATTAAAAAGCTCAGAGAACTTGGAATGCTGGAGTGGATTTGCCACGTAAACTCATTTTTGCCCCCACAATGGGAGCGTCTTCACTAAGACTATAAGAAATAGATTTGTGAGGGGAGCCCCAGCATACTTAAAGTCCCCTATCATTGGTCTTTTATGTAAAGAAGACCTCACAGTTGGGGCTGCAGTTGCTGCATTAGGTGATTTAGATGCAATGGGTATAACTGGATCTCGGGGTAACAAGGGCCAAGGCAGGGTGAACATGGTTTTTGTAATAGACAGTGTAGGCAAAATTATGCACATGAAAGTATGAATTGTATGGACCTTTGGAATTGGCTAATTAATCATGGTGTTCCCAGAAGTCAAATAGGTAAAAAGCCTACTGAGTTTCTGCTTGATCTGTATGAGCAGAAAAGTTCCAGAGCAAAGGAACATAAAGCCACTTTGAATTATAGCAACAGAGAACCAAGACCTCTTAATCAGTTTCCAGACTTGAGCCAGTTTATAGATCCTGAGCCCCTTGATTGAAGGGGCGGCCAGGTCCCCTCGAGGAAGGACCCTCCTACAACCCTCAAAAGTTTCAATATTAAGCTTACACCTATCCTTCCTCAGAGGGATCTGTGGCCTTTTGCTAGGGTAACTGTACACTGGGGAAAAGGAAATAATCAGACCCTTTAGGGCCTACTGGACACTGGCTCTGAATTGACATTGATTCCAGGAGGCCTCATAAAGCACCGTGGCCCTCCAGTTAAAGTAGGTGCTTATGGAGGTCAGGTTATCAATGGAGTTTGGGCAAATATTAGACTGACAGTGGGTCCAGTGGGTCCCCAAACTCACCCTGTGGTTATTTCCCCAGTCCCAGAATGCATAATTGGAATAGACATATATAAGAGTTGGCAAAACCCCACAATGGTTCCCTGACTTGCGGAGTGAGGGCTATTGTGGTTGGAAAGGCCAAATGGAAGCTAGTGAGGCTCCCACTACTGGGCAAAATAATGAATCAAAAACAGTATTGCATCCCTGGAGGGATTTCGCAACTTAATGCCACTATAAAGGACTTGAAGGATGCAAGGGTGGTGGTTCCCACCACATCTCCCTTTCACTCACCTATTTAGTCTGTTCAGAAGATAGATGGATACTAGATAATGACAGTGGATTATTGGAAACTTAATCAGGTGGTGACTCCAATTGCAGCTTCTGTACCAGATGTGGTTTCTTTACTTGAGCAGATTAACACATCTCCTGGCACCTGGTATGCAGCTATTGATCTTGTGAATGCTTTCTTCTCCATACCTGTCCATAAGGACCACCAGAAGCAATTTGCCTTCAGCTGGCAAGGTCAGCAGTATACCTTTACTGTTTTACCTCAAGATTATATTAACTCTCTAGCCCTGTGTCATAGCTTAGTTCGCAGGGATCTTGACCGCCTGTCCCTTTCACAAGGTATCACACTGGTCCATTATATTGATGACATTATACTTATTGGATCAAATGAGCAGGAGGTGGCAACCACTCTGGAGTTGCTGGTACAGCATATGTGCATCAGGGGATGAAAAATAAATCCATTTCTAGGAGTTCAGTGGTGTGGGGCATGCAGAGATATTCCTTCTAAGGTGAAGGATAAGTTGTTTTAATTTGGCCCCTCCTATCACTAAGAAAGAAGCACAACTTCTAGTTGCCTATTTGGATTTTGGAGACAGCACATTCCTCACTTGGGTGTCTTACTCCATCCCATATTCCAAGTGACTCTGAATACTACTAGTTTTCAGTGGGGCCTAGAACAAGAGAAGGCTCTTCAATAGGTCCAGGCTGCTGTGCAGGCTGTTCTGCCCCTTGGGCCTTATGATCCAGTGGATTCGATGATACTTGAGGTGTCAGTGGCAGACAGGGATGCTGTTTGGAGTCTTTGGCAGGCCCCCATAAGTGAATCACAGTGGAGGCCCTTGGGGTTTTGGAGTAAGGCCCTGCCATCATCTGCAGACAATTATTCTCCCTTTGAGAGACAGCTGTTGGCCTGGTATTGGGCCTTAGTGGAAACTGAACATTTGACAATGGGCCATCAAGTTACTATGCGACCTGAGCTGCCCATCATGAGCTGGGTGTTATCTGACCCGCCAGGCCATAAAGTTGGACATGCACAGCAGCAGTCCATCATCAAGTGGAAGTGGTATATCCGTGATTGGGCTTGAGCAGGCCCTGAAGGCACAAGTAAGTTACATGAGGAAGTCGCCCAAATGTCTATGCTTGCTACTCCTGTTACAATGCCTTCCTGGCCCCAAGCATGCACCTGTGGCATCATGGGGTGTGCCCTATGATCAATTGACTGAGGAGGAGATGACCAGGGCATGGTTTACAGATGGTTCAGCACGTTAAACTCACAACCTTTCTCAAACTATAGAAAATTCTTCCATATGCAGTTACTTCAATGCTATAATTATAAATAATCTACATTCCTTTCTTCCTTTCTATCTCCTTAATCCTACCTTTAGTCTTTATCACTGTCCCTTTTCAACAATAGACTGCTTTCAGTTCTCAACCTGCGTATATCTTGAAGTTTCTGACAGTTGACACTCCACCTTTTTTAAATAAATGTGTTGAATGTTTGTTATGTGCTAGAAGCCAGAGGCCACTGCCAAGTGATAAACAATAGCAAGTGGTCCTAAATACATTTGCAGTTGTTAGTGAGCTAGATAAATGAATGGAGGATGGCTCAATCTGAGGGAGACCATGAAGAAAGACAGTTGACATGTTAATTCATTTTCCAAGGTAAAACACAATAGCACAAAGTAGGTAATTTATAAATGATAGAAGTTTATGTTACTAAGGTTTCTGGAGGGTGGGACGACAAAGCTTCCAGTGAGGGCATTCTGGCTGCGTCTCATTACAGCAGACTGCGTCACATGGCGACAGAGTGCACAACAGAGTGATCTGACACAAATCCACTTCCGGAATAAATTCACCAGTTCCCTTATAATCCATGCACTTTCCATTAGGCTCCTTTAATACTGGCAATTTGGATATTAAGCTTCCAACACTTATGCATGCAGACCACAGCAGGTGAGGAAGCATGGCACGAAGAGTCTGAAAGTATTTTCATTGGGCGGGTGTATGGAAGTCAAACCGGTTGAGTAATTCCTGTGACTGGAGATGCAATCAGGCACCTGTTCTACCCACCACGGTAGAGATTTTGAATAATATTTTAGGTCACAATTCTTTACGTGTGTGGTCACTGAAATGTTTTAACTAGGAAGTTCAGGCAATCAGATTTGTATTTTTGAAAAGCAAATGCATTTACTCTACAGCAAAACTGCTATAAAGCAAATTTTGGAATATGATAGCAATTAGCAGCATCCTGACCTCGGACTTTAATGAAGCACAGGTACAAGGGTGGACGCCCGTGCTATAACACACAGACAACCAATGGGAGCTGGCAGCCAAATCAATGGCAACGGGGAGGGAAAGAGTGAGATGCCAGGCAGGACTAAAGTTTCTGAGGGGTTTGAGGCTCTGTCCATGGAGACAGCGCAGAAGAATGAGCAGGTTTGGAGGGACAGGATGGAAAGCTGGGTGCTGTCGGGCACTTGCACTTGATGAATTTTAAGGTACAGTAAGATATCCAGTTCAAAATGACTAGAATGGTTTCCTGATCTCAGGAAAGGAAACCTAGTTTTGGAACAAAGAAGTAAATATGTTGTTGGCATTTATTTCTTACTTAGGTTTCCTGGTGGACTTAAGTTCCAAAGCACATGCTTTTTGTCATGTGAACTTCCCCGCGAAGGTTGAATACGTCAACTGCATTTTCTAAGTATTCTTATGTGATGTGCACACAAGAGACACAGGAAGATTTTATTATTCATTTTATTTTCATATAAATTAACATCCTAAAAAATTGAGATAGAAACACTAAATACAGTATTGCACATAGCGATCTTTGTTAAATGCCCTATTACTCTGTGGAAGGATGGTACTATGTACACTGGGAGGACTGAAGGGCAGGAAGACTGCAAAACAACAACAGAGGAAGAAAACACTACTGCGTCTTTGCACTTAGGATATAAACTAAAAGGCCACCGTTCATACTTTATACAAATACTAACACAGTTATGATTTAGAACATTCTGCTTTTAAGATGCTTCCCATGATTGGCTGGCAACAGCACTGAATTCTCGCCTTCTTCTACAGTCAAAACTCTCAACCACTGTTATTAGCAGCAATTAAAAAAAGAGTAACTATTAATGTTATACAAAATCACCACAGTGCATTATGAGCTAACTTTAAAATAACTCCTCAGAGAAAGTGGGAGGCTTCCTTATTTTTCCTGAAAGCAGAATAAATAAAATTCCTTTCCTAGAGTCCTGTAGACAGAGAGTGACTGCATCCTTATCTTACGCCACATATGCAGGGAAGTTTTTTCTTTTTCTTTCTTTCTTTCTTTTTTTTCTTACTTAACAGGGTCTAAGTAGATGCCTTCCATGCAAATGCCTTCCTTTTTGAATTTTGTGATAATTAGTCATCAAAAAATCTGACAATTCCACAAGTGTCAGTTTTTTAAATTCCTTCAAAATATCAACTGGAACTTTTTTTTTTTTTTTTTTTTAAGTACCACAGTAAAAGATACAGAGGCACACATTTTGGTTTCGCTTACCTCCACTGTACACAAGCTTTTCATAGGGTCTCAGGGGAGATACTATAGAATGCACTGATAATGGTATCTAAGTGATGCCTGCTCTTTAAAGTAGAACCTGTGTAAGTAGATGTAAAGTGGATACAAACAATTCACCAGAAATAACATTTACCCATAAATCTAAATGCATCGACAATCTGGTTTTCCATAGAAAGGGAAGTGGCTCTGCTGTGACAAGGGGTCACGTAGGGGTCGACTGTGGGTCAATATGTAGCATTTCAGAATCAATGCAGATATTCCCTCTTACTACATGCTGTTGGGGCTATCCGTAGAATACCATAGACTTTTATACAAAGAAAAGGGTGTCGGATTCTTCACGGGTCTACTGCTTTTGCATTTTCAAATGAACATACAGTAAAATTCAACAAGTGACAAACTGTCTAGAAAATACGAGAATTATGCACGAGGTTAAGAGGAAAAATGATCAGAACGCCGTAGCTTCCTTCCCGCCCTCGGTCAGGTGAATGCCGTGGAGGTTCGTGATGATTGTTTTTCATCCTGTTGTTCGCTGTTCATGTCTTCATGCTTATCTTTGCTTTCTGAAAACAGATACACCAGGGAGAGTTTTTTAAAAGGGAGTGTAGAGCAGTCCTTTCCCTTTGTATGAAACTCTCTGGGAAAGGGTTGAAGATAAACTAATACAAACAGAAAAAAATGTATGTATACGTGTAGGTATCTCTTCTCTGTTTTGAACTTTCATCAAAACAAATCACCATTTTTCTTTTTTTTTAGTTTTTAAAATTTAAAAGAATACTGGAATGTCTTTCTCATTCTACATCTTATGTACAAATACATATCTATGAAAATACAGCAATAGTTGTTTTTTAATTCTCTTCCATTCTAACAATAGCATGATTGAGGTTAGCTAATAAATAATTTCTTCTTATCCAATACAGTTTTAATATTGAACTTCAAAGAACAGAAGATAAACTTAACATTAAATAAGATTAATTTCGGTATGGAAAAACTGTCAGGAAAATAGCTTTTACAGGAAGATGTAATGATTTCTGGAGATATTTAATCATTTCTCAATTTAGGTTATTTTAATATCTTTCCCATTTACACTATGTTATAAACTGAACAATGCAAGATGCTCCTAAATGCAGTCCTATTTCAGCTTTTCATTTGGAACAGCACCATTTATTAACATTAGCACCACGTGATGATCCCTTCAAAGCATCAACACAATGTCTACACTACCAGCACCGCAGGGAGGATTTGTCATCGTGACCAAACCCTTCTCTTCTAGTGTGTACATCTTAGCATTTTATTTTAAAGGAGGGTTAGGGCGAGGAGGAAGCTCTTAAACCAGTGACTTCAGACAGCCAACCTTAGAGACATGGTTTATAGAACAAGTCCCAGCACCATGGGCCAAGCAAATGATATTTCTTGTTAGGTTTCATACAGTGCATCTCAATCAGTCACTCTGGGTTTAAGTGTGGCCTCTGGCTGTGATCTATGTGTCATGGCAAAGGACAGGATGGTCTCTTGCTCCCACAAGTAGACAAATGTCCACATATATGCCCATATTTAGACTTTTCTTAAATCATAAATTTTAAATCCCCAACGTTGAAATTAATGAAAACTATTGAGTCTTGATTGAAGGATTGAGTCTTGCACCAAGGAGCTCATGATTTACCCAAGCTTGAGGAAAATAGTTAAAATATTATTACACGAGTTTGTATATTGTGAAGACAGGATTTAAAAGCCAAGGGAAAACCACAAGTTAAGAACAAGAACAGGGGGCTGGAGAGATGGTTCAGTACTTGAGTGTGCATCCTGTGTAAGTGTGAGAGGCTGAGCAGCCTTGAGACCCCTGAAGTTTGATTCCTCAGCGCTGACTTGAAGAGCTGCACACAGCCACACATGTGTGTAACCCTACTTCCGAGGGGAGCAGACATCAGAGGATCATGGGGGCTTGCAAGTCTATAAGACATTCTATGACAAGGAAAGCCAGGCAGGTGAGTGATGGAGGGGGATACCTGGCATTCTCCTCCAGGCTCTGCATGTGCCCAGGCCACTGTGGATCACATCCATGTGCACACACCACACACATACACATGCCACATGTAATATGCACATACAAGATCAAGGGGCAAGAAACACTTCAATACTTACAATTCCAGAGTCATGTCTTGGTTTTATTTTATAAAGTGATTTCCCTTTCTTCTGCCTACACACTTCTTCAGCTTCTTTCACTCTGTGTGGGGATAAGACGACTTATTTAAACAGAAACCCACACAGATCACAGCAACCCACTCCATAGCAGAAAAGCAAACTTCAACTCATTAAAGATTTGACTTACTGAGAAAACACCACACACACAGGAATGCCATCTGACATTTGATGTCAAAACATAAACTAGCAGAGCTGTAAGTGCTCATTCACACAAAGGTTCTCCACTTCTGGATGAGGGGAGGGGTCCTGAAACGGGCTCTATGACACAAGTGAAATGCAGACCACTGCACAAATCAGAAGCATTAAAAAAAAAAAAAATGAAAGAAAACTAAAGAGGCCTGGAGGAACTACGCATTGCTTAGCAGTTAAGGTGCTTGCCTGCAAAGCCAAAGAACCCAGGTTTGATTCCCCAGCGCCCATGTAAAGACAGACACACAAGGTAGCACATGTGTCTGGCATTTTTTGCAGCAGCTGGAGGTCCTGTCACACCCATTCTCTCTTTTGTCTGTCTCTTTCTGCTTGCAAATGAAAACATAAAATAAAAATATTTGCTGGGCGTGGTGGCACATGCCTTTAGTCCCAGCACTCGGGAGGCCAGACGTAGGAGGATCACCATGAGTTTGAGGCCACTCTGAGGCTACACGGCGAATTCCTGGTCAGCCTGGGCTAAGGTGAGACTACCCCTGCCCCCCCCCCAAAAAAAACAAACAACAAAAGAGTATCCAGTAAGAATATAGATGCTTATTTAAAATGAACTCAGACGCATTTCTGTATACCAAACTTACCTGTGCATAAAATCCAGTTACAGTTACCACTCGCACACTTTCCAAACACTGATCTTTATCAAGTAGAAGCACTCATCATTGAATGGATAACAAGAGTACAGTGATAACTTTGTTCTTTTTTTTTTTTTCCATTTTGAGTTTTTTAAGACAGGGTCTCATCTCACTAAGTAGAGTAGGCAAGGCTGAAACTAGAGATTTCTTGCTTTAATCTTCCAAATACTGGAATTACAGGAATCGACCACCGTGCTCAGCCACATTTTTAATATTTCCTTTTGTATCTCCATCATAAGGAAGATAGCACTAGATTTGTCAGAAGTATTAGTTTAAAGAGGGTGCTACTCAGATAAATTCTGCAGTATTTGACCTTGTTCTTTGACGTGTACTGTCCAATCACTCTGAACCTTCATGATAAAATAATTATTCTAACAGTAAAATAATAAATTGTATTATTTTTTACACACAGTTCTTATAGATTGAAGATAATTACTTTATAAATTATGAGGTGTTAGAAAAAGTTGAAATAGTAATAAATCTGTAAGGGCATAAAGGGAAAATTATCTGTCACACTAATTTATTTCTTATTCCTGTGATATTTTTTCCTTGAGAATTAAAACTTAAAGCATTTTTGCAGAAACTAAACAAGTTATGACTTTGCCTTAGAAAGTGCATCGTACATAGGTCATTCAAAATTCCTGAAAGAGATGAATTGTGAGTATATTTCCCGAGCATTGTGGCCAACGATCTAATAACAAAATTCATCTCCTTCACAACTGACTCAACCCTTCTTAAACACCAGCATGAAACGACTCAGGCGCAGCCCCTCAAGCTCATGCGACAGCTTCCTTGAAAACATGGCAAATAAAAGCAGCCCCTTTCAGACACAAGCTGCAGTAATTCCAGAAATGGATAAGAATTCAGAAGACACTGCATCGTTACCACTTTTACTCCTACCCAAGCCATAAATTGCCTTTAATCCTTCCTGTAAACATTTGAAGACAAAAACATTTTCTCTATAACAAACCAGGGACTGCAGAGTCCCCATCTTCCTCTGAAATAGCCACCACTAAATTTAACCTGAAGTATTTGGATAGAGAATTAAGGGAACTTGTTTTTTAAGCACTTAGCTGAAATCCAGTAGATCCCCTTTTAAATTTACTTGGAGTTCTTTAAAGTATTTCATGGCTTAAAAAAAAAAAAAAAAAAAAAAGTACTTCACAAGTATTTAGATCCCTAAAGTATTTTGATTGTCTCTCCACTCTGCTTGCATTGTTCTCAAAACATGTCTTTGTAAGGATCACAGGAAGCTGAATTTAATACAAACATTTAATTTTACATGAAAGCAAATCCAATCGCTCCTTGTGGCGGAGCCCATGAAAAGCGAGGAATGTGCAGCAAGGAGGCGTCCCGGGATCTTCAGCTCATCCGACCATTTGGCAGTCACTTATGGAGCAGTCCCTCCATGTCAGGCCCTGGGGCTAGGTCAGTTTTACAGGGACAAAGAAACCCAGCATCTAATAAGTCAGTGATACACACACTGGCATGTAAATGACAACGATGCCTTGTGAGCAGTCACCTGAGTTTGAATATGGTACAACCGTGTCCAGGAGGAAGGTTTTGGGATTGGGGAAGTCAAAGGTTACAAAAAACTTCCTGAAGTATGACAACAGCTGGGTCCTGCTTCCAAACAACTGAGACATCTCAGTCGTTCATAGTTCTCTTTGGAAAGGAAAGTGTGGCTGAGGGTGAACGGAAAGAACGAGATAGAGCGGAACACAAGCAATAATTGACTAAGCGTCAAGGAGAGCTCGTTGAGTTTCAGGAACGGCAAACAGCCCTCTCTCTCTCTCTCTCTCTCTCTCTCTCTCTGTCGCTGCCAGAGGGTTTCCACTCAGTACCTTAAGTGTGTGCCTAGGGCGAGTGAGTCACCTTATCCTCAGCACCTCAAGATATGCATGCGTGACTGATTTTGGGGGCTGGAGAACTGGAACAAGCAGGCTGCTCTTCTCCTTTGTGAGCAGATGATTCACGAGGGTGAACTTTCTTCAGTGCATCTTTCTTGGTCCACTCCTGTATTTCCTAACTTAGTCCCTCTGGGAGACGTCTATAAGGAACATCTAGGGGAATTTGATACAGGGGCCCCACGAGCACCACATTGAGAAGCAGCGTAGTGAAGTCTGAACGCTCCAGCTGGCCTCACTTCACAGCCCTACGATGCTTCCCCATCCCTCGGCTTTCACTAGACCGCCGAGCAAACAGGCTTACTTCAGCAACCATGGTTTCCACTGCACCTGAACTTCTGAGCAAACTTCTGATCTTCCAAATGCCAGCCATATTTCAAGTTTTTTTCACAGTCAAAATAGGAAATAAAGAATGTGTCCTTGGAGTTGAGATCAGCTACCAGAATTGTCAGAAATAAAAATAAAATAAGAAAGAAAAGGAAGGGCTCGGGATATAGCCTAGTTGGTAGCAAGCATAAAACCCTGGGTTCCATCCTCAGTACCACATAAAACCCAGCGTGGTGACACACACTTGTAATCCTAGCAGTAAGAGGTAGACACAGGAGGATCCAAAGTTTAAGGTGAGCTTGGAGTACATAAGACTCTGTCTACAAAAACAAATGAATGAGCCGGGCATGGTGGCACACGCCTTTAATCCCAGCACTTGGGACGCAGAGGCAGGAGGATCACCATGAGTTCAAGGCCACCCTGAGAATACATAGTGAATTCTAGGTCAGCCTGAGCTAGAGTGAGACCCTACCTCAAAAAACCAAAACAAACAAACAAACAAAAAAACCAAAACAATGAAAGAGAGAGAAAGAAAGGGGGTGGGGGAAGGAGAGAGGAAAAGAGAAAAAGAGAGAAGGAAGAGAGGAAGAGAGTGTGTGAGAGAGAGAGAGAACAGGAGGAAGAGGAATCGGAAGAGGAAAAACAGGAGAGAGGAAGAAATTGTTTCACAGAAGCCTGAACCAGCTGTCAGGATGAGCATCTTCCTACTTGGGCTATAACGTTAAGTTTCATCACCTGTCATTTTAGGCCTGGTGTGCAGTACTACTGTCAGCCTTCCCTCCCCTGGCCTTCTTGCCTCACATCTCAGTGAATGAAGTTGAACATTTCTGGAATGAGTAGGAAAAAGATCCTCATTTGAAGGGACACTACAGACTTTAAGTGCATGGTCTTGGCAAAAGTAAGTTTGGAAAAGACAACATTTTAAATGATCAAAAAAAAAAAAAAAAACCACTGACTATTTTTTACTCCGTCCAATAATGTCCTATGAGGGAAGGAGGAAGAAATGAGAGAGACAGCACTGGGTTTACAAAAAAGAAAAGGCAGTCACCCAGATCAGAAAAGGTATGAAGAGAGAAGAGACCTGGCCATGCTGAAGAAGGCAACCACTGCTCCTAAACCCTGTTTGTACTTGAGTTCTACCTGCAAGGTTTGTTGGGGAAGGAGGGTAGTCTGTGAATACTACACAGAGACATAGCTCTCATTCATGACTCATGAAAAGATATTATTTTTAATAGGGCTGTATTCATGGGAAGGGGCACTACCATTTGCTAATCAAACGTTTACTCTTACTGGACTTAACAGGAGGTAAAAATTGTAGGATAATGTGAGAGGCTCAGTTGAGGCATCCAATCAGAAATCTAGACAGTAGGAGGAAAATCTGTGCAGACCTACTCATAGAACCAAGGAAAGAAAATCCATCATTTTAAGTGATTTGGGAGAAAAAAAAACAACAACAACACAGGAACCAGAAACTAGAAAACAGGAATTGGAACATTATCTTTTAAAGGAAAGAGAGGGACAGTAGATGGTAGATAATGGCCATAAAATTTTTATGTTAATATTTTTGTAATATCTTTGCCTCCTATGAGACCTCAGAAATGGAGAAAATGATGTGTTTATTCCTTAAAAGGAGGACTAAGAGTATTCACAGAAAATGAGGCACTCCTTATCTTCTAAGAGCACGCTGAATTATGGGAAGAAATCAAAAGACATATGGAATCAGCTTTGACAGCAACTAGATAACCAAGATGAGTAAAATGATTTGCCAATGTAGATAGAGGGGGAGGGTTTCATTTAGTGGCCTGTGTTCACCACGGGACACATCACTATTGTAATATGTTATGACACAAAGCCACCTTCCTAAGGCCTCCTAAGGGTTATAAGGTGCCCATTACTAGACTTCCGGCACATTGTCTGCTTTGAGTATATGTGTGATGTTTTCTTATTCTTCCTAGGATGGTAGTCTGTGAGCCCTTCTCCATAGAGCCATCTGCTAAAATAAGGCCTATCATCTCTAACAGGGAGAATTAGATAACTATGCTGCTTTAAATGATGCCTCCATTTAGAACAGTACTATTCTGAGTTTAATTCCAGGTTAAAAAATAAATGACACTCCTGCATTTGAAGACAGGCAGTAATTTTAGCTGTTAGAGGGCTTATCTCCATCTCTTCAACTCCCAGATCCTTCATGGCGCACAGCTGTGTTTGGAAGGGTGAGAAAGTCAGTAGGCTGACATACAGATGAGCAGAACATGGAAGCCCTAAGTTCAAAATGCGAATGTCTAAGATGCTGTGAAAATAGACTGTGTTGCATCACATAATGTGCTGCAGCTTATCTAAAATGGTAGAAAGTAGTGCTGGAATGGATGTTGAACCCCAAATTTAAGATAAAGACATGAGGGCTGGAGAGATGAATCAGCAGTTAAAAGCATATGCTTGGCTGGAGAGATTGCTCAGTGGTCAGGGCATTTGCCTGCAAAGCCAAAGGACCCAGGCTTAATTCTCCAGGACCCATGTAAGCCAGATGCACAAGAAGGCACATGCATCTGGAGTTCTTCTGCAGTGGCTGGAGGCCCTGACATGCCCATTCTCTCTCTCTCTCTTTCTCTCTCTCACACTCTCTGCCTCTTTCTCTCTCAAATAAATAAATAGAATGTATTTTTTAAAAGCACATGCTTGCAAAGCCTGATGGCCTGGGTTAGATTCCCCAGTTCCCACATAGAGCCAGATACACAAAGGGGCACATGTGTCTGAAGTTCCTTTCTGTAGAAGGAAGTTCTGGTGTGCCCACACACTCTGTCTGCCTCCTTCTCTCTGTTGCTCTTAAATAAATAATGAATAAAGAAATAAAAATATTTTAAAAAGATAAAGAAGTAGGTGACCATTAACTTTATGGTAACAATTTGTGGTGCTAGAGACTTTTGGTGAGGAATATGACTAAGAGGTTATCCAGCTCAAACTGAGCAAAATAACAACAAAATCTTAGATATGAACAAATCATCTTTACTTAGACATAGCTTAAATTTACTTCAAAATGCTTATGCAAAATTTACATTCTAAAAAACATAATTGAGCTGGGCATCATAGCACATGCCTTTAATCCTAGCACTTGGGAGTCAGAGGCAGGAGGATCACCATGAGTTTGAGGCCACCCTGAGACTACTATCAGTGAGACCCTACCTTAAAAAAACAAAAGCAAAAACAAAAACAAAAATACAAAAAAAAAAAGGAATTATGAATGTTAAAGGAAACCTTAAAGTCTTCACTATATCTCTGAACTAGATTCTTTCCTTGAAAATCATCAGAGTGACAAAGCTTCACTAGGTATTTAGGTATTCAGATTAGAAGTTATTATGCAAAGAGTCCAGGAGAATCAAAATATTCTTAAGGTTTACAAAGTGAGAAGGAAGATATATGCAGGTAGGAGAATATGAAACAGTTCTTGCTGGACTTGCTAAAAACTCATTATTGTTTGTCAACACTAATGAAAAATTTCTCAAATTGTGTCCTTTGGAAACCTGAAAACTAGTTTTACAAACTCATTATTATTTGTCAACACTAATGAAAAATTTCTCAAATTGTGTCCTTTGGAAACTAAAACTAGTTTTAAAAACTCATTATTATTTGTCAACACTAATTAAAAGTTTCTCAAATTGTGTCCTTTGGAAACCCAGAGAATGCGTTCTCATTTCTGTTCAGTAAAGATGCTTTTGTCCCCCCTACTCTCCCTAGCTCCAGAGCCATTTATTGTCAGGCAAACATATACAAAAAGTTCTGTGTGGCTAAGTTTCAAACCAGTTTGTGAGATGAACAGGGAGATACATGCTGCCACAGACAGTGTAAAGAAGCCAGACTTCCCTGCAGCCTGCTGACAGAACAACCTTCCTGCACCTTCTAGACCAAACGCCACTATGGCCACAATCTTATCAAGAAAACAGATATTGTCCCATCATTCGGTGGACTGAGAAAAGCAGCCACTTGCCTGTGAGTAAACATTTATAATTTGGTCTTAGTAAGTTTCTGTGGCAGACAAGTCACTTCACACTGGCTCCAACTTGGCTTGCTGGGAGTAGCTGCGTATATTAGTTCCTGGAGCCCAGAGGCATGTGAAGGCTTTAGGTGGAACCTAGGCAGGCATGTCATGGGTCCAGGATCCCCTCAGTGGAGATCGATCTAGTGGAAGCCAAGGGAATGTGCAAGTATTGTTCTGCCAGCTTCCGACATACCTCACCAAAACACAGCGCCGTCAGGTCTGTATAAATATATTAACCTAAAAGAGGAGAGCAAGAGGTGTGGATTCTAGACAAAGGCTGCGTGTGCTGGTTTTAGACTTATGAGTCTCCAGGTAAAGAGAGAAATAGGTATCACATCTCCTGTAGGATTAAAGGTAACTAAAATGATTTATTCTTGTGTTTGCTTCAGCAGCACATATACTAAAATTGGAACCATACAGAGAAATTAGCATGGCCCTTGCTATGTAAATATGACATGTAAATATGTAAACAATTCTTGACTCTTGCCTTTCTCCTTTTTAACCTGAATGGCTTTATAACACCCATACAAAGTCACAAAAGTCATGAAAAACAATGAAAACAAATGAACTAAAATGTCAGGGAAGGGCTGGAGAGATGGCTTAGCAGTTAAGCACTTACCTGTGAAGCCTAAGGACCCTGGTTCGAGGCTTGATTCCCCTGTACCTATGTAAGCCAGATGCACAAGGTGGCACATGCATCTGGAGTTTGCAGCAGCTGGAGGACCTGGCACACCTATTCTCTCTTTCTCTCTCTCTCTCTGCCTCTTTCTCTGTCTGTCTGTCTGTCACTCTCAAATAAATAAATAAAAATAAATGTCAGGGGATGAAGAGATTGCTTAGTGGTTAAGGTGCTTGCCTGTGAAGCCTAAGGACCCAGGTTCGGTTCCCCAGAACCCATGTAAGCCAGATGCACAAGGTAGTGCAGGTGTCTAGAGTTTGTTTGCAGTGGTTAGGGGCCCTAGCATGCCCATTCTCTCTCTCACACACACACAAAAAAAATAAAATAAAATAAATCAACTAAAATGTCAGGAGAGATGGCTTAGCGGTTAAGCACTTGCCTGTGAAGCCTAGGGACCCTGGTTCAAGGCTTGATTCCCCAGTACCCACGTAAGCCAGATGTACAAGGTGGCGCATGCATCTGGAGTTCATTTGTAGCAGCTGGAGGACCTAGCACGCCCATTCTCTCTCTCTCTCTCTCTCTATCTATCTATCTATCTACCTACCTCTCTCTCTCTCTCTCCCTCTTTCTCTCTGTCTCTCATTCTCAAATAAATAAATAAATAAATAAATAAAAATAAATGTCAGGGGATGAAGAGGTTGCTTAGTGGTTAAGGTGCTTTCCTGTGAAGCCTAAGGACCCAGGTTCAATTCCCCAGAACCCATGTAAGCCAGATGCACAAGGTAGTGCATGTGTCTAGAGTTCGTCTGTAGTGGTTAGAGGCCCTAACATGCCCATTCTTTTTCTCTCTCACACAAATAAAAATAAAATAAAATAAGTCAACTAAAATGTCAATCTTCATTACTACCAATAAAAAGAACTTAAATTTTCTCCAGCACATATTTCTAGAATGTCTTACTTATATGATAGTTTTTCACCTTTCAGAGAACACATTACACTTATAGCTTCTGTGGTATAGACAATAATTAGCACAAAGCAGATTCTGATGTAAGAAAACCAGGTGTGCAATAAATCTTTGTACTGCTCCAAGCGAGAGCCAGGCTAGCAGTAGTGTGCAAGGGTAGAGGCCATTGCATTGTAGAGTCCAGGGGGTTTGGCCTGAGCTCAAGGGGCTATATGCTCAAGCCTCACATCTATCTTAGTCTCTTTATCTACATCCAATGCAAGCATGCAAAGTCTGCCATTCTTAGCAACAAGAGAAGCTACATTCTAAGGAAAATTCATAGCCCCAATCTATGATGTAGAAGAGCTATGAAGACTCTATCCTACCATGCTAAAAACTACACAAGTACTCTCATGAGCATAAAGACAGCGGCTGATGTCTCACAGTGCCTAAAACAGCTTTTGAGGGGCACATATAGGTGAAAAGAGATAAGTGGGGCATTCATATATAAGAAAACATACTAAACTAATTGAATTGACTACCTGTAGCCTGAGCTCTTTGATGACAATGGAACGTCATGTAAGATCAAAAACACTACCCTTCCTGAGAGAAGCATCTCAGAGCCTACGTTCATCCCCCATGGCTTTGGAATGGACACACACACACACACACACACACACAATATACGCATGTAACTGCATCCTTTCTTTATATACAAAACAAAAACAAATCACACACAGAGAGGTCATCATTCACTTCTCTCTCCTAGCACATCACGAACTGTTGTCTAGTTTCCCTCCCTGCCACCATGCTCATGACCCTGAAGTGATGCAGTGTGACTCTCGCAGACTCTCCTCCTGTGGTGCTCAGGGAGCTTCTGAAGACCCAACTTTCTTTCTGGACATGCTTCCTTGATCTCCTGCTGTTTCTTTAATTTACTAAGTTTCCCCTCACATGCTGTCTCTTTCCAAAGACTGTAATCTTGATTGTGTGGATGGGAAATATCTATTTTGTGATTCATTTCCATATGAAAGCTTCTGGATCTGTACCTTTGGCTTTGACCTTTAACATAAGCTCCATGTTCTACAAGGACATTCTTTCCTTCTTCACAAGTGTCATCTAGTTTCAAGACAGACCTCTGACTCCTTCCTCTCTTTTCCTCTTTACCCTCTCCATGCATATGCAAATGATGATTTATTTTATCATTTATTCTTGGTAGTGATTTAAAAATCTATCACAGTCTCTAGCTCCACTATCACTGTCTGTCGAGCCTCTTGAAATCACCTGGATGATTGACCAGTGTTGAAGAGAGGTATCCATACTATAGCTGGTCCAACTAATCCCTCAGAACCAAGGACATCATTAGAGCCACTTATTTATCAAGAAAGAAAACTAATACCTATAGTGAGGTATTCAAGACCCCTCACTGTCTAGCTCTAATGAGCCTTATCCTGTATAATGATTCCTGGGCTCAGGGAAGACAGAACCACTCTCAACCCCTATAGGAAAAAGTTTCTAATTCTATTCCTTGGATTGCCTTTCTATTTTATCCTTTTCCAGTGTTCTCCTTTCCAGATAAGCTTAAAATTGGTTTCCTGGACTGGAGAGATGGCTTAGCAGTTAGACATTTGCCTGCAGGGCCAAGGGACCCAGGTTTCATCTCCCAGTACCCATGTAAAGCCAGATGCCAAGCTGGCACTTGTGTCTGGACTTTGTTTGCACTGGCCAGAGGCCCTGGCAGACCCATTCTCTCCCCTGTACCTTAAATATGTAAATAAATAAATAAAATGTTAAAAATGGCTTCCTATAGGAAGTATCTCTAGCAGACTTATTTATGAAATGCTCTACACTTTCATACAACTTTGTAAAGATTCTTATTTTAAGGAACACATGGCTAATTAGCTTTACCTCTTGCTGAATATTAAGTAAGTTGCTTGAATGGAGAAGATATGAATGTCATCTTCAAGTTCCCAGAGTATGACATAAAATTCACAGCAGTAATTATTTTCTAGACATTTGAAAAATAACTGACTGAATGAATTACTGATGACATAAAACAAAATTATAATGAACTTGAAAAAAATCACAAGGGTACAATTTAGTCATAATTTGGACTTTGACCTATATCTCTTGTTTTTGCATCTCTTCAGGATTTCATTGGACTTGACCTTTAAGTTCACAGATTCACTGCTATCAGTCCATCTTTTAATAATAATTTGGTTTGAATGACTGCACATAAAATTTAAGTTCATGAACTGACTTAGGGTATCATGCTTCCTTCCCCCATAAGGGGGATTGACTTTGTTGCCTGGGCTAGACTTGAATTTAAATCTCCATGCCCGGAGAGGTTGGTATTACAGTTGTGGGTCACTACGTCCAGTACCGCACCATGGTTTTTGGTTTTTATAACCTTATCAAACTATGGAAACTATAAGATTTGTATTCATGTGCATGCTGGAGGTTCAAAGCTTCTGAACAAGATTGTTCACCATTAGTATTCTTAAATCTTTGATGTAGAAAAACTGATTTATTTTACTCATGAATGTTTATTATTGTTTTTTGGGGGGGGGTGGTTCAAGGTAGGGTCTCACTCTAGCCCAGACTGACCTGGAATTGACTTTGAAGTCTCAGGGTGGCCTCAAACTCACAGTGAACCTCCTATTTCAGCCTCCCAAGTGCTGGGATGAAAGGCATCCGCCACCACACCTGGCCCTCATGGATTTTTTGAGTTCACATTAGACACAGTTTGCCTTGGGACTTCCAAAGTAGCTCAGTTCAGGTGCCCTTTGTGTAAACTGCATAGGAATAATGGTTTTCTGGGCTGGAGAGATGGCTTAGCAGTTAAGGTGTTTGCCTGCAAAGCCAAAGGATACCGGTTTTATTCTCCAGGACCCACATAAGCCAGATGCACAAGAGGGCACATGCATCTGGACTTCATTTGCAGTGGCTGGAGGCCCTGGCATGCCCATTCTCTATTTCTTTCTCTCTCTCTCTCTCTCAAATAAATAAATAAAATATACTTAAGAATAATGGTTTTCCTTTTCCATATTGAGGATGTTTCATGTTTACTTAAAAACTAGGAAGCCAACAGTCACTGGTACCAGAGACCTACGATGGTAAATAAAACAACCACACACACATGGCCAAAGTCAGCAACAAACTACATCTGACAGCAATGTCCATCTGTTGTCTCAGGGAAATAATGCTGCTTACTGCATTTGATATTTCTCATGCAAGCATCCATTTACTATTTCCCCCAGTGTAATAATGTTTGTGGGGTGCTGGAGCTTGAACCCAAGGCCTTATGCATACTAGGTAATAAACAATAAAGCTTTTCTTCAACTGGTTGAGTTTTTTGTACGTGGCTCTGAATAACTTTGATTATAGCTAGTGAGATAGCCAGTAGTGTCCACATTAACACTTCTCTAGCAAGAATGATGCATATACATCACTTGTATCTATTTTTTTTAAAGGCTTTTTTAGTTTTTTTGGTTTGAGGGAAGTGGGCTGGAGGAACTCATCGGCTATTAGAAGTAGGAATTAGATTATACTGAATTTATCCAATTTCCTCCTTGTAAAACTCGTAAAAGAGTACAACAAAGCTATTTATATCATAATGGCTTGGAATTATGCAAGAGGAAGAGTGGCTTAATTAAGAATAAGATGTGGGAGATAGGAGGCAGGGACAGATCAAGGAAGCACACATTTAAGGGAGAATAAGGGTCACAATTTTTCCTTTCCTGCATTACTCCTATCTAGCTACAAATATGTCTTTTATCCCACCATTCAAAACCCCAAAAGCCTCAGAAAACAAAAACCTTAATCTCCCTCCCTCACCTTCCAGCTAAATGCCCTTTTTTGCCGCGATCCTTGACAAGTACAAACTGCTCAAAAGAGTTGCCTGTGGTCACTGACGCCACTTCCACTGCTTCCGTTTAACCTGGCCTCGACTCCTAACCACTTGGCAGGGGCTACACTGGTGGACGTTACCAGCCCCTCCAGGATCCCACGTCCAAAGCCCAACTCCCCGTTCTCCCTTCCCTCTCTCACACAAAGCAGCATTACCGTTAGTTCTTCCTATATGCCCACTTTCCTGCTCGAAGTCCTGTCTTTACTGGGTCCAAAAAAACTGCACGTCAGGCTGGGCACGGTGGCACACGCCCTTAATCCCAACACTAGGGAGGCAGAGGTAGGAGGATCGCTGTAAGTTTGAGGCCACCCTGAGACTACATAGTGAACTCCAGGTCAGCTGGGCTAGAGTGAGACCCTACCTCGAAAAACCAAACAAACAAAGGAAGTACCAAGTCTACACCACTAGTTCCAGTGTTCCCTCCCTGAACTTTCCTACCTCTCCTCTGGCTTGCTCTGTTCCAGGCACTCGAAACTCCTTAATAAAGGTGCTCTTTCCACGGCCTCTGTGTTTGCAGTTCCCTCTGTCTGGAACGTTCTTTCTCCAGATTTCCTTCAAGTTCCTGCTTCTGTGCCACTTCTCCGACTCTAGCTGTCTGGACAGCCTGCATAAAACAAGCCATCTCCTCTAACGCTCTCCTTGAATCTACTCTACTTTTCACCAGGGCTCCCGCATCCAGAGCCATACACAGATGAGTGGAGGACCGAGACTTGGTCTTGTTCTCAACTCCAGCTACATATTGAACGATCTCAGCAAAGTATGTGGTTGAGTCCTGAACTGAAGGTGAGGAGAAAGCAGCAGTGTTTAGGGTTTGGAGACGGCAGAAGACAGCACCGTGGAGAATAATTATACACAAAAATTAGAATGAAAGCGCACTTGGCTTCCTATTCCTCTCATGTTTCCCAAGCTACAGCTTGGGGTAGTCACATCTTAGGAAATGTACCTTAGTTTCTACAATACTGGCTTGTACCAACTATCTTAGAGAATTTTGTTTCTCTAAATTAGAGAATTTCTCCCAAATCAGGAAAGGTGAAGGCTTAGGTGTGTTGACCTGTAGAAGTGGTGAGAAGTTGAGATGTATAGTTTGATGGATGAGACATGGTACCAGAAAGAAGGGGTAGGACAGAAGTATCAGAGGACCGCACTCGGGCTGAATGAAACCACAAATCATTGGAAGTATCCACAGAGACACCACAACAGTGAACAGAAGTGAGAACAATATGTCAGAGCAACAGAAAAAAATCTGGAGGCATCTTCACAGTTAAACCTAAATGCCAGGAGATTCATAAAGTGGATAAGGGAATCTGCATGTGACCACTCCTTAGCATTCCTAAGATCACCATCATGCAGCTTACTTTTAATAACTGTTCATGAAGAATACACTATTTTATAGATATCACATTTCCATTCTTGAATTTTTCCATTTATCCATATTTACCTACCTCATCCTTCCCTCATATTAAAAATTGCCTTTCCAATGTAATATCTAAGCTATCATCAATACGATGTAGTCTGTAGTTCCTGACTTTCTACATTAAATGATCCCACTTCCCCTCTGTGTCAGGCTCCAATATCTGGTTTACTATAGTCTGTACATGTGCCTAACTGAGAAGATGAAGAAGATGTGTGAAGGCATCAAAGACTCACCTGTTATCCTTTAAAGAACTATGAGACAACTCTGCAACAAACGGGTCTAGAAGAGTCACCTCAGCAATCATAACCTATGTGAGAGACTGCAAAGGTTTTCTAATCTTTGTTTAACTTAATTCACTTCAGGAATTGGGTAATGTCAGTGCTCCTATTTTACAGATGGAGGAAATTGAGGATTAGAGAAATAAACGAATGTGTCAAGGGTTACATATATATTGCTAAGAGATACAGGGCAAGTCTAATTCCTCTTAGCTAAGTTAAAGTGTTCTTAATACCTATCATATTCAGCCTTGTAAAATGAAAATGCTGAGAAAATCAGAGGCTGAGGTACATGAACCCAGATACAAACTTTCTTAACTGATGAGTTGTACTTATTTCCCCATGTTTTATCTTATTTACCTCCCCCAGACACTTGGAAGACTTTCAAGTGGGCAAATGTAATTTCCTCAGACTTTCCAAAAATGTTCACCATTACCCTAAGAATTTGAATGCTAGAGGAGAGGTTAATTTTAAAAAATAATCCCATCTAATAAAATTAAGATATAATATGAATGCACTTTTACTTCTAGTGGGCTTCAGTCCTACAAAATAGACACTGTCACAATTAGAATAGTCAAAAGATTAACAAGGTTTGGTGGTACACACCTTTAATACCAGCACTTGGGAGGCAAAAGTAGGAGAATCACTTTGAGTTTGAGGCCAGCCTGAGACTACATAGTGAATTCCAGGTTAGCCTGGACCACAGTGAGACCTTACCTCAAAGAAAAAAAAAAAAAAAAAAGAACAAAAAATGATTAATGAGCCATTACTGGAAAGCATGCTGTACAGGCCTGAAAACCCAGAACTTGGGATGTGGTGACAGAAAGGGTCTTGAGTTCAATGCCAGCATGGGCTACACAGTGGGTCCATCTTTAAAAAAACAAATTGCTGGGAATGTGACTGAGGGGTCGAGTACTTGCCTAGCATGACCTTGAGTTTGACACTAGTACTGCAAGTCAATACTTCTTTCTTTTTTCCTTACTCAAAAAAATTTAGAGGCTCATCTTTGACAAATTTATTTTTGGTCAAATTACAAAATAGATATGTAGAAATTCCCAGGATAGATAACATTGTACTTCTGGCTATTTTAAAATAGAAACCTGTGCTGGAGAGATGGCTTAGCGGTTAAGGTGCTTGCATGCGAAGCCTAAGGACCCATGTTCAACTCTCCAGGTCCCATGTAAGCCAGATGCACAAGGTGACACAAGTGCACAAGGTCACATATGTGTACAAGGTGGCACAAGCATCTGGAGATCCATTACAGTGGATGGAGGCCCTGGCGTATCAATTCTCTCTCTCTCTCTCTCTCTCTCACACACACACACACACACAAACACATTAAATAAAAAGAAATCTGTGAGTATTCAATATTCCTTGGATAAAGAGTGGATATATATATATATATATCAGATAGTTTTGAAAAAGCCTACTTTTGATACTGCTATTATAACAGAAAGATATTAATTGCAGTTAATTGCATAAAGCAAAAACATTAAGTAATGCAATTGTAGATATTTTGTATTTATTTTTTAAAACAACAATATTTGGATCATAGCTCATTACTGAGTTCTGATATACTATTGTCCTACATTGGGACAATGCTGATAATAATAAACCAAATTCACCTTCTAATCCTCATTTTACTCTCTCCTGACCCCTAATCTGATGGAGACAAAGGTCACATCTGGGTTAATGGAACTCAAGGGATCATGGCCCTCTCAGGGGGCCACCAGGAAGCCCTCTCTAGTGTGGGCTGCTAGCTCTCCCTCCAGGGTACACCCCAGTCATGACAACTCCTAGCTCGTTCCCAGAATCACTCTGTGGGCAGAAGGACAAATTGTGAAATCGAAGAGGAGAAGGGAAGATAGCTTCAGACTCACATTCAACGTGATCATAATTCTGTGTTCATCAAAACTATTAGTCTGTAAAAATAGCACAGCCTGACTCCCCACTTCACCTCAGCTTCCTTCTGCCAGGTAGAAACAGGCGCTAACTCCTTACAAATGATAGCGGGGACAGGTCTGCATGCCCCTTACGTAAAGGCAGAAGGGGCAGTTCCTGGGATGAGCCTTGCTCCGTAGGCATAGCTCTCCAAACAGGACTTTATACGGCTCATCATCAAGTTTTAAATCACTCAAGGAAGGACTCGGCAAGGAGACATACCAGTCTTCTTCCAGAGAGAGATCAATGAGCTGCGGAGACATGTTGGCCAGGAACATTTCCTTTCATCGAGATACAGCATGTGACACTTGGTGCCGGCTTCACTGCTAGTCCTCAAGGCAGGGAGCGGCCTCTGTAATCAATTGGAGGTGGAACGTGGCCAGGCCCAAGCGGGAGAGGATGGAGACAGTGCTGATGGATTATTTAGAGAATGCTTAACATCACCAAGATACAATGACAGATGAGGCTGATTAAATAAACTTTTCAAACTTAGAAAGGCTTCAAGGTATCAGGGATTCTGGGTGTTTTATTACAGATCTTACCAAGGAAACAAAGACAAAATAAATCAAAATAGGAAGAAATAAAATGAAAATGCTCATGGGTTCACATAAGAGAATGTTAAGACATACTGAGGAGCAAAAGCTCTGGTATACCTCAGAGGAGTGCTTACAATACTGTCACCCAGACACAAAGTGCCATGCTACTCATGGCCTCACGATGGCTGACGCTACCGACACAAGACCTGCATAGGAGGAGGAGAGAGGAATGATGACATCAAAGCAGAAGAGAGACTTGTTGGAAAGGAGTCTGAAAGAAGAAGAAATGCAGTAGAGGGGGGAATAAGGAGAGGAAAACGGAGGGTGTCTGTGATCATGAGACACTGTTTATATGTATGAAACTTGGCAATAAAAAGTTAGAAACAAGCCGGGCGTGGTGGCGCACGCCTTTAATCCCAGCACTCGGGAGGCAGAGGTAGGAGGATCGCTGAGAGTTCAAAGCCACCCTGAGACTACAGAGTGAATTCCAGGTCAGCCTGAACTAGAGTGAGACCCTACCTCGAAAAACAAAACAAAACAAAACAAAACAAAAAAAAAAAATAGAAACAAAAATAACAAAATACCAGAAAACAAAAACACTTCTCTGGTAAATCTACATATTAATAACAAAGATAATTAGACTACATGGCAAAAACCGTTTATGTCAATTTAGGAACTATATTATATATAATTCTGTTTACATTACACAGCCCATGCTGACCTCAAACTCTATGTAGCTAAGATGATCCTGCACTTCTGATCTTCCTGCCTCTACCTCCTGGGTGGCTGGTATTACAGATGTGTGCCACCATGCTTGGTTTTGTGTGATGCTTGGCATGAAACGCAGGGCCTCATGCATGCTGGGCAAGTGGGCTGCCAACTGAGCTTCATCCAGAGCCCTCTGCATCGTGACTGTTAACATGAAACCAGCTATGCACAGTGATGTATGCCCAGATTCCCTGCACTTGGGAGCCTGATAACTAAGGATTACAAATTGGAGGCCAGCCTGGACTACTATAGCTATAAAAGTAATAAAATAGTTCCTAAAACACTGAAAATATTAGTTGTATTTTGTGTGTGTCTCTGTGTGTATGGAGGCCAGAGGTTGACGTTGGATGCCTTCCTCAATCACTCTCCATCTTTTAAAAATTTTTTTTCTGATTTTTATTTATTTATTTATTAGAGAGAGGAGGGGGGAGAACAGACACACCAGGGCCTCCAGCCACTGCAAATGAACTCCAGATGCATGCGCCACCTTGTGCATCTAGCTTACATGGGACCTGGAGAATCAAACCTGGGTCCTTAAGACTTCATAGGCAAGCACCTTAACCACTAAGCCATCTGTCCAGCCGTGCCCCCTCTCCATCTTTTTTTTTTTTTTTTTTTTTTTTTTGAGGTAGGGTCTCACTCTAGCCCAGGCTGACCTGGAATTCACTATGTAGTCTCAGGGTGACCTTAAACTCACGGCGATCCTCCTACCTCTGCCTCCCAAGTGCTGGGATTAAAGGCATGCGCTACCAAGCCCGGCTCTCCATCTTTTTAAAAACAATATTTTGATTTATTTACTTGAGAGAGAAGAAGACAGAGAGAATGGGTGGAGGCAGAGGGAGAGAGAGCAAGACATACCAGGGACTCCTGCCGCTGCAAACAAACCCCAAGATGTATGTGCTACTTTGTGCATTGGCTTCACGTGGGTCCTGGGGAATTGAACCTACATTGCCAGGTTTTGCAGGCAAGGGTCTGAACCACTGAGCAATCTCTATAGCAACCCCCCCCCCCCCCCGCCAATGTTTTTTGAGAAAGGGCTTCTTGCTGAAGCTAGAGTTAATCTATTCAGCCAGACTGTTTTCACCTCTCTGGAGCGGAGATGACACGCATATGCCACCACGTCTGGCTTTTACGTGGGTGCTGGGGATACGAACTCAGATACACATTCTTGTGTGGCAAGACTTTACATATTGAGCCTTTTCTCCAGCTCTAGAGTTTGATTTTTGAAGTGAAATTGTAATATGTATATAAGAAATGAGAAAATGCTAGTCAAAGAATGCAAACTTCCAGTTATGCCAGGGCTAAGACTAGAGACCATACACACCATGCTCATGGTGCCTATAGTGAATAATATTTATTGGATACTTGAAGTCTGGCAAGAGAGTAGACCTTAAAGATATCACCAAAAAAGGGGAAAAGCATAACAATGTGAAGTGATGGATATGTTAACTGGCTTGATTATGGCAAACATTTCAGAATGCATAAATACATCAAAATATGCTGTGCACCTAACATAAATATATATAATTTTTAAACTGTACCTTGATAAAGCCTGAAAAATATTATATATGAATAAGTTAAATAATGATGATAATGATGATTTAATGTTCACTTTAAGGAGAAGCAAACTGTAAACAATAGCTCTCCACATAAACCAAAGAAGCCAAGCCCTGTGATACTAATGTGTGATGAGGGGTGGGGTGGGATTGATGGACATTCGCCTTGACTGGAAACGTCAACAACCCAGACTGCACTGTAATTTTATAGCTGGGTCTGCAGCATCCACACCATTAAGCTTCCTGAAGTGTCTGCTCACTGGGAAGTACTATATTCAGTCTTTCTCATCGCTGCCTGCCTCAAAAAGTCTCTTTTCCTATGAGGTCAAAATTCTTTTCCTGGACCAGGCAAGGTGGTGCACACTTTTAATTCCAGTATTGGGAGGCAGAGGTAGCAGGATCACTGTGAGTTCGAGGTCACCCTGAGACTACATAGTGAATTTCAGGTCAGCCTGGGCTAGAGGAAAAACCTACCCTAAAACAAAACCAAAAAGCAAACAAACAAATCTTCTCCCGACCTAGCAGTTCCCTCGGATTCCAGTTTCCAAGCATCATTACTTTTTTTTTTTTTTTTTTTTTTTTGCTTTTTCGAGGTAGGGTCTCACTCTAGCTCAGGCTGACCTGGAAATCACTCTGTAGTCTCAGGGTGGCCTCGAACTCATGGTGATCCTCCTACCTCTGCCTCCCAAGTGCTGGGATTAAAGGCGTGCGCCACCACACCCGGCCATCATTACATTTGATAAGGAGGATGCAAAAGCCTCAAGCCATACCTTGTCAGAGGCCAGTGGGGCTGGGGCTGTGTCAGTATCTGGGAAGTCAGGGGAAGGGCAGGGGAAAGGAGATTAAGTAGTAACAGATTCTGAAGTATGCTAGCTTTCTGTCACTGGAACAAATACTTGAGACAACCAATTTGTAAGGGAAAGAAGTTTTTTTGGCTCACTGTTTTGGAGGTTCTCAACCATGACTAATTTGCATCAGGATGGCAGAATGTGTTGGACCATGATGGGGAAATGGCAGGAAGGAAGATGAAGGGCTGGGGTCCTGCTATTTCCTCCAGGGACACCTCCGCCGGGACCTAAGAACTCCCATTTCTCTTAAAGGTTCTACCACTTCCCAATAGCACCAAGGTGGCGCCAAGCCTTTAAAACATGAGTCTTTGGGGGATATTTGAAATTTGAACTAGAACACAGTGTTCATTAACAAGAGGTGAAAGAGTCATTACCCACTGCAAAAACAAATTCCTCTACCTTCTATTTTGTTAAATATTAACCATTTTATTAAATCTACTTTTTTAACCTGAATTTTTTCCAGTTCTTTCTAAATTTGCCCTTTCATAATTTCATAGACCCCCCGATACCTCCCCACATCGTCTTGCCATTCCACTGAACCTCTTCTTCCCTGTAGACACTAGTAGAACTGTTAACAAGAATGACTCCCTCTCCCCCAGCATCCACTAATGTCTAATAACTCCTCAGGGGTCAAAACAAGTATGGACATGTCTGATGGTGAGAAGGACCATGAAGAGCATTTTGGCTTATGAAGTTTTTGGTTATCTTAAAAATCTAGGCTCAAGCAGAAGTGCTCACAAACCTACAAATTTGCTCCTTTGCCATTATACAAACCTAACAGATCTGATTATCTTCCTGTGACAAAGCAGAATCACTACACCACTTAAGGTTATGAAACTGTCCTCTAAATATTAAGGTTCAGGCCACAGATTAGTGCCGCTCTTTTTCTAGTGGGTGGTGACCACTAGGAAGCCTCCACACTAGTCAAAGTGCTAAGAATAAGTGATGGGTGCTAAGTGAGACATCTCTACCACATCCTCAAAGGCTCAGAGAACATTACAGAAGAGGGGAACAGAAAACAAAAACGTAAAAACCAAAGGATGGGAAGAGTGCCCGGGAGCTCTGTCTACTGGATATGAACTGCCCATAGCAGTCATGAGCTCACAGTGGCTGTTGCTACCTGTACAAGAACTTCACAATATGGGAACCATCAACATTTCATCACGGATGATGGAGGAGGGCAAACAAATGACAAAAACTAGAAGAAGAACTAGTTAGAAAGAAAAGGGGATTCAGTAAAAGGGAGTAGAGGGATGGGGGAGGTGGGATAAGAGAAAGTAATGGGGGGGACTGGGGAGATGGCTCGGCAGTTAAAGGCACTTGTTTGCAAAACCTGCCGGACTGGGTTCAACTCCTTAGTACCACATAAAACTCCATGCATAAAGAGGTGCACATACATAAGGAGGCACATATATCTGGATTTTGTTTTTGTTTGCAATAGGCCCTGGCATGCCCATAGTCTATCCCTTTTTCTTCTCTCTCTCTCCTGTAAATAAATAAATGAAATTTTTTTTTTTTAAAAAAGAGAAGGTTGCAAGTGGTTATGGTCAAGATACATGTACATATATAAAAATTACTTCTTAAAAATTCTTACTTTTATAGGAGCACATTTTCAACTCATAGAAGTTAAATGGTACTATTTTAAGTAGTAATTTTGACCATTATTTTTCTAGGAAGTATATTTTGATATCAGATAGTTCTACTGTAAACTTTGGTAAGCTATCAAAAACATATTTTTAGCAAATGCTGATGGGAAATTAATGATGCCTCAGATATCTTACAAGCTTCCACAAACTCACTTAAGATAGGGTAATGTTTAAACCTCCACTAAAGCAAGAATATCTTTGCAAGTTTTCTTGGCTCTTAGTGCCAATTCCCTGTTTAGGTGCTTTAAAAAGAACTAGTGAGATGAAAGTTTCTTCTTTGGAACAAGGGGCATTTGCTCCCCCCCCCCTCTCTCCCTCCCTACCTGCCTCTTTCCTTTTCTCCCTCCCTCCTTTCTTCCTCTCCCCTCCATCTGTCCCTTCCTGTATCTCTGCCTGTTTGTCTCCCTTGCAAGCCAGGCCAGCACTCTACCACCAAACTGCACCCTGATTTCACAACCAAGTTTTTTTTTCCTTTTTGCTACTTTTATTTTTGTCATTTTTTTTTTTTTTTAACTTCTGGGAATGGTACTCGCAAGACTTTTGAAATGGTTTTCCCAGAGTTTAAGAAAACATTTCCTGAAACATGGTGCTGTGGTTAAAATGTAAAGGGCTCTCTAGAGCTCACGAGTTTGAAGACCTGGTCCCCACTTAGGGGTGCTGCTTGGGAAGGTGGGGGAAAGTGTAGGAGGTGGACCTCCACTGGAGGAAGTAAGTCACCTGGGGCTGCCCTTAAGACTTTATAGTACGGCCCCGTTTCTTGTTTTCCCTGTGTTTCCTATCTTCAGATGCAATATGACCAACTATGTCCAGTTCACACCACCATTCCTTTCCTGGGATGTGCTGAATCCCCCTGGAACTGTAAATCAAGAGAAACTTTTTCTCCCTTCAATTGCTTCTAGTCAGGTATTTTTGTCCAAGCAATGAAAAAAGTAACCAAGGCACATGGCGGAATAAAGAACTTAAAGCTCTTTCCAATTTAAACTTTACTCTGGGATTTTACATATTTCTTTCCACTTTAAACTCCACATTGAGATTTTACATATTTCTAGGAGAACTAAGTTTTGGAGTGAATTTCCCAAAACCCAGTGTTTCATAAGGCATTTCAGGACCAGAAAGCACATATATACATGCTTTCTGGATCCCTAACAACCTGGGTAACATTAGCTCGTCAGTATCTGAGCCAACACTTAGAATTTTATGATCTATAAAACTGGTCTGGCCAGGAACCCAGAAGCACCAAGTCTGCTTATGGTTTCCTCTACTCTGTATCCCTCATACCTCCATTTTCAGCGGCCTCCATGGCCTCTAGTACAGGATCTTTTACCTGGGCAAAGGCAGTGGCTTCCTAACTTGCTTCTCTTATAACCTCTCTCCTAGTTACTCTCCTTATGACAACCAATGGTCTTCTCATTACATAAATCATATCACATCGTTTCTTTAAGACACAACCTATCTGATGATATATATCTAATGCACGATAAAAGTCAATCACTTACAGTGACCTACAAGAGTCAGCATAATGAGGACCCAGCCCATTTCACAATTTCTTGGAGAATAACCAATTTTTCTGCCCCAGACCTACACCATCCCTCCTGTTTGCTCCAAATACTCGTATGTCATACTACTGTCTCCTTGTCACACCTCTACACGTGGCTACAACCTGGAATTCTTTAGGCATTCACATTAATGCTGCCTCCTAGGAAGTCCTTTTCTGCATGATTTTCTTTTACTTTCAACTTTGAACATCGACATCCTGAACTTGTAGCTTAAATCTGCTCTGACTTTCTGCTGTCTGCTTCTTGAACCCGAGGGCAAGACCTGCACCACCAGGAACACTGCCCGTCACATGGAAGAGTGCAATTGTCAGATCAACTGCCTGTTACATCATGAAGAGTATGAATCACCACCAGCTATGAATGCAGATCAGACTCCCCACACATTCTCGTTATCTCTTGCCACTCTTGACCATCTCATTTGTCAGTTGCCTTTTCGAAGTTACAGTTACAGAAAGTTGGCAATGGGAAAAGGAGGCATTTCTTTTAAAATTTAATTAGTTATTTGTACATAATTTAATTATTTGCACACGTGTGCATGCACACACACACACAGCAGGGTCTCTTGCTGCAAAACAACTCCATACTCACATGCCACCTTGATTCTGGCTTTATGTGGGAATTGGAGAACAGAACCCTGGCCAGTAAGCTCTACAAACAAGTGCCTGTAACTGCAGAGGGGTTTCTTTATGGGTCATTTCTCTAGAAATTGGTGCCTGGATGAAATGGGAAAAATTTTGGACCAAGTCATTTAGTGCTGCAATGCAACAGTACTAATTGGCCATCAAGGGGGAATTTCAGGGGATGGGGACGTGGAGAGTTTTCTCCTTAGCAGTACACACACCAGACATGATGGGACATGTCTGTCATCCCAGAGCTCTGGAGGTAGAGGCAGGAGCTGCAGTACGTAAAGCTCATCCTTGGTTACACAGAGGTTATCCTGGGCTACAAGAAACCCTATAAAAAATAATAAATACAAATATAAATGAATACATAATGATAAATAAATAGCCAAGCACGGCGGCACATGCCTTTAATCCCCTTTTATCCAAGCACTCAGGAGGCAGAGGTTGGAGGAGCTCTATGAGTTTGAGGCCAGCATGAGGTTATATAGTGAATTCCAGGTCAATCTGGACTAGAGTGAGATACTAAACTCAATAAATAAATAAAAAAGTCAACAAATAAACAATAAGTAATTTCACTTGCCTATCCAACACACACACAAAGCTTTACTTATCCATTGTGGTTTTTCCTCAATTGTCTTGAAAGGGGTTTCTTAAACCTACTCTGCTAATATCATATGTGAATCTGAACACACAGCCAACCTGAGTACAAGTTACAGAAATAAGAATCTTAACGTGGCCTGAGGCATTCTTCAATATGATGCGTAATCATCTAGGAACAAATTTACCCGTCACTTCTCTCGAATCACAGGTGCTAGCTGGCCTGCACGCAGACAGTGAGTGTCACATCTTTGTGCACTTACAGGGCCAGCTATCCCTTCTCTTGGCTCATCAAAGAATACCTGTGTCAAAGTGATTAAGTTAGACAACATTTTAAACGCAACTTTTAGTGATGTCAAAGTCAATTTATTAAATTAAATGCCAAATGAATTAAAAATGAAATTATGGGACACTATCCTATGCATCATGAGGCTTGGAGGCTAGTTTTCTGCAAACATTTCTTTTTCTTTTTTAACTTTTTATTTTTATTTGTGAATGAGAGAGAGAGAGAGAGAGAGAGAGAGAGGCAGAGAGAGGGGGAGAGAGAATGGGTGCACCAGGGCCTCCAGCCACTGCAAACAAACTCCAGACACATGTGCCCTCTTGTGCATCTGGCTTACATGGGTCCTGGGGAATTGAACTGGGAGGTCCTTTGGCTTTGCAGGAAAATGCCTTAACCACTAAGTCATCCTTCCAGCCCAACATTTTCTTTTTTTAATGTGTGTGTGTGTGTGTGTGTGTGTGTGTGTGTGTGTGTGCACATACGCACAGAGCTTGTGAGTGGGGCCCACGCGCTGTGCATGTGCAATTGTGTGGAAGCCACCAGTCCATGTTGGTGTCACCCTCTATTGCTCTCCACCATATATTAAGACAGGGTCTCTCACTAAAACCAGTGCTCACTGATTCAGCTAGCCCAGGTAGCCAGCTTGCTCCAGCGATCCTGCTGTGTCTGCCTCCTGAGTGTTGGGGTCATAAGTAAACACCATCACACTTAGCTCTTACATGTGTGCTAGGGATCCAAACTTAAGTCCTCATGCTCCTGCAGCAAGCCCTTGGCCAACAGAGCCATCTCCCTAGCTTCCAAATTTTCTCATATAAAATACCTTTAATTTCTTTAAACTGCCTATAAAAAGTCCTACGTGGGTTAAAACAACATCAGACGTCTTCTGGACAGAACTTATCCTCTTTCTCATTTCTTCTTGGCATATTATATCACATCAGCGCTAGGCTGAAGGTCAAGAACAGGAGACTTCCTTCTTGGGTACTTCAGTGCTTAGTAAAATTCAATATGGAATGAGTGAATATGTACAAATAACTTCACATAGTTATATAGCTAAAAACTCTGCCTTAAAATTGAGGTCAAATTACAATAAAGCAAAACTGAGAAGTTAAATTTTTCTGGGAACCCTACCCTCTTCCTCCAGGACTCAACATAGAGCCTATTAATAAGTCAAAAAGCACATACATGCCCAGTCACTTGGTACCTTGTTCTAATTAAACCAGCTCTCACTGTCCCATCTCCACAGGGCCTCATTAATGGTTAGGTGATACTAACATGAATGTATAATTATACTCCATGAGACCCTTCAGGGGATGCTTGGCAAGGTAAATGTCAGTGGATCTCCTAATTAAAAAAAACTATTTTAATGTTTACATTTTCCATTGATGTCTATCACTTTAAAGGAGGACTGGTATACTGGTGTAACTGTATATATGTAACACCAAGTAGAGGAAAAAAATACTTCTTCTGACTCAAGACAAATCGAGTGGGTTAGCTATGTTAAGTATCGAAACAGAATTCCATCATGGCACACTGCAAACATATGGAAAGTGTAGGTTGCAGTAACATTTTCAAATTTCAATTCAGCACGGGCACATTCTCCCTAACTAAGACGGCGTTTGAGTCACAGTCGTACTTTGTTTGCTGACTAATTTCTGAAGACGCTTACCACACCTCCTTGACAAGTATCGTCATCCTCTTGTAGGGAGCCATCATGAGGACATTTATATCCAATGATAGAGGAAAAGCCACCGACCGTCTAGCACGTGTATACTACGGAGCATTATTCTGTCCGGTATGCACACAACAACCTGGGTAAGCCAGGTGGAATCGCCTCCCTGACAGGTTAGGAAACATGACTCTTGAAGGATAAATGGCTTCCTACAGTTCTGGAGTTGGAATTGGCAGAGGTAACTCAGAGACCGACGTGCTTGCCAAACCACATCTCCTAGAAAGACAGCAAATCTACCGAGCATGCCTGTGTGGAACTCACCCGCCCCAGAAACGTCAATGAACTCATGTGAATTATCAGGGAAAAGAAGACAGAGTTCCACAACTGTTAATTAGACACTAATGGGGAATAAAGTGACGAGGAAAATTCATGTAGGAATTAAAACTTTAAAAGATATCATTCACTCTACAAATATCAAGTTAGAGCAGAAAAACTTCATCAGAAAGGAAAAGTTCAAGAATAGCATCGACACCATCTTTCATATAACTCTACCAGGCTAGGACATTTTGAAAATTATATGGGTAGCTTTTACCCCATTGATACAATAAAGCAATAGATGGCTGTTTACTTATTTTTAGAAAACTGCTCTTCCATTATTGTAAAGACACTGCTATAGAGGGACAAGCCAATCACAGTAAGGCTCAGTTGCAGGACTGGGCTTACGTACTGCTGAGCTGACCATGATAGGCTCCTTGGATAGCCACTGTGGGAGAGCAAAAGCCACCCGGAGCTCATCCGGAGCTCACCCTGGGATTTCCCCAGATGAAGTTAGAGACCACTTTCTGCTCGCAGGTCGTGAGGATGTGAGCCATACCGAAGGCTTCATGAAGGCCATGGACCAGTTCCCTGCTAAAGGCAAAACCTAGCATGAAAATTAAGTGAGCCCACAGAAGTAAGCAGGCAGAGAAAGGAAGAGAAAGAAGATGAAATGGAGGGAGCAAAAATAAGAGATGCAGAGGGTGAAAGGGAAGACATTTCAAGACACAAGGTAGTGAAAGAGGTCTAGAGGCATTGCCCTCACTCCATGACTGTAAAGGAATTTCTTCATTTGGGCATTCAATAGGCATGTTCCTTCCCTGTCCTTCCGTGATTCAACTGTCTAAACAAATAAAGTCTCCGTTTTTTGTTTTTTTTTTTTTTTCTAATTTAAGGCATTTGGAGTGTTTTTTTTTATGACTTACAATGGTCAATTTAAGTTATGTGAGAGAACATGTTCATTATTTTTGTAAGCAAAGCTTGCACATCCACGCTCCTGTCAAAGGCAATTGACGTAACAAGTGAAATCAGTAAATATTTTACTGACACACTAAGGAAGGAGAATGGTGTAAGTGGCAAGTGTAAGCCATTGCAGAAATAAGGACACCAAAATCTTTTCATTGAAAATAAAGACTTTAAATGCAAACAGGAAAATTTATAGCATGAAGAAAATTCACTGGAAACATGCTCTTGAGCAACAAGGGATTAGCTCTAAAGCAGAGTATGCAGAGAGGACGAATTTCAGGAGGACAGAAAAGGGAAAGAAACATATTGGGGAACAGTGTCTCATTTGAGGGATCTAAATTCTACGAAGTTCTAGTCCCATGACTTGACTGGTTTCGCTGTCGGATTGCATCACTTTCATTTCATTTCCTATGCACCAGGACAGGCAACACTTTCCTGAACCATACTGCCATTGCCACAGAAATCATGATGTCAGGTAGTGCTGGAAGGAGTGAGAACTTAGGCAGTAATTCTACCAGCTTTCTACAGGGCTGTGGGCCTGAGTGAATGACCTGCCATCTTACAATTGCTCATTTTTGAAAAAGAACACTGCATCTTTGTTTTACAACGTTCCCAGAACTTATATAGCAAGTTGGAAAGGGACACCACCTACAAATGCCTCTGACTGGCACTCTTGCTTTTCTAGATGGTCTAGTGAACATCTGTTGGGGTGTGCTAGAGGTCCAGAGCCCAGGAACCCGTCTCTCACCTGCCACGTGTTCTGCTTAATCACAAGCAGATGATGGGGGGAATTTAGAAGTCTGTGGTAAGGAGCAACTGTACTCTGATAATACACAATACCTCCCAAATGAAAGTACAGTCACAAAAAGTGTGTGTCCAAAAGGCCATAACATACCTCTAGCACATGCCAAGTCTAGGCTAAAGAACCGAGAAAAGACCTGGGTGGTTTGAGGTCACTAGAAAGTGGAGAAAATTTTGTTGGAACATGTCAGATGCACACAACTGCCTCAAGTCACCTACAGAAAAACACATCTAATGGAGCACGTGTTGGGCAGAGACTAGGAGTGTTTTCAGGGTGCTGCACATGTGGCTTACTCAGATTCGACATTTTCTACCAGAACACAGCATCTTTCCAGCTTTTATGTTCTGTGTATCAGGAGCAAGGATGACTGTGTCCATCTAGTCTGGCTAGCCTTTGCCTGTGACACACTTGCTTACCTGATATGCATCAGATCAGCTACTCATGTCTGTCTTGTTGATGTCTACATCACACCACTTGCATTCTCACTTAGGCCCTTAATCCTAGACATGCTGCATGTAGTTATACAACATGAAATGGTACATTTTTCATTTAGAACCTTAGTGTTAGTAGGTTTCAGATTATTTTTCTAGGGGAACAAATTTAGATGTAGAGACTCTACAGGGGCAAGTTACATATGACATGCTACAACTAAGAGTCTTTCTTATTTACTATTTTTTTTAAAAAAAATGAGGCAGTCACTTAATTTGTGTATGAAGGACTAGATGAATATAACTGTTTTTTATATTATATTTATTTGTTTGTGAGGAGATAGAGAGAGCAAGTAAGTGCTTCTTATCACTGGAAATAAACTCCAGATTTTTGCACTCTCCATTTTATGCCTCTGGCTTCATGTGAGCACTGGGGAACTGAACCTGGATCAGCAAGCAGGCTTTGCAAGCAAGCACCTTTAACCACTGGTATATCTCCCCAGCCACAAATATGACTATTTTGAAGAAATTATTTTTTGTATTTCGCCCACAAAGATGTCTGACTAAAATCTCAACTTTTACGATAACTTCCTGATTCATTTTAAGCTGTAAATCATTCATTATGCTTAGTGTAATGGTGAACATGTTTTATTTCTGTTCTAACTTCTATTTTTCCCTTCTGCTATTCACAGAGGCATAGTTTCTTCTATGTCAAATCAATTGAATTTAAGAAATTATCCTATCCTTCTCTTTTCAGATGGCAGTGACAACTGAGGTGACTTAAAGCTCATTAAAGTGCTGAGAAGAAGTGACAGTGGAGTGTTCAGTACAAAGTAAGACATCTCTATCACACCTTCCAAGGCTCAGGAACCATTGCAGAAGAAGTGCTGGAAAGAATGTAAGAGCCAAGTGAAGGGGAGGAGTGCTTTGCTATACTGTCTTCCAGATACAAAGCAGCCATGGGATTCATGATGTCACAGTGGCCCATGCTACCTACATAAGACTTCTGTAACAGGAGAGGAAAATGATGACATCAAAACAGAAGAGAGACTAGTTGGAAAGAAGGGCTTTAGTGGAGGAGGAATAAGAAAGGTAGACAAGTTAGGGTGGTAGAAGGGGATTATGATCATAGTATATTGTCTATACATTGTCAATAAGGTTTAAAAGAAAGAAATTGCCAGGTATGGTGGCACACACCTTTAATCCCAGCACTTTGGAGATGGAGCTAGGAGGATCACCATGAATTCAAGGCCAGTCTGCAACTAAGGTAAGTCTAGGCTAGAGACTCTACCACAAAAAAAAAAGAAAGAAAAAAGAAAAGAATTTATCCTAGTGAGCTGTGTAACATCTTTGTCAGCAAATGACCACATCAATGAAGGTGGCCCCATATGGCTCTATTACCTCGTGATGCTATAGCTATCTTAGTATATAAACATACTCTTTGATGTTCATAGAACCAAGAAATTGGCTGGTAATGCTTTGCTTGGCACATGTACTGACTCTGAATAGATGCATGTCTGCAATTATGGGAGTAAGCACATGTCTGCATCATCTCCAAGCTCTATAAATGTTAGCAATTAACTTCAGCTGACTTGTGGAGATGTCTAAGCCTACGCACAAAGGCAAACTAGGTGGACATTGTGGTTTCATGTGAAAGCAGACAAAAATGAAGACAATAAGCAGAAAACCATGGAATTTTGTGGTAGTGATGAACCAAGTCCCTTGGGATATAAGCTTTCTACAGATCTAAGGCAAAGACACCGTCAGTGCAGGGATGTGAGGAAGTGCACTAATTGGTTTGGAATTAGGATTTGTTTTCTGGCGTGGATTATGTTTCCCTTTCGTTTTCCCACTAGATCCAGCTATTTGGGGAGGCTTTCCTGGGAGGGCTAGTTTTCTTCATGACTTAATATTAAATATGCCTTTGTGGAATTTCATAATCCCAGAGATGTTATTTTACATAGTAAAGAGGAAAGCGTTCCCATCATTCCTGAAAAGATTTATTTTAGGAAATATGATGCAATTCCACAAGAATCTTGAAAGATCTTTTTGAAACCATTGATCATCTGTGTTTTCTGGGGACATCTGGGTAAAATTTTGAGATGAACTGATGAAACTGACAATATCCCAGGGCAAAAAAAAAAAAAAAAAAAAAAAATGAAAACTATTCTTACTTTCATAATCTCTGCTAACTTTCCTGACAGGAGGAGAGAATTCATCCCTATAGTTTTGCTCAACTCTTCTTATGAGGTTTGCTTTTGTGTGGTTTCTTCCTGGTTGAACTTCTTTCAACAGACAATGGTAGTAACCCATCCTCAGCTATTCCCTGCAGCCTCGTGGTCCTCTGTTCTCTCTTATTACTCAAACTCCAAACTCTTCCAAACATCAGCACCTCTTCAGTTTTGCTATCCCAGGGTGAGCGCCATCAAATTTTTCATTCATGCTATAAAAGTTGGCAATCCCAGTAGTGTCACACCTAATAAAATACCAGTTTTTAAATGCCATTGTGCAAATGAAAATACCTACCTTTCTTGCAGAATAAGTTTGTTCTCTTTCTTCCAGAAGTCTTTAAAGTCAGAGCTGAATTCATGCCAGATACTGAAGAAAACATTTGGGGACACCTCCTTCTCTCCAAGTTTTGGTTTCATGAAGTAGTAGGCTGTAGTCTCCAAAAAACTGTCAAAGGGCATGCACACAAGAACATAGAAGCTATGATTACTTTCCAATATGGGAGATTTTTCTCTCCATCCAAGTGCTGATTTCATTCATGCATAGTTGTTACTAGCAAGAGGATTCTAACTCTTTGAGTACCAATAGCAGTTCTTTAAGGTTTCATGTGAGATTTTTAGATGAAGATAACAGTATAGATAGCAACCTCCTCAGCCAATTCCAATTAATCCAATTTCAATTGATCACACATACTGTGTCTGAAATATTTCAATGGACTGTGGTCAAGTTGGGACATACTTTCTTTCTAAACTCTGAGCAAATAACATATCAGCTCTCTGATTATTACACAGCAACCCCATCTATTTGGGGAGACATATCTTTGCCGCAACAGCTGGCTTATCCAACCAGCTGTCTTGTAACATTTTGAAAAGTTTTATCAGAAATTAACATACTATGGTGGTAAGGCCATAAGATTTGGAAGGAAAATATATAGGATATTAATTTTGGACTCCAACTAGCTATATGAGGGAACCACTTAACATAATTATGTCTGAATATTTTTATCGGTAAAAGAAAGATTACTATGAAAAATTAAAAATGAATTTCCAAAGTATTTATTGAATGGTTTAACATAAGATAAATTTATTTTATATTTGATATTGCATGTTATATATTTCATATTACATATTAAAGTATAAATGACTATTTCCTAGATGAGAATGAGTTCTTATGCAATTATATTCCCTGGAAATTCATTAGTTATTGGTATGCATAGAGATTTTTGATAGTAATAGTCTTTTTTTTTTTTTTTTTTTTTTTTTGAGGTAGGGTCTCATTCTAGCTCAAACTGACCTGGAATTCACTATGTAGTCTCAGGCTGGCCTTGAACTCACAAGGATCCTCCTACCTCTGCCTCCCAAGTGCTGGGATTTAAAGGCATGAGCAACCATGCCCAGAAAATTCTTAAACAATATACTCTTTGGTTTATTATGAATTACACATAGCTCTAGGAAGGCAACTGAACTTTTTTAAAAAATATTTTATTTATTTATTTGACAGAGAAAGAGGGGGAGGGGGAGAGAGAGAGAGAGAGGGAGAGGGAGGGAGGGAGAGAATGGGCACATCAGGGCCTCCAGCCACTGCAAATGAACTCCAGATGCATGTGCCTCCTTGTGCATCTGGCTTATGTGGGTCCTGGGGAATCAAACCTGGATCCTTTGGCTTGGCAGGCAAACGCCTTAACCACTAAGCCATCCCTCCAGCCCCGCAACTGAACTTTTGAACCTTGATTTTCTATGCTATTATTGAAGATGAAATTAAAAGTACATTGCATGTTATGAACTACAATAGCTATATGTGTATTAACAAAAAGAGGCAGTAATTTTCCACTAAAATGTTCTATGTACGGAACTTTGTAAATCTGTGAGACAAACTAGGATCTAATAGTAGATTTGCAGTGAAGTGTAAATCTAGTAATTGTGTAAGTCTCAATAAAAAGAAATTGATGCCTGTAATGACTTCTTTGGCAGTGGCCATGGTGGGGGCACAAGTGTGGCTAGACACTGTGACAGAGAGTGAAGAAGAAATATGATCTGAGGATCGCAGATCCATCTCAGTTTTACTCAATCACCCCTATTCCCTGGGATAAAGGATAGGTATTTTTCAAAAATAACCAAACAAATGAAAGTACAGTCACTTCTATGTGATCAAAGCATTTCATATACCACAGGTGCTTCAATTATATAACCCCATCCGCTTGCAGGGCACCCTCCAGCTCATTCTAACCTAAGTGACAGGAATAACACTCATTTGGGTGGTAGATGGAAGGGATAGGCTTCATTTCTCCCAAATTTATCTCTTATATTTAAATCTTAAACCAGGTGGTTCCGCCCAGCATATAACCATATAGAGTCATTACCAAAGACAGAAGTCTCATCTGAGATCTCCCTCACACTTATGTCAGACTCTCTCAAAGCAACAATGGCCTATGATGAGCCCACAGTGAAAAGAAGCAGAACTAGACTTAATTAGAAAATGCAGCAATGATAGTTCAAGATAACTCTAAATGAATTCTTAAATGGCCATTTCTGGAACAGACCAGCCCTAAACTTTTTTATAGCAAACATGAGATAGTATCAGACACTTCTTTGCCATGGAATTAGAAATCTCTACATAGTTTGAAAGTGATGTTTAAAGTAGCAGAATTTGGGGGGGGGGCTGGACAGATGGCTTAGCAGTTAAGGTGTTTGCCTGTGAAGCCAAAGGACCCAGGTTTGACCCCCAGGACCCACGTAAACCAGATGCACAAGGGACACATGCATCTGGAGTTCATTTGCTGTGGCTGGAGGCCCTGTGCACCCATTCTCTCCTTCTGTCTCTCTTCTCTCTCTCTCTGCTTGCAAATAAATAAGTTTAAAAAAATTTTTTAAAAAAAGAACTTGGGCTAGAGAGATGGCTCGGTGGTTAAGGTGCTGGTCTGCAAAGCCTAAAGACCTTAGGTTCAATTTCCCAGCACTCATGTAAGCCAGATGCACTAAGTGGCACATGCGTCTGGAGTTTGTTTGCAGTGGCTAGAAGCCCTGGAGTGTCCATTTTCTTTCCTTCTTTCTCTCTCTCTCTCCTTCCTCCCTTCTCACAAAATCTTCACTGGGAGAAAATGCTAGGAGTGGAACTCAAGTGCTGAAGGATATCAACTTAAGTACAAGGGAAACAGAAAATGCTGGTAAGCATAAGGAGAGAAAAATTCCAGATAGGATTAAAAAAAAAAAAAAGCCAGGTGTGGTGGTGCACACCTTTAATTCCAACACTCGGGAGGCAGAGGTAGGAGGACTGCTGTGAGTTCGAGGCCATACTGATACTACATAGTGTGAATTCCAGGTCAGCCTAGGCTAGAGTGAGACCCTACCTCAAACAACAACAACAAAAATAAACAAACAAACAAAAAACCTGAAAAATATCATCAAGCCAGGCAGTGAATTCCAAGTTAGCCTGGGCTACAGTGAGACCCAAAACCCTACCTCAAACAACCTAGAAGAACAAAATCATCAAATAAATGTAGTTGCTGAGGAAGCTGTCAATCACAGCTTCTTAAAAACTGTTAGTAGCAACCTTACATAGGGGTTCACTGAATGTGGGGATTACCAAAAAAAGGTTTTTGAATACACACAAACCAACATTCAATATTAAATGCATAATGAATCTGAGGCATTAAAAAAAATTTTTTTTAACTTTAGAGATAGGATTTCATGTGTCCTATGTTGACTTCAAAATCACTATGGAGCTAAGGAAGGCTTGAACTTCTGATGTCTCTGCCTCCATCTCCCAAGCGCTGGGATTACATGCATGCACCATCATGCCCAAACCTGAGCTGTATCTTGCCGGGCTCATGTATGTTGCATCATGTGACTTCAACATACACAGTTTGCACTGATTATGCTGTCATTGGGCTCAGATTCAATAATAATGCACATAATAAACTTAATATAGAATGTTTTCTGACCTTATAAAAGCATGATGGTTTAATTGTGGGGAAAAAAAAAGACTTAAAATTTTCCTACTGCCATTCCTCAGCATGTAAATACCAAACCAGTAGGTCTTTGGATTGTGTTGTGTAATCATGTTTGATTTCAAAAACTGCTGAGCTTCTGACCTAAGTTTCCTTAAAATAAATCATTAAATGGGTCTGGAGAGATGGCTTAGCAGTTAAGGCACTTGCCTGTGAAGCCTAAGGACCCAGGTTTGATCCCTCAGTACTCACATAAGCCAGATGCACAGGGTGGCATGGAGTTTATTTGCTGTGGCTAGAGGCCCTGGTGTGCACATTCTCTCTGTATCTTCTTCTCCTCTCTTAAATAAATAAATAAATAAATAAATAAAATATTTTTAAAAAGAAATCAAACCATTGAATGAATTTTGGCTAAGGATCAGGACAGAATTTCCAATAACTTCTGAAATGGACCTAAACATGCTTTTGCCATTTTATACTTATATTTATGTGAAGCAATGTTCTCAGAACTAATGATTATAAAATCAAATTATCTAGCAACTCTGAAAAAAATGTGAAGATGTTCTGTGTCCTACAGTATGAAATATGTGGCCAGGACTTTATATAAAATTTCATATATCCAATTCAGTATGACACAGCCTATGACCCCCCTCAGCTCAAAGAAGCCAGATAGTCACTTCAATTCCCTATCGTACTTAGTGTTACTTGTTCAGAGAAGGGATTGAGGCAGTTTATGGCTAACAGTATCCCCAAAAGTAAAAAGCAAGGAATGCCTTAGGCCTGCTTTTACAGTCTCCACTTTGCTAGAGGTCAGGGAAGGATCTGGCTTCTCTGCCTGAGCTCCTGCTGCCTAAGAGTTTCCTTGATGTGTTTTGCTTTAAACTCAGCCTGAGCCTCTCCCTAAAAAGGAGTTTCCCTTTCCTGGAGGATTAAGATTCCTGGAAGGATTTAAACTGATCCCCTGCACACAAACTTGGCAACCTTTCTGGCTCAGCACCCCCACAAACTATAAAAGACCCCAATCTGGGCAGGCAGGTGGGCTTTACCCTGCTCCTGCCTGCTCTCTGACTAGATTAGAGGTCCACTCTGTGGGAGGGAGTTCATGCCTGGTATTGAAAATCTAATCAAAAACCTGGAGTGGGAGAAGTCATAAACTTTAGGGGGGAAACTATTACTAATATTTGGCTAAATTGACATATTATACCCACCAAGCTGCTTATGAGTATGACCATAGTTTAATGCTATTCTCCCTTTTGTGAAGCCTTACAGGTCCAGATTCAATTCCCCACTACTCACGTAAGACAGATAAGATGCACAGGGGCGCATATGCATCTGGGGTTCATTTGCAGTGGCTGGATGCCCTGGTGTGCCCATTCACTCTCTCTATCTGCCTTTCTCTCTCTTTCACTTTCTCTCTCAATATAGATAAATAAAATAAAATAAATATTTTAAAAAGTAGAAAGGAGGCCAAAATTCTATGAAACTAGATCCCTGTTTCACCCTGTATGGACATCAACACCAAATGATCAAGCACCTTAATGTAAAACCAAACTCTGAAACTGTTTGAGGGAAAAAAGAAAAGAAAAGAAAAACAGTGTAAGATTATAGGCATGGGCCAAGATTTATAGCTACTCTTGAAATGAGAACGGGCAAATGGGACTTTGTGAAATAAAAGAGCTTCGGCCCAGCAGAGGAAAACAATTAACTGAGTGAAGCCACAGTCTACAGACTACACATCTGAGAGTGGATTAACGTATAGAATACATAAAGAACTCACAAAACCTAAAATTTCCGGGCGTGGTGGCGCATGCCTTTAATCCCAGCACTCGGGAGGCAGAGGTAGGAGGATTGCCGTGAGTTCAAGGCCGCCCTGAGACTAAATAGTCATTCCAGGTCAGCCTGGGCTAGAGTGAAACCCTACCTCGAAAAACCAAAACCAAAACAAAACAAAACAAAACAAAAAAAACCTAAACAAGAAATCAAACAACCCAATTAAAAAACGAGTAAATGATGATATCGACTGGGCATGGTCAGGGTGTATGGGCCATAGACAAATGACCAAATGAACAGACAGTTCTCAAAAGGTGAAGTACAAATAGCCAATAAGCATATGAGGAAAACATTGAACCTCACTAGCCATCAGCAAGTGCAAATTAAAACTCCACTGAGATCTGTCTCACCCCACTGGGATTGGAAGCCATCAAAAAGACAATAACAAATACTGAGGAGGGATGTGGGGGAAAGGGAAGTCTCATGTAATGCTATTAGGAATGTTGACTAGTCCAGCCACTGTGGAAGTCAATATGGAGGAGTCTCAGAAGGGTGAAAATAGATCTATCATATGACCCAACTATACCACTCCTGGGTATTAACTCAGGTATTTACCTACAAGTAAACATACCACAGACATACTTCCACATCACTGTTTATAGCAGCATTATTCACAATAGCTAAGTTTTGGAACCGATCTACTTACAGAGAAATAGATAAGGAAAATGAGGAATATATATATATATATATATATATATATATATATATATATATACACAATGGACATGTTTACTACATTAGAGAGAATGAAATTATGTCATTTGAAAGACAATAAGTTCAACTGTAGATAATCACATTATATTAATTACTTGTCCCAAAAACCCAAACATCATAATTTTTCTCTTATTTTTAGTTCCAAAATATCATGTAGATAAATAAATCATGTATGTATATATGTATGTATGTATGAATGACATGAAAACAGAAGTCAAATAGTGTAGGGAAATTAAGGGGATGAGCAGGATAAGGGAGGGAGAGAAGAAAAGAGATCAGAGGTGTATGGAGGGAAATACATACAAAGAACATTATATACTTGTGTGAAAATGTCCTCATGAAACTCCGTACCATGTACAATAAATATGCACTAAAGAAAATTTTTAAAATGTCTAACAAAATTTTGTTTATAAGTATACCATTAAAAAATGGCAAGGCGGGCTGGAGAGATGGCTCAGCAGTTAAGGCGCTTGCCTGTGAAACCTAAGGACCCAGGTTCAATTCCCCAGAGCCCACATAAAGCCAAATACACAAAGTGGCACATATGTCTGGAGTTTGCAGCAGCTGGAGGCCCTGGCACACCCATTCTCTCTCTCTAATAAATAAATTAAATATTTAAAAATGGCAAGGCAAGTTACAGAAGAAAATATTTTTAATACATTTAATTGGCAAGAAACTTTCAGTATACCAAGAACTCTTAATAGATCATAAATATAAAAATACAAAAAAAATGGAGGAACCAAAGCAAAAGATTTTAAATGGAAGAGCCATCACATGTGTCCCACATTAATATTCAAGAAAATATAAATTAGCACTACAAGGTGCCATTTCATAGCCATAAGAAGTCCCTTAAATCAAGTCACTCATAATGACAAAGGTTGACGAGAACAACTGAAATGTAAAACACTGCTTCTGAAAGTGTAAAATGTTAAAACACTTTGAAGAAGTTTAACAGCTTCTTTATGCATGCATTCTTGTGTGTGTATGTGTCTGGTGTGCATGTGTGCATGTATGTTTGTATGCAAATGCATCCACTTGTGTGAGCGTGTGTGCAGAGGCCAGATGACTATTTCAAGTGCTATCTTTAGGAATGCTGTTCACTTCTTTTTGAGACAGGATCTCTAATTGGCCAGGAGTTGACCAATCAATTAGTCTGGACTGGCTGGCCCACAAGCTCCTCCTGTCTCTACCTCCCCAGCACTGGGATTGTAGGTATGTCACCTGAGACTTTTATGTGGGTGCTGGGATGGAACTCAAGTTCTCAAGCTTGTGAGCAAGCACTTTACCCCCTGAGCTACTTGCCCTAGCCCATGTATATGAGAGATGAAAACAGAAAGGGGCCTATTGTAGGAAGAGAAGGGACTCTGTTGGGAGCGGGGGCAGGAACAGGGAAGGTAATGGATAGGAAACATAGACAAAGTACCGGGTATATTTGAACAAAAGCATCATTAGGTACACTATCATTTGGCACAATGGATGTGCACTAATGAAAAATTCAAAAATGTATTTTGGGTTTTGATGATAAACTATGTTCCACTGATAATAAATATAGAGAACTTTGATCTCTTTACTTGAAATGAGGGTCACGTCACGAACTAAGAACTATTTTATACTCTTAAAATTCTTTCTCATCTGTTTTTAAGGCAATTTTCTGCCTGGGAGCTATGTACATAAAGAATGACTCAAAACTTGGTTTTCATTACAACCAAAAGAGGTGTTAGTAATTATCCTAAAATAGCATTTTTCTTGCCACAATTATGATCTCTCTGGAGAAGCATGCTGTCTGCAAATGAAACACCAGTTCAGTATTACATTTTCAGTTATCAGTTATTTCCCATCTATGAGCAGGATTCACTCCCAGGCGAGTGCTGGATACAAATCTCTGAACTGTAGCCTGACTAGATTGGTGGTCCCTGCTGTCATAGTTCTTAGAAGAGGGCACTGCTGCTTTCATTTAACTCAGTAGGGAGATTGTAATGATTTGCCAGACATTTTGCCTGGAAGGGCAAAGATAAAGAGAAATAAGATCTCTATTCAATGACTTTCCTAAGGAACCTTCCACTGGGTTAGCAAGTCCGAGTCAAAGCACAGAGCACAACAACTTGTCATGGTTTCCCCAAGTAGCCAGGCTGTTGGCCTGTGGCTAGTGGTCACAAGACCTGAACCTCAAAAGCTTCTCTACTATGGAATGAACACATATCTCAAGAAGGGTAGACCCTTGTGTGATGATGAGCAGAAAAGAAGGAACACCTCCAATACGTATTCCTTGGCAACCTGAAGTGTATCTAAAATGACAGAGAAATTTCGGTGTGTGCTGGGACGTTCCAGAAATAATTCTGATTATAGACAAAACATCCTCCTTCCCCCAAGCAATTAGGGATCAGGAATTTGAAGGTGGCTTCCAGATTTACCAGTGTTTAGACTTTACCTTTTGTTAGCTGATGTCAGAGACACTTCCTATTCTAGGTGTGATAGTAGTATCAAATCTTCCTTACCTACTGGCTTCCTGTACCCACCTACCTGGCCTCATGGAGCCTGATCAAGGCCCTTGTTTTTCATCTCCTTGGAATTCTTTTCACCCAGGCGCCTGTGAAGATATTTTCCCTCACCTTTTTCATGTCCTTCCTCAGGCATTACTCCTCAGGGAAAGGATTCCCATGAACACTTACAAAGTGCCACCTGAACCCTCCTAAATAATCCAGACTTAGTTTTCTCCACAGAACACATCTTCATTAAATACTAAAAGCTACTCTGTACACTTGTTACGTCCTGGTCTCTACGTTGGCTTTCTGTCTCTATAACAAATGCTTCAGATGGTCAGCTTAAAAGAGGAATGATTTGCTTTGGCTCATAGTTTCGCTTGATGGGCAGTTAGCCCTGTCACTTTGGGCCTGTGGCTGACAGAACGATGACCAGGAATGCAGTGGTGTCAGCTGCTCATCTCACAGAGGTGAGGAAATAACAGGGTAGCAAGGACAGGGACTGTCCCCTTCAGGAGCATGCCTGCAAGGACCTAAATTCCTCTTACTAGTCTTTACTTTTTAGTTCTGTTCCATGGTCTCTTAACAGTGCCTCAGCTGGGAGCCACACCTTGAACATATAAGCCTTTGAGGGGAATATAAAGCCCAAACTAGGGGCTGGGAGATGGCTTAGTGGTTAAGGTCCTTGCCCGCAAAGCTAAAGGACTTAAGTTCAATTCCTCAGGACCCACATAAGCCAGATGCACAAGGTGGTGCATGAATCTGGAGTTTGCTTGCAGTGGCTGGAAGCCCTGGCATGCTCATTCTCTCCCTCTCTCTTTCTGCTTCTCTCTCTCCTCTCTTCCTCAAATAAATAATAAATAAAAAAAATTAAAAACTCAAACTAAATCAGTCTCCATCTCCTAAAATTTTACCTCAACAGTAGATTGTTACATTTTATATTCTTGCTTTATCCTTAGCACTTGAAGAATGCCTGGCACGCAGGGATGATTTGATGTCATATTTGTTTAAATAATCAATGTCTTTTGAATAAATGGTCCGGGTAATTTTTAGAAACTTTGTAGTGGAAGAAACAGGTTAGAATTCTGTCTTTTACGTTGCACGGTTAGAAAGCATGGCCTTCAGACTTGAGTGACCAAGATTTAGTTGGTCCAGACTTGCCCTTCCCTAAACTTCGCTGCCACATTTGTAGAAGCTGAGCGACACCACTGCCTACCTGCTCAGCCTCTGGGAGATGAGCGGAGCTCAAAAGCATAATGGGCGCCACAGGGTTGCTGGGATGCAGTAAGACCTACAAGACATGGTCTGCACCCCAGCAGCAGCCAACACAAAAGGCTAGCTTTCACAAAGGAAGCCTTAGTGTGTTGAGAGAAAGATAAGGCCTGGGTTTTTTTTTTTTTAATTTTGTTTATTTCTTTATTTATTTGAGAGCAACAGACAGAGGGAGAAAAAGGCCGAGAGAGAGAGACAGAGAAAGAATGGGCACACCAGGGCCTCCAGCCGCTACAAACGAACTCCAGATGTTCCCCCTTGTGCATCTGGCTAACGTGGGCCCTGGGGAATCGAGCCTCAAACCGGGGTCCTTAGGCTTCACAGGCAAGCGCTTAACCGCTAAGCCATCTCTCCAGCCCAAGGCCTGGGATTTTCCCTTCATGCTGGTAAGTTATGGAAGATGATTCCTTTCCCTCCTTCCTATATCCCTCTCTAATTATAAGATAACACATATGCCATTTATACAAATGAAGACTTCCTCCGTCTCTTAGGGGGTAGCTTTCTTACCTGTTCCTCTCTATTCATATCATATCTGTATGTCACACTTGGCTCAGAAGAAAGTCTGCAATAGACATTTTCTTATTTCTTTCATGCAGAAACAAAAAGAAAATACTTTTACCCAAGAATTTAATAAAAGATGAACGCACACACACACATTATCCTGATAGACATATCACAGTCAACAGCTAAACAATGACGTTGGCTAAAGGAAACATGTCCATTTATTTCTACCTCACCTTCATCCTATCACAACAAAGCTACAGTTATAAGTAAAGATGACATCACAATGCAGACATGAAGCATTTTTCTCATGTTCTGTTGGATCCTCAAAGGCCTGAACAGGTAGGAATGGATCATTTATTAATTTCCCCCCTCTATATAGCTAATACCACAAGCCGTAGGAGCAAATCCTCCGTCCCCGGACCAATTGCCAACTAGGCATTGCAGGATATTTTGAGGCTATTATATGTGTGTGGGGGTATGTGGTAGTTTGAATGGATATCCCCCAATAGATTCAGGAGTAGATTAAATCTTGTAACTTATTAGATTTCCAGCTGCTTGGCTGGAGAAGGAGTCGCTGTAGGCGGATCCCAGGGTCCAGCCCTAAGGTATGTTTGCGGGAGGATCTGAACTGAAGCCCAAGGTATGCAGAGTGCTTGAGCTCTGCCTGGGTTCCTGGAGTGCGCTTGCTTACGGTGCTGATGGTGGTATTTCTCTCTGTGTGGACCTGTGACAGGGGACCAGCTTCTTCAGCCATTACGGAACTTCCCCTGGGTCTATAAGCTTCAGATAAATTCTGCTCCTCCTATAAACTGTGTCTAGTTTGGAGGTTCATCCCAGCACCATGAAGCTGCCTACACAGGGTGAAATACAGTGTCTGGCGAGGCTGTTTCTCACGCTTACGTCTCTAATCGGACTGGCCGTTCAGTGAGTCAGCAACTGAGTCCTGACCCAGACTCAGTAGACCTTCTTCTTCTATAACCTCTCTTCTTACTTTATTTTCCTACTAAGTGAGAGTTTATGCACAGAACGGGAATTGCATGCATAATTCAGCTCAGTCCTTCTAGGCAGGACCATGGACATAAAGCATCTTGGTATTGAACACGAGGGCAAGGGAGCGCGCTGGCTTAAATGAACTGCCAAGAATCATCATCATAAATCTTCTGTAGCTTTTGCTTTTTTATTGTGCAATTTTGGATTTTGTAATATTATTCTTCAGAACAAACTAAAATCTCTAGAGAAAGATCTATTTTCAGTAAAAACCTTCCACAAGTAACTGCAATTTTTGGAACCCTAAATCACCCTCTGCATTTCAACCTCCTCCCCCCACATTCCCCAGCCCCCAGAAGAACGTACATGAAGTGTTATGTTTTATTACTCTAATAGGAAAGAACAAATCCTCCTGCTCTCATTACTAAAATAGCCGTTGAGGGGTCTTCCATGTCTTCTAAAAAGCACAAAGAATATTTATATGCCAACTATTTTGCCCTAGGCAATGGAAAGCTAGAGGAACTCAGAATATTAAAGGGATAAACTGATATTTCTTTTCTCTTAAAATGAAAAGCTGTGATATTTACACCTTCAGGGTCATTTTGATCTCAAAATAGCCAATTGCTCTTAGGCAAACAGTCATAAGAATAAGAATTAGCTCATATTAAAAGTTGCAGTGCTTGAAAAATCCAATGACAAATTTTCAGACACTGATTGTTCCCAAGGGAAAATGGAAGATGGGATCTATTCAGCCTAAAATTCACTATGCAGTCTCAGGCTGGCCTTGAACTCACAGAGATCCTACTACCTCTGCCTCCTGAGTGCTGGGATTAAAGTGTGCACCACCACACCTGACCTACCCTTCCATTTTATTCTCTTTTAGGGGTCTCCAATTCTGATGTGTTCCATCAATTTTCTCCCCATCATTAAGTTACTGAACCATTACTGCTATGTACACTTGAACTTGAATAGAAATTATCATTAACTCAGCTTTTATTTTCTTCTCTAAGAGAAACAGAATTAAATACCTTATTTGTGTTTTCCCCTTTACTGGGAACGCTCAGTTACCTACCTCATGAGTTTACTTTAAAGTTATACTAAAGTAATAAAAAAATTATAAAGACAGTATATATAATTCCTATATTCCTTTCACCAAGGATCCCCTAATTGAAACACTTTACTTAATCACAATAATCTTGGCAAAGCTAGAAAATTAACATTGGCAACACAAGAGTAAAAGGGATTCAAGGACTGCTTCAAGTTTTCTTCTGAGTCAAGTGAAATAAATTATATAGATGAGCGTGGAGGAATGATAAAAGGTGCTTGCTCACTGTAACACTGGAAGGCTTTCCCCTTATAGACTGACATATTATCATCTATTTTTTTTGTTTGATTTTTTAAGGTAGGGTCTCACTCTATCCCAGGCTGACCTAGCATTCACTATGGAGTCTCAGGGTGCCCTCAAACTCATGACAATCCTCCTACCTCTGCCTTCCAAGTTCTGGGATTAAAGGCATGTACCACCACGCCCGGTTGTCATCTATTTTTAATTTATATAAATGTCCTGTGTTGTCACATAATTATGAGGAGATTTGGAAAGGAGGGAAAGGAAGTGAAACATACAAAGTATGTTCTCCAACCACAATGGAATTAGATTAAAAACCAACAACAGAAAGACAATAGGAATATCTCTTAAATCATTTCTAAATAATTCCAGGGTCAAAGAGATTGTCTCAAGGAAAAACATTGAAGTCTTTAGACCAAAAATATATCCAAATCTCAACAATGTGGCTAGGCTGCACTTAGAAAACATTTACAGCACTAAATGTTTATGCTAGAAAAAAGAAAGCTCTAAAATCATCAATATAAGATGCTATTTTAGAGAATATTTACTAGGATAAAAAGTATAATTAAGAGATGTCTTAGTGGTTAAGGCACTTGCCGGCAAAGCCAAAGGCTCCAGGTTCAATTCCCCAGGATGCATGTAAACCAGATGCCAAAGGTGGCGCATGCATCTGAAGTTTGCTTGCAGCATCTGGAGTCCTTGGCATGCCCATTCTCTCTCTCTCTTTCTCTCAATAAATAAAATATATTTTAAAAATAAGTATAATTAAGCCAGGCGTGGTGGCACATGCCCTTAAACCCAGTACTTGAGAGGCCAAGGTAGGTGGATCACTGTGTGTTTGAGGCTGTCTTGAGACTACATAGTGAGTTCCAGGTCATCCTGGGCTACAGGGTGACCCTACCTCAAAAACTAAAAACAAGCTGGGTATGATGGCACACACCTTTAATCCTAGCACTCGGGAGGCAGAGGTAGGAGGGTCGCCATGAGTTCAAGACTACCCTGAGACTACATAGTTAGTTCCAGGTCAGCCTGAGCTAGAGTGAAACCCTACCTTAAAAAAAAAATCAAACAAATAAATAAATAAAAATAAAGACAAATCAAAGCAAAATAGAAAAAAGATCTCTTTGTCTTCAGCATAAGCCAATGTCAAGGTCAATAAAGATATGACTAGGATTTCTACTTTAAAAATATAATTGAAGGGCTGGAGAGATGGCTTAACAGTTAAGGTGCTTGCATGCAAAGCCAAAGGACGCAGATTCCATTCCCCAGGGCCCACATTAGCCAGATGCAGAAGGGGGCGCACACATCTGGAGTTCATTTACAGTGGCTGAAGGCCCTGGCACGCCCATTCTCTCTCCCTCTCTCCCTGCCTCTTTCTGTATCTCTCTTTCTTTCTCAAATAAATAAATAAAGAAGCCTGGTGTGGTGGCTCACACCTTTAAATATATATATATATATAAGTTAAGCATAAGACAAGCAGAAGTAGATAAATAATTAGAATAGGAATTAAATTAAATTAAAAATGGTAACCCAAATGAGAAAAATCAATAAAAATAAAGTAAAAACTCCTTCAAAATGATAAATAAAATTTATAAATGGTGTATATAGGCTAATTAAGGAAAATGAGCGGATATAAAAATCACTAGCACAAAAAATATAAAGAGGGCTCTCACAGATAATAGAGCAATATTGTGAATTACTCTTCCACAGACAAATAATAGAGCAATATTATGAATTATTCTATGTCCATACATTTATAAACTCAGAAGAAATAGAACTATTTCTCTAAACTGCCGAATTTCTCATAAGGAATTAGAAGATATCTCTAGATCTGTTAATGGAATAAAATCAATAATTGGTAATGTTTCAAGAACAAGAAAAAAATACAATCCTTTAAAGAAATGACAACACCTCTACATACTCATTTCCAGAAAACAGAAGAAACAGTTCCTAGCTCAATCTACAAGCTCAGCTTTAGAGTGAAAACTATGTTAGGGGCTGAGGGGGGGTCGGGGGCGGGATGGTTTAGAGGCAACCAAGAAAGCATTGGTCAGAAGATTTCAGTACTGCTCAGGGGGGCAGCTGGAACTCCACTCTGTAGGCCAGGGATGTGGGTGAGGAGGTCACAGACTTGGGCTCATTTAAACCCACTGAGACCCCAAAGGAATCGGAGCCAAGTGGTGATGCTCAAGGACCAGAGGCTAGGAACCACAATCACCATGATCACTGACAACGCCAAGGGGCAGCTAAGGAGCTTGACCCACAGGGAGCTGTGGTGATGGTTAAAGAGCTCAACACCCTTAGGGCCAAACAAGTGGATTGCTCAATGCCTGCAATATTGAGGAAAAGGCAAGAATAGAGGACAGAAGGCTAAGGGTAGTGATTCTGCTAGCAAAACCATGATTTGTTGATTAGTTCCCAGAACTGAGCTAACTTCAGGTCCCATTGACCAGTGGCATTAAGTCCCTGTGAGGAAGGATAATGAGAAACCATAGCCAAGCAGTTCTTCCCAGAGGGTGCTCTCGGCCACTGCTCCTTTTACTGTACACAGGAGGCAAAGGGAGATAGATACCCACACAGTGAAGACCACGGAACACAGGGCCTCAGCAATTGTAAATTACCAGACACTCACAGCCACACCATGGCCAGTTCCTTTAGTGTGGGGACTTATAGGGTCACACGGTCTTGGCATCCTAGCCTGGTACACTCAGGCAATATGAATATCCCTCCCACCACATAGACAGAGAAATGTTGAAAGTAAAATTGTCAAAGTTCTGTAACCAACACTGCTCAGAATGAGCTGATATATACTTAAAGTGATATTGCTCAAAATAAAAAAAGATAAAAAGCAGTACCAGAAAAAAAAAAAAAACCACCGAAAATAAGAATAAGTTCAAGAAGATGAAACAGCTTGAAAATGTGGATATATAAAAGAAAAACATTGGAAAAATACACAGAGCAAAAATGTCAAAACTGTTAGGAGAAAGTGACATGTTTACCAGATAAGTCTTCATAGTCTTGATATAAGCTTTTATCTGTCTGACAGAAACAAGAAGGCAGCACACATCAGGAAAGACACGGGATAGTTAAACAGTTTTATTAAGTCACTTAAAAATAGTAAACAGAGCCAGCCTTGGTGGTTTATGCCTGTAATCCCATCAGTCAGAACAGAGAGGCAGGAGGATCACTGTGATTGCAAGGCCAACCTAGGCTAGAGAGCGAGACCCAAGCCAACACAAGAAACAAGATACATAACCCTCAGCTCACATTGGGACGCAGGCTTCCAGTACAGTCAGTGTAGTTTACCCATGCCGATAATCTTGTAGACCATAACAAGTCTTAAAAATGAGCACAGCTTCTCCTTTCTGTAATTTTTTATATGATTCAAAATAGGGGGCAAAAAAACAACTTTGAAAATTCTTTACATTTGACAATTTATAAACATACTTCTACAGAAATCTTGGGTAGAGGGTTATAGTGACCCATATCTATAATCCCAGCACTTGGGAAGTACAGACAAGAGGATTGCACTTTCAAAGCTAGCCCATGCTAAAAAATCCTGTTTCAAACCAAAACCAGAAGCAAAACCAAACAACAAAAACAAAATCAGAACTTCCATGTCAAAGAATTCCCAGTAACCTGTGTTGAAAGAACTATTAAGAATCTTCTTGCTGGGCGTGGTGGTGTACGTGTTTAATCCCAGCACTTGGGAGGCAGAGGTAGGAGGACCATTGTGAGTTCAAGGCCACCCTGAGATTACATAGTGAATTCCAGGTCAGCCTGAGCCAGAGTGAGACCCTACCTTAAAAACCCAATAAATAAATAAATAAATAAATAAATAGCTTTCTTTAGCAAGAAGATAATCTGGAAGAAAGTCATAGGAATACCAGTAAGAACAGAAAAACAGAATTAGTGGTTCTCTGAGGTCAGGGCAGGAGGGAGGGCAACAAAAAAAAAAAAAAAAAAAGAGAGAAAGTGATTAACAAAACTATAATTCCTCAATTATTATAGATTGTTAACTTTAAGGTGATCATAAACCTGGAAATAGCAAAGAAACTCAGACTAATTGTCCCTTATCTGGTATCTAGAAGAAGAAATAAAATAAAAATAACTGTCATCTATGCTAGAAAACTTATTTTTTATTTTTTTTGTTTATTTTTATTTATTTATTTGAGAGTGACAGAGAGAGAGAGAGAAAGAGGCAGAGAGAAAGAGAGAGAGAGAGAAAGCACGCCAGGGCTTCTAGCCACTGCAAACAAACTCCAGACGCATGTGCCCCCTTGTGCATCTGGCTAATGTGGGTCCTGGGGAATAGAGCCTGGAACCGGGGTCCTTAGGCTTCGCAGGCAAGCGCTTAACCGCTAAGCCATCTCTCCAGCCCAAAACTTACATTTTTAAGGATAACAGCTAAAGTGCTAGAAATAGAAATCGATAAGGTACAATTCAGGAAAAAAGGGCTTCCCTAAACCAGGAAATAAGTGAACAAAATTTTTTAAAAAACCAAAGGAAAGCACTTCAGCGCATACTAAGGTGGGTAGCAACAGGTCAAAGTGTACGAACAATCCTAACAAGTTTAAAAGCATCTAGGGTATCTACTAAGACTGGTTATTAAAATAAAAAGTGAGATTAAGTTTTCACAAACAAAACAGCTCAGCCAAATAGCTAAGGAAAGTTATAATACAGATGGAAAATGTATACCAGAGAAAATAAGGCATTCGTGTCACTCAGAAGGACATTGTATACGAATTAAAAAATACATTAAATCAAGATGATAAAAAATAGGTAATCCTAAAGTATAATGCAATAAAACATCACTGAGTTAAAGTTGGGAGATTATAATACAGCCTTTTCAAAATCAGCAATCTTGAAGAATGGAAGTTTATGATTGATAGATTTTATTTTTAAAATATACCACCTTTTTGGGCTGGAGAGATGGCTTAGCAGTTAAGGCATTTGCCTACAAAGCCAAAGGACCTCAGTTCAATTCTCCAGGACCCACATAAGCCAGATGCACAAGGTGGTGCATGCATCTGGAGTTCATTTGCAGTGCTGGAGGCCCTGGCACACCCATTCTCTCTCTTTCTCTGCCTGTCTGTCTGCCTCTCTCGCTCTCTGAAATAAATAAATAAATAAATAAATAAAATTTCAAAATTACCACCTTTCACTGATTTAATACTCTATGGACTTAAAAAAGTATCATTGTTTCATGTCTCAGTAAGAAAGAGAAATAGTTCAATCCAGGGAGTGTTCATAAATGAGGTTCCTTTTCCCCAACACAAAAATATTACAAATTGGGCTGGACATCTGGGCTTACTGGTTAAGGCTGAGGAGACTAAGGACCCAGGTTCAATTCTCCAGGTCCCATGTAAGCCAGATGGACATGGTGGCATATGTGTCTGGAGTTTGTTTGCAGTGGCTAGAGGCCCTGGTGTGCCAATTATCACTCTCTCCCTCCCTCCCTCTCTCTGTTTCAAATAAATAAACAAATAAATAAATTAAATCTTAAAAACCATAAATCAAGATCCTAAAAAAATTATGTAAAAAATAAAGGAAAGAAAAGAAAAAAATAGAAAGAAATCCCCTGAAAAAAGGGAAAGTAAGGAAATTTATTTATCCCTGACACTGGGTAGATAAAAGAAAAGGTAAAAGGTCTCCTTGAATATCTGAAACATAAGCCAGACAGAACATTGTGCGAGTCTTGCATCTGAACTCATGCTACCACAACTCATAAAAAAAACCAAAACAAACAAAGCAAAACAAAAGGAAAACTATTGTCATATAAACAAACTAAACAAATAAAATAAACACAAAATTTCAAACAAAAGCAGAGGATTTCAGGTGTTCAGGGTGCCCTGCACTCAATGGCAAGCACAAATTCCAGTTCTCTTTGGAAGATGCTAATTTTACATCAGACCCCTATCAATGGCAGGATGCATTCCATTATCAAACATATCCCAGTCAGAGAGGTAGAGTGTGAGAAAACATGTATCTCAGACTTGAAAAATCAGAGAATCACACGCGCGACAAATTATTTTTGCCCCATATGGAATCAGACTCTACTGTAGATGAGGGAGGAAAGTGGCCTCAATAGCTTTGAGAAACTTGGAACCACACAGACTAGGGATTAAAAACTAACAAAACTTACAGGAATGTGACTATAAACAAGAGAAAGGACATAGGGGCTGGAGAGATGGCTTAGCAGTTGAGGAGCTTGCCTGGAAAGGACCCAGGTTCCATTCTCCAGTACCCACATAACCCAGATGCACATGGTGGCATATGAGTTCATTTGTAGTGGCTAGAGCCCTGGCATAGCCATCTCTCTCTCTCTCTCTCTCTCTCTCTCTCATAAAAAAAAATAAAATAAAAAAGAAATGGATACACTTGACACAATCACAGTCATCATACACATAAACCTCACTGCTTATGGGCTGGAGAGATGGCTCAGCAATTAAAGGTGCTTGCTTACAAAGCCTGACATTCTGAGTTTGATTCCCCAATGCCCATGTAAAGCCAGATGCACAGAGTGGCACATGCATCTGGAGTTCATTTAAAGTAGCAGGAGACCCTGGTGTGCCAATTTTCTGTCTGTCTGTCTGTCTCTCTCTCATCTCTCCTTGAAAATAAATAAATACTAAAAAAAATTACAAAAACTTCACTGCTTAAAGAGGAAATACCAAGCTACAGCTGAATAGCAGCAAATTATATTTTGCATTTCAAAACTGGAGGGATATAAAGTAGAACTTAAAGACAAAGTTACAGGTATAAACATTCATCAAAAACAAAATATACGTTTTTGTTATTTGTTATTGTTTGCAAAAACAAACAAGAAAAGATAGGCTGTAGAAAGAATATTAAAGGGCAGAAATCTATAAAACAGCAAATGAACCAGTTCTAATGCAAAATAACAGGGGGTAGTCAATAGCCCAAAACATCTGTTTTTTTGTGTGTGTGTGTTTTTTTTTTTTTTTGAAAAAGATAATAAAACAGGCAAGCTTCCTAAAGGAAACCTTTTAGTATCAAAAGTGAGAGAGGATGGGAAAGGATGGTTTAAAGAGGAGAAGAGAATGTATTAGACAAAGGGCTGCTTTTTGCTTCTTTGTTGGTAAGTACTTATTTCATAGTATAATATCCAACATGGGGAAAAGTAAGAACCAGGAGGCAAAGGAATTCAGAGGATCCCGGCAAAGGAGAAGGTGGGTGTGTGTACGTGCGCAGGAGCAGTACTGTAAACTGGCAAAAAGGAGCAAGAAGGGGGCCTCAGTTTCACGGTCTTCCTGTCTGAAACTGAGGTCGAAACTAGGACAGAAGCAGAGGAGGATGCTCGTATTAACCACTCAGTGACTGTGCAGTGCATTTCAATGCAAAATGTCAAGCAGACTTGTAAATAAATGTGTTTTGTCCCTTAGGTATACGATGCTTGATGCTTTCCCTAGACTCTGAGGTACCGAAGGTGCTCCCAGCATTGACTTCATTAATGCAGTGTGAGGTCTGCATCGTTCTGTGGTGAGACACGTTTCAGGCCAGGTGGAAAGTCTGTACTTCCTTTTCTTTCCTCCTCTTAATCTATTAAAGTCTCTCGAAAACTTAAAAAAAAAAAAAAGTTTCCCAGTCATTAATTTTTCAGATCAGGGAGATTTTTGGTCAGGGCCATATAGACTGTCAAGTTCTTCCTTTATATTTATTTATTTATTTATTTTTGAGGTAGGGTCTCACTCTAGCCCAGGCTGACCTAGAATTCACTATGGAGTCTTAGGCCGGCCTCAAACTCACAGTAATCCTCCTACCTCTGCCTCCTGAGTGCTGGGATTTAAAAGTACGTGCCTCATGCCCAGAAATTTTTTTAAACAATATATATATTTTATTTATGAGAGAGAGAACATAGGAGCTCCAGGGCCTCCTGCCACTACATATAAAATCCAGAAGCATGCACCACTTTGTGTCTGGCTTTATGTAGGTACTAGAGAATCAAACCCTGGCCAGTAAGCTTTGCATGTAAGTTCCTTTAACTGCTGAGCCATCTGTCCAGTCCCTGTAAACAACTTCTTATATATAGCAGATTCCCTATAGTCTTCAACAGAGTCACTACAGTGAGGAGCTGTGGGTGTACCGGGGTGGTATGGTAAGTGCTCAGCATGCACAACGCCCGGGGTATGACCACAAGGGAATGCCTTTCAAAGCAAACTTTTATTACTGAAGATGGGCTCCAGTTTTAGATACCATGTTTTTTTCCCTATATCTACTCTTGAGTCGATAAATGCTGTCTTGTAAATTTTCTGCCTCAGTTTTCACTGACACCATGGCAACGATAACACATATGCTTCTAAATAACAACATAAGCATCTCGTATTTGCATGTTGCCATACAACTTTCAAAACAGTTTCACACAGATGGCTAGTTTAATTCTCATATGGTTATTGGGTAATGGGAAGAGGAGGGACATAAGAAAGCTAAGATAGACCTCACCAGGCAAAATTAAATAACAGTAAAACACTTCCATAAACATTCATATTTCATTCATTTGACTTTACAATTTAATAGTACAATCCTAAGATTAAACAATAGATTCTTGCTCACATCACATTCAACTTTTAAGAAGGCCAGGATTCATTTCTTGGCAATGTCTATCTTACTGCAGATACCAGAGAAGTCATTTGTCAGGAATGAAATTCTTTCTCTCCATTTCCTCAACTGCAACATGTGCACAAAGAAACAATGTGATGTATTCATTAGAAGCCGAGACCTAGTTGGCTCAGGCCTCCCAAGCCCTCCCAGCACTCATCTTGGACACAGACACAATCAGTATAGAAGATACGACTTTCACTTGCGTGATACTAACAAGCAGAAATAGGCGAGGAAACCCCCTTTATAGGTCATAGGACCCATCAGAAGCCACGACCACAAGAACCTGAATTTCATCCTGATGCCAATTCAGAGCTGTGAGGCTGGAAAAAGAAAATAATGACAGTCAAGTAATATTTGGCATTTATAAATGTACTTTCAGTGCTTGGCTAAGCCTCTGGTTCACCAGCCCAGTAATATTTGTAAGATATTCCTGGCATGCTAAAAGCCGCATAGCGCTGTCATTCTGAGAGGAATACCTTCATCCTAAGAGGGCACAAGGAGCCTCATAGCAGCTGTTAAGGTAGAAACCAAGCACTAACCAAGAAGTATGTGTAGGCTAACTGGATTCCTTAACATCTTAACATATTTGAAGACATGGAAGCAGTTTATAACACTAAAATTACTCCACTTCCATAGTGACAGGGCCAATCTTCGATGATTTCTAAACACTAAAAACAAACAAAACAAAACAAACAAACAAAAAACAAAACCCAACTACCAAGGAGGTGCCACTGTAAAACAGCAAAAAGCTACAGCTAACTCTGTACTCCTCCTATACTGGATCTTCAGCTCTTTTTTTTTTTAATTAAGTTTTTTATTTTTATATTTTGAGAGATTATGGGCACACCAACGCCTCTTGCCACTGCAAATGAACTCCAGGATACACGGGCCACTTTGTGCATCTGGCTTTGTATTTGTACTTGGGAACTGAAACCCACACCGGTAGATTTTGGAAGCAAGTGCCTTAGCTGCTGAGCCATCTCCGCAGCCCTGTATTACCCACTTTGAATTGGCTTTACTCTGCCACTATCTGCTTTTGTATTTGTTCTCCCCTGAGCAAAGAAGCTTCCCAAAGCCAGTCAGGCCTTCCTAAATCAGAAGCTGAGCTGCAGAAACCGGGCAACAAACTTTTCCATGATAGGCTGGGCAGCCTTTTAGGACTTGCCATTAAAATAACCTTGCCCAGTTCTTTCTTTATAAGTGTTTTTTCTCGATTTGTTTTCAAGGAGAGAGAGAGAGAGAGAGAGAATGAACTGGCATACAAGGGCCTTTAACCACAGTGAACTCCAGATGCATGTACCACTTTGTACATCTGGCTTTACATGGGTACTGGAAAACTGAGCCCAGGCCATCCTGCTTTGCAAGCAAATGCCTTCAACTGTTGGGCCAGCTCTCCAGCCCCCTTGCCCAGTTCATAAAGCTGTGCAGAGGAACCTTCATCCCACTCTTCACTATGACAACCATGCATGCCTTCCTAAGTATCACCTCTTTCAAGCCCCATTCCCCTTCCTGGACTAGATGCCATGGACCAGAGTCCCATAACCACATTACTGCTCACTTTCCCAACCCGAAAGTCATCGAAATTCTTGCTGTCACCTTTTTTGATGTATTTATTTGAGAGAGAGAGAGAGAGAGAGAGAGAGAGAGAGAGTGAGTATGGGCAGACCAGGGCCTCCTAATGAACTCCAGATGCATGAGGCACTTTGTTCATTACAAAGATATTGGGGACTCAAACCTGGGCCATCAGGTTTTGTAAGCAAGAGTCTTTAACTGCTAAGCCATATTTTCAGCCCTACATTTCCTTTATAAAAGTAGTTCTTCCACTAGACAAAATCATGCCACCCCTAATGCTCTTCACTGAAGGCCTTACCTATTTTCTAGTTCTCTATCTTAATGAGTTCAGGGAATTAAAAATGGAAACTCCCCAGTTCTGGTCCTTTAGGACTCTTCCAAGGCATTGTTTCTCTGTGATTGCACTGTATTGTTTCTGAAGATGTTAACATTACTTACTTACACTTATTGAACTCCTTCCAGGATCCCAAATTCTAATAATTAGATCAGAAGTTTCTTATGTTTTGTTAACATAATAGTTGTCTATACTGAAATGCAGATTTTCTCTAATGATGGCATTTAATATATCTAGAGCTTCATATATGGTAATCAAAAGTGATTTTACCAACAGACCATATGTCTATATTCCATCTTGTCCCTCTCTAAACTGCTCATTGAAGGAGGGGCTGTGGAGAAAGCTCAGCTGGTAAAGTGCTTTTGCCCCTGTAAACATGAGGACCCAAGTTTGATGTCCAGAACCCACCTAAAAACCCATGTGTGGTAGGTAACACTCACCTGTAATCCCAGTGTTTGAATGGCAGAGCTAGACAGATCTCTGGGGTTTGCTTGCTAGCTAGCCAATCTAAACTCATTGATGAATTCCAGGCCAAAGAGAGACCCTCTCCTACATTTCACCTAACTTGAGTGAGGTTGTCCTCTGACCTCTACACCTACATATGCACACTCTTGTATGCACCCCACTCAGCACACAGTTTACCCTCAGGATTTTCATTTTCTTTTTTTAAAGATCTATTTTTATTTATTTATCAGAGACAGAGAGAGAGAGAGAAAGGGGGGGAGAGAGAATGGGCATGCCAGGGCCTCTAGCCACTGCAAATGAACTCCAGATGCATGAGCCACCATGTGCATCTGGCCTATGTAGGACCTGGAGAATTGAACCTGGGTCCTTAGGCTTCACAGGCATGCACCTTAACTGCTAAGCCATCTCTCCAGAACAGGATTTTCATTTTCTTATTGTCTTCAGTCTATGTGTTATATAACTCTCTGGCTCAATGACTCAAAACAATTCAAATTCAACTAAATTCTTATTTATTTATTTATTTATTTTTTTTTTTGAGGTAGATTCTCACTCTAGCCCAGGCTGACCTGGATTTCACTATGTAGCCTCAGGGTGGCCTCAAACTCATGGCGATCCTCCTACCTCTGCCTCCCGAGTGCTGGGATTAAAAGCATGTGCCACCACGCCTGGTTTTCAACTAAAATTATTTTTAATGTGGGTGTTCTCATGTGAAAACATATCACTATTTTCCTTTAGTTAAATATCTCAGCTGCTAATTGAACATTTCTGCTATTTTGTTTATTTAGACCTCTTTAATATAACATCCATCAACTTTTCTTCTCACCTAGAACTGCCTTCTTTTCATCTTTTGGTGATTTCTAGCACTCTCCACGTTTCTGCTGTTACTTGTTTATATACTGATGTTATATCATGCTGGTTGCCTGCAATGCTACACCAAGACTCCCCTTTAATAGTGAGCCAAACACTGAGAATTCCCATATACATCTACTTCCTTCCTTCTTTCTTTCTTTCTTTTTTTGACGTAAGACCCCACTTTTGTCAAGCTGACCTGGAATTCACTATGTAGTCTCAGGGTGGCCTCAAACTCATGGTGATCATCCTACTTCTGCCTCCCAAGTGCTGGGATTAAAGGTGTGTGCCACCATGCATGGCAACATTTTAACTTTTTAAAATTTATTTACTTAACAAGAGAGAGCAAGGGGGAGGGAGGGAGGGAGGGAGAGAGAGAGAGAGAGAGAGAGAAAGAGAGAGAGAGAGAGAGAGATTGGGTGAACCAGAGCCTTCAACCACTGCTAACAAACTCCAGACGTATGTGCCACCTTGTGCTTCTGGCTTACGTGGGTCCTGGGGAATTGAACCTGGGTCCTTTGGCTTTGCAGGCTTCACCACTAAGCCATCTCTCCAGTCCTTCTCCCCCAAATCTTATTTTATCTCCTTCTGGATTTCAGAACCAATAGTTTAGTCAGCTCCTCCATCAAATTTGAGGATGACCAGTTCCAAAACAGAAAGGAGACTGAAATAACTAAAGAAACCAACAAAAAAATCTTTGCAGTAAATAAAAAGGGCTACATTTAAACCTGTGAGTGTGCTTGCATGCCAGAAAGCGAGAGGGACCTAGTGCTTATAAGAGATAAAACAAAACAAAAGCCGGGTGAAATATAAAGGGCCAACAGTAAGATGAATTCTGGTCGACATAGTAGAAACAACCCTGAAGAAGAAAAGACAATGAAGCAATGCTTTCAATATTTTGAGGGAAATCATTTTCAATCAAGTCACTAACACAATCTATGTTTGGATAAACTATCAATTATGAGTCAAGAAAGAATTCTGAAAATATTATCATTATATATCTTCTAGACAATCTTCCTAAGTAAGCATTATAATACAAATATGGAGAAGAACCAAAAGAAAGCAGGATAGAATAGAGGCTAAGAAGGAAAAGGCTAAAATCGCATCTGTCATTGTCACAAGTTAACATATGGTTCAACAGGTCCAGCAGGAGCTAGCAGTACAAGAAGCACCCTGCTGAGGAACACAGCGGGAATAGCAAAGAAACCTCAGCTTGAGCAGCACAGAGAGAGGGGCGGGGCAGGATGATGGCTTATAGGGTATAAACCTGTGGCGGTCACGTACCCAATTGTGCCTACATTTACAATGTTGAGTGAAGAAAAATTAATAAAAAGTGAAGTGAACTAGAGAGGCACCGTGCATGTGTGAAAATAAGTGAATAACAGTAAGCCTGGAAAATTTTTTCCCAAACTAATTGGATTACTGTTTCCTTTGCAGTGTGGTACTCAGTGAAGACCAAAAGACAATGAATCACTGAAAAACAAGACACAAAATTAGAAGTAAGCCTAATGGCTTGTGGCAAAGTGTCTCCCTATTCCAAATCTGACAGATATTTCCCAATGTCTTATCCTAGTTAGTCCTTCACATTGATTTCTTTCATAATTTTGAAACTTATGTGGTTGACACGCTGAGGTAAAAAGCTAGAAATGTAGCTGCTTTCTTAGCAGAAACTGTGTTGGGGTTAATTCTGTCCTTTGGGATCTTAAATTCTTGCTTCAGTTATTTCAAAATATCTTAATTTTGCTGTCGTCACTGTCATTTTTTCAGGATTTAAATGTGCTCAGTGAGGAGTTTTAAATAACAAAAAGAGCAAAGACCATTATCAGTAGTGGGTTTACTTCTGATCTGAGATGGCTTTTTAGGATGGAGTTAAGAAATTATCAAAGAAAATAATTCTAAGATATTTCTACGTATGTTTTTCTTTATCAGTTAGCAACCACCCTTTTTGTCATTTGGGAGATGGGACAGTCGTCTTTTAATGACTGAATTCACCTGCACTGAAAGCTAAGCATTGTACCTAAAATATGCCAAAAAGTTTTAGCCTTTGTTATTGAGGTCAGAGGAAGAGATTTAGTATAGGAAAGGTGGGAGGGGGGGAGGCTAATCAAAATCTAAGAGGGTATGAATAAGTCATATGGAAACCTACCTTTTTGGAAAATGAAACACCCAGAAGCCATAGATTGTTACTAGAAAGTTTTTAGTACCAGAGATGGGATACCTTTCAGTGAGTTGTTGGACAGAGGGGTCCCTGATACACCCAAAACATTGCAGACCATTGCCAAGGCTCTTGGTTTCCCATCAGGAATAGATGGTAAAACCCTATTGCTGAAGACTCCACATACTTGGGCTGCAAGGTCACTGAGAAATCCTGCTGGAGCTGAGCTGAAAACCTCCACCATGTAGACCAGCTGACAGAAAGCTGGAAAAAGCTACACTGTATGCAGTTCAATGGGAGAGAAAAATCACCAGTGGAGATCCTCAACAGTGGACCCTGCATGCCTTAAATTTGGCCAGCCAGTAACATCCACAGTGAGCTGTTGATCAGAGAGACCTACAAGGTTTCCCAAAAGAAGACAGATTTCTGTCAGAGTACTTGATGACCCACCAAGGTTTAGTGGTAAGACCCTGCTGCCGAAGACATCATATGGTGTTGGTACATAACATGGAGTGACCTGGATAGAATCTGGAAGAGAGTCAGTCCCCCAGACAGTTAGCTAGTCTAGTGCTACATGAGCGACTGGGGGAAAATGACCAACATCTGTCCAAGAAACCAGTGGTCTAAGCTACTCAGCAGCAAACAGCCTGACAAGAGGCTCACACAAGTGCAATAGTGGTACACAGCCATGGTGGGAAACGAACTGCTCTTGATTTGGTTACCTGATCTGCTCAGTGGAACAGAACCCCTAGTTGGAGTGGGAATCAAGTCTGAACCATATCCAAAAATGAGCTTGCTCTCCATTATCAAGCTCCCACCAATCATAGAAGAGGGCCTATACCTATTAAATTCTCTCCAGAAAAACAAAGGTTATCCCATATATTTCACTCTGAAACACATAACATGTTATAGAAATATGTAATTATCTAATTCAATGCAAAATCTGCACACTGTAGGTTTCAAACCACAAAGACACTGGTCACTATTAAGTATCTTTCTACTTGCTTTCCCTATTATTGGGGTATGAAACAAAATAAATGTAATGTAAGATAAATTATTGAGTTTACACTGTTATAATGCTAAATACTTGCACATTTTGTATATAATTGGGGTGGGCAGAAAAGAGGTCTACCTCCTTTCCAACTATGTACATTAGCAAGTGAAAAATGATAAACAGAAGTAGGAAGATTACCATGAGTTGGGAGCCAGCCTGGGACTACAGAATGAGTTCCAGGCTAGTCTGGGCTACAGTGAGACCCTACCTCTGCCTTGAAAACAAACAACAACAAAGCGAACAAATAAACAAAAAAGAATCCTACACGGGATGGAGAGAAGGGTCAGCAGTTAAGGCCTTGCAAAGTATGACAGGCAGATGTACAATGTGGTGCGTGTATCTGGAGTTCGTTTGAAGTAGCAAGAGGCCCTAGCATGCACCCTCTCTTTCTCTCTCTCTCTCTCCTTGCTAATAATTAAATAAATAAATAATTTACAAAATGGTAAGCTATTAAAACAGAACTCCAGGCTGAGGATGAAGTGTCAGAAGGTCAATGGAGGAATAAGGCCCTGGATTTGACTGATAGCTGTAATAACCAGAATTGAATGCTTGCTGTTGTTTTTTGCTATGCAGCACAGGCCTGCCTTCAAGCCTTCTTGAATGAGCATCCCAAGGTCCCAGTAACATAATATGCCACCAACATGCCCGGATGAGAAGCACTTTGAAACTATGAAAAGTACAGAAACTGCTTTTCAGTGAGATTAAATTTTATGAGTTGTTAGTTTAGCCTCAGATATAGAAGGGTTGTCAAAACACACATCTGGGCTGGAGAGATGGCTCCGTGGTTAAGGCACTTGCCTGCAAAGCCTAACAGTCTGGGTTTAATTCCCTAGTACCTTCTTAAAGCCAGATGAATAGGATGGCACATGCATTTGGAGTCTGTTTGTAGAGGCCTTAGCACTCCCATTCTCTCTTTCTTTCTCTCCCTGCTTGCAAATAAGCACAAAAACAAAAACAACAACAACAAAAAACCCACATATTTATTCCTTCCCTCTCTTCCTTCCAGTTTTTGTTGAGGCAGTCCCATTCCAGTCCAGTCTGACCTGGAATTTACTTGGTTAAAGCTTGCCTCTCACCTTAGCCTCAGTGTTGAGATTACAGACATGAGCCATATACCAAGGTGTTTTTTATTTTATTTTTATTTATTTTTTGAGGCAGGGTCTCATGTAACCCAGAATAGCCTTAAATTCCCCATGTTGAGAAGGATCACATAATATAACCTCTGATCCTCCTTCTACCTCCCAAGTGCTGAGATTGCAGATGTAGAACACCAAGACCAACTTCATAAAACACATATTTAGAATGAAGGAAGGCTGGAAATATGGCTTAGCAATCAAGGTGCTTGCCTTAAAAGCCAAAGAACCTAGGCTTGATTCCCCAGGACCCATGTAAACCAGATACACAAGGTGGTACATATGTTTGGAATTTGTTTGCAGCAGCTAGAGGTCCTGGCATGCCCATTCTCTCCCTGACAACCCCCCCCATAAATAAAAATTTAATTTAATTTAGAAAATGAATGAAGAGGTTTTACAATATTAATTCATTCCAGGAACATATCAAATATAGTTAGAGAAAAAACTGAAGTTCGGCCTGGAGAGATGGGCTTAGCAGATAAGCGCTTGCCTGTGAAGCCTAAGGACCTGGGTACAAGGCTCGATTCCCCAGGACCCACGTAAGCCAGATGCACAAGGGGCACATGCATCTGGAGTTCGTTTGCATTGGTTGGAGGCCCTGGTGCACCCATTCTCTCTCTCTCTCTCTCTCTCTCTCTCTCTCTGCCTCTTTCTCTCTCTGTCACTCTCAAATAAATAAATAAAAATTTTAAAAAATTGAAGTTGAATGAGTTGTGAAAGAAAGGAGCTTTGTTTTCTTATTCATGGGAATACAAATTAGAAGGCTGCTCACACAGATTTTAAAAATAAGTATGCTAATATTTAAGCATGCTATTTTCAAGGTTATTTTTGTTCCTAAGAAATCAACAAAAGATCAGTCTTTAAAATATTGGCAGTTAAATTTAACTGACTTGATTCATAGTTGGAGTATTTAATGATTCTCATTTGACAAAGTCTATAAGGCCAGGCTTCCCTCAAACTCAGGATTCTCTAGTATCGCCATCCTAAGTGCTAGGACTATAGGCCTACATCACCACTTGTGGCTTCTTATTTTTAACAGTTCTTTAAGTCAATGACTTCAAAAGATCCTATATTTCTAACTTTCTAACATTTCTTCATCCATGCTCAGTTGTCACTGAATTCTAAAAATGAAAGTCAGCCTTAAAAGAGTGACGTCTTTCAGGTAGTAAAATAATGTGAGATGCAGTATTGGACTGAGCACCCATTTATTAGCTCCCTAAAACATATGGAGAACAAAGCTACCACAGTTTTTATCATGTCTTCTCTACTTTCCCCTTTTCTTCCAGATTTATTGAAGTTATTCTAGTCTTTATTTTTTGTTTGTTTGTTTGTTTTTGAGGTAGAGTCTCACTCTAGCCCAGGCTGACCTGGAATTCACTATATAGTCTCAGGCTGGCCTCAAAGTCACAATGATCTCTTCTACCTTGGCCTCCTGAGATCTGGGATGAAGACGTGTGCCACCATGCAGAGCAAACGTCTGTTATTCTTAATATCTTTTTTCATCCTATACTCTCTTTCAGGTGGATTCTTAGACCTGAAGTTAGTCAACATCTTCTGGTTTACAGGCTCACACATATGTTTGGGCAATTTTGAAAACTATGTCAAGTATTCCTCAGCTCTTTAATTTCAGCATCATGAAATACAATAATTTGGAACAATTCATGAAAATTTCCCACGTACATACAAAATGATTTTCTGCTAACAATGTAAGGACTAGTTCCAAACGCAAGTAAGCAGAAAAGACATTATAAATTATTTTGCATGGATACATTTTCATAACATTGTAAAATAACTCCCACTCAGTTTGGAAACTACTTTGGTGAACTAAATAATATACAACAGGGTTTGGCAATCTTCTGGAAGCAGCATACAAAATCCACACCAATGCATGATAATCTAGGGTTTCATGTGCCAATAATAACCCTCCTCTTACAAAAAAAAATCAGTATAGATGCAAATTTGCACACCAGTCTTACCAGAGGGGTTAAGACATGTTTTCATTGCAAATTCGCTAATGTGTCTCCTTGGGAGATGCTGACCAAGGAAGGGAGGGTGACCTTCCACTCACCCAGATGGGTGTTTGGGGGAGGCAACAGAAGACTTTGAAGGATATTGCACTTTAAAAGGAGTAAAAAGAATCTCAGGGTCTTTGTGTGGGAAACACACTTATGCTGGTTGGACACTTACTGCCTGTTTCATTACTGTGTTGATTTTAATAAAATTTCCATGAGCACAATTCCGTGAATTCTCACAGCACCTGAGGGACATGAAGCCTGGGGTGAAGAGCGAGGCTGCTAGCAGAGAGCACGCAGGGAGCGGCTGTGACTGTCCCTGCGGTCGCATTATGAAGACACAGTTATGTCTCTCCTCTCTCTTAGTTGAAGATGTATGTGTACTTTCTATTGGTCAAAATCCGCAATGACGTTGTTCTTAAAGAGGTGAACAAATCAGTCAAAACATCTTTATGTTATATTATAAGTGTGTTGAGTATAAGAGGCATCAAAAAAAATGAGAATAATGCTCATATTTTATGATGTAAAAGTTCTTACAATGACAAAACATTTTTATTTAACAACCTCTTTGCAAGCTCACCATCGTTTCCCTTCAAAGTTGATGTCCTTGTTTTTCCCATTCCTTACATTGGTTTTCAAACCTTGCCTTGGGCTGGCATAGAAGTTAAGGTGCTTTACTGCAAAGCCAATGGACCCGGGTTCAATTCGCCAGGGCCAATGTAAACCAGATGCACAAAGTGGTGCATGCGTCTGGAGTTTGTTTGCAGTGGTTGGAGGCCCTGGCGCGCCCATTCTCTCCCTCTCATAATAAAAACAATGCCCAGGCTAGGGAAGCCACCACACTTCAGGAAGACTACCTCACCCGACCAGGACTTGACATTAATATCCATGGCAAAAAGACAGTCCTGAGTCTCAGAGGGTGATTCATGACAACAAACTTCAAGAAGGAAACGGATCATCAAGTGGTTATACTGTGCTTGCTTTGTGCCAAATACGGTTGTAACTGCCTTATTTGAGAAATGAGAAAATGGAGGTACAGAATTTCAATAACTTTCTCAAGTCTGGCAACTTTGGAAGAAAATGAAGAGGGTGAAAACTAGGACTCGAGTTCCAGGAATGTTTCTCAGACATGGATCTTAACCACAGCAATTCCCACTTTGTCCTGGTGGGGACTTCTGCCTCAGTTCCATCCATCCTCAGGCCGCCTGCCTTTGCCTTGAATTCTAGGAACTTCCCGAAATACCTTTAGGGATAACTTAATTTGCATCTTCTAACCCTTTGTATCTTCTAACCAAAGGATTATTTTTAATAGTAATCTTTTAAAGCATATTTCTAACTTGTCTCTTGAAATATAAAGATCAAATCATCTATAAATCTATAACTGCTTTAGTTTTTCAGCTTTTATTCCGTTCCACTCAAATCTTTTCCCTCTTTGTAGGGTATCCTTAGATTACTTTCATTTAACAAGTTTATTTCTGGAATACCTATCATGCTACAATCATTATGTCTCAAGTTGCATATACTATACTGAACTAGAATCCTGTTTACCTCAATTAAATACATCTCATAGTCTTAATTATTAACCTGTCCCTTTCCTACTTTCTATTTATTCAAGTAGAAAACAGTGGGCAAAATAGCATACCCTTTCTTTTTTGCATCACCTTCCCCCTTTCTAATGCTATCTACAGGCACTTCGAAAGCATAGTAATTAAAATTCCCAGTAATAATAAAGTGGTTTTTATCAAATTTTTCTCGGTTTTAGGAGAAATAAGGTTGGGGATTATACCTTCTATCAACTTGAAAGTATCTGGAGACCAGCAATCTATTCTAATCACAAAGACATTTTAAAATAGTGGAGTCAGAAAGATTTTCTTGACTCTATGTAACAGCAATGTATTTTGGTGGGGTGGGATTCAAGGTAGGGTCTCACTATAGCCCAGGCTGACCTGGAACTCACTCTGTAGTCCCAGGCTGGCCTCAAACTCACAACTATCCTCCTACCTCTGACTTCTGAGTGCTGGGATTAAATGGGTGTGCCACTATGCATGGTTTATAGCAAAATTTTAATTTATATAAAAACCTATGAAAGGACAGCAATTTGTTAATGCACTCATTCTTTGAAGTCAGAAGTTCTGAAGTCCTATTAAGAATGCTCCTTTTCGCTGTGATGATGGATTTAAAAAAAAAATGCTCCTGAGCCAGGCGTGGTGGCACATGCCTTTAATTCCAGCTTTCAGGAGGCAGAGGTAGGAGGATTGCCATGAGTTCAAGGCCATCCTGAGAGTATAGAGTGAATTCCAGGTCAGCCTGGACTAGAGTGAGACCCTATCTTGAAACTCCCCCCCAAAAAAGAATGCTCCTGAAGACAGAATATTTCAAGAGATACCACCACTCCCGAATGCTCTCTCTCTCTTTTTTTTAGATAAGATTTTATATATTTATTTGAGAGAGAAAAAAAGGGAGGAAGGGAGGGAGAGAACAAGCAGGAGTAAGCGAGGGCCTCTTGCTTCTGCAGAGAAACTCCAGACGTGTGTGTCCCTTTGTACATCTGGCTTTATGTGGGTACTGGGGAACTGAACCTGGACCAGTAGGCTCTGCAAGCAAACACCTTTAACCACTGACCCATCTCCCTGGCCTCACGATGTTCTCTTTGTAAGTAACAAAGTCCAACAAATCTTAAAAGGGTGTCATGGAGTGTTACATAGTTTAAGCTCAATGGAATGAGAAAATATACATATGTTACAGCCACACGTGAACATCCATTTATAGGAAGAAAAGTGTTGTGCCAAGAATTCCCTCCATGGCATGAAGGTAAAAGGCGTGGACAGAGATTCCTACCATCTATCCCAGGAGACCTTGGGCTTGTTCCTACAGATCTCCAGACATCAATTCTTCTCCAAGACCTGAAGCAGTTAACTAAGAAATCCAAATTGGGAAATAGCAAACTCCAACTCTGTTTTACTTTATCAATATTATTAACGGGATGATGTAATTGTTTGGGGGTTTTGCAAAGACATTCCATGTCACTTCAGTTTTAATACCAGGCTGGAGCCTGCATGGTTGGCCAGCATCAGTCAGATAAACAAAGACCTGTAGTCTGTCTATTCATCTCCGGATAGTTACTCAGAAAGACTCTGGAAAATATGCCTATTATGAACTAAACATTTCACTCTTCATTTTATCCGTGTGCCAGAAGTCCATTCCTTGGATAAACACTTTACAAACTGACACTCTAAAAGTCACTCAGGATGATAAAGTACGTGTGCATCAGCTCCGGACTGATGAACTATTCTCTCCCAAGACAAATGAACAGTTATATACTATATAAAACCTTTGGAACTAACATTCCTTTTCTCTCTTTTCTTTTTTTTTTTTTTGTGTTGTCTTTATTTTGCAGGAAAGATTATTTTTCCATTTTGATTCATTTATTATGCAATCTTGGCATTGGTAAAATATCACTCAAGCAATATTACATGGAGAAATACTATCTGTTTTTTTAAAAAAGTATAATTTAGAGTTCTTTCAAAAACATCTTTTCTTCCATTACTATTTTTTGTCTTTGATTACAGGTTGTAATTGTCTTTGTATCTACTATATTCTCTTTAAGAATTCAAAATAAAAGTTGGGCATACTAGAGCAAACCTATAATGCCAACACTCTGGAAGTGAAGGCAGGAGGATTGGGAGTTCAAGGCCATGTTAATTCACATAGCAAGATCCTACCTCACAAAAATATTTTTAAATTACTTGAAAAAGACTTTATGGAATAAATTGAATATATTATCAGCTACACAGTCAAACCTTCATCACATAATAATACTAAAAGACACTAGTTTATTGCTTTTGTACTGCTAGCAAATTCCTGACTGTCTTCTGTTATGATCAGAAGATGAGTTACAGGGGCTGGGGTGGGGCAATAGTAAGTACACACAGTGTGTGAAGACCTGGTATCAATCCCACTACCAGGAAGGGAGAGACTGGGGAGATGAAGGTAGATTTGCTATACTTAATCTTTCTAGTTGTTTTGAGCTCTGGAGGAAAGAGACACTTTTGTTCTAAAATCTTTACAAAGCAAATTCACATAAAAATCTTAGTGGCATATATATTCCTATTCCTTTGAAAAATACAAACAACTTCAAAAAAATCTTTTAATTATTAAGAAGTGCAACAAATTCCATAGGAAAATGTCCTCTAACGTAGCAGTAGCAGTTCATATACCTTATACTGTTTGCTGTTATACTCACAGCAGATGTACTAGGAATTATACTATTCACACTTAATACTCTTTATTCAGAATATTACTTAAATTAAAGGACATAGGGAAGTTATCTAATAGAATAATTACAATATAATTTAAAATTTCCATATAAGCATTTCTACCAGCTTCATTGAATCTAGAAATAAATTGAGCGAAATGAAAACAATTGACAGCTGACATAAACAATTTCTATAATCTGTTATTTTTCAGTTTCAAGGCATGGTCCCCCTGCTATCCCATAGAGACCGACTGAGGCATTCATGACACCAAAATGAATACCATAGCCCAAATAAGGAGGGCCCACAGGGTAATGGGGATAAAAGAGTGTAACATTTTATATATATATATATATATATATATATATATATATATATATATACATACATATGTATATATGTGAGTATATATATATAAAACATACATCTATCTATCTATATATATATATATATATAGAGGCAGGCATGGTGGTGCACACCTTTAATCCCAGTACTTGGGAGGCAGATGTAGGAGGACTGCTGTGAGTTCAAGGCCAGCCTGGGCTAGAGTGAGACCCTACCTTGAAAATAAAAAAGTTAATTTGTCCCAAAGATAGGCTTTTTACCTGAGGAATTTAAAGCAATAGAAGATATCTAATAAAAAAATTGAAAGTAGCCATCATTTATGATATAATAAAGATTTCAGTGTAGTTCAGCCAATCTTAAAGTTCCCAGTTTCCTTACTTTTTGAACAGAAATACAAAGAAATGATGATTTATTATACAAACCCAAAATTTCTGTATTCTCTGCCTGTGAGCTGATATATAATTAAATGATGATATGGGAAAATAGATGGCTGGAGACATGGCTTAGCAGTTAAGCACTTGCCTGTGAAGCCTAAGGACCCCAGTTCGAGGCTTGATTCCCCAGGACCCACATTAGCCAGATTCACAGGGGGTGCAGGCATCTAGAGTTTGTTTGCAGTGGCGGCCCATTCTTTCTCTCTGTCTCTTTCTCTCTCTGTCTGTTGGTCTCAAATAAATAAATTAAAATTAAAAAAATATTAAAGAAAATAGAAACAATTATTTTTAGTGTGAAGATGCTTTTTCACAACTGATGAAAGTCGTGAGTGCTGATTAAAAATAACCCAATAGTAGAGGCTGAGGTACCACTCCCCAGGGGGAAGAGGCCAGTCTTAACATCCCCTGAAATCCACCTTGAAATACAATATGACCATAGCCCAGTGAAATCATCTGAAGAATATATTCAACCAATTTGTGTTGGAGTTTTGGGGATAAATCAAATTTTGTCTCCCTAGATGCCTTACTTTCTGGGAAGACTGATGAGTTCAGTATAACAATTTGTTCAAAAGCTATGTATTTTATTTATGGTAAATAGGAACTCAAAATTCCACTTTTTAGATTAATAGGAAAAATGCACGAGTAAACAGAATTAGTGCATAAAACTATTATGCTAACAAAGGAAATACTTCAAAAGATTCCAACCTTTCTTTCAAATGGTTTTAGTTATGAAATCATAAGATGATGAAAACATAGAGTGTTTTGTGATAGGCAATAATTGTAATTATTTTCTGGGAAAAAAGTTTAGCCTCGTGATTTGAATGTGTGTGGTTTGTGTGTTTATGTGCACATATGTTTGTGTGCATGTGTATAGAGGCCAGAGGACTGTTAATAGCAGGTATATCATCCATTTGTGTTAGAAACAAGTTCTCTCATCAATTAGGCTAGACTTGCTATATAGGAAGTTCCAAGAATCCTCATGTTTTTGCTTCCCTAGCATTGGAATTAATATATACATACATACACACACATATTATAATATATGACAAACAGGACCTCAGTGTGAGTCCTTTTCAAAGCAAGCAAGCTGAAGTTGTGTGTGTGTGTGTGTTTTCCCAAATATTTTCATATGAATAAGTTTTCCTTAGGAAAGCTTTTAGCCAGCCATACTCAAAGAAGCTTTTTGTACTGCAAACAAAAAGGTATTCCATTCTTATAGCCTGAGAGGACAGGGGAAGAGTTTTCCAGACACCACACGTGGCTTACGAGGGACAGAATGAGAGAGAGGGCCCTGAGGAAAAGGCAAATTTCTAGCCACCATATACACAATCCTGCCTTCTCTCATAGCAACCTTGAGCATCTGATGTGGTTAGTTGCCTCAAAACTTCTAGGACACTTGTTTTTTGACCAAGAAAGGGTATTTACTGAGTGACTATATATGATCATCCTTTAACCCTTAAGGTATCTGAAAGCCCAGGTCAATAGTTATTTGACAAAAAATTCAAAACGGGGCTGGAGAGATGGGTTAGCAGTTAAGCGCTTGCCTGTGAAGCCTAAGGACCTCAGTTCAAGGCATGATTCCCCAAGACCCGCATAAGGCAGATACATAATGTGGCGCACGCATCTGGAGTTCCTTTGCAGTGCTGGAGGCTCTGGTGCGTCCATTCTCTCTCTATTGATCCGCCTTTTTCTCTGTCTGTCACTCTCAAATAAATAAATAAAAGTAAACACACAAAAAATTTTAAAAAATTCAAAACAGAAATCATGATCACCTTGTCACTGGGTTTTCTGTCATAGACTCAAATTGAAAGTATGTTTCCCTAAACATCAGTAGCATCACTCAGAAAAAAACAAAACAAAACAAAACAAAAAGAAACACTTAGACTGAAAACTTCACTGATTAAGTAGCTTTCACTACATACATGTTCCTGTGTATTTTCTGTATCAAGATCAAAGGGCTAAGGAAAGCTGCGTAATTATCAAGTCTGCAGGCGCTTACACCTCAGCCCCCAAAAACTTTTAGTTTACATGCCATGGGTATTTGTAGCGTAATTGTTGCCATATGACAAATACCTGACCAGAAGCAACTTGCAGCTTCCAAGGGACACATTTTATGGAGGCTAGCGTGGCACTGTGGCAGGAGCAGGAAGCTGGCTTGGCATACTGTAGTCAGGGAGTAAAGAGTGGAGCGAAGTGGAGCGGGTTATAAAGTCTCACGTTCTGCCTCCTGCTCCCCACGGACCTCTTTCTTCCAGCAAGATCCAGCACCACTGGCTGGACCAAGTGTTCAAACCCACGATCCCATGGGGGGGGAGTAGTTTACAATCAAATCGCAACATTTCAGAAATGTCCCTGTGTATATTTTGTCTCAGGGTCAAAGCGCTAATGGAAGGATGGGAAACCATCAACTTTGTGGGCACTTACACAGCAGAGCAAGAAGAACCAGTGTGTTTACATGCCTTCTTTTCTCCCAAGTGGATTTCATCTGGCTTATAGTAACATGATACATGGAACCTAGTAAGAAGGAAGACTGACTGAGAAACTGTAGGTCTGAATAAATACATATCCCTGGCTCTCTTCTCCCTTGAGGCCTTGTTGGAGCAACAGAAATACTTAGAGCACAATTACAGTGAGCATTTTGTATGTTTTACTTCAATTTCAGTGAGGGCAGGGTAGGGCCAATTGAAGCAAAGAAAAACCAGGACTTTGAGTCCTAAAGGTGTTACTATAGGCAAGAGCACATATGGCAATGCACTGATGCAGGGTATAAAGCGACTTTTGAATCTGGGTCAGATTCTACCGTTTCCCCTAAAAGCCTAAAGAGAGCTAGTCAGCTGGGCTGAGCAGAAGCCCCCAGCACACCAGGTAGAGTCACCTCTGCTGGTTATGTACCCTGGCAGAAGAGAGCTCGGAAGATGCCTGGGAACATGTTCCATGGACAGTGGACACTGTGCCACATGCGAGAATGTACCATGTGAAGTTCAGCCTGGCTCCTTAGGACTCCTCCCTGGGTCAGAGTAGCTTATTTCTGAGCCTGTGGTAGGTAGGTAAGAGGTTACATGGAGTCCCCTTCTGCCAATAAGGTTGGCTGATGGATTCCCAATGCAACATGGAGAATGCTCCTAGCTGCCCCATCCTGGCCTGATGCTCACAGGTGGGTACAGCCAGAGACGCCAACTCACAGCCTTCCTTCCCTACCTCCACTGTTGACCGCGATCCTTTCTCAGCCGTTTCTTCCCCTAGTTCTTTGTGTGACTCTTCTGAGTGCTTGACCCTTTTGCCCGTTACGACTATATCATGGAACCACAAGCATGCTCTTGCTCTCTATCAGGACCTCCACGTTTTCAGAAAGAGCCTGTGGGTATGAAATGCTCCATGTTCCATTCCATATATATCGAGTCCTCTTAGACAGGACTGCAAGGAGAAGACAGTGGCTCACGTTTCCCCAAATGACCTTCTCTACAAAGCAGAAATTGACGTTGGTAACCTTGACAGTTCATGGCTTCCCTCTCTTCGTATACTATATTTGTCCAGGCTATTGCCGCCACCAAACTTTCATAACATATGAAAACAAAGTGAAAATAGCATAGTGGTTAGCATCTATCAATCACCACTTAAATATTAAACATCAATCAGGCATTATCTCATTTATGCCTCATCTACACAGTAGATACTATTAGCAGGAAGTTATGGGCCCGGTCTAAGGCCATAAATGAATGACACATGACAGACCCCTCAAAGGGTCGTGATAGTTCTTGCAGTACACAGCTTCATGTTGCTGGGATGAACATCCAAACCAGGCAAAGTTTATGGGAGGAAGGGGTTTATTTGAAGTGTATAACTCCAGGAGAAGTTCCATCAATGGCAAAAGAAGATAGCTCCCTTTCACAAATCCAAGCAGGCAGAAAAACCACCATCAAAGCAGCAAGCAGGGACCCCCTCCATAGTTCAGACTTCTATGTATATCTTTGGGCTAGAATTCAGCTCCATCCCCAGTGACTAGCCTCCTGTGTGTGTCAGCAGTCTGCTTCCTATGAAGCAGTAAACCCAATTCTAATAAAACACCTGAGTCTATGGGGCCCTTCAAACTAACACAACTTCCTACTCATAGCTGTCACTGATTGTTGTACTGCAGATGGAAACAATATAAATATACCTATTTCAGGAAATGACAAATGTTTCATACAACCTATCACTTTTAGTTTTTAATTTAAAATATGGCCGTTTTACTAACCATTTTATCAGTAGTATTTTTTCATACAACTCATTAAAATTTGTACTTGCTATAATTTAAGGTCTTTAGTTTTTCCTCTCTACAAAAATTGGCCAATTCTATTTACTATTTTTCCTAGTATACTACTTTAGACCAACTCAAGAACTGTATGGTGTCTCTTCAGAAAAGATGACGATCTTGCCTAATAAAGGAATAACTAACAAAAAGTTCCATTAAAAAAAATCCCAAGAGCAATCAGATTCTCTTTTAGACTGCAATGATTAATTTTATTTTGGGCAGGTTATGATATCTAGTTTTAGTCAAATACCAATGTAGATGTTGTGAAGAAAGCTTTCACATATGGTTAGCACTGAAATCAGTAGACATTAAGAACACAGATTCCCCACAAAACTGCTCTCTAAGCACTTATATTTATGCCCGTGTATTCATTCTACTGTCACTTTTGGTTAGAGAAGCTACTCTTTACATATGGCAGTGACCACTGGGGAGACTCAAAACTCATCAAAGTGCTGAGAAGTGACAATGAAGTGTTCAGCACTAAGAGAGACATCTCTATCATATCCTCCAAGGCTCAGTTACCATTGTGGAAGAGGTGGTGGAATGAATGTCAGAACCAATGGAAGGAGAAGAATGCTTACAATGCTGTCTTCCAGACACAAAGCAGCCTTGATATTCCTGACTTCATAGTGGCTTATGCTACCTATGCAAGGCCTTCATAATAAGAGGGAAAACATAATGACATCAACATAAAAGAGAGACTATTTGCAAAGAAGAAGGGATTCAGTTAAGGAGTTATTTGAGAGGGAGAAAGCGAGTATTAAGAGGGTATTATGCACATGTTATATTGTTTATATTTATTAAATATGTCAATAAAAAGTTAAAAAAACGTAACTTTTCAGTTAAAAAAAAATAATACAGGTTCTTCTCTGTAGCATGGCTTGCCCTAATTAAGTCAGCTGAAGACTTAAGTTCCCAAGGAGGCAGTAATTCCATGTCCATGCTGCTTTCAGACTCGCTACAACTCTAACTCCTCTAAATTTGCATGGCTAATGTTACACCGACCCGCTCCTATAATCACTTGGACCAAATTCCCAAGTCCCTCTCTTTGTCTTTCCTTCCCTCCCCCATCCCTTCCATAAATATTCTTTTCTTGTTCTTCTCCCTCTGTTATGAGTCATTGAGACAGAGATGCAGAGGGCTATCTGAGGCATTTTCTAAGTATGCAATCGCCATTTCAGAAGTGAAGGTGGATCCAAAGACGCTCATGACATATGGAAATTCATTCACTTTCCATAGCCCAAACCTTCAATTTTCGTTCTTGAAACAGGTTCCTGAGGACTTCTAAATAAGATGGCACATGAGAAGCTGCCTCTGTGCCATGTGTCGAAGAAGACTAGCCAGGATAAAAAAAAAAAAAAATAGACTGTACTCAAAAGGCAAAAAGCAAGAAAGACCTTTGGGGATTCACACAGAGGAACACACAGGTCAGTTGGAAGTGTTGAGAAAGGGAAGGGCAGCTTGGCAAAAAACAAGAAGATTGACCCCAGTACAGGTCCATACACTGTGCTTCATGGAAGGAGGAAGGGAAGCAGGTGCCTAATCTAAAAGTAGGTTGTTTTCTCCTCTGGAGTAGTACTGGGGCCTGAGTCCTGATGAATAAGGTGTTTGCTATCAAGAACCCCACGTAAGACTGGAAATACATCCAAAACAGAAGAGGCACAAATCACAACACAGAAACACAAGAAATGTGAAAAGTTGGGGGATGAGACCTCTGAAAAAGATCATGGCTCTTCGACTAGTGAGATCAAAGACATTGAAATGCCTAAAATGATGGCGATTCCAGGAATCTACCCACAAACATGCTCAAGAGGAAAGCCAGCGACACAGTCTTCCCTTCACTCTTATTTCCATCGGCTGCACTTGGGTTTGGCTTGCATTTATTTTTCTAAGAGTTCAGACGTATCACTGAGTTACTGGTTTGAGATGGCTATTAGAAGCATCATCAAAAAAGCACATGATGGGGCTAGGAATGTCGCACAGTTGCTTGAACGTTTGTCTACCATGCACAAAGCCCTGGGTTCAATCCCCAGCACTGCATAAAATCAGGCGTAGTGGTACATGCACATGTTCTCAGAACTCAAGGGGTGGAGGCAGAACACTGTGAGGTCAAGGTCACTCTCGATTATATTGGGAGCTCAAGAATAACCTGGGATACATGAAACCATGTCTCCAAAAGGAAAAACAAAAACAAATACAAAAACAAAAACAAAAAAAGAAAGAAGGCAAATGCTGAAGAGGAGGATGATATAGGGGGAGAGGAAAGGAAAAAGACTGTTCTTTTAACATATTGCTGTTAGAAAAGTACAATGCTGCAGCTGCTATGAAAATCAATATGAAGGCTTCTCAAAAATATAAAGACAGGGTAGGGGAGATGCCTCAGCAGTTAAAGGCATTTGCTTATAAAGTCTGCCAGTCCAGGTTCAATTCCCCAGTACCCACATAAAGCGAGATGCTGGATTTTGTGTGCAGAGGAAAGAAGCCTTGGTGTACTTCTCTCTCTCTCTCTCTTTTACTCAGTATACTTTCTCTTTCCCTCTCTCTCTCTCTCTCCTTCTCTCTCTTTGCTTGCAAATAACTAAAACATTTAAACGAAGATAGATATATATGTAGATAAATAGATAAATACATCTACCATATGATCAAGCAATGCCATTCCTGGATAAATCCCTGACCACAGAGGCACTTGCACGTCCATATTTATTGCGGCGCTATTCACAATAGCCACTGTAGAACATGTTGGAGCCCCATCAACAGATAAGTCAATAAACAATATGTGGAATATACACACATATTTTTTATTTAGCTCTGAAGAAGACTAAGTTTGTAGAAAATGGGGATAGAATTGGGGATAAACTATTAAGTGAAATAAGTTACTCAGAAAGACAAATATTGTTGGCTTTCTCTCATAGGGGAAACCTAGATTTAAATGCAGGAAATGAAAGTAAAGGTAAGACTTTGAAGTTAAGAGGAAGAGGTCTAAGTGAAAGGGGAACAAGGAGGAGTCATGATGGAAGAAAGATAAAATATTACATGTTTTCTTTCATGTAAAAATCTAAATACATATATGTATGACAAGTATCTATGTATATGATTACAACAAGTAAAAGGGACTATTTGTGAGGAGGAAAGGGGCAAATGAGACGTGGAACTGGTGATGAGGAACAAATATCAGCAAATTACAATGACATGTACTTATGAACATGTCCTAATAAAACGTGTTGCTTTGTATGCTAACAAAAATACATGGAAACAAAACAAAAATATCTTGCTACCTTCTGTATTTATATTCCTTCACCCCTAAATACTAAATAAATGAGAAGAGAAGTATTGTTAATCAAAATTTGACATTTAACAAAATTATGCATTCAATTGAACTATAAACATAAAATTCACAAATCCATTGTGGAATTAAAGTAAGCCATTATACCAGATTCCTATTTTATGCTTAGAAATGAATAGAAAAACTAACTGGTTACTTAACACAGACACAAACCTTTATGAAACTATTTTAAAAGTAAGTATTATGTTAAAGAGAAACGATTTCTCACCATTTATGAGTCTCTGTCAGGGCAGTCTCCTGTGATTCTTGGTCTATTTTAGCTGAAAATGGAAGGAAAGGATGTGAGATAAACTGCTTCAAGTAATATATGATCTAAATAGCATGAGATTTATTTTAACTAGTGGTTCTAATATGCTTCAGCCAGACATTATTTTATATTAATAAATGTCACTTTTAGGATGAAAATGTATTTAAATTTGGATAAATTGATACTCTTATATTGCATATAAGGTTTTAACATGCCAACCAACATATTTTGAGTTATAAAAAAATGGAACCTGTAAACATTTTAAACTCTTATCTACACTTATGTTCTTTGAACTAGACAACAAGTGATTATGTGCTGATCTGTGTTCTCTGAAAGGGGGTTGTGACTGTACTAATAAATAGATTCATGTGTTTCAGTGCTGAGGATCAAACCCGATGGCCTCTCACCTGCTAGATACTTGTCTTTAATCCCTTCCCTGTTTTGTGATTTTTGTCTAAAAATAAAGAATATTGTCCAATAAAAACTTAAAGATAGAATTTGGAAATATAAAGGTTCCAAACATTCTGTTATTTCTAGCAAAGCTCCTGTTATTTTCAGTCTATTCTATGGGATTTTAAAACATCAATTGGAACTTGATATATTGATGATTTCATTCCTGGTCCAGCCATAGCTTGAAAATCACTAAGCTATAGAACAATTTGAAAAAATGTATTAGAAAAACAGGAACTAGTAAATGAAGAAATTGTTCTTTTATAATCATTCCCAGTTGGGTCCCACTTGTGGCCATTTAGAGAAATCAGAAGACAAAATGGAGCAGGGCAAGTTAATTATGAAAAATTGGAAATGCTCACCAAATTAAACCCAGGGACCTCTGGGAATTGTTAAAGTGTCTCTTTCACTACTTAACACACACTAGTGCAGCTTGCGCTGGTTAATGTTTTATAGCCTCAAGACAGTGCTGTCTTGAAGGTCTGTGGAGCAGTTGTGACTGAGGGTCAAGCTACCACTCTCTGCCAGCCTTGTGCGAACTTAACAGGGATCATTTGAGCTGGCAGCAGGAATTTTTTTTTTTCTTCCCTTTCCATTTTTGGACTTATATTGTTTATACAGACTCATGGGTTAGACTTCAGTCATAGTATAAAATGGGATAAATCTTCCATGATTTTGATTTGAAAGGCTCTAGTATGTACACATTATCTTATAAAATCCTGCTGTGCTGACTGGCCCAAAGAATGATTGGCTTCCCGAAACAATCCTAGTCTCACATAGTTTCTTTAAAGGAAAATACCAAAAGTAGCCCAATGCACACCACTTTCCTGAAGATTCTTTTCTTTCTAACATACAAAGATTAAAACTGATATTGAAAGAAAGCATTCCTGGACTATTTTAGAAGATCCAGGCAAATGACTTATGAAACTTAATACATTCATTCAAGAGTGATAGTCTCAAGATCTGTATTCTATTCTTGAATCTGACAAAAATGAGCTATGCAATCTATCGTAAACAGACTTATTTGTCAACATATGCAAAATATTCAGCATTGTGCCTCCAGTGAACGATATATTTAGAACAAATGTCTTTTGAAATATTTAGAATGGAAGATCACAAAAAATTCTCTGTGATATAATACATAATTTTATACAAGCCACTATTACTTATTTGTTTGTTTTACTATGTATGATGTGTGTGTGTGTGTATGTGTGCGCGCATGTGTGTGTGCACCAGAGGTTGACATTGTCTTCCTCAATCATTCTCCACAGTTTTTCTGGGAGGCGGGGTGCAGAGTCTCTTGCTATCCCAGAGATTCAGTTACTCAGCAAGACTAAGTGGTAAGCAAGCCACAGGGATCCCTCTGCCTCCCCTGCCATGGGACTATGGGACAGCAGGTCTGCACTGCCAGGTCTGATGTTCTCCTTGAGTACTGGGAATTGAAACTCGCCTCCCCGTGCTCTCAGGGCACACATGTCACTGGCTTGGCTGTTTCTCCAGTTCCCCCAACCGGTATTTTAATGCCACATCTAGATATGGAAACTATATTCTAGAAGCTTTCCGAAAGAGTGTAAGTCCCTAAATCTTGGTAAATAGAATCAAGTGAGTGCCCTTGGTTCACAGCAATGATTCTTCAATGTGCATCAAAACAGCTCTTATTTCAGTATATGGACAAGTTGGCTAAAAAAAAAAAAAAAATCAAAACCAAATTCTACCCTAATCCAATATGGCGAAAACTGATCTATATCAAAGTAATGAAAATTAAAGGCAGATAGTGGGCTAGAAAGATGGCTCAACCAGTACAGTCATATCTTAAAGTCATGGGAACAAGAGTGCGGATCCCCAGAGCCCATGTGAAAAATAAGAAACAACAGATTTTACCAAACCCAATAGTCATATTACAATTAGAGAGCCACATTAGAATAACAGTAGTCAAACATCCTCACCTACTCAATTTTATATGATTTGGAAGCTCAAAGGATTTGTACGGTGAAACTATAATCTGCTTTGACCGACAAGGAAATGAGAGATCAGAAAAAGACCAGGAGAGTCCACACCTCAGCTCTTCTTTTTATTGCTTAAATTTTCGAAGTAGGGTCTCATTCTAGCGCCCGCTGACCTGGAATTCACTATGTAATCTCAGGCTGACCTCAAGCTCATAATGATCCTCCTACCTCTGGGATTAAAGGTGTGTGCCACCACACCCAGCTTTATTATAATTTTAAAAAGTATTCTTTGAGACTCAGGCATGATGCTCTACACCTGTTATCTCCGATTTTGGGAGACTAAGGCAAGGACATCACAACTTGAGGTCAGACTTACATATGTGGGTGAGGATATATCTCAGTAGTAGGGCACTTGCTTAGCATATGCAAAGCTCAACACAAAAAAGAAAAATTGAGAAATGAAAGGTTCTGAAAAGTTGAGGCACTTACATCTTACAGTATGCTTCTTGTATAAATGAATCATTGATGTTTTATCACAGTCATTTTTTTGTCATTTACAATAATTGGACAGGGCTGGAGAGATGGCTTAGCGGTTAAGTGCTTGCCTGTGAAGCCTAAGGACCCCAGTTTGAGGCTCCATTCCCCAGGACCTACGTTAGCCAGATGCACAAGGGGTGTACGCATCTGGAGGTCCTTTGCAGTGGCTAGAGGCCCTGGCGTGCCCATTCTCTATCTATCTATCTATCTGCCTCTTTCTCTCTCTGTCTGTCACTCTCAAATAAATAAATAAATAAATAAATAACAATAAAATAATTGGACAAACAAATAGATTTCATTAAAATATTTTCATGGACTTTGATGCAAACATAGAGACAGAACAGGCTCTGTGTGCTTTAGGTAGTGAGGATGAAGAATGGCAACGTGTGTAACGTCGGATGCACAAAATGGTGGATACTACTGGAGTTCATCTGCAGCAGCTAGAGGCCCTGGCACATCCATTCTCTCTCTATAGATATCTGTCCTTCTCTCTGTCTGCAAATAAACAAATAAATAAACTTTTAAAAAGAATTTCAATGTGCCAAAGAAAAGAAAATTAAGACACCATTTGGAATACACTAATTTCGTTCAGCCATTCACTTAGGGAGCATGAAGCTAATCACAGGCAGTTATGCAGTCACCACAGCCTCAGTCCAATTGCACTGCAACTTCCACAGGATCTATGCCCTTAGCTACTGCATGTAAGAGGCGCCATCATGGCTTTGCTGAAGATGACACAGAAAACGGGGTGGGGGGGGGCGAGGCTGTGTGTGGTGGCAAATGCCTTTAATCCCAGCACTTGGGAAGCTGAGGCAGGAGAATTACCAAGAGTTCAAAGCCAGCCTGAGCTACAGAGTGAACTGCAGGTAGGCCTGAAGTAGAGTGAAACCTTGCCTTAAGAAATAGAAGTAGGTGAGTTTCAATACACAATACAAACATGTTTTGTGGAACACGAGTGCGGATATGCTTGCCACTTGCACACACACACACACACACACACACACACACACACACACACACATACAAACATTCACACACACACACACACGCAGAGGCCACAGGCCAGTCAGGCATCCTCCTCTGGTGCTCAGTGGAGGTGTTGCCTTAGGATGGAAGTCTCTCACTGAACCTGGAGCTGTTGTTTGGCTGCTGTTGTTTAGTTTCATTTTTTGTTTGTTTGTTTGTTTCTGGTCAGAGTGTCTGACCACTGAGGCCCAGTAAATCTCCACCTTCCTTTCCCAATAGGTTTTAGGTACACATGGCCACATCCAACTTTTTCTCTGGGCACCAACCTTAGGCTGCCTCAGAACCTTAATGTTTGCATGACAAGCCCTCTTATTAGGTGTGCAACTGCCCAGCCCTCTGGTAACTTGTAAATGGAAGAGACAAATGAAAGCCAGTATTGTTTGGTAGTACTACATATTCACATACATACTTACAATTGACTAGCAATAAACTGTTAAAAGCATGCTGGAGTGATGGCTCAGCGGTTAAGGACACTTGCAAGACCTGACAGCCAGGTTAGGTTCCCCAGCACCCAATATAAAGCCAGATGCACAGAGTGGTACATGCATCCACAGTTGGGTTGCAGTGGTAGGAGGCCCTGGTGCACCAATTTCTCTCTCTCTCTTTCTGCAAGTAAATAGTAAAAATAAAAACAATACAATGTATTAAAGTAATTATCTAAAAGAAGAGACAGAAAATATTTTAACTCTAGCTGGGCATGGTGGTGCATGCCTTTAATCCCAGCACTTGGGAGGCCAAGGTAGGAGGACTGCTGTGAGTTCAAGGCCAGCTTGAGAGCACAATGTGAATTCCAGATCAGCCTGGGCTAGAGGAAGACCCTACCTTGAAAAACAAACAAAATATTTTAATTCTATAATGCTAATTCAATTCATTTCTCTATTCTTCAGAGTAAACAGCCATTTCTTTTTTTGACATAAACAGATGACAGCTTCTGGCTATTCACAGTCAATATTACTGGACTAGAAGTGAAGATCAGTGGTATAGTGCTTAATTATCATTTACAAGGACCTGGTTTTGATCACTACCTACACACACACCATAATTATAATTGAGATTTGTATAGAAAAACTAAAAAGAAAACTTACAATTACCAAATAGGCAGAAGGCTGGGTTTGTAGTGAGCTTTAAGATGTCAAAAATGCGTGGGATCCCTCTCACATAGCCTTCCAAGTAACCCTAACAACCCTGACCATCCTGGACAAAAGTGAGTATATAAACTCATGATCCATAGCACTATCCAAGAGCTCAGGGGGGAACCACCTCTCCTACACCACACCAGGAAAGCAGCGCTTGCCATTTCCAGATACCACTAGGGCCAGTGTTTGGGGCTTTAATGTTAAATACAGTCAGACACACAAAGGCTGTGGTATGCTTAGTACCTGTGAACCTCACTTTGACAGCACAATTATTTTCTGCATGAAAACTTTTTTTTTTCCATGAGTCAAAGAAGATAATGTATAAATTGCCTGGTGCACACTCACACTCTTCTTGCCCTTCGTCCCACTCCCAAATCACAATTACTAAGACAAAATGTGTGGTGCCTTACTTACTAAATGCGCAGTCTTCCATAGCAGAAGCACCATAATGATGGTTAACTTCTGACTGTCAATTTAATAGGATTTAGGATCACCATAGAAACAATCTCAGGTTATGGCTTTGAGAGATTTTCTAGATTAGATTGGTTAGGAGGGAGGATCCGCCCTAACTGGGTGGTAGCACCCCATGAACTGGTTTTCTGTACAATACACAAAGGAGGGATGGAGATGAGCACTTGGCATTCCTTGCTCACTCTACTTCCTCCTCACTGATGAGATGATATCATACTAGCTCCTGCCATGCCTTCCTGATCATGATGGATGGACTTCCTCTTGAAACTGTAAGCCTAAAATAAACCCTTTCCTTCCTTAAGCTGCTGCTGGCCAGGTAATTTGACTCAGCAATAAGAAAGTAACTGCTGCAACCACAAATTTTCTTTTAAATTCTTCTACAGAAAACAGAGGCAGAATTAATCATATAATTTGCTAAAATAACAGTGTTTATCTACATAGAGAAATGAGGGCCCAAGGCCTATATAGAATGCTGGGAAAACTACAATGTATTTAATATATTTAGTTGGGACATCTTTCCTCCTTCCTTCCCCTTCCCATCTCATTTCTTCCATTCTTTATCTTTCCTTTTCTCTTCCTGCTTTCCATCTCCCCTCTCTTGCCCATCTCCCACTCCTTTCTTTTCCTTGTCTTGCTCCCGAGGCTCATGGGATTCTCCCATCTTAGCTTTTTTAGTAGCTGGGACTTCTTGCCATTATACCTGGCTCAACTGTTATTTCAGCAGACCATTGTAAAAAAAGAGTAGTCACAGCCGGGCGTGGTGGCGCACGCCTTTAATCCCAGCACTCGGGAGGCAGAAGTAGGAGGATTGCCGTGAGTTCGAGGCTACCCTGAGACTCCACAGTGAATTCCAGGTCAGCCTGGGCTAGAGTGAAACCCTACCTCGAAAAACCAAAAAAAAAAAAAAAAAAAAAAAAAAGAGTAGTCACAATGTCTATAGCATAAACTGAGATGAAGAACTTCTTAGACTTTTTTGAACAGACATAGTGATAAATAAAACTTCCAACAGGGGATAGTATTTTTGGTGAATTTAAGAAAAGCTTGCTTAAACCCGCAGGATAAAATGATTTCTTAAAATTTTGCATGACTCCTCTGAGAAGACTTTCAGCCAATCACCACAGGTGACCTTTTATTTACATCCTCACATCTGAGATCCAATCCACTGCCAAGAAAATGTCCTGAGATGAAGTGTCCTGAAATCCAAACTTAGAGTGGAGTAAAAATCAACACAGTGACAAGAAAACGGTTAATCTTGTACTGTCCTTCGAGGAAAGGACACACTTGATGGTGTATAAGAAAGAGAGAATGTGAAAAGGGGTCTGAACAGATAATCTCCAGAGAATCTCACTAACTCAAAGTTTAGTAGACTTAAAGCTATGTAGGGAAATGTACCCCCCAGAGAACTGGTCAGTCAATTGCTACCCCTCATAGGCAAGAAGGGGCCTCGGATATCAGTCTGAACACAGTAAATGCCATTCTTTACCCCCAAAATTTCAAGGGCTGGAGATGTACAATTTGAAGCAAAAAAAAAAAAAAAAAAAAAAATCTTAAGAGGACCATAAAAGAAACACTGAACTAGTGGGAGGGGGCCTCATTTGTTTGGCTATTTTTATTTCCATCTATTCACTTATTTGGGGCTACATTACAAAATTATCCTTTTGGTCCGATTTTACCAGTAAGATGGATGGCTCTGTGTCACTCAACATGCGAGTGGCTAAAAATAGCATTTACACGGTCCTGTCTCAACTCTGTGGCATCCAGTGGTATCTTCTCCCACAGAATTAGTATTCCCTCTCCAAAATTTCTGCCTCCACAAATATTTCCTGGTGGTTGCTGTCCTACTAAGTCAGTGCTCTGACTTGGTGATTCGTGTCTCTAGCTGCTGTCTGGCTCCAGACTCTTTTGCAATGTGAACTATTTCTGCTGACCTTGTTCCACATGGCTGTGAGTAAGCAGAGGCACGGAACGGACGCCCTTTCTGATCTCGGGCTTTCATGAGGGAAGACCACATATTCCCAGGTAATTGGAGACAGAGTTGCATTTGAGTAATATCAGATGGAAGGCAACTCAGAACTCTTTCATCTGCTTGTCTAGGCTCTAAATCTTTTTGCTATTTTTCCTTTTATTTAAAGTGTTAACTAGTTTTTGTTTATAATTAGCTATGAATGTGCATTTCAGTTGCTTTTAAGTGCAGCCAGTATGGGTTATTTTTTTTGTAGACAGATGCAGTGCCTTTCCTGTGAGTCATTTAAAGTTGTCATTTAACTGCAAATATATTGCTTTAGTTTTGTGACTTTGGAGACACTCCTCCTTTTGACAATGCACTAAAAGTCAAGTAAATTTAGGAAGGTGATATATGTCAGACGGGCTATGCCTAGGAGAGTACCCTTCCTTACACAGCCAGGGAAATAAAGTCCCAAAGCACCCCTCCCTTGTCCTACACATGCTCTTAGGACACAAAAACAAATGCTGGAGAAATAGCCTGAAAGGAAGAAAGCCAGTGTCTGGGAAGTGTCACACTGCACCTTGGTCTTTGCAGTAATTCATGGCTACCTTTAGGTAATACTAAGGACATTTCAACTTATACATAAAAATACATCATTTTTATTTAAAAATATAGGCATATATAAACATATTAGTGTTTGCTAAGTGGACACATTAATAGAACACGAAATACACATTACAATTTTGACATATGTGGCTTTTGTTAAATTTTAAAATATAGACAAACAACACACTATTAAGACCCAAGGCAATATACTTCTTGCTGAATTTTTCAGTGAAAATTCCTTTCTCAATCTTAATTTTAAACCCCTATGTGGAAAACACCCTGTACAATATTGCAAGAATACACTTCTATAATTTGTTGACAGGACAGTGTCAAAGAATTGTCTATTTCCAAGTGAAAAGAAATCAATGGGGCTGGAGAGATGGCTTAGCAGTTAAGCACTTGCCTGTGAAGCCTAAGGACCCTGGTTAGAGGCTCAATTCCCCAGGACCCATGTTAGCCAGATGCACAGCATCTGGAGTTCGTTTACAGAGGCTGGAAGTTCTGGCGCACCCATTCTCTCTCTCTCTCTCCCTCCCTCCTTCCCTCCCTCCCTCCTTCTCTCTGTTGCTCTCAAATAAATAAACAAACAAACAAATAAAAAAAATCAATGCCATGTATTTTTAAATTAATAATTTTATCCCAAAGCTATATATTGTTATTACTCCATCTACAGTAGGTTAAGCTAATCTCCAATGGACTTTGCCTACTATAGCATAAATGTACAAAAACCTACCTAAGGCCAGTTCCCTTTTCTTTGGCAAGAAATAAACATGCTACTGAAGAAGATAAACCAGAAATATTAATACCAAGCTGAATTTAACATAGTACGCTTCAGATAAAATACACACACACAAATCTGTGTAAGACTTTAACTAAAAATGTGAAAATGAAGCTGGGTGTGGTGGCACACGCCTTTAATCCCAGCCCTCGGGAGGCAGAGGTAGGAGGATCGCCGTGAGTTCGAGGGCAGCCTGAGACTACATAGTGAGCTCCAGGTCAAACTGAGCTAGAGTGAAACCCTACCTCGAAAAACAAAAACAAACAAACAAACAAAAAGTGAAAATGCATGTTTTAAGGCTGAACAAAATTAGCTGATTCCAACTTGAGGATCCAAAACATCAAAACACAAAACAGCCTGAAATAAAAATCTGAAAAGTATATCCATGCTTCCGGCGGTATTTTCTTTCCTTTTTTTTCTTTTGGTTTTTCGAGGCAGTATCTCACTCTAGCCCAGGCTGACCTGGAATCCTCCTACCTCTGCCTCCCAAGTGTTGGGATTAAAGGTGTGTGCCACCACCCCCAGTGGTATTTTCTTTCATTCCTAATTTTATTTGCCAGAACAAGGTCTGGAGACTAGGGCATTTCAATCCTGGAAACGACAGCCACATAATCCACCTTACAATACTTCAGAAACATGGGAGCATCTGGTATACTGTTTAGAAACTTTGCTGGGATCCTATGTACATATATTTATGTAGTTTTTTCCTTAAGAAAATGATAGAGGGGGAGATAAATTATAATCTTGCATGTAAATGACACAGAGATCTCTAAGTGGGAGCAGAGCAGTAATATATAGCTGATATGGATATTATTGGGCTAATTTTAAGTATAATAACCCACAATAATCAATCCCTATGTTCAAGGCCCTTTATTCCTTTTATAATCAGGGACTCAGAAGTTTGAAATATTGCACAAAATATCCAAAATACTAAATCAAATGACATGAAAGAGACAAGATGAAAATTCATGCCAGCTGACTCCAAAACCATAACACTGTCTAGTTACTCATGAGTACAGTCCAGGGAAACTCCCATGTGCCCACTGAGATAGACGGAATGGATAGACACATTTGAATTTGGATGGAAATGTTGAACAAATCTTATCAAATGAAGTACACACTGGACAGGCTCTACAACACGCAGTAAGAAAAAAGGCTCACAGGCAAAAGTGTAAGGTGTGAAGAAGGGAGACATCATGGGGACAAGATAGAAAATGAAACTGCAAATAGCTGGCAATACACACACACACAGAGAAAGAGAGCTCACAGAGGTAGGTCCAGTATCCTGTGGTGTGATATTACAATATGTGCACAGTGATAGGTCTAGTGTCTCGTGGTGTGATGTTACAAGATGCAAAGCACATGAGATGATGTTCTCCATACCATGTAGTGTAATGAACTGAAGCATCAAACATATGTTTCTGGACTTAACCAGAAAAGCAGATAAACATGAAGACAACCGCTCTCATATGCTGGATGAGAGACAGAGCAGACTCTGATCTTTGTTGAGTCTCCAATGTTACAACATTTCTGCCTAAGATTATTTCAGATCTTAAGGCCCTAGAAGGGATAACCTGCACAGGCAAGCAGTCTTGAGGAGTTGAAGAAATACGCATGTGGGTTTAGGAAAGGCTGCAGTGGTTGGAAGTCAAGGGGCAGAGGCCAAGAGAGAAACTATCCTGGCAGAAGAGAAAGCAATTGCTACTGAGGTCTCTGGGATTTTGCTCAGTAGCAGGTGGCCCATGTATGGAGGGTAACATAGAATTCCAAGCAAAGACTACAAAAGAACAGAAGGCTAAGAATCCTCAAAGCTGCTTCACTGTCAAGAGATGTCTGAAGTCTGGAGTTGAGCACAAAGCTGTCCTCGACCACCAGGAATGGGATTACCATGAGAGACCCCGGCAGGGCAAGCACCATTTTGGCAGGATTCCCACTGGTGTGAATCAATCTACGCTGTGTTAAGCCACTAAGGTGATGGTCATTCATTGTAACAACAATAGAAGGCTCAGAAAATTTCACGGAAGAGGGGGCAGAAAGATTCTTAGAGCCCCAAGTTGGGACATTATGCACAGAGACATTGCCTCTTCCCCATAACTTACGGCTGCCCCCACAGTGCATGACGCACAATCACCATGGGATGACCTGCATCCCCAGCGAGGAGGGTCCCTTTGGAGGGGGGCAGGGATGAGGGAAAGGATGGTACCAACATGTGCTGTTTACATACCAAGTATGTCCTTAACTAAAGAAAAAAAAAAAAGAAATCTAACATATATTTCTCAGCAGAAACTGTGAAAACCAGAGAAAATAATTTCTTAAAGTGTGTGTAGAAACACAAAGACATAGACATGATAGCTGTAGTTTGAACATGTCCTCCACAAACCCTTGTGTTCAAGGTTTGCTCCCCCAAACTCTCATGGCAGTTGTGAACTTTAGGAAGTAGGGGCTGCTGGAAAGAAATCAGGTCACTGAAATTTGTCCTGAAAAGAGATACCGGGACAAAAATCCCTTCCTCTTCCTTTCTTTTTGCTTTTCAACCGCATGAGGGGAACAGGCTTCCTCTGTCAAACATCCCCACAATGACACGTTGTGCTCCCATAGGCCCAAAGAACCATGTCAAGGTGACCTGAGACTGAAACCTCAAAAACCATTAGTCAAAACAAATCATTCCTCTTTTAAAATCGATCTCCTAAGGCCTTTGGTCACATTACTAGAAATCTACCTAAGACAACTGTTCAATACTGGAAAATAAATTTTTGCAATCACTCATGTGCCAAAAAAAAATTTGTACCTGAAAAATTATCCACTTGGAAATGTGAAAGGAGCATCCTGGGCAGAAGGAAGTGAGCGTGGGCAGAAGGAAGTGAAAGGGGAGCCTTGAAGCTACACAAGTGACTGATGTAAGTAGAGTCACTGGTGTGCGTGAAGATGGCGTGCCTTTTCCTCACTGAAATTTTTCTTCAAATGACTGACTTAAAATAGGAACAAGGGTTGCAGAGATGGCTTAGCAGCTAACAAGCTTGCTTGCGAAACCCTGTACCCTTGTAAGCCAGATGCACAAGGTGGCACAAGCATCTGGAGTTCATTTCCAGTGGCTGGGAGCCCTGGCATGCCCATACTCTCTCTCTAGCTGCCTCTCCATATATACCTCTCTCTCTTCAATGAGTAGATAAAAATAATTTTAAAAAAGTAGTAACAAGATATTGTTTTGGTTATAACATACAAAGAAGTGAAATACATTAAAATAGCAAAAAAAAAAAAGGCTTAAGAGGGAATACAGATGTCATTTTATCAAATAAAAAAAGTTGAATAACTCTATTTGAGGATAGTAACAAAGTCAAGGGGCAGAACATGAGAGTAATCATAAAATGTATGAAAGAAAGACGTATAGCATATAAGTTGGTGATGTAAATAATATGGAAAGATATAAAATAATCTGTGAGGAGAGGAAAAAGGAAATAAGAAAAACAGTACATAAATTCAGAGATAATAGATTAAGTCAATCTATTGTTGATCACATTAGTGGCTTAAATACTCTGAAACTAAGTGGCACAGATTGCTATGTTGGATTATTAAACTCAACTACATGCTTTCTAGAACAAACTCGCTTAAGATAGACACACTCAGATTAAAAGGCAAAGGACAAAGTACATATTGTGTAAACGCTAATCATAAGAAAGCCAAAACCACTGCATTAAGATCAGCTTAGACTTTAGATGAAGAAATTTTGTCAGGAAAATAAGAGTGACATGCACAATAAATAGGTTAACTCAACAGAAACATAAACTATATGTGCACCAAACCCCACAGCTTCAGTGTTCCTGAGGAAAACTCTAACAATGCTAAAAGAGAGAAAAAAAAAAAAAAAAGGCAAGTATCTTCTAATAGACAAAACTGCAAGGAAAAACAGGCATAAGCAAATATCAGTAGAGATCTTAACCTTCTCTCAACAAGTGACAGAAAAATTAGACAGAAAGTCTGGAAGTATACAAAGGATCTGAACTGTTCTATCAATGAATGAAGACTTTTGCACACAGCCCTGCAAAGTTACATTTGTGGGTGCATGAACTGGTGGGAACAGAGGGTTGGAGGCAGTTTCATCAATTGAGAAGCTATTACTTCCCAATGGGTGAAACTGATATGAAAGAGCAGGGTCAGAACACACACAGGAAATAAATTGTGTGGGATAATCTAAAAGAGAAAACAAAACAAAAACTAGTCAAGAATGCATCTGAACTTTTGTCTTGGGAAGTCAACAGGAACATTAATTAAGAATCAACAGACAATGAGTATTTTGCTTGATACTTCAAATAAAGCCTTAACCTAAATACACTGTTCAATTAAAATTGAAAATGCTCGAGCTGGGCCTGGAGGCAAACACCTTTAATCCCAGAACTCGGGAAGCTGAGGTAGGAGGATCAATGTGAGTTTGAGGCTATCCTGAGACTACCCAGTGAATTCCAGGTCAGCCTGGGCTAGAGTGAGACCCTACCTCAAAAAATCAAAAATAAATAAATGAATTAAAATAAAATAAAACTGAAAATGCCAAAAATTTTGGAAAGAGCAGGAACATGTCTGTAACTTTTAGGAGATGTTTTACTATGTTTTACAAGCATCTTCTCTGACTGTACTAACATATCTGATTATTCCAAAGTCACTGTAAAACAGGGTGTGGTGCAGCTTCCCAGCAATCCTAGCACTTTAAAGGCACCAGAGGCCAGCCTGAGATACCCCAGAGAGAGCCTGTCTCAAAAACAAACAATCAAAACAATAAAACAAAGCAAAAAAAAAAAAAAAGAAAAAAGAAATAAAGAAAGAAAGAAAGAAAAGAAAAGAAAAAGAAAACCTTATCAATAGCATAAATATGAGACAGAATTAAAATTGTTGCCAGGTGTGGTGGCACATGCCTTTAATTCCAGCACTCAGGAGACAGAGATAGGAGGACTGCTGTGAGTTGGAGGCCAGCCTGAGACTACATGCTGAATTCCAGGTTAGCCTGGGTTAGAGTGAGACAGTACCATGAAAAAAAAAAAAAAAACAAATTATGTAGGAAAAATAAATACTGGAGGAAAAATACTTACCTTAGTGTATGATTCTTTCAAACCTAAGAAACCAGGTAGGAACTACCAGTTATCCTCAAAACAGTGAAAGAGGACACTGTCAATTTATCTGATTCTGGACATGAAATAGGATGATTTTCCATTAAGGTTACATGAACTTTCACATGAGTGGATGAGCTGTATAAATGTTCTAATAAGCTTTTAGTCATTTTTCAACAGAAAATGTTAGTTATACCTAAGTACTGTAACATAGATATATGCCTTACAAGGGTTCCTTATCTTCAAAATGAAGATAGGTAGCCAGAGACATCCTACTTCTCAATTCTTATGAATTTAGTGATCTATAAAAACCCAAGTAACACTGAGTGAGAAGATGTGTAAAGCAGAAAACGGATGTACTAATGATAGCTTTTATACATTAAGCTGGAAACTTGTTAATTGTATATTGTTAACTTGCAAATTCTGAATTGTTCAAGTTATGGGTATTTCCCTCTGAATCATCATGTATTTTTCAAGTAGCTATAGAAATGGAAAAGGATAGAAACTTATGGGTCTTATGATAGATTCCACAGTTACTTTGGCAAAATGGTAGAAATTTTTTAAAGTACTAGTCATACACTCAGAATCTAGATGACTGTTTTTCAAAACCTTAGAAAATGTCACATTTACCATGTAGAAATGTGTTTAAGTTTCTACAACAAGGGCAGAGCAATTGGTCAAAACTTCATGGGAAAGCCCTCCTAAGAATCCAGGACCTAAGGAAGAAAACATAAATCTTAATCATTAAAAAAATGTATTTAACTGCACATGTGTCACATGGTGAACAAATAAGGGACCTTTGAATGACACATTTAGATACATGACAATGAGGATTCACAAACTTCAGTAATCATAATTTGGAGACACCTTTTGCATAAGAACGAAAGTTATGCTGGGGCTGTTGGTGGTCATGTTACAATGTCACGAACAAGGAAATGGAGGGCTATTAATGGTCAGCATTATAAAGGCAAGAGACTGAGGCTGAGAAAGTGCCAGTGCTGTGTGATTAAAGCAACACAGTAATCATGAGAGCCAGTGATGCGTGGGGAGGGAGCAGAGCTGGGGGAACATAAGAAGCCACGGGCATCAAAACTAAGGCGGGCATTGCTCTCACCAACAGCGCAACATGTACCCGTGTACTAGACAAGCTGCACTTTGAGCCATTCTAAACATTTATTCACAGAACCAGCTCTTCCTTGCATTGATTTTTAAAAATTGTTTTCTTAGTTTCATCAAATTTTATTCACTAAAATCTTGTTCTTTCAAAAAAAATTTATGTTTTTCTTTCCTTTTAAAAGAAATTAGCAAGTAAGTTTTGCTACATTTTTACAATGAGATAACATAAAGTCATTAGGAAGGATATACTGATCCAATTATTTTATAGAGATTTTAATATGAATAAAAAGACCTCAATTTTTAACAATACCATGGGCTAGATATACAAAAAGTTTCACAACAAAGTACATGGAATAGCCATCATAAAGTAAAACTAAATGAATGGCTGAACTGAAGAGAAAATAAGGAAAATTCTCTAAGGCTATTAAAACAAACAGGGACAGTGTTCCACTGAGGTGTAAGCCAACACTTCCAGGGACATCGGTAAGGCCAGTAACCAAGGACACTCCTTTGCAAGGCCACAGGGGAAAAATGTGAACAGGCCCAGAGTCTTTCAAGGTGTACACAGGTAACCCAAAGAATAAATCACAAAGACTCATCTCACTACAACAGCCCTGAGGAAATGTGTCTACATCCCAGTGGCTATGGGTGGATGGGGAATCCTCTCACACAGGAGCCTATAACTCCAGGTGAGCCATCATACTGCACTGGGCTCCACGAGAAGAAAATGTGTGGCTCTAATGGGCAAGGGAAGATTTTATTTTAAGATAATTCTTGCATAATAGTCAACCCTGGTGATTATCCAAAACAAACATAAAGAGAAATAGAAAACATCAAAAAGGGCCTAAGAGAAAATTCAGATTAAAAACAAAGGCACAAAAAGTGGACCCAAGTAGCTGTCCATGAAACAGGGAAGAGAGGAGTCAAGTTCTCTACACTGCTGAGAGGAATTATTCACTTTGAATCCAATATTTCATAATTAGCAAATATATCTCTCAAAAATGAGTGTGTTATAAAGATATTTCCCCCCAGAGAGAAACAATTTACAATCCAGAGTTCACACAAAAGTGATCTTGAAATGGCATACTTCTGACAGAAGTAAAAAAAAATCTTAGAAGGCAAGCACATTATGAATCAACCATGAATGAAGAAAATAGTATTGATTAAACTTATACCAAGAACTAAATACTTAAAGCAAAAATAAATCAATATTTTAGGAATTCTGAAAAAGCAAAAAAAAGGAAAAAAAAGAAAAAGAAAAAGAAAAGAAATGCAACTAAAGCTGTGGAAAAGAATGGTATATAAATAGGAGGGATTAGTGTGAAAATAGTCCGAGGCTTTGTATTGTTTAGAGGGAAGTAAAAATAGCAACCTTAGGCTTTGGTAAAGAATTGTGTTAACAGAAAGAAAAATATTGCATGATGTCATTAACATGTGGAATCTAAAATAAGCAAAAAAGAAAAAAAAATTCAAAAACACTCAAATATACTGAAACAGAAGAGCAGAAAGAGTGGGTAGTGTGGGTGATGTAGGTCAAGGAAGCAGTTATGAAAGATGGATAAACTTCGAGACCTAATGTATAGAGTGAGCACTATAAGTGCATTGCACTGTACACTGGAAATTTGCTAAGCATGAATACTTATGTGTTTCGACACATGTACAGAAAGGCAGCTATGGGAAATGTTAATTTGCTTGACTACAGAAACCATTCCGTGAAGAATACACCCAAAATATCACCCTCAGAATTGCGCTGACGTGTCAAGCAACCCATTAGGAAGATACAGATCACAAGCTCCGCAGCAGCACAGAAGAACATTTAAGTGAGAAGAAAACTTTCTATAATTTTTTTGGCAAGAAAAGCCAAAATTTCTTCCTCTGAACACATGCATTTTCAAAACATTCCTCCTCTTTCTGTCCCTATCACACTGAACACAGCAGACAGAAAACTATCACCATCATAAAGAACTAGAAACAAAAGAAATAAGACGGTGAATGTAAAGCAGTCATTATTTTCAGTAATATCTACACACAACTTAAAAAAAACTTTTTATAAAAAAAATTCAGGGCTGGAAAGATGGCTTAGTGGTTAAGGTACTTTCTTGGGAAGCCTAAGGACCCAGGTTCGACTTCCCAGAACACACATAAGCCAGATGTACATGGTAGCACATATGTCTTGAGTTCGTTTGCAGTGGCTAAAGGACTTAGCAAGCCCATTCTCACTCTCTCATAACTAAACATTTTTTAAAATCAGTAATTAAAAATAAACCATTAATCTTCAAAAAAAAAAAAAAAAACCTCACACATTGCTACATTAACAACAGGGTTCAGCAGGTTTGTAGCATAGATTAGCTCTGAAAATATTATTTCAATGCTATGTATCTTCATAAAAAAATAAATATAATTCACAAAATACAGCCAAAAAGGAAGTCTTTAGAAATGTATCCACAAAAAAGTAAAGAGCTTAACAAAATGGTGTAATTAGCAGACACTAATTGACAAGTTCTCACCAGTCTTTGCTATGTTAATAGATAGGATGTTTCACACCATGAAGATGTTGGCTTGCCCAGCTTGAGCTATATAAAGACTATGTAAATTGTGTCCAGATCCTAACAGAAACTGGTTTTTTGGGGAAGTTGACAACTTTATTCTGAAATTATCTAGAAGGGTATATATTACTCAAACTGTATGGATCAAGCCTCACCACATTCCAATTCTTCTTAGAATGTTACAGAACAACAAATGAGATAGCAATAGGCTCGTTATGAGGGTAAATAAAGGAACAAAGCCTAACCTATAGTCCAGAGCAACTCCAGGAAAACCGTCGAGACAGTCTATATAACAGAGATGGCACCTTATATTGACAAAAAAAGATACCTGAGGGGCTGGAGAGTTGGCTTAGTGGTTAAGGCGCTTGCCTGCAAAGCTAAAGGACCTCAGTTTGATTCCCCAGTACCCAAGTAAGCCAGATGCACAAGGTGTCGCATGCATCTGGAGTTCTTTTGCAGTGGCTGGAAGCCCTGGCACACCCATTCTCTATCTCTCTCTTTTTCACCCTCTCTCCCTCTTTCCCTCTCTCAAATAAATACATAAAAATAAAATACTAAAAAAAAGATAGCTGATGCCTCCTCACATGCTACCAAGCAACTATAACTTTTTAGTATACAAAATTAGATTTGTACCAAAAACCATACATTAAAATTGGTTTCAGATCAACTGAAGGATTAAACATGAAAGTGAACTATTAAAATTTTTAGAGGAAAAGAAATACCAATATTTGTGGGAACCTTAAGTGGAGAAGACTTGAAGTTAGGGAATGTTACAATGAAGAAACATAACTTTTAGCAATAATCACCAAAGAACCCTTAAAAGGCAAATAAATGCTGATGTAGGAGAAGTACTTGCAACACTGTAACTGACCAAGTTTTATATCCTAAATATACAAATATTTCCTAATAGCACAATAGCTAAAAGACAGAACCATCAAAAGAAAAATAGAAAAGACTGCTAAACCACTTCAGGAAAGAGGAAAAAATTATAAATGGTACAAATAATCAGAAAAATACAAATTTAAACACAGATAGAATGACACTGGAAAACATAACTATGAGAAAAAAAATGAATGAAGCCACGAACCAAGTGCATGGATTCGATGCGGCAGGTACAGGGCTCACGTACGTGAACACAGAAGCTAGTCACTTATCTATGACATGGGCTCTTGCCTGGGCTGTTCTGAAACTTACGGACTCCAGAGCTCCTCCTATGTAAGCCTAAAGAGTGTGGGGACTGGAGGTGAACGGTACTTGCCCAGCTGAAATTAATCACGTTTTTGTTTAATCAGTTTAGTTTTCCACTGGTGTATGAAAAAAAATTATACATTATATATCACAACAAACCTCCAATGTCTGCACCACAAGAGTCTCTATGCACACCAGAAGTTGTGATCAACATAAGTATTTTCCATAATAGATAAAAAGAAGAGAAAAGAAAAGGAAGAGAGATTAATTGTGATGTCTTATAATCTTACAAAGTGAATAAAAATTAAGAAAATATCAGAGCATGCTGGTGCACGCCTTTAATCCCAGCACTTGGGAGGCAGAGGTAAGAAGATCACTGTGAAGTTGAGTCCAGTCTGAGACTACATAGTGAATTCCAGGTCAACCTGGGCTAGGGCAAGACCTTAATCTCAAAAAAACAAAACACACATGCGCGCGCACACACAATGATAATAAGGAAACTGAACCACACAAACACATGCAAACAGTAGAATCTCAGAAACAATAATTCACAGAAAAGCATGCATATTTTTCCACTTACAAAAAGTTCATAACATACAAAATTAAATAATGAACTGGTTGTATGGTACATTTATAAAGAACATGAAGATGATAAATATAAAAATTGGGGATAATTGCCATCTTTAAAAGAGACAGAGACATAAAATTGGGGAAGAATAAATGGGAGATTTATGACTCTGCACTTCATTGAGGATATAACAGGTACATTTATCTATTAGTTAATCTTATTTATGCTATTGTAAACTGAAGTTGGAGAAGGTGACAATTTTGGCCGGCTAACTTCAGCTCTTTTACTGAAATACATTCTTTGTTCCTATTGCCTAGTGCCAGGTCACCACATCTTTGTGAGGTTTCTTGGTGGTAAATTTGTTGCTTGAAACCCTGCCCAAGCATAGTGCTGCTGTGCTGTCATGCAGCTTACAGAAAAAAAAAACACGTGTGTTAAATCAGCTGCACCCAGGTATGGATTATAGTTAGCACGGCCATTAGTTCACCATGAATGAAGAATATATATTATAGGAGATATTTAAGGGGACTGGAGAGGTGGCTCAGGCTGTGGTTAAAGGAGCTTTCTTACAAAGCCTGCTGGTCCGAAGTTCAGCTCCCCAGTACCCATGATACAAAAGGGTCACATGCATCTGTGACCCCAGAGTGACTGACAACAATGGGAGGTGGAACCCATCTCTGCTGCCCACTGAGGATACGCACGTGTGGACCTACATATCGGTGTTCACACTCACTATTCAATTCTTTTCCTATACATCCGTGAGATCCCTCATCCAAAGATGTGCAAGGCAAAATGCCCCAACATTTAAAACTGTTTTCAAAATGTCTCAGATTTAAAAAATCTGAAGCTGGTAAAGCCTACATAAATATTCCAAAATTTAAAAATGGGAACAACTGACATCTAAGCATTTTGGACAAAGCATACCCCATCTGCATTTATATTCACTAGTCTAGTAATCAGTAACACTTAGCCACCCCAATGTGAAATCTGGGCATCTATGTCCACTTGGTTCTGTCTTATGATAATTAATCAAATCTACCCTGCCCTTAGCATCATCTATTTGATAATATATGGTTCCGTATTTCTCTTAATGGTTCCCACAGTAGTCTTGTAAGTGGCCTCTTGCTTCTAACAATGAATGCCTCCACTTGAGTTCTTCTTTGTTGCTGCCAATGCAATGCTGCCTAAGTATTTAAAAATGTACTCTACAAGATGTCAGGATGTAGCTCAAATTCCTTAACCAGGAAGATATGGATGCCCACAGCCTGGTGGCTGGGGCCTGTCTGTCTAATCTCATCACTCATGGTGCCTTCCCACACAGTGCAGTTACTGATTATCTTGTGTATCCCACCCTTCAGATTTTACATTGCCTTTTCTTTGGTTTGAATTCTCCATAAATCATTCCTATAATAATCAAGTGTTAGTCACTAAAAACACACTGCACATGTATTTGATTAATGCCCTTCTTGTAGTTTTCTGCTATAAAAGACAATGGATTTCTTTATCAATAGCTAAGTATTATGTTCACAGATTTTGTGGAAACATCTGCCTTAGATAGGACCAGAACTTTTCTGTGATTATAGTGAGAGATATGTAGACAATGTGGAATCTAATGGTCTGAGGATGGTGGTGTGTGGGGTAAGATTCTTTATAGCACTGTTTGTCTTATATTACTTCTATATGTCAGTAACATAGAAAAGAGTATGACAGAGTACCAGGAAGTCAAATCAGGGAATTCTGCAGGTTTGAGGAGATATTATATGAACAATATCAAGAACTGAGAAACCCAATTATGTAAAAAAAAATTACAACAATGCTGGATAGAAATGTATTCCAATGGTGGGTTTATGGCCATGAACTCAAGGTAACACTGATTTCCTGGTAAGTACCCTGACAAAGTCCCAAAGAAAATATTCAGCTGTCCATTGCTCTGGGCCAGACAGAGATAAAGAGCAAAGAAATGAGCTTGAGGAGGGTTGCTAGTGTTTTGCCTGGTGAGCAAGACACGCAGTACTACATGCTAGGGACTAATTTCCAGGAATACAGGGAAAACCCAAGCAAAGCTGCGCTATTAACGGAGCTTGTATTGTTGAGGAATTAACACACACCGCAAGTGCAGACAGTGATAAGAGCTGTGGGAAGAAATGGGGCATAGGCAGGAACATTATCAGAACGAGTCTATGTTCAGCTGGCCAGGGATGGAGCAGCGAGCACCTTCACAAACAAGGAGAGCCTCACAACAGCAAGACTGAATCCTCTACATTGCCTATTTTAGAAAAGAAGTGAGAGACATTTCCAAGGAGGGGATGTTGAAACAGAGACCATGAAATCCTGGCATGAGAAGAACTAGGAAGGCAAGAGGGACAAAACTGGATGAATCAGTGGGTTCTGGGCTGAGAAGAAATCCACAAAGATTGTTAGAATGTGATCCACAGACCACACAATAGCTGGATTACAAGGATAAGAGATGTTACTGTTAGACTGTGGGAACTAATGAAATAAAAAATTTGGACAACATTAGACATGGTCTGTTTCTTGAATTGTTCAGATTTTAAATTTGAGAATAAGGGACATTTAAAAAGAATTTGGGTATATGTAAGGTGAATATTCTTCTGTGTTTAATCTGAACACAGAGGATGAAATGACAATGCTGCTGCATTATTGATGAAAGCCCAATTATAAGCCAAGATTTGACAGATTATTGGTACTAAGGTGGCATTTCCTTTAGTTTATAAATTTGATTTTATACTCCCGACACTTAGAATGTGGAGGGAAAATTGTTTTACCCATAAAAACTTATCGTAAGTGAAATATAACTTAAAATTCACTATAAGTGACTGAATATGAAGTCATAGGTGACTGAATATAAATTCAAGAGCCACCATGGGGGTGCTGGGGAGAAGGCTCAGCAGTTAAAAGTGCTTGCTTGCAAAGCCACCTGACCCAGGTTCAATTCCCTAGTACCCACATAAAGCCAGATGTGCAAAGTGGTGTGTGTTTCTGTAGTTATTTTGGATTGGCAAGAGGCCCTGGCGCACTCAATCCTTAGTCTCTCTCTCTCTGTTTCACTCATTCTGGCAAACAATTAGGCTTAAGGAAAAAGCGCCGCCATATAAAAAGCTGGTGATTTACTCGTTCACATTTTGGGCAAATCTGATCAATATTTGATTTTCCAAAACTTTGCTGTGGCTTATGTATTTCAGATAGTGCAGAATGAAGCCTACATGGCAGCACATGTCTTTGAACTCAGAACTCATGAGGCTGAGGTAGAAGGATTGGCTAGGACTCTGATGCCGGCCTGGGTTACAGAGAGAGTTAAAGGTCAGCTTGGACTACAGTGACACTCTACTTGCTGTCTACTTTGAAAAAAGAAAACACAGATAATATATAATGTATGATCTCCTATGACACATGTATTTTCTTTTCCAATGATACAATTAATACCTGTAGGAATGCATAGACAAAAAAATTAAAATTTTTATGGTTCTACAGCTTGAATTGAGGGCTTCAAACATGCTAACATGTATCTTACCACTGAGCTACATCCCTAGCCCTGCCTCCCCCTCCAATTTTTTTCCTAATGAACAAATCACAGCCTACTTCAATAGGACCAGAGGAAAGTGAAAAGGCAATTAACAGTGCTGGAAAAAGATCAATGAGGAAAGACACATCTTGTTTTGGTTCTTGACAAAAGGTAAACATCTGCCAGGCACGGTGGTACACATCTTTAATCCCAGCACTTAGAAGGCAGAGGTATGAGGATTGCTATGAGTATGAGGACAGCCTAAGACAATATAGTGAATTCCAAGTCAGACTGGACTACAGCAAGACCTTACCTCAAGAAAAAGGGGATACATCTAATAATTAGACTATGTTTTATTATCCTGATAACATTGATGCTTTCACTTAATGGAAAACAAGTACAACTTGGGCTGGAAAGATGGCTCAGTGGTTAAAGTGTTTGCTTGCAAACCCTCATGGCCCAGGTCTGATTCCCCACTACCCATGTAAAGATAAGTTCACAAAATGGTATATACATCTGGAGAGTTCTTTTGCAGCAGCGTGAGTTCCTGGCATGCCCATATTCTCATTCTCTTTCTCTTTTAAATAAATGAATGTTAAAAAAGAAAAATTCAGGCTGGAAAGATTGCTTAGTGGTTAAGGCGCTTGCCTGCAAAGCCAAAAGACCCAGGTTTGACTCCCCAGGACCCATGTAAGCCAGATGCACAAGGGGGCACATGTATCTGGAATTTGTTTGCAGTGGCTACAGGCCCTGGCTTACCCATTCTTTCTCTCTCTGTCTACCTGCCTATTTCTGTATCTCTCTCTCTCAAATTAATAAGTAAAACTAAAACATAAAACTTTAAAAAAGAACAATTTGAAAGCATATAACTATTTAATATATGTATTTTATAATAAATATATTGAGTGAATTTCTTGAATGATTATTAAAATTTACAGAGATCTTTATGCATTTAGTATGACTGGGCAGTCTTGTCTTCCTTGTGAACTGATGGGAAATCCCTAAAAGGACCTGTCCTGTGAATCATCCTAAATGACTGCCACAGACAAACATGTGTGATGTTTGTCTGTGGCTTGGAAGACTAATTCATAAATTATAAGTGGCTTACAAAATACAATTTTAGTGTTCATCACTTTAAATGACTTAAGATTCAGTCATAAGAAGTCTGAATGCCTCATCTACAAAATATAGAGTCAAACTATGTAATAAATCATGTACAACATGAACAACAATATATTTGCTCTTATTTACACCCCAGCAAGTTACTTGACTTCCTTTTGAACAAGTCTGAAGATAAGAATTCCTTAGATTTTATCAGGCACAAATTAATATTGTATTCTTTTACCTATATAGTTTTTAAAGTTGCACATTATTTTTTTAAAGTTGTATGTTCTTGGTCTTTAAATTTCTCTAGATGGAAAATCAGGACTCTTAAAAATACTTTTATTTATTTGCAAGTGGGGGAGGGGGCAATAAAGGGAAAGAAAGGAAGAATGGGAATATCAGGGTTTCTTGTCACTATAAATGAACTCCAGGTACATGTACCACCTTCTGAATCTGGCTTTATGTGGATACTGGGGAATAAAACTGAGCCATTACACTTTGCAAGCACATGTCTCTAACCCCTGAGCCATCACTCTAGCCCCAGCTTTTTTATTTTAATTTACCACGAAGCAGAGAGGAGATCACAGGATCCTCAAATGTCACTTCAAGGCAAGTGTCAAAGGACTCTTTAGGAATCAACAACTGGATTTTGGGGGCCCTGAGGAGATGGGTCAGGAGTTAAAAGTACTTATTTACAAAGCCCGTTGGCCCAGGTTCAATCCCCAAGTTCCCCATGTAAAGCCAGGCACCAAAAAGTGGTACATGTGTCTGGTACTCATTTGCAGGGACAAGAAATGGGCACCCCCCCATATATATATATATATATATATGAATAATATACGTATTTTAAAAGTACATTTTTCTCGTCCAGTTCATGAGGACCTCTGAATTTTGACATAATGACCTTGATTTATGAATCTCCAAGGAATTCTATTTCAATCTTCAAGATTATCTTAAAAGATTAAATAGTATTTTTCCATCTAAAAGAGGCTGTGCTTATGTTAACCAAATTGTATCAAAACAGTACAAATAGCTCTAATGATGCTTGAACAAACTCTGAAGAAACCACAGCCAACTTCAGAGATGACGAACTCAGGCTTCAGAGCACCACTTGGCTCCAGTCTCGAGCCATGCCTGCCTCTAGGAGGATTCCTGAAAGAGCAAGAACTTTCCCAGAGCATGGCATGATATAAATCTGATCTTCAGAAGAGATGTAACATTCCAAGGCTGAAATGTTTTGAGTAGTAAATGCTTTGATATAATTGTAAGTTTCAATGACTTCAAACAGCAAGACTTCAAAAATCTTGTTTCTTTAGTATCTTTTGAAATTTTCCATTCCTGTTTATCTCATAGGAATGTAGGAAGCATCAATGAGATAATATTTATAAAGTTTGTAAGCTCCCTGGAAGAAAAGTGTTAAATATCCAGAGGTATTAACTTATCCAACAAAATAACAAAAATATTCTTAAGATTTGAAAGACATCGCTATACTTTGTTCTTCGGGTGCAATGTTTTGACAAACCAAATAAATGCCAGATTGTCCTGAGCTCATAAGAGAATGGGTTGGAGATGTAACTCAGTGGTAGAGAATTTATCTAGCATGTGTGCAGGGCCATGGGCTCAGTCCTCAAAACAATAATAAACAATAAATTAAAGAAGGTAAATAAAATAAAACATAAACAATAACAAAACATAAACAAAAAACAAGACAAAAATCTTGAATGAATAACAACTTTGTGCAATAAAAAATACAGACTTTTGATGTCTTTAAAAATACAAAATATTTTCACTACTATTTAAAGTATTTATTTGACTTGTAAAAAAAATCCCCTCAATAATAATAATAGTAAGCATCACTAGAGAATACCATGCTTAGCAAACATTTAGCATCTCACATCTGTGTTGTCATCAATCCAAATCTGTTTTTCTTTCTTGTAATGCCAAAATAATCTCTTTCAAGCCAACATGTTTTAAAATGAATGTCTCCTACCTTTCTGCTGAGAGAGGGAAGAAATTGCCAGTCTCCCGAGCTTACCTTGACTGATGAACTGCTCCATATTTTCTCTGAAGGGCTGCATGTGCTCCTCAGAGGAGACCTGGTATACCTTTCCTGCTTCCACCTCACAGGCTGAAATGAAATGAGAGAGAGAGAGAGACATTGCTTAGGACACACACTGCTTTACATGAGCCTTAAACAAAGCTAAAATAAGCAAAGTAGCTAGTGATGGAAAATCCTTAACCATTCTCATTGACCTCAGTTCTATACCTTCTTTGCTAGTACTGAAATACAGACATGAGGAGCTTATTAAACCATTGGAGAACCAAAAGAAGAAATATACTGAGTTCCACCACTTCCAAAGCATTCCCTCTGTTACCGAGACCTCAGAACTTCAGCTTGTACATCTGTAAAATGTGCATGATGCTATGGCCCATGTCCCAGGAAAGTTACAAGGATCAGATCTGTGAAGAGCTGTGAGGTGTAAGATTAGTACATAGCATGCTGTACAAGAAGAGCCAACTGTTTCTGTTATCACTGTTATCAACTGACTTCTACCACAACATCATCTCTAATTCAAATCAGAATGTTTTAAAAATAACAAAGAACAACAGATGTGGTGAAGTTACCAAATGACATTCAATATTCACAGAGCATCAACTTACTGGAAACCAGGTGATTTTTACTTATATTTTACTTAATCCTTGCAATAACCTGGTAAAGGAGATATCACTACCTCTCAGACAGTGGGGGAAGTTAAGGGTTGTGCTCAATGAGAAGAGCAGACTCATAGTTTAGACCCTGGCCTGACACCAGTTTACCTTCCCGTTGCATGGCTGGGGCATCATAAATGTCTCCGCACACATCCACTTTGAGTTCATCAAGAAACATTCCTAAGAAAATGTCTAAAGAAATGGCTGCCACTCTGGTGAACCTAACACAGAGAGGAAGCGATACACAATAGAAAACTATATATTTGAATCTGAAGAAAATGGGGAGATTCATGTAGGACTCGGGACAATGTACTCTTACTCCAGTTCTTAAGGTAAAATTGTCAGCTCTCCAGTACTGTGTCATCATACATTTTGGCATAGGTTATATCTCTTTGTATTTTCCCACAGTGAAGACACCAGGCCAGAGAGGGGGCAAGCCCTTCACCCCGGAGTCCTCAGAACCTATTTGGTGGAAGGCATGGGCCGGATGAGAGGAGACAATGCGGTCTGCTTCCTGCGGATGGTCTCATTGGTGCTGGTTCCATGCAGCCAGAAATCCTAGTTTTCTTTAGTCCTGATTGAATCCAGGCTTTGCATGTGCTATGCAAGTCCTGCCACCACTGAAGCACAGTGGCAGTCTCTTTTTACTATTTTCATCCTCACTCGGTTCATCTTTATTTTTATTTTTGAGGTAGGGTCTCACTCTAGCTCTGGCTTTCCTGGAATTCACTATGGACTGTTAGGGTGGCTTTAAACTCACTGTGATCCTCCTACCTCTGCCTCCTGAGTGCTGGGATTAAAGGCGTGTGCCACCACACCCAGCCATTGATCTTCGCTGCAGCCAGGTAGGATTTAAACTTGTGATCCTCCTGCTTTGGGCTCAACTTCATATATATATGAAAATATGTCTCTGCATATGTGTATATGGATACAGGTGTGCATGCAGTGAGTGTGAGTGGCAGTGTGAGTATATATATATGTGTGCAGGAACATGTGGAGGCCAGAGGACAATTTTGGGGTGTCATTCCCCAGGAATGTTGTAGTCCCCTTTTTCTGAGTCAGGGTCTCATGGGCTTGGGGCTTATAAATTAGGCTAGAGAGTCAATCTGCCTTACCCATACTATACACTTACTGATGTATTCTTAACACTTTATAGTTTTTGGACCATGTATTTATCTACATATTCAACTTTTTCACTTAACTATAACCCTAGATTAAGAGGATCCTTGACTTTGCACTTTTCTTTTCTTCAGAACATATTAATGACACAGGACAAAAGAAATAGATCCGTATCCCAGTCTAAATCTACCGTGATCTATACAGTCCTCAAGTGATCTATCACCCACGAGAATTTGAACCTGAAGAGCTAAGCATTGAGCAAGCTGCTAGGAAGGTTACAAGAGATGTCAGCTGCTAACAAACTAACAACTTTTGTTTATTTGTGGTTCCTTCTCTCTGAATACAATCCTGTCCTTTGAGTCCACAGCTGCCCAATTCATTTCTGTGTGTTCAGGACCCAAAATATAGAACTGAAGAGACACTGTTCTCAACTATGTCCATGATTATGATTATTCTTAATCTGAAGTTAATTTTCCAGAGGTTGATGACATGTGATGACACAGTGGGTAGCAAGTCAAATTTCCATAAATCTTCACTGTGACATAAAGTTAGTCCAGTTATTTTGTTGATGGTCATTGCTTTACTTCTTCACTAAATTAAGAAAAAGAAAGCCAGGCATGGTGGCTCATGCCTTTAATCCCAGCACTCAGAAGGCAGAGGTAGGAGTATTGCCATGAGTTCAAGGAAAAAGAAAGAAAGAAAGAAAGAAAGAGAAAGAAAAGGAGAGGAAAGGAAAGGAAAGGAAAGGAAAGGAAAGGAAAGGAAAGGAAGGGGCTGGGGAAGTCTCTCAGTGGGTAGCGTGCCTGCTCAGCACACATCAGGTCCTGAGTTCAATGCTCAGCACTGCATAAACTGGATGTGGTGGTACATGTCTATAATCCTAGCACTTGAGAAGTAGAAATAGGAGGCTAGGGAGTTCACAGTCATCCTCAGCCATATAAAAAAAGTTCATGGCCAGTCTGAGCTCCATGGGACTCTGTCGCAAAAAGAAAAGTAAATAAATAAAAGGAAAAAGAAAAAAAAAAAAAGGAAAAGTCTGGTGGTTGAATGCAAAAATACTGTATCAAGATCTAGAATTTGTATCTTTTATGTATAATTTTCATATCTTCTAACATCTTCGACACTGATAAGAATATGATTAAAGTGATAACATAAAAGTAATCAGAATATTTCTTTTAGACTGGGTCTCATTCTTCTCTTAACAGTAGTGCACCATGTTGCATAGCATATCATTCTGGCTAGTACTTATCTTCAAAACTGGTATGTGACTATGTAAATTTTATGAAAAATACCAAACACTATAGTCGTGCAAACTTGAAGGGTCATTTGGAAACATTATTAAAAACATAACAAAGATAGAGTTCATGGAAAACTTGTATTACAATCAAATCCAAATATTAAAAAAAAAAAACAACATTTGTTAGAAGATTGTTGGCCTAACTGAGTAATTCCAATCATGTCAGCTTTTGTTTAATTTAAAGACCTTCCTAAGCCAAAGAGATTTTGTATCATGTTAAAGGACTGATATTGGAAAGCATGCATTAGGTTTCCAAACACAAAGAAATATCCAGCCAGGGGAAAGAAGTAACAAACATTTCTGATATTCCCATTGGAAAATGAGCTCCAACACACATTCATGCATGTTGTGGGGACGGGTAAACACTATCTTAACACTGTCAAAGTAACCAAGCACATCATGCAGCAATCTCGGAAATGGATCGAGATCATGAGGAATCTGGTTATTGTTTTAAGAAACTGGAATATCCCCACAGTAATTTACATAAGTCTCCAAGTTCAATCAATGCTAATTACAGTTTTAAATAACTGCTTTTCTGTGTGCTTCCAGAAGGTTCCATTGGCATCCACAAACCTGCCTCAGCAAATAGGAGGGGAGCCACATAACACTTACGGAGGAAAACAAAGGAGGGGGATTAGATGAGAAAACCCTTCCTTCCAAAACCAACTTGCTTCCCACAGAGCCTGCTTTGTGTGTTAACAAAGGTTCAATTTTCAGACAGACAGACAGACAGACAGACAGACACACACACAGAGTCTACCTACTCACAGCAGATATATTTAGGCAGCAAGACACTTGCAAAAGGCTGCCAGGAGAGTGAGTTCACACCCTGCAGTGGTCTGCAGGAGTAGCTCTCAGAGAATACCAGCAGAGCTGGCTCACCAGGGACTGCAGTCCAAGCCATAACCACATCCAAGGCTAGCTACGTGGTGGAGAGAGGCTGCTAGACTCAGACTTGAATTTTACATGCTAAGGCTGAACCATCAGGTGAAGTGTTGCCTTGGGACTTCCTCTGTCTGTGGGTATTATTGGAGCTGGTGATCGGGACCTGGACCCGTGATTTGGGAAAACCAGATCTCTCTATGGCAATGCTTGGCAGCAACAAACCAAAACAAAGCTACAAAAGTGGCAAAAAAAAAAAAAAAAAAAAACACTCAAGTTGGTCCTCCTTCTCACAATGACATGTACTGAAAAAAGCGATTAATCACATGCGGAGAAGGCACATGTTCAGAGATGCTTAGGGACTGAAGTGAGTAGATCTAAGCAAGTGACTAGAATATAAGTACATGATCCTTCATGAAGAATCAGACTTCAGAACCGAGTGGGGAGACTTCAAAATCTACCTGCCAGTGCTCTAGCCAAGCCATTTGGAAATCACTTCCAAGATTAAAAACTCATAGAAATACTCATATGGTGATGTTAATGTGAGCGGAGGAGTGAAGGAGGCAAGGGCGGGGGATGGCAGTGTAAACTTGAGTTCACAGCTTACAGAACATCAGAACAGACAGGAGCAAAGTGGCTTTCAGGGGAAAGAAAATGAACTTGGGTTTGATCTTATGGGGAAGGATAGCCAGAGAGTATCCACGTGCGGTTATTTCATCAAAGGCCTGAATACATGACTTTGTGGCTCAGAGTGATACCAGAAAGTCTGAATCTGGCAGAGGTGAGTCAAGGCTGCACATAAAATGGATATAAACTTGTGTGAGGTAGTAGACAGGATAAAGACTTGAAGTTGACATTCTCTCAGACTCAGGAGAATCAGAAGCAAGGGGGCTAAGATGGACCTGGTCATGGAAGCTAATTGCAGCTACATGAGAGCGTGAGGCAAAGAGATTTCAAGTTTAAGTGCAGCTTGGTCTAACAAGTCTGTTCAAGGTTAATCTGGTCAACTCTGTGAGACCCTGTCTCAAAAAAAGAAAGTTAATAAGAGGGTAAGGCAAATAACTCAGCGATAGAAGGCTTACTTAGCATGCTCAAGGGCTTAGGTTCAATATCCAGTACCAATAAAAAAGAAAAAAAAAAAAAAAGACAAAGCAACAAACAAAAAGTGAGCCAGCTCATGAAGTGAAGAGGAGCTGGTCATAAACAATGAGTCAGATGCAGCGACACTGAAGAAGATAAGGTTTGAAATAAAAGGTCCACAATCTCTGTAAACAGTGACAGCTGTTTCAGTAGTCTAGGGACAAAAGAAAATTGTTAAGTGAGGAAGAAATTGGAAGCAATGAACCAAAGAGCCCAGAAGTTGATGAGGAAACTGTTACTCTCTTGGAGAATTCTTACAATTATCCCAAACAACTGCCCAGCAAAACTATGCCATGGGCCAGGCTTCATTGTGCAGACCTTTAATCTCAGCACTAAAGAGGCAGAGGTAAGAGGATTATCATGAGTTTAAGGCCTGCCTAGAACTACAGAGGGAGTTCCAGGTCAGCCTGGACTAGAGTAAGATCCTACCTCAAAACACCAAGAAAGAAAGAAAGAAAGAAAGAGGGAGGGAGGGAGGGAGGGAGGGAGGAAGGAAGGAAGGAAGGAAGGAAGGAAGGAAGGAATTATGCCATACCTGGTATGGTAACAGGACTTTTATCCCAGCACTAGGGAAACTAAGGTAGACGGATCGTTGTGAGTCCAAGGTCAGCCTGAGACTGCATAATGAATTTCAGGTCAGCCTGGGCTAGAGTGAGACCCTATCTCAAAAACAAAAAAGGGAAAGAAAAGAAAACTATGCCATCACTCATGGGAAGAGTAAAAAACTACAATTCTTTTATAAGTCTAGAAATTACAATGTTCTAGTTCATCACTGGTGGGTGACTATGGGGAATTTCATAAAATAAAGGTATATTATGTAAATATTATATAAACAGGACCACTGTATATGAAATATGGATTCAGTAAATCCTGATGCATGAAATTAATGCATCTTGATTCATCTCTAAAGTTCCTTATTATACAGACATAATGAAAGAAGGCAGAGATATCACACACATACAAGTCCCATACTGTCTTAGCTTCAACATGGCTGACTTAATGTGCTATAAATTCATTTACTCTGAGTTCACTAGATTACGTCTCAAAATGTTTATAGAATGTTTATAGAAATACACTCTCCATGAGGTATTTCATGGGTGTACTCTTTAACAAGAGAATTTTTCTTTAAAATAATTTTATTTATTTATTTGTAAGAAGGTGGGGGGAGAGGGAGATAATGTGCATGACAGGGCCTCCTGCCATTGCAAACAAATTCCAGACACTATGTGCATCTGGCTTTATGTGGGTACTAAGAAATTGAACACAAATTGTCAGGCTTTGCAAGCAAGTGCCTTTAAACATTAAGCCATCTCTCCAGCTCCACAAACGAGATTTTCAAAGTGAACAATGTATTGAATGATCTCACACGTGGAATGTAAACATAGTTGACCAAACAGGCCTTGAGAATAGAGTGATGGTTACCAGAATGGGGAGAATCAGGACAGAGACACAGAACAACGTTGATCAATGAGCATTAAGTTACAGTTAGAAGGAAGAAGTTTAGTGTGTTATTACTCAGTAGAAAAACTGTAGATAGTAATGTACTATATATTTCAAAAGGCTGGAACAAAGGCTTTTGAACAGTTTCCTCATAAATGATAAATATTTGAGGAGATAGATATGTTTAACCTGACTTAAACATTACAAGTATAAACATGTCCCAAACAACCATATAGTACCCCACTGACATCTTTAATTTTTATGTTTTAATGTATATATTAAAATTTGAGGACTGGAGAGATGAATTAGTAGTTAAAGTACCTGCCTACAAAGCCAAAGGATCCAGGTTTGATACCCCAGGACCCACATAAGCCAGTTGCACAAGGTGGCACATGCTTCTGGAGTCATTTGCAGTGACTGGAAGCCCTAGTGTGCCCATATTCATTCTCCCTCCCACCCCCAATCTATCTCTATCTGCCTCTTTCTCTATCAGATGAATAAATAAAGCTAAAATTAAATTAAAAAAATAGAACTAAAGGGGCTGCAAAGATTGCTCAGTGGTTAAAGGATCTTGCTTGCAAAGCCTGGTGACCTGAGTTCCTAGTATCTATGTAAGACCAAATGCACAAAGTTGGGCATGCATCTGGGGTTTGTTTGTAGTGGCCAAAGACCCTGCGGTACCCATATACTTTCAAATATATAAATACAAAAATGAATACTTGGTGTCTTTATTAAATATTCGAGTTCAAAATTGAAATGAATGAGTAATATTATTTATAGTTTGCTATTACATTGCAGAAAAAAAAAAAAAATCCCTGTAAGAGCGTTCCTTTTGCCCCTCTCCACAAGTAAGCGAGCAGGTTTTCAGATGGTGCTGCGCTCCCATGAGCGAGGGCAGTCTGTGTGTTTCAGCTTTTGTGTGCCTCCAGCTCTTCACCTGTAACAACCACACGGACCAGAGAACCTACTCCCAGCATGACTGCAAAGGGATGTGTAAATTAGCATATGTGAAACACTTAGAGCCCTACTCAGAACTCAGAAAAGCTATTTAAGTTTGAACCATTGTGTTGCTATCCATGTTATCAGCAGCAGCCACAGACAGACAGAAAAGCAGTCCACCTAAGCGGGCCAGGAGCCTAATCCCTGGAGACTGTGTCTGTTTGGCCCTTTCTAGACATACTCTCTGTATGTCCCAAGGTCTCCATCTGTGAGATGGGAACATCAATGCTGCCTCACCCATAGAGTTGTGAAGATCGAATGATCTGATATAGGCTAAGTATATGGAAGAGCAACTCACACACAGTAAGAGGAACACAAGGGTTTGCGTACAGCTATTGCTATTACATGATTGACACCACTGTACAGCACTGCTGAACACAGTTAGGAAAGTGAGTGGATAGTTCTAAATTGCAAGACTCACTGAGGGCAATGCTTCAGATTGTGAGCACAAATGACATTTCCATAGAACAAAATGGCGTGTGTGTGTGTGTGTGTGTGTGTGTGTGTGTGTGTGAGATGTGTGACACTATTGGGCTGGGCTATTTATGTGCAGGCATGCTTCACAGATGATGGAAACATAGTTTTCAAACGAACCTTACATGTAAGACTCTGAATGTTTTATAACTAAAAAATCACAAATATTTAAATCTTTTCTGTTTGCTTAGGTTTTTGAGTCCCCGTGGCCCTGGAACTTGTTCAGTAGCCCAAGTTGTCTTTCAAACTTATAGTCCTTGTGTCTTTGCCTCCCAAGTTCTGGGATTTATAGGCATAAGCTACCATTCCCCCACCCCCCTGCAGTATCTCTTCAGCTAAGATGCCTCGGGGAAGTATGATGCTGATGTCTTCCAACTTGAAGTGTACAGATGTTGGAACTAGAATAACGGCGACAGCAGATGTTCGTCTACATCAGAGTTCAGTAAATTCTCACACCGACACGGTCAATGACATCCCCTAACTGAAATAGATACCACTGTGACTTTGGTGTGCTTTCAGAATGCTGTTGTGCATATGGGTTCCATTGCAGTGTAAGATTAATGAAGTAAACACTTAATGATGAAGCACGTTTGCCCCAAGGGATGAAACTTATTGATGGGTCGGTTTTCAAGATATACAGCAATATTTTGTCTGTGGCTTAATATATCAAAATTCAAGACAGGCCATCTCTAGAGAGAAATATTTTCTAGTATGGACCATGAAAAGAGAGTTAATAAAAGATGCACTTGAAGCAAAGTATTGAGGCTTAAGAATCTAGTCAACAATTTTGAATTTTTAAATTCAAAAGATAAAATGAAGATGGAGTTATGGAAAGAACAGAAAAGAAGGAAGGGAAATATACTTGCAGGTCAAAGAGAGAACAGTAAGGATTTGAAGTTCAGTGAATTTTTGAAATGCTTGCAAAGGTATCAACAAATCTCTTATTCAAAGGAATGGCAAGTGATAAGAAGCGGAATGAAGTCAAAGACTCACCAGGGGATTTACAGGTTTTCATTTGGGAAGCTTCAAAGTCCACCACACATATCTTAAAAATCAATCGTAACTTCGACAAAATGAGAAACTATTTTAGGAATTCACAGCCATGCATTAACATACTTGTAATAATTGCTAACATATCCTAGTCTGGTAAGAAAAAATATATAGGAAATGATCAAACACCTGTAGGATTTTATCAATATATAACTAGTATTTCTAGACAATCTATAGTATTCTATCAAGTCATATGAAGAAACAGAAGAAACCCATGTAAAATCAAACGAGGATGCAGCCTCCCACAGCAGGCAGGAAAACAGATCTTAGAAGTGGTAGAATTTAAACTGCTTCTCTACTACCCACTGCTTGGAGAGTTGGGTGCATTCCCAGGTCTTGTTATCCCTGGTTTTCTCATGTGTAACATGGTGACAGCAACCGTGGTGCCGCCAGGTTTAACACATGGCACGACGTGTGTGTGAAGTGCTCCACGCTCCTGGCGGTGTCTGAATGCAGGCTGTTACTCTTGCTTCACTTGCCTTGCTTAGAAAGGGCACTAGCTTCTGTGAAGCTCCGGCTTCTGGTACTACGGAATCTGAGCCATGAACTCTACACACGTAATGGCGGGCTGCGTGCTGGGTAACACTGAAACCACACACACTCTCACAAGCAAGCGGATAGAGCGTGAGAAAGGACAAGGACGCATGAGGATGACCGAGTTGGTCAACCATGGGTCATCTGTTGTCAGAACCAAGCAGGATGTGAAGATGTACTGACAGGTTGAGATTTCAGACTGGAGAGGCATCCTTGTACTGCACTGGATGCCGGTCTGAATCTTCTATGAATCCTGCAATGACTTTTTTTTTTTTTTTTCTCTGCACTTTAGAAATAGATACATTCACCAGCAATGCTGCCTGGAAAGCTACCAATGTAAGGAAGACAGTGTGAAGGAATGTCTGTGAGAAGAAGAGAAGTGTACAGTGTGGCTTAACTACTTCCAAAAAGTAATAGATCCCTTCCACTTATTTGACCTTTGGCAGTCATAAGAGGGACAGGTGGGATCATGTCAGAATAATGAAAAGAAGCAACTAAAAATGAAAAAAAAAAGTAGTTACCAAAAATGTCAGCTATGAAGATTATTATCTCTTAGCTTAGAAAGACCTGGGGCAGTGATGCTAGGCTCAGTCAACTACCTGTGTTCTTTCCTGGTGGCTCTGTGATAACTTTTCCAAGGGAAAGAGAAAGAGGGTTTGAATGGAGGAGGAACATGAGAGGGTCCACGTGATTTGCCCCGTGTACTTTTCACCTCCAAATCAGTGGGTGATTCTGGTTTCTGGTGTCTTCTACACACCCAAATCAGCCTCACTGTACCCGTCAAAAAAAATAAAAAAGGGGCGAGTGTGGTGGCACATGCCTTTAATCCCAGCACTCAGGAGGGAGAGGAGTTAGGAGGATTGCTGTGAGTTCAAGGCCAGCCTGGGACTATGGAGTGAGCTCCAGGTATGCTGAGCTAGAGCGAGACCCTACCTCGAAAAAACAAACAAATCCCTTCTCATAACCGCCAAATGTGGCTCTCGAGGACCCCACCTCTGAACTCTTCAGTCTCAGCTGGGAGCAAACATTTCTCTGTGGCCTCCAGGATGAGCTCTCTGGAGTCTGCTCCCTCTAAGCTCTTCTGGAACCTCACGCAGCAGAATGCTCTCTGTAAAAGCATAGGCTCTTCACCAACCTCAGCTGTTCTTGGTTCACTGAAGTCTGGAGATGGAAGCTATTGGCTGCATTACTTGAGCTTTCCTGACCCTTCACTGTGCGTTAAGTGCTCCATATTAAATTACTTCTATTAGAATAATATGGCTTCGGTTTGCTCATCTTACTCTGAAACAGTGAAAGCAACGATCAAAAATAATGAATTATGCTTCTCTAAGTACTCCACTGTTCCCTGGCACTAGCAGTTAATTTTATCCTTACGATTTGCTTATAAATAATGTGTTTGACTTGCTAGCAAGTAAACGCACCACTCTTGCAGATTAAGTATTTACCTCCAGGAAAGGCTTTATGTTCTTTTCCTTCTTCTGAAACCAGTTTATTCTTTTAATTAAATTTCTTGTGTTCTTTAGTAATGTTTACTTTTGAATTTGGCAAGTTATGTAATTTCTTCATAAAGAATGGAAAAAGGCTGAACAATTACACATTTTAAATTAGCAGGGCCCAGATTACTGTTTCAACTCTAAATCAAACATATTCCTGGATAGTCACCAATTTTTCTTTCTTCTTAAATAAGATTATTAACCATGTTTTACATATAAAAGAACATGTATCACATGCACATAAAGTATAGAGAATAATTAAATGAATAGCCATATATTCAATTTCTAGCTTAAGAAATAGGACATAAACAATTTTTTCGAATTTTTCCTCAATGCCCCTTTCCCTCAGGCCTGAAGAATTCTGTTTATTTCGCTAAACAAATAATTATTTAATTGGTTATAAATTAAATTAAATTAAAATTATAGGGCTTGAGGCTACAGAGATGGCTCAGCAGTTAAAGGAAAGACTAATTGCCCATGTTCAATTCTCTAGAAGCCACGTAAAACAAAGTGGCGCATGCACCTGGAGTTTTTAGACTGTACTCATTCTGTCTCTCAAATAAACAAATGAAATATAAAAACAAAGAAATAAAATAAATGCTGTGATGATTTTGGGTTTTTTTTCCAAAGTATTTATGGATTAGAAACATAATCAAGCACAGTACAGTTTCCCTGTTCAATAGGTGTTCTTTGAAAGAAAACATGACCTTGTTGAAAAGCATCAGAAGGGACTTGTTGCTTCTGCTGCTGCCACTGTAATATGAAAATAATCTGACATTTCACCTGGTCACTCATGCCCTGGGGTGTCTATCTGAAAGCCAGACACTGGTTCAGAGACAACTTTTGACTTCATGAGATTCTGCCAGACAGTTCAGTTCCCCGGGAGATTGCATCAATTGACATTTCCATGACCAGGGTAAAGGAGCTCTTAAGGATGTGCATCTCTGATAATGTTGCACATTCTCTGACTTTTAACATTCTTGTGGAGATTCTTGTCAACGGCTAGAATCCCATGGTGAATGTGCATCATGCTGGGTCCTTGTAGAAAACAGAATCTAACGGCTTTCAATTAACTGCAGTTAGCTACATAACAAAAGGAAAAACATTTTTTAATATGTTATTTTTATTTATTTATTACAGAGAGAGAGGGAAAGAGGCAGGTAGAGAGAAAACAGGCATGCCAGGGCCTCTAGCCATTGCAAATGAACTCCAGATGCATGTGCCACCTTGTGCATCTGGTTTATGTGGGTCCTGGGGAATCGAACCTGGGTCATTTGGCTTTGCAGGCAAGGGCTTTAATCGCTAAGCCATCTCTCTAGCCCCAGGAAAAACATTTTCGGAAATCACATGTGGTAACACACTCAGCAGTAATTCATAAAAGAAAGTCTATACACACAAACTGTCAGGTAAATAACCACCTGGACTGAGCGACAGTTTAATGAGGGAGATGAGCTAGAACATCGAGCAATCAGTAAAACACAAAAGGGGAATTATGACATTGGCTTCATCGCTAAGAGTAAATGTCACCAAATCTTAGAATGACTAATCATCTGCTTTTCTTCTCATCAGGGGTCCTTTTCACTACCAAAAGTTTCCCCTAGATGTACCAGGGTTTCAAGAGAGTAATAGGACAAAACGTCAAAGATTGCCAATGCATGCTTAATTGATCTGAGAACATATGTGCATTGATATTGAGAAAGGGGGTGAGGAGAAAGACCTACTGGAAGCTTATCAGCTTCTGAAAAAAAAAAAAAGATCACAAATGAATACATTTGCTTTAAAGCTTATAGAAAGAAACACAAATATGATGAATGGTAATCCACTATAATATCCCTCATAGAAATGAATGTAAGGAAGCCGAGAAGGACACAATGTTATTAAGAAGCACTCCTGCATTACCTAGTTCATGAAAAATTCTAAATAGCTACTTCCTATCACTCCAACTGCTCCAAAAGTTAGAGTGACTTCTGGGTCCTTTCTCTCTTGTTGGTTAAAATCACGTTCATATTTTGAGTTCGTTCCTTTCAACACATACATCACACAACTCCAAAGCTGTGAAGAGAATCTTCCGTGCCTAGAAACTGCCTTTGGAGCAGAACACAAGCTCTTTACAAAATTATAAATTCTCTACAAAATAAGGGATGCAATAAATGCCAGTGATAACTTCAACTGCCTTTAAGGAGAACATATTTGGATAGATACTACTGAGTTAAACAGAATCAGGCTCCTTACTTTATAGGTATGTTCAATATATACTTGATAATTCCAGCAAACACACACACACACACACACAGTGAAAATATAAACCTATGGAAAAAAATTAACATAGCAAAGTAATGAAAATTTGACGTTGTCAAATTTTACATGAGCCATACATACACAATAGAACCAGTGGAGTCACAGAAGTGCCATAGAAAAGAACTAAATAAGTAACGTGTGATTCTATTCGCGTCTTGCCCACTCTTTTGTATATTATGCATGAAGGGCATTTTCACTTCAAAGACTCTGGTTCTTACCTGTATTCTGAGAGAACAGGAACTTTTAAGGTCTATGTTTTGATACCAAAGCTGCTTCTGGTTTTCAGTAGAACACTTCTAGACTTAAAAGAGAAAGGGTGGTGGAACTCGCTTCTCACCAGAAGTGGGTGAGGTACACTGAAGAACATGGGTGGGGGGGTAACTGCTGAGAGCCCTGTGCCGACAGCAAGCCTAAGGAAGGCTAAGCCAGTCTGGAGCTGGGATGTTGGCCAAGTCGCACATTACTTTTGGCCTTTTATATTTCTAATGTCTATCTTTTACTTTATTTTCAAAATAATTTCCTCGTATTATAAAGATTCTTTTAATCTAGTCTAAAACCAAAGATGTCCATACTTCTTCCTGTAAGGGCTTAGCACCCTTCTAGGATCCAAGCTAGAAATCCAGACTCTCTTTACTCTGTAAAGCAGTGTGATTCCAGAATGGAGACCCAGTGCATTCCTAAAACTCCCATGGATCTCTTCCTCACCTTTATTCCTACCAATGAACTTTTAGCCCTTCAGCATCTCTGACTGGCTAGATGTCTTGCTTCTTCTCTACCACCATTCACAAGCTTTCCATGGTGACCTTTCCAAAATGCATGCTGCGTGTGTCACATTCCTGCTTAAAGACTATCCCATTGCTAGCCAAAGTGGTCAGATTCAAACCACAGACACCTGTCACAAGAACAACTGTACATCCTCCCAATCTCTTCTCCAAGCACTACGTACTCCAGTTGTAGCAGACTTTATCCAGTGACTGAGTAAAGGCAATGTCAGGCATGTGCCTAGAGTTGTCATTCAACACTGAATCTTCCCTGAAGGGTTTTATGCAAACAAACCCCAGAGGAAATGTTCTTAGTGTTATAGTTAAGAATTCTCTAAATCCAGCCTGGTGTGGTAGTGCATGCCATTAATCCTAGCATTCGGGAGGCTGAGGGAGGAGGGTCACTGTGAGTTCGAGGCCAGCCTGAGACTGCATACTGAATTCTAGATTGGCCTGAACTAGAGTGAAGCCCTACTCAAAAAAATAAAATAAAATAAAATAAAATAAAATAAATAAATAAAATAAAATAAAATAAAATAAAATCCCCAATTCCTAACGCAGGCCCCACCCATAACAAATGTCCTTTGGTGGGGTATTTAGCGCCCATCATTTGCCACTACCTAACCCTTACTGAAGAGAACGATAGCAATGCCTGTACCACAGGGACTAAAACAGGTAACAGGAAAATTTCAGTGTCCTTTCAGAGGCCAAACCTAAATGTAATTTTTTCAACTATCTCTTCTATTTCCCTAATATCTTGATGTGAACATTTAAAAAATTTATTTATTAGAGAGAGAGAGAGAAAAAATAGGCATGCCAGGGCCTCCAGCCACTGCAAACAAACTCCAGATGCATGGGCCACCATGTTCATCTGGCTTACAAGGGACCTGGAGAATCGAACCTGGGTCCTTAAGCTTCACAAGCATGCACTTAACCACTAAGCAACCTCTCCAGCCCCCTGATGTAAACATTTTAAATACTGTACTGTATATGACTGATAAGTCATACCATCACGGTTGATAAGTTATGAAGGTAGGCCCTGTGTTTGGACATTTTCTTTTTTTTTAAATATAAACTTTTGCCAGGCGTGGTGGCGCATGCCTTTAATCCCAGCACTCGGGAGGCAGAGGTAGGAGGATCGCCGTGAGTTCGAGGCCACCCTGAAACTACATACTGAGTTACAGGTCAGCCTGGGCTAGAGTGAAACCCTACCTCGAAAAACCAAAATATATATAAACTTTTGGGTGGTTAATTCATTTTTAATATATTATTTATTTAAAAGAAAGACAGATACAGAGACAGAATGCCAGGGTCTCCTGCTGCTGCAAACAAACTCTAGACACATATGCCACACTGTGCATCTGGCTTTATGTGGGTACTATACAATGGAACCCAGGCTATTAGGCTTTTCATGGCAGTCCCTTTAACCACGAAGTCATCTCTCCCGTCCTAATATTTTCTTTTCTACTAATTTAAAAACTAGTTGTTGACTTATAATTACTAGTCTATAAAATTCTGTGTGTGTGTGTATATATATATATATATATATATATATATATATATATATATATATAAAACTTCTCATCTAAGAAACAATTTGGTAATATTCCAAACCTGATAAATATCCCATGCCATGATTTAGTATTTACATTTACAAACCTAAGAATCTGTAATAATAAGGCAAACACCAGAGATATAATTTTAAAATACTAGGATATGATGTTCAAGAGGCCATAATTTTTTTAATTTTATTTTGAGAGAGAAAGATGGAGAGAGAGAAAAAGAGAGAGAGAGAGAATGGGTGCTCCAGGACTTTCAGCCTTCTACAAACGAAGTCCAGATATGTGCGCCCCCTTGAGTGCATGTGCAACACTGTACACACTTGGGTCACTGTATGTGTGGCTATGTGGGACATGGAAATTTGAACATAAGTTCTTAGGCTTTGCAGGCAAACACCTTAACCACTAAGCCATCTCTCCAGCCTTCAAGAGGACATATTTAAGAGTAGTGAAAACTGGAAAGAGTAATTCATCATGAGAATCAAAGTGAGCCCTAAACAAAGCATAATCATGAAGTACATTCTTTGTTCTTTGCAACAATCCTAACCGTCTGTGGGAATACATTAAATGCACAGGGAAAAGATCACCTGGTATCATGGGTCACGCCTTTAATCCCAGAACTTTTGAGGCTGAGGTAGGAGGATCCCTGTGAGTTCTAGGCCAGCCTGGGCTAAAGTGAGACCCTGTCGTGAAACCCTTCCTCTCAGAAAAGGAGTTACACAAGGTAGTATTTATGTAACAAAGTGAGCGGGGTTGTGTTCTCATGTCTTCTACAAAGAGAGGCTACATGCATGCACAGGCTTTAACTTTCTGATGCCTTTTTAGAATAAACATTCTACTACCACAAAGGGAATTAATGAGCAGTCAGACAACTTACAAAGCTTAACAAATGGAAAATGCATTCATCTCAGATAAAACAAAAACTGGAAACTATTTTGATGGGATAAAGAAAAGATAATACCCACAATAAAAGCAAGAAGTGATTAAAAATATTAGAAATCTCAGCAACACAAGGACCATGATCTCTAACTACATTGGTAATGTAAATATAAGTGAATATATATATATATATATGTTAGACAGAATCAAAATCTAACAAGTTGGATAGCAACACAGGGCAATGAATGAAAGCTATAGTAGAAAAGAAGAATTTTAAATATACAAAAGTGATGTTTAGAGACAGGGTGAATAAGATCAGGCTGTTCCAATGGAAAATGTTACAGGAGCATCAGGAGAAGATGAGAAAAGCAAGAAAGCCATCTTTTATCACGTAGTGGTTAAGAAATTTTAAAACGTTATGAAATCATAGCATCAAGATTGAAAGCTCTGCATATAGTGCAGGATACAAAGGGAGACCTTCATGCTGCCGACATCAGTGCAAAGCCAAAGACGAATGAGCAACACTGTTGCGGTCAGGTTCGCATTGCTGGTAGAAATCACCCAACCAAGAGCAGCTTGTGGGAAAAAGAGGTTTATCTTGGCTTATAGGCTCGAGGGGAAGCTCCACATAGCAGGGGAAAATGAAGTCATGAGCAGAGGGTGGACATCACTCCCTGGCCAACCTAAGGTGGACAACAGGAACAGGAGAGTGTGCCAAACACTGGCAAGGGGGAGCTGGCTATAAAACCCATAAGCCCGTCCCCAACAATACACCGCTTCCAGGAGGCATTAATTCCCAAATCTCCTTCAACTAGGAACCTGGCATTCAGAACACCTAAGTCTATGGGGGACACCTGAATCAAGCCACCACAAAGATGAAAAAGTTACCTAAACTACAATATATTATCTGGAAAAGAATATTCATTAATAAAACTAGGTTTCTTTGTAATGAAATATCAAAAGAAAGTCACGAGATCGTCCAAACACTGATAAAAAATAAGTCAGTCAATAATTCTGCATTCAGCCAAACCATCACTGAAGAATGAGCAGGTGTGGTGGTCTAATTCAGTTGTCCACCATAAACTTAGGTATTCTCAATGCTGGGTTCCCAGCTGATGGAGATTTGGGAATTAACACCTGCTGGAAGCAGTGTATTGTTGGGGGTGGGCTTATGGGTGTTACAGTGGTGTCCCCTTGCCAGTGTTTGGCACACTCTCCTGTTCCTGTTGTCCACCTGATGTTGGCCAGGGGGTGATGTTCAGCCTCCGCTCATGCCATTGATTTCCCCTGCCATTGTGGAGCTTTCCCTTGAGTCTGTAAGCCAAAATAATCCTTTTTTTTTCCTCCCCAAAGCTGCTCTTGGTTGGGTGATTTCTGCCAGAAATGTGAAACTGACTGCAACAGGAGGGGTTGGGTGTAGTTATGCTTCTGTCTAATCCAAGTACTCAGGAGGCCCAGGCAGGAGAATCCTGAGATGCATGATGCAAGGCAGCCTGGGACCCATAGGGAGAATGCCTCGAAAGATAAAACATGAAGGGCTGGAGGGATGGCTCAGCGGTCAAGCGCTTGCCTGTGAAGCCTAAGGACCCCAGTTAGAGACTTGATTCTGCAGTACCCACATAAACCAGACGCACAAGGTGGCGCATGCATTTGGAGTTTATTTGCAGTGGCTGGAGGCTCTGGGGCACCTATTCCCTCTCTTTTTTTTTTTTTTTTTGCCTCTTTCTGTCTGTCACTCTCAAATGAATAAAAATTTTTTTAAAGATAAAATATGAAATAAAATTAAAAGAACAAGCAGAAAAAAAATTCACGTTATTTTTGGATGTTGAGTTTGATACCTATCAACTAACTTTGAAAGAGTGTCACTTGAGAACAGGGAGGATGATATGTAATGATTATGGCATAGTAATTAATGGGTATATTAATAAATTTTGGCTAATGACTATGAAATAGTACCAATCCTTGGGCTGGAGAGATGGCTCAGGTGTTAAAGCGCTTGCCCGGAAAACCTAGTGACCAGAGTTCAAGTCCCCAGAACCCGCTTAAAAGCCAGATGCACAAAATGGGGCATGTGTCTGGTGTTCCTTTGCAGCAGCTCAAGGCCCTGGTTTTCACCCATTCTCTCCCTCCCTCCCTCTCTCTCTTTCTCTCTCACACACACACATTCTGCTGGGCCTGGTGGTACACACCTTTAATCTAGCACTTGGGAGACTGAGGTAGGGGGATCACTGTGAGTTTGAGGCCTGCCTGAGACTACATAGTGAATTTTAGGCCAGCCTGGGGTAGAATGAGACCCTACCTCAAACATCAAAAAAAAAAAAAAATCCAGTTCTTTAAGGAAAATTAAAATAGAGGGCTTAGGAAATGGCCCAGTGGTTAAAGGTGATTATTTGCAAAGCCTGTTAGCCAGGGTTCAATTCCCCAATATCCACATAAAGCCAGATGGCCAAAGTGATGGGCATGTGCCTTTGGAATTTGTTTGCAGTGGCAAGAGGCTCTAGCATGCTCATTCTCTGTCTTTCTTTCTCCTCCCTATTTCACTCTCTCTTGCAAATAAATAAAAATGTTTTTAGTGCTGGAGAGATGGCCTAGTGGCTAAGGCGCTTGCCAGCGAAGCCTAAGAATACTTGTTTGAATCTTCACACCCCACATATAGCCAGATGCAAATGTGACACAAACGTACAAAGTGCGCACGAGGGGGTACACGCATCTGGAACTTGTCCACCGTGGCTGAAAGGCCCTGGTGTGCCCATCTCCCCTTTCTCCTTCTCTTTGTGAATGTGTGTCTTTCTCCCTCTCTCTCTCAAAAATGAAATTAAATTAAAATTAAGTTAAAGATATTTTTAAAAATAGTGTTAACTTCATGAGAATACTAGAAGGTAAGTACAAGTTCAATTATTAATTTTCTCAAACTCCATTCTAATTTTGAAGCATGAACACCCTGTATAATTTAATACCATGTCATAAAATTTCAGTGAAAAGCTTACTGTTTAATTAAAGTAATAGAAGTGAATGCTGGAATATTTATCAATACAAAGCCAACACATAAAGAAAACAGACTGAAAAAATGCAGAAAGTTGGGATGGACAGATGGCTCAGCAGTTAAGCACTTGCCGGCAAAGCCTAAAGTCCCGGGTTCAACTCCCCAGTACCCACATAAAGCCAGATGCACAAGGTGGTGCATGTGTCTGGACTTTTTTTGCAGTGGCTGGAGGTCTTGATGCAACCATTTTCTCTTGTCTGTCTCTCTTCTTTCTATATCTCTCTACTTGCAAATAAATAAATAATTTTTTAAAAGATGAACTTTTGGGGGGCTGGAGAGATGGCTTAGCAGTTAAGGTGCATGCCTGTGAAGCCTAAGGACCCAGGTTCGATTCTCCAGGTCCCATGAAAGCCAGATGCATATGGTGGCACATGTGTCTGGAGTTTGTTTGCAGTGGCTTGAGGCCTTGGTGTGCCCACTCTCACTTGCTTTCTATCTCTCCCTCTCTTTGTCTCTAAAAATAAACAAACAAACAAACAAATAAATAAATAAATAAAAAGATGTGCATTACCAAACCTGGCTTCCACATTAAAAAAAAAAAAAAGATGAACTTTAAAAAAAACCCAAATCTTTAGGGGTTGCAGAGTTTGCTCAGCAGCTAAGGTCCTTGCTTGCAAAGCCTGATGGGCCTGAGTTTGATTCCCTAGTACCCGTGTAAAGCCAGATGTACAAAGTGGCACATGCACCTGTAATTTGTTTGCAGCAGCAAGAGGCCCTGGCGTGCATATTCTCATTCTCTCTTTCTCTTTATTTATTTACTTATTTTTCATTTTTATTTACTTTTTTTTTGGTATTTTGGTTTCTTGAGGTAGGGTTTCGCTCTAGTCCAGGCTCACCTGGAATTCACTAGGTAGTCTCAGGGTGGCCTTGAACTCACAGTGATCTTCCTACCTCTGCCACCCGAGTGCTGGGATCAAAGGTGTGCACCACCACATCTGGCTTCTCTCTCTCATCTTGAAAATAAGTTAAAAAATTTAAAAAACTTTAAAAAAAACCCTCCATTAATAGTTTGAAGTTCTCCTTGCCTGACTCAGAGGGAGAGATCAAATACAGGTCAGGTTGCCCAACAAACAATAATCCCTTAACTGGGAATACTGGGGTACACCAACAGAGCTATGGAAATCCTAGAGGTAAGTACAGAAACCAAAGCCAGCAGATGCTCTCATCACAATGCCAGCATGAGACTCTGTTGACTTATTAAAATGCCCAAGCCATAACACCTTATTTCTCATGTTCCTTAGAAATAAAAATCAAGTCACTAGGAAGAAACAGAAATAATAGTGACATAACGGATACAGCACACCTGCCAGTATCAAATCAATCACATCATTTGTTATTTTTTAACCTAATTATGACTAGAAATAGCTAGCTTATATTTAGTGCATGACAAGTATTGGGATGAATGGTTTACAAACACAAACTCATTTTCTACTGTTGTAGAAACAACTTCCCTCAGAATAATTGTAGACAGGTTGTTACAAATGTCTTAACTGGATCCTCAAACTTAATTCCATAAAATTTGGGGGGGGTTTCCAAGGTAGGGTCTCACTCTAGCCCATGCTGACCTAGAATTCACTATACAGTCTCAGGGTGGCCTCGGACTCACAGCAATCCTCCTACCTCTGCCTCCTGAGTGCTGGGATTAAAGGCATGTGCCACCATATCCAGCAGAAATCATTTTTAAAGGCTGCAACAAATCCAAATAGATATTATTTTTAGGTACTATAATTTTGTCTGAAGTAATAACCACTTGATTTCTATACCATATCTATTTATTTCCATCTCATTTCTAAAAAGGAGATAAAATCATTTAATCTTCTGTGTTACTGGTATAAAGGTCTACATTCCTGATGATTCTCTATTTTCCAAAAATTAGATAACAAATTTTAGTTCATAAAATGTTCTTCCTTAGGGCAGGACTCCATACAACATGCTCCCTCCAGACACAAAATGGCCTGGATATCCATGGCCTCACAGTGCCTGACACTACCTGCATAAGACCATCATAAGAGGAGGAAAAATCATGACATCAAAAGTAAAAGAAAGACTGATTGAGATGGGGAGGGGGTACGATGGAGAGTAGAGTTTGAAAGGGGTAAGTGGGGGGGGGAGAGGGAGGGATTACCATGGGGTATTTTTTATAATCATGGAAGTTGTTAATAAAAAAATAAAAAAATGTTCTTCCTTGTATACTGTGTCATTTTATTGCCTATGAAAGGAATCATATTTTTTGTTTTTATGTATTATTTATTTATTTGCAAGGGGAGAGAGGGGGAGAGGGAAAGAGAGAGAGGAATACAGAGGGAAAGAAACAGAGACAGACAGAGAGAATGGATGTGCCAGGACCTTTTACCACTGTAAACAAACTCCAAACATATGTGCCACTTTGTGCATGTGACTTTATGTGGGTATTGGAGAAACAAAACCAGGCCATCAGGCTTTGCCAGAAAGCGCTTTGACTCCTGAACCATCTCTTTAGCCCCAGGAATCACATTTTTAAAGAAATGGGCTAAATGGTGAGGGTTTTCTTTTTTTTTTGTCATCTTTTATGCTCAGAGTTTGACATATTCTCAAGCTGAGCTCATTCTACAAGAACAGTGATACATCCCAATATTGTTTCACAAGCTACAGTCTCACATAGTTATAGCTTCATGAACTATAGTTTCCCTGTGAGCTCCACAGAGGCAAGTCATGCTTTTGTTATTAAAATAGTACCTGGACGTGCTTTTCTCAAAACGTGGTCAGATGTGTGTCACGGCCCACAGAACCCACCATGCATTCTGTGAAAGTGCTCTGTGGCAAAATAGATTGAAGAACTCCTGGAAATCTTTCTTTTGGAAAATATGAATTTTTTAAAAATATGTTTTATTTATTTATTTGAGAGAGAGAGAATGGGCATGCCAGGACCTCCAGCCACTGCAAACAAACTCCAGATGCATGTGTCCCCTTATGCATCTGGCTTATGTGGATCCTGGAGAGTTGAACCGGGATCCTTTGGCTTTGCAGGCAAATGCCTTAACTGCTAAGCCATTTCTCCAGCCCAGAAAATATGAATTATTTTAAAATGAACTCGACCCAGTGATGTCTGTATTTAGTTGGCCATGGGCATTCCTTGATGGTTTGGATCTAGAATTTCCCCCAGAGGCTCGTGTATGGGGGCTTATTCCCAAGTAGGCAGCACCGTTGAGAGGGGAGTAGCTCACGTGGCCTCTCCAGTCCTCATATTTATCTATGAATGAGTTTCTAGCTAAATGTGCTAATAAGAGGTGGGGCTCAGCTTAAGGAATAGGGTTATTGGGCATGTTCTGTAAGTATCCATCCTCTTTCCAGACTTGTGCCCTTGCGCTCTCTGCTTCCTGACTATCATGGTCTAAAAAAGTGGTTGTTCCATCTGGAGAAATGATCTAGCTGTACTTGTGGGTTTGAATGAGTGAGTTAATTAGGGTTCGTAAGCAAAAGTAAAAGAAGAAATGGCAAGTGGCAGATAAAGAGTCAGGTGTGGGTCAGTTCTCAGCCTCCTGGCTGTGGTTAAGTGAAAAGTAGAGCACAGAGCACCAAGCCAGGCGCTGAGCACTACCAGCAGGCACGGCCTTGCTGATAAGTGGACGAAACAAATGGCGAGCAGCCGCAGAGAACAGAACATCAGATCACCAGTTTACCAACATCCAGTAGCCCTAGACACTCATGGGAAATGACAGGGCAAGCCCCATGTAATACTCAACCGGCATTCTCGATCCATCGAGAGGCCAGGAGAGAGCTCTACCTCTTGAGGGAGGCTTAGCTCACTCAGTTACCAGCTCCCACAACAGGAATATTTATATCTTGGGATGATGATGAATGGCAACTTCCATTCAAATCTTAAGACTTAAGGGGGTTGGTCAGCAAACAGTTTTGGAAAGGATCTGCCTTAGAGCTATTATCAAGGCCATACTGTTTTCGACCCTTGGACTTTAAGCATGCGTGGGTCTGAGTGAGAGTGGGAAGTTTATCTCATGTCAGAAGTCAGCTCTCCACATGCTCTGACAGCTGATGACAATTTACCAAGATGACTTAGAGCACAGCAGCTTTCTCTGCTGTCATCTTTCTCCTTGAGTTTCCTGAGGTATTTTGTCATAGCAACAGAAACTGACTGAAACACTCTTCAGTTTTCAACTGATGGTCACAGTGGAGAAGACACTGTTCTAAGACAATGCTATAGTTGCTCATGAATGGTTCGGGTCTTTCAATAGTTCCTCTATGTGAACCCAGTCTCATGGTTACAATTATCTCCTTAACCTTCTGAGGAACTTCAATACTGCTTCAGTATGTACATTTCTACCCCACTGCTCAAGAAGGCAATGCACACAAGAAAAGAGTATGTACAGATATGGGCTAGCCATCACTCCCAAGTCCATCATGAGTGTTCCGTAGCTCTACTCAGCTCCAACTTTTATGACAACTTGCCATTTTGTTTTTGTTTTGTGTTTTTGGAGGTAGGGTCTCACCCTAGCTCAGGCTGACCTGCAATTTACTATGTAGTCTTAGGGTGGCCTTGAACTCATGGTGATCCTCCTACCTCTTCCTCCCAAGTGCTGGGATTAAAGGCGTGTGCTACCTCCCCCGGGTCAACTTGCCATTTTTATGGTTACCTGTATATTTAATACCTGTAGATAGACAGCATACAGAGGCCAATAGAAATCTTTATGTGCATGTGTGTTCCTCACTGTATGGTTGTGTATGTGAGCATGCTTGCATTTGTGCATGTGTATGTGTTTACTTATATGCACATGTGTTCATGTGCTACACATGTGTACATGTATGTTTACAAGTGTATGAGTGTGTGTTTGTGTTCATGCACATTAAATATGTGTGTGCACTTAGGCATGTGCCCATCTTTGTGTGCATGTGTGTGCTTACGTGTGCCTGAGTATATCTGTGTATGTCCACGAATATATTTATGTTTGTGTGCGTGTGCATCGCTGTGTTCAAATTATGAACATGTGTGTGGCACTTCATGATAAGATCATCATTACAAAATGAAAATGTTAGTTTTAGTGAAACAATTGCAGATAAACATAGGAAGTATCTCCCCAATTCCCTAGAAATGCCCCCTAACATCACATTAGTGTGATAATTTTCATTAAAAGGCCATAATTTTGAAACATCATAAATTTTATAACAGGATTTTTATATTGCTTTAAGAATTAATTCTTAACTTAAATAAAGAATATTCTAACATGACATGAATATGACAGAGTTCTTCCATCATGATTATGGCAATGCAAGTCAAAGTAAGCCTTTCTTGGCCTCAGTCCATAGGTACCCATGTACAAAGTCAGAAGTGGCACATCTAAGAGGCAGAATTTGAGCTTGTCTCAACAGCAATGACTTTAATCTCTGTACCCAAAGCACCTAGCAAACACGTGGTGTGCCCATGTTGAATATATGAATGTTATATGTTGATGGAAATGCATGTAAACCTGTCTTTGGCCAGAATGTAAGAACTCCCATGAATATGACTGCAGATCAGAATCAGTATCTTTAAATAAGTGCATCTCACATTTGGGACTGAGTCTCGTTAATTTTCATGTCTCCTCCTCATCCTCCTCCTCTACTTTCTCCTTTTTCTTCTTTTTTTACTTTTAGGAGGAAAATAAGTCCTCTTATTTTCATTTGGTAACATAATGTCAAATGAAAATCTCATGTAATTTTATTTACTCCTTCTCTGTACTTAATATGATCCAGAAAGAAGTTAAAATAGATAAGTGGAGTGTTATAAACTCTAACAATAATAAACAACACAAGTAGAATGGGATTGTGTTTATTAAAACTTTTTGAAAAGAATTTGCTTCTGTGTAAATGTTACTTTTCATTTAGAAATTTGAAGACTTTTAGGCTTTATTAAAAATCGTGTGCTCTAAGGCTCTTGACTGACAACAAAATAATACCCATGAGTGTGCTAACCCTGTCCATACCAGAAAAAAACATTTTGTTTCTACAAAAGTTCACAAGTCACAAAATCTTGGGCAAGGAGACCAAAAGCAAGTGGGAAGGGACTATTTATCTTTTTACAATGATATGACTTTGTCCAACCATGACATGACCACTGGCCAAATGTTCTTGGCCATAAAATAAAAACTAGATGCAAACCTGACCCTGATGAAATGGACTGTTATTCAAATAATACGACATGTCTGAATAACAATACAACTTCTTAAGTAACAACAAAAAAAGAGAATATTGGCAAACATCTTCTTTTGTCATACATACAAAATTCAGTTCCACAAAGCTTAAAATTGTCGTTCTTGCCCTTAATGATACCGAAAAGTGTATCTTCTGTCATTAAGAAAGCATAAATTAAAAACACATGTTACCTTTCAGGTCTTTCTTTAGTTTTCGCAGATCTTTCTGAAAGTCTTCAAACTTCATCTGTGTGGCCTGGAAGAGCTCCTGTGGCTCTGGCAGGGGGAAGACACACTGCTCCTTCCCAGCATCCTGATTAGAGAACACGGTTTTAAAACAAATCACCGTCAGTATCGGTAAAAATCAGACAGCGGCGACGGCATCAGAAACCCCCACCCGCACGCGTCCAAACACTGCCGAGCAGCTGAAGAGAGCGCAACAAAACACGCGCGCACATGGAAACGGCCTCACCTCATCGAAGTGGCGCAGGTAATAAGAAACGATATACGACAAAAGGCTTCTGCTGTTGTCCTAGGCAGAGAGACCAAAGTCAGTAACCAGGTGGTTTTTAAGTTATTCAAGACAGCATTAAGTCAAAGAAATGCCAGTGACTACACGCGTACCCATGAGCAAACGTAGGCACGTGAAATTCTGTGCTTTGAACTGCTGCCTCACTATAGCTGAAGCGTTTTATGGCATCAAGATTCTCTCCTCTAAAATCAGGTGCGCACCGATGACTCGGAAGTGAAAGGAAAGCTGTTCAGGAGAACACTGGGGCTAAGTGGCGGGGGTCGTGACAAAACGGAAGACTACTGGGACAAGCAAGAAATACGGGAATATGCTCAAAGCACATTTATTTACGTGCACAACAGTGCCCTCACGTAACCCAGTGGATATATTAAAAAAAAAAAAATAAGAGTCTCCACTGTAAATAACTTCCTATTTAAAACCTATTCCTTCAGGAATTTAATTCGAAATTTTTGCCTTGTATTTAATGTTTATATATTGGATTTAAAGAGTACTATAGTACTTATATTTTGCTTTTTTTCTTTTCTTGGGGGGGTTTCAAGGTAGGGTCTCACTCTGGCCCAGGCTGACCTGGAATTCACTATGTTGTCTCAGGGTGGCCACGAACTCACAGTGATCCTCCTACCTCTGCCTCTTGAGTGCTGGGATTAAAGGTGCATGCCACCAAGCCTGGCTTTGAATAGTACTTATGTTTTTATAACTACTGCCATAAATTTAATAAGTGCATATTAGTATATAGTACATATTCTCACATAGCTGGAATATTAGATACCACAGTGACATTAAGTTTGATCAAAGCTCATTAGCATTTAAACAAAGAAAATGGAAAAATACTTCGGGTAAGTGTAAACTTTGGAAATACCAATAATATTATAATTTCTTATATTAAGTGAGACTGAAGATTTAATACTTATGTAGCAATAATGAGTACAATGCTCATAGCTCTCTCTTTTAAAAATCCAAAATTAGAGCCCAGCGTGGTGGCGCACACCTTTAATCCCAGCACTTGGGAGGCAGAGGTAGAAGGACTGCTGTGAATTCGAGGTCAGCCTAGACTAGAGTGAGACCCTACCTCGAAAAAAACCAACCAAACAAAAGAATCCAAAATTGTACATGAATCTTCAAAGACTAGCATTTTGGTATCTTTTAGCACATTCAAATACATTCATTTTAATTAATTTCTTTTGCTTTGCTATAATTTAGTAGGAGATAAATCTTTGAAAAAAACTTATATATGAAATCTTAAAAACAAAGCCTATTATAAAACCCGACATGTTCTATATGTTAAACTGTACCAATTCTCGCTTGAATCTGTTTCTGTATTTTGGTGATAAAATTGGACAAATTAGCAGTGCATGGTGGCATATGCCTTTAATCTCAGCCCTCGGGAGGCAGAGGTAGGAGGATCACCATGAGTTTGAGGCCACCCTGAGACTACATAGTGAATTCCAGGTCAACCTGAGCTAGAGTGAAGCTCTACCTTGAAAAATCAAAAATTAAAAAAAAAAAATTGGACTAAGTTGACCACTTTACCTACTGCAACCTAACTTGAAGTGAAGCTAAGACTATACTTTAATAACCAAGCAACAGATTTCCAGACACTCATGGCAACCAAACTTCCAACCAATCAGATGCTGGCAGCAGCAAAATCCAGGCCCTCTAAGGCAAGCGCCAATTGTGCCTAACATGTTGTTTCTGGATTTGTCCTCCTTTCTTCTGGCTATCTACATAAACCGGAACTGGATTGCTGGTGGGGCAGCACATTCTGAACCATCTTCATTCTAGAAGACAACCTGGTTCAAGAACTTTCTCTTGCATAAATAAGCCTTGTTAAATGTAAGTTGTCTCAATCTTTCTGTCAATAGTTCTAGGCATGATTTTGTTTTTTATGTATAAAAATAGTAAGCCCTCTTCATGACCAGGTCTGCTAGGAGATCGCAACACATCCACTGAAGACCTCCCTCATTAGACAAGATCTGCTTGTTAAGTGGCTTAAGCAATCTGAGGTGTTTCCTAACTTGTCAATGGAATAGCAGTGCATAAATCAGTTACTAAGACATTTGTTGAAAGTCTGTCTACAGATAAGCATACTGAGAGAACATTCTGAGGAACCCAGTCAACAGTGCTATCCATGTTCTGCAAATATGACTAAAGAGTAGAGAGTTACATTTGTTTTCTAGAGAAAAGATGCAATTTAGTGAGACTTTGATAGTTCTTATAAGAGGGCAGGAGTAATTATTTTTTTAAATTCTGCTTCTTGATTTGGGATTTTTATTCTGGGTTACTCCATAATTATGTAAACTAATCTAATTTAACTTAACAGGATTGAGTAAAAGATATAAAACAACATGACGTAGCCATGTTCATATATAATTATATATAATTTTGGCTTTATCCAAATAGATTTTAGAACTACTTTTTGTAAGTTGAAAGTTGCTTGATTTATTTATATTCAAGTGTTATTTGCACATGTTGTTTCAACAAGTAATTACTAAGAAATACTTAAAAACTTGGGAAGGGAGTATTCTAGGCAAAGGAAACAGTGTGTGCAAATCCCCTGAGGTGTGTGTGTGTGGGGGGGGGGGCTTGGTATGAGTCCATGTAACTCAAAGGTGAAAAGATGAACTTTTATCTAAATGTAGTAGAAATTATTGAAGAGTGATCTACTTTGGATAACGATTATGATTACTAACCATGAAAATATTGAAAAGAAAAAACTACCTTGATTATACCTACTGCTTCAAAAATGTGTTCTTGAATGAGGGACTAGAGGGGAGGGGTGCAAAAAGGGCAAATGTGGGTGAATATGACCAAAGTGCATTATATACATGAATGAAAATGTTATGTTGAAGCCCATTATTTGGTACAATTAATGTATGCAAATAAGAATAAAATAAAGCCATTATCTAGTAAAACAAATGGAAAGCTACTATTTTGAAAATAAACTTGTCCTTTAAGAAAAATGAGTTATTACACCTACATATTAGAAGTTTATTACTATAAAATGTTCATCATACAAATATTAAAGCATTCGAAATATATATGGTTATTTGAATGCCCATAAAACTATAAAAATTATGTTGTTCATCAACAACAACAACAAAAAAAGAAACAAATGAAACAGACCTAACTTGACATGGTATCTCACATGTGACCTCAGCACTGAGGAGTCTGAGGCAGGATTGGCCTGAGCTGAGACCAGCCTAGCTTATAGTGAGATCAATACTCAAAAACAACAACAACAACAAAGAATCCAAACATACAAAAAAGCGATGTGTCATTTAATTTTGGAAATGCATGGTATCTGGCATTTCATAGACACTCAATGGAGGTTAGTAAAATAAACTGACATATATGTATATGAGTCTATGAATAGCCAAAATGGTGTCTAAGAAGAGAATAAAAAGTTCTCTCTTATGAAGATGACTCCATTATCTAGAAAGAATAATCCTATGTATTTTCACTTCTATAAGCCAATTATTTACTTAAAAGCAGTATTTGGAAAACATGTTCACAGTTTCCTTCACTATGACATTCTGTGTAGTGTCAGTGTCTTATCAGAGAAATAAGCATTTTCCGTTCTCAGTTCACCACCTCAGACTTTACTCTGTGACACTGGCTGTCGTCTCTAACCTTTTATTTCCATTCGCACCCTGGAACTCTCACAATCTCTTAAGTGTTAATTTTAAATAAACAAAATTGTAGAAGTTGGAATAAAAATAATTAGGTCTGCAATCAGACTTAGACATTGCCATTTACACCAGCAAGAGGAAGAGAATGGTATGCAAACCATCATGGCCATTATCCCAGATTTATTGATAAACCACTTTCATTAATCTTTGTTTTATTTTCTTCATTACCTAACAAGGAGAAGAGTAAAAGACCAGGCAGTGTAACTAATTCACAAAACATAACTAATTTCCAAAAATAAGCAGATTGGATACTGGAAAAAATACTTATTGTATTTTAAAATTATAATTATTCATGAGAATTATGATTCATAATTACATTAGGAGTATTATTATTCTCCTAAACCACAAATACCTAATGGTTTACTTTAACCTTGCTCAAAATATAAAGAAACTTAGTACACAAAGAAATATTTATTACCTCCCATTTAAGTCAAACCCCTTCCTGAACAAAATGTCAAACAAACTCTCCTTACATGATCAACATTCATTGAGACAAATACTTACACTGCTTTTGACATCTTTCAGCTTTGGGAGAATGTCTAATCCAAAGCCATCTGCTTGTCCTCGTGTCTTATTTCCGGCATTCATGTAGTTTCCAAAGGCAAGAACCAAGCCCAGAACCTGCATAACCCCTGGGCCATTTTTTAATGTCTGTAACATAGGATACAGGGCAAATATAGATTTCTCTTATCATCCAACTGAGGACCTGCTACTCATATTGTGTTGATAGTTTGGGCTGACAGCCAAACTATGTTCTTGCCCATTATTAGGTATATTTTTAAAAGTAGTGTCTCCCAAAGTTAATTTTAAAATGTACGACCAACAAGCAAGCATTAGTAGATAATATTTCAAGGCAAGAGGCTGTGCGACTTCAGTGCAAGGAAAGCGAGACTGGAGAATGAGAACCTGTACAAAGTTCCAAATGTAGGTTTATCACAAAGAGTTCACACCCACAGCACCCAATGCCAAGTCAACCTCTGTCTACACATCACTTTCTCTGAAAATCCCTTTGATGAACATCTTTCTATTTTCCAAAAAATTTACCACAAGCAGAACAATTGCCCCTATTTTTGACAAATTGTTTTAAATGCTAATATTGGTCATTCCTGCTAAAACTGTTTTCTTTGTGTTCAAAAGAGTATTTGTCTTTCACATGTGAAATGACTGCCCCCAAATCATTTGGATGCAATCTATATTAGTAATTTGCTGAGGGGCCACTGCAGAATACCCTACTGAAGGGAAGTAAACAGCATGCTTTCAAGTTACTTTCCGATGTCTCAGAAAGCCCTGGGAAGTAAGGACTTGGTATTAGGGAAGACGGAGGGCAGTGAGCTCTGTGGAGTTCAAGACACACGAGCCACATTCCTGAGATGTGGACCCTCAGCTCTACAATGCACCTGAACACGGGCTCTGATCCTGAGACTTGAACATAATGTGGGAAACCTGTGAAACTGCTGTCCTTCCATGTTAAGTACTTCAACTGAACAAACAAACAAACAAACAAACAAACAAACAAACAAACAAACAAACAAACAGCACAGACTGAATAAAACTAAGTATCAGAATTCATGAGCAGCTTTCTCAAGCCCAGAACCCACCTCACACAATTTCTGAAGCAATTCCAGTTTGCGACGAATGCAACAGATGCTCTCTGAAAATGTTGACTGAAAGAGGATGCAAAAGACCCGCTCTGAGAAGTTGGGGATCAGTGACAATTCATAAAGGAACCTATGGAGACAAAGGCAAAGGGAGAGGAGAACATATGTCATAAACAGATGCTTACTCTTGTCACAGTCATAACAATTATGTGCTGAACACAGTTTTGTCCTGATGCAAAAGCCCCCCCCCCCCCTGAGTCCAGAGCCCCATGGGTCCCCAGACGCTTACTGCTCGGGTTTGTCCAAGGACTTGGCGTTTTCCTTGTCTTTGGAGGACCGGCTGTGCTTCTCAATTTTTTCCAGTTCATCTGACTGTGCTCTCTGGAATAGCAAAATCCAAACATTCTTTAGCAGATTCCCTTAGATAATGATGATCACAATGCAGCAAAATTCTCTGTATTTTATATTTCTTAGCATCTGTTTGTAGTAAAGCTTGGCTTAATCCATGAGGCATTTTAAAGTGTAAATATGTTTAATAAAAACCAGATCATCCCCAAATCTCCCAAATAATGTTATTGACTATTAGTGAGCTCCAAAATATTTAATCATCCTAACAGGATTTAAAACAACAGTTTCCATTTTTGTTAATTTAGCTGTTTTTATATTTTGTAGAAAGCCATTTAAATTAGTAGTTTTAATTCAGAAATCAGGTTAAAGTGGAAGCAATTTGATTCTTAAGGGTTTTATAAATAGTTAACTACTTTTTTTTTGTAGTTGAGGGAAAGAAAAGTAGAACTCTGAACACACAGGACAAAAGTAAAAGATATACTGAGAGAATACTATAAAAGAAAATGCTAGGCATGGTGGCACACACACACCTTTAATTCCAGCACTCAGGAGGCAGAGGTAGAAGGATCATTGTGAGTTCCAGGCCAGCCTGGGACTACAGAGTAAGTTCCAAGTCAGCCTGGGCTAGATGAAACTCTGCCTCAAAAATACCAAAATAGGGCTGGAGAAATGGCTTAGTGGTTAAGCACTTGCCTGTAAAACCCAAGGACCCCTATTCAAGGCTCGATTCCCCAGGACCCACGTTAGCCAAATGCACAAGGGGGCACACGCGTCTGGAGTTCGTTTGCAGTGCCTGGAGGCCCTGGCATGCTCATTCTCTCTCTCTCTCTATCTGCCTCTTTCTCTCTCTCTGTCACAAATAAATAAATAAAAATATCAAAAATTAAAAATAAATAAATAAATACAAAATATGTCAATCCTTTTGCTGAACTTGCCTTATACCAAAAAAAGTTCCATCCTCTTTTCCCTTCAGCTTTTTTCACCCTTTCTTATGGCAAACTATTTTTTTTTCCACTTGCTTCTTCATGGAAGAGGCTCCTCCATGTTCTTAATATAAGGTTGAAGGCCTTGAACATTTCAGGAAGCAGAGACTTCCTTCCTTCCTTTCTTTCTTTCTTTTTTTACCTATTTCTTTTTATAGAGAATTTTGGTTATTTTGTATGTGTGCTCTTGCTGCAATTTTATACCTTACAAAGATGTGTAAGAAGAGTCCAAGCAGTACGATTTCTAAACACATTGCCCAGCAGGAGTAGGCTGCATACTGTGAGTAGGAAGTCAGTCCTCAGAACTGCCATTCCTCACGTGGGACCCTGTGTGAAGCTGGTGTAGAAGATGGGGCAACAAGGATTCCAGACAATGAACGGGGAGCTCCCTGCACACACATCTGTTCTGTGCTGCTTGATTGTTTCTGAGTGCAGGTTTTCAGCGGACAGGAATAACTAACCCAACCCAAACTAGGTACCCCAAAGGAAGCAAATTTAGCTGATGACGGTCAGATGAACAGCAAAGCGGATGCTCCGACAGTCTGAAAGACTTTGCTTCTGGAATGTGAGGTGTCAAATGGACATATAAGGAGGTGGGCCTGTGTATCCCAGCTACTCCAAAGGTGAATCTGAAACTGTCCCAATGACTCCAAATGGTAAGAAACTTGCCAAAATTCCAGTTGCATTGTGATGTTACTTCCTAAGCCAACTTATTGGGGACCTGCCCAAAAATTTCAGAGGAGTAAATCTCAAATCATTTCACTTATTTCTCAGTAATCTACACAGTCAGTCACCCATACCATTAGACAGTCCTTGAAGTAAAAAGAAATAGCCTTTCAAAAATGCCAATAAAGCCGGGCGTGGTGGTGCATGCCTTTAATCCCAGCACTCGGGAGGCAGAGGTAGGAGGATCACCATGAGTTTGAGGCCACCCTGAGGCTACATGGCGAATTCCAGGTTAGCTTGGGCTAGAATTAGACCCTACCTCAAAAAAGGCAATAACAAATCTTACTGGCAGCACAAGAGACTAAACCAATATTATACAAAAATGGAATAGTAAATCTAAGATCACTAAGAAAGCAAGGGCTATTGATGGACACACTCAAATATAACACATATAGGTTGAGTACTTACAATCTTGCCATTCTTTTTTAAAGGAGTTATCTATTACCTCTAAGCACAGGTTCATTATTTGCCTTGTATCTCATAAGAAAGAAAAAAAAAATCCAGCTTGCTACAGCTTGGTGAGGAATTACATACATTTGTTCCTTTGATTTTGGCAAATGATTACATATTTCCTCCATGAGCCCAATACATTTCTCTCTGTCTTAAAACAGAAAAAACAAGCAAAAACAAACACATAGATACAACAATACACATACTACACCACACATCACTAGCCCTAAAAGAAAAAACAAATATAGCCAAACATCAATCAGAAAAAATAATTTAAAGGTACAAGAGAAAGGATAACATTCCTCAGTGTCTTCTGAACTGGAGGTCTTCTTTCTGGTGGTATTATTGTCCCTTTCAAAACTACCGAGGACTGTGAATGACTGACTGTCCAAACCTTTATAACCTGGGCTCTGTATTAGCAGTTCTTAACCCCTCACAATATGTGCTCTGTGAAAAGAATTCTTCTACTTGTCACTTTTGCCTAAGAAGATTTTATGTGACCCAAGGGGTGTGTGTATGCATGTGTGTATCAAACTTTCCCTGAAAATAAATCATAAATAAATTTAAATGAAATTCACTATGCACATAACTGCCATTTATTAAAGATGACATGCTGGCTCGGCGTGGCAGTGCACACCTTTAATCCCAGCACTTGGGAGGCAGAGGTAGGACAGCTAAGAGTTCGAGGCCATCCTGAGACTACATAGTGAATTCCAGGTCAGCCTGAGCTAGAGTGAGATCCTACCTTAAAAAACAAAACAAGGGCTGGAGAGATGGCTTAGCGGTTAAGCACTTGCCTGTGAAGCCTAAGGACCCCAGTTCGAGGCTCAATTCCCCAGGACCCACGTTAGCCAGATGCACAAGGGGGCACACGCATCTGGAGTTCGTTTACAGAGGCTGAAGGTCATGGCACACCCATACCCTCTCTTTCTCTCTCTCTCTCTTCTCCTTTATCTCTATCTCAAATAAATAAATAAAATATTAAAAATAATTTAATCCTAAGTGAATATTTGATAGTGTAGGATGTACAACATCTTCAGAAGTTTTCGTAGCCAACTGAACTTTCATAATGTTCAATGCTGATAACACTGCTTCCCATAAATGCACAGTATAAAATAGCAAAGGTATGTTTATGGTCATTTCAGAAATTTCTGGAAACTCTGTCTTAATCTCAAGCCAAAATTCATTAAATAATTTTTTCATGAGACTCAAGTCAGCAATTCAAACAATAATTTTTATAAACAAACACTCGAATATAATGCAAAGATGTACTGATTTTATACTTACACAATGAGGAATTATGATAGGAAAATGCTAAAGGAATGTGGTTCTTGTAATTAAACCGTTATGTTTTGGTAAGAACAGAAAATACATTGCACACACAGTAAAAACAAAACAAAACAAAAAAAAAACACTAACTCACAACATCAAGTAGCTTCAGCTCTGAGCCGAGGCGCACCCACTGGCGTGTGCTCGCAAACAGGGCTTCGGGAAGTCCTGCAATGTAACCTAGGCAAAGATTGCCAGAAAACACCTGGTTCATTGTGCATTTGATTTTATGTGAATTTTTTGTCATATGGATTTAGAAACTTATTATTGCTAAAATTTGGTGATCCCATTTGGGTTACGACCCATAACTTAAAAAGCAACGGTACAAGCCAGGCGTGGTGGCGCACACCTTTAATCCCAGCACTTGGGAGGCAGAGGTAGGAGGATTGCCATGAGTTCAAGGCCACCCTGAGACTCCATAGCAAATTCCAGGTCAGCCTGGGCTACAATGAGACCCTACCTCGAAAAACCACAAAAAAAAAAAAGCAATGGTACAAAAGCCAGATGTGGTAGCGCAGCCTTTAATCCCAGCACTTGGGTGGCAGAGGTAGGAGGATTGAGGCCAGCCTGAGACTACATCACAAATTTCCAGGTCAGCCTGGGCTACAGTGAGCTCCTACCTCGAGAAACCAAAAGTAAAAAAAGCAATGTTACCATTTCTAGGTATAATGAAACAGACCATTTCTGCCCATTCCAGGGAGAAACAAAGCTATCTTGGGCTGCCTGCCAAGTTTATGACCAGCAGAGGAAACTGTCACTTATCCATACCGCCAACTCCTCTTCACAAATGTCTGCACATGATGCTTGTCCCTTCTCCTTTTTCTTTTATTTCATGGCAATTGGCACTTACCAGACACCACCTTGGATAATACGCATATGCAAACACACCACACATACATGAATACACATAGTCAATCTTTGTTACTGGTGAGAAATCTTCATGTTAGTCCATTCTTCATTGATATAATGAAATGCCTGCCACAGGCTACCATTATAAAGAAGAGGGGAACAGGCTCTGAAGAGAGCCCAGAGGTAACTGGTAAGTATGTGTTTGAGAGGAATCCTACCTCCAAACAGAAGCCAAAACTCATTTTGTCTTAAGAGCGCCTGGGTCCTGTGAGAGAGCTGGGAAGTTCCGGGAGAACCACCTTAACTCCTGAGTGATTTCAGGATTTCCCACTCATCCCAGCCTCCACCATCTCGCATGTCCCCATAAGCTCTCATCCAGTGACCTCTGAAGGAGACAGTAACTATAACCAAGCTGTTGCAACAGTGGGTTAGTAACCACCAAGCCACTGCTCCTGGGGAAACCCCACAGTTCCCGGAGCCTCCTCTGGAGTCACAAGAATTGGTTGATTGGTTAATCAACCAATCAATAATAACCTTTTTGTGTTTAAAAGTCTTTCAAAATATATATTGTTGGTTCATGAATGCTTTGCCTTTACAGCAAATAATACCATAACTCATGCCTAAATAAGCTTGCCTAATACACAGATTTTCCTCCCTAAGGCACATCACAATGTCTTAAGAACTATTCTTGGGAGCCATGTTAACCAGGGAAATAACTTACATAAAGGCCAGAGAAATCCAAAAAAAGAAAAAAGGAAAAGAAAGAAAGAAAAAATGGAACCAAGTAGAATGTAAAAAGTACTCTTGATTACTGTATGAGAACCAAAACAAGAAGGCGGAAAGTTACCTCATTTGATCTCAGCTGGAAACATGCACTGTGGGAGTAAATTTTACAAAGCATGTCCTCAAGTACCTATAAGCACCATGAGGGTATTGATTTGATGTTTACAAATATATTTTAGTGAGTAGATGAATTTACTAATATAAAATCCACAAATAATATGTATCAATGTTTGGGTGGCTAAATCATATATATGTGTGTGTGTGTGTGTTTCTGTGTGTGTGTGTTGAAGGAGTCACCAATCTCCTTAAACAAATTACTTGAGAAAAATGCATTTCTTTTCAGCTTAAGATGACAACAATGACTGACAGAAGAGAAAAGATAGCTACATACCAATTTTGAATTATTTCTCTTTTTAAAAATTGTTTTTTTCTTTATTTTTATTTATTTATTTGAGAGTAACAGACAGAGAGAGAGAGAAAGAGGCAGAGAGAGAGAGAGAGAATGGGCACACCAGGGCCTCCAGCCACTGCAAACGAACTCCAAATGCATGGGGCACCTTGTGCATCTGGCTTAACGTGGGTACTGGGGAATCAAGCATCGAACCGGGGTCCTTAGGCTTCAAAGGCAAGTGCTTAACTGCTAAGCCATTTCTCCAGTCCTATTTCTCCTTTTTAAGGAAGAGGCATACCAACATCTAAAGCTCTTAGCATATGTTAAAAGTTTCCTCATTTTTCCTTTGTACCTTGCTATGGTGTGAATGTGTTTCAATTAAAATGGATGTGTTGGAAAAGTTAATCCTTAAATTCATCTGTTAGTAGTATTTGGAGGTAGGATCTGTGGGAATTGATTAGGATTAGATGAGCTCCTGAGGATGGATGACATTAGCGATTTTAAAAGAAGAAGTTAAAGCTGGGCGTGGTGGCGCACGCCTTTAATCCCAGCACTCAGGAAGCAGAGGTAGGAGGATTGCTGTGAGTTCGAGGCCACCCTGAGACTACAGAGTGAATTCCAGGTCAGCCTGGGCTACAGTGAGACCCTACCTCGGAAAACCAGAAAAAAAAAAAAGGAAGAAGAAGAAGTTCAGCTACGACATGCTGGCTCTGCCATGTGATGCAGTGCCCTTTGCCGTACTATGGTGCAGCAAGAAGGTCTCACCAGATGCCAGTGCCAGGCTCTTGGACAATCTTCCAGAATTGGAAGAACTCAATTTGGTTCATAATTTTACCAACTCTCCACTTTCAGGAATTTTGAGAAAAAAAATGCTTTTTTTTTTTTTTTTTTTAAATCTTTGGGGATAGCAGTAGAGGTTTAAATAACCCATTGGAACAAACTTCTGATAGAGAATAGAATATTAGATTTTTCATGCTGGTCTTGTCATTATGAGGGAATCTCCCCAGTTGAGGGGAAGTTGAGTCTTGTGTTTGTTTTCTATTTAGTATGCCATGAGCACAGCCTTCATGTTGCTATGAACTCACTCTGCATGATTTTACATTCTGTATTCATTTCTGAATACCTTGACTAAAATTACATCCCCTCTTATTTAAATAAATGACTACCTTTCAAATTTAGCAACTGTAGCAGACAGCTTCAGGTTCACTGAGATGAACTTCCAGACCAGGCACAGTTATGGAGGAAGGGATATTTATTAAAGCTTACAGATCCAGGGAAAGTTTCATAAAAGCAGAAGAAACTGGCCTGCTTTCACAGGCCCAAGCAGAGAGAAAGAGAAGTACAAGCCTAAAGGTCAAAAGCCTGAGCACACTTCAGGAACTCCAGCTAGGCACAATTTGCATATCTTTAGATTGAAATCTCAAACCCACCACCACACCTTAAGATCCACACAATGGCATTGCCTCCAGCCAGATGGCTAGAGATGCAAACTACAAACAAATAAACAACTGAATATATTAGGGGCCATCTATTCTATTCAAACCACCACAGCAACAAAAAAAATCGCCCTCCTTTTTGAACAAAAAGATATATACTTAAGAGCTAGGTCTTCCATATTTTCTGTTCTGTCACATTAGGCAACTTTCTGTCGCTGGGACAAAATGTCTGGGTAGGAAAGCTTACAGTTCCAGCTTACGTAGTCCGTCATGGGCGGTGATGGAATGATGAGCAGAGCTGGCCACATTCAGTCCACAGTGAGGAGGCCAGGAGAGATGAATGCCCAGCTAGCTGCCTCTTTTTCATACAGTCCAGGAACCCAGCTCACGGAATGGTGCTCATGGTTAGGGTGGATTTTTCTAGTTCAACTAGTGATATCTAAATAAAGTTCTGACAGATATGCTACGAGCTTTGCTTCCACGGTGATTCTAACCTCTGACATATTAATAACCAGAAATCAACCACCACACTATTAATGAAACTGTCTTTTCCGTCCTAGGAGTGCACAGCAGTGAAGAATTACAGTGACAACTAGCTTTGGAGCAATGACTGCTCTATGCTGAAGTGATTGCACCGACCACAGCTGCATCAGCAAAATTCCCGTAACAAGTGCATGAGATTCTCAATTTATGAAGCGGTTGTTTTGGAGGTCCCGATTCATTATTGATTGACCCCAGTGTTTTGGGTTGGTGAGAGCAGCTGGTAGAAAATTTCACGCTCTGGGGCCAGGAAGCGAATGGGGGTGAGGAGGGGACACAGTCACATCAGGTCACATTCTTAATGGCCTAAGGACCTGCCAGCAGGCCCCACTTCTTCAGTGTTTCATCAACTCACAATATGGATACCATTTGGGAACCAAACTGTTTAACACCTAAGTTTTTGGAAGACATCCAAGTTCTAAACTATAACAATTGTAGTTGAATAACCAGTACAAAGCGCTGAAAAAGGACTGGAGAGATGGCTTAGCAGTCAAGACACTTGCCTGCAAAGCCAAAGGACCCAGGTTCGATTCCCCAGGACCCATGTAAGCCAGATGAACAAGGTGGTACATGCATCTGGAGTTCATTTGCAGTGGCTGAGGCCCTGGTGTGCACATTCTCTCTCTCTCTCTCTCTCTCTCATAAATAGCAATATAAAAATAAATTTAAAAAAAGTGCCAAACAACATCCTAATGTGACTATCAAAATGATATCCATGCTGAAGATCCTCTTGGCCAAGGTTTTCAGGAATCCCTGGACAGCCTCAGAGCACACTTTTTTTAAAAAAAAAAATTTATTTGAGAGTGACAGAGAGAGAGAGAGAGAGAGAGGCAGATAGAGAGAGAGAATGGGCATGCCAGGGCCTCTAGCCACTGCAAACGAACTCCAGATGCGTGCACCCCCTTGTGCATCTGGCTAACATGGGTCCTGGGGAATCCAGCCTCGAACCAGAGTCCTTAGGCTTCACAGGCAAGCACTTAACCGCTAAGCCATCTCTCCAGCCCAGAGCACACTTTTGAGAACAAACGTCTGGTAGAATTTTCCTATCCAGTCAGTGGTTAAATATTCAGTAACTACCTGTTTACTTAAGCAAGCATTTGCAGACACAAAATTCATGGCTTCCTTAAATTGGCAATTATTTATTTAAAGGACTCCTTTCAAACACAAAATCAAAAATTGTTTTATGTTAAACAAAAATCCTTTTATTTTGAGACACTGGTTTTCCCTCTCTAATCAATTCCACACCTCTTTCAAATATGTAAGAGGGTTGAATTTTTTTTCTTTTGCCTTCTGAGACAATGTGCATTCTTTACACTTTGTATGGCATGAATGTGAGCCCCATCACAACTCTACAGTCTTGGTTGCTTTTTGAATTTTTCTTTGCATTGATTGATTGATCGACTGAAACACTCTCTCACTAAGGCTGGTCTGTATCTCCCATGGATTTAAAGTACAGATCCTCCTGCCTCCACCTCCTAAATTCTGGGATTGCAGGCATGCTAGGGATCAAACCCAGGGCCAAGCACATGCTAGGCACAAACTTTTCCAACTGAACTACACTCCCATCCCCATTCAACCTTCTTTGTGTGGTGTGCAGGAAGGGCTCAAGGGATTGAAGCCAGGGCTTCACAAGTGCTAGGCAAGTGCTGTGTAACTGATCTTTATCCGCAGCCTGCTTTTTCAGTAGTTTTGTGACTGCTAAGTGACCTGCATACAAGACAGTGTCCCTCAAAATGGCCTGGATATCCATGACCTCACAGTGCCTGAAGTGCCTACACAAGACCATCATAAGAGGAGGAAAAGATCATGACATCAAAATGAAAGAGAGACTGATTGAGATGGGGACGGGATATGATGGAGAATGGAGTTTCAAAAGGGAAAATGGGGGGAGGGAGGGTGTTACCATGGGATATTTTTTATAATCATGGAGGTTGTTAATAAAAATTTGAAGAAAAGGATAAATAAAATAATAATAATAATTGGAAAAAAAGAAAAATAGTATCCCTTCCCATAGTTTAAGCAAGCCTCTCCTAGTGGGGTCTAAGGCTCCACCCATTGTTTCAGAAAGACTGCTTTTCTGACTGTGGCCTAATTTAAGTTAAAGACAAACTTAAGGAGGCCCAACATGACTGACTCATGAGTAGACTAAGACCTCTGACTTTGTTCTGATATACATAGGTTATGCTGAACCCAAGCACAGGAACTTTTTTTGTTTGGGGCAGGGGGTTAGTTTGAGGTAGTGTCTCTCTCTCTCTAGCCCAGGCTGACCTGGAATTCACTATGTAGACTCAGGCTGGCCTTGAACTCATGGTGATCCTGCCAAGTGCTGGGATTAAAGGCATGTGCCAACATGGCTGGTCACAGTAACTTTTTTTGGCTTTCTCGAGGTAGGGTCTTACACTATGAGCCCAGGCTGACCTGGAATTCACTCTGTTGTTCCGGGCTGGTTTTGAACTCAGAGGAAGCCTCCTACCCCTACCTCCTGAGTGCTGGGATTAAAAGCCTGCGCCATCACGCCCAGCCACAGTAACTTTTATACGGCACTTGCTTTAGTCAATGAACTATCAAAGATTTCTATGGCTTGCTGTGGCGATTCTGTCATTCTACCAAGATGATTCTACTTTGTGGTAGAGCAGCCTGAGGGAGACCGGTAAAGAAGAACTAAGGCCTGCTTCACAAGATGGAGTAACGTTGTTCTACTCCTCACAGTCTTAGCTACCAGTAACTGAGACCATCCGTGCAGACCACGTGTCTGGAGGATGCTTCATGCACTTTAGCTTGGCGTGCTTGATTTGGCAGAGGAAAAGACGAGCTTGGGAAAGCTTGCCCTGGCCACACTGGCCCAGTTATAACCAGTTTCCCTACAAGGTGACAGAACAAGACCTCCTATTTGCTTCCTTTCATTATTGTACTTACAGTTCCTTGTTTCTCATGAATAGAATTCAACCTTTGTTTAAAATATTTTTATATATTTATTTGCAAGCAGATAGCAATAGAGAGAAGAGAGAGAGAGACATAGCATAGGCACAGCAGGGTCACCAGCCACACGTGCTACTTTGTGTATATGGCTGTATGTGGGTATTGGGGAATTGAACCCAGGTTATTAGGTTTTTCCACACAGATGCCTTACCTACACAGCCATCCCTTCAGCCCCTAGAATTTAATATTTTTTGGAGAACAAGGGCAATGTCTATGTATGCCTTACTAACTGATGCGGTTCATGGCATACAGTTAGCAGTCTGCGAAACAAAGTCAATAACTGCTTAGAGAGAACAAAAAAAAAGGGGGGGGCTGGAGAGATGGCTTAGCGGTTAAGCGCTTGCCTGGGAAGCCTAAGGACCCCGGTTCGAGGCTCAATTCCCCAGGACCCACGTTAGCCAGATGCACAAGGGGGTGCACGCATCTGGAGTTCCGTTTGGAGTGGCTGGAAGCCCTGGCGCGCCCATTCTCTCTCTCTCTATCTGCCTCTTTCTCTGTGTTTGTCACTCTCAAATTAAAAAAAAAAAAAAAAAAGATGGCTTTCTGAACAGGAAAGAAACAGCAAAAGTTGATAGGATAAGGATAACCAAAACAGACAGGGACCACAATATGAAAATGATGATAACTTTATTATCATCCCAGTATAATGGGGGCCCTTAAGATGTCAAACACACAGCTGGGCACGCTTGACATAGAAACTGACCTGCCAATCACACAAATGAGAAAGAAAGAGAAGTGGAGTCTGCCCAGCCATGTATGTGTGAACCCACACATCCACACATCCGTTCTGCATAATGCTACTGTGAATATATTCTTTATCCAGCATGCAGAATTGTATGAATGTATCAAAATAAGGCCTAACATGATAGATTTGTCAGATGATGTAACTCCAATATATCTGTCATATTGTGCTCTTCTTAACACACCATGCCCCATAGTTCCTGAGCCATCGTACTGAATTTCTTCTTGCAAAAGACGAGTGCTGAAATAAGCATCTGTTGTTTCCTACCTGCTAAAACCTCAAATCATTACTCATACCTGTAAATATACAAATTTATCTCAAACTGTAACTGAAATTAGTAGCACAGTCCAGAGGTTAAACCACGACGGAAACTAGTACCATAGCACAGAGATTAAATGGATAATTTTGGTTTTGTTGGAACTCCAAAGTGTATTTAGTCTCAAATATTCTTCTCTGGCTCAACAGTCTGAGATAACCAAAGGCGTCAGGCTTTGAAAACCAGCAAATTTGGGGGGATTTATTTATCCATTCATTCCAAAGCACACTATCTAACATAGCACAACTGAGTGCCAGGGAATATGTGTATATAAATATTGATATATGTGTATATATCATACATATGTATATGTGTGTGTATGTGTATTACACTTCAAATTCAAGCAGAATTCCACAATATAACATTACAAAGCTGCAACAACAACAAAAATACTCTTGTTTGCTTAACTCCTTGACTGTTTCTTATGTTGCTTTTGAAAAATGTATCTATCTATGCATGAGGTGAGCAGGTTGCTAGGAGGACACAGAGTTTACTAAGGGTCCTGAGTTATTTGCTGAAACAGGTTCTTTCTTCAGATTCCCCACTTACACATCAACTAAAAACATGGAAGACTTTGCAAACGTTCGCTTATCCCTTTCTGTCCACTTGTGTTCTTTTAAGAAAGTCCAGGAGCATGCCAGGATAAAACAGACATTTAGTAAGTACCTGAAGGTATAATAAATTATATCCTATATAAATCCCTCCGCTTCCTCATTTCTTCTTAACAGCTGATCTTCCTTCACCCCTCTGTCTTTCTTCTCTCTCCTGTCTGCATCAGAAATGATGATTACCAGGAGATTAAATGGGAGGAGGCAGTTCCACTGGTGTCTAGTCGGGGTAGTGGATATCAAGATACTTGATATGAGCAACACCAGGGCCCGGAGTCTGGTTTTACCCTAGATGGTGGCTGGAGGCAGAGGGTGCCTGCTGTCAAAGAAGCAGCCCTTGGTACTCATGTCGTGGACTCCTCTACTCCAGCATCAGCAGCCTCGCTCTCTGAAGCTCTGCCTGCCTTCCTCTCGTCACTAGCCCTTTGCCTCCCATCAAACCACTTGTTTTAAGCCGACCACTACAACAAAACACTCTCTTCTTTCCAATGTAAACCTGAAACTGACTTTTTCCTCACTATCTCTTAGTCTCTTCCCGCCACATAGCTATTCTTCTACTTTTCCAACAGGAAAACTGAAAGATATAGTGACTTATTTCCTTGTCATTGTTCTCAATTTGATTTTTAAAATTTTTCTTTATTTTTTTTATTTATTTAAGAGAGAAAGTGAGAGGGAGAAAGAGAGAGAATGGACGCTCCAGGGCCTTTAGCTGCTATGGACAAACTCCAGATGCATGCATCGCCTTGTGCATCTGGTTTACGTGGGTCCTGGGGAACAGAACCTGGGTGCTTTGGCTTTACAGGCAAGTGCCTTAACTGCTAAGCCATCTCTCCAGCCCTTTGTCCTCATTTTGGGGCTGTGCAAACAGACTATTGTTCTTGAGTACTTTCAATGAACTCAACAGATAAACCTCCTACACCTAGAAGCTTAATTGAATGGTGGTACAAATGGCATCTCTGAGCTCTCCTCCCTCCCAAACTGGGATCCTTCAGGGAACTCACCACCTCAGCTAGAAGCTTAATTAAAGGATGATACAAATGGCATCTCTGAGCTCTCCTCCCTCCCAAACTGGGATCCTTCAGGGAACTCACTACCTCAGCTAGAAGCTTAATTGAAGGGTGATACAAATGGCATCTCTGAGCACTCCTCCCTCCCAAACTGGGATCCTTCAATGGAACTCACCACCTCAACCCAGGCAACCTGACCCCTTAGATCTCCACCTCCACTGGCCACTTCTGGAAAGGGCATATAAGCCCCTCTGCCAGCAGCCTCGCTCTTTCTTTCTCTGTGTCTTCTGACCCCCAGGTGCATATACTTTTAGTCCCTATAGTCTCTCTCCTCTCTGTACTCCCTGCATGGCACATAGAATGCATATCCATAGATGCCCTGTTATCTCTTCCCCCCTCCCACTAAGCCTCCCTCTGTGCCCCTCATCCAGCCCTCTTTGGGATCAGACCCACAATTCCTTCCAGCCATAGAACTTCAGGGCCTCTCTCTCAACCGCCTCTTGTCCACTCCCCTTCTTTGCCCACATCTCTCCTTTCCTTTCAACAGGCTCCTTCTCTCACTATGTCATGGGTCCCTGGGTAGGTTTGCCTATTAGGCCTATCAGTGGCTGGGCCCACAAACCAAACTCACAGACTCCCACTTCCTACCAGCATCTGGGGCACAGGCCAGGCTGTGTGTGAGTTCCTTTCCTTCCATCCCCTTAAAGTTACCATGCTGTTCCAAAGAACCTCCTTGGTATATACCAAGGCTACTGACTTTTGTGTGTTGATTTTATATCCTGCCACTTTTTTCTAAGAATTTATCACTTCTAGGGTTTTCCCCCTAGCCCTAAAGCCACAGCACAACTCTAAATCTTGGAGTATTTAATAAGGTAGTTTGATTCATAGCACATCTGATCTCAGGCCCTCCTTCTTGGACTCCTCCACCTCCCCAATAAAAAGAGCACCTGACAGCTATAGCTGACATTCATAGAGCACTGACCAACTGTCAGGAGTCTCACAAAGTGTTTTTACATTCATGACTTCAGAGTAGTGTAAGAGGTCCAAACAAGGCTGGGGAGATTAAGTGGATGAAGGGCTTATCACACAAGCATGAGTTCAGATACTAAACATCAGCAAAAATGACAGGAAGATATTGAGGCCAGCCTGTAATTCCAGCATTTGGGAGATAGAGACAAGGCATTCAGAGGGCCCATGGGCAGCTTAACATCTACCTCTGCCTTGGCAACAAGAAGGCAGAATGTGGTGGGGAAGGTGGTGCCACTGAGTAGCACAGTCTAACCAGAAAATGGCAAAAGACATTTCACCAAGAAGCAAGTACAGATGAAAAGCATGTGAGAAAGATGGTTGGTGTCAACTGACACTAGTTAAATATGTGGATTAAAATGACAATGGGATATCACAAGCTAGCACTAAGACAGGGTGCATTTGCCATCACTGAGAACAATAGTGCATTATTCTGGAAAACAGTTGGTCAGGCTCTGAAAGTACTAAACTCATACTTAGCATTCAACATTATAACTTCAATTGCCCCAAAGAAAAACAAACCATATATATATATATATATATATATATATATATATATATATATATATGTAGAACTTTAGTTCTGTAAGTGTTACAGCCCTTGTGTGGGAGTTGGAAGTAGAGACCCCTTACTTCTTGAAAGCAGCTAATATTACAGTTTTCAGGCGAGTCTAAGTATTGGGATTCCTATGACAGTTGCTTGTGTGTGTTGTAGCTCCTGAGACCTCTGTCCCCAAAGGTGTGCCGGCTCTCTGTAATTCTTTCAGAGACTGGGTCCTACAGTGTCCCCACTCTGGCTCTTTATAGTTTTTTTTTTTTTTTTCTTCAGCCTGAGTACCCTGTTCTATCTCCATCAGCTCCTTGTTTCTGCCCTGCCTGCTCTTGCCAACTGTTCAGGAGCCTCTTCTCCAGCGGACAAGCAGCTGGTCACCTTGTTGCTTTTGCAGCTCAGCCTTCTGACCACTCAGCTATTGCCAAGCACTGAACTTGCCATTAAGATCACTAGGCTCTCTTGGCATTATCAGCTCATTCCACACTACTAAAATAGGAACAGAAAAAAAACAAACAAAAAAAAAAATAGGAACGGAGGTAATAAGTCTTTTATTGGGTCTAAAGTTGCACCATTAGAGGAGACAGCACAGGTGGGTGTGACACAGCCACCTAACCACTTGATCATGCTGACCTAGCCAGGAAAGGGTGTTTGTACCCATCACAGCACAACCTGTATGCAAAGGAAGGGTTGTGACTGCACCAATCACAGCATTATCTCTTTAGCACCAGTCTCAGCAGTCCCTCTGCTAGGCTACCAGAGCAAGTGCTTCCCCTCTGACTTAGGCAGAAATGGTTGCAGGGTCATCCAGAGTTCTCCAATACTTGTGATATGAGAGAAGTCTGGTACACACTGTCAGAAAGAACCTTGCATATGGCTGAGCCTTCAGAAGCCAAGGATACTCAGCTGTAACTACACTGTGGTATCCTCAAGCCATCTGTGCAATCTTCAAAACGATCCAGGCTGACATAGGGTAGCCTGGTCGACTGGCAGTTTTCTTGCTCCAAGCAGCTAGGGCAGCATTCAAACAAAACTTCCACCTCCTTATGCCAATGTCTTTCCTTGTTCACAGGACAACAGATAACAGAAGGCATATTTACAACAATAACTTAAGGACCTTGTTTCTCCCCTCCAGGGTTCACATTTTATTATATATTATTTCTAATGCATTTTTCAGTTTCAGATGAGTCAATGACAAGGGAAGAGATTTTTCCTTTGTAAATGATACCTAGTTTTTTTTTTGTTTTGTTTTGTTTTGTTTTTTGGCCATCATCTTCTATAACTCAGATGTCATAATCCTTCTGCCTCTATCTCCCAAGTCCTAAGAATATAGGTCTGCTCCACTATGCCCAGCTTTCCTTTGTGGCACTTGAAAGAATTTTCTTGTGGTATAATGTATTCCCACCTCAGAGGCAGCATTATCTGGAGCCACCTCACAATCAGCAGAGAAGGAAGTGTTAGATTCCTCTAGAAAGAGAGATCTTGATAGAGGCTCTAATTTGTTCATTTTTATCCCTGTTTATTCCAGGGGTTCTGGAATGTTCACAATTGCTCCTAGTGTAATGGTGTCTGTTTTCTTTTAAATACTGGTCTATGGATTACAGTTAAGAATCTGTGGAGCTTTTATTATTGAACAGACTTCAAGGCATCACGGGAGATGGCAGACTAGATCTATTTGGGCACCACAACCTGGCTCGGTGGTTCACAAGAATCATCTGAGCCCAGGGGCATACAAAAAATGAGGTGCTTCTGTCGTAGACAAGGAAAGGGGAAAACAGAAATATTTCTGTCATATTAACATTCAGCTGCATAAAAGATTTTCCAGGGCTAGGCGTGGTGGCACACACTGTTAATCCCAGCACTTGGGAGGCAGAGGTAGGAGAATTGCCGTGAGTCTGAGGCAACCCTGAGACAACATAGTGAATTCCAGGTCAACTAGCGTGACTTTACCTCAAAAAAAAAAAAAAAACCAAAAACCGGTGGCGCACGTCTTTAATCCCAGCACTCACGAGGCAGAGGTAGGTGGATCACCGTGAGTTCGAGGCCACCCTGAGACTCCATAGTGAATTCCAGGTCAGCCTGGGCTAGAGTGAGACCCTACCTCAAAAAACCAAAACAAACAAACAAACAAACAAACAAACAAACAAACAAAAACAAATGAATAAATAAATAAATAAATAAATCCAGTGGTTAAAAAAAAACCAAAAAAACTTAAATTAAATTAACATGTTTCTGATGAAGTCAAAAAGTCCAGAGGAATGCAGAATTAAGCCCCATATATTTGAGGGAACAAAATCTGCGAGGAAGAGCTGGGAAGATAGCTCAGGGATTAAAGATGCTTGCTTGCAAAGCCTATGAGGCCTGGTGGTCAATTCCTAAGCCACCCATGTAAACCAGACACAAAAAAGCAGCACAAGCTGCTTGGGTATGTCTGCAGCTGGGAGCGAGAACAAATGCTCCTGCCACAGTGCATGTGCATGCATGCGCGCACACACACACACACACACACACATTTGTACACACACATGTACATGCACACACACAACTAAATATAAAATTCAAAAGAAGAAATTACCATGGGATGATAGCTATTTTTTGTATATACAGTGCATGTTTATTTTTCTTTGGTCAAAGCTTCCCGTTCTCTGGTCAGCTATAGAGAGACCGTCAGGGGTTTCTTGACAGGCCCCAGCAGATTATCACATTATTCTATGAAGACCCGAGATGACAAAACACACAGATTGTGCAATACAGAGAGGGCTTTCATTTGCTGAGGTGAAATCCAGGGAGCTGATTTCTAATGATTTCACTGTGAATAAACTTCCTGCTCTAAGGATGACATGATCTATGAGCTTCATCACTTCCAACACTGGAAGGCTTTCTGTGAACCATGTCTTCACCAACCCCGGTTATATAGTATACACATCCACACCACTAAAGGCAGGCAACATGGCGCTATGGAGATGATGTAACATCAAGGCAGGCACAGAGCCGTCACCAGAGTCTTCACCCACTTTACAAAGAAGGAACTCTTTGATGAATATGACCTCCTTCAGACAAAAAGACATGCATAGTTCAGACAAGAACATCTCAAGTAAGGCTTCAAAAGGCTCTTAAAGGGCTGGAGAGATGGCTTAGTGGTTAAGTGCTTGCCTGGGAAGCCTAAGGACCCCGGTTCGAGGCTCAATTCCCCAGGACCCATGTTAGCCAGATGCACAAGGGGGCGCATGCATCTGGAGTTCGTTTGCAGCGGCTGGAGGCCCTGGCGCGCCCATTCTCTATCTCTCTCTCTGCCTCTTTCTCCCTCTGTCTGTCGCTCTCAAATAATAAACAAAAAGTTTTTTAAAAGGCTCTTAAAATGTAACTTCAGGACTAAAGAGATGAGTCAGCAGTAAAGGTACTTGCTTGAAAAGCCTAAAGACCGAGGCTTAATTCCCCAGGACCCACGTAAGCCAGATGCACAAGGTGGTGGATGCCTCTGGAGTTTGTTTGCAGTGGCTAAAGGCCCTGGCATACCCATTCTTTCTCTTTCTCTCTCTATCTCAAATAAATAAATACTTTCCTTATAATGTAACTTCAGGTAGATTCAGGAGGCTATGAGGAGTTCAAACAATTCCAGGAAATACAACAAGATGTTTATTATTACTTTGGAAGGAACTTGGTACTTTTCAAAATGTTTTTAATTCTGTGAGCATACAAGTTTAAAAAGTTGCTTTATTACAACTGTGAGAGTCCAGGGGCAATGTATTATTTCATCACTCTCAGAGAATAAGAAAGATTTTGTTTTTGGCAATCAGTAATCCAGGAATTACTTAATGTTATCTTTTTCTCTCAACTGGAAATAGAGCAGCAACACAAGGCATTCTGCAGCCACGTGAGGCGACTTATCTGAACTTTGGAACATGCAGATGGATGTGAAATCAACTTCAGCTGCCTGTGAAAGAATTTCAAATATAACTCTGTACTGCTCCTTTGTACGCTTAAATGCAGGAGCTTCCCTCATAAGCACCACTCATCAGACAGCGTCACCTCTCACATACAGCTTCAAGTATGGCAGTCACAAAGGGGGAGCTTTGGCAATGAGGGGTACCTTGGTGGAAGATGGCTTTAAGACTGTTAGTTACCTTGATGGAGGAGCATGTTGGCATTGAACACCATTAGCATTTGACTGCTCAGAGGAAGACACTGTAGAGCCAGCTGGGTCTCAAAGCTGGTTGAATAAAAGATGTAATCCTTCCTGTCACTTTCAAGTGGGGCTTTAAGGAGTCCCTTCTTGTATAATGGTTTGGGTTAAAACTTTGTAGAAAGGGCTGGAGAGATGGCTTAGCTGTTAAGGTGCTTGCCTGCAAAGTCAAAGGACCCAGGTTTGATTCCCCAGGACCCACGTAGGCCAGATTCACAAGGGGGCGCATGCATCTGGAGTTTGCATGCAGTGGCTGGAGGCTCTGGCATGCCCATTCTCTTTCTCGCTACCTGCCTCTTTCTCTCTCTCTCAAATAAATAAATATTTAAAAAAATTTGCAGAAAGATTATTTTTCAATTTCCAAAACATAGTATCTTGTAAGAGGTGACAAGCAAGTTGTAACTATTGACTGGCTCAGACGTGCAGAAAACTCTCTGAAATTTAGCTAGCATGAGGGCTGCCTACGTTAGGTATGCACACCACAGCCCGCTGCTCATGCTCCTCATGGTGGTTCCATGGTCAGCCAACTGCTTGTCTAATCATGGGTTTCAGAGGATCTCTGTTGAGTCAGGATTTGCTTTGCTGCCAGGGGCTGAAGATCAACTGTGGAGAGCACTGTCTATTTAACCATCATTTGATTCTCTGTGTCCATACTGGTAAATCCTCAGAATTCCCCCGCAGAGTCAGCTGGGCTGGGCTCTGGGAGCTAACTCAGGCCATTCTTCACAGCACCATTCACATCCACATCTCAGTCACTGACCATTTACATGGATGGTGATTTTATCAGTGCGTTAACACATTTTAACACTTGCCCAGTGCTCTAGGAAGAAGTGCTCCCACCCCCATCTGTCTCATACTCCATCAACATTTGATGGCTCCCAAAGGAATTCTACTGAGTGGTGGTGGTGGGGGAACTAATTTGAAGAGGCTAAATATTATATGATTCTGTTTATGAGTGAAAGAGAAGTACATCTTGGTTGTGGTGCTATTTAGATGAATCAATACATATTATAAAATTGAATAGAACTATACAAACATGCATACATACAAACAGACATGTATAAGAATGTATGTGAACCTGCAGGGACTGAAAAAACAAACCATTGTGTATTTCCATTGCAACTATACTTTTGTTAAGATATCACCTTGGAGAAAACTGAGAGCTCCTCGGGACTTTAGTGTCCTATTTTTATAATGTGCTTTGAGTCTATAGTTATTTTATATTAAAACTTAAAAGAAAAAACCAAAATGGTCTACCAATCAGGTATTCCATTAAATTCCCACAGTCTTTTCACCACTTTGGAAACTCAATCCTGGTTCACAGCCATCCAGACCTGACACCTAAGAAAGAAGTCTGCACAGAGCTTTTTTAGTTAAGCAACATTCGAGTGAAGTCCAATCCTGAAAAACAAAGATGATGACATCAAAATAAAAGAGAGAGTGATTGAGACGGGGAGGGGGGATATAATGGAGAATGCAGTTTCAATGGGGAAAATGAGGGGAAAGAGGGCATTACCATGGGATATTTTTTATAATAATGGAAGTTGTTAATAAAAAAATTTTTGAAGAAAAAAATATTTTAAAAAAATCGTCTTCATCTCTCTGGATCCCCACAACAACATGACCACATTCATCCCTGCTGTTTCCTATGTACCACTTCCCAGCACATGAGAACTACTCACCACAAATGCATACTTGATTTGTATATCTATGCCTTTGGCTACACTGCCCTGTCTCCTAGGAATGGCCTCATTCCTTCTGTCCAGCACAGTACTGTCCCTTGAAGAATACAACCACAGTTACTGCCTCACTGTTAACATCTTTATTCTTAGAATTCTCTTACCACATGCAACAGGAGACTGTAATCATTCAGGTTTTTGTTTGTCATACATATTTTTTCAAAGTTCTTCAGAGAGGTGACAGACTAATTTCTTTATAATACCAATATACTTATAGTAATCTGGAATATAGTAATTTCTTGGGTAGGAACAAAAAAAAATATGAGATCTGATGGCCAAGTTCTTATGTTACGGACAAAATAGCCTCTTATGTGTTCAAGTGGTGTTTTTGTATATATAATGAATTCCCAAATCTTTTTTTTGTTTGTTTGTTTTTTGTTTTTCGTGGTAGGGTCTCGCTTCAGCCCAGGCTGACCTGGAATTCACTATGGAGTCTCAGGGTGGCCTCGAACTCACAGCAATCCTCCTACCTCTGCCTCCCGAGTGCTGGGATTAAAGATGTGCGCCACCATGCCCAGTGAATTCCAAAATCTTTAAAGAGAAAAACTCATATGCACATTAATAAAGAACCAGTTAGCTGGGCGTGGTGGCGCACGCCTTTAATCCCAGCACTCGGGAGGCAGAGGTAGGAGGATCACCGTGAGTTCGAGGCCACCCTGAGACTCCATAGTGAATTCCAGGTCAGCCTGGGCTAGGGTGAGACCCTACCTCGAAAAACCAAAAAAAAAAAAAAAAAAAAAAAAAAGAACCAGTTAAGTTATGCTCTTGGACACTGTATAGTCAAGTGTTTGTGGCTGGTCTATATGCTATTTGCTGACTTTCACATCTCCTAATCTAAACTAACGTTTTTGAAACATTTTTTATATTTTGTATTTATTTATTTATTTGACAGAGAAAGAAGGAGAGAGAGAGAGAATGGGCGTTCTAGGGCCTCCAGCCACTGAAAACGAACTCTAGACGCTTGTGGCCCCTTGTGCATCTGGCTAACATGGGTCCTGGGGAATTAAACCGGGGTCCTTTGGCTTTGCAAGCAAATGCCATAACCGCTAAGCCATCCCTCCAGCCCTAAACTAACTTTTTAAGAGATATAGATGGCTAATATTGACTGCCTGCTTGTCAGTTAGGATCAGATTGGATACAAATCTCTGTGCATGTGTGTTAGGGCACTTCCACACCAACATTCTTATTTCTCTGACTGGAGATGCAATGTGAGCAGCTGCCTCCTGTGCCTGCTGTCACAGCTGCAGCTGCTCTTGCCGCCCACCTTCCCTGCCACAACAGACTGCTTTCTAGAACCGTAAGCCAAAATAAACACTTCCTTCATTTGGTTGCTTTTGTCACCGCAGTGAGAACAATAAGCAATGCAATGGCTTATAGAATCTCACTCTATAGACCCACAGATTTTTGTTCTTTAAACATGTCAAACGCCTTTTAATTCCTTCAGATATTAAGGGCTGAGATGAATTTACACAATGGTGATCACAGATACTACAGAAGCTAATAGGTGATGTTCAATGGATGAAGAATGGCTTTCTGGGTACCTCAGAATCTTGAACATTTAAGTGGATGTTGGTAAACATCACAGAAGGTGAAAAATTTAGGACCACGTATGTAGAGATTGCACCTGGAACCAGGCAACATCCCAAATAACACTGAAGGAAAAATATGCTGTGAGTGCTATGTCCTCCTGAGAAAGCTATGCTGAGATAATTTCTACTTATAGTACGCTTGTAACCCTGGGCAGTAAGGAGGGAAAGCTAATGACCTTATCAAGCATAATGCATTAAGACCAAAACTAAACCCTTTTTTTTTTAACTATTCATGCACAATTTCAAGTCCGGGATAAATTTTTGTAATAACCAAGATCTTAGAAAACTTTAAAAATAATAAAATCAGTAATTTGGTAGTAGAGGACTTGCCTAATATTTCATAGACCTGAGTCCCATCTTTACTACCAACACACACACACACTTCTATCATTATCAAAAACCCTTTCTTTATATAGCCAAACACAAGCCCAACCTGAAAGTCCTCCACATAGACCACAATAGCTCTAGTCTTAAGTACATTCATGTCACATGAACAGATTGAAGGAATTTAGGCATGGTCTAGTGAACACCTATGGCAGCAGGTGGATGAATTTACTGTATCTTCCAGGCAACCGCACTATTTCCCTAATGCACGCCGGTCACCATGGAAGCACACTGGGAGATGTTTAGTGTATGTTCAAAAAGACACCTTCCTCTCTGTAGAGGTGAATGGCTGTTATTAGAGAGTACATGCAAGAAACACTTTCTGTGCCCCACCAAGCTAAAGGGCTCGCTGATGTTCTCAAAGCAGGATGCCAGGAGTACATGCTGGAAAATCAGAATTTCTGTGAAACAATACCTTCCAGAGAGACACAGGACTTATATTTTAAAAGTACCACAGCCAGGATGGTGGCACACACCATTAATCCCAGCACTCGGGAGGCAAAGGTAGGAGGATAGGATAGCTGTGAATTCAAGGTCACCCTGAGACTACATAGGGAATTTCAGGTCAGCCTGGACTAGAGTGAGACCCTACCTCAAAAAAAAAAAAAAAAAAAAAAAAAAAAAGAAGAAGAAGAAGAAGAAGAAGAAGAAGCAGCAGCAGCAGCAGCAGCGAAAAGTGCTACCATGCACAGAGAAGTAAAATTCATATTCTGGGAAAGATGTCCTAAAAGGACCAAAAGATGCTCTAGTAAGAGGAGAGAAACCAATAAGTATTTCTATCACCAAAGAAGGTTTACACAGTTAGAACTAAGACACACAAGCACAATGGGGACCAGAGCTAGGATTAAACCAATATGAAAGGACTCCAGAAATATTGATTAAGGATGATGTTTCCATCTACTCTTCTAAGGAAGGAGGACAATAACAGGAGTCTTCTCCCTTCTTCCCCCTACCCCCTCGTGTGTGTGTGTGCGCATGCGCGCAGTAGCAGGTATGTTGAGAGTCTCTCAATACAGACTGGTGTGTGTCTTATAAACAGGTTAGTAGTTGAACTAGCATTTCTAAGAGACTGTGACTTTGCATGGGAAGGATATGGCAATCCCTCTCTCATCCTTCTAATGATAGGTACATGCCTACCTACAGATGGATTCCATATTTCCCTTCCCCAAACACCATAGCTTTAAGGATTTAAACTGCCTTATATTTTGGATGATTTTTTTCATAGAATAAAAAATTATGCATTTTTAGATACCAAATGAAAATATAGCCCCCTTCCAGTAACGAGTAATAAGTACAGGATATATTGCATAGTGGTATACTATGTACAAAAACTTAAACTAGCAAATAATGAGTAATATATAAAGAAAACATTTTCAACATGTTAATATACATTGTTTTGATTGTGAATATATTCTATATTTTAATTTGCATACTAATATACACAGATAAAGCCAGGAATGAATGCATGAAGAATACCTAAGACAAGGCATATTTCAACTTTTTTATTTTTAATTTTTTATATTTTATTTATTTGACAGAGAAAGAGAGAGATGGAGAATATGAGTGGGTACGCCAGGGCCTTCAGCCACTGCAAACAAATTCCAGATGCGTGTGCCCCCTTGTGTGTGCCCCCTTGTGTATCTGGCTAATGTGGGTCCTGGGGAACCTGGGTCCTTTGGCTTTTTAGGCAAATGCCTTAAGCACTAAGGCATCCCTCCAGCCTGCATATTTCAACTTTATTAAAGGTTAACCAGTTTGGAAAATCTTATTATAAGTAATAAAGGTGTTTTAGCTGTTATATTCATGGTGATAAAGAGAAAATACCTGTCTCCTTCATTAAGTCTTCTGATTGAGTCAATGCAAGCATTTACATAATTAAATGTATAACAAAACATTATAAATAACTTTGACATTTCAACTTTATGCCATGTGTAAGTATTAGGATATTTCAGTTTTCTATGTAGGTAGAATACACTGTCCATGAGTTTTTATTCAGGATCAGCAAGAAGACTTGGTAAGTATTCTCTGAAAGCACTGGGTGTGCGGAGTTCCACGCCAATGGCCAGGTATGATGGGTGAACACTCAGGGTGGGAACTCCTGCTTCTGGCTGCAGCAGGCTTAGTAAGAACCTCAACAGAGGACGAGCTATGTGGTGACACTGGGACACTGGTAACTTATAAGGCAAATGTCACAATGCAGAATACCATAATAAACTTTAAGGAGTGAATTCCTGCATTGGGCCCAGTAATTTAAAACAAGAGTGAGTGAACAGGGAGGATGGAAAGGCCAGGAGAAGGAAGGCATGCACTGAGCTCTAAAAATAATTTCTCTTTAAGTGGGCTTTATTGACATTTAATGACAATGCTAATCTTGCTGTGCAAATAGATGGGGGTGTGTGTGACACACAGGACCACACGTGGAACATGAATCCAAAGAATCAAGTGTGTCTTACTTGGAGAAACTGATTTTCTAGAATAATGTTAGAATCTACTTTCTATTGCCATGGCAATGAAGTCATAGCCTGTTTTCAAATATATAAATGGCACAGGATCTCAATTTTGCTATAGACTTTGTTGAACAACTCAGTTACCTCCTCTTTCTCTTATTTTTCCCTTCCTTATCTCTCTTCCTCTCCTTCCTTCTTGTTCCCTTTATTATCATCTTTGTTTTTTGATTTTTTTTTTTTTTTTTGAGGCAGGGTCTCACTGTAGCTCACTCTACCTGAAGCTTTCTCTAGCTCTACAGTGCCCTTCAACTCATGGTGATTCTCCTATCTCACTCCTCAGAGTGCTGGGATGACAGGCATGTACCACTACACCTAGCTTTATCATCGTTTTAAAGGTCTCACTGTAGCACAGGTTGACCTGGAATTCACTCTGTATAGCCCAGGAGGACCCCAGACTCACAGTGATCCTCCTGTCTCAGCCTCCTGAGTGCTAGGGTCACGGGAATGAGCCATGTATAGCTTTAGTCACTTTCTTCTAAGAAGCAACCCTACCATTCAATAGAAAACCTTACCTAAACGGGTATACTAAATATCATAAATACTTTCATGCCTTCGCTGGTAAACAATTTCGTAGCACTTACTTCACGACAAGGACATATAATACTAAGGTGGTGAAAAGGGTTTTCACGAACTTGCAGAGGTTTCCGGTGAAGGTCATCAAGGAACTATGCATCCAGTGCAAATGTTGGATCAATAGGCACAAGGAAGAGCAGCATGCAGCAAGGAGAGCCACTAGTAAGAGATTTGTTTTGTGTTTCCGGAGGTAGGGTCTCACTCTAGCCCAGGCTGACCTGGAATCCACTATGGAGTCTCAGGGTGGCCTTGAACTCACGGTGATCCTCCTACCTCTGCCTCCCGAGTGCTGGGGTTAAAGGTGTGCGCCACCACACCCGGCTAATGAGAGATTTCACACAGGGTGAAAGTGCCAAGGAAATCAGGTGGAAATGAGAACTAAAAGTTTGTAAGATATTCCCTAGGAAGACAAGTGAGCAAAAGAGTGTGAGAAAGAGCTTGGGGGCCTGCTTTCTCAGGGTGGGATCTGGGTAGTGTGGAGAAGCACAGAGGGCCCAGAGGGGTGGGGGCAAAGACCCAAAAGGTCCAGTGGCCAGACTATGTAGACTAAAAACAAACAAACATTACCAAAAATAAAAACAAACAGCACCCCCTTGCCACAAATAAAACCCCAAAACATAAAAAATAGAACAATGCAGAACGTCTGCCTACAAACAGTAAAGAAAACAAAACAACGACAAATAAAAGTAAAGTGTCATCTGTTCTGCAAGCAAATGGTGAATATGAAGGCTGCGAGCCCTTGGATATCAACTATTAAACTGAAATGTGAAATCGAAGCACTAGGAGCAGCACATAGGATCAACCCATGCCTCTTCATTCCATGCGTCTCCACTGCAGTGGTACTAATCACCGAAGCTCATATCCTAGGCTCTCATGCAATATGGCTGCTTTGTCAAAAGTAAACCGAGCCATGAAAGCATCAGTCAGCGGTGTTATCATCGGGCAGGCAATATCTCATTCTCGTTGGTTTTTATTAAGTCTATAGGGTCAATCTGTGAGTGATTAAATATCTGAAGCTTTTCACTTTTAATTCTGAACTCCACCTTAGGCACATTTACAGTTGAAAATGAGCGTGCTTACAGGGATTCCATGAACCAACTCACTTCAACAGTGAAATATGAGAGCTCAGCTTTAAAGCAGCGACGAGGGGAAAGTCAACGCTGGTCTCATTTTCGTTTGAAGAAACTGATGGTTAAATGTTGCTTAAAACATGACTGAATTGAATTCCTCTAGGAAGTTCTGGGAACACAGATGGTTAATCCAATTCATTTTCATTATTGCAATACGGTACACACTTTTCAGGAGACCATATCATGTGACACACACTATATCCCTCCCCAGATTAAAGTTTACCGCATGTCAAGTACTCCTCTAAGTAAAGATTACTAAAACTATAAAGTATGCCTGTGAAATCCAATCCTGAGAAGTGTAAATTTAGCCTTCTAATTCTTGCTACCCTACCTGCTCCCCCCAGTTCTTTTTAATTGGATTAGGACTGTTTAATTACAAAGGGGTGTAGAATTTTTTTCCTCTTCCTATCTTAACTCACATTTTTCTTCAATTACTTCTAATAGGATTACTTCCAACATTTAGTTTCATTTTAACACTATTTTGTCATAAAACTTATGATGTTTAGTTTGCATATCAAAATAAAGATATCAACTATTTTTAACAGTAGTAGTTAACTTGCAGTTATACATGTGTATATTTAGATTTTGATGTTGATAATTAAAACTGTGCCTCAACAACTCCCCTACCCCACACTTCATAGTCTATCCCACCCAGCTCACCTCATAAACTTACCATGTCATATAAGGAGTACATTTTAAGAATCAGAAGCCACGGATATATTTAATTAACTGTAAATATTATATACTACAAAGGTTTTACTCTCTGAACTTAATGATACTCAATAACCCTAAATAAACTATCAGGACTTTTGTTTTTAAAAACTCTCTATGAGGCACTGTATTTAGTAACTATGTGGTTTCACTAAGTTTTAATTCCTCAGTAAACAGGAATTGGGCCCTCAGGATTGTGGTTTTTGAAATTAGGGTATGTTTAGATTTGGAGCCTGCCCAAAATTCATTCACATCTAGAAGGGAAAGTTCATTGCCAAACATATGCAATCAGGGGAGAAAAAAAGATTACGTTCTAAATAAGGTTTGTATAGCAAATACTTCCATCTGTTTCACAGAGATCAAATGCAACTACTTTAAAACACTCCAATGGCATTTAAGCATCTGGCAGAGAGAAAGCATGTATTTACGAGAAAGGATTCACATTAGCAGTACATTTTACCCTCAGGGATAAGTAGTGGAATGCTAAAAAAGATTATCCCTCATATATTTGTAACAAAAAGTGAATTTAAACATTTTTCAAGATAAAATGTACATGGCCCCTCACAAATCTCTTATTAGGATTTAAAAAAATAAGACTATTCATATACCAGAAAGAAAATACTATTCAGATACTTTTTAACCTCTGCTTCAAAATCTAAGTTAATAATTACAGATATGTCAATACAATAAACTTTAAAAGATTTCTAAAGAGGATTCATGCCAAGTCTAACCCTAGCTATCCATACCCCACCCCCCTGCCAAGACACCATTCCTATCAATTGGACTTTTTTCATAGGAAGTCACAAATTGCATGTGACTTACATGCCAGATAAGACCTTATCTCCCCAAACCTCAATCCTGTATGCCATCTATGCCAGTTACTGCCTCTCACCTCTCAATTTACTTTCTGGAACCCACTTGAGATAACCAAGTAGGTGGGCTCCTAGCCTTGCCAATAGGGAGTGCTGGGGAAAAGTCTTCCTTTTCCCACTGGTGTGCTGCTATCTGTCCTTTCTTCTGCACTTCTGAACAGCATCGTAGGGGTGTGAGGCCATCTGGGACGCCTTACCTCAGCCCCAGCAGCACAGAGTTCAGAGGCTGGTGGCAACCTTGCAGTCACAGCTGAAGTCCGCTTTCACTGTAACTATACCAGTCATGGCTCACCTAGTCCCTGAAGTTTGTTTCTGAGACATTATCAAGATGCACTCTCGGAATGCCAGGCTTCTTATCCACTGTACCATGCTGACACTTGTAAGCTACGCACCAGCCATAACTGCCCCAGAGAAATTTGTTTCCTGGCTACTTATCAGCAGTTGACCAGTTGTGGCCTAGGCCAACCAACGTGCTACCATCATACCTTCCCCAGTGAGATCTGTACCTCAGCCTGGAGGGCCTCCCTTCCAATTTTATCTTTCTGTAGGCTCACTCAGCCCCAGGGTACTATGAGAGTTGTCATTTCAATCTAACACTCTCCTATCACAGGCAAACTATTCATTCTGATTAATTTCCATGTCCATTACTTCCTGGTTCCTGTCCTCTGACTGAACCCATTCTGCTAGATTGTCTAACATTTAGAGACTCCTATTCTATTTTGGGTCTTGAGTCTGATAGATTACCATCATGCCTATAAATTTATTTGAATGAATGAACAGACAACCCAGTTCTAGCATGGTCACAACAGGGTTCATATCCCCCCATCCTTCATGAAGTCACTTCCAGTCATGCATGAATGGCAAGCCATCTTCCCTACTGACAGGAACAAAATCCTGAGATTACTCTTTACTCCCCCAATTTCATTCATTTAGCCTTTGGTTGCTAGACATTAAAACCAGGATATAAGAGCAAGTGAACATGTGGGAGAGGGTTGGAAAGTGCCCACGCATTTCCAGGCTAAAAAATAACCTTACATTTATACCATAATCTTATTCATAGTACCAAGACAGCCTACCCTAATCAGAATAGACACCATCACCCTAAATAACAGAAAATCCTTAATAAACCCTAGGGTGGAATCTGATATGCAGAATTATATCATTAGATTCCAACAAAAAAGAACCATACAAGCACTCAGGATGCAGAGGCAAGAGGGTCACCATGAGTTCGAGGCCAGCCTGAGACTACATAGTGAATTTCAGGTCAGGTTGGGCTAGAGCAAGACCCTACCTCAAAAAAGCAAAAAACAAAAAAAAAAAAAACAAAAAAACACCCAGAATACCATTGACCATTCAAGGAGAAACTGTTCATGAAAAAGACCAATGTATAATATATATTATGTGTATATATATGCATATATATGCCATGTATTATGTATATGTATATATAAATGACATACACATACAAACTAGTACAAAGCTTTAAAACAATGTGGTGGTTTGACTCAGGTGTCACCCATAAACTTAGGTATTTTGACTGCTATGTCACCAGCTGATGGAAATTTGGAAATTAACGCCTCCTGGAGGCAGTCTATTGTTGGGGGCAGGCTTATGGGTGTTTTAGCCTGCTTCCTCTTGCCAGTGTTTGACACACTCTCTTATTGCTGTTGTCCATCTGATGTTGGCCAGGAAGCAATGTCCATCCTCTGCTCATGCCATTGTTTTCCCCTGCCAGTATGGAGCTTCCCCATCAAGTCCATAAGCCAAAATAAACCTTTTACTTTTTTCCCACAAGCTTCTCTTGGTTGGGTGTTTTCTGCCAACAATGTGAACCTGACTGCAACAAACATATACTGTAAATATGCTCAAAGAACTGAAGAAACACAGGGAAATGTCAAGGAAAATGATGAGCAGCTCTGTGCATGTCAGGTGGGTAGATGCTAGTTCTGGGTGGTGGTGGGGAGATAGATGCTATTCCAGCCCTGTGCTCCTAGGATGGGCAAATTCATAGAAGTCTGTTTAAGTCTTGTGGGCCAGGTAGGCATTAGTTCTCCCAGAGTGCGTGCAGTGGGCAGGAAGGGAACCACTAGATCACCACACAAGACTTTTGGGGGCAGGCTCACAAGCAGGGATCCACCTGCAATTATCAATTCCAAACTATCTCCACAAACCATGACCCAGGCAGGTCCCATAACCACTGTGACTGAGATCCAATCCTCCAAGCTGTATTCCTCGCTATCCCCTCGCCCTGCATGCCACCAGCTGCCACAGCCAAGCCCACCACCAAAGGCCAGAAAGCAAGTATCAGAGAGACCACAAGGACCCTACCTGGTCACTGAGTAGACCAGGCACGCCAGGACACCCACCCAGAATTCCCAAGACAGTGAACACACAAGAAAGATGTGGCTCAGGCTCAAGAGTACCCAGCTGACTCCTGTGAATATACCATGTTCCCACTCCTGCCTTGACCAAACCTGAACAAGGCAATCAATGAATATTCCACAAGAGACACTAATTTCTACAGTACCAGTAAACAAGTCGACTACCCAAAGATGAGAAAACCCCAGTGCAAAACAAAGGATGGATGACCTAATACAGTCCAACAAGGAGAAAGACAAACTAATAGGAAGGTATGAATGGGAATTTCAAGATATTCAGGACACTATGAAAAGATCAAACATAAGAATTCATGGTATAGTAGAAGGAGAAGAATTTCACTCCAAAGGTAGAGTAGACATTTTCAACAAAATCATAAAAGAAAACTTTCCCCAAATTGGGAAAAAGATGCCAATGCAGATACAGGAAGCCTTTAGAACACCAAACAGAAAAATCTGGAAGGAACCTCTCTTCGCCATATTATAATTAAACTACCAAACATACAAACCAAAGAAAATATACAGAAAGCAGTTAGAGAGAAAATCAAGTCACATACAAAGGCAAGCCCATCAGGATCACTGCAGATTACTCAACACAAACTTTAAAAGCCAGAAGGGCTTGGAATGATATTTCAGTTTCTGAAAGATAACAACTGTCAACTAAGGTTACTTTATCCTGCAAAGCCATCCATTCAAATAGATGGAGATGATGTGAGGGCAATCTGGCTGCAGCATCTGTCACTCTGTTGATCTCCAGGGTTGATGTGGCTGGTCTGGCTGGCTAGGTGGGTGTCCCCTTCCTCCCTCACCACTCCATGCACGTCCCTCCCGAAGCTGCACTCTCGGTCGAAGAGGACGACCTTCCCCGAATAGAGGAGGAATGGTCTTTGGTCAAGTGTATATGAGTAGCTGTGCTCCCCTGCTAGAACCTCCAAACAAGCTCTCCATTGGACAGAGAAATAAGGACATTCCACAACAAAAGCAGGCTGAAGGACTATTTGAAGACAAAACCAGCTCTACAGAAAATACTTGAAAGGATCCTGCATGCTGAAGAGAAAGAAAAGCACACATACAAGGAACCTGGAAAAAACAAACCATACTCAAACACTACTTAATAAAAGACAGTAAAGGTAAAACTGGAAGAATTACAATACAAGAAAAATGGTAAAAACAAACACACACCTTTCAATAACAAATCTTAATATCAACAGCCTCAATGTCCCAACAAATGACAGGTTTGCAGACTGGGTTAAAAAGCAGGATCCTTCAATGTGTTGCCTCCAAGAAACTCAACCTTTCTACAAAGGATGGACACTATCTTAGGGTGAAAGGTTGGAAAACGCTGTTTCAAGCCAATGGGCCTAGAAAATAAACAGAGGTTGCTATCCTAATATCTTGTAGACTTCAGACCAACATTAGTTACCAAAGATAAGGAAGGCCACTTTATATTGATTAAAGGCACACTCCAACAGGAGGACATTATAATCCTAAACATATATGCACCTAATATAGGGGCATCCAACTTCATCAAACAAACACTATTAGAACTAAGGTCACAGATAACACCAAACACAGTGGTAGAGGGTGACTTCAATATCCCACTCTCATCAACTGACAGGTCATCCCAGCAAAAGACAGAGATGCATCTGGATTAAATGAGGTCATAGAAGGAATGGACCTAACAGATATACAGAGGACATTTCATCCAAATGCTGCAGAAAATACATTCTTTACAGCAGCACATGGAACATTCTCTAAAATAGACCATATATTAGGACACAAAGCAAATCTTAACAAATACAGAAAAATTGAAATAATTCCTTGAATTCTATCTGACCACAATGGAATCAAACTACAAATCAACAGCAAGAAAAGCTATAGAGCATACAAAAAATCATGGACACTAAACAATACACTACTAAATGATGAATGGGTCAATGAAGAAATCAAGAAGGAAATCAAAATATTCGCCGGGTGTGGTGGCGCACGCCTTTAATCCCAGCACTCGGGAGGCAGAGGTAGGAGGATCGCCATGAGTTCGAGGCCAACCTGAGACTCCATAGTGAATTCCAGGTCAGCCTGGGCTAGAGTGAAACCCTACCTCGAAAAACCAAAAAAAAAAAAAAAAAAAAAAAAAAAAAATTAAAAAAAAATTCATAGAGTCAAATGATAATGAGAACACAACGTACCAAAATCTTTGGGACACAATGAAGGTAGTCCTAAGAGGGAAATTTATAGCTTTAAGTGCCTATATTAAGAATTTAGAAAGGTTGCAAGTAAACAACTTAATGCTTCACCTTAAAGCCCTGGGAAAAGAAGAAGGCGGCAAACTGAAAATCAGTAGACAGGAAGAAATAATAAAGATTAGGGCAAAAATTAATGAAATACAAACAAAATATACATATATCCAAAGAATCAATGAAACAAATAGTTGGTTCTTTGAAAGGATAGAAAAGATTAATAAACCCTTAGCAAATCTGCCCAAACGAAAGAGAGAAGAGACACAAATTAATAAAATTTCCCACCAGAATAGATGGTAAGACCCTATTGCTGATGACTCCACATACTTGGGCTGCAAGGTCACTAAGAAATCCTGCTGGAGCTGAGCTGAAAACCTCCTCCATGTAGACCAGCTGACAGAAAGATAGAAAAAGCTATGCTGCATGGAGTTCAATGGGAGAGAGAGAAATCACCAGTGGAGATACTTAACAGTGGACCCTGCAAGCCTTAAATTTGGCCAGCCAGGCCAAATGAGCCAACAGGTACAATAGTGACATGTCTGTTATGGGGAAAACCAACTGCTCTCTAATTGGACTGGAGGCCCATTCCATGGGAGGGAATACAACAGGGGTAGTCATGAGCCCTAGGGGTGTAATGTCTGCTACTGTCTGGCTAAATGCATATGCTAAGCTCACCAAACTGCCCACTAAGCACTTCTCTTAAAGTTTGCACCCATATATTAATGCTACTCTCACTTTTGGTTACAGAAGCTTCTCTTTTCAGATGGCAGTGACCTTGGGATGACTCAGAAAGCAACATGGTGCTGAGAAAAAGTGACAGAAAAGTGCTCAGCATTGCAATATCACTATTACACCTTCCAAAGCTCAGGATCCATTGCAGAAGGGGTGGGGGAAAGAATGTAAGAGCCAAAGAAAGGGTAGGACTCCTTACAACATGCTCCTCCAGACACAAAAAGGCCTGGATATTCATGACCACACAGTGCCTGACACTACCTGTACAAGACCATCATAATAGGAGGAAAAGATTATGACTTCAAAGTAAAAGAGAGAGTGATTGAGAGAGGGAGGGGATATGATGGAGAGTGCAGTTTTGAAGGGGAAAGTGGGGGGAGGGAGGGAATTACTGTGGGGTATTGTTTACAATTATGGAAGTTGTCAAAAAAAAAAAAAAAAAACAGATATCCAGAGACACAGAGGCTCCCAAGTCCTCATCACTGAAGTAGACCTATAGTGAACCCAACATAGCTCAGAGAAATTTGCAGAAGAGGGGGCAGAAAGATTGTTAGAGCCACATATTGGGATATTGCATAGAGACATTGCCTCTTACCCATAACTGATGGCTAACCCCACAATGCATGACCCACATCCCCTAATGAAGAAGGTCCCTGTGGAGGGGGTAAGACAGAGAGGAGGCTAACGATGGTACCAACATGGTTGTATACACACTGTGTACATAACTAATAAATAGGTAAAATAAAAGAAAGAAAAAGAGATGGTGAAAAAAATGATACATTCCAAAAAAAACTATGAACAGAATAAAGAGACCAAGATTTGGATTTCTGGCATACACAAAGGGGAAGACATACAAGCCAAAGGCATAGAGAACATCTTCAACAAAATTATCTAAGAGAATTTCCCTAAGCTCACAAAATAGAGGTCATCAAAGTACAAAAGGTGCTCAGAACATCAACCAGACAGGACTCTGTGTGTGTGTGTCTTCCTCTTCCCCTATCTCACTCTCTCAAATAAATAAATAAAATTTTAAAAAATTAAAAAAGAAACCCACATAAGCCAGATGCGCATGGTGGCACATGTATCTGGAGTTTGTCTACAGTGGCTAGAGGTCCTAGTGCATCAATTTTCTCCCTCCCTCTCTCTCCCATTAACAAATAAATAATTTTTTTAAAAAAGGAAACTAAAAATTCTGGACCTGAATGATAATGAAAATACAACATACCAAAACTTATGGGGCACAATGAAGGCAGTCTTAAGAGGAAAGTATATAGCACTATGTGCTTTCATACAAAAACAGACAGATCTCAAGTCAACAACTTAACCATTTACCTGAAGGCATTGTTAAAACTAGACCCACCTAAATTCAATAGTACCAACATACAGAAATAATCAAGATCAGGGCAGAAATCAATAAATTGGAAAACATTTTAAGAATCATTTAAAAACAATTTTAAAAAGTGATGAATCAAAAAGCTGGTTCTTTGAAAAAAAATTGATAAACCCCTAGATAATGTGATCAAAAGGAAAAAAGAGAAGACTGAAATCAACAAGATCAGACAGAAAGAGGGAGATGTTACGACAGACCCTAATGAAATTGGTAGAGGCATCGGGACATATTTACAAGATCTATACTTGAGTCAGGGTTGGTGGTGCATGCCTTTAATCCAAGCACTTTGGAGACAGAGACAGAAGGATCACTGTGAGTGCAAGACCACCTTGAGACAAATAGTGAATTCCAGGTCAACCTGGTCTAGACTGAGACCTTACCTCAAAAAAACAAAACCAAAACCAAAAAGGGTCTATGTGCACAAAACTAGAAAACCTGGAAGAAATGAATTTCTTAATTCACACCACATACCAAAACTAAACACAGATGAGATAAACTACCTGAATAGAGACATAATATAAATAAAGGAGATTTGAGCTGTAATTGAAAGCTTCCCAACAAATAAAATCTAGGCCCAGACAGTCTTATTGCTGAATTCTACCAAACCTTCATTGAAGTTAAACTAAGTCCAAATTTTCTCAAGTGATACCACACAATCAAAAACTACGGGACACTCCCTGTTTACTTTTATGCAGCCAGCATTACACTAATGCCAAAACCAGACATAGACACAAGAAAAGAGATCTACAGACCAATATCCCTTCTGAACTTAGACGCAAAATTTCTCAATACAATTCTTGTAAGCCACATTCAAGAACACATCAAAAGCGTTACCCACCTCGATCAAGTAGGTTTCATCCCAGGGAGACAGGGTTGGTTCAACATACATAAATTGATAAATGTAAGGCATTTGCTTGCAAAGCCTAATGAACCCAGTGCCCATGTAAAGCCAGATGCACAAAGTGGCACATGCATCTGGAATTCATTTGCAGTGGCTGGAGGCCCTGGCATGACATCCATTCTCATTCTCTCTCTCTCTTTCTTTTTTTTTTTCTCTATCTCTCTCTGCTTGCAAGTAAATGAAAACTATTTTTTCAAAAAGAATTCTCAACTTTCAAGTAAGATGTATAATGCCTGTCGAGCCAAAATGCTGCTGTAAACATTTTTGACATCTGAGAAGAATTCATTAAAATAGTGATAATCAAGACAGTTGAAACTTTGAAAGTGGGGAGAGTTAAGATGCTGACATTTTTTATATTTATTTTTATTTTATATTTATTATAACAGAATATTCCCTTTTATCCCCTCGCTCTAACCGCAGTTACTCTGGAGACCCTCCTTAGTGGGGTATGGTATTCACTTAAGAGTCATGACGGCCTCAGTCAGGCCCTGTAGGGTAGTGCGGGACCGTGCCTCAGGATATTTCTACCCAGTCTGTGGCTCTTACAATCTTCCCACCCCCTCTTCTACAATGTTCCCCGAGCCTTAGCAGGCCTGTTGGCAGTCTAAATTAGTGTTGAGTTCTCTAAGCCTCTGGATTAGATGTCGACATATATATACATTTTTTAATAATCCTTGATCATTAAAGACAGACTATTTGCTGGGCGTGGTGGTGCAGTTTTAATCCCAACCCTCAAGAGGGTGAGGCAGGTGGAGGCCACTCTGAGACTACAAAGTGAATTCCAGGTTAGTGTAGGCTAGAGATCAAGACTCTACCTTGAAAAACAAAACAAAATAAACAAACAAAAAAAGACAGACTATTTGAGGGTCTAATTACATATAAGTATCTTCTGTTTTTAAAGGATAACTACTGAGGCAAAAATGTGTGACTTTGAGTATAATATAATAGTATACGATAATGATTTCTCTAAGTAGAGGATGAATGTGACCCCAACGGAGCAAGGACATCTCCCCTCACTAAGACAAAATTGAAGTAGGTATTTCTTACTCATTAACAATGTATTTGTTCAAACTTGCCTGTTACTACCAGACAGGTTAAGTTTCTAAAAGAGCTATGATAATGATAAGTTATCTGAATTTTTAGAGGCATTAATATTTTAGGATGTATTCCAAACTCATATGTATTAGCTCGATAAATTCTTTAAGTATCTATGAGTCAGTCTTTGTAGCTGTGGCAAAGTAACTAAGATAAATAGCTTAAGGAAGGACGGACTTCTTGAGGCTCACAGTTGTAGAGGAGTCAGTCCACCTTGTTTGAGGTAGGCTCTCTCGCTGTTCACCACTCCACACTACCTCATATCTCACCTTACAGTACTGGGATTACAGAAGCTCACCACTATACCAGCTTTTTCATTTTATTTTTTGGTTTTTCAAGGTAGGGTCTCTCCCTCTGGCCAAGGCTGACCTTCAATTCACTATGAAGTCTCAGACTGGTGGTGTGTGCCACCATTCCCAGCAGAAAGAGGGGGGGGGGGAGAGAAAGCAAGCCAGGGTCTTTAACCCCTGCAAATGAACTCCAGATGCATGTACCACTTTGTGCATCTGGCTTACGAGGGTCCTAGGGAATTGAACCTGGGGCCTTTGGTTTTGCAGGCAAGTACCTTAATAGCTAAGCCATGTCTCCAGTCCAATTCCTACTTTTTTTTTTCTTTTTTTGGTTTTTTGAGGTAGGGTTTCACTCTAGCCCAGGCTGTCCTGGAATTCACTATGTAGTCTCAGAGTGGCCTCGAACTCATGGTGATCTTCTTACCTCTGCCACCTGAGGGCTGGGATTAAAGGCATATGCCACCATGTCTGGCAATTCTTACATTTTTAATTATTTACTGGTAAAAGGTATAAATAGATGGTTCAAAAAAAGGTAAATTTGTCTAATAAGCTTTTGTAAAAGCTTATATTCCCAATAATAAGATACTTAAAATAAGATATCAGTATGAAACATTTTTACCAACAAGCAAAAAGCTTAACAGGTTCAAATTTTATGATATCAGAAAAGTACAAACTTGTGAATATTCTGGAACAACTTCCTTGAAAACAATTTGGCATAATCTAATATAGGTGAAGATTCACTGAACATGAAATCCAGGAATTTGACCCCAATCATGCATTCTACAGAGACATGTTTAATAGCTGACTGTCAGCCACCAAACACATTAATAAGTTCAACACATGGGTCCACTCAGATATGTCTGAGAGCAACTATAAGATAAACTGACCTAAACCAGAAGAATTGTATTTTAAAATACAGTTTCAAGCTACTAAAGTTAAGAATAATTTATTTCACATGAAAAAGCTAGCTGTTTCTTTTCTATGCTTCTCTCTGCTATATATGAATTTAAATATTAAAACAGTGAACATAAAACCCAGATCATTATGCAACAATACTGTAGAATAATACTTTCCATATGGGCAAGATATTTGTTTTTGTTATTCTTTCTATGACTTGAGAAAACCAGGAAGACAAGTAAAAGGCGAAAAATATTTCCCTTGTTATTCCTGTAAAGCAGCGGAAACTTTTGTCTTCACAGCCGATGTTCTCCTGCCTCAGATGACCCCTGAGAAGCTTACTATTTCATGGTCACAAAGAGAATTTGTTTAGGGCTGGAGAGATAGCTCAGTGGTTAAAGGCACTTTCTTTCAAAGCTGGATGGCCTGTGTTTGATTCCTCAGTACCCAGGTAAAGCCAGATGCACAAAGTTGTACTAGTGTCTGGAGTCTATTTGCAACAACATGACCTGCCATGCCCATTCTGTCTGTCTGCTTCTATCTTTAATCAACAAAATATTTTTTAAGCAGAAAACTTGTTTAGTCTTAGTTGAGAGAGGCTACCTCTGAGAATCAAAGTCCCTGATATTCTCCCATTTTCACTGTGGCCTGTATTTCTTCATGCAGGTTCAAGTGTTCATTGTTCTTTTATTTCATTGTGCAGTACTTGCCTTGAGTCAAACATTGCTTAAAGAGGAGGTCTCACTATGGCCACTTTGTAGAAGATGAGGTTGCTGCAGCTACTCAAACTCAAACCTGGATCCTCAATTCTATTGCATTGGTCTATGTGCATTTTTTATGCCAGTACCATGCTGTTTTGTGTTATTTTATTTTATTTATTTGTACACACACACACACACACACACAGAGAGAGAGAGAGAGAGAGAGAGAGAGAGAGAATGGGCATGCCAGGGCCTCTAACTACTGCAAATGAATACCAGATGCATGAGCCACTTTGTGCATCTGGCTTTACATGGATACTGGGGAATCAAATCAGGGTCAACAGGCTTCTTTGCAGGCAAACACTTAAACCACTAAGCCATGACTCCAGCCCTGACAGTACATTTTAAGTTAGTATATAATCAGTAAAAAAAATAATAATAATGGTTTTCATTTTAACATTTTCATATTTACATTTCTTCATTAGACAGTCTTATACCCCTTTTTACTTCCACTGATCCCTTTCTCTTCCCTAATAGTCCACCTTCTAGCGTTACATCTTTATTTTTAAATTTAGATTCCACAATGAGAAAAGGCATGTGATGTTTTAAAAATTTGTGTAAGTTTGGCTTTTTTATCACTTTTTATACATAGCAAGTTTTCATCTTGGCTAATGCCCTAGTGTTTAGAGTTTGTTTTGTTTGCTTGTTTATATGTTTATTTATTTGTTTGCTTTTGTGTTTGAGACAGGGTCTCACTGGATCCAGGCTGGTCTTGAACCCACAGCAATCCTCCAACCACAGCCTCTTGAGTGCTAGGATGAAAGATGTGTGCAACCATACCCTTATTTGTCATACTGGATTCATCAAAATACTCCCAGAATTAATACTATTGTGAAACAATCCCCTAAAATAAATTATTTTCTGACAAAATGTGTCTGAACTAATAAATTTAACAACAATACAAATGAAGGGGCTGGAGAGATGGCTCGGTGGTTAAGGTACTTGATTGAAATGACTAATAGCCTAGGTTCAATTCCCCAGTATCCACATAAAGCCAGATGCACTAAGTGGTGCATATATCTGGAGTTCATTTTCAGCGGTTTGAGGCCCTAGCAATCCCACTCCTAATCAATCTCTATCATCTATCTGTCTGTCTGTCTGTCTGTCTGTCTATCTATCTATCCATCCATCCATCCATCTATCATCTATGTCTTTCTCTCTCTGATTGCAATAAATAAATAAAACATTAAGAAATCAAATGACAAATTGAATCAGTGTCAGCCTAGTAACATACTGTTTCTGTTCCCCACAAAGCCATATGTTAAAATCTCAACCCCAGTGTTACCTTTGGGGAATAATTGGGTCATGAGCTACAAATGACCAGAGTAACACTGGAAGGCTCCATGTAACTTTGTCCAGTTTCTGACTTAAAACAATGGCACCATCTGGTCAGGATGTATCGGATTTGAGATGCCTGCAGTGTGCACATGGCTCTTTACGGTGATGCGGAGTGCAGACAGCTGTCCACCCTGAACATGGAGCAAAGGCAGTGATCCAGCCAGCTCAGCCTGCCCAGGGTCATTCCAGCCAGACCATCGAGAATGACTAGCTAGACTAAGTACCAATGATCAAGCCACACCAAAAATAAACAAGTAAATGAAAATGCATACAAATCTTGGACAATGCAATGACTGGAAACAGTCAGGAAAATCTGACCTCCAAAAGAAACTAGCAAAGTTCTCATAATGGAAGCTAAAGAAAAGGATATCCATGCAATAACAGGTAAGGAGTTCAGAATGATTTCCTGGGCTGCAAGAATGTACAGATGAATCGCTGGGTGTGGTGGCACATGTCTTTAATCCCAGCACTCAGGAGGCAGAAGTAAGAGTTGCTGTGAGTTCAAGGCCACCGTGAGTCTACATAGTGTATTACAGGTCAGCCTAGAGTGAGACCCTACTTAGGAAAAAAAAAAATAGGGCTGGAGAGATGGCCTAGCGGTTAAGCACTTGCCTGTGAAGCCTAAAGACTCCAGTGCGAGGCTCGATTCCCCAGGACCCACATTAGCCAGATGCACAAGGGGGCGCATGCATCTGGAGTTCCTTTGAGGTGGCTGGAGGCCCTGGTGCACCCATTCTTTCTCTATATATGCCTCTTTCTCTCTGTCTGTCACTCATAAATAAGTAAATAAGTAATACAGATGAAAAGTGAGCAATGTGGAACACACCTTTGACCCCAGCACATGGAAGCCAAAGGTAGGAGGATTGCTGTGAATTCAAGGCAAGCCTGAAAGTACAGAGTTCCAAATCAGCTTAGGCTACAGTGAAGCCCTACCTCAAAAAAATATTTTATATATTACAGACACAGACACACACACACGCAGATAAAAAATTAATGGAGATTTGGAAAACCATATGCAGAAAATATAAAAAGATCAATAAAGAAATTTAAATAATATGTTTTTTAAAACCCCAGTAGTTGAAGAATATAGTAGGCAAGTACAATAGCAGGGTCTATACTGAGGAATCAGTGAACTCTAAAACAAAATGTCTACAGTCACCTGAACTAGTGGCACATAAGAGAAATACAGACAAGACCCTCATAATAGGATAAAAAGATGATCACATCAAATTAAAAGACAGACTAATGGAGAGAGGGAGGGGATATGATGGAGAGCAGAGTTATGAAGGGGAAAGCAGGTAAGGGAAGGGAAATACCATGGTTTGTTGTCTGTAAGTATAGAAGTTGTCAATAAAATATATAAACATATTTAAAAAATAAACGAACCATGTCCGAGGTACAATCAGTCACCATCAAGAAACCCCAGCAACAGAGTAAGAAATCAGAAAGTACATAAAAGAGATAAAGGACAATCAAGCATACTTAATTACAGAATGACAGGAAACTCCCCAGATCTGGAGAAAGAAGGCAATATTCAGGTACAGGAAACGTAGAGATCTCCAAACTAATCCACCTGAAAGAGGAGTTCACCAAGGCACATAATAATCAAGCTATCAAAATAAAATCCAAATGAGAAAAAATCTTATAGCAGAAAGAAATTTTAAAACTATCTGTCTCAATATACCTCTTGGTAACTGGTTCAGCAGAGGCCGTGCAGGTCAGGAAGGAGTAGGATGGAATGCTCAAAGGGCCAAGGGAAAGAACAGCAGCGCTAACCAAGAGCACTATCCACATAAGCCAGCTCTCAGGAAATGTGGGAAAAATCAAACTTCAACAAATACAAACATAGCAATTCATCACTACCAAAGTCCTGTAGGAATTGTGAAAAGAATTTCTTATGATGAAACAAAAGACCTGTTATATCACAAGTCATACAAAAGCATAGAAATCAGTGATCTATGTAACAGAGTCATAACAAGAACACAGTGAGACTGTGGTGAAGGTGTGTACAGTAATTCCACCCATAGTATGAAAGTTAAAACACATGACTATTAATAACAATTACAGCTAACAGAAATGGATACATAAGATGTATCCAAGGGATACATATTACAAAGTGATATACATTCTGATATAAAAACTAAAACGTGAAAGGGGAAGACATCTGGCTTCACAAACTTATAATGAATACAAGCCATCATACAGACAGAAAGCAAAAGAATCCAATTAAAATGGGCCAGGCAGTCAGGTGTGGTGGTGCATGCCTTTAATCCCAGCTCTCAGGAGGCAGAGGTAGGAGAATCACTGACAGTTCGAGGCCACCCTGAGACTACATAGTGAATTCCAGGTCAGCCTGAGCTAGAGCGACACCCTACCTCAAGAAACCAAAAAAAAAAAAAATTAAAATCACAATGTGATATCACTTCATACCTTGCAGAAGAAGTATGGATAATGAGAGGAAGGACAATAAATTAATAATAAAACATTTGTGAAACAAGCAAATTGTAGTACACAGCAAAAATGGAAAGCTATATGATATTCCTCAACAAAAATCCTAAAAATAAAATTACCATATGATCCAGCACTCACTGTTGAGGATACTAACCCAAAAGATTTAAAATTACTATGCAATGGACTGGAGAGATGGCTTAGCAGTTAAGGCACTTGCCTGCAAAGCCGAAGGACCCAGGTTCAGTTCCCCAGGACCCACGTATGCCCAATGCACAAGGTGCTGCATGTGTCTGCAGCTCATTTACAGTGGCTGAAGGCCCTGGCACACATGTTCTCTCTCTCTCTCTCTCTCTCTCTCAAATGAAGAAATAAAAATAAAAGATTTAAAATTAGTATGGAAGAGATATGTGCATTGCAGCACTGTTTACAACAGCCAAGAGAATTGATCTAAGTGGTGCCTACTAACAGAAATTACTGTAGCAGATTAATAAATAAAGAAAAATGTAATGTATATGTCTATAATAAAAACTCAGCAATGCTAAAATGAAAGGAAATTTGTCATTTGCAGTACCATTGGTGGGATGGAAAAACATTATACTAAATGAAATAAACCATGCACAGAAAGACAAACACTGAATGTTCTTATTTATATGTAGAGTCTAAAGCATTTGAAATCAAAAAGGCAGAGTGTAAAATGGTCAGTACCAGAGGTAGAGGCTGAGGCAATGAAAAGGTGGTTGTCAAAGGATACAATCCTCAATAAAGGTTATTTTTAATATATCACAAAGTGTGGGAAATACTCTATATGCTGCAAAGTTGAGAAGAGACAAAACTTCTCATGTTCTCATGATACAAATTAAGTATCTGCAATGATGGACGTATTAAATAGCTTGATTTATTCTACCTTCTATTCATAAGCATAGTACTATAGCATTGCTTTGCACATCATGAATACTTAATACTGTAATCACAAACTATCAGTTTATAATAGCAAGTCAGTTTTCTTTAATTATAGAACACTTTTTAAAAAGTGGCTTGACATAAATTCTGAGTATCTACAACTTTTTGAGTCAAATATTTATATATTGTGAAATTAGTTTACTTTGAGAGGCTGAACACTACCAAATAAAATATCCTAAGTCCTCTGTATGAAAAGCGCAGAACAATGCTTGGCTCCAGTTAGCTCCCGTGTCACCTCTGACTATTATTTCAAAAGGCGAAACATGAGTAACTTCATTAGCAACATCTTTAGAATCACAATCTCTAAAGCCACTAGACCACACATTATCCCAATGTGTTTCCTAGAAAGCATTTTAACAAACCCCTACTTAGCAAACTCACAGCACTCCGATTAAGTTAAATTTCTTTAGAGGACATTAGAACAGCCAGTTTACATACACATGTACTGTGTATGCACATAAAATCTCTTCAACTCACATTCTCATAGAGAGCTTGAAGGGTCTCCAGGTCAACCACAGAGTTGTCCAAGTTCACAACAGCTGAGAGACAAAAAAGGAAGAAGAGAAGTTATCTTAAGCCGGTTGTGACAAGATGTTAGCCTTCACAGGCAATGATGTCCAAAAGCAGCAACTGGGGTCCCGCGGGGCTCAGGGTCCTCACTTCCAGATCCTGAGCTGCTTGTCCTGCCCAGAGACCATGACCCAGAAATTCCAATGGACCAGGTGTCAATTGTTACAGATTTCAATTGTTGCACAAGTACTAAATCTCATCAATACTGTTCAAAGGTCAAAGATAAAATATGCATGTCTTTCATGGTTCAAGTCACTAAGTGTGAAAAATCTATGTTTATTACAAGAAAAGTATGCAAATTATTCATAAAATTATGCTGTCTTGGGTTTATAGCCTGCACTTTATATCTATTTTTTTTATTTGGAAGGAAAGAGAAAGGGTGCACCAGGGCCTTCAGCCACTGCAAACAAATGCCAGATACATGTGCCACTTTGTGCATCTGGATTTACGTGGGTACTGGGGAATTGAACCTGGGTCATTAGACTTTGCAGGCAAGCACCTTAACCACTGAGAAATCTCACTGGCACCTGTCTTGGGTGTATAGCTTTAAATGCTCCTGTATGCAAATTTATCTAAAATATTTGACAAAGGTTAAACCTAAACACTAAGCTGGCAGAATTGGCTTAGAAATGATACACACATTTCCAATTATGGCTCCATGAAATGGTATAATCAAAATATAATTGTTTCATATTGGTTCTAGTTTAGCACAGATTCATTCATTACAGTCTAACCTTTAGTGAGAAAACTACCTATCATTAGACTAAGAAAAAGTTAAATAGAATAACTAGTGGCTGGAGAGATAGCTTAATTGTTAGAGACATTTGCTTGTAAAACAAATAACCCGAAATCAGGAATGTGTTCTTGAAATGTGTTTCCTTTGGCTGGCTGTCACGTTATATTTAGCAGTAGGCACAGGTTCATCAAAACCATACTCATTTCCCATGTGCACGATAGTCAGAAGCCAGGGGAATTGGCTCAGAGTGATTTGTACTGAACAGCCACTGAAGGAAACTCTGGTGGGATTAAAGACTTCCAGGAGAAAAATCTGTGTGGATAATCACAAATTGGATACATTCATTTTGATAACTGGGGCATTTTACCATGCCTCTTTTCTCAAAGCTTAAAGTACACATGAGATATTTCCTCGTTGACACTGGCAAAGTCCCAAGAAAGTTAAGAAAGAAAATTAGAAACTGAAGCACAAGATGGATGAGAAAAAGGTAATTTAGCTATTCTGGGAACAAAGCCCAGATTTACCAACAAATATAGTACCATGTGGAATATCACACTTTCCAATTATTAACGATGAATAAATGCAATTAAAAATAGGGTTCTTACATAAAATCTAATAGTAAAATTCTCAGACAAATTATCTGACTCCGTAGATTGTGCCAGGCAAATATAGCACAATGTGTTGAATGTTTCAAAGGTAAAGCAAAATCCAAATACATTTCAATATCTGAAAAATTAAGTCATTAATTTTATTTTGCTGAGGTAATATGTAACAAAATTGATTAAATTCAAGTAAAGATACCAAATTCGTGCATAGAAGTACCTCCTTTGGATTTACACAGCCTTACAGGCATGTCTAACCTCTGGAGTGCAGACTGCATGCGACCCGGGATCGGTGTGAACAACTTAATGCATTTATGGATGACAAGTGTTATATTACAACATCAAAATGCTGGATACCTCTTGGCTCCAGAATTCGTAAAAAAAACCTAAGTGAATCTACCCTAAGTGACTTTGGGTTCCTTTAGCCAGCAATAATCCAGTCATTTTCTATATTTATTTGTTGATATAGCAAAGAGATGGGTGGGAAAACTATGCAGGGAATGTGAATACTCAACTTAGTGTGAGACTGCACCCTCAGAACATAATAAACACACAAAAATCAGTAACGTTCAAAACGGATGAGATACAATTGCCTTTTGACTGTAACCATCACTTATAAACCCTGTGGTGATTACTGTAATGTTCCCTCCCATGCGAAAAATCTGAACTTTCTCACCTTTTTATCTCATTCAATGTCAAGTAGCTACAAATATTTTAAAAATATCATTTGTCTTAATTAAGTTCGCATATGTTCTCAGCCCATGGAACCTCACATTTTCTCTTTTACTCATCTCCCAAAATATCTCAGTGGAAACCCCACCACCGCTGCTTCCCCGGTGTTTTTCCTCAGCTGACTTCCCCGCTGACAGGAGTGAAGCCAATATTACATGGGCACTGTGAGGGGCCACACTGTGTAGCTAAGGAGAAAAGAAGATGCGTTGATACAGGCTCAGGAGCTCCATGCAGGAAATAATATATAGATATAGATATTTTTTTCAGGACAGGATCTCACTCTGGCCCAGGCTGACCTGGAATTCACTATAGAGCCTCAGGGTGGCCTCAAACTCACAGTGATCCTCCTACCTCTGCCTCCCGAGTGCTGGGATTAAAGGCGTGCACCACCATGCTTGGTTAAAAAAATATATATTTTAACCATTAAGAAATCAAGCTAGAACTGAGCTGGATACCTCAGTTCATTTGGTCCAAAAAGGCTGTGAGCTAGCTGCCATAGTGTTGGTCAGTGCTGTGCAGCCTGCTGAGGAGAAAAGTCCTCAATAGTCTTAAGCTATACAACTGACAAGCCAGGCAAGACGTGGCCACTGGTGCAAAAGTGACAGTCTGTTATGGGAGTAATGAACTCCTCTGATTGGGATTCCCCATTCCATGGGAGGGAGCATCAGACCTGGTATTAAAAAGCCTATGGTGTGTGTGTGGGGGGGGGGTCATAGGTTCTGGGGTGAAGCTGTTGGTTGTTTGGCTAAATAGGTATGTTGAACCCATCCAACTACCTTCTAGATATCTATGTTCATGCCTATATATCATTGATGCTCTCACTTTTGGTCACAGAAGCTTTTTGCAGATGGTGGTGACTACTGAGGAGACTCAGAATGTGTCAAAGTGCTGAAAATAAGTGACAGAGGGCTGAAGAGATGGCGGAGCAGTTAAGGTGCTGTCTGCAAAGCCTAAGGACTCGTGTTTGACTCTCCAGGTCCCACGTAAGCCAGACGCACATATCTGGAGCTCAAATGCAGTGGCTGGAGGCCCTGGCAGGCCAATATTCTCTCTCTCATAAAGAAAGGCAGTCTGTTGGGCTTGCATCAAAAGAAAAAAAAAAAGGAAGGAAGGAAGAGAAAACGTGACAGAGACTACTGAGTACTAAATGAGACATCTCTGTTGGGGCTCTGAGACCATAGGGGAAGAACATAAGACTAAAAGGATAGGGAGGAGTCCTAAGGACCAGACACAAGTAGTGGTTGCATTTATGACCTCACAGTGGCTGTTGCTACCTGTACATGACCTACATGATATAAGGACAAAAAAAAAAAAAAAAAAAAAAAATCAAGGGCTGAGAGATGGCTTAGTGGTTAAGGTGTTTGCCTGCAAAGCCAAAGGATCTTGGTTCAACTCTCCAAGACCCACGTAAGCCAGATGCACAAGGAGGCACATGCATCTGGAGTTTGTTTGCAATGGCTGGAGGCCCTGGTGTGCCCATATTCTCTCTCTCTCTCTCTCTCAAATAAATAAAAATTATATTTAAAATAAAATAAAATAAAAATAGAAGAGGGACTCATTGGAATGAAGCAAGAGTTCTGTGCAGGGGAGATAGGGAAGGGGGAGGGTGGCAAAGGAGAGTACTGGGAGGGACTATGATGAGGGCACATTGTGTAAATGTATAGAAGTTGTCAATAAAAAGTTTAGAAACATTTAATTTGAAAAACAATATAGCCAGGCATGGTGGCACATGCCTTTGCTCTCATCACTTGGGAGGCAGAGGTAGGAGAATCACTGAGTTTGAGGACCGCCTGGCACTATATAGTGAAATTCAGGTTCAGCCTCACCTAGAGCTAGACCCTACCTCAAAATAATAATAATAATAATAAAAATAGCCGGGCATGGTGCATGCCTTTAATCACTGTACTTGGGAGGCAGAGGTAGGTGGATCTCCATGAGTTTGAGGCTACCCTGAGACTACATAGTTAATTCCAGGTCAGCATGAACCAGAGGGAGACCCTACCTCAAAAAACCAAAAAATAAATAAATAAATAAATAAAATATAAAAAAAAAAGAAGTAGAAGAAGAAGCAAAGAAAAACAATATAGCTATTGAACTGCCATAGCTACTCAATTTTAAAAAAATACTCATTAACATTTCAGATTAAAATTCATGTTATCAAATTTTTAGGAGTACCTTTCAGGCCCTAAAATTTGTAATTATACAAGCAACACATTTCCAATTAAAGAAATTCTAAAACTAGGAAAATTAGACATTCTATTCATTGTTATAGTCACGTGTTATAGTTACGTGAGAGATGATAATTTGAGACTCACACTTAAGGGCTACAAATGTGCTAAAATGATTCTGCTGTGAAATCATGTAGAAAATGACATTGAAAACACCTTTCTCAGTAAAGAATACTATTATTTTTCTTTTACGGTTTTTACTTATTTATTTATTTTCCGAGAGGGAGAGAGACTACAAGAAAGAGAGAGAGAGAATTGGCATGCCAGGTCCTCCAGCCACTGCAGTAGAACTCCAGACACGTGTGCCACCTTGTGTATATGCGTCGCCTTGTACGCCTGTCTTACGTGGGTTCTGGGGAGTTGAACCTGGGTCCTTAGGCTTTGCAGACAAGCATTTTAACTGCTAAGCTATCTCTCCAGCCCCAGGAATACTATTTTTATAAAGTGTAGTTTATTGAGGTAGAAAGAAAGTAGAACATAGAATCAAACTAAACTAGGTTGTGTTAGGAAAAAAAGGAAAGAAAAGCAGAGGCTCTATAGACAGTTGCTGAAGTAAACTGACCTTTGAGGGAAACAGGAAATTCTCTACACTTACAGGCTTCCAAAAGACAGGGAGGTCTGGCATTCTGGGAAGGCAGGCGTAGTAAATTCAAATGAGCATATTTGCTAAGAGTCACACAGGCACTAGATAAAGAATAGAGTCATAATTCAAGTGCGTTTGGGTCACAGACAGCAGGCAATCTCGTCTTGCTTTCTGCTGGTCATAGTAGTGGGAGAAGGAGGAGAATTTTAGCCTGTGAGCCTGCTTGTCAGTTCTGCACAGAGATGCTCCTGCCAATGGGCAGAGCTTGCCACTCCTGGGACCTGCCAGGTCACATTTAATTTTTCCATTGCCTAATGCATTACTGGGGGTAAACCACTAAAAGAACAGTCCCTGTAATAGAGGCAGATAATGTAAAAGAACACAAAATTTTCATCTAGGGTCTTGAGGGGATAAAAAAAAAAAAAACAGTAACAAACAAGAGGGTGGCATGTGATTGGCTAATATTATTTCTCCATGTCCACCATCTGCTGATGTTCAACTTATAGAAGATTCCTACTCAAGGTTGAAAATTTTTTCATTTTCCTGTTTTTGTTTTATTTAACTTACATCAGAGAGAAAAATTCCAACAGCAATTATTGAAGGGTGCACTTTTCTCTGATGGATGGACCATGAGAACTTAGTAAGCTGATAGATAGCTGTGTCTTCACACATTCACCCACATGTACTGGGTGATGTTCACTAGAAACTATCCTTCATATACAAGACCAGAGCTTAGAACATGAATAATAACAGGTTTTAGAAAGATATTCAGTGGTAAATGTTTAATTGTAATGATGGTGTCCTCTAGCATTCTAGATGTTAAAATGACTGTACTTTAGAGGTCAAGAACCTCATATTCATGTCCTTCTCAGAATAAAAATCAAAACAGACTTCTCTCATCTGCACAGCAGACCTAATAAAGTGCTCACTCTGCAGGGGTGCAAGAGAATATATAGGCAAAACACCTCAGGGAGGTGGTATGTATGTGCAATCTTAGCACTCAGAAGGCTAAAGTAGGAAAATCACTTGAGCCCATAAGTCTAAAGCCATCCTAGGCATAGCAAGACCTTGTCCCCAAAACACACAAAACTAAAAACCAATAACTGGCGCCGGGCATGATGGCACATGCCTTTAATCTCAGCACTTGGGAGGCAGACGGAGGAGGATCACTGTGAATTCAAAGGCCACCCTGAGACTACATAGTAAATTCCAGGTCAGCCTAAGCTAGGGTGAAGTGAGACCCTACCTCAAAAAACTAAAAGAAAAAAGAAATAATAATGGCGGGGCGTGGTGGCGTGGTGGCGTGGTGGCACACACCTTTAATCCTAGCACTTGGGAGGCAGAGGTAAGAGGATCACTATGAGTTGTAGGCCAGCCTGAAACTACATAGTAAATTCCAGGTCAGCCTGGGCTAGAGCGAGACCCTACCTTGAAAAAACCAAAAACTACTAATAATAATGAAAAATAAGGAAAGCACCCTTAAGCATTGTGATTTCAGAATGCACAAAGTAAACACTCAAAAAATGTTGGATATTAAAACCGGGCGTGGTGGCGCACGCCTTTAATCCCAGCACTCGGGAGGCAGAGGTAGGAGGATTGCTGTGAGTTCAAGGCCACCCTGAGACTCCATAGTGAATTCCAGGTCAGCCTGGGCTAGAGTGAGATCCTACCTCGAAAAAAAAAAAAAGTTGGATATTATTATTTTCAAAATTATTATACCTTTTACATTCCTATATGGCAGAGTTGACAGAAACTTAAACATAAAATGAGTGAAAATCAGCATTAGCACTTCCTTAGAGTTCTCACCCTCTTCTCTGGAGGTAAGAAAGGGGATGGGGGCTTAGAGAAAACACCTTTAATCCATCTGGAATTCAAAAGCTGCAAGGAAACACTGAAATGAAGTTAGCTTTGCCAATTACTGAGAAGCACAGGCCTCTGGACAGAAACTCAGGTAACAGGGATCTGAAGAATGTTGTCATTTAACGTGATCCCAGTCTCACAACTGGAAACCAGATTACTGAGTCGCTTCTCTTTTTGTCACTTGTTTGTTTTCTTAACCTTTTCCCTTTCTCCTATTTGTAGTGGACACAGTATACCATCAGTGTGGAGATGAGGAAGCAAAAAATGGGCCCCAAGGGACATTCCAGGGGAAATATTGGGGGGGGGGCAATGGTAGACAGAAGAGGGGAGGAATACTAGAGGTGGACAGGTCTAAGAGGGGCCAGGGAAAGGGGATGAGGGAAAGAAAGGCCTGGGAGGAGAGTAATGAAGAAGCCATATAGAAACCTACCTCTTTGTTAGATAATTAAAGTGTATGTAATTTAAAGCAAGAATTCAGACAGAAGTATCCTTTGGGAGTGAATAATGCTGTGCTCAGAAGCCATAGGCTGTTACAGAAAAATCCCAGTGAGTTCTTGGTCAGAGAGGCCTTTGAGAATCCCAAAATGATACAAAGTATTGCCAAGGCTCTTGGATGCCCACCAGAGCTGGATGGTAAGGCCGCATTGCATGAGACTGAGCAACCAAGCTGCCGCTGAGCTGGACGCCTCCTCCCCACCCCGCTGACCAGCTGTCATACAGCGGGAAAGTGTTACGTGGGCTGCTGGGGGAGAAAAGTCACCGGCAACCTTAACCAACAGTGGACCCTGTGAGCTACTGTCAAGACAGGTCAGGTGTGCCCACTAGTGCAACGGTGACATGACTGCTACGGGGTAACTAAGTGCTCTCTGATTGGCTTTGTGGCCTTGTCCACAGGACGGAATTCATGCCTGGTACTGAGACCCTAGTTAAAGTCCTGTGGCTAAAGTCATAAGCCCTAGAGTGGAAGCTAAGACTGTTGTTTGGCTAAATGGATATATTATGCTCACCAAACTGCCTCCTAAAAAAGTATTTATGTTTGTGGTGTTTTGATTCAGGTGTCTCCCATAAGCTTAGGTGTTCTGAATGTTAGGTTCCCAGCTGGTAGAGGCTTGGGAATTGACACCTCCTGGAGGCAGTGTATTGTTGGGGGCGGGCTTATGGGTATTATAGCCAGTGTCCCCTTGTCAGTATTTGGCACACTCTACTGTTGTTATGGTCTCCCTGATGTTGGCCAGGGAGTGATGTTCACCCTTTGCTCATGCCATCATTTTCCCCTGCCATCTTGGAGCTTCCCCTTCAGTCTATAAGCCAAAATAAACCTTTCTTTTTGCCACAAGCTGCTCTTTATTGGGTGATTTCTTCCAGCAATGTGAACCTGACTCTAACAGTAAAATTGGTACTGAAGAGTGGTGTCATTTTCTGGTAGACACCTGACTGTGTGGCTTTGGCCTTTTGGAGCTGATTTTCAAGAGGAATGTGGAAGGATTTGAAACCTTGGCCTAAGAGATGCCTTGCACTGCTGTAAGTACAGTTTGACGGACAATTCTGGTCAGAGTTGAAAGACCTGAATACAGTAAGAACTATGGACTGTGAGGTTTAGCTTGTGAGTGTGAGAAATAGCTTTGCCTGGACTAGGCTAGAAGCAGTTTGTGTGAGAGGCTTGCTATTATGCCTGTGTTCTGAGAAGTTGTGCAGGGTTGCTTTGTATAGAAATGGACTGGTGTGAGCAGAGGGATATGGCACAGAAGAAATGAAATCTTTGGGCCAAAAGTTCTGCCTGTTCAGATGCAATTGTATGAGAGATTACAACCTTTGAGATTGGGTCAGCTGACCTGCACTGGGGCACAAGGAAGAATATAGACACTTTGGAAGGGGCCTGAATGCTGAAGAAGTGTCCTGTTCTTCTAAGTTTGCTTTTTCGCTTTATTTTCCCCTGGATTAACAAATTGGCACCCCACCTGATATTATGGAGTATAAAAAAAATGCAGGGAAGAGAGGGTCATTGAATTTGCAACACGGTCTTGTGTTTTGGAAATGGCCATGGGCAGTGTGAAGCAGGTTTGCTGGATGCCTGCATGGTGACCCCATGGATCCCTGAGGATGAACTGTGGTCTGCAGTGCAGATGCCAGGACCACGAGATGGCTGTTGAGGAGACCTGCCGGCCCTAATGAAGTCTTCCAAGACTATGAGCAGCCTAGCTGGAGGGTCAGAATTGGAACTCCAGAGACTTGCTGCTGGTTAGAATTATCAGACTCGGACATTTTTCACTGACTAGAGTTGTTGGACTTGGAACTACAGAGTTTGGTGTTTGCCCTGTTTAAATCTTGTACTGTTTGAGTACTTCTTTGCTATGCCCAATGCCATCTTTTTCAGTGGGAGTGTTTATTCTGTGCCATTATGGGTTTTCTTTGATGTTTTTGGTATTATGCTTCAGTTAAAAGATTTTGGAAGGCTGAGCGTGGTGGTGGTACATGCCTTTAATCCTAGCACTAGGGAGGCGGAGGTAGGAGGATCACCATGAGTTCAAGGCTGCCCTGCTGATTACATAGTGAATTCCAGGTCAGCCTGGGCTAGGAGGAGACCCTGCCTTGAAAAAACCAACCAAACAAACAAAACAATTAGGAGAGCTGAATTCTAATATCTTTGAAGTTTTTAGGAAATAAAATGGAGGCCACAATGTCTAGATGAACAGAAGAAAAATGTGAATTCAAATCTGTTTACAACTCAGTAGCCCCTCCTGATTCCAGTGAAAGATATTATGTTCAGATTGTGCTATTATATGAGTGCTGTGGGCATCTTGCTAGACTAGGATGAAAATGATATTTTTTGAGGGGGGGGGTTGAGTTAGTGTCTCACTCTAGCCCAGGACCAGGAATTCACTGTGAGAATTTACTCAAGGCAATCTTCCAACCTTTGCCTCCTGAGTGCTAGAATTAAAGGTATGCACCACCAAGCATCAATGATATTTTAAATGGCAATCACTTCCTGACAAACTTCCATTTGACAATATGGAAAAACATTAAATTTATTTGAACAGGTTCAAAATTGATTTCAGTAACACACACACACACAAAATGATTTCAGCCCTATGGAAAAGAATGATGAAACTGTGACTTAAATAAAACTGACAAAGGTCATAAATGATCAACAGGCTAAAAAAAATAAATAAAGAGAGAGAGAGAGAAGACTACAAATTTTTAGTGCTTTGTAAATGCCTTTTCTTTGGGAAAAAAAAAAAAAAGCTGTGATTGCTCCAATCATGATCACATTTATATACTTGGTGAAATGAAAGACGTCAAGACAAAGTGATAAGAAGTAAAGTGCAATGTCAATTAATCACGAACTCAGCCAACTTCCACTTTGGCCACGACAGTTTCTCACCATCACCTGGAATGACAGGAAGCCGGGAAGCACCATCATGAACATGGGCAGACTCTCATGTACAGCACAGCAATCTCAAGCCCCGGCACATGAGATCTCTGTAATACTGCCCAACGGGCCCGACTTCCTCGCAATTCCCACCTATGCCATAAACAGAGGGCAAAAGGACATTCTATGATGTTCCTTCTTTTGTATAAATTTATGTTCTGTTCCTTCTAAAGAGACTATGTAAAGAAATGGGTATCAAGGATCTGCCTTAGATATCCTGGGATCACGCTTGAGTGACTGTAGATATGTACTGTAGATATTTCTTTTTTTTTTTTTTTAAGCAAGAAAACAGAATTTTACTAGAGAAATATTGAACAGATTAATTGATGATGAAAGAGAAAAACACAAGTGATGGCAGCTTAGTATCAGCCTAAAGGTTCTGTGGTTTTTAAGTTTCTATAACAACCTCCACACATATGCACAATATACCACTATCATAACCACTCCCACCACACTTTTTCTGTCTCTCCTGCCCTCCACAGAAAACCTCTTTTTTTCCCTGCTAGTCTCTTGTCTATTTTGATGTCATCATTTCCCTCTCCTACTAGGCAGGTCTCGTGCAGAAGCATAAATACGACAATAACTTTGTGCCTGGAAGATAACATGCCACAGCACTCCTACCCTTCCTTTGGCTCTTCCATTCTTTCTGTCATCTCATCGGCATTGGTCCCTGAGCCTTGGAGGGTAGGATGGAGATATTTCAGTACAGGACATGCAACTTTCTGATTTTCTCAATACTTTCATAAGTTTTGAGTCTCCCTAGTGGTTATTGCCATTTGAAAAGAGAAGCTTCTCTCACAACAAATGAGAGAATCATTAATATATGAACATAAATATAAGTATTTAGTAGGTACTTTGGTGGGAACAATATATATCCATTTAGTCAAATAACAATGACCCACCAGAGGCTAGTGATAAGACCCTACTGCTGAAGACATCTTATGTGGTTGACATGCAAATTAGAATGGCATGGCTGCAAGTTGGAAGAGAGTCAGTCCCCAGACAGTCAGCGCGTCTAGTGCCAGAAGGTGCTACATGGGCGACTGGGGGAAAATGACCAATATCTGTCCAAGCAACTCATGGTCTAACCTACTTAGCAGCAAATAACCTGTCATGATGCTCACACAAGTGCAGTAGTGGCACACAGCCATGGTGGGGAACCAACTGCTCTCAATTTGGCTAACTGATCCCCTCAGTGGTATGGGACCCATAGCTGGAGCTGGGAAACAAGTCAGAACCATATCCAAACATAAGCCCACTCTCCAATATCAAGCTACCATCAATTGTAGGCTACAAGAGGGCCTACACCTATTAAATTCTCTATAAAAAAAAGTAAGGGTTACCTCATTTGTCCTGGTGCTAACTTACTCTCTGTTGGAGAATCTGCTTCTCTTTTTCAGATAGATGTAGATCCTAAGGAGAGAGCCACCCCATCATACCTCAAAAGGGCCCCGGCTGAAACTAAGAAAAATTGGAGAAACAAGCAAGGGGGCTGTTTTCCTGATGAACCGGATACCAGCACAAGGGGGAAGGAGATCAGCATAGAGAAAAATCAACTCCTACCAAATCAGAGAGCCAGAGCCTCAGAGGCCCCCAATACCTCATCACTGAAGCAGACCAAAAATGAACCCAACATGGCTCAGTGAAATTTTGCGGAAGAGGGGGCGGAAAGAATGTCAGAGCCACATGTTGGGTCATGATATGCAGAGACATTTAGCTTACCCATAACTGTGGGCTAACTCCACAATGCATGACCCGTATACCTCAACAAGGAGGGGCCAAGGGGAGGGGGTACGTCACGGATGAGCCTAATAATGGTACCAAACTGACTGTATTTGCTGAATACAAAACTAACTAATAAAGAAAAAAAAAAAAAGAAAAAAAAGTTAAGGCTGAGGAGTGGGGAGATGGCTCAGTGGGGCAAGCATCTAGTTTATTTGCAGCAGCAAGAATTCCTAGTGTACCCATTCTCTCTGTCTCTCCTCCCTCCCTCCACAAATATATAATAAAAATATTTTTAAAGCTTAATACTGAAACTACTACTGTTATTTGACTAAATGTAGATATTTATTTAACTAAAGAAATGTGCACAGGGCTAGAGAACTGGCTCTGGGGTTAAGGAGCTGGCCTGCAAAGCCTAATGACCCGAGTTCGATTCTCTAGCACCCATGTAAAAGCCAGATGCAGAAAGTAGTACATGCATGTGGAGTTCCTTTGCAGTGGTTAGAGGCCCTGGTGTGCCCATATGCTCTCTCTCTCTCTCTCTCTCTCTCTCTCTTTCACACACACACACACACACACACACACATTCTCTCTCTGTGTGTGTCTGCTTGCAAACCAATAAATAAATAAAGTCATTAAAAAAAGAGATGTGCAGAGTGAAACACAAAAGTCCTCACTGAGCCTTCAGAGAGAAGCTCTAAGAGCTAGCCTTGAGAAATCACAAATCATACTTACTGGCCCCGTGAATTCACAGAAAGCAAAAGCCAAATGAATGCTGGAACGCACACCTGCTGCAAAGACAGGCGCGAGTGTGAGCAGTGAGGAGAGAGGACCTGCAAAGCCAGGGAAAGAGACCAGACACTGTCTCCTTTGTGCCTCAGTGAAGAAGGAAATACAAGGGGAAGGGGGCTGCAAAAATGACTTAGTGGTTAAGGCCCTTGCCTGCAAAACCAAAGGACCCAGGTTCGACTCCCCAGGACCCACGTAAGCCAGATGCACAAGGGGGCGCACGCGTCTGGAGTTCATTAGCTGTGGCTGGAGGCCCGACACACTCATTCTCTTTCCACCACTCCTCCCCCGCCCCCACCGGCTATTTCTCTCTCTCTCAAATAAATTAAGGGGAAAAAGAAGAAGAAGAAGAAAACACAAAGGCGTGTGGAAATGTCAAGAACTATGATCCCCAAGTTATTATCTGAAATTCAATATGGCACAGAAGGCTCCAGTAAAGGCAACTTGATGATGAGAGAATCAAGAATCACACAAGAGTTACTTTAAAAGAAAAATACTGCTGCATTCATCCCCAACTGAAAATATGCACACCTGGAGAGTTTCTTTACAAACAAATGAAAAAACAAAGCTGTCAAAATGTATTACATAACCAAATTGCCTAAAGACACAGACAAGCAGCTTTGAAAATTTGATTTGGTTTTGCTTAGGAAAGAGAACATACCAGCACCTTAAGAAAACATATTCCTTGGGCTGGAGAGATGGCTTAGTGGTTAAGCGCTTGCCTGTGAAGCCTAAAAACCCTGGCTCAAGGCTGGATTCCCCAGGACCCACGTTAGCCAGATGCACAAGGGGGCGCACGCGTCTGGAGTTCGTTTGCAGTGGCTGAAAGCCCTGTCGTGCCCATTCTCTCTCTCTCTGCCTCCTTCTCTCTGTCTGTCACTCTCAAATAAATAAAAAAATAATAATAAACATATTCCCGAGAGGTAGACATTTGCTACTGTGCTCATCTGAACATATCACAGGGGTAACAAGAGAGCAAAGACTATTTTCATTCTTCACACATTCCACCACTACTCATGTGTGGGCATCTGGACATGTGGTGTCCCACAGGAACATGGGCATGCCCACACTGTGGGAACCTTTTTGTTTTTGTATAAAAGGAAATGGTTTCATTTCCAGGTTTGGCCAGAACTGCCTGAGATAAGAAGAATCTGTCAGCTATGCCAGTAGCAGCAGCATTACAATTTATAAAGTGAAACAAAAGCCAGTGAATTTGCATATGTAGATTTGACTGGGACATATGAATCTTTCCCTGGGAGACATTACTCCTCTGTTGCAGTCAGCTTCACGTTGCTGTCAGAAAACACCCAACCAAGGGCAGCTTGTGGGAGGAAAGGGTTTATTTTGGCTTACAGACTCCAGCCCTTGTATGGTAATTTTTTTTAAAAAAAGCTAAGGAGCTGGGTGTGGTGGTGCACGCTTTTAATCTCAGCACTTGGGAGGCAGAGGTAGAAGGGTTGCCATGAGTTCAAAGCTGCCCTGAGACTACATAGTGAATTCCAGATCAGCCTGGGCTAGAGCAAGACCCTACCTCAAAAAACAGACAAAAGGGAAAAAAAAAAAAAAGCTAAGGAGGGCTGGAGAGATTGCTTAGTGGTTAAGGTGCTTGCCAAATGACCCAGGTCTGATGCACAAGGTGGCACATGTGTCTGGAGTTCATTTGCAGTGGCTAGAGGTGTGCCCATCCTCTCTTTATATCTGTACCCCCTCAAATTAATAAATTATATTAAAAGTTTAAAAGCTAATGAAAAATGGAAAATGTACATCTCTAGCTTCATACCATATGTACCATAGTAGATATAGCTGTTCTTATCTAAGAAAAGATAATTTAAAATAAATGTATATTCCATGCTATTGTTTAGACCTGAGAAATGAAAGCAAGTGAGTACATATGGATCACACACCAAAATCCAACTGGGATAATTCCAGTCTCAGTGGAGGTTTAACAGCAGTACATGGAGATCCATGTCTTGACTGTGGGGAGACGGGCCATTTCCAAGTCAGCAGCAGGCAGCACAGGAGACGTTCCAGAGTCAGAAACACACGACTCATGACACCTGAAAGGCGTCCTCCTCGAAATGATAGTGATGCAATGAACTGTATGCTTGCATGATAGCATGTAAATAAAAAAAAAGGCTGCCTCAACAGCATGGTGCTAAAGGGTACCATTTCACTACGGCACAAAATGCAGTCAGTTCAGAAACTTGCTAACACATACCAGCAAGTAATGTACTGATTACTAAATATTTGTATTCATTTTCAAAGAAAACAGTATCTTTTAGAGAATGTCATTTATTCATTCAGGGAGCAACTATTCCCTGTGGTAGTGTGAATGGATGCTCTCCCCCGTTCCCCCAATAGATTCAGGAGTTTTATTCAAGCTTGTAACCTGACTGGAGGAAGTGTCACTAGGGTCCAGCACTAAGGTGTGTTTGGGGGTGGATCCCGATTTCCAGCCTAAAGATATGCAGAGGGCTTTAGCTGTGCCTGGGGTTGCTGGGGTATGCTTGCTTATGGGGCTGGTGGCGATATTTCTCTCTCCATGGACCTGTGAAAGGCGGCCAGCTTCTTCTGCCATTATGGAACTTCTCCTGGATCTGTAAGTTATAAACAAATTCTGTTCCTCCTATAAACTATGTCTGGTTTGGAGGTCCATCCCAGCAATGTAAAGCTGACTACAACATTCCCCAAATCAAAATATGAACTGGGGATGTTTCCCAACCCCGAGGATACAGTACAAACCCAATAGGCATTTTTCCTTCCCTGGTAGAGTTTGTATCTGATTAGCAATCAGTTAAATACTGTGTGTCCTTAGAAGGAATCACATTTTTCTAATGTTCTGTCACTGTGAAATGTGTGCTCATTTATCCTGTCTGTTGGTGGGGATGTTTAACATGGTGAGGTTTTGTTTCAAATTGCAGACAATGAGAGACAAGAGTTCTAAGAGTTATATACTAAGGCTACAGAAAGAAAGGCTGTCTGGCTGAGAAAAAAAAAAAATAAATCTGATATACAACCCACCACTGGTACATATCAAGCATACTTGCTTACACAAGGTTAACGACAGAAGTTTCTGATTAAGTCAGCAGGCTGCATACACCTATGTGCCTTGTTTATAAGACCTGTACAAGTTAAATTGTTGGAGAACAAATGCATTCTGTTTGAGTCAGTATGCCGCCTTCTTGTCTAGGCAGGGGAAAATAAATGGATACCAAGACTGTAATCCTTTTTGGAATAAAATCTTTAAATGCAAACATGATTGCCATAGGAGACTGTTTAATCTAGAGATATTGTATTTCATTTCTGGTTTTGGAGAGGTTTGTTGATTTGACCATACAGGGTATGACTCCAGGCTTATCTCAACTGTTTAGATAAGACGTATTTGACTTTGGCAGGTGACAAAATCTAGGGTGTGGAATATGGGAGGTAGGAAAAAGAAAAAAAAAAAAAGGCCAGCATGTTCCCAGCTAGAACTTATTTTAAGCATACTGTATAGATGAGCAAATTATTTCAAACAAGGCAGTGTACTTTGAGTAAAACATCCAGTGTCTGTTGAATGTTTGCTGTAAACCAGCACCACAAAATGTCCTTTATTGGGCATAACAGACTTCACCTTATTGCTTAGGTAAACATTTACACTCTTGTAAAGGACAGCTTAGTGAATTCCCCTGAAAATAGGACCCTACCACTGGGATCACATTTTGCCACTATTTTCTGACTAACGTATGCTCTCAAGGAGGAGTATTATCTTTTTGTTTGATTTGCTTTCTTTTTTTTTTTTTTGGTTTTTCGAGGTAGGGTCTCACTTTGGTCCAGGCTGACCTGGAATTCTCTATAGAGTCTCAGGGTGGCCTCAAACTCACGGCAATCCTCCTACCTCTGCCTCCCAAGTTTTATGATGAAAGGCATGCGCCACCATGCCCGGCTTGCTTTCTGTTTTTTGAGGTAGGGTCTCTCTCTAGTCCAGGCTGACCTGAATCCGCTATATAGTCCCAGGGTGGCCTCAAACTCATGGCGATCCTCCTACCTCTGCCTCCCAAGTGCTAGGATTAAAAGCATATGCCACCACACCTGGCAGGTTTTGTTTCTTTGATGTTGGGGATTGTACCCAAGGTTCTCTGCTTGTGCTAAGCAAGCACTTGAAGAATGAGCTACATCTCCACTCCTCACATTTTCATTGGAAAGTAAACAAGTTGATTGCTCCATAAATGAAGAATTCATTAGTAATATGATATTTCTTTTGCCAAAATAACTTTCACATGGATAATGCTCACATTTTCAGTGTAGTTCTGTACAAATATGTCTCACTTTGAAAGACACCCCAGGCAAAAAAGCTTATACTTATAAATAATTATCACAATTATAGAGAAAAAAATCTTTAAGATAATTAACTTAAACACTTAAAGAGTTGGCTTCTCCAGTACATTTCAGCATTTGTATATTAGAAGATATGTTAAAGTGAGGAAAGTACTGTAAAGTTCGGTCATTGAAAACTAAAACTTTGCCTGGTGTGGTGGTGCACGCCTTTAATCCCAGCACTCAGGAGGCAGAGGTAGGAGGATTGCCATGAGTTTGAGACCACCCTGAGACTACATAGTGAATTCCAGGTCAGCCTGGGCTAGAGTGAAACCCTACTTTGAAACCCCCCCGCAAAAAAAAAGAAAATTAAAAATTCATTAAAAAGCCAGGTGTGGTAACATACTCCATTAATTCCAGGATTCTGGAAGCTGAGATAAGAAAATTACAGTGAATTCAAGATAAACCTAGGGCTACAGAGTGAGTTCTAGGTCAGCTTAGACTAGAGTGAGATCCTGTCTCAGAAACAAACAAAAAACATTCATAAAAATAACAAAAACCTTAGTTGTGAATTCATAAAATATGACTAAAATTTATAAAGCTAAACTTGGTCATGTGGGATAATATATGTCATACTACAAAGCAAGTAGACTTTAAAAATTTTTTTATTTATTTGAGAGAGAGAAAGAGAGAGAGCACGAATAGGTGCATCAGGGCCTCCAGCCACTGCAAATGAACTCCAGACGCGTGCACCCCCTTGTGCATCTGGCTTACGTGGGTCCTGGGGAATTGAACCAAGGTCCTTTGGCTTTGCAGGCAAGCACCTTAACTGCTAATCCATCTCTCCAGTCCAAAGCAGACTTCCTTCATGGCCACTTTTCCCAAATACTTAGAATATGAAAATCACACACCCACATAATATTAATTTTCCATGGTTACGATCCAAATACCTAGGAGAACAACTTAACAGAGGAAGGAATTACTGTTCTCATGGTAGCAGAGAGACTTAAAGATTTCTTTAAAGAAAGAAAACCATTTTCATTGAAGAGCTTCCCTTGATCACTAGCAATATATGCATATATATATATATATATATATATATATATATATATATATATATATATATATATTTAATTTGTACATGTGTTTGGGTGGGGTAGGCACCTCTGTTTATAAAGTTTCACATGGAAGGCATTAGAGGAGAGATTTAACTCACATCAGGCACCACAAATTTATAGTAGATCTGTGCCATCATGTTATACTGAGTACAAGTCTCTCAACTCTCTTAGCTAGACCAAATTGCTCCTGTTGCTGAGTAAATACTCAATGTTTCTGCAATATTCCAGATGAACAGCTAAACTTAACTTCAAGAATTTTTTCCATAATATAAAACCTGTCCTTTTCTGAGCAGGAACCTCTTTTGTTCATGACAAAAATCTGTTAGTGCCTTCCCCCTCCCCACACCTCATCCCCTGAGAGAGTGCCTCACTAGGTAGCTCTGGCTGGCCTTGAGTCCCCTGTCCTCCTGCCTTAGCTGCTTGAATGTTGGGTTCAGCCATGCACAGGGCATGAGAAGACCTGATTCACCCTGAGTTTCATTCCCCAGCACCCACATAAAGAGCTAGGCATAACCATGCTTCCCTGTAACCCCAATCGTGTGGAGAGCGGACAATCACTGAGGCTTGCTAGTTGGCCAGTCTGACCAACAATGACATCTCCAAGTTCAATGAGAAAGAATGTCTCAAGAAAACAGATAGATGACAGATAATGGATGGATGGATAGATGATAGGTAGATAGATAGATAGATAAAGAAAGATAGTGTTGTACTTACCTTTGCATCTCTGGCAAGAAAACACCCAACCAAAAGTAGCTCATGAGAGGAAAGGATAGAAATGATTTATTTTGGCTTACAGACTTGATGAGAAGCTCCATGCTGGCAGGGGAAAGCATGGCATGAGCAGAGGCTGGACATCACCTCTGCCACAGCAGGTGGACAACAGCAGCAGGAGAGCAAGCCAGGGGGAGCTGACTATAACATCCACAAGCCTGCCCCCAACAACATACCTCCTCCATGAGCCTCTGCCTCCCAAACTGCAATCATCTGAGGACTAAGCATTGAAAGCACAGAAATCTGTGGGGGCCATGTGATTCCAACAACTGCAGATATATGATAAATGAGTGATAGGAAGATGATAGACAGACGATAATGATAGGCAGATAACTGATACAGAAATAAATAAAGGACACCCAACACTTTCCTCTGGCCTCTGTGTGCAGACAGAGCCCATGTCTCTGTATATGCACATGTAGACAAGCACTTACAAGCCATGCCCCAACACACTCCAAAACAATACATATGGATGCAAAAAAAGATAAGGTGGAGAGTAGCTGACATTGACCTCTGACCTTTATGTGCACATATACACATGTATGCGTGCACCTGCATACACACATAGGCCTACACAGTTTGAACATGCATGCACACATGCACCCTACACATATACAAAAACACATAGACTTTATTTCTTTTTTATTATTTATTTGCAAGGTGAGAGAGAGAGGGAGAATGGGCACACCATGGTCTCTGGCCACTGCAAATGAGCTCCAGATGCATGCAACACTCTGTGTATTTGGTTTTATGTGGGTACTGGGGAATCAAACCAGGTCATTAGTCTTTGCAGGCAAGAATCTTAATCGCTGAGCTCTCTCTCCAGCCTACCACGTAGACTTTAAAATTTCACATTACCTACACATAAAGATCCTCTTGTATTTTTGATTACTTCTTATTTTCAAGGTGCCCAGAGTCAGTGTGAATGTATCTATGTGGGGGAACGGTTGCTTGTGGCTAAAGCAGTTTGCTCGAGGACTTCAGAATTTGATCTCTGTTGGATAATGATCCGCCTGGCTCAGGAAGAAAGCAGCTTCCTACTGAAGAGGATCCTGAAGCGTACCACCTTTCCTCCTTCCCTTTCTCTTCTAGCCAAGGAAGAAGAGTAGCCACATTTGTGGTCACCTCCCCGGCTACTAACACAGGACCAACCCACCCACTTTGCAACCAGCATGTTTGTGATTGTTCCGAAAGAGTTAAAGGCAGGGACTAAGCTAAATGCTAACTCCTCGGATGTTATCTTACTTCAACTTGTTATGCCTTGTGCTAAACACTCTGACATTACTATTCAAGAGTATGACACATGCCGGGAATGCGGTGCTGTGACTCCGGGACATGCAGGTCTTGTGCTCTGTGCAGCAGATGAAGGCAATGTGACATGTCGGAGATCACAGGAAAGAAAGATCAGCTTAGCCTCCACTGCTCCTCCAAACTGCCCTGCTGGGAGCAGAGTCACAAGTCACCAGTGCTAAGAAGCATGTGCATAATCACCATTAACATGTGTTCAAGGCTCAGGAAATGGCTCAGCGGTAGGGCACTGCCTAGTATACCTATGGCCCTGGTTTCAAACCCAGGACCACGAGAATATGTTTTGTAATAGGATTGATGATCAGGAATCAAGCTGACAAGTAAGTTAAAGTTAGAAATAAATGATTTGTTTCGAAAGTGAAAAAGTGTGGACTGGTCACGGTAGCTCATGTCTACAATGCCAGCACTTGGGAGGCTGCAGCAGAAAGATGGTGAATTCAAAGGCAGAACGAGCAACACAGCAAGACGGAAGACAGCCTGGCCCACAGTGAGCCACCCTCCCATCATAATGACAACCCCCCCGACCACCCAGCTCAAACAAAATCAAATACTTCAAAATAACAGTAATGAAGCTTTGTTTTAAGCAAACTTAATATTCTTGCATTTAGCATTTCTCAACCGATATATTTCAAAACTTTGAGGTGAACTGGGTAATAACTGGGTAATAGTTGTAGAGTCAGCTCCTCCAAATTGGCAAGTTATTATCTTGATAAAACATGTTCTCCTTTTCCATTTATTAAGGAAAACAATGATAACAAACACAAATGATAGAAAGGCACAACATAATTGTCTTATGATATAGCAATCTAGGAAAATAGAAATCTAAAAAAATAGCTAATTACTACAGATTTTAAAATGAAAAATTACAAGAATGAAAAGTATTTGTATCTAAAGGAAATAATATAACTTAGATCCTAGAAAAATAATTACTAATATTTTACCTAAGTGTTAATATTTCAAATTTAATTCTACATACTTTTTTCTGTTTGTTTTGTTTTGTTTTTCGAGGTAGGGTCTCACTCTAGCCCAGGCTGACCTGGAATTCACTCTGTGTTCTCAAGGTGGCCTTGAACTCACAGAAATTCTCCTATCTCTGCCACCCGAGTGCTGGGATTAAAGGCATGTGCCACCACACCTGGCTATTTCTACATACATATTATAGAAGAAAGTTCTTACTAATTATGTTTCTTTTATGCAAGAAATAGTTAATAGAACTGTCCAGTAGAATCAAAGCAAATACATAAGTGAATTTAAAGCAAGTTCTAATTATAAACTTTAATATCCTTTTTTTTTGTTCAGTGAATTAATGTCAACTGTGGTGGTCAATGAGGAGATCTTGGCATTCTGCCCCAATTCCAAACAGAGCCCCTAAAAATATATATATAATATGCTCAGTACAAAGTCCATTTCTCTATGCCTTACACTTTTTATTTGATCTACTTCCTAAACACCATAGTAGGCTGTCCCAAGGATGTCATGAGAACTTTCATGTTTAAGGGACCCAGCTCCATGGCTGTGCTGTGAGCACAGTGGAAAATGAGGCTGCGTGGGGAAAAGGAAGGAACGCTAAACATGCGCCAGGAAAACAGTGCGTTGCCCACAGTGATGCTCATTGTGCACTTACCCTTGATTCCCATGGAGCTACAGTCTTAGTGCGATCTCAGAGGACAGACTCACTCCAAGTGTATCCTTGTCCTAACCCCCAAGTGAGGTCTAAAGGTTGTCACCTTAATCCATTAATCCCATTCCTACTGGATTGCTCCTTGCCCACCCCATAGCCCAGTCTTAACCTTGGACCACATTTATTATTATTGTTGGAGGCAGACACCAGTCCAGACCCTCTCTGAGGTGCCCTACTTGTTAAAATCATAGCCTCGCCTATGGTGTATTTACACTCCACGCAGCTGAACGCTGCTGCAACACAGGCCACCTCAGCGCAATGGCCTCGAACCACAAGCGGGCACTTCACTGGTCCCAGCAACCATGCTGTTACCCCCAGCCAGTCGTTCTGCCTGTCTACTAAGGAACTCTGTCTCCTCTCCCCTCAGTTCCCCCTCCACCCCTGTTAACTGCCTCACCGAGCAAACAGAAACAATCCAAAACACACTCCCAGCTGCCCTTATCACCACTTATGCCAGTCTCGCCGCCTCTGCGATGTGTCTCAGTGCCCTCCTGCGTGCTATGGGCTGCTCCATGTGAGCCCTTGGAGGCCAGTCCTCCCACTTAGCACTAGTTCCCTCCCCCACCCTCCTACTCACAGGTATCACCCTGGAAGTGACTCCTCCGATGTGCACCTTATTATTCCACAAGCAAGATACTGCTTACGTGGACACCAAATGGGCTGTGATGTTCTCAATTTAAGAGCACCTTTCTGGCCGGGTGTGGGGCGCATGCCTTTAATCCCAGCACCTGGGAGGCAGAGGTAGGAGGACTGCCCTAAGTACACGGCCATCCTGAGAATACAGAGTGAATTCCAGGTCAGCCTGAGCTAGAGTGAGACACTATCTCAGGGGGGAAAAAAAAAAAAGAGCACCTTTCTGGGCACCAAGCTCCCATGGACTACTATGCCAGCTCCTTGCTTCTCACCTTAGTAAAGAGTCTACAGTGGCAGGCTTTAAGTCACTCTCTTTCCATTAATTTCCATTAATGCACACAAGTTTAGCCTCAACCACTTCACCCAACTGCTCCTTGATATCAGAATATGCAATTATATCTTTACATTAGTTCGTTTCAATGAATCCTGGAATCTGTTTGCTTGGATTCAACTCAGTCTACCAGCAAATCCCTTTGCCCATGCTTTCAAAAGTTATCAAGAGAAGCCGGGCATGATGGCGCACGCATCTAATCCTAGCTCTCTGGAGGCAGAGGTAGGAGGATCGCTGTGAATTCAAGGTCACCTAGAGACTACATAGTGAATTCCAGGTCAGCCTGAGCTAGAGTGAGACCCTACCTTGAAAAACTAAAAAATGAAAAGTTATCAAGAAGGTTAGAGAAATGGCTTAGTAGTTAAGGCACCTATGAAGTCAAAGGACCCAGGTTCAATTCCTCAGGACCCACATAAACCAGATGCACAAGAGGCACATGCATCTGGAGTTTGTTTGCATTGGCTAGAGGCACTGGCGTGCCCATTCTCTCTCTGTCTGTCTCTCTTCTCTCTCTCTCTCCTTGCAAATAAATAAGTAAAATTAAAAAAATATATATTTTTTAAAAAGTTATCAAGATTGTAGCCACATCACACACCTCATCACTACCACCCTGGTGCCACCATTAGCATTTTGCATCCAGATTGCTCTCTGGTCTCCACTCTCCCTCCCACCACCCTATTGTTCCGCAGCAGCTGCGCAAGGTTGAGCCAGTGACTGGACAAAGGAATCAGTCACTCCCCTCACTTTGCTATTTCACCTTTCTTGAGCAAAACCAAAATCTCTAAAATGTTGACAAGGCCCTACATGTATTTTAATGTGCCCTAAGTTCCACAGGAAAATATTTTACTAAGCTGTTCATAGTTTTCAATGCATTCTCCTCATCCTGATAACTCTACTCAGCTGGAAATACACAATCAGCGTCGTTAGTGGGCAATACATTTCCTTCCATGGGACGCGTTTAGATGTTCCTTCCTTGGAAAGTCAAGTCTTCCACAGAGACACCTTACACACCCCGTAGTACACAAGCTGCACAGTGTATCTGAACATCATCTGAATCGCAAAATTCAGAGACATGATGTGGCCAGGTGTCAAAATAGAAGGAATATAATGGCTAATCCTCTAAGATAACCATCAAGTGAAGTCCTTGTTGCCTGCACAGCAGCATAGCAGCCTCATCTCTGCCTCTCAGTGTGTGTGTGTCTGTTAGCCTGGGACTCAATTCTCCAGTCACCCCATAGCCCAGCAAAAGACCCTGGCATGCCCATACACACATGCACATATATGAATAAATAAATAAATACTTAAATAAATCAATTTTTTAAAAGAATCATGTAGGAACAAAGACCGTGCACTACTTTTTCCAGCATAAGCCACTAATGGGTAGTTCTGAGAACGACAAAGTTCAGAATGCAATCCAGGATCCAAATCTATCTAAGGTACAGCCTATTATCTTATTAAGATGTTTGGAAAAATCCTTATAAAAACAAAAACAAAAAGATTCTTTTACACTTCAGCATAGTGTTTTAGCCCAAATATGGAGCTGAGTACCCCCACTAACTCACAGAATGGTTGAAGATCTATCTACCCAGTAATGAGCAGTACTGGTTAGTATTAGCAATTATGTACCTTTAAATTTGGAGCCATAAAAAATAGCATGTACATAGTGAATTCCAGGCCACCCTGGACTACCATAAGACCCTACCTTGAAAAACCAAACAACCAAACAAAAAAATATGAGCAATGACTTGCAAAATCTGTTTTAATAGTCCTCTCAATTGAAAACTTCTCTTTATAACTTAATCCATAAGGATTCCACAGTCTCATTAATAATGCGTCCTCCTCAGTTCCATTCCTTCACATGAACCTGTCTGTACTCTCCAGTGGCTCAGAGAAGGAGGATAAAAGGTTCCTCTACAATTCATCACAGAAAAAGACAGTTCATGAAGGAATTGGGAATTGTGGTTTTTATCATTGTTAAGTCTTTCTGTACAACTCATTATCTTAACCAGGTGTCTATAATAATAGGATTAAAAGTAAATTATTTTTTAAAAAAATATTTATTTATTTATTTATTTGAGAGAGAAGGGGAGAGAGAGAGAGAGATTGAGAGGAGAGGAGAGGAGAGAAGAGGATGGGTGCACCAGGGCCTCCAGCCACCACAAATGAACTCCAGACACATGTGCCACCTTGTGCATCTGGCTTCCTGTGGGCATTGGGGAATCACACCAGGGTCCTTTGGTTTTGCCAGCAAATGCCTTAACTGCTAAGCCATCTCTCCAGTTCTAATTTTAAGGCCTCGTAATACAGTTCTTGCCTGATCTACAGAAGGTCCCAGGATGCATCCAAGAACTGTGACAACCACACAACAGAATCATTAAAGTCAATACACAGGTGTTTAGCTGGCATTGCTACAGAGAAAGAAGAAGTCTTATATTGTTTGACCATAAAAAAAAAAAGATACAAGGCCATCAAAAAATGCCACAGTCCTGCCCCCAAAAAAGCATGTTTGTACATAACCTTGTTGCCTTACCCATTTTAACCTCAGGTGTCAGCACACTGACCTTAGGGCAACAGCTGCGGTTGCATTTCTAGAATGCACCTTGTAGGAACAGGATAGTCATGGCTCCCTAAGGGAAAGGCAGAAAGTGCCAATCAAGTCTTCCACCTCTCACGCAACACTCTTGGATGCTGCCTTCTTCATCTGATGCCTTTAGAAGACCAGAAAGCATCTTGAGAGCAGTCACGCGGAGAAAAACTTGTGAAAACCCAGGGAACATTCAAGAAGCCCATTCTGAGGTACAAACATGGCTGTAATGATCAAAGAGGCGTCACTTCCCTCCAAATAATCTGAATCTCACCCCTCCCAATGACCATGCAAAAGAAAGACTTCTTCAAGACCCTCATCTTAAGAAGTAGTGCCAAAATTAACATGACTCCTGTTGAGCTCATACTAAGTGCGCTGCACTCAAGTGTCAGTGACACCCCGTGCCTGTCCCACATGACCCGGGGCAGTCTGTCAACACACACCAGAGATCGCAACTGCATGATGCCGCATTCTAGGAGCCTCAATGCCCTGAGCTGCACTGGGTTCTGAGTCCAGGCCTACAGAGCCACTTCCACTAGAGGGTGGAGGGGATGGCAAAACAAGCTCACATACAAACAAAAAGTACACAGTTTATATAATAAATGCAATGAATAGGAAAAAAAAAACATATTTCCAGCTTCAACAGTCACATGTTTTATCTCTCTTCCTCACATAAAAATATAATCAAGAGCCAGGCGTGGTGGCGCACGCCTTTAATCCCAGCACTCGGGAGGCAGAGGTAGGAGGATCACCATGAGTTCAAGGCCACCCTGAGATGACAGAGTTAATCCAGGTCAGCCTGGACCAGAGTGAGATCCTACCTCGAAAAACCAAAAAATTATATATATATATATATATATATATATATATATATGTAATCAAGAAGCCAACTGTGAAGCTGGGCGTGGTGGTCCACACCTTTAATCCCAGCATGCGGGAGGCAGAAGTAGAAGGATCACTGTGAGTTCGAGGCCACCCTGAGACTACATAGTGAATTCCAGGTCAGCCTGAGCTAGAATGAGACCCTACCTCAACACCCCCCCTCCAAAATAAAAGGAGTCAACTGTGGAACTATATCATAAAAAATATAACCTAAGTTCAACTCAGGGATTTTTGCTGAAATTGTAATGGAAGCCTTAACAATAATTCACTTTACCTTGATTTAATAATCCATGTGTGACTTAAAATGATGTATGAGGTCTTTCTTTTTATAAAAAAACATAGGCAATGAACTTTTATTTTAAATTAAGACATGTTATGATATTAAATTTCTGAAAGCGGGTTTTAATAAAAACATACTATCTCACATGTTCTTTTCTTCACTACAAGGCTACAATTGACAAAAAGGTCACATGGGCTCACCATAGCCCACTTTTCTTCTCAAATTTCGAATTCTAAGTGACTTCACATTTCAATGAAAACCATTCACTCAACCTTCCAACAGCATTTACTACATTTTTAATGTCTCAATAAATATAATAAACAGGTCTTAAAATTCTATATCCCATGTGAGGAAAACATTTAAAGGTTAACAAAAATGGGGGGGGGGGGTTGAGGGAGAAGGGATGCCATGAAGCAATGTCTAAACAAGTGCTGCAAACTTCAGTTTCGTCAAGAAACCAGACATTAAAAAACCTAGTGGTACTGAACCCAGTTTTTAAGAACACTGCAAAAACAAACAGATGATTATGGATAAACTTTCCTATGGTAATTAATAGACAAGGGGGGGGGGGGACTACGTCTCCAAGAACGAAACCAGAAACTCTAGAAAACAGACCTGGAGTTTGTAATCTACAACTTGTTTGGTAGAACATTTCATATGAAAACCATTATTCAGTGGCAGCCCAGCAGGGCAAATGAACAGCTAGATGTGCAGGTTATCCAAACACATGGGGGACGGCTCCATAAAACAATCCTTCTAAGTTCCTAGGAGTCAGAAAGGCCACTTCTAGATTTTCTAAAATGCTCTCTGCTTGGTGCTCGGAATGAGAAATTATATTGAACATCAGGCCAAATGAAATGTCAGAGGAAGAGCTGGAAGCCTCTGTCTGTGTCACTACTTAGTCTACTCACAGCCCACCCCACGACTCATTTCCCAACCAAGTCAGACTCCATTAGCCATCGCCCATCACATGCCACCCAGGGCCAAGAGCAATGCATGTGAAGTACGGCTGACTCACACAGCGAGAGACAATGTTTAAGAAACCACACAATTATGGGAGCCCTTAGCCTTTCAAGTTTCCAAAACAAATTGCTCTCCTTAGAGATAAAACATACTCTAAAGATACAGCCATGCTCAACTTCTAAGAGCTGCTAATATAAATAATTCTCATATTTATCTTCATTCAGAAAACATAAGTGAGGGTGACCCCGTACTAAATTTAGCATTTCACTAACACTGACTGAAAACTCAAACGACAGAATTCAGACATGCTCCTCTGGACCTGAAACTCCCACTTCTTTCCCACTCAGTCAGCTCCGAAACTGCGAGAAGCAGCAGCTCGTGCCCACTCCTCCTCCTCCTCGCTCCCGTGGCAGATGTTCCTAGGACAGCTACTCAGAGTAATTAAGGAAGAAGAAAGCTCTATGTTCTCCCTCCTACAGGCTGTTCAAGTTCAATGTTTCAAATACATCCAAGGCCTACAGACATACCTCCTTTCCTAACACATGTATGACGAAGGAGAGGAGAAAAGAATGGGATTCAGTGTTTAAAAGAGGGAGGGCTTTGTGCTTACAGGTAAGAACGTATTGAACACCTTATAATAAAGAGGAAACTGATGAATAAGAAGAAGTGATTTGTGCAAGTTAACTTAGGCAGCCCGTGTTAGAACTGGGGTTCAAGTCTGTCTTGATCAGCTTGAGCTTCCATCACAAAATACTGCTGATTGGGTAGCACAAACCAAAGAAATGTATTCTGCCATAATTCTGAAGATCAGAAAGTCCAACATCAATGTGCTGGAATGTTAGCTTCCTCAGAAGAGCTGACTTCTGAGCTGCAGACAGCTGCCTGTTTTCTGTACTACATAGCAGAGAAGGGAAGGGGAAGGGAGAGGGGAAAGAAGGAAAGGAGAGAAAGAGAAAGAGGGAGAGTACTCTCTGGTATCTCCTATCATGAGGCCCCACCCTGAGGAGCTGATGTGAATGTAATAGCCTACCACAGCCACACCTTCATGGATTATCCCATAGGGAATTAGGCTTCAACATAGGAATTTGGCACAAGCATTCCACCTGTAACAAAACCTAAACCCTTGGTATCAGAACATGTCCTTTTAGTCATGTAACACTGCACTTGAAAGGAGATGGAAGCCCCAGGGAAGTAGAAACATTGGGAAGATGGCTCAGTGGATACAGCACTTGCCTCACATGCATAAGGGCCAGAGTTCTGAACCCTGAATCCCACACTGAATGCTGGGAGGGCATGGTCACCGCCCCCAATCCAGGTGCATGGGAAGCAGAGACAGGGAACACCAGAGCAAGTAGGCTATCTAGTTAAGACTAGCCAGAGGCTCCAGGCACAAGAGAGCAACTCTGCGTCAGTAAGACACAGCCGAGAGTACCTGAGAAAGGCACCTGCCATTGGAGCCGTTTACTGGTCCCAGAAGTAAAAGGGAGAAATGATTTCAAGCCCAAAGCGGGAGAATCTGGGTCATCCTTATCTCTCTCCTCCTAAAGGAGTTCTTATATCCTCCACTTTGCTAGAGGTCATAAACATCAGAAGGGTCTGGAACTTTCCTTATCTCTTCCTCCCCAAAGGAGGTCCCCTTTCCTTGAAGAGATAATCATCCTCTTCTGAGAACAGTTCCCTTTCCCAGAGGATTAAGATTCCTGGGAAGATTGCTCTCTTTCTAAGAAAAGCTGACCTCCTACCTAGAAACCTGGCATCAGAGCTGGACCAACCAGTTCACCCCCCCCCCCATCTGTTCATGAACTAACCAGTCCATCCCCCATACCACAAAAGACCCTGATCTGGGTCTGGGTCTCCAGGTGGGCTTTCCAGTTTCTGGATCCTGACCCTGCCTCCTCACAGACAGGGGCTCTGTATCCTGTCCTTCTGTTTTAGCCTCTGGTCTATGGGTTTCATTCATCGAAATTCATAAAAGAACCTGGAAGCCACTAATTCAGTGAAAGTTTGGGGTGAGTATGAATGTTCAGCACCCTAGTGTCTGAGTTACTGCCTACCTCAGAGCCAAGAAAAGCTTCACTGCTCTCAAAGACACCCAGTATTCCCATACCAATGGGATCCTCTGGCCTCCACAAGTACAGGCCCATGTACCCACACAGGCGTGCACCCACACACATTTGAATATGTATTCACACATGCAAACTTGGCACACATATATACCTGCAAAAAAACAAATAATAATAGTGCAACAAACCCAACAGGGAAGTAGGGATACTAAGAAGATACAAGGAATAAAAAACATGTTGCGCAAGTGAGTAAAAAAATAAACATTAAAGAAAGCATGAAAGCAAGAATTCCCAAGGACTATATTAGGACCAGCCAATAACCAGTTGAACAACTGGAACCTTAGAAAGGACAGCACACTTCTATATTGCATGTACGACACCCTTTTTATCACTAATCACAATTTGCTTTCCTTTACTAACTAGCTTAGTCCAGATTAATTTTTCTGCATTTCAGTTATCTAAACTTGGATCAACCCAGAATAAGAAAATTTACTTTTTCGGGCGGGAGAGATGGCTTAGCAGTTAAGTGCTTGCCTGTGAAGCCTAAGGACCCCAGTTCGAGGCTTGATTCTCTAGGACCCACGTTAGCCAGATGCACAAGGGGGCGCACGCGTCTGGAGTTCGTTTGCAGTGGCTGGAGGCCTTGGCACGCCCATTCTCTCTCTCTGCGTGTCTGTTGCTTTCAAATAAATAAATAAAAATAAACAAAAAACAATAAAAAAAAGAAAATTTACTTTTTCATTACTTTTTTTTTTTTTTTTTTTTGTTTTGTTTTTTTGAGGTAGGGTCTCACTCTGGCCCAGGCTGACCTGGAATTCACTATGTAGTCTCAGGGTGGCCTCGAATTCACGGTAATCCTCCTACCTCTGCCTCCCGAGTGCTGGGATTAAAGGCGTGAGCCACCACACCCGGCATTTTTTCATTACTTTTTGAAAGCATTTTTTCTCATTTAATTCATAAATGTGAAAATAACTCACAACTTCATTTCTCTACAGTCAGTAAGTAAATTAAGAGATATTACCTAGAACAATATCAAAGAATAAACAGAATTCACTAAAATTATATTTTCCAATGTTTTATAATTCTAAAACATATGGCTAGGAGTATTATGTCCTTTTAGAGTTTTCATTTATTTTTTTCTTTTGTTTTGAGGTAGGGGCTCACTCTAGCCCAGGCTGACCTGGAAATCACTCTGTAGTTCCAGGCTGGGCTCAAACTCATGGTGATCCCTCCACCTCTGCCTCCCCAGTGCTGGGGTTAAAGGTGTGTGCCACCACACCCAGCTCACATGGATTTTAGAAAAATTTTATTTATTTATTTGAGAGTGAGAGGGAAAGAAAGAGGCAGATAGAGATGGCAAATGGGCACACATCAGGGCCTCTAGCCACTGCAAAGGAACCCCAGATGCATGCCCCACCTTGTGCATCTGGCTTACATGGGTACTAGGGAATGGAACCTGGGTCCTTTGGCTTTGCAGGCAAGCGCCTTAACTGCTAAGCTGTCTCTCCAGCCTTCACATGCACCTCAACGAAGGCCAGATTCGCTTGTCACACATGGCCATGCCCTATGGACCCCAAGAGGTTCCATGCAGAAGTCTTCCTGGAGTGTCTTCCTGGACTTCAGGCTCATTAGGATTGAACACTTCTGCTCTGTATTTTTTCAGTTGTCTATTCCCAGCCTGGCTGTAGTCTTGATTTTGAATACTTGTATTTTATCAGGTAACACATATCTAGTTAACACAATGCCCAGAGGAGAACACTTGACTCTCGTAAAGGAGGTGGATACTGATTCTGGCTCTCTGGAGGTCAAGCCCCCGGGGAGGCTCAATCTACAAGGTTCAACTGTCTCCACTGTAAAGTAGAAATCAACTCTCATCCTCTGGACCAAGTAACATAATGATTAGCAAGGAGGAATGAAATTCAAACCATCACTTAAGTCCACCACTTTCTAGACTAATTTACAAATGGGATTTTGTATACTCATAGAATTCACATCCTGCTGTCAGGTGCTGTTGGGCATACATGCCCTCTCAGTACTGCGGAGGCACAGGAAGGAGACTTATAAATTCAAGGCCAGCCTGGATGACACAGTGAGATGAGTCACAAAACATAGTATCTACATACCCTTCTTAACAAATGCCAGTCTTTCTTCAGTACCTGATATTTTAGGTAAATCTGTCTTAGACCACAGTCAAGATAAGGCTTATCTGCTTTGACTAGTGGCATCCAACCTTTTGACTTTGAATCATGATGTTTTCATGTGCTGCATATGTATCTGCCCTGAGATGCATGTGGCCTGCACTTTACAGTTCAGCCCCTCTGAGGGAGGTCAAGACCAATGAAAACAACTGTAACATGATGCAAGTTCAACTGATGGACAGAGATTTCACCAGAAATTCTGCCTTAAACTCATGAGCGTATTTAATGGCTTTGCAAGGTATGCTTAAGTGTATGTATATGCATATGTATATACAAACATATATTTGAATAGACTATTAAGTAATCCTAGTCTAAGAAACCAAAGAACGAATATTTCCATGACTTAATTATCATTTATCATTTTTGTTTTGGTTTTTTGAGATAAAGGTAAAGTCTCACTCTCTAGCTCAGGATGATCTGGAATTCACTCTGTAGTCTCAGGATAGCCTCAAACTCAGGGATCTACCTACCTCTGCCTCCCAAGTGCTGGGATTAAAGGCGTGTGCCACATGCTTGGCTTATCATTTATCTTGTTTAAAAAAAATTTTTTTTGTTCATTTTTTTATTTATTTGAGAGTGACAGACACAGGAAGAAAGGCAGAGAGAGAGGAAAGGAACTCCAGATGCGTGTGCCCCCTTGTGCATGTGGCTAACATGGGTCCTGGGGAATCGAGCCTCCAACCAGGGTCCTCAGGCTTCACAGGCAAGTGCTTAACCTCTAATTCATCTCTCTAGCCCTCTGTTTGTTTGTTTGTTTGTTTGTTTGTTTGTTTGTTTTTTTGTGTGTGTGTGTGTGTGTGTGGTTTTTCAAGGTAGGGTCTCACTGTAGCTCAGGCTGACCTGGAATTCACTATGTAGTCTCAAGGTGGCCTTGAACTCATGGTGATCCTCCTATCTCTGCCTCCCAAATGCTGGGATTAAAGATGTGTACCACCATACCCAGCTTCATTTATCTTTTTAATGGATGCTTGGTAGTTTACAATGTTGTTTAATTCTAAAATGCATGATTTTCATCAGTCATTTTTAAATAAGACAGGAACTTCAACAGGACATAATGAAGGCCTCATTGATCTTAGATCCACAATTTCAGTTAGCTTCAGGCAAGGCAAACCTAGAACTCAAGAGAGACCCAGAGCCACTAGTAATCTGGCCTTAGTAATCCTTGCAGTATGATATCAAAACCCATTTCTCTTACAGGATCATTAAATATATATTAGGTATCCCTTGCTACAGTAGCTAAAAGCTACTTTAAAATACACTTGCAGAGCTGGAGGGATGGATTAGCAGTTAAGGTGCTTGCCTGCAAAGCCTGCAGACCCAGGTTCGAATCCCCAGGACCCACATAAGTCTGATGCACAAAGTGGCACATACATGCTTCTGGTGTTCACTTGCAGTGACTAGAGGCCCTGATGTGTCCATTCTCTTTCTATGTGCCCCACCCATAAATAAATAAATAAATAAAATACCACTTCAGAGGGAATGTAAAAAAACAGCCATTTCAAGCTTTGATTCCGAGGACAGTCAGCTGTTTTACATTAAGGGTCTTGGCCTTGGGGATGGTCATCCAGACCTGTGCACGAAAAGACCAACTCCTGGGCTGCAGAGATGTCTCAGTAGTTAAATTCACTTGCTTGCAAAGCCTGATAGCCTGGGTTCCATTTCCCAGTACCTAAATAAAATGATATGCAAAGTGATACGTGTGTATGGAGTTCATTTACAGAAGCAGGAGGCCCATGTGGCCATGTAAGCCTATTCTCTTTCTCTCCTTCCCTCCCCTTAAATAAATAAATAATTTTTAAAGGAGAAAATAAAAGACCAACTGACTCAACATCTAATGCAAATTGCTCATGATTCCTATTTAAATCAACAACTAAGTCTTCCTTAAAAAATAGGATACTCGCCGGGCGTGGTGGTGCACGCCTTTAATCCCAGCACTCGGGAGGCAGAGGTAGGAGGATTGCTTTGAGTTCAAGGCTACCCTGAGACTACAGAATGAATTCCAGGTCAGCCTGGGCTAGAGTGAGACCCTACCTCAAAAAAACAAAAAAACAAACAAAAAAAAAAAAGGATACTAAGCCAGGAGTGGTGGCGCACGCTTTTAATCCCAGCACTGGGGAGGCAGAGGTAGGAGGATTGCCATGACTTCAAGGCCAGCCTGAGACTACATAGTGAATTCCAGGTCAGCCTGGGCTAGAGTGAGACCCTGCTTCAAAAATATATACGTATGACATATAAACATATAAATATATATGTATGATACTAGGGCTAGAGAGATAGCTTTGAAAAACCTAAAGATCTGGCTTTAATTCCCCAGTATCAGGATGCACAAAGGGGCACATGCATCTGGAGTTCATTTGCAATGGCTAGAAGTCCTGGCATGCTGATTCTTACTCTCTTTCTCTTTCCTTGGAAATAAATAAAGAAAATAAAAAATAAAAAGCATTTTAAAAACTATTAAAAACTTAGCATGTGTATGTCGGAAATTGGCTTGTACTAGTGAAACAAGTTATTCAAGGCATGTAGATTAGGCTAAAACCTTTTAGCAACTTCCACCTTAATCCCTTTCCTCTAGAACTATGAGAATCAAATGAAGACTACTACATGTATCTTTGAAGCAGCTGCCTGAGGCTTAGGACCTGAACTGCACCGGACCCAGGCACTGGCTGAGTTAGATTTCCAGATGCCTGGTGCAAACATTATAGCATGCAAGTTACTATACAAGCTACCAGATAGATTCACAGGCACACATATATGTACATCCACACATGTGTTCACACACCCACACACACCTGCACCACTTCTCTTTGTTGCATTAATAAACTTCATTGACAAACCAACCACTATCATTTCTGTGTTTAAGTTTTGCTCAGGGCCCTTCAAATCTGCTACTGTGAACAGATCCTGTGGTGATGGCTGATGATGGGAGACCACGGTTAGACCTCTGACACCTTGAATGTAGATCTTACCCGTATCCCTCAATCTAGGCACTTCAAAAACACATACACATACAACTCTGACCTTCCAACAGGGAAGAAAATAGTTCCAGTAAATATAAGTAAGGCAGCCCCAAATAATTGGCCCTCACTGTCAAAAATTTCAGAGGAATGTATGAGTGACTCTATCTATCTGGCAGGTTTAAAGTATCCTGCAAGTTAAAACAAGTATTTTAAAGGGGAAGGTATAGCTATAGCATGACTTCTAAAAACAGCACTACTGAGCTAGAGAGATAGATGGCTTCGCAGTTAAGGTGTTTGCCTGCTAAGCCAAAGGTCCCAGGTTCAATTCGCTATGACCCACGTCAGCCAGATGCTGAAGGGGACGCACGCATCTGGAGTTCACGTGCAGTGACTGGAGGCCCTGGCACTGGAGACCCACTATCTCTCTTCCTCTCTCTTTCTCTGTCAAATAAATAAATAAAAATAAAATGTTTTAAAATGGCACTACTTCTACTTCACCTCAGAGATATCAGCACTGGTGGTAGGAAATGCCCCAGCCTGCAGCATGCAGGGGCTCAAGGGCAACCTTCTCCACCCCTGAGCCACAGACTGGACTACTGACATTTCTATGAAATGACCCTGGAGGGCTGAACAATTTCTGTAGCCTCTCGTACTAATCAGCGAGCGTTGTGTTGACATGGAGCTCTCAGTGGAGGCGAATGATGGCTGACACTGCCATCCCGACAGCGTCTAGAATCAGGAAGGAAAGAAACGTCCGGGCATGTCTGTGTGGGAGTTTCTAGATTAGTGTGAGGTGGAAAGAGTCATCCTGAATGACTGCAGCACAGTCTAGGTGCTGGGGCGCTGGGCTGAACGGAACAGACAGAGGACGCGCAGCACCACCAGGATCTCTCTGCTGCTGACTGAGGGCTCGGCGTGACCAGCAGCCTCCCGCCCCGGCCCCATGCCTTTCCCACCACCATCAGAACTGTAAGCTAAAATAAAGCCTTCCTCCCTTAAGTTGCTTCTTGTCAGGGATATATATATAATCTGTGTGTGTATGTATATATATGTATGTATATATATGTATATATATATCACCATAGCAATGAAAAAATTAACAAAAATGAGGTAGATTCACAAAGAAGCGAAGTTTACTGGAGATGCCAAAAGTGACTGTCACGTGGAGTGCACGGCTCCTGACAACGCCCTGGGGCTGGACAGAACTTTGTCTGCAGGAAGGTACCACAGCTTGCTTCCTCAGACTTTGAAGGCAGCTGCTTTTTGAGAAAGAAGATGGGTGTGTACGGCTTCAAAGGGACACGGGCAATATTCCTTCCCACCCTAACAGGATAAAGTTCGTGCATAATTCGGTATGACCCTTCAACTCCTGACATTCATGCCATGTTACTGCTGGAGCTGCATGGTAAGCAAGCAAATTTTCAGTGAACGCTGGCTGGCTGAACCTCAGACACAGTGTGTCAGGCGGACTCCTTTGTTCATAAGGTTCTCATTATTAGCTCAGCCTGAGCTGAATATTTGACTGAAGGAAAAGACCATATCATTATTTTCAGATTTTCTCCTATGACTTAACGGGGCTACATCTGCCAGCTTTAGAAGCACCAAGCGCATCTTGGCGCCAGCCTTGGCGTTCTCTTCTGTGACTATTTCCCCAAGTGTTTCAGCTTGAGGAAGTCTCTTCCCCATCAAAACAATTTAATAAAAACGAACTTGTGATTAAGAGTTACTCATCAATTGACAGGGCATACCATGCTTGTGCTATTTATGAATTCTTCCCCCAAATACTTCAGACTTAACAAACACAATCCACATTCCACAGAGGGCCGGGCTACGGCATCAGTTAACTGTTCTCATGATTTATAGCGTCTGTATTGTACTTGAAACCATGTTTCTTTACTAGGTAAAGTGACATTCCACTGGATAATTCAATCTGCTTTAAACGTATCTTAAGGCTGGGCTTGGTGGCGCATGCCGTTAGTCCCAACACTCTAGAGGCAGAAGTAGGAGGATCACCTTGAGTTCAAGGCCACCCTGAGACTACATAGTGAATTCCAGGTCAGCCTGGGCTAGAGCAAGACCCTACCAAAAAAATGTATTTTAGGCTTTGGACAGTACAAAGGGATTTCAAAATAGAGATTCGAATCCTCTATTAACCTTTGAACAATATCTTCAGTGTAAGGAAAATTTCAATTATTAAACTACTGACTCTAATACCATCTAGAAAATGTTACAAATCATCCTAATTCCAAACAGAAACTATTTGCTTAGCCTGTTAAAAATGTAAGTTGATACAGCAACACAAAAGGTAATGATATTCCTGCTTCCACATGTCTGGATGCCTTAAATAATGTAAGTTGGCAAGGATCATTTGCAACTATCTTTAGTTGTCATTCAAAACAAAATCAGTCCTGGTCTGGAGAGAGGTCTTGGTGGTTAAAGGTGCTTGTTTTCAAAGTCGGATGATTGGAATTCACATTCCCAGTATCCATGCAAAGCCATATGCACCAGGTGGGGCATGCATCTGAAGTTCATTTGTAGTGGCAGGAGGCTCTTGGTACTCCCTTTCATTCTCATTCTCTCTCGCCGATTGCAAATAAATAATATTTTGCTTAAAAAAATCAATCTTTCAGGCTGGAGGGGTGGTTTAGTGGTTAAAGTGTCTGCCTACAAAGCCAGAGGACCCAGGTTTGATTCCCCAGGACCCACGTTAGCCAGATGTACAAGGGGGCACATGCATCTGGAGTTCATCTGCAGTGGCTGGAGGCCCTGGTGTGCCCATTCTCTCTCTCTCTCTCTCTCTCTCAAATAAATAAATAAATTTAATAAAAACAAATCAATCTTTCAATGGTAGAAAAACCCAGTTGTTCCAAATATCTTGAAGAAGGCCCAGTTTTCCACCCAGAAGTCTTATGCTTAATGGAGTTTCATTAGTCTGTGTATCTCACAGTATTTCAGAGCAGCAGAACACATCCTATGACTCATCCATTGCTTTAAACATATTTTACACAAGCCGGGCGTGGTGGCGCACACCTTTAATCCCAGCACTGGGAGGCAGAGGTAGGAGGATCGCTGTGAGTTCGAGGCCACCCTGAGACTCCATAGTGAATTCCAGGTCAGCCTGGGCTAGAGTGAGACCCTACCTCAAAAAACCAAAAAACAAGAAACAAAACAAAACAAAACAAAAAAAACCATATTTTACACCAAATGGCCAACCAACCTCTTGAAAACTGCTTTTGGTTCATCTCTAAATGTAGCAACTTGGTTCACTTGCTGACATATCTTGATACTGAGACATACTTAAAGCAGCTGAAACAAGCACGCCTATAACTCCCACCCTGGTAGACACTGAACTGGTTGACAATGTTGGATCTACCTCTGCTTTCTACTTGCTCATCACACACCTGGATTCAGCACTAGCTGGACTAGTGCTTATGATATAAACATTAATAAGCAACTAAATACATTTGTGATGGACTGAATATTTGTGATCTCTCCCCCACTGTGTATGCACCACAATGATAGCTCTCGAATATCACAGGATTAGGAGGAGTGATGTGGGAAGGGTCTGATTTTGAGAGAGAAGCCTTCAGGAATGAGAATATTGCTTTTATGAACGACTTATGAAGGCTTCCATTCTTTCTGCCACGTGAAAATACAAGCGAAAACTGGCATTCTGAGCATATAACAAGTTCCTCAGTAGATCCTAGCCATGCTAGAATCTTTCTAAAATATTTTCTATTTTTTTTTTATTTGATGGGGGGGGGGTGGGCACCCTAGGACCTCTTGTCACAGCAAATGAACTCCAGGCATGGGTGCCACAATTATGCACCTGGCTTTACATGAGGGCTGGGGAACCAAACCTGGGCTAACAAGCTTTGCAAGCAAGTGCCTTTAATAATAACAACTCTTCCTTCTCCTCCTCTTCCTCCTCTCCTCCTCCTCCTCCTTCTTTTTTGTTTTTTGAGGTAGGTTCTTGCTCTATCCCGGGCTGATCTGGAATTCACTAGGTAGACTCAGGCTGGCCTCAAACTCACAATCCTCCTACCTCTGCCTCCTAAGTGCTCATTAAAGGAGTGCACTACCATGCCCGGCCAACCTTTAACTTCTGATCAATCTCCTTAGCCCTTGCTAGAAGCTCAGACTTCTAGCTTCCAGAAGGTAGGGAATAAATTTCTCTAGTTTAAAAGTTACCCATTTTGGGCTGGAAAGAAATGGCTTAGCGGTTAAGGTGCTTGCCTGCAAAGCCAAAGGACCCAGTTTCAATTCCCCAATACCCATGTAAGCCAGATGTGCAAGGTAATGCATGCATGAGTTCATTTGCAGTGGCTAGAGGCCGTGGCATACCCGTTCTCTGTATCTGCCTCTTTCTGTTTCTTTCTCTCAAATAAATAATATATAAAGCTATTTTGTGGTATATATATATTATAGCAGAACAACATAATAGTAAGACTTAAACCAATAACAAGGTACAGGCAGAACACAAAAACTAAAAACAGTAACTCTTCCAGAACTAACTGTGAAAGGCAGTTTGATAGCACTTACAGGAAATATACTAATTTTATACAACACAGAAAAGTTTGAAACATTGCCCAGCAAACATCACATCATTGAGCCCAAGTTTAATACTAAAGAGCTAACTTTTTATTTTCCCACTTACCATGTTGTATGTCCTTCATATCTAAATGGAGACTGGACATTAAAATTCCAACAGCCTGGGACCTTTTGTTGCTCAGTAGCTTGACAACCTGTTCAAGAAGGAGGAAAATGGGAAACACTATTTTAAACTCCATGATGTTTAATGACATTTTAGAACCCTAAATGAAGAACAAATTAGGAGAAAACTTTGTGTCATTACTGAAAATATGATGCCATTATTAAAAAACTGTTTTATTTATGTTTGAAGAGAGCTTTGGAGTTTCTCTAATATTTTTTAAAAATATTTTTATTTATTTACAAGGAGACAGAGAGAAGAAGAAGAAGAAGAGAGAGAGAGAGAGAGACAATGGCAGCACACTAGGGCCTCTTGCTGCGGCAAAGGAACTGCAGACACACGTGCCACTTTGCACGTTTCTCTTCACATAGGCCCTGAGGAGTTAAACCCAGGCCACCGGGCTTTGCAAACAAGTGCCTCAACCACCCAGCCCTGCCTGGTACTAAATTCTAAAAGTTGAACAACTTCTCCCCAGTACTCACCACTAGTCTCAATACCATGCTCTTTATCAATCCTGAAAAAGCCTGATCTGTCAAGAAGTAAAATTTATAATAATCTAGAAAACTGACCTTCACTTGAGAAAATTATACATGTGATCATATACAGCCCAAGATGATTTGTTTTAAACTATGAAACTTTAAAAAGGTCCAGAAGAGCAAAGTAAAACTATGCACAGAAAAGCCATTAGGTCAGATCAGCTGCACCATAAAACAGAAAATGTGCTTCTATTCAGGTCATTTAGAAGGCTCAGTATTTTACTGCCAGTTCATTTCCTTCTGCATTTGACATAAATTACATGGAAATTTTTTCCAACTAATTAATAGAGGAGTGCAAACAGCAGATTGTAAGGAACACACCAGCCCAGTCTCAAGTCTGGCTGTCAAGAGGGTCAGGATGAGCCGTGACCACACGCAGATGAAGTGTCTCCAACCACCTACCCAATTTCTAATGACAGGAATCCGAGGGCAATAATAGTAATGAAGTAAGTGAGCATTCCAAAACTTAAAATAGTAAAAACTAGAAGCTTTTTATCAGCTGGAACCTCAACTTCCATCTATGAAAACTAAGAGAGTCTTGTCCTATTTTCCCCTCATTGTCTGGCAGAGGTAAAATACTTGCACAGAGACAACAGCACACCAAGGCTCACCTATGAAGTGAAGGTGCAATTCAGATGAGCTGTAATACAAAACAGCTTCCCTAAGCTGAGTGTGGTGGCACGTGCCTTTAATCCCAGCAGTTGGGAGGCAGAGGTAGGAGGACTGCCAGAAATTGGAGGCCTACATTGTGAATTCCAAGTCACCAAAGACCCTACTTGGAAAACCAAAAGGGGAAGGAAAAAAAAAAACCACCTTCCCCTAATGCTAACAGACCGTACAGGTAATCTGCAAGCCTGGCTCGAAATTCCAGCACCAGCACTTGCAGATCCTTGGGCACCAAAGACTCTCTGCTCTGGGTACTGATCTGAAAGGCAGAGGACATACACCTTGGTCCGGTGCCCACGAGGTGGCTGCAGTTGCAAAGCAGAAAGCTACTGACAATGTGGCCTGCTACTACTGCCATTCTGCAAGTGTGTGTCACCTATGCACAAAAAACCTGAGAGCAAATGTTAGGGATCGTATAGTAGTCGCGTGGAGTATACCTTTGGCCTATTGAATCAACTGTTGTATGTAATTTTTGGAAGGTTTTTTCTAATTTTATTTTTCTAGTAATATATTTATGTATGCAAGTAATATATGAGCTGGAGAGGTGGCTTAGTAGTTAAGGCACTTGTCTGCAAAGCAAAAGGACCCAGGTTTGATACTCTAGGTCCCACCTAAGCCAGATGCACAAGGTGAAGCATGCATCTATGTGTCTGGAGTTCATTTGCATTGGTTAGAGGCTCTGGCATGCAAAAAGAAAAAAAAAGAAGGAAAAGAAAAAAAAATGGAAGCCACGTAAGCCAGATGTACAAGGTGGCACATGAATATGGAGTTCATTTGCAGTGGCTAGTGACCCTGGCATGCCCATTCTCTTTCTCTGTCTCTGTCTCTCATACAAATAAAAAAAATTAAAGTATATTATATACACAATATGTATAGTTATATATACATATGAGCTTTTGCAAGTTCAGAAGTGGTTAGACTGCGGATTTAGAATCTCATCCTTGGCTAGTGCACCGTGTAAGAGGTGCTTGTATTAAGTGCTCTTCCAATCACAAAGGTCGCCATCGGCAGAAGCAAGAGCAAAAATAATGAATACTGTGACTCAAAATCTACTCACAGTTCTATAGGCCTTCCCTTAAGTGGTCTAAGACTAAATAAAGAAGCAATAATCCCATAGCTTTTTACCAGGAAGAACAAGTTGGAGCCGAGTAGGTAAAAGTACTCGCTATAGAATCCAGAGAACACACGTCAGCTTGAGACGATACCCCACATGTCTGTCTGTAATGCCTGCAGTTCTGCTGGTATGGGAGGCAGAGCCAATACTAGAAGCTTGTGGCCAGCTGGCCTGGCAAATGCAGTGGCAAAAAATGAGAGATCCTGTCTCCAACAAGCTAAAAGGTGAGGACCAACGACCCGACGTTGTCCTCTGACCTCCACACATGAGCTGTGGCATGCTTGTGGTCCCCACACTCACAATATAATTAAAGAAGAAAGGAAAGAAGGAAGGGAGGGATGGAGAAGAAGGGAGGGCATGGGAGGGGAGGGGAAGGAAGGTGAGGAGGAGGAAGGGAGAGAGGAAAGGTGATAGGAGTAGAAACAGAAATTAAAGATAGTAATTTGACAGTCAGGTGACATGTTCCTTTTTCTCTGTATAAATGACATGGAGAAATGAACTAAAAGGCAAAGGAAATCATTCCACAAAGGAAATGATTGCTTAATCCTTCAGAAATGTATGTTACTATTTTAAAAATATTAATAACTGATCATAAGCATGACAACAGGTAAGCCACTAGACAACCTGAAATAAATGTCATATAGCTTTTGTTTATTTTTGAAATGTATCTAGACATTGAACGGATAGGGACAACTCTTTTTTTTCCCCACTACAATGCCTTTTTCTTTTTTTTTTTTTAATTTTTTTGTTTATTTTTATTTATTTATTTGAAAGCGACGGACAGAGAGAGAGAGAGGCAGACATAGAGAGAGAATGGGCGCGCCAAGGCCTCCAGCCACTGCAAACGAACTCCAGATGCGTGTGCCCCCTTGTGCATCTGGCTTACGTGGGTCCTGGGGAATCGAGCCTCAAACCGGGGTCCTCAGGCTTCACAGGCAAGCGCTCAACTGCTAAGCCATCTCTCCAGCCCCTACAATGCCTTTTTCTTTAAGTGAAAGCCCAGAAATCAATCATAACATTGTGAGGATGAACCAGAACACTGAAAGAAAATTCAAAGGCTATGGGGCTGAAGAGTGGTTTAGCAGCTAAGGCACTTGCTTTCAAAGCTAAAGGACACGGGTTCAATTCCCCAGGACCCACGTGAAGCCTGATGAACAAGGTGGCGCACGCATCTGGAGTTCAGCAGCAGCAGCTAGAGGTCCTGGTGCGCCCATTCTCTCTCTCTCTCTCTTCTCTATCTGCCTCTTTCTCTCAAATAAATAAAAATAATTTTAAGAAAAAATAAATTCAAAGGCTGGCAAAAGCTACCCTGAACATTATTCTTCACATAAGTAACCACCAGTTTTATTTATTGGTGCTAGGGATTGAACCCAGGAGCCCAGTCATGTTAAATATAATCCAGAAGTATTAGATGGTACTGAATGCCAAGTATTATGGGAAGAATAGAAAGGAAGGAAGGTTCCTCCTATTCACTTGCTTTACCTCCAAACAGTGTCTAAACAGTAAAATGGCATAATACTATCGCAATGTGCAATATGAAGATTAGTGCCTAATGTCCCTCACCATTAAAATTAAGCAGACAGGCTGGGCATGGTGGCACATGCCTTTAATCCCAGCACTTGGGAGGCAGAGATAGGGGGATTACTGTAAATTCCAGGCCACCCTGAGACTACATAGTGAATTCCAGGTCAGCCTGGGCTAGAGTGAAGCCCTACCTCAAAATAACAAAAACAAAAACAAAACCAAAACAAATTAAGGAGACAGGGCTGAAAAGAGATGGTTTAGTGGTTAAGGTGCTTTCCAGCAAAGCTTAAGAACTCATGTTTGCATCTCCAGGTCCCAGATGAGCCAGGCACACAGTGACACAAGCACACAATGTCGCACATGCACACAAGGGGGCACACATGTCTGGAGTTCGTTCACAGCCATTGAAAGCCCTCTCTCTGCCTCTTTCTCTCTCTCTCTCAAAATTAAACTTAAAAAAAATTAAGGACACAGCCTCAGGGTAACCCTTAATGGAAGACCTACAAGCAACAGACCAAGGCCAACATTAGGTAGAGAATAAGAGCTTCAATTCTCCACAACAGCTCTAGCCAATACAGAATTAGTCATACATGGCTAATGGGAACCCTGAAATATAAGTAAACTTAGAAGACTTGAATTCAAGTATCTCATCAATTTTAGGTTGATTACATGTTCAAATGACAATAACAATATTTTGACTGTGCATTTCATTTGTTGATTTTAAAATGTGGCTACTAGAAAATTTAAAACTGCATACTTGGTTTATATTTAATTTCTCTTGGGCAATATCATATCAAAATGATCTAATTACTTTAAAAACAACTATAAAACTATCATCCTAGACATCTTCCCCTTCATCCCTAGTTCAGTTCAAATAACACCAGATAGGGGCTGGGGGCTGGGGGATGGATCAATGATTGAAAGCACTTGTTTGCAAAGCTTGCAGGCTTAGCTTCCCTTCCCAGGCAGTTTCGTACATCCAGAAGCAAAAAGCAGGGCAAGCATCTGGCATCCGGTTTACAGCAGCAAGAGGCCTTGGTGCATGCATGCATACATACACACATGCACGCACGCACAAAGATGCAAAGAAATACTTTTGTAATTTCAAAAAATTAACGGAAGATAAACATAAATCTGGAGCCAGTGTGGTAGCACGCACTAATAAGCCCAGCAGTCAGAGAAGGAGACAGGAGGATCTGAAGTTTGAGATCATCTTCAGGTGCACAGCAAGGTCAAGTCCAGCCTGTGCTATATGAAACCTCATCTCAAAAAAAAAAACAGTAACATTTACATCTAAGTTTGCTTGGCTGATGAGCAAGCCTCTGTTCTGGGTCAGTAAATAAACTCCATGGTAAGTTAGTTTCCTGTTAGATTCCATAAGCATTCATTGTCAGAATCGCACTTAGAGGGCAATGCGATATGGATGCCAGACCTGAGAGCCACTTGCGTTTAGGAAGAGTCCACTTTCCACTGCACACCCAGAGAATGTGAGCCCTGTTTCCAAATCCTTTCACTTTAGACTGAATTTCAGCCTTCCTATTAATCAAATGTGCTTCACTTTACTTGCTGATTATAAAACTAACATAATGAAGCCATTTAGTATAGTTAGAATGATCACTCCCACTGTTCGCGGCAATTGTGTCCAACCACTATAATGTCAGCTTCAGCACAGAAATTAAGTAGAATACAAGCAATCCATCAAAATGCCATCTTCAGACACAACCAGTACCTGAGACGTATGTCCACATCTTTAATAAACCCTCTGAGGATGCTCCGGGTAGAGCCAAAGGTGGGCATGTTCCAAATATTAGCTAAATTTGTTGTCATACTTAACACTTTATTTTGTCCTCATATTCCTGACCACTCTTATCTTTTTAATATACTTGTCTCCCCTAACAATTTTAAAGTCTTTCCACAAATACCATTTCATCCATCTCTCTTACTTCCTGCCTTAGTAAACAATCACGTTTAGGGTGTTTGTTTTTTGTTAGATATTTTTTTTCTTTTTGTTTTATTCCTTATTTTATATGCTGTAGAGTAGAACCTAGGGTTTTACTCATGCAAGACAAATGCCCTACCGCACAGCGGCATAACCAGCACGCAGTTTTGGTTATGCAATTACTCCTCTGTTTTGCTTCTCTTACCTGTAGTTTCCCTCAGCTAACCTACAGCACGCAGACTGTCCCCTGCTCTTTTTGATTGCTTTTCCCTTCACCCAAAGCCTTGGGCTCCATGAGTAGCTCACTATTCTGTGTCTTTCTCGGAGCATCTATCTGGAGGCCTTCCTCTCTCCTTAAGTCAACATGACCAAAGTCTAAGCAGGTTCATTCTACAAAAATAAAAATCATTGTGGCAGATGTCATGATACAGAATCTATGTCACAAAACCTTCATGTTATAACAACTGACCTTTAGAAATTAAGCTGAGAATTATGACTGGTCAACTAACATTACATTTCCCATGCTCTATCTTATGACTAAGTACAGTCATGAGTGTAAGCGGTGGACAATAGGATACAAAGAGTTTGTCAGTGAGGGTGAGCTTTGCTTCACAACAACAAATATCCTAAGGTAATAAACTCAGAGGAAAGATTTATGTTGCCTCATAGTTTTGTAGATTTCAGACTGTGATTGATTAGCCTGCCCTATGCCTTTTAAGTCTCCTCAATCTCATGGTGGAAAAGCAAAAAAAAAAAAAAAAAGGAGGGCCAGGGGTACCACTGTCCCTTTGAAGGCATGTCCCAAATGACATGAAGAACTCCCCGTAATCCCCTTAGAGATTCTGTAATCTCCCAACAGCGGCACTTTATGGACCAAATCTGCCAGGGAATTGGGGATCTTTCCTATCCAAATCGAGGAATAAAGTGCAGCATCTAAAAGGAACAATATAGCCTTCCTTTTCCTGTTTCCATTTTCTCTCAGACTCAAAGGGAAAATGACAGAGACTAGCCATCAATTCAATCACACTCTAAAAAGTCTGGGACATGGCGTATGGACAGCATGGTGGACTAGTGCCTCCTAAGATACTCACCTGCCCAGACTCCTCTACTGTCACAACAACTGTAGCCAAACCAATATTCTAACTGATATGTCTTCTAAGCACCAGTGATGTCTACAGTGAGGTAAATTCACAGATGGTCAACATCAAGAACCATCACCCTCTGCCAAACCATTCTGTCTCACCATCCGGAGGCCGTGTCTGCCATCCACAATCCCCAGTCATCATGGTAGGGAAGGCTGATTCATTCTTCCTCACCATCTCCCATATCCGGCGACACATAAGTTCCACCAATGATTCCTCTCTTGCCTTCCTTTCTTTCAGTACAATCACCCCAGTTCCAGCTCATAACACCTTCCAGAGACACAAGTCTTCAGGCTTGGGGAATTCCAGTTCCAATCGTAGACTAATGCACTGCACTGACTTCATGCGGGCGCACCCCTGTGACACTGATCCTTTCGTTTCTGCTCCACTTTCCACTGGGACAATGGGCAAACTCACTAGACAACAGCATTCAAGTCTTATGCATCTAAGATAGCTTTCCTAACCACTCCCCACCTCTCACACAGCTCTTGTATGTGGGTGGAGGGGAAGTTGCATGCATGTGCATACGGGTGTGAGGGTGCAAGGATGTATGTGGGTGCATGTGAAGGCTAGAGGGAGATGTCCCTATCTTCCCTTATGGCTATCCTTCTCTCTTACTTATTAAGATGGGGTGTCTGACTGAACCCAGAATTCACCATTTGGCTAGATTAGCTGGCCCATGGGATATTCTGTCTCAGTCTCCTACACATTGGGGTTATGAGCATATACCTCCACAATATTTACATAAGACCTGGTTATTCATGTTTGAGCAGTCAGCACTTTGTTTGTTTGCAAGCAGAGACAGTGAGAGAGAAGGGAGACAGAAAGAATGGGCACACCAGGGCTTCTAGCCACTGCAAATGAACTCCAGATGCACATGCCACTTTGTACATCTGGCTCTATGTCAGTTCTGGGAAACTGAACCCAGGTCATTAGGTTACTCAGGCAAGTGCATTAACTGCTGAGCCATCTCTCCAGCCCTTAAGAGTGTTGTTACTGTCATAGGCATGTGATACAGTAATTGTTGGAGAAATTTTCTCACAGATGTATGCACTGCTACCAGAGAGTATAACATGTCATTTACTTCAATTCTGAGAACAATGATTAACAGGTTTCAGGCATTTAACAGATTGCTGAAGAAACAAACCTTACAGGGCTGTAGAGACAGCTTAGTGGTTAAGGTGCTTGTCTGCGAAGCCTGAGGACTCAGGTTCCATTCCCTAGTACCCACATAAACCAGACGCACAAGGCAGTGCATGCAACTAGAGTTCATTTGCCATAGCTATAAACCCTGGTGCATCCATTCTCTTTCTCTCTCTCTCTCTCTCTCTCTCTCTCAAATAAACAAATATATAAAAATTTCTTAAAAAAATAAGGCAGGCATGGTAGTGCACACACCATTAATCCCAGCACTCAGGAGGCAGAGGTAGGAGGATTGCCATGAATTTGAGGCCACCCTGAAACTACATAGTAAATTCCAGGTCAGCCTGTCAGCCTGGGCTAGAGCAAGATCCTACTTTGAAAAACGACAACAACAACAAAACCCAACAACTTGAATAATATACTGTATTCATCTCAAAACTCCTCTTGTCCCCTTGGAAACTGCTTCCTGTTCTTGGCTAGATGTCAGACTACCTACATGTCACCACTGTTTGTTTACTTTACTTTTTAGATTTATTTTTATATACTTTTTAAAAAATGTATGTGCCACTTTGTACATCTGGCTCTATGTAGGGCACTGAACCCAGGCCGTCAGGCTTTGCAAGCAAGCACCTTTAACCACTGAGTCATCTTTCCAGCCCAACTTTTAAAAACCTTCTTATGCTGAGCATTAGGCCCAAGCTAAGCACACATTCTACCCCTGAGCTATATCCCTGGCTCGTACTAAACACGGTATCTGTTCTCCTCTCCATAAAGTAAATTTTACCTCGAATGTGCATTTTTTTTTTTCCTGAAAATGCCGTAGCTTATGGTAATACAGATTTTGGAGCACTGAAGGGGAAATTACTCAAATACGGTTTAATAGTGCCTCTATTCCACATTCATGAGCTCCAACAAAATAACTTCCATGATCTCAGAGTTGTGTCAGTATGTAAGGGAAACATAATATGAAGTCCTTGATCAAGTCAACAAAGCTGTATTTAAATAATTACTTGATACACCATAAATAATAAGTGTTGTTAACTCATGACTTAAAAAAAAGAATATGGGCCGGGTGTGGTGGCGCACGCCTTTAATCCCAGCACTCGGGAGGCAGAGGTAGGAGGATCGCTGTGAGTTCAAGGTCACCCTGAGACTCCATAGTGAATTCCAGGTCAGCCTGGGCCAGAGTGAGACCCTACTTCAGAAAAAAAAAAAAAAAAAAGAGTATGGTATATTTATTCTGTAAATGTTACATGGACTAACACCAGATAATTGTGATGCCACAGCAAAGGGCTCAGCACTTAGCAGCCAGTGCACACGCAACTTGAAGTTTATTTAAGTTTATTACAGCTAGTGAAATCAGGAACTTAAAAACTAAACTAGCTGGGCGTGTTGGTGCAGGCCTTTAATCCCAACACTCAGGAGGCAGAGGTAGGAGGATCGCCATGAGCTCAAGGGCAGCCTGAGACTAGTGAATTCTAGGTCAGCCTAGGCTAAAGGGAGCCCCTACCTCAAAAAAAAAAAAAAAAAAAAAAAACCACCCAAAAATGAAGACCTGGAATTAAGGGGTGGAAAGAACTCATACACAGGCTAATTCCTACCCTCTGGGACTTAAATAGTGATATCTCTCTAACAACTGTTGAGCCAGGCTGTGATCATTTTTTTTTAAAGATTTGATTTTTTTCTTTTATTTTATTTGAGAGCGAGAAAAAATTGGCCGGGGGAGGGGGGAGAGAATGGGTGCACCAGGGGGCCTCCAGCCACTGCAAATGAACTCCAGATGCGTGCGTCCCCTGTCCTAGGGAATTGAACCCAGGTCCTTTGGCTTTGCAGTCAAGTACCTTAACCACTAAAGCCACTTATCCAGTTCCATTTTGTAATCCTCATTTGGGTTCCATTTTCTCACTCTGAAAATGTAACTTCGTAGCCCAGTGTGTTAGTAAACAATGAATAGCCTTCTCAGAAGGACCTGAACTACAACTGCTTAAAAGTAAGAGGCAGAGGTCGAAGGATTGCAGTGAGTTCCAAATTCAGTTTCTCACAGGGCGTGGTGGCACTCACCTTTAATCCCAGCACTTGGAGGCTGAGGTTCAAAGCCACCCTGAGACTACATAGTGAATTCCAGGCCAGCCTGGGCTACAGTGAAACCCTGCCTCAGAAAAACAGACAAACAACATAGAAAGATAAAACCAGCAGCTATCTTAAATCTTAACTAGTCTACACTCAGAAGGAATCAAGGCTTGTATGGGAGCTTTGCAGAGCAAAAGGTTATCAGGGTTTCTTTAATCCATCCCCAGTCACCAGCCTGACTCACAGGACCACCTCCACATGCTAAGCCTCAGGACAGGGTGACCAACATCATGGGCCCCAAGCAGCATTCCAGACAATTCTAGATTTTCTGTGCTTTGAAAGTGGAGGCTCAGCCGGGCGTGGTGGCTGGCACACGCCTTTAATCCCAGCACTTGGGAGGCAGAGGTAGAAGGATTGCCGTGAGTTTGAGGTCGCCCTGAGACTCCATAGTGAATTCCAGGTCAGCCTGGGCTAGAGTGAGACCCTACCTCGAAAAACCAAAAAAAAAAAAAAAAAAAAAAAAGAAGAGGAAGGAATGAAAGTGGAGGCTCAATCTCCAAAACAAAACAGACATGGCATGATAACTGGTAAAATGACATTAGGCAGTAAGGATGCTAGCTTCATTCAGCTTATGCTGAAGCTGTTGCAGAGAAAACCTCTGGGGAAAAAAAAAAAAAAAAGTAGGGGGCTGAAGCTGATGGACAATCTGATTCCTTTCACTACACTGGAGAGAAAGGTCAAAGGCAAGAGAGAGCTGGAAAAAAAAATAGCACTTCCAGTGGTGAATCACAAACTTTAGTTTTAGGGCTGAAGTGGCTCAGCAGTGAAGGTCTGGAACTCCTTTGCAGTTGCTAGAGGCCCTGACACACCCTTTCATTCTCTCTTTCTCCTTTTGAATAAATAAAAATATTTTCTAAAAAACTGCAATATCTCTATCACACCTTCCAAGGCTCAGGGTCTACTGCAGAAGAGGCAGCAGAAAGAATGTAAGAGCCAAAGGAAGGGTAGGACTCCTTACGACGTGCTCCCCCCCAGACACAAAATGGCCTGGATATCCATGACCTCACAGTGCCTGACACTACCTACACAAGACCATCATAATAGGAGGAAGAGATCATGACATCAGACTAAAAGAGAGACTGATTGAGAGGGGGAGGGGATATGATGGAAAATGGAGTTTTGAAGGGGAAAGTTGGGGGGAGGATGGGCATTACCATGGGATATTGTTTACAAACATGGAAGTTGTTAATAAAAAAAAAAACTCCTGGGCTGGAGAGATGGCTTAGTTAAGCGCTTTCCTGTGAAGCCTAAGGACCCTGGTTCAAGGCTCCATTTCCCAGGACCCATAGCCAGATGCACAAGGGGGTGCACACATCTGGAGTTTGTTTGCACTGGCTGGAGGCCCTCGCGCGCCCATTCTCTCTCTCTCTATCTGCCTCTCTCTCACTGTCCTTCTCAAATAAATAAATAAAAATAAACAACAACAAAAAATCCTTAAGCAGTTCCCAAGTTTGCCATCACTAATAAAGAAAATGAGCCTATCTAAGTAATAAAACTTAACTGATGTTTTGAAAAAAAAAAGAATAGGCACGGGTTGGAGGCTCTGGAGGTCCAGGAGCCTTCAGAGGAGGTGAAGGAGACTTCAAGCAATGAGGAAGAAAGATGAAATCTGAATAGTTGCTTCTGTCCCTGTCTGCCGCTCTTCCATTTGAAAGAGTGGAATCGGGTTTTCACTCTGTTACCTGTTCAACAACAGAGCCCTCTGAGGACATTCCAAGACAGTATATAGTCCTGTGGTCTACTTGGGATTCATATCGATAACATTTCCAGAGAGATACCTATCCTTGTTGTTGTTGTTTTTTTTTTTTTTTTTTTTTTTTTTTTTTTTTTTTGGTTTTTCGAGGTAGGGTTTCACTCTAGCCCAGGCTGACCTGGAATTCACTATGGAGTCTCAGGGTGGCATCGAACTCACGGCGATCCTCCTACCTCTGCCTCCCAAGTGCTGGGATTAAAGGTGTGCGCCACCACGCCCGGCTCCTTGTTAGTTTTGACTGGATATTCATATAGACTTTTTAAAAGAGTTGAGTGACAGAGCTAAACTTATTTGTAACTTTTCGATTTATAGTGTTCCATCCCATGTACAAAATGATCTTTTTTTTCCTACAAATAGTGTGTGTGTGTGTGTGTGTGTGTGTGTGTGCTGGAGTTATAAAAGAACAGAATGCATTATTATGATTTTTGTGTCAGTGAATTTAGGACAAATTAAAAATCCTAAACTCTGGGGAAAAAAAAAGAAAAAAACTAAAAAAAAAATTAAACAAGAGTTAAAAAAAGTATCCCAAACTGATGAAGAAAAAAAAATACCATTAAGCATGTAGTAAAATATTTATGCTAATATGTTGTATTTTCAAAGTTCACTTTATACTTTAAATATTACAATAACACACACAAAGTAATAAGTTTAAATAAATATCACCAAGCTCTTAAAATAAAATGTTTTTCTAATTAAAACCAACTACCATAAATCTAGATCATTCTCCATTTTCTAAAACACCAAAGAAATATGCAAAAATGTTTAAACTCCTTGAATTTAAAACAATATACAACTTTCTCTTTTTTATATTCTTTTCCCAAACTACCCAGTTTTGTCATGAGAAATATATGCAAGATAAAATTTGGCCCTTCACCAGTTCAAATATTTTAGTAATTGGAAAGCTATGCTTCATCTATTTAACTGCATGCAAGTTAGCTAAAATAACTTTTCACTATAAATTCCCTATAAAATTTGAGTTTTAGGTATATATACCTACAAGTTTCATAACATGTTTTCAGCATTTCACGTTAAGTGATGACTATTTCAGGGGAAGAATAAGACCACTGGTTTGTGAACATGAGATTTAAATGTTTTATAACCCTTCCCAAAACACTTGGCTTTCAGAACTGGGGGTGGATAGAGCATGTTGGAAATCCTGAGATAGAGCCCTAGTGCCAAAATATAAGTAAACAAATAAGAGTAAACAAATGGGGGCTGGAGAGATGGCTTAGCAGTTAAGGCACTTGCCTACAAAGTATAATAACCTAGGTTCGATCCTCTAGTACCCATGTAAGTCAAGTGCACAAAGTGTCACATGCATCTAGAGTTTGTTTGTAGTGGCTGGAGACTCTAGCAAGCCCATTCTCTCTCTCTACTGCCTCTTCCTCTCCCTCTGGCTCTCTCTCAAATAAATAAATAAATAAATAAATAAAATATTTTTAAAGAGTGAATAAATTGATAAAAAGGGGAAAATAATTAAATTAAGCAACTTGGATATCAAATGTCTTCCAAAGATGGACATCAGCAACTCAACTGAAATTCTGATATCGTCTCAATTACAGCTGTTAATATTACAAACAAAAGACTTGATATCAGGGCCAGGACAATGGTTCAGTGGTTAAAGGTGCTTGCTTACAAAGACACCTGGTCAGGGTTCAAGTCCCTAGCCACCCATGTAAAGCTAGACACAAAATGTGGTGCAAATATTTCACATTTGTTTGCAGCAGCAAGGGACCCTAGCATGTATGCATGTACATACATACATACTTTAAAAAAGATAAAATAGGGGCTGGAGAGATGGCTTAGCAGTTAAGGCATTTGCCTGCAAAGCCAGAGGATCCTGGTTTGACTCTCCAGGACCCACATAAGCCAGATGCACAAGGGGGCGCATGCATCTGGAGTTTATTTGCAATGGCTGGAGGCCCTGGCGTGCCCGTTCTCTCTCTCCTTCTCTCTCTCTTCCCTTCTTTCTCCTTCTCAAATAAATAAGTAAATAAAATTATATTTAAAAAATAAAAAACATAAAATAATGACAAGGTAAGGTTAATGGCATATAAAAAATTTAAAAAATTTTCTTTTGGCGACCATGTGCACCTTTGCTGTTTTGAGTTTATAGCAACCAAGTGCTGAGGAGACATGATATGGTACATAAAGGGCTTTCTCTTCTTCACGGCTGTCATCACTGAAAACCCAATGACATAGAAACTGTCAGTCATATCTTATAGCCAAAGTGACGTTTGGCTCCAGAGTCCTCCCTCCTGGTCAATATCCTGGACTATCTCTAAGCTTCAGTATAAAATCCCATACATCATGCCCTAATCATTCCATGTTCTCATATATAAATAATATGGACACATAAAACATAAAAGAAGCAATGTATTTTACAAATTGCCATAGAAAAGCAAACCCTAGCAAATCACAACCATATGAATAGTCTACCTTACATATTACTTAATTGCAAAAAAAAAAAAAAAAAAATCAAGAAAGACCATTCAAGGCCAGCCTGGAACTACAGAGTGAGTTCTAGGTCAGCCAGTGCTAAAGAGAGACCCTCTACCTTGAAAAAAACAAACAAACAAAAAAAAAAAAAAATCATGAAAAACAAAATTAGTTTCCTCTCTTGGCAGTTATAACAACAGTAAAAAGTCAATGATCAACTTGATGAAAAGGCCTTTCCAAAGTTATTTATTTATTATTTACGTATTTATTTGAGAGAGAGAGTGTATGTATGTGCATGGGCATGTCAGGGCCTCCTGCTGCTGTAAACAAACTCCAGACACACACACCACTTTGTGTATCTGGCTTTACATGGGCACTAGGGAGTTGAACCCAGGACATCAGGTTTTGTAAGAAAGAACATTTAACCACTGAGTCATCTCTCCAGCCCCGGAAGAGGTTTTTTATAAAGAAGGAGTTAAATATTCAGGAAAAGAATGAGCCACCTAGCATATATTGGTAGGTATGCATTTGATAGACAGAATAGCACAGTAAAGTTAATGATTTGGTGAGTGGTTATTCAGACATTCTCTTCTCTCCTGTTCTCCAGGCCTTATCGTGACATAATTTTGGGCACCTCTACAGGGAAAACACTGGCTTTCTGGCCTTATCTACAGAGTTTGATAATGTTTTTAGCAGTGTAAAGACATAAGACTGAAATTTCCATTGGATTCCATCCATGGAGGAAGACATTTCCAGCTTTCTTACAAGCCTATAGGTCTTTATTTTTGGAGATGGCATACTGCCTAAGCAACTGGATGCTTGTCCAAAGACCTCTTGGAGTTTGGAAGGGAAAGAGATAGACAGTCACTTGTCAGCGAGCTAATGCATGATACGCATTTTTAAAGAATAAAAGTTTCAATGTGTAACTTTAAGACTTTACAGACCAATGATGGCAGCACTTTCAGAATTTGTACTTTTAGCATTTTTCCTTCCCTCTGAAATTCCATTTGAAGAAATTTATCATGTTGTACCAAACATTATATGACATCCCCATGCAACGCCAGCCAAATCATCCATTCTTGCTGTTTCTGGAGATTATCTTCAACTCTACTGCTACAAAGCCTCAAACTAGTGTTCCTTTATTTAATAAATAGTCCTTCTTAACAGTGGCTACCATTTAGAAATTTTACTTTTTAAAATATTGGAACTAAAGGCACTATAGCGCTGAGAAGAAATGACAAGGGAGTGTTCAGCACTGAAACATCTCTATCATACCTTCCAAGGCTCAGAGTCCATTGTGGAAGAGGTGGCGGAAAGAATGTAAGAGTAAGGGTAGGACTGCTCACAATGCAATCTTCCAGACACAAAATGGCCTGGATATCCATGACCTTGCAATGCCTGATACTAGCTACATAAGACCATCAAAAGAGACAAATTGAGAGGGGGAGGGGATAAGATGAAGGGGAAAGTAGGGGAAGGGAGGGAATTATCATGGTTTATTGTCTAAAATTATGGAAGCTGGCAAAAATAAAAATAAAAAGATTGGGCTGGAGAGAAGGCTTTGTGGTTAAGGTGTTTTCCTGTGAAGCCTAGGGACCCAAGTTTGATTCCCCAGTACCCACACAAGCCAAATGCACAAGGTGGTGCATGAGTCTGGAGTTCATTTACAGTGGCTTAAGGCCCTGGTGTACCCATTCTCTTTCTTCTCCCTCTCCTCCCCCCCCCCCATCTGCCTCTCTCTGTGTCTCTCTCTCTCTCTCAAATAAATAAATTAAATAAGCTGGGCATGGTGGTGGATGCTTTAATCCCAGCACTTGGGAGGCAGAGGTAGGTGGATCGCTATGAGTTCAAGGCTACTCTGAGATTATATAGTAAATTCCAGGTCAGTCTGGGCTATAGTGAGACCCTACCTCGAAAAACAAAAATAATTAAATAACTCATCTACAGCACCTAACCTGAATCTACCCAAGATACCTTACATATCCAGCAAGCATCTCGTGGACTAGACACTAGGATGGAAGGGGATGGAGGGAAGGGCATTAAAGGGGTGGGAAACACAAATCTAGACCCAAACGGCAATGGTACCATAAAATTCTACTTACTAAAAGAAAGACCAAATGGCTGATCCTTCACCAGGCCCTTACAGCGAACACCTGAACCACAAGACACTGGAGAGGGTAGGATAACAACTAACCTTAATCTTCTACATCTTCCCTCCTTCCTTCTCCCTCTCCCTCTCTCACTCTCTTCTCTCTAACTCTTGTATATTAGTTATTTTTTTCCTCATTTTCTTAATGGGCACTGACCTGTAACTCCCAGTACCAGCATGGGGCTATCATCCACAATGAGCTTTTGATCAGAGAGACCTACAAGGTTTCCTAAAAGAAAGACAGGTTTCTGTCAGAGTACTTGATTATCTACCAAAGGTTAGTGGTAAGACCCTACTGCTGAAGACACCTTATGTGGTTGACACATAAAATGGAATGGCATGGCTGAAAGCTGGAAGAGAGTAAGTCCCCAGTCAGCGCGTCTAGTGCCAGAAGGTGCTACATGGGCAACTGGGGGAAAATGACCAATATCTGTCCAAGCAACTCATGGTTTAACCTACTTAGGAGCAAATAACCTGTCATGATGCTCACACAAGTGCAACAGTGGCGCACAGCCATGGTGGGAAACCAACTACTCTCGATTTGGCTAACTGATCCCCTCACTGGTATGGGACCCATAGCTGGAGCTGGGAAACAAGTCAGAACCATATCCAAACATAAGCCCGCTCTCCATTACCAAGCTACCATCAATCATGGGCTACAAGAGGGCCTACACCTATTAAATTCTCTATAAAAAAAAGTAAGGGTTATTTCATTTGTCCTGGTGCTAACTTACTCTCCATTGGAGACTCTGCTTCTCTTTTTCAGATAGATGTAGATCCTAAGGAGAGAGCCACCCCATCATACCTCAAAAGGGCCCCGGCTGAAACTAAGAACAGTTGGCGAAACAAGCAAGGGTGCTGTTTTCTTGGTGAACCGGGTACCAGCACAAGGGGGAAGGATATCAACACAGAGAAAAATCAACTACCAAATCAGAGATCCAGAGACCCAGAGGCCCCCAGCACCTTATCACTGAAGCAGACCAAAAATGAACCCAACATGGCTCAGTGAAATTTTGCGGAAGAGGGGGCGGAAAGAATGTCAGAGCCACATGTTGGGTCATGATATGCAGAGACATTTATCCCACACATAACTGTGGGCTAACTCCACAATGCATGACCCATATACCTCAGCAAGGAGGGGCCAGGGGAGGGGTTAGGACATGGATGAGCCTAACAATGGTACCAAATTGACTGTATTCGCTGAGTACAATACTAATTAATAAAAAAGTACATTATAATATAACTCCATGGGTGCTAAAAAAATCCAACAGATAAAACACATGTGGTCATATGCTTATGAGCAATGGGAAAGGTTTTGGAAAGTTATACTTCAGATTGGGCATAGTTTTTATATTGAGATTAACATGATTACTTCTTTAAAAATCTAAATAAAATTAAAACGGACAAAAATGAGAGAAAAATATATCATATTGCAATATAGCAGAAATAAATATGGAATTTTGATTTATATTTCAAGCACCCTTATTAATAATGCTCAATACCTCCTATGTCCACAATAAAGAAATAAGTGATCTGAAAAAAATAATTAAATAAATAAAATATTTAAAAAAATAAAAAAAAATTTGGGCCAGGTGTGGCGGCGCACGCCTTTAATCCCAGCATTCGCAAGGCAGAGGTAGGAGGATCAGCATGAGTTTGAGGCCACCCTGAGACTATATAGTGAATTCTGGGTCAGTCTAAGCTAGAGTGAGACCCTACCTCAAAAAAAAAAACCAAAAAAAAATAAAAAAATAAAAATCTTAAAACAACTTGGATTGAGTTCTACTTGTTGAAATGAGATGTTTACACACACACAAAATGAAAGACCTTTCATAAATATCAAGGAAAACAAATCAATGAAATACATTATATGTCCTTAAGATAATTAAAAATATATTTCTCATGTAAAAAATATTGGAACTGGTCAAAATTCTCCAAGTGTAGAGATTATTTAAATGTCTGTCTTGTTCCTATTTTGTTTTTTTTTCCCCAATAAAAACTTTTAGATTTATTTATTTTTTTAAGTCACACTTAGGTGAGTAAAGAAAGAAATGTAATACAATTAGATTCTAGGAATTCATCAATATAAAAACCATTCATTTTAATCCACAACCATATCCAATTCAAACAGTGAACCAAAAAGATAGGACATTTACTTTCAATTTCAGCACAATTTATCACAATTCATTTAAAAGACTAACGCTAGTAAGTAGAATCTAGAATGTAACTGACTTAACTGATAAGCAGAGAATTAGCTGATACTTATAGTGTTAATGACCATTAAAATTTATTCATTGTGCTAACTCAGTCCACTTAGAATAATGTTGACAACCAGTAGAATTCATTACATACTAAAAATAACACCATACTTATGCACAAATAAATCAATTTTCCGAGTCAGAGCTAATCTTCCTTTTAAGAAGATTTCTCACATATTCACAGTACATAATATCACAGAACACCCATATTTGGCCTAAAGATCTCTGAATTGTAGCATTACAAGAAGGAAGTTCACCATGCCTAATAATGTGATTGAGTTTAGCCCAAATGTCTTCCAGGGTCTGATTTTTGCAAACATTGTGTTCTATCGTCCATCTTGCTCTATAAAATGAATGCAAATTTAGTGTCTTTAAACTGTCCTGTAGCTTTTTAGACAAAGGGATAATCTTTCCTGTACAATTTTTTCTGGCAAGTGAAATATTCCAAGACCTTTTCTTGTGTTGTTTTCCTTATTCTGGATTTTTATCCAGATTTTCAGAATTAGCCTGTTCTTTCAGTGTCTGTGACTGGATTAAGGACTGTTTTTTCAAATTGGGTTGAAATTCCAACAGATCTACTGTGCAATCATAACTCTTTGATTTAATATTATGGTCTGAAATAGTTAAGCACTATTTGAAATTCTCAGCTGCCTCTCCACAAATGACTGGTGGCAATCCTTTAGGTTTGAGTGGAACTTTGGACCCATCATGTGGAAACCAAGGAATGAATCTTGATAATGGACAAGTAGGGAAGTCTTGAATTGCCTTTTCTGCAATTTTTAGCAGTTGTTTGGGATCACTCTCATGTGGTCAATAATGTAATATCACTTCGGTAGTCATTCTGCAGTAATCCATTAGTTCTTGGCTGAATTCTTCAGAGCTAGAATGTAATGTATTAATACAACACTGACTCTCTTGTCATGTCACAGGGCCCAGGACCTTTCAGCTCCAGCAGGTGCTCTTGTTTGGGGGGATTCACTTCCATTTTTGACCCGCACTTTCTGATCCACCGCCTACGGGTGCTGCAGAGGTTCACCCAAGCCGGGAGACGCCGGAAAAGCGTGAAAACACCCCGGCGACAAGCGCGGGGTTGACTCTCGTCTTTGCTGGTACCACCTCACAATGTCTTGTTACATTTGTCCTTTACGGTCCCGAATGACTTCTTTTCACTAAAGCCATTTCTCCTTAGAGAGCCAGCCACAGAATAACCTATTTACAACCACACATCCCTCCCTTCCGGCTAACAATACATGGCGACCCTTATTCGTATTTTGCAAGTCACTCTGTAGAACATTACAGGCACCTAGGAAGGCTCCGGCAATAACAGCTTCTTATAAATATCTCTGTCCCGCAGGCTCCATCTGACTTCTACTGCCAAAGATTCTATTTCTCATCCTTGAACTTCATGTAAATGGGAATACGAAATGCATCAGTATTCTTTTTTTTTTTTTTTTTTTTTTTTGTTGTTGTTTTTGAGGTAGGGTTTCACTCTAGCCCAGGCTGAACTGGAATTCATTATGTAGTATCAGGGTGACCTCGAACTCACGGTGATCCTCCTCCTCCTACCTCTGCCTCCTGAGTGCTGGGATTAAAGGCATGCGCCACCATACCCAACATGCATCAGTATTCTATCTATCTATCTATTTATTTATTTTTATTTCAAATTTTTATTAACAACTTCCATGATTATAAAAAATATCCCATGGTAAACAGTATTCTTGAGTGTAAAAGCAGGCTCTTGCCGGGCATGGTGGTGCACGCCTTTAATCCCAGAACTTGGGAGGCAGAGGTAGGAGGATTGCTGTGAGTTTGAGGCCACCCCAGACTACATAGTGAATTCCAGCTCAGCCTGAGCTAGAGTGAGACCCTACCTCAGAAAAAAAAAAAAAAAAAAAAATCCGGCTCTTATCTTTCAGTACTGTGCTCTCTTCCACTGTTCAGTGAACGACAATTTCTTCTTCACCTCGTTATGTACAGACAACTGTAGTTTATAGGTATTATAAACAGTGCTATGAAACTTCTCACATATGTATGTTATATACATATGAACTCATTTCTCTCAGATGTGTACAGATAAGACTAAAAGAATTCCTATGCCTACACAGGTTACTGTATTTAACATCAGAACTTACTACCATGTACTTTTCCAAAGTACTGCTTGTTTGGAAATCTGGTATACAAACTAGTGAAAAAATAAAATAAAGCTTTATACATTCAAACATCATAGTGATGAAATTATTTAATATATAAGAACAAGTCACCCAAAATACTATCAACTAGTCAAAAATTTTGGAAAGCTACTTTACATATAAGTGGCATATATTATATTTACAGAAGCACACTCACAAGGGATAGTTAGATGTACACCAAACAAGATTTCATGCCTCTATCCGTTATCATTAGCTAATTATTCAGAAGCAGACAGAACAAGAATGTACATGGGCTATCATATTTCACATGTTCATAAATATAAGTGGCCCATAAAAATTGAATAGGTACTTACATCAGTTCTAAGTCTTAAACATTCCTCAACTCAATCCTTTCTTCTCAATCATTTTCATTTGAGAATTATTTCCCCCAGAACACTGTATGGAACTACATAAGGGTAGTTGATTAAAAGCAATTTTGAATTGCCTGAGTATACAAATACCCTTGGAAAGTGTTACCGATGATGTTAATTTCTGGGTTGGATTTTTCCAACCAGTTCATTCTGCCTCATGCCTAGTTCCTGTTGGCAAAATGTTCATAGAAGACAGATGAAACCAGACCAAAATCCCAAGGAGGCAAATCATCTTTTAAAAGATTCATTCATAAAAACAAAAAAACAAAAACAAAAGAACAGTTTTGGGGCGGATTATGGAAGCTTATTTCTCCCACCTCAACTCAAGTAATCCAGGGAATTTTACACAACCTAAGTTGTCTTCTACAACATGCCTACTCTGCTCTCCAAAGCTGAAGTCCCCAGCCCAGAATTAGCACCCAAACAGCGTTCACTAACAGTCGTGGAGTACGTGAATGCCATGTGGAATCTTGGGTTATTTTCTTGTTCCCATGAAAGTCCCTTATGTCACTACACTATGACTAAGTCTCAGTAGAAGATCTGTGTCTCTCCTTCTGTAAGTGATTCCATCCCATGACAAAAGTCCAGCTGGGAAAGTTACACCACATATTTCTAAAAATGCCCAAAAGGGAAACATACTGAAAGTAAAGAATAGTAAAGAAAATGCATCCTAGCAATTTCTCATAGCAAGCACATGATAATGGGAAAAACGCAGATGCAACAAAATCACAAAGGGGTGAACTAGATGCAACTTCGACAGATCTGTGTAGCCAAGCCAAGACAGACCTGAGCAACAGCAAGTAGCTCTTATAAAAATCTAAAGACAGCCCCCAACATGAACTGACTGGTGCATACATGACCCCACAATAGTCACTGATACCACACGAGACCGTCACAGTTCTGAGCCCACTAACATTTTGACATGGAGGACAAAAGGAAGGAGGCAACAAAATAGGAAGTACTACGTTGAAAGAGGAGGGACCTCAGGGACTGGAGGTGAGGAAGAGGAGAAAAAAAAAAACCATAAAGGGACAGAAACATGATCCAATTACTCTATGTTTACATGTTAAAGTTAACAATAAAAAAGAATCGAAAATTTGGGTGTAGTGGTGCACGCCTTTAATCCCAGCACTCGGGAGGCTGAGGTAGGAGGATCACCGTGAGTTCAAGGCTAGCCTGAGAGTACATGGTGAATCCAGGTCAGCCTGAGCTAGAGGGTGAGACCCTACCTCAAAAAATTTAAAAAAATAAAAATGAATAAAAGAAGACAGCTAACTAGCATCCCAGTAATTACTGACATCTTGGTGGATAGACCTGGAAGAGCTAGAGAGCAGAGGAAGGCACTGCTGTTTCAGTAACAGACCAACAGAACCTTAAAAACTTAACCAAAATCAAGTACAATGTGGGCTGGAGTGATGGCTTAGCAGTGTAGGCACTTGCTGCAAAGCACAACATCTCGACTTGGATTCCCTGGTACCCACGTAAAGCCACATGCACAAAGTGGCATGTGCATCTGGAGTTTGTTTGCAGGGCCTGCAGGCCCTGATGCACCCATTTTCTCTGCCTCTCTTCTATCGCTCACTGCCTGCATATAAATAAATAAAGAACTCAAAAAATAAAAAATTAAAAAGAGCCGGGTGTGGTGGCGCACACCTTTAATCCCAGCACTTGGGAGGCAGAGGTAGGAGGATCACCGTAAGTTCGAGGCCACCCCGAGACTACATAGAGAATTCCAGGTCAGCCTGAGCTAAAGTGAGACCCTACCTCGAAAAAAGAAAAGAAAAGAAAAGTAGAATTTGGGAGAAATATAAGAGGAGAAAGAGCACATCAGTAACTGTAGTGCATCACGTGGACAGGGCAGAGAGTAAGGAAGGAAAGAGGGATTCAGAAATCCCATACTGCAGTTTCAGCTGTGAAGACACAAAGGAAACACACACACACACATACAATACATGCATATATGTATGTATAACACACACACATTCATATTGACAGACAACTTAAAAACAGCAGCATGGCAGGTATGGTGGTGCAAGCCTCTAATGCCAGCCCTTGGAAGGCAGAGGTAAGAGGACCATTGTGAGTTCAAGGCTAGCCTGAGACTATATACTGAATGCCAGGTCAGCCTGGGCTACAGTGAGACCCTACCACCCCCCCCCACACACACACACAGAAGCTGGCCGTGGTGGTGGTAGTGGTACGTGCCTCTAACCCCAGCCCTTGGGAGGCAGAAGTAGAAGGATCACTGTGAGTTCAAGGCCAGTCTAGGAGTACATAGTGAATTCCAGGCTAGAACAAGACGCTAGCTTGTTAATGAACAAACAAGCAAACAAACAAAGCAGCGCGGAGGGAGAGAAAGAAAGCTGCAGGAGTGGAAAACACGCAGCGTGATGCAGGACAGTGGTTCCAGTGTCACAACTAGCCGTGGTCTTGGTACTGAGCAGAAACGCAGGTCAGCCAAGGAGGCCTGGGTGTGCACAGCTCGCTGACACGGGGATGCTCTCTTCCTCCAGGAACTGAGCCAAAGCACAGAGCCACAATGCGCGTCGACCGCCTCCGTCTGGGACTGTAGCATAGGTCTTTGGGCTCAGCTGGCTTGAGGAACTCACAGAAAGGGTCAGGTAGTGACTCAGGGAGCTATAGCTCTCCTAGCTATAGGGGACAGAGAGAACGAGAGACGGAGAGAGCATGTGTGCGTACATTCCTCTCCTTTTTCAGACCTCAGTTAGGAAAAACAGCTAGGAGAGCTCCAAGCCCCAGAATTAGGGAACAAGGCCTGGATGGCAAGTAATTATGTACAGGAGTTGTAGAAAGCTGGACCATTGGGAAGATGGTGGCTTCCAGCCTTCAGCCTGTGCCACTCCTTGGTTTGGATGGCTACATCTTTTTTCCTTTTTGTTTTGTTTTTCCGAGGTAGGGTCTCACTCTGGCTCAGGCTAATCTGGAATTCACTTTGTAGTTTCAGGGTGGCCTCGAACTCATGGTGATCCTCCTACCTCTGCCTCCCGAGTGCTGGGATTAAAGGCGTGTGTCACCATGCCCGGATGGCTGCATCTTGATGAGCACTTCTCCACCCACAACCAACCAAAGGCATCACAGACTTGGACCAGCTGGTAGAAAACTTGGGGGTCACCCCACTGAGTCCTGACAAGCACAACAGTAATCACAGTTGGCTTTGCACACAAATTGCCCTGGCTGCTCTGCAAGTACCGCAAATGAAGACAGTAGCAAACAGCAGACTCTGCTCTCAATGGAGGCTTAGCCCTGGAGGAACAGTGGACACAGGCTGAGAAACATCATTGGTGTCCACACAAGTGATCTCCTCAGAGAACTGGAAAATGGTTCTCTTTATTATTTTTTTTAACTGTGGTTTTATTTATACCTTATTAATGTACTTCAATGGTGGTGTATTTCTTATTTTATGATAGGAACTGTGGTGGTTTTATTCAGGCGTCCCCCATAAACTTAGGTGTTCTGAATGCTAGATCCCTAGCTGATGGCAATTTGGGATTAAAGCCTCCTGGAGGCAGTGTATTGTCGGGGGTGGGCTTATTGGTGTTATAGCCAGTTTCCCCTTGCCAGCGTTGGGCACACTCTCCTGTGGCTATTGTCCATCTGATGTTGGCCAGGGGGTGATGTCCACCCTCTGCCCATGCTATCATTTCCCCCTGCCATCATGGAGCTTTCCCTTGAGATTGTAAGCCAAAATAAACCTCTTTTTCCCACAAGCTGCTCTTAGTCAGGTGTCTTCTGCCAGCAATGTGAACCTAACTGCAACAGGGACTTTTCATGAAAGCTAGTTAATTTAAATACCCCCTCCCTACACTTTCAGTTTTAGTGGTGCTAAGGACTGAAGCTAGGGTCTTATACACAGTAGACAAGTACTCTACAGCTGCATTCCCAGATGACTTTTTTACTTCCAACTCCTTTCTTCTCTTTTTTTTTTTTTTTCATATCTAATTCCTGTGACTTCTCTTGTTCTGGTGCAGTTGTTTTCTAAGACAGACTCAACATAGGGCCCAGACAGAGCTCCAGCTATGACTCCTCCTGAGTCAGTCTCCGATGTGCTGAGGACAGCCACCACACGCACCTTTTAATAATTAGCTTTGAAATTTAATGTTTAATTTTTAATCCTTACTTCCTTTATCCTCTGTCACATTTTCTAAAAATGCATTTAAATGTTTTTGCTTCTATAATTAGTTCAGCTTTTTATGGTTTCTTTCTCATCTTTTCTTCCTTTAAACTTCATTCTTTGTTTTCACTGGTTTGTATGCATTTTTTTTCTTATATTCTTCAGTTGAATCTTCTCTATTTATTCTTTCACATTCCACCTTTTACTTTTTTTGCCCTCTTCTCAATTTTTCTCTTTTCAAGGTATTATTCTCTAGAACTTGAGGATGGCTTAGCTGTTAAGGCACTTGTCCACAAAGACAAAGGACCGAAGGTTCAATTCCCCAGTACCCACATAAGCAAGATGCACAGAGTGGCACATGTGTCTGGAGTTCGTTTGCAGTGGCTGGAGGCCCTGGTGTGCCCATTCTCTATCTATCAGCCACTCTCTCTCTCTCTCTGAAATAAATAAATAAGTAAATAAATAAATAAATAAATAAATTGTTTTTAAAGTATATTCTCTAGTCCTTTTTCGCCCACTTGGATCTTAATTAATACGTTTATTTTTTAAAATACAGTGTTGGTGTGAGTAAGCATTGAAGAAAATTAAAGACTAGCACAACAATAATAGAAGAAAAGCCAATGACAAGACAAAGACTCAAGGTGATCCCTGGTAGCCTGGTGGAGGAGGAGGTGCCTAGCCCGTGATGAGGGAGAAAGGACTGCTAAGAACAAGACAAGGACATCTGTGGAGCCACATATGAATCCCTGGAATGACAAACAAAGCTCATTCAATTGGCTTAAGAAGAAAAAGAAAAAAAAGAGGGCTAACTAAACAGCAACACACACGAGACTGGGATGTGTGACACGGAGAGGAACCTTACATGAGACACACAAGAAGGACTGGGACGTGTCACACGGTGAAGAACCTTACATGGAACACACAGGAAGGTCTGGGACGTGTCACACGGTGAAGAACCTTACATGGGACACACAGGAAGGACTGGGACGTGTCACACGGTGAAGAACCTTACATGGAACACACAGGAAGGACTGGGACGTGTCACACGGTGAAGAACCTTACATGGAACACACAGGAAGGACTGGGACGTGTCACACGGTGAAGAACCTTACATGGAACACACAGGAAGGACTGGGATGTGTCACACGGTGAAGAACCTTACATGAAACACACAGGAAGGACTGGGACGTGTCACACGGTGAAGAACCTTACATGGAACACACAGGAAGGACTGGGATGTGTTACATGGTGAAGAACCTTACATGGAACACACAGGAAGGACTGGGATGTGTCACGTGGTGAAGAACTTTACATGCAATATTTGTTGCCCTGTCTGAAATGCTAATTGGATCTCAACATGCACCACAGAATAAAAACAAAGATTCCTAGAAAATCTAATTTTTTTTCCTTTGTGCTTTTGTGGGGGGGGTGGCATATCACAGGCTAGCCTGCAGTGGTTTGTGTGTGCATCCATGGTGGCCATAGGCTCCCATTCCATTGCTTTTCATCCAGGTCTCATTTGGAGCCACAGACTCTTCCCTGATTCCAGAGCTTGCAGCACTCCCACAAATCTTAAGTTTCTGTTCCCCTATAGACCGGGGTTATAGGTACATAGGGCCACACCCAGAAGTTTATGAGGGCCCTAGACATTTGAACTCTCGCTGTCTCAGGCCCCCTCAGGCCCTCATGCCTACCCAGGAAGTGCACGTAACTGCTGAGCCATTTCTCCAGCTACACAATCTGAAATTTTAAGCCTAGCTAAGTGTACACTGAACTTGTTTCCTTCATGCTCAACTTTTGTCACTAAGACATTCTGAATAAACTGAAATTATCATTCATCTACATTCTATAGTGATTATATTTAGAAGTGTACTGAAGCTTTATTTGTGCATGCTAGAAAAATAGAGAAATGTAAGTCTGTTTCAAAAGGCAAAGACACCCTGTTTTGGTCCTATATTTAAGTGGGTTGTATTATTTTTCAGGAATCTTTAACTTGCGGTACAAGAAGACAAGCAAGTGACAGAGCCTTGACTGTTCCCTTGCTTTGAGGACATCTTTTGTGGACCTTCTCTGTGTGGCAGCATGCAACAAGAAGAGGACATTATTGAAATAGATTTTTAAAATATTTTATTTTTATTTATTTATTTATTTATTTATTTGACAGAGAAAGAAGGAAAGAGAGAGCGAGAGAGAATGGGCGCGCCAGAGCTTCCAGCCACTGCAAATGAACTCCAGATGCGTGTCCCCCCTTGTGCATCTGGCTAACGTGGGTCCTGGGGAATCAAACTAGGGTCCTTTGGCTTTGCAGGCAAACACCTTAACCACTAAGCCATCCCTCCAGCCCAGGATAATTTTTTTTAACTTATAAAAACAATAAAGTCATTCTGACATCACCAGGAGAACAGAGCAGCCTAATTTCAAAACAAAATGAGTTATCCCATCTTCCTCTGCCATTTCAAAGGATTGAGACTTACTCAAAGCCAGCTTTTAAGGAACCTTGTGCCAACTCTAGACCATAAAAGACAGGCTGATGATTTAAAGAGCGCTGGACTCCGTGGGATCTGAGCTAAGACTCTGGCACCTAGTGGGGCTGGAAGAACATGCTAGCTGCATTTTTGGCAGTAGAAAAGAAGCAGGAGAAATTCCATTTTAATTGTTAAAAAAAGAGAAAACTTTATTTGTAAGGGTGATTGGTTTAAGTACACACAACTTTACCAAAAAGCCTAAAAAGTAAAAACACCAATAAATCTTAAAAGAAAAACAATATTATCTTAGTAAAACTAAGATGCTATCAAAGGTTCTGCCTCTTTGTGATTTGTGAAAGATTTAATGTTCCTAGAATCCTTACAAAGAAACACACAAGCCGGGTACGGTGACGCATGCCTTTAATCCCAGCACTCAGGAGGCAGAGGTAGGTGGAGCGCTGTGAGTTCGAGGCCACCCTGAGATGACATAGTGAGGTCCAGGTTGGCCTGAGCTAGAATGAGACCCTACCTCAAAAAAAAAAAATACACAAAAGTGTTTTTAATCATATAGATGTATGTTTATATCTTTGCAAAGGTACGGATCAGCTAGGGAAAAAGCCTTGCCTACATTTCTGTTAGCATGCATTCCAAAGCACAGTGACTTTTTATATCTGGGGAAAATGAGAGGGGAAATGGCTGAATAGCCCCAGTTGCCCTCCATTCATTCACACCACTTGCATTTTCATTCCCATGAACTGTGGACAGCAAGGCTTAGAGGACCCTTGCATCAAAGGCATTGTCTAAAGTTTGATGCCATTAAGGCTCTTCCTATTCTAGGTACAATCTGTCAAATGTATAAGGATATCACTTCCATTTTATTCACCTTTTCTTCTTCCTTTTTTTTTTTTTTTTGAGTTAGGGTCTCACTCTAGCCCAGGCTAACCTGGATCTCACCCTGTAGTCCCAGGCTGGCCTCCGACTCACAGTGATCCTCCTACCTCTGTCTCCTGAGTGCTAGGATTAAAGGCGTGCACCACCACATCTGGTCATTGGCCCACCACTGTGCAAAATTATTCAATAGAGCCACCAAACTAAGTCTTTTTAATTTACTCTGAAACTAAACATATCCATAGTGAACTACCAAGGAGAGATCTGAGGCTAAAGACAGAGAAAAATCATTAGAAAATGCACACTGCACACTCAGCACTTGAAAACTTAGAGATCAGAATTGGAATTGACAGCGAGGGCATGACAACACCTGCCCTTAGAGGTCAGGGAGGAAATGAGAGAAAGCAACAGAGACTCAGATAATGTGATGAACACTGGACATATCACTGAGCACATTTGCAGCCTACCCTAGTAGGGATCCTGGAGTCTCCTACCATACACTTTCTGAGAAAATCCCGTCTTCTTCTCCTGGATGCTTGACCTAAGTGGTGGCGAGAATTCACTGAATAGGCAGCTAACCGGGTCTAGAGGAAAAGGTCCCTCCCTCTGCCCTGCCCTCCCTGGAACCCAGGTGGGTGTCAGGGGAGAGCTGGACTGCAGAGTCCCAGCAGCTAGAGGGGCAGAACTAAGTCAGAACCGCGGAGAGCTCCAGATGGTAAGCAATCCATCTGAACCTTACACTGGAACCTGGACTCACTGAAAGGGGCAAACACTGGCAACCAAGACACAGGGGAGAGAAATGTTGGGGCCATTGCACCTCCAATGGAAAGAGTGCCACTGACCCACTCCACTTCCTGGACACATCAATCTAGAATACAACTTCTTAAACTGTAGACAATCCCATATAGGGCAGCTGCATAGGGGGACTGTGAAACACTTTTCAACTGTAAGGTTTCTGAATACACAACCACCAAAAGACAAAAACAGTGGGGATTCTGGGACCACAGTCAGTTAGTACAGCTTCATTGGGAGCTCCATTCCAATGAAAGACCCTATCATTCAAAGCAGATGGAAGGTATTCATGAAGAAGACACTTAAAGTTGTCCTCTAGCCTTCACATGCATGTGCATGCAGAAACAGCCACACACATACAAACATGCACTCACACCACACACATACACAGGCCAAAGCCACAAAACAGGCAGGCAAGAAACCTGAAAAATCACAGCAACCCGATGCCTCTGAAAGGAAGCAACTGCACAGCAATGTATTCCAATAGCAGTGAAGCAGAGGAAATATCAAAGTACTCAAAACAATGCTCAATGATGGGACTGAAGAGATGGTTCAGTTGTTAAAGATGCTTGCTTGCTTGCAATGCCTGAAGCTTGGATTCAATTCCCCAGTTCCCATACAAGGCCAAATGAATAGAATGGTGGGTGTGAATGCATCTGGAGTTCATTTGCAGTGGCAAGAGGCCCTGTTCCTCTTTCTATCTCTCTCCCTTTCTCTCTCTTTCACACACACACACACACACACACACACACACACACACAAAAAAAAAAAAAAAAAAAACATTTTAATAAAAGAGGACATGAGACAGGCATGGTGGTGCATGGCTTCAATCCCAGCACTCAGAAGGCAGAGATAGGAGAATCGCTGTGAGTTCGAGGCCACCCTGAGACTACATAGTGAATTCCAGGTCAGCCTGGACTAGAGTGAGACCTTACCTCGAAAAAGGGAAAAAAAAAAAAAAAAAAAAAAAAAGAGGACATGAATGAACCCCTGAATGTGCCCAGAAAGAATACAAATAAGCAAGTAAGTGAAATACGGAGGACAAACTAAACAAAAAGAAACATTGAAAAAAATACCAAATTAGGGACTCAAGAGATGGCTCAGCAGTTAAGGTGTTTGCCTACAAAGCCCAATGCCCCTGGTTCAATTCACCAGAACCCACGTAAGGCCACATGTACAGTGGCACACACATCTGGAGTTCCTATGCAGGGGCTGGAGGCCCTGGCACTCTCCCATTCTCATTCTCCATCTCTTTCTCTCTCACTGTATGTCTCTCTCTCTCTTTCCCTCACAAAAAATAAATAAATAAAAATATCTTTAAAACATATCAAATTAAAATTTTGGAAACAAAAAAAATGAATAAATAAATAAAACTCAGTGGAAAGCCTTGGCAAAAGAGTAGATCATGTTGAAAACCAAAATATCAGAGCTTGACAACAAGATAGATTAATGACAACATTCAAACAATAAATGTTTTAAAAGAAAGTCAATGCATAAATAACATTAATTTTTCTTTTAAGTCTTAAACTTATGCCTTTAAATACTCAGAACTATTTTTTTTTTTTTTTGGCTTAGGTCACAATGAATGAGACCAGCGTCACAGCTCAGCTTTTTCATACACAAAAGGTGGAAACTATCAAAATTGTAATTACATAAATCAAGTAATAAATAAAATTCTAGCTGGGCGTGGTGGTGCACACCTTTAATCCCAGCACTTGAGAGGCAGAGCTAGGAGGATCACAGTGAGTTTGAGGCCACCCTGAGACTGCATAGTGAATTCCAGGTCAACCTGGGCGGGGAGAGGGGGGGAGCACGGAGACGACTAGAAGATGGCTCAGCACTTGCAGTGTAAGCCTGAGGATCTGGGTAAAAAGGCAAGCATGGCTGAGAATGCCTATAATCCCAGCACTGATCAAGGGGACAGGAGGGTCACTGGGGCTGCCTGGCCAGCCAGTCTAAGTGAAAAGCAGCCAGCTCCGGGTTCAGCGACAGACTGTCTCAGGGAAATGATGCCGAGAGTGAGAAGAGGACTGCAGACGTCTTCTGCGAGTCACTGTTCATGTGCACAAAGGAGCTCGCACATCTGCACACAAATATGTGTCACAGCCATTCATTCTCTCTCATCTTCCAGCGCCTTCCCTGTATTCCAAACTCGGCTCTCAATTCTTAAGAAACAGGGTAAACAGAACTCATGAGCCATTAAAATTCAATACATACATACATACATACATACATACATACATACACATCTAGTCCACTGAACTCCTACTGACATCATAGTATGTAAGTATAAATGCAGCAACATGATCAAATGCTATACAGTTGTAAGGTGCAATTTATCAACTACAATTCCCCTGAAGTAGAAACTCACAAGTATAAGGATCATTAGCTTAATTCCATTTCCTTTTCAGCATGCTGTTGGATTTTCTTTTTTTGGCATTTACTTAGAATTATAAAAACAATTATTTGGCTCAAAGAAAATAAAAGTTAGGGGTTGTTATTGCTGCATTCCCTGCACTGATTGGGTATGCACTACACATAGTAATGGAATAGCATCTTCAAAAATAATAAATCTTTCAGCATCTAAAACAAATCCAGATTCCACAAAACCTATGTTTGTCTAATTATAGCTTTGTATTTTGATGTGGTTTTCTATGTAAATACACGTTAAGGCTTGCAATTGGTATGTACTCTATCAAAAGCAGATGTTAAAAGTTATAAAGTACCAAATGTTGATTATGTATCCCCAATGCAAATCTAAACTGTCTTATTAAAGGATAGTTGATGCTTCTGACACTACTTTTAGGTTTTCACTATAAAATACATACAGATCTGTCCAAATGAACCAAAATGCACCTTAGTCAGCATAAGTAAAGAAGCAATATAACACGCTCTGCTACTACTCAAGTTATTATTCTATCACAATTTAAATACTTAATTTGGGCTGGAGAGATGGCTTAGTGGTTAAGCGCTTGCCTGTGAAGCCTAAGGACCCCGGTTCGAGGCTCAACTCCCCAGGACCCACGTTAGCCAGATGCAGAAGGGGGCGCACGCATCTGGAGTTCGTTTGCAGTGGCTGGAGGCCCTGGCATGCCCCTTCTCTCTGTGTCTCTCTCTCTCTGCCTCTTTCTCGCTCTGTCTGTCGCTCTCAAATAAATAAATAAATAAAACAAAAATAAATAAAAATAAATAAACAATTTGCCATCAATTCGATGAAGCATGGTTCCTTCCAGTGTCCACAAGCTGTTGAAGCAGAGCACACGCATGCCCCCACTCCTCAACTCACTGGGAAGAAGCTTGTTAAGGGCAATTGGCTTTGCGTAGCAACGCTCCGAGGGAGGAATGCTCTCGTATAAGGGCAGCTGAGCGATGAATGCTGCTTCTCCCATCGTTATCAGCGGTTTTTCCAATCGAAAATTTTAGAGCTCAGAAATAAAGTACAATGAAAGGACTGACTAGGAGACCACACGTTGGATCCCTTAATGACTGTCCTTGTATGAAATGTGTGAATTCCAACAAACCCTTTCAATAGCTCCCTTATAACAAATGTCAGATTTAACTACCTATTTTCTAACCTTATTTCCAGAGGCATGAATATTTAAAATACTATTTAACTATCACCTCCCCACTGCTTAAGGAAGCGTATTTCAGTCTGACAAACAGAAGAAACCATGGTGAGCTTCTTCACATGAATGGGTGCACAAATGTCAGCTACATGTCCAAAAAAAAAAAAAATCACTGATTTTTCTTCCGCTGCCATTGCCTTTGTGCAAATTTACACTGTTGCTAGCACGTTTCTTTACAGACCTTATAAGTATGATTAGACATGATTTATGTGAGGCATATTTAAAAAAGGATTGTGAATGTGTGTGAGAGAGGAGAGAGAGAAAGAGAGGCTGAACAAAATGTGTATCAGGTGATAGCTGATGAACTTTTACCACAGGGGCTCTCATCCTCTACCCACTACCCACTACTTATATGCAAGCAGCCTTCATTTTCCCTCCTCCCAGAGGATGGGCTAAAGCCCGTATCCTTCAGATAAACCTGTATTTAATTGGACAAATGTCTTGTCTGGTGGCCCCGTACTTTATGTTCTTGTCAAAGTCTGTTAGAGCTGGGGTGTGGTGGCGCACGCCTTGAATTCCAGCACTCAGGAGGCAGCTGTGAATTTGAGACCACCCTGACACTACATAGTGAATTCCAGGTCATCCTGGGCTAGAGTGAGACTCTACCTCAAAAAACCAGAATAAACAAACAAACAAACAAAGATCAGTGAAAAATTATACAGAATAAATTTAAATACATGTCTCATGAGAAAAAAATGAGCTGCTTTATCTTTAGTTCTTCAGAGCAAAAGGCTCTGCAAACACAACATATTCATCACCACTACTGTCTGAGACTAACCAGAGTATCTAGAAAATGACCCTATTTTTCAGTATGCCCAAGGGCAGTGTACCCAGCTGGGGACCTTTCTATTATCACCCTGAAAATGTCTCTGCTGTGACAGTAAATACAGCACATGGACCTTTGTAAATGCCAGTGCACTCAGCCACAATCTTATTTGCAAGAAGTCAGATCACAGAAAAAATTATTTGGCTATTTTTAAATATTTAAAGAAAAACAGAACTTCCCAGTTTCCATTGTATATAAGAAGAATTGCTTGAAATATCACCATGAACATAAGCCGCAGCATTAAAGGCAATTAATTTTACTGGAAATGAATCATGAGGTACCAAAATGTCTGCACATACATTTCCCATACAAGGGGGAGCTCTTTGCACACATCCTGAAAATCCACTTTTCCTTGAACAAAATTCCAAATGTCTGGAGGAAGGAAAATGAATACATTTTTCTTTCAAATATAATCCAGTTAAATAAAATTAGTTTTCTTCCATAATATATCACTTTGTGGCAGACTTTTGTTCTCTAACATACAGAAAAATAAAACAAAAAGAACTTTTATTCTCCTGAAAACAAACAGGCCTCGGTCAGAACCAAGACCAGGCCAGGTTGTTGCTGACAAGCCCATCAGGAGTCAAGACAGAGACTTTCATAAACTTTGTCTGAAACGGAAGGTCAACAGTAGCGTCACTATCAACAAGTGTGAATTACGACACTGGCAAAGTCTCTTGCCTTGGTTTATGAGATGTCTTAAGGACAGAGTGAGGGGATTTTGCCAAGGTGATACTCAACATAGACAAAATGTTTATAGGCACAGAAGTCATCTCATGCCAACTACTTTAATTTGAAGCTTTGATGAAAGAAATCATATTGCAATAAGCTAAAAACTGAATACTATGTCAAAGGGAGCAATCTGACAGTGTTGGGCAACATGTGAGAGTCTATATCTGGATTCTCTTAGCAACAGGAAGATATTGCAAGATAGAGAAGGCTGGCTTGTTTTGCTGAATATTCAGTCTCTGCACAAGAGACTTCCATGCAAAAGGTGCTCATTTGTCAAGTGTCAGCAATGGCTGCACCAGGCCTGCCCTCCCCCATGCCTGCACTCTCTACCCAAACTCCTTGTCTGGACAGCTTTCCATCGTGAGAAGAGGTAAGATAACTCAGCCTCAGAGTGCTATGGGCTAATATGACATGCAAAATATTGTTTTAATAATATTAGCTCTGATTGATTGAGATGGGGAGGGGATATAATGGAGGATGGAATTTCAAAGGGGAAAGTGGGGGGGGAGGTATTACCATGGGATATTTTTTATAATCATGGAAAATATTAATAAAAATGGAGAAAAAAAATAAAAATAAAAAAAATAATATTATCTCTACCAGTCAGGGATAGTTATTCATGTCACCGATCCTTGCACTCAGCAGGCTGATGTAGGGGAGTGGCTATGGCTTTGAGGCCAGCCTGAGCTACAGAGTGAGTTCCAGGTCAGCTTGGGTCAAAGTGACACTCTGCCTCCAATAACATATATCATAGAAAGTGTGATTTGTTTATCAATCGACCTTTATTCCTCTTAACAGCACTAAGTTGGAATTAATATTGTGACATGAGTGCTTCCTGATTTTCAATCACTGCTAGGCATAGTCATAGAAATTTCTAAGATCCTCCTCCCTTAATCAGTTGGTTGGTTAATTTAATGAATATTCATTGGGGTCTGGGGAGATGACTCAACAATTAAAGATGCTTGCTTGCAAAGCCTGATAGCCTGGGTTTGATCTCCTAGAATTCACATAATGCCAGATGCACAAAGCGACACATGCATCTGGAGGAGTTCATTTGCAACAGGAGGCCACGGTGTGCCCATACTCCCTGCCCCACATTTTCTCTCTAAGTAAATAATATTTATGGAGTGGCTACAATGTGCCAGATAGTGTCTCATTTACCAAAGACACTGATCTAAAGTTAACAGTAACTAGTTTTAGTGCAATAAATGATGCTGAAAAATTGAACTACATCAAATTTAGGGTTACATCCTGAGAGTAATGAAATGTCTACTGTGAGCCTGCCCTGACACTCAGACATCAGTCCTGGAGGGTTGGCTGTCCCATGCAAACCCATCCCCTCCTGGCTGGATTTTGCAGTGGCCAATGGGAAGGAGACATCTTCTCTGAAACATACAGGAATAGAAATAAATCTGTGTCGTGTGTCTGGTTGCAATTTCCAGGTCAAGGGCACACAGCCAAGGAATCAGCGCATCAGCTGTCACTCATATGGAAAGCCAGGGCCAGAAGAAGACTTATTTTGCCCTCCTAAGACTAAGCTGCTCACCAGCCTGTTACCTCTGTTCTCCTTTTTTTTTTTTTTTTGGCATTCTGCAAAGTTGAAGCATGTAGATTAGACACTCCCCACTGTGTGATGAAGGATGGGCACCAAGAGCAAGTCCTCATGGCTACAGTGCATTACTGCGCATTGCGATACTTTCCTTAACGGCATCCTTGTGACCATTAAGACAGCATTTCATGCCAAGTCCAGTGGAGCCACCCACTGAAAACGTAATTTAGATGTAGTTCCAGATGCCCCATTCTTCCTTTTGCTGACTCGTGTTACAGGTCAGATCACAGAATCCGCCATAAAGATGTTAGGAGCACACAAGCGCTCCTTCCGTACATCAGCAGCAATGTGAACGTTCAGCTGGGTCTGGCTGCATTTGCTTCCAGCAAAAAGCTAAGCACATTAGCAGTTCCCAAGAGCCAAACTTCCTTCTGGCTTTCCTCTTCCCACTCTTTTCTCTCTTTCTATCCATCTTAATACAAAAATTTAAATCAAGCAACATTTTCTTTCAACTACTAAGGACACAGTGGTTGGGATTTGGGGGTCTGGAATTACTGAGGTCACAAGTAAGAGTCAGGACACTGTCACTGGATGGAGGTTAATTTTATTTAACTGCATATTTGAAAATTCTAACCACTGCTGTCCGTGAAGGTCCATGGAATTCAACCCAACCCACAAACCATGTCAAGATATCCCCTAATGAAAATTCACACTTCCGCCAGAATCCCTGTGCAATTTCACAAAGCACAATACTTACTTGTTTAGACTTCGTCTTTGAGATGGTATCAGAAATTGGTTTCTTTCTCTCCTTTACAGCAGTTTTAGAAAACAATTCTTCAAACTCATGGCAATCTATGGATGGCTCTTCAATTTTTTCCCAAATGAGTGAGGGGCTGGAGTCTCTAGAAGGAAACACAAGGACAGTGACAGGGCAAGCAAACAGAACTCCACCATGAGGAGCAGAAACAGAAAAGAGGAAAGGAAGAGGGGAGGAAGGTGGGCAATAAGAAGGAAGGGGAAGAAATATAGGAAGGAAAGAATAGTTTGAAAGGCCGAAGTAGAAAAATAGCCTTAGGTTCAAGGCTAGCCTGGGACGAAAGAGTGAGTTTCAGGTCAGCCTGGGGCTACTGAGTGAATTCCAGGTCAGTTTTAGCTGCAGTGAGACCCTGCCTCAAAAAAGAATGAAGAAGGAAGGAAATAAAGAAAGAAAGAAGAAAGACAGGAAGGAAGGAAGAAGGCAGAGAGAAAGAAAAGAAAAAAAAAAGAAAAGAAAAGAGATGTAAATGAACCTCATAAATATTCCCTTTCTAAATCCATACTACCACATACAAATAAACTCAAAGAATCAGGACAACTGAGAACAAAAGAGGCCAGGGACATT